>OY757025.1:45898548-48298548 GCA_963580285.1 Lucinisca nassula | reverse complement strand
ATCATGAGCCTAGCTCAAGTGCTTCTCAAGACATTTTGTTCACAAGGTTTCCCTATAGCCACAATGCATAAGTCAAAAAAGGGCATAACTCCATTAAATGATTTCGGAATTTCGTCAAAAGTTAATCAGGACATCTATACCTTAGACTCAAACTGTCTACTCAATATCATGAGCCTAGTTCAAGCGGTTCTCCAGATATTTTGCACACAAGGTTTCCCCATAGCCACAATGCATAAGTCCGAAAAAGAGCGTTACCCCATTAAATATTTTCGGAATTTCATCAAAAGTTAATCAGGTAATCTATACCTTAGATCCAAACTGTCTACTAAATATCATGAGCCTAGCTGAAGCAAATCTCCAGATAATTTTGCTCATAAGGTTTCCCCATTGCCACAATGCATAAGTCCGAAAAGGGGCGTTAATCCATTAAATATTTTCTGAATTTCATCAAAAGTTAATCAGGTCATATACACATTAGACCCAAACACTATGCGAAATATCATGAGCCTAGCTCAAGCGGTTTTTCAGATATTTTGTTCACAAGGTTTCCCCATGGCCGCAATGCATAAGTCCGGAAAGGGCGTTACTCTGTTGAATATTTTCGGAATTTCGTCAAAAGTTAATCAGGTCATCTACACCCCAGACCCAAACTGTTTACTAAATATCATGAGCCTAGCTCAAGTGGTTCTCCAGATACCTTGCTCACAAGGTTTCCCGATAGCCACAATGCATAAGTCCGAAAAGGGGCGTAACTCTGCAAAGACAAGTCCGGCGAAAAAAAAATACGTGTCGGCTTATTTTTCATGCACATTCCATATATGAAATTTCGAGATCCTAGCTCAAACCATTCTTGAGTTTCATACAGGGTGAAAGCGTAACCAACAGACAGACGGACAGACGGACAAGACTGAACCAGTATGCTCCACCAACTTCTTCGAAGTTGGGGGGCATAAAAAACAAGCTTCTTGAGATTATATTAATATGCTGTAAAGATGTAGAATAGAAACAAGGATAATGATCAGGAAACGATAGTTAACACACAGCTCCTATCAGAGACACCAAAGGGAAAGAAACACAAACATGAAATAACTAGAGGCCCAAGTGGCCAGAATCGCTGACCTGGATGATGCTAATTATGCATGGCTCTGGTGGCCATCCTGTCCTTCAGATCACATTGCCTTTAGCAATCCTGAATCTGCATGTTGTCTTGATGCCTATACAACTTAGTCTGGTTTTGGATTCACTGATGAGGCCTAAATGGCCGAAACTAGCCAGTCTGGTCCATAAAACATGTACACTCCATATTTGCCAGTTCTGTGGTGTATTCCTTGCTTCCAAAGGATAACCCTTTCTAGAATATATTTACAGCTTAATCGGACTAAACGTTAATGAGCAGATGTGGTTTGAAGGTTATCAAGATGGCTGCCATCTTGACTATCAGAACACAACAATTTCAGAAATTCTGAATCTTCATGCCACCCTGATGCCTTTCATCATGTCCAATCTTCTGACTTATAGTTTGAGAGATGTCATTTGAAGAATTTCAAGAAAGCTGCCATGAACGTCACTTTGGATATCAAACGCAACGGTTTTAGCAATTCTGAATTCTGAATCTTGCCTCCCTACAAGTTCGAACTCAGTTTCAACTTAAGTCGCTATTGCCCAGACAACATTTTCCCAATTATATGTCTATGGGAGACTAAATGGCAAGTATCTCTCATGTGAATAGTCTGATTAGCCCCAAAAACAAAATGGTCCAACTTTTTATGCCTGACCTCATTATCTGTAAATAAAAATCAAAAATGAGTTCCTTTAAGAGCAATGAAAACATTCATAAGAAAGAAGATGGATCATACTACGTACTTTCGGATAATAAAGCCTCATCAGTGACCCTGTAATGATTCGGCAAAGAAAGCCAGAGGAAACATACTGCAATTTTGCGAATTTCGAATAGGCAGTCGATTCAAAGACTGATATAAATCCAAAATGGGGTCCAAATAATTAAAAACCTGTCTAGAATATGAGTCTAAACCAATAATTTATTTCCGATTTCTCAGAATATTCACGCTGATCTCAAAGGACCAAAAGTAAAATATAAACTGCACTATGGTTGATGTACGGGGAGACGTCAGATGAAGATTCCATCAAAAGTGAAATCGCAATCATCTGGACAACATTTTCCTAAGTGTATGAGACCCTCAAGGGTGGGTAACTCTTATGCCAGCCAAACACAAACTTGTCCTAGATTTTATGCCCATCCTCATAACCTGCAAGTTCGATGAAGATTTTATCCAATCTAATATTTTTCTACAAGCATGTTATAGATACTATCATAAATGAATCCACTGACGAGCAGAAAACATTTTCCCACTTTTACGTCTATGAAATACTAAAGTACAAGTAACTCTCATGTAAATAATCCAATCTGCCCAAATTCAAACTTGTCCAAGATTCTATGGTTGTGCTCATAACCTACAAGTTGTATGAGGAGCCAATAAAAAGTCATTATCGCTAGGACAACATTTTCCCCATTTTGTCTATGGGAAACCAAACAGCAGGTAACTCTCATAAGAATAGTAAGATCTGCCCAAAAACAAACACATCCAAGATTTTATGGCTGTCCTCATTACCTGCAAGTTTAATGAGGATCAGATCAAAAATAAAGTCACTATCACCCGGACAATATTTTCCCAATTGTATGTCTATGGGAGACAAAAAGGCAAGTAACCCACATGTGAATAAGCCGAACTGCCCCAAATTTAACTCATCCAAAATTTTTTAGCTGTCCTCATTACCTACAATTTAAATAAGGATCAGATCAAAATTATAGTCGCTATTGCCAGGATACATTTTACCAATTACAAGTCTATGGGAGATGAAAGGGCAAGTAATTCTCATGTGAATAATCCAATCTGCCAAAAATTCGAGCTCGTCCAAGATTTTATGGCTGTCCTAATTACATTCAAGTTTAATGAAAATCTCATGTGAATAATGGGATCTGCCACGAAATTCGAATTCGTCCAAGATTTTATGATTGTCCTCATTATCTACAAGTTAAATGAGGATCATATAAAAAATAAAGTCGATAATGCCCGGAATACATTTTCACCCATTGCAAGTCAGTGGGATATGAAAGGGGAAATAATTCTAACAAGAACAAGCCTATCTGCCCCATATTCCAACACAGCCTAGATTTTATGGCTGTTCTTATTACATACAAGTTTGTTGCAGATCTGATCACAAGTAAAGTGTCAATCACCCGCACAACATTTTCCCAATATAAGTCTATGGGCAAGTAACTCCAACATGAAAATCCAATCTGCCTCGAATTCAAACTTGTTTAAGATTTTATGGCTATTTTCATTTACTACAAATTTGTGAGGATCTGATAATAAAACAAGAGGCCCATGGGCCACTACGCTCACCAGAGGTCATGTAGTTTACAACATATACAGGCAAGGTGCCCATCTAGGTCATGTGACAACAATACCACGAATAATGTTCAATTGCCTCATCCCCATAGAGGCTTTTAATGTAATTTGGTTTCAATCATCACAGCTCTTTTACTGGAGAAGAAGATAAAAATACTGAAACTGAGCTATCCAAGACCTCCTTGACCTTTGCAATTGATTAACTTTCATTCATCTGATTGTAAATAATATTTGTGATGGATCCGGCTGCCATGCAATCAGTAAAATCCACTGTCTAGCCCTTTTTCGATACAAATGTCTAAGTGACCAAATTTGACCTTGACGTAAAACTGGTAAATAGTCAGCTAGAGGTCATCAGTTGAACAAATTTGGTAGGGCCTGAGTCCCCAATGTTACATACCAAATTTCAAGGTCATAGGCTATTTGGTTCCTAAGAAGAAAATTCTTAATTTTTTTACCATATATGAGCATGGCGGCCACATTGGTCAGGTGACCCAGTCCTTACAAACAAATTTCATTCCCCCTACCAATAGAGGCGCCAAATATAATTTGGTTTCAATCATCCCACCAGTTTAAGTGGAGTAGAAGATAAAAAATATCCCACTATTTTGCCTTTTTTTTCATACAAATGTCTATGTGACCAAATTTGACCTTGACATAAAATAGGTGAAGGTCAAACAAAAGTCATCATTTGAACAAATTTGGTAGGGCCAGAGTCCCCGATGCTGAATACCAAGTGTCAAGATCATCAAACATTCGGTTTTTTGAGAAGAAGATTTTTGAAGGTTTTTACCATATATGGGCATGTGGCCATATCGGTCATGTGACCCCGTCCTCACGAACAAACTTTCATTCCCCCATTCCATAGAGGTTCCACGTGTAATTTGGTTTCAATTGACCGAGTCGTTTAAGTGAAGAAGATGAAAATACTGAATCTGAGCCGTCCTGGACAAAGATCGGGAAATGACCTTGACCTTTGGAACTTATAAACTCCCATTCAGCTGATTGCAAATACCATTTCTGATGCCACTAGCTACCATGCAATCAGAAAAAATCCACTGTTTTGCCTTTGTTCCATACAAATGTCTAATTGGCCAAATTTGACCTTGACGTAAAACAGGTAAAGGTCAACCAAAGGTCATAATTTGAACAAACTTGGTAGGGCCCGAGTCCCCGATGCTGCATACCAAGTTTCAAGATCATCGGCCATTCGGTTCTTGAGTAGAAGATTTTCAAAGGTTTTTATCATATATGGGCATGGCGGCCATCTTGGTCATGTGACCCAGTCTTCACGAACAAACTTTCGATCCCCCTTCCCACAGAGCCTCCACCTGTAATTTTGTTTCACTTGGCCAAGTAGTTTCAGAGGAGTAGTCGTTTGTAAATGTTTACGCAGACGCGGATGCGGATGGCGGATCACTGCATATACTATAAGCTCATCGGAGCCTTTGGCTCTGGTGAGCTAATAAAGTTGCTATAGCCGGGACAACATTTTCCCCATTATAAGTCTATGGGAGCTGAAAGGGCAAGTCTCTCACTGGAACAATCCAATCTGCACCATATTTGAACTTGTCCAAGATTTTATGGCTGTCCTTTTTACCTACAAGTCTGTTGAGGATTGCCCGGACAACATTTTCTCCATTATAAGTCTATGGGGGATGAAAGGGCAAGAAACTCTCACACAAACATCTGACCTGCCCCATATTCGAACTCGTCCAAGACTGTATCTCTGTCCTTATTACCTACAAGTTTGATGAGGATCAAATAAACAAGAGGCCCATGGGCCACAATGCTCACCAGAGCTCAGGGGGCCACTGCCCACTGGCAGCAATGTATTTTAATTAACAATGGAAGCCCTGCACCCAAGGCTGCTACAAATAAAATTTCGTCCCAATCAGACTAGTGGCTTCAGAGGTCTGATGTCGCTTGAAGACAACAGATGACAATTGACAATTTCCCATCTGTGGCAACAAATAGGCCAAATAGAACATTATAAAAGGAACATTTCTATGAAAGTTTGACAAAATATCTTGAGAGGCATTAATGTCATTTTTCAATTTTCCCCCATTATAAGTCAATGGAGATCCTTAACTTGCCATAGCAAACAAACCAAAGAGCCAAATATCATAAACCAGAGCTCAGGTGGGCACTGCCCAATGGAGCCCTGATTGGTGTCACTAAATGGGTCTTATAAAAAGGAACAGAGACATATATGGTTTAGCGGTGGTGATATGTATGGTTCCTGAGACGTAAGGCCTTTTAAGCAATGGAGGGATTCGGGCATGGCAGATCCCAGAAAAGCCGAAGTTTGTTGTCACTGAATATGTCTTATCATAAAGATCAAGAATATATATGGTTAAATAGTGGGGATCTGAGCGGTTTGTGAGATATGAGGTCCTTTTATGAAGTGGAAGGGAGAGAAATGGCCCCTGCGGACCCCACAAGACAGGGTTGACTGAATGTGTCTAACTAAACAACAATGAACAAGAATATATGTGATTATAGGATGGGGATTTGAATGGTTTCTGAGATATATGGCCTATTATTAAGTGGAGTGTTATCATCAGGAACAAGAATATATATGGTTTAGGGGTGGGGATCTGAACGGTTTCTGAGATATGTGGATTTTAATGAAGTAAAGGGGTGGAGCATGGCCCGTGGCACCCTGGGGGACCCCCATGCTGGTGTCACTGTTTGCGTCTTATCATAAGGAACAAGAATATATATGGTTTAGGGTTGGGCTCTGAACAGTTTCTCAGATATATGGTCTTTTGTGAAGTCGAGGGGTGGAGTGTGGCCCGGGCGCACCCTGGGTGACCCCTAGGTTGGTGTCAATGAATGTGTCTTATCATAAGGAACAAGAATATATATGGTTTTGGGGGATCTGTAAGGTTTCTGGAATATTTAGCCTTTTATGAAGTGGAGGGGGTTGGGCATGGCCCACGCACATCCCGGGGACCCCCAAGTTGGTGTCACTGAATGCGACTTATCATAAGGAACGAGAATATATATGGTTTAGGGGTGGGGATCTGTAAGGTAACTGGGATATTGGGCCTTTTATGAAATGGAGGGGGTGGGACATGGCGCCGGCCCATCCCGGGGGACACCCAGGTTGGTGTCACTGAGTCCATCTTATCATAATGAACAAGAGTATATATGGTTTAGGGGTGGGGATCTCAATGGTTTTCGAGACAAATTGCATTTTATAAAGTGGAAAGGGTGGGGCATGTCCCCGGCACATCCCGGGGGACCCCCAGGTTGGTGTCACTGAGTCCATCTTATCATAAGGAACACGAGTATATATGGTTTAGGGGTGGGGATCTCAATGGTTTCTGAGATAAATGGCATTTTATGAAGTGGAAAGGGTGGGGCATGTCCCAGGCACATCCCGGGGGACCCCCAGGTTGGCACATCCCGGGGGACCCCAAAGTTGGTACATAAGGAACAAGAATATATAAAGTTTAGGGGTGGGGATCTTAATGGTTTCTGAGATAAATGGCATTTTATGAAATAGAGGGGGCAGGGCATGTCCCCGGCACATCCCGGGGGACCCCCCAGCTGGTGTCACTTAATGCATCTTATGATAAGGAACAAGAATATATATGGTTTAGGGGTTAGGATCTGTAAGGTTTCTGAGATAAAAGGCATTTTATGAAGTGGAGGGGGCGGGGCATGGCCCCGGCACAACCTAGGGAACCCCCAGGTTGACATAAAAGCATATGGTTGAGAGAAGTTTACTCAAGGAACATGTCTATGTAAGTTATGTCAAAATATCTGCAATGACTTGGCAGTAAATGCCATTTTTCAGTTTTCCCCATTATAAGTCAATGCCATAGCAACAAAACTTAAAGGCCAAATTTTATAAAAAACACAAAATCTGTAAAGGCAAATATGGTGAATATTTTCATAAAGTCTCAACCTTCTAGAGCATATGGTTTCTGAGGAGATGATTTTTTAAGTATTTTTTTTATTATTTTTGCATTTTGGTTTCCATGGCAACCAATAAAAATGAGCAGAAGGCCTAAAACCATACATCATATAGTAGATTGCCTATGGAACATTTCTATGCAAGTTTTGTCAAAATATCTGCAGAGGCTTGGCAGTAAATGCCATTTTTCAATTTTCCCCATTATAAGTCTATGGAAACTACAAGTTGCCATAGCAACCAAACTAATGAGCCGATTTTCATAAAAAAACACAAACTTTTAATCCCCTAGCCTAAGGATGCTACAGTTAAAATTTGGGCCCAATAGGCCCAGTGGCTTCAGAGGAGATGTCCTTTGAAAATGTTGACGTCATAGGACAGACGACGACGACGGACAACTGCCTATCCTAAAAGCTCCCCCGGAGCATTCGGCTCTGGTGAGCTAAAAATAAGGCATCTATTATCCGACAACATTTTCCCAATCATAAACAAGAGGGCCATGATGACCCTTGGTCGCTCACCTGATCCACAGGTTAACAAGAGGGCCCCGGGCAGAGCAATTATTGGCCCCAAGCTATAATTTGCATAATCTTGGTAGTGGTCTATAAGATGAAGCTTCATACTAAATATCAAAGACCAGAGCTGCCTAATTTCAGACAAGAAGATTTTTACAGGTTTTCCTTATATAAATCTATATAAGACCTGTGGGTCTAAGGGCGGGGCAATTTTTGGCCTCATTGGCTATAATTTGAACAATCTTGGTAGAAATCCACAAGACGAACCTTCATACCAAATATCAAAGACCTTGGCCTTCTGCTTTCTGACAAGAAGATTTTCAAAGGTTTTCCCAATAAAACTCTATGTAAAACAGATGGGCTCCAGGGTGGGTTCATTTTTGGCGCCAGGGCTATAATTTGAACTTTTTTCGTAGAGGTCCACTACAAGAAGCTTCAAACCAAATATCAAATCCCTTGGCCTTCTGGTTTCAGGTAAGAAGATATTCAAAGGGCCCCGGGGCGGGGGCATTTTGGCCCCAGGGCTTTAATTCGAACAATCTCGGTAGAGGTCTACTAGACAAAGCTTCATACCAAACATCAAAGACCTGAGCCCTCTGGTTTCAGACAAGAAGATTCTTAAAGATTTTCCCTATATAAGTCAATGTAATAACAGTGGGCCCCGGGGAAGGGGGCATTATTGGACCCAGGGCTATAATTCGAATAATCTTGATAAGAGGTCCACTAAACGAAGCTTCGTACCAAATATCAACGACCTAAACCTTCTCGTTTTAAATTAGAAGAATTTTGAAGATTTTCCCTATAAAAGTCAATGTAAAACCAAAGGGCCCTGGGGTGGGGGTATTTTTAGCCCTAGCGCTATAATTTGAACAATCTTGGCAGAGGTCCACTAGATGAAGCTTCACACCAAATGTCAAAGACCTGGGCCTTGCAGTTTCAGAGAAGAAATTTTGCCGACAAGATTTCATCCATATGTTTTTCAAAGGGCTATAACTCAGGACAGGGGCAATGTCCTGACAGGAAAAAAAATATGTTCAGTTATTTTTTTATGAGGAACCCACATAGAGCATGTAAAACCCTAGCATGCACGGTTCAGAAGTTATGCTATACACCAAAATGCACTATGGGTGCAGGGATTGACGAAATGTTGGATGGACGCACGAACACCCCTCAATCAATATCCCCAGTATGGGGCTTAACTAGAGGACAGTCTTAAATTATTTAAATGTAAAGTGGTAGTTAACCCAATCACGGTTGACAACTTTGCTTCCCTCTTTAATTGGACGCCGGTGGTCAGTCCACAGATTCTATGACGGTTCAAGCGTAAACGCTTACTGAGAATTAGAGAGATCTAATTCAATGTAATGTTGGTTGGTGCCTGATGCTCTGTCTCTTGTCGGGCCCATCGGAGTCTGACTGTTGGTTTTCTTATGCTCCAGCATTTCAGTGCTTTCTTGCTGTTGAGTCCTCACCGTTGTTTCATCTCAGTGGTTGTTTGGTTTTTTGTGTCCACGGACATGTTGCACTGATGAGTTAGGAGGCCTTTATGCGGACTGAAAAAATTATATGTCTAAATCGCGATGGAAGTAAGGGCGAGGATTGTGGTCACGTAAAATTGATTTAAGCCCCCAGTGGAATTCCTTTCATTGACAGTCGCGTTTTTTTGTTTGTTGTTATGGTTTGTCTTTGGCTGTATGTGTCGCTTATATTATATTGTTTTGGATATCCAATTGCGAAAGTAACTGTCCTTCAGGCTTTCCGCTATTATGGTCTGTTGTTTCATGTATCGATTCCTGATCATTGCCTCCATTTCTATTTTGACAAAGATTAGAAACAAGAGCTTCGGGAACCTGATTGTAGACACATAGAATGTGCTGCCTGAATCAGTAGTAATGGGTCCATCACAGAACTCATTCAAAAGTCGCATAACACTGGCAATATCATACATACAAATTTACAGCTGCCTGCTACATGACCAACGATCAAATCAGTGGACTGAGAAAGCGTTATCGAAACACATCACAAAAAGATGTTGCTTGAATTCATGTAAAGGTTACAGCATGTTAAAGTAAGTAGGAGACAATTTGCATGAGATGTCAAATCCTGTTTTCTGGGAAAATTAGAAAATATTTCAAAATGTTGTCTGCTGAGAAAAAATACCCAGCATGCAGAGTGTTAAGGTAGGTACACTTTAACTGTCTAACTGTTTACCGCATATAACAAAACATTGCATCAATATGCAGTTTCAAGGTAGCAACATCTTCACTGTTAGTATGCTTGAGGCATGTCACAAAACACCATGAAATGTAGGTAAAGGTCAAATATGGATGCTTGCATTAAATCTGCTTTTCCTAGATGCTAATTCTTACCAAAATAGAAGTGAAAGCAATGTAATTAACCCACGGCTCCCATCAGAGACACCAAAGGAAAAGAAACTCAAACATGTAACAACCAGACCTCAAGTGAAACCCCATGTTACACCAATTGTGGAAAGCCAAAAGAAGTTGCTTATATTGTTTTGTTTTGCATAGCCAATTGGCCATTTTATGGGAGAGGACAAAAATAAACCGTGACAGAAGGATCGCCTTTAAGTATCATTAATGAAGCTCTTACAGTTCTGGTGAAATGAACTCTTACATTAGAGTGAAAGCACTAGTTAGGGTGGTCGCAATAATTCAAAAAGTCAGTGAGCCATGAAATGTAGGTCAAGGTCAGATGTGGATGCTTGCACTGAAGTTGCAATTCCTGGATGCAAGGTTGTAACAAATATCATTAATAAATAAGTTCTGAAGTTAGATCCTTTGGAAGCAAGGAATACACCAAATAAACGAAAATAGCAGACTGTGTTTTATTGAGTCTGTTCATGACCAGTACTGAAATTTGCAACACCGGCCACGCCCTCTAGCACCCGCTAAAGCAGAACTCTATTTTCAAATTGATACCAAATGAAATCAATGATCCCAAAGGACTAGAAAATATAATCTGCACTAATAAGTCTCCTTAAGTTCTTGAGTAATGGACTCTTACATTAGCGTGAAAGTTCGGGTGGTCGCAATAATTCACAAAGTGAATCATGAAATGTAGGTCAAGGTCAGATATGCGTGCTTGATTTGAAGTTTCTATTCACAGATGCAAGCTTGTACCAAGTATCATTAATGAAGGTCTTATAGTTCTTGAGAAATGGACTCTTTACATTAGGGTGAAAGTGAGGGTGGTCGCAATAATTTTCAAAGTCAGTGAACCATGGAATATAGGTCAAGGCCAGATACAGATGCTTGCATTGAAGTTGCTATTCCAAGATGCAAGTTTGTACCACGTAGCATAAAGGAAGGTCTTATAGTTCTGGAGAAATGGACTCTTAAATTAGGATGAAAGTTAGGGTGATGTTTGACTTTTACGTCTCACCAACAGCTAAGGTCATACAGAGACGTGACCTCAGTTTAAAGACTCATCCGAAAGTCTGGAGAAGCCCAGGATCAATCCTGCGAACCCTGGTTTACAAGACGATAAGCATAACCACTACACCAAGGAGGCTTCTATGCTTAACGGACGGACGAAAAACTGGACTCCTACATCTTGCCATGCTTAAAGCAGGCACGACAAAAACATTGCATCAATCTGTGGGTGGTATTAACACAGAAATATCTTCACTTGGGTCACCAAATATTGCATCAATATGGGTTATAAAGGTAGAAACATCTTCACTATTGGTATGCTTAAGGCATGCCACAAAACACTGCATCTACAAGCAGTTTAAAAAATAGAAACATCTTCTATATGTTGGCAGTACATGTATGTTGCAAAACATTTGGCATCACTAAAAGTAAAATTTGCAGGCTCAATCTGTCCATCCAAAGGCATGCATATGAAAAGGGATGACATATTCAGCCATTTGGGCCCAGTTGTTCAAAACTTACGACGTCGTTAGTTAACGAATCGTTTAAACTTTGATCATTAAATATGGCAAATATGCTAAAATTTTTGCTGATAAAATGTGAGCAGCTTTTGCGCATCACATTTTTTCA
Source organism: Lucinisca nassula (assembly GCA_963580285.1). Lineage (NCBI taxonomy): Eukaryota > Metazoa > Mollusca > Bivalvia > Lucinida > Lucinidae > Lucinisca > Lucinisca nassula. The sequence continues at coordinate 48,286,652 of OY757025.1, read as the reverse complement.
GCAAAAGTACCAAAATTTTCGATATTTTTCTTGCTTGAACATTTAACAATTTGACCACTAACGAGCTCGTTAAGCTAACGATGTTTTGAACAACTGGCCCCTGGTAGAATTGTGGACACAAGGTAATACCTATAGGGATCTACAAAACAACGAGTGGTAGGCAATTGTATGAACTCCACTATCTAGTAAAAATGAAATGAAGGAAGTGATCAGGAACTGATACAATTATCTCACACCTCCCATCCAAGACAACAAAGGGAAAAACATTAATATTAAACAATTTCCTGATGATGATGATGATGATGATGATGATTTCGTGTTTCACAACCCTCTTTGTGGGTCATAAGCGTCAAAAGGTTAATGGTTAATCGGCATGAAGAATTATGAGGATATTAAAAGTAAAAACAAAATCAGAATGAGGAACGTGAGGTCACGGGTTCGATCCCGGGCCGCGACATACCAAAGTCCTTAAAAATGGTACTAGCTGCTCCTCGCTTGGCACTCAGATTTACGGGGTAGATCTAGGACTGGTCGACCCAGTGCCAGGATAATGTGACTGGGTGTGGTATCAAGTAATGTGCCTGGGACATGATACTTCAGTGAGGCAGCACTATAAAAGTGAGCATTGAGCTCCCTGTCGCAACCAGACACCATCGTGATATGACTGGAAAATTGTTGAAAGTGACGTTAAGCCCGAATTCACACACACACACACACACACACACACACACACACACACACACACACACAAATCAGAATGATTATGCATACAAATCTGAAACAGTTAAATCTTATGAAAAAAGTCCAGTTTCTTTTAAGAATAAAATAATATTATCAACAGGTATATCTTGAAACAGTTGTTGCAAAGTGGAGGTTTATTTATGTTGTTGTTTGTTACTACTCACTGTGTGTATCACTTGTGGCTTTTTATTTTGGATGGCCATTTGGCCATTTTGTGGAAAAGTAACTGTCCTTATTGCCATCCTTTGTTTGGATTTCCATTATGGTCTGGTGGCTTCATGTTTGTGTCTCTTTCCCTTTGGTGTCTTTGATGGGTGGAGTAAGTTAATTGTATCGATTCCTGATCTTTGTTTTACTTCTACTTTGAAATGTAAGTTACATGAGGGTGAAAAGTCAACACAGACAATTAAGATATGTTTCACAGTGAATGGCTGATCACATCCTACACAAGAAGGCTGATCATCACCATTAAAAATATAAACAACTTCATGATAATGACAATGTCAAAAGCAGAAAGCCAAAAAGACAGAATGATCATACCTTTCAAAAATAAAGTTATAAACAACAAGATGTGTTTGTGAAACACTGATGCCCCCGGACAGCGCATGTTAAATATGAAAGCAGTATCACTAAGCAATCAAAAGGTATGGCCAATGTTCAAGTCTTAAAAAAGTAGGTCGAGGTTACAAGGTAAAAAATTATGGGATTGTTGAAAAGGTCTTGTGACATAGTATGCACATGTGAAATATGAAAGCCCTATCACTTACCAATTGAAAGTTATGGCCAATGTTAAATTTAAAAAAAAGGTCAAACATCAAGGTAACGAGGTAAAACTAGAGTGATGACAATGTTTCTCTAAAAATAGCCATAGTGACCTTGACCGCGAAAGTAGATCTTGCTCAAGATATTATCATAAGCATCTTTTGTGTGAAGTTATATTAAAATCTGTTAATAAATGTAAGCGGTAGAGCGATGACAAAGTTTTTCTAAAAATAGCCACAGTGACCTTGACCTTGAGGTCATGACCTTGAAAGTCAAAGCAACTCGAGATGTCATCATAAGAAACATTTGTGTGAAGTTCTATTAAAATCCATCAATAAATGTAGGTGCTAGAGCGATGGCAAAGTTTTTCTAAAAATAGCCACAGTGACCTTGATCTTGAAAGTCAAAATCGCTCGAGATATTGTATTAAGGAACATTTATGTGAAATTATATTGAAATTGGTGAAAAAATGTAAGCGCAAGAGCAATGACAAAGTTTTTCTAAAAATAGCCACAGTGACCTTGACCTTGAAAGTCGAACTCGCTCGAGGTATTGTCATAAGGAACATTTGTGTGAAGTTATATTGAAATCAGTGAAGAAATGTAGTCGCTAGAGCGATGACAAAGTTTTTTCTACAAAGATCCACAGTGACCTTGACCTTGAAAGTCGAAATCGCTTGAGATATTGTCATAAGGAACATTTGTGTGAAGTTATATTGAAATCGGTGAAGAAATGTAAGCGCTAGAGCGATGACAAAGTTTTTCTAAAAATAGCCACAGTGACCTTGACCTTGAAAGTCGAACTCGCTAGAAATATTGTCATAAGGGACATTTGTGTGAAGTTCTATTGAAATAGGTGAAGAAATGTAGTCGCTAGAGCGATGACAAAGTTTTTCTAAAAAAAGCCGTAGTGACCTTGACCTTGAAAGTCGAAATCGCTTGAGATATTGTCATAATGAACATTTGTGTGAAGTATATTGAAATCTGTGAAGAAAGGTAGGCGCTAGAGCGATGACAAAGTTTTTATAAAAATAGCCAGTGACCTTGACCTTGAAAGTGGGACTCGCTAGAGATATTGTCATAAGGAACATTTGTGTGAAGATATATTGAAATTGGTGAAGAAATGTAGTAGCTAGAGCAATGACAAAGTCATAAGGAACATTTGTGTGAAGTTATATTGAAATCAGTGAAGAAATGTAGTCGCTAGAGCGATGACAAAGTTTTTTTAAAAATAGCCACTGTGACCTTGACCTTGAAAGTCCAAATCGTTCGAGATATTGTCATAAGGAACATTTGTGTGAAGTTATATTGAAATCGGTGAAGAAATGTAAGCGCTAGAGCGATGACAAAAGTTTTCTAAAAATAGCCACAGGGACCTTGACTTTGAAAGTGGAACTCGTTAGAGATATTGTCATAAGGAACATTTGTGTGAAGTTATATTGAAATCGGTGAAGAAATATAAGCGCTAGAGCGATGACAAAGTTTTTTTTTAAAATAGCCACAGTGACCTTGACCTTGAGGCCATGACCTTGAAAGTCAAATTACTCAAGATATTTTTATAAGGAACATTTGTGTGAAGTTATGTTGAAATTGGTGAAAAAATGTAGGCGCTAGTGCGATGACAAAGTTTTTCTAAAAATAGACGCATTGACCTTGACTTTGAGGTCATGACCTTGAAAGTCGAACTCGCTCGAGATATTGTCATAAGGAACATTTGTGTGAAGTTATATTGAAATCAGTAAAAAAATGTTGGCGCTAGAGTGATGACAAAGTTTTTTCTAAAAATAGCCACAGTGACCTTGACCTTGAGTGGGGGGGGTGTCTGGATGGACAAAAATTATGGTACCACTAGAAAGGTCTTGTGACAAGGAGTGCACGTGTGAAATATGAAAGCCCTACTACTTACCAATCGAAAGTTATGGCCAATGTTAAAGTTTATAAAAGTAGGTCAAAGGTCAAGGTCACGAGGTCAAAAATTATGGTACCACTAGAAAGGTCTTGTGACAAGGAGTGCACATGTGAAATTTGAAAGCCCTACCACTTACCAATCGAAAGTTATGGCCAATGTAAAAGTTTTTAAAAAGTAGGTCAAACATCACGGTCAAGATCAAAAGGTCAAAAATTATGGTACCACTAGAAAGGTCTTGTGACAATGAATGCACATATGAAATATGAAAGCCCTATCACTTACCAATCGAAAGTTATGGCCAATGTTAATGTTTTTAAAAATTTTGAAAAAAAATAGGTCAAAGGTCGAGTTTTAGGTCACGAGATCAAAAATTATGGTACCACTGGAAAGGTCTTGTGATAAGGTATACACATGTGAAATATGAAAGCTCTATCTATTACCATTCAAAAGTTATGCCCAATGTTAAGGTTTTGTAGACAGACAAACGGAAAAATTTTGAAAAAAATAAGTCAAAGGTCAAGTTCAAGGTCACGAGATCAAAAATTTTGGTACCACTGGAAAGGTCTTGTGATAAGGTATACACATGTGAAATATGAAAGCTCTATCTATTACCATTCAAAAGTTATGCCCAATGTTAAGGTTTTTGTAGACAGACAAATGGAAAAATTGTGTAAAAAAAAATAGGTCAAAGGTCAAGTTCAAGGTCACGAGATCAAAAATTATGGTACTATTGGAAAGGTCTTGTGATAAGGTATACACATGTGAAATATGAAAGCTCTATCTATTACCATTCAAAAGTTATGCCCAATGTTAAGGTTTTTGTAGACAGACAACCAGACACACAGACAGACCAAAAACTATATGCCCCCGAATCTCTTAGATTCCGGGGGCATAAAAAGAAACTAAATTGATTCCATCAAAACAAGAGAATTCAATGGCATTCTTTAAGCCTGTAACCCCCTTTTAACTGATTTGCTTATGAAATCTTCACAAATAACAAAGTCCTAAATAACGTTTTAAGGCTCAATGCATATAATTTCAGGAGATAAACAGTTTCAAAATATTTGTCTCTCTTGCCAACAGGATTCACTCTTAAAAGAAAAAGATTTGCTTCTTGGGACAAATTAGGGGCAAATTATTTCCTTCAGCAGTTGACTCTTTCAAGGGAGGCCTATATGTACAAATGCAACTGCAATGAGCCAGCAGCCTGGATCAGAGCAAGTGCCATGTCTGTGAGCATATGATACATTCTAACGGCAGCTACTGAAAAGTAATGTACCCCTGGTTCAGCATGGTCCGCATACCGCGTGGCCAGTGTCAGGCCCAGTACATATGACACTGGTACACAGTCTGAACTAGGACTTCTGGGCCAATGACTGAGCTGGTCCCATTTAGCCAAAATATAAGAAGGAATAAAGATAGAGAAAAAAAAGACTAGAAATGCGTCCATAGGACACGGATGCCCCCTCCTGACAATATGTCTGTTCGTATTCATCAAGAGAAAGTTATTGACCGTGTTTAAGTTTTGGACCCTTTTTTCACGTTTGACCTCTAAGTATGACCTTGACCTTGTAGGTAAGGACCTTGGTTTTGTGTGAGGCAGATTGTCTTATGATGGCCAACATTTCTGCCAAATAATTTCAAAATCCATCCAGAGATAAGAAAGTTATTGACCGACCATTTTTTTTACCTTGGACCTCTAAGTATGACCTTGACCTTGGAGGTACAGATCTGGGTTTGCACGTGACACATCGTCTCATGATGGTTAATATTTCTTCAAAGTAATTTTAAAATCCATCCAGAAACTAGACAAAAGTGCCCAGTGGGGCACGTATACCCCCGGCCAGTGCCGAACTACAAAGGGAAATAACTCTAAAAGGCCTGACCCCTTGGCCCTTATTTTCTTTCCCACAATACAAGTAGTCATACTGATCATGTGTGCAAAATTTCAAGTTTCTATGTGAAGCAGTTCCTGAGATATCTTTGACACAAAATAATTGTTTACGGACAGACAGACGGAAAATACAAAAACTATATACCCCCATGGCATACGCCGGGGGTATAATAAGTAAGTAATTAACTGCGTTTAAGTTACGGACCCTTTTTTTTACCTTTGACCTCTAAGTATGACCATGACCTTGGAGGTACAGATCTGGGTTTGCACGTGACACATCGTCTCATGATGGTCAACACTTCTTCAAAGTAATTTCAAAATCCATCCAGAAATAAGTAAGTTATTGACTCGTTTAAGTTTCGGACCCTTTTTTGGGCCTTTGACTTCTAAGTATGACCTTGACCTTGGAGGTACCTACCTGGATTTTGCACATGACACATCGTCTCATGATGGTTAACATTTCTACAAAGTAATTTCAAAATCCATCCAGAAATAAGAAAGTTATTGACTCGTTTAAGTTTCGGACCCTTTTTTTGGGCCTTTGACCTCTAAGTATGACCTTGACCTTGGAGGTACCAACCTGGATTTTGCACATGACACATCGTCTCATGATGGTTAACATTTCTACAAAGTAATTTCAAAATCCATCCAGAAATAAGAAAGTTATTGACTGCGTTTAAGTTTCGGACCCTTTTTTTGATCTTTGACCTCTAAGTATGACCTTGACCTTGGAGGTACGGACCTGGTTTTTGCACGTGACACGTCGTCTCATGATGGTTAACATTTCTGCCGAGTAATTTTAAAATCCATCAAGAAATAAGGAAGTTATTGACTGCGCTTAAGTTTCGGACGCACGGACACACGGACGCACGGACGGACGGACAGGGGCAACGCTATATGCCCTTTCCACCATTCTTCGAATGGCGGGAGCATAAAAACAAGAGTACTTGTAGTTTTACTGACCCCAAAAACATTATCTGTCATTAAGTCATACTTAATGAAAACAGCCAGGTGACCCATCATAAATAGTAATTTTAGGAGATAAAGTTTTGTTTATGATGGGGTACTGATTTGAAGCTGCAACTAATAATTATTGTTTTAAACCCATACTCTGCTAAGGTATTATAGATGGTAATATTAAAGGTCAAGCTGTCTGACCTCCATAGGAAAGGTGGTGAAAAATCAAACACTGATGGATTATAAAGGCTGATCAAACATTACATCAACGTCAACGTTGCGTTAAAGGTCAAGCTGTCTGACCTCCATAGGAAAGGTGGTGAAAAATCAAACACTGATGGATTATAAAGGCTGATCAAACATTACATCAACGATCAACATTACATCAACGTTTCTGTGCTTGGAAGACCACATTTCTTCCATTTGGAAAGCTTTCCACCAAGACCACCCCGCCACAACACCTTGCATCAGTGACATGGAGTAAGGGATCAGCTCAAGTCCCAGCTGGGAGCATACTTTGACTTCCATGTCCTCAAAGTGTTGGGAATTCCATTTCATTTTACCAAACATTCATCCAATTATCCCCAATTTATACCATGCTACAACAGCCTTGAACATATTCTCGCTTTTCATGTAGCTGCAGGCGACTGTGGATACTTTGCAGTTTCATGTTAATGCTGCTTTACACTCAGTCTGACTGGGTAGTTACTCACACTGGCTGAGTAGCTGGATTTCAAGGCAAACCAGTCACACTGGCTGACTGGATAGTTACTCACACTGGCTGAGTAGCTAGACTGACGATAACTGCAGACTAGTCACACTGGCTGACTGGATAGCTACTCACACTGGCTGAGTAGTTCGACTGAGAAATCAACATTATCATTTTTTTCCAGCCAAGTGCAAGTATCGCTAACATGGCAACTGCACTGAGCCAGCAGCCTGGATCAGAGCAAGTGCCATGTCTGTGAGCATATGATACATTATAACGGCAGCTACTAATAAGTAATGTCCCCCTGGTTCAGCATGGTCCGCATACCACGTGGCCAGTGTCGACCCAGTACATATGACACTGGTACAAAGTCTGAACTAGGACTTCTGGGCCAATGACTGAGCTGGTCCCATTCAGCCAAAATATAAGAAGGAATAAAGATAGAGAAAATAAAAGAAAACAAGAGTACTTGTAGTTTTACTGACCCCAAAAACATTATCTGTCATTAAGTCATACTTAATGAAAACAGCCAGGTGACCCATCATAAACAAATTGACATAGCACTTGTCTGTAAAATGGCAAACCAATCACCAAAGAGTAGTCATTAACCTTCAAATGTATCTGCATTCTCCTTAACCCTTATCCTGTTGATTATCTGAATTAGCCACACCCATTTCTGACAATCAGCCAATCAGATTACATGAAATAATTTTTTCCTTCAAATTCACAAACTGAATGACAAACAGTGTAGATCCTGATAAGATAGCTTCTTCTGATCTGCATCTACACTGCTTGCAAAATAGGTGTTGTCATGAACAGCAGAAAAAGGGTCAAAATGTATCAGTATTATATCAGTAAAATATATTTGATTTTGTGCCAGGAATAGCAGAAAGAGAAAGTCTACATAAATGAATGTCTTACCTGTTGCAATGGACAACACCCATATTCTCCTGATTCCAGCTCACAACAAGTGTTCCCATCAGGACATGCTGTTTTACCACCAGGACAGGGAACATTGAGAGTATGAGACAAATCGTACTACTCTCACAGCCTGTATTCCAATACAGCGAAAGTGTGTCTGTTTGTATGTTTGCTGGTTTGAGATTTAGGCCTTACAGTTTCCGAGAAGAAGATTTTTGAAGTTTTTTCCCATTATAAGTCTATGGAAGCTGCTGAGCTCGGGCTTGGCCAATTTTGACCCCAGGGGCAGGGTTAGCAGGATTTATCTAGGTGACTATTTTATGTTGCTAGATACTAAATATCTAAGTTCTGTGCTTCATAGTTTCAGAGAAGAAAATTTTTGAAGCTTTTTCTATCATGACTCTATGAGAGCTAAGGGGCCCTGGGGCGTGGCCCATTTGGACCCCAGGGGCTTGATTGGCAGGATTTATACAGGTGACCACTTGCCGTTGCTACATGCTTACTATTTAAGGTCTGGGCCCTGTGGTTTCAGAAAGAAGATTTTTGAAGTTTTTCCCCTTACAAGTCTATGGGAGCTGATGAACCCCGGGGCACGACTAATTTTGGCCCAAAGGGTATGGTTAGCAGGATTTATGTAGGTGACTATTTTATGTTGCTACATGCATAATATCTAAGCACTGTGCTTCATGATATCAGAGAAGACGATTTTTGAAGCTTTTTTCTTTCATTATAAGTCTATGGGAGATAAGGGGCCCCGGGGGTGCGACCAATTTGGACCCCCGGGGCATGATTGGCAGGTTTTATGTAGGTGGCCACTTGATTTGTTTGTTTGTTTGTTTGATTTGAGGTTTAACTTCCCCGTCAACACTGTAAAGGTCATTTTGGAGACGTTGCTTCCAATTTTGTGGGACTTTTACCCGACACTGAGATGAAAAGACATCACAAGCCCTGTCGCCCAATAAAACTAATAGGGTTTATTAGCATGGACGGTCCACATTGCACCGCGGTTCCTTGACAGGCTTAGATCCTTTAAGCGGTTTACCAGTACTAGTGTGCGGGCGGGATTCAGCTCTGCGTGGAAGAATCATGCAGCACATTTATTTCTTCAAGCCCCTCTGGGCGGGGGCTTAGGTGGCCACTTGAAGTTATTATATACTCAATGTCTATGCTCTTGGCCTCATAGTTTCAGAGAAGAAGACTTTTTAAGTTTTGAGTTTTATTGTGAGTCTATGGGAGCTATATGTTGCCATGGCAACCAGAATTCCAATCCGATCAGTCGAATTAATCTTATGCAACCTTTCCCCCTACCTGATGATACTTGTCATGAAATTTGATCAAGATTGGTCATGGGGTATTAGAGATATACTTATTTGAAATTGTTTACGCACACACAGATGCACGCATGCACGGCAGATGATGGACAAAATGTGATCACAAAAGCTCACCTTGTCACTATGTGACAGATTAGCTTTAAAACATTAGAAAATATGTTCCCTGCCCAGGATTTGTCTCACAACCCTTTGATTGATAATCCTAGGCTCTATCAATTACACTACAGAGGCTACAAGTAAATTGACTATTGTTTTACTTCTATTTATTATCATAGCGAAATAAGGGAGATAATACAGAAGCCTCTGGAGTGTTAACAAGGTTTTTCTATGATTTGACCTATTCACCTACTTCTTAACCCGATATGACCCATATTCAAACTTGTCCGAGATATTGTCATGATGATCATTCTGACCAGGTTTAATGATGATTGGCCCAAAACTGTGGCCTCGAGTGTGTCCACATGGTTTTTCTATGATTTGACCAACTGATCTACTTTTTGACCCGACATGACCCATATTCGAACTTGACTGAGACATTATCAGGATGATCATTCGGAGCAAGTTTGATGATGATCGGACCAAACCTGTGGCCCCTAGTTTGTTCACAAGGTATTTTTATGATTTGACCTACTGACCTACTTTTTGACCCGACATGACCAATATTCGAACTTGACCGATATATTGTCATGATGATCACTCTGACCAAGTTTGATGATGATTGGCCCAAAACTGTGGCCTCTAGAGTATTCACAAGGAAAAGTTTATGCACGAAAAAAAAAACGACGCACGACGACGCACGACGACGCCAGACATCACAGAGCCACAAAAACCCACCATGACCTTCAGTCAGGTGAGCTAAAAAGAATGCTATGTACAAATGCCCAAAGTCTCAAAGGTCCATAATTCGTGGTATTTTTTAGAAGTTCTTGAAAAATTAATCAGGTCATCTATTCATCAATATCAATTCATTCACCAGGTTTCAATAGTTTTTGAGAAATTTTACTGACAAGATTTCATCCATATGTTTTGCAAAGGGCCATAACTCAGGACATAGGCAATGTCCTGACAGGAAAAAAATATGTCCAGTTATTTTTTCATGCGGAACCCACATAAGAAATGTTAAAACCCTAGCATGCACGGTTCAGAAGTTATGCTATACACAAAAAAGCATTATGGGTTCACAGATTGACGAAATGTTGGATGCACGCACAAAAGCCCCTGAAGCAATATCCCCTTTAACTTCTTCACAGTTGGGAGCATAACTAGAAGGCAGTCTTAAATTATTCAAACGCAAAGCTTGGCTAAGATCAGAAGCAAGAGCTTCGAGAACTGGATTGCAGACACATAGAATGTGCCGCCTGAATCAGTGGTAATGGCACCCTCAAAGAACTCATTCAAAAGTCGCATAACACTGGCAACATCATCCATACAAATTTCCAGCTGCCTGCTACATGACCGACGACCAAATCAGTGGACTGAGAAAGAATTATCGAAACACATCACAAGAAGTTGGTGCTTGAATTCATGTAAAGGTTACAGCATGTTAAAGTAAGTAGGAGACAATTTGCATGAGATGTCAAATCCTATATTCTGAGAAAATTAGAAAAATATTTCAAAATGTTTGCTGAGACAAATTACCCAGCATGCAGAGTGTTAAGGTAGGTACACGTAAACTGTCTAACTGTCTACAGCATATAACAAAACATTGCATCAATATGCAGTTTCACGGTAGCAACATCTTCACTGTTAGAATGCTTAAGGCATGTCACAAAACATTCCAGTCAGTGAACCATGAAATGTAGGTAAAGGTCAAATATGGATGCTTGCATTAAATCTGCTATTCCTAGATGCTAGCTTGTACCAAAATAGAAGTGAAGGCAATGATCAGGAATCGATACAATTAACCCACAGCTCCCATCAGAGACACCAAAGTGAAAGAAACACAAAAATGTAACAACCAGACCCCAATGGAAACACCAATCATCGAAAGCCAAAAGAAGTTGCTTATATTATTTTGTTTTGGATAGCCAATTGGCCATTTTGTGGGAGAGGACAAAAATAAACCGTGACAGAAGAATCGCCTTTAAGTATCATTAATGAAGCTCTTACAGTTCCCGAGAAATGAACTCTCACATTAGGGTGAAATCACTAGTTAGGGTGGTCGCAATAATTCACAAAGTCAGGGAGCCATGAAATGTAGGTCAAGGTCAGATGTGGATGCTTGCACTGAAGTTGCCATTCCTGGATGCAAGGTTGTACCAAGTATCATTAACGAAGGTCTTACAGTTCTTGAGAAATGGACTCTTACATTAGGGTGAAAGTTAAGGTGGTCACATTAATTTACAAAGTCAGTGAACCATGAAATATAGGTCAAAGCCGGATACAGATGTTTGCATTGAAGTTGCTATTCCAAGATGCAAGTTTGTACTGCTTATCATAAATGAAGGTCTTAGAGTTCTGGAGAAATGGACTCTTACATAAGGATAGAAGTTATGGTGGTGTTTTGAGTTTTACGTCTCACCAACAGCTAAGGTCATACAGAGACGAGACCTCAGTTCAAATACTCATCCGAAAGTCTGCCTAAGCCCGGGATCGATCCTGCGATCCCTGGTTTATAAGGCGAGTAGCATAACCACTACACCACGGAGGCTTCTAGGCTTAACGGATGGATGAATGGACGGACAAAGAGGAAAAACTGGACTCCTACATCATGCCATGCGTAAAGCAGGCATGACAAAATCATTGCATCAATCTGTCAGAAATACTTTCATTAGGGTCACCAAATATTGCATCAATATGGGATATAAATGTAGAAACATCTTCACTATCGGTATGCTTAAGGAATGTCACAAAACACTACATCAACAAGCAGTTCAAAAGTAGAAACATCTCCTATACGTTCGTAGTATGTTGCAAAACATTTGGCATCAATAAAAAAATAATGTGCACACTCAATCTGTCCATCAAAAGGCACGCATATAAAAAAGGGTGAAATATACACAGCAGTAACAATTATAGAAAGAAGAGACTACAAACCTTTGGCAGTGGACAACAACCATATTTTCCAGATGCCAGCTGGCAACAAGTCTGACCATCGGCACAAGATTCTGTCTGATCAGGACAAACAACTCTGTTCAGTTGTTTAGCAGAGTGAGTGAGTGAGTGAGTTTTAGTTTAACGTCCCACCAACAGCTAAGGTCATACGGAGACGGGACCTCGGTTTAAAGACTCATCCGAAAGTCTGTAGAAGCCCGGGATCGATCCTGCGATCCCTGGTTTACAAGGCGAGTAGCGTAACCACTGCACCACGGAGGCTTCTAGTTGTTTAGCAGAAGTCTTCACTGACCATTCCATCTGCAGGTTGCCTTTATTACATGAGCCTGTACTCATATCACATGTGTAGCACTCAGGACAACAGTGTACATGATCATTGCAACATACAGCCTGGAATCATACATTTACAGTTATTCTAGTAACTGATGTTTGTTTGATTTTAGGAGACGTCGCTTCCAATTTTGGGGGATTTTTACCCGACAATGAGATGAAATCACATCTCAAGCCCTGCCGCCCAATGAAACTAATAAGGTTTATAAACATGGACGGGCCAACTCGCACCACTTTGCCATGGCAGGCTTAAATCCTCTAAGCAGTTTACCAGTAATCGTGTGCGTGTCAGTTTCAGCTATGCATGGAAGCATCATGCAGCCCATCTATATTTTCAAGCCCCAATGAGCGGGGTCCAAATTGGTGAATGACGAACTTAAGAATGTAACAGATTGTAGCTGAACACAATCAAATATTTACGATAACTGTTTTTACTATATTAGGCATTGGTTTGTGTATTGCAACCTCTTTGCAAAACTGTTTTCAGCTTCGAACTAAGCTTAACCCTCATTGAATCACAAAGAAGCCCCCATGGTGCAGTGGTTACCCTACTCGCCTTGCTTACCAGAGGTCGCAGGATCGATCCCGGGCTTCTCCAGACCAAATTCAGGGCGATAAAAAAGGTCGTTATCGCCCTGACAACATTTTCCCATTAATATGTCTATGGAAAACGAAAGGGCAAGTAACTCTTATGTCAATAGGCCGATCTGCGCTGAACTCGTCCAAGATGTTATGGCTTTCCTCCTTACCTACAAGTTTAATGAGGATCAGATCAAGAATAAACTCGCTACCAAATGGACAACATTTTCATTATTATATTTCTATTGGAGACAAAAGGGCAAAAATCTCATGTGAATAATGCGATCTGACCCCAAGATTTTATGGTTGTCCTCATTATCTACAAGTTAAATGAGGATCATATCAAAAATAAAATCGCTAATGCCCGGAATACATTTTCACGCACTGTAAGTCAGCGGGATATGAAAGGGCAAGTAATTCTCACAAGAACAATCCTATCTGCCCCATATTCCAACACGGCCTAGATTTTATGGCTGTTCTTATTACCTACAAGTTTGTTGCAGATCTGATCACAAGTAAAGTGTCAGTCACACGGACAACATTTTCCCCATTATAAGTTTATGGGGATGTAACTCTCACATGAAAAACCCAATCTACCCCGAATTCAAACTTGTTTAAGATTTTATGGCTATCCTCATACAAATATGTTGAGGATCTGATCAAAAATAAAGTTGCTATAGCCGGGACAACTTTTTCCCAATTATAAGTCTATGGGGGCTGAAAGGGCAAGTCTCTCACTGGAACAATCCAATCTGCACCATATTTTAACTCGTCCAAGATTTTATGGCTGTCCTTGTTACCTACAAATCTGTTGAGGATTGCCTGGACAACATTTCCCCATTATAAGTCTATGGGGGGTGAAAGAACAAGAAACTCTAACATGAACATCTGACCTGCCCCATATTCAAACTCGTCCAAGACTGTATCTTTGTCCTTATTACCTACAAGTTTGTTGAGGATCTAATAAAAAACAAGATGGCGCAGTCGATGGTATACCATCGCAAACACCCGCTTTTTCTATGATATGGCAATGTCATACTTTTTGACCTTTGACCCTGGGGCCATGTTTGGGTCAAGGTCACACGAAAAGTATTCCAATATGTTTTACATTCCAAGGGCTGTCCAATAATCAAGTTTCGGAAGTGCAATCCTAACAGTTTAGAAGATATGATAAAGTCCTACTTTTTCACCTTTGACTCTGGGGCCATGTTGGGGTCAAGGTCACACGAAAAGTATTCCAATATGTTCTCCATTCCAAGGGCTATCCAATAATCAAGTTTCGGAAGTGCAATCCCAACAGTTTAGAAGCTATGGCAAAGTCCTACTTTTTGACCTTTGACCCAGGGGCCATGTTGGGATCAAGGTCAAACGAAAAGTATTCCAATATGTTCTACATTCCAACAAGGGCTATCCAATAATCAAGTTTCAATAGTGCAATCCCAACAGTTTAGAAGATATGATAATGTCCTACTTTCTGACCTTTCACCTTGAGGCCATGTTGGGGTCAAGGTCACAAAAACGTAGCCCACTGCCATCTTCATACCATCCACATGCAAAGTTTCAAACGTGTAACGTCAGTGGTTGCAGAGGAGATCCATTTACAAGAAACGTGACAGACAGACAGACAGACGGACAGACAGACGGACGAACAGACGGACGCCCACTCAACTCTGGTACGAAAACAATATACCCGATTTTTCTATTGTCCCGACAACATTTTCCCAATCATAAACAAGAGGGCCATGAAGACCCTGGGTCGCTCACCTGATCCTCAGGGTAACAAGTGGGCCCCGGGGAGAGCCAATATTGGCCCCAAGCTATAATTTGCATAATCTTGGTAGTGGTCTAAAGGGTGAAGCTTCATACTAAAAATCAAGGACCGGAGCCGCCTAATTTCAGACCAGACGATTTTTACAGTTTTCCTTATATAATTTTATCTATAAAAGGGTTATCCTTTGGAAGCAAGGAATACACCACAGAAGTGAAAAATATGGAGTGTACATGTTTTCTGGGCCAGACTAGCTAGTTTCGGCCAATTAGGCCTCATCAATGACCCTCAGATATTTTAAAAATTCCACAATGGAATCAATGATCCCAAAGGACAAGAAAATATAATATACACTATGATGTAGGGTAGGGAGACGTTTTACCACCGCCACACATTCCCACATACCAGCTGTAGTGAAATTAAATATGTTCTATAAAAGGGTTATCCTTTGGAAGCAAGGAATACACCACAGAAGTGAAAAATATGGAGTGTACATGTTTTCTGGGCCAGACTATATAAGTCTTTATAAAATCTGTGGGCCTAAGGGCGGGACAATTTTTGGCCTCAATGGCAATAATTTGAACAATCTTGGTAGAAATCCACAAGACAAACCTTCATACCAAATATCGAAGACCTTGGCCTTCTGGTTTCTGACAAGAAGATTTTCAAAGGTTTTCCCAATATTAGTCTATGTTAAACAGGTGGGCTCAAGGGTGGGCCCATTTTTGGCCCCAGGGCTATAATTTGAACAATTTTGGTAGAGGTTCACTACAAGAAGCTTCAAACCAAATATCAAATCCCTTGGCCTTCTGGTTTCAGGTAAGAAGATATTCAAAGGGCCCTGACACGGGGGCAGTTTTGGCCCCAGGGCTATAATTCGAACAATCTTGGTAAAGGTCTACTAGACAACGCTTCATACCAAACATCAAAGATCTGAGCCTTCTGGTTTCAGACAAGAAGATTCTTAAAGGTTTTCCCTATATAAGCCTATGTAAAACAGTGGGTCCCGGGGAAGGTGGCATTTTTGGACCCAGGGCTATAGTTCGAATAATCGTGCTCAGAGGTCCACTAAACGAAGCTTCGTACCAAATATCAACGAAGATTTTCCCTATAAAAGTCTGTGTAAAACCAAAGGGCCCCGGGGTGGAGGTATTTTAGCCCTAGTGCTATAATTTGAACAATCTTGGCAGAGGTCCACTAGATGAAGCTTCACACCAAATGTCAAAGACCTGGGCCTTGCAGTTTCAGAGAAGAAATTTTGCTGACAAGATTTCATCCATATATTTTACCAAGGGCTATAACTCAGGACAGGGGCAATGTCCTGGCAGGAACAAGATGTGTTTGTGAAACACTGATGCCCACAGACAGCGCAAGTTAAATATGAAAGCAGTATCACTAAGCAATCGAAAGGTATGGCCAATGTTCAAGTCTTAAAAGTCTAGGTCAAGGTCACAAGGTCAAAAATTATGGGATCGTTGGAACGGTCATGTGACATAGAATACACATGTGAAAAATGAAAGCCCTATCACTTACCAATCGAAAGTTATGGCCAATGTTAAAGTTTTTAAAAGGTAGGTCAAACGTCAAGGTCAAGGGGTCAAACATTATGCTACCACTAGAAAGGTCTTGTGACAAGGAATACATGTGTGAAATATGAAAGCCATACCACTTACCAATCGAAAGTTATGGCCAATGTAAAAGTTTTTAAAAAGTAGTGAAATGTCAAGGTCAAGGTCACGAGGTCAAAAATTATGGTACCACTAGAAAGGTCTTGTAAAAAAGAATGCACATGTGAAATATGAAAGCCTTATCACTTACCAATAGAAAGTTATGAATTATGTTAAAGTTTTTAAAAAGTAGCTCAAACGTCAAAGTCAAGGTCACGAAGTAAAATTTGATGTTACCATTAGAAAGGTCTTGTGACATGAAATGCACATGTGAAATATGAAAGCCATACCACTTACCAATCGAAAGTTATGGCCAATGTTGAAGTTTTTTAAAAAGTAGGTCAAATGTGAAGGTCAAGGTCACGAGGTCAAAAATTATTGTACCACAAGAAAGGTCCTGTGACAAGGAATGCACATGTGAAATATGAAAGCCCTATCACATATCAATCGAAAGTTATGGCCGATGTTAAAGTTTTAAAAAATTTCAAGGGGAGATAATTCAGCCAAAATTACAACATACTTATGGCCCTTGGTCAGGATGTAGGCCTTGTGATGGTGAATAATTGTGTTAAGTTATATCGGGCTAGGTCAAATACTTTTGAAGTTATGATCAAGGTTAAAGTTTTGTAAAAATTTCAAAGGGAGATAATTCAGCCAAAAATGATAAAGTTATGGCCCTTGGTCAGGATGTAGCCCTTGTGATGGTGAATAAGTGGGTGACGTTTCATCTGGCTAGGTCAAATACTGTTGAAGTTATGATCAAGGTTAAAGATTTTGTGACGGACAGACAGACAAACAAACAAACAGACAGGGCAAAAATTAAAGATTCTCGGGGGCATAAAAAATATGTTCAGTTATTTTTTCATGAGGAACCCACATATCGTCACCTAAGAGCAAAAAGTCAATAACTCCCAATACATTTAAATGGGAATTATTGACTTTTTACGCGAAGGTGACGATATGAAATGTAAAAACCCTCGCATGCAAGGTTCAGAAGTTATGCTATACACCAACAAGAATTCCGCAGAAGGCGGCTTCGCACCTGCTAGGGGCAAAAGTCATAGAAGCCACAATCAGAATGTTGTTATTAATGAAGTAAATTTCATAGCAGTTGATAGTTGATGTAAAATGTGTCAAAGTCACTGAACCAAATAAATATAGGCCATGGTCACCAGGTCAAGGTACGTGCCAAATCAGTACAATGAGGAGAAGTACTATACAAATTTTGGTTGTTGAAGGCCATTTATTTTAGGACATATTGAACATTGACGTAAAAGTCGCTGGAGTGCATAATATAGGTTAAGGTCACAAGGTCAAGGTAACCACAGAGTATGTAAATGTAGGAGAAGCACTATGCCAGCTTTGGTGGTTGTAGGCCTTATAGTTAAGAAGATATGGAATGTCGACCTAAAATGTGTTAAAGTCAAGGGAGTGCAAAAAATAGGACAAGGTCACCAAGTCAAGTTACCTGCATAGTCAGTACATCTAGGAGAACCACTATGCAAGATTTGGTGGTTGCAGGCCTTTTATTTGAGAAGATCTGGAACATTGATGCAAATTGTGTCAAAGTCAATGGAGCGTAAAATATAGGTCAAGGTCACCAGGTCAAGGTACCTGCAGAATCAGTACATCCAGGAGCAGCATTATGCAAGCTTTTGTGGTTGTAGGCCTTTTATTTGCAGAGATCTGGAACTTCGACATAAAAAATTGTCAAAGTCGCTGGAGCGTTAAATATAGGTCAAGGTCAACGGGTCAAGGTACCTGCAGAGTCAGTACATCTAGGAGAAGCACTACGCAAGATTTGATGGTTGTGGGCCTTTTATTTGAGGAGATGTGGAAATTCGACATAACATGTGTCAAAGTCAGGGGAGCGTAAAATACAGGTCAATGTCACCATGTCAAGGTACCTGCAGAGTCAATACATCTAGGAGAAACACTATTCAAGATTTTATTGGTGTAGGCCTTTTATTTGAGAAGATCTGGAACATTGACGTAATTTATGTCAAACTCACTGAAGCATCAAATATAGGTCAAGGTGCTTGCCTAGTCAGGAGCTCAGGATATTATAGTTGATTACAATACAAACTTCGACATCACTGTCGAACTTAGACGTAACGGTAAAAGTCAATGGAGCGCAAAATATAAGTCAAATTCACCAGGTCAAGGTGCTTACAAAGTGAGAAGGTCTATGAGATGTTTCATGTAAGGTTTGATGGTAGCTGAGGTTTATAAAATAAAATCTTTGACGTAAATGTCGGAACTTTGACGTAAATGTCGAACTTCGACGAAATGGTCAAAGTCACTGGAGCGCAAAATATAGGTCAAAGTCACCTGGTCAAGGTGCTTACAAAGTGAGAAGGTCTATGAGATGTTTCATGTAAGGTTTGATGGTAGCTGAGGTCTGTAAATAAAAACTTTGACGTAAATGTCACACTTCGACGTAAATGTCGAACTTCGAAGTAATGGTCAAAGTCACTGGAGCGCAAAATATAGGTCAAAATCACCAGGTCAATGTGCTTACAAAGTGAGAAGGTCTATGAGATGCTTCATGTAAGGTTTGATGGTAGCTGAGGTTTGTAAAATAAAAACTTTGACGTAAATGTCGAACTTCGACGTAAATGTTAACAGACGGACGGACGAACGGACGCACGGACGGAAAATCGGACGCCTATGTCGCACTCTGCTACAAGCAGGTGCGACAAAAAGCATTATGGGTGCACGGATTGACTAAATGTTGGATGCACTCACGAACGCCCCTCAAGCAATATCCCCTGTAACTTCTTCCCAGTTGGGGGCATAACCAGAGAACAGTCTTAAATTATTCAAATGCAAAGTGGTAGTTAACCCAGTCACGGTTGACAACTTTGCTTCCCTCTTTAATTGCACGCAGGTGGGCCAGGCCTCAGAATCTATGACGGTTCAAGCGTAAAAGCTTGCTGAATTAGACAGATCTAATTCAATGTAATGTTGGTTGGTGCCTGATGCTCTGTCTCTGGTCGGGCCCATCGGAGTCCATTTATTGGTTTTCTCATGCTCCAGCATTTCAGTTCTTGCTGTCGAGTCCTCACCATTGTCTCATCTCAGTTGTTGTTTGATTTTTTGTGTCCACGGACATGTTGCATGTTAGGAGGCCTTCATGCAGACTATAAACTTATTTGCCTAAATCGCGACGGAAGTAAGGGCGAGGATTGTGGCCGCCTAAAATCAATTTAAGCCCCCCTACAGTGGAATTCGTTTCACTGGCAGTTCCAAGGCGGTTCTTCACCCGTGTATTTTTTTTAGTTTTGTTATGGTTTGTCTGTGCGTGTTTGTGTCGCTTATATTATTTTGTTTTGGATAGCCAATTGGCCATTTTGTGTGAAAGTAACTGCCCTTTTGGCTTTCGGCTGTTGATGTTTCCATTAGGGTCCGTTGTTTCATGTTTGTGATTCTTTCCCTTTGGCGTCTCTGATGGGAGCTGTGGGTTAATTGTATTGATTCCTGATCATTGCCTTCACTTCTATTTTGACTAAGATTAGAAGTAAGAGCTTCGGGAACCGGAGTGTAGACACATAGAATGTGCCGCCTGAATCAGTAGTAATGGCAGCCTCACAGAACTCATTCAAAAGTCGCATAACACTGGCAACATCATCCATACAAATTTACAGCTGCCTGCTACATGACCGACGACCTAATCAGTGGACTGAGAAAGAATTATCGAAACACATCACAAGAAGACGTTGATACTTGATTTCATGTAAAAGTTACAGTAAGTAACAGGATTTGACATCTCATGCAAACTGTCTCCTACTTGCATGAGATGTCAAACCCTGTTTTCTGGGAAAATTAGAAAAATATTTCAAAATCTTGTCTGCTGAGAAAAAATTACCCAGCATACAGAGTGTTAATGTAAGTACACTTTACCTGTCTAACTGTCTACAGCATAAAACAAAACATTGCATCAGTATGCAGTTTCAAGGTAGCTACATCTTCAATGTTAGTATGTTTGAGGCATGTCACAAACATTCCAGTCAGTGAACCAAGAAATGTAGGTAAAGGTCAAATATGGATGCTTGCATTAAATTTTTCTGATATTCCTAGATGCTAGCTTGCACCAAACTAGAAGTGAAGGCATTGATCAGGAATCGATACAATTAACCCACAGCTCCCATCAAAGACACCAACGGGAAAGAAACACAAACATGAAACAACCAAACACCAATGGAAACACCAATTGTGGAAAGTCAAAAGAGGTTGCTTATATTATTTTGTTTGGGTTGCCAATTGGCCATTTGGTCAGTGAACCAAAAAATATAGGTCAAGGTCAGATACAGATGCTTGCATTGAAGTTGCTATTCCAAGATGCAAGTTTGTATCATAAATGAAGATCTTATAGTTCTGGAGAAATGAGCTCTCAAATTAGGATGAAAGTTTGGGTGGTGTTTGAGTTTTACGTCTCAGCAACAGCTAAGGTCATACAGAGACGGGACCTCAGTTTAAAGACTCATCTGAAAGTCTGGAGAAGCCTCGATCCTGCGATACCTGGTTTACACGATGAGTAGAATAACCACTACACCATGGAGGCTTCTAGGCTTAACGGACGGACGGACGAATGGACGAAAAACTGGACTCCTACATCTTGCCATGCTTAAAGCAGGCACGACAAAAACATTGCATCAATCTGTGGGTGGTATAAACACAGAAATATCTTCACTAGGGTAACCAAATATTGCATCAATATGGGTTATAAAGGTAGAAACATCTTCACTATTGGTATGCTTAAGGTATGTCACAAAACACTGCATCAACAAGCAGTTTAAAAGTAGAAACATCTTCTATATGTTTGTAGTATGTTGCAAAACATTTGGCACCACTAAAAGTATAATGTGCACACTCAATCTGTACATCCAAAGGCACGCATATGAAAAGGGATGAAATATTCAGCCATCTGGTAGAATTGAGGACACAAGGTAATACCTTATAGGGATCTACAAAACAACGTGTGGTAGGCAATTGTATGAACTCCAATATCTAGTATAAAATTAATGAAGTGAAGGAAGTGATCAGGAACTGATACAATTACCTCACACCTCCCATCCAAGACAACAAAGGGAAAAACATTAACATTAAACAACTTCAATAACAATGTCACAAGCAGAAAGCCAAAAGGACAGAATGACCATAGCCTTCAAAAATAAAAAGATATAAACAAAAAGAAACTAAATTGATTCCATCAAAACCAGAATTCAATAGCATTCTTTAAGCCTGAAACCCCCTTTTAACTTATTTGCTTATGAAATCTTCACAAATAATAAAGTCCTAAATAACTTTTTAAGCTCAATGCATATAATTTCAGGAGATATACAGTTTCAAAATATTTGTCTCTCTTGCCAACAGGATTCACTCTTAAAAGAAAAAGATTTGCTTCTTGGGACAAATTATTTCCTTCAGAAGTTGACTCTTTCAAGGGAGGCCTTTATGTACAAATTGACATAACACGTGTCTGTAAAATGGCAAACCAATCACCAAAGAGTAGTCATTAACCTTCAAATGTATCTGCATTCTCCTTAAACCTTATCCTGTTGATTATCTGAATTAGCCACACCCATTTCTGACAATCAGCCAATCAGATTACATGAAATAATTTTTCCTTCAAATTCACAAACTGAATGACAAACAGTGTAGTTCCTGATAAGATGGCTTCTGATCTGGATCTACACTGCTGGCAAAATAGCTGTTGTCATGAACAACAGGATAAGAGTCAAAATGTATCAGTATTATATCAGTGAAATATATTTGTTTTTGTGCCAGGAATAGCAGAAAGAGAAAGTCTACATAAATGACTGTCTTACCTGTGGCAATGGACAACACCCATATTCTCCTGATTCCAGCTCACAACAAGTGTTCCCATCAGGACATGCTGTTTTACCACCAGGACAGGGAACAATCTTAGCAGATATGGCTGGAGATTTCTCAAACCAGTCTATGAAGAAATCCCCACTCTGACACTGACCTTTACTGACAAGACATGTAGTTCCGTGTGGGCAACAGTGAACATGATCACTGCAACATACAGCCTGTAATGTAATAAGCAGATATGTGTTTGGTCATTACTACTCTCACAGCCTGTATTCAAATACAGCGAAGGTGTGTCTGTTTGCTGTTTTGAGATCTGGGCCTTATAGTTTCAGAGAAGAAGGTTTTTGAAGTTTTTTTCCATTATAAGTCTATGGAAGCTGATGAGCTCGGGCATGGCAAATTTTGACCCCAGGGGCAGGGTTAGCAGGATTTATCTAGGTGACTATTTTATGCTGCTAGATACTAAATATCTTAGTACTGTGCTTCATGGTTTCAGAGAAGAAGATTTTTGAAGCTTTTTTCCATCATGAGTCTATGGGAGCTAAGGGGCCCTGGGGCGTGGCCCATTTGGACCCAAGGGGCATGATTGGCAGGATTTATACAGGTGACCACTTGCCGTTGCAACATGCTAAATATCTAAGGTCTGGGCCCTGTGGTTTCAGAGAAGAAGATTTTTGAAGTTTTCCCCTTACAAGTCTATGGGAGCTGATGAGCCCCGGGCCGTGGCCAGTTTTGGCCCCAGGGGTATGGTTAGCAAGATCATAGTGTAGATTATATTTCCTTGTCCTTTGGGATCAGTGATTCCATTGTGCAATTTTGAAAATATCTGAGGGTCACTGATGAGGCCTAATTGGCCGAAACTAGCTAGTCTGGCCCAGAAAACATGTACACTCCATATTTTTCACTTCTGTGGTGTATTCCTTGCTTCCAAAGGATAACGCTTTTATAGAACATATTTAACTTCACTACAGCTGGTGTGTGGGAATGTTAGGCGGCAGTAAAATGTCTCCCTGCCCTACATCATAGTGTAGAATATATTTTCTTGTCCTTTGGGTTCATTGATTCCATTGTGGAATTTTGAAAATATCTGAGGGTCACTAATGAGGCCTCATTGGCCGAAACTAGCTAGTCTGGCCCAGAAAACATGTACAATCCATATTTTTCACTTCTGTGGTGTATTCCTTGCTTCCAAAGGATAACCCTTTTATAGAACATATTTATGTAGGTGACTATTTTATGTTGCTACATACTAAATATCTAAGCACTGTGCTTCATGATTTCAGAGAAGAAGATTTTTGAAGCTTTTTTTTTTCCATTATAAGTCTAAGGGGCCCCGGGGGTGTGGCCAATTTGGACCCCCGGGGCATGATTGGCAGGATTTATGTAGGTGGCCACTTGACGTTATTACATACTAAACATCTAAGCTCTGGGCCTTATGGCTTCAGAGAAGAAGATTTTTTTTTTATTTTTTTCCCAATGCAAGTCTATGGGAGCTATTTGTTGCATTGGAAATCAGAATTCCAATCCGATCAGCCCAATAACCTTATACAGCCTTTCCCCTACCTGATGATACTTCTCATGAAATTTGATCAAGATTGGTCTTGGGGTATTAGAGATATACTTATTTGAAATTGTTTAGGCATGCACAGATGCATGCACGCACAACAGACGATGGACAAAATGTGATCACAAAAGCTCACCTTGTCACTACCCGACAGGTGAGCTATAAAAAAATAAAAAAAAAGGTTCCCCGACCAGGATTTGTCTCACAACCCTTTGACTGATAATCCTAGGCTCTATCCATTACACTACAGAGGCTTCAAGTAACTTGAGTATTGTTTTACTTCTATTTATTAACATAGCGAAATAAGGCAGGTAATACAGAGGCCTCTAGAGTGTTAACAAGGTTTTTCCATGATTTGACCTATTGACCTACTTCTTGACCCAACATGACCCATATTCCAACTTGACCGAGATATTGTAATGATGATCATTCTGACCAGGTTTGATGATGATTGGCCCAAAACAGTGGCCTCTAGTGTGTTCACAAGGTTTTTCTATGATTTGACCTACTGATCTACTTTTTGACCCGACATGACCCTTATTCGAACTTGACTGAGACATTGTCAGGATGATCATTCTGAGCAACTTTGATGATGATCGGACCAAAACTGTGGCCTCTAGTGTGTTCACAAGGTATTTCTATGATTTGACCAACTGACCTACTTTTTGATCCGACATGACCCATATTCAAACTTGACCGAGATATTGTCATGATGATCATTCTGACCAAGCTTGATGATGATTGGCCCAAAACTGTGGCCTCTAGAGTATTCACAAGTAAAAGTTTACGCACGAAAAAACGACGCACAACGACGCCAGACATCACAAAGCCACAAAAGCTCACCATGACCTTCGGTCAGGTGAGCTAAAAAGCATGCTATGTACAAATGCCAAAAGTTTCAAAGGGCCATAACTCATTGTATTTTTTAGAAGTTATTGAAAAATTAATCAGGTCATCTATTCATCAATATCAATTCATTCACCAGGTTTCAAGGCTCTAGCTTCAATAGTTTTTGAGAAGTTTTGCTGACAAGATTTCATCCATATGTTTTGCAATGTCCTGACAGGAAAAAATTATGTTCAGTTTTTTTTTTTCATGTGGAACCCACATAAGAAATGTTAACACCCTAGCATGCACGGTTCAGAAATTATGCTATACACCAAAAAGCATTATGGGTGCATGGATTGACAAAATGTTGGATGCACGCACGAACGCCCCTGAACCAATATCCCCTTTAACTTCTTCCCAGTTGGGGGCATAACTAGAGGACAGTCTTAAATTATTAAAACGCATAGCTTGACTAAGATTAGAAGCAAGAGCTCCGGGAATCGGATTGTAGACACATAGAATATGCTGCCTGAATCAGTAGTAATGGCACCATCACAGAACTCATTCAAAAGTCGCATAACACTGCCAACATCATCCATACAAATTTACAGCTGCCTGCTATATGACCGACAACCAAATCAGTGGACTGAAAAAGCATTATCGAAACACATCACAAGGAGACGTTGATGCTTGAATTCATGTAAAGGTTACAGTAAGTTAAAGTAAGTAGGAGACAGTTTGCATATGTAAAATCCTGTTTTCCGGGAAAATTAGAAAAATATTCCAAAATGTTGTCTGCTGAGAAAAATTACCCAGCATACAGAGTGTTAAGGTAGGTACACTTTAACTGTCTAACTGTTTACAGCATATAACAAAACATTGCATCAATTAGCAGTTTCAAGGTTTCAACATCTTCACTGTTAGTAAGCTTGAGGCATGTCACAAAACATTCCATTCTGTAAACCATGAAATGTAGGTAAAGGTCAAATATGGATGCTTGCATTAAATCTGCTATTCCTAGATGCTAGCTTGTACCAAAACAGAAGTGAAGGCAATGATCAGGAATGGATTCAATTAACCCACAGCTCCCATCAGAGACACCAAAGGGAAAGAAACACAAAACTGTAACAACCAAACCCCAATGGAAACACCAATTGTGGAAAGCCAAAAGAAGCTCCTTATATTATTTTGTTTTGGATAGCCAATTGGCCATGTTGTGGGAAAGTACAAAAATAAACTGCGACAGAAGAATCGCCTGTAAGTATCATTAATGAAGCTCTAACAGTTCTCGAGAAATGAACTCTTACATTAGGGTGAAAGCACTAGTAAGGGTGGCCGCAATAATTCACAAAGTCAGTGAGCCATGAAATGTAGGTCAAGTTCAGATGTGGATGCTTGCATTGAAGTTGCCATTCCTGGATGCAAAGTTGTGCCAAGTATCATAACTGAAGGTCTTACATTTCTTGAGTAATGGACTCTTACATTAGGGTGAAAGTTAGGGTGGTCACAATAATTTACAATGTCAGTGAACCATGAAATATAGGTCAAGGCCAGATACAGATGCTTGCATTGAAGTTGCTATTCCAAGATGCAAGTTTGTACCTCTTATCATAAATGAAGGTCTTATAGTTCTGGAGAAATGGACTCTTACATAAGGATGAAAGTTAGCGTGGTATTTTGAGTTTTACATCTCACCAACAGCTAAGGTCATACAGAGACGGGACCTCAGTTTAAAGACTCATCTGAAAGTCTGGAGAAGCCCAGGATTGATCCTGCGATCCCTGGTTTACAAGGCGTGTAGCATAACCACTACATCACGGAGGCTTCTAGGCTTAATGGATGGATGAATGGACGGACGAAAGGACGAAAAACAGGACTCTTACATCATGCCATGCTTAAAGCAGGCATGACAAAAACATTGCATCAATCTGTCAGAAACATCTTCACTAGGGTCATCAAATGTTGCATCAATATGGGATATAAAGGTAGAAACATTGGTATGTTAAACTGCTTGTTGATGCAGTGTTTTGTGACATACCTTAAGCATACCAATAGGTATGCTTAAGGTATGTCACAAAACACTGCATCAACAAGCAGTTTAACAGTAGAAACATATTCTTAATGTTTGTAGTATGTTGCAAAACATTTGGTATCACTAAAAGTATAATGTGCACACTCAATATGTACATCCAAAGGCACGCATCTGAAAAGGGATGAAATATACACAGCAGTTACAATTAAAGGAAGAAGAGACTACAAACCTTTGTCAGTGGACAACAGCCATATTTTCCAGATGCTAGCTGACAACAAGTCTGACCATCAGCACAAAATTCTTCCTTATCAGGACAAACAACTCTGTTCAGTTGTTTAGCAGAAGTCTTCACTGACCATTCCATCTGCAGGTTGCCTTTATTACATGAGCCTGTACTCGTAGCACATGTGTAGCCCTCAGGACAACAGTGTACATGATCATTGCAACATACAGCCTGGAATCATACATTTACAGTTATTCTAGTAACTGGTGAATGTTTGTTTGATTTTAGGAGACGTCGCTTCCAATTTTGGGGGATTTTTACCCGACATTGACATGAAATGACATCTCAAGCCCTGCCGCCCTATGAAACTAATAAGGTTTATAAACATGGACGGGCCAACTCGCACCACTTTGCCTGGGCAGGCTTAGATCCTCTAAGCAGTTTACCAGTAAACGTGTGCGTGTCGGTTTCAGCTCTGCGTGGAAGCATCATGCACCCCATCTATATCTTCAAGCCCCGATGGGCGGGGTCCAAATTGGTGAATG
The DNA here is from genome assembly GCA_963580285.1 of Lucinisca nassula. Taxonomy (NCBI): domain Eukaryota; kingdom Metazoa; phylum Mollusca; class Bivalvia; order Lucinida; family Lucinidae; genus Lucinisca; species Lucinisca nassula. The sequence continues at coordinate 48,259,001 of OY757025.1, read as the reverse complement.
ACGAACTTAAGAATGAATCAAATTGTAGCTGAACACAATCAAATATTTACGATAACTGTTTCTACTATATAAGGCATTGGTTTGTGTACTGCAACCTCTTTGCAAAACTGTTTTTTTAGCTTCGAGCTATGCTTAACCCTCACTGAATCACAAAGAAGCCTCCGTGGTGCAGTGGTTACGCTACTCGCCTTGTAAACAAGGGGTCGCAGGATCGATCCCAGGCTTCTCCAGACTTTCGGTTGAGTCTTTAAACCGAGGTCCCGTCTTCATATGACCTTAGCTGTTGGTGGGTTGTAACACGCAAACACTCACTCACTCACTCACTCTGACACTGAATCACACTATTTGTGTCTAGAAAATATTTCCGAAGTCCCAAAAAGCCTCAGCAATAGAAATACATATATGTGTAATTGTGCTTCACTGTTATTAAAACAGTGTATGCTAACGGGTAAATGGCAAAAAGTGCAGGCCCAGACCAGACCACATAGATGTTCTGCGGCGTCTGATCAGGGCCTACACTGTATATAAGTCAATGTAAAACCAAATGACCCTGGGGTGGGGGCATTTTTTGCCCCAGGGCTATAATTTTCACAATCTTGATAGAGGTCCACGAGACAAAGAGTCATACCAAATATCAAACATCTGAGCCTTCTGGTTTCAAACAAGAAGGAATTTTGAAGATTTTCCCTATATAAGTCTATGTAAATCCAGTGGGCCCCGGGCGGGAACATTTTTGGTCCCAGGGCTATTATTTGAACATTCTTGATGGTGGTCCACTAGACGCAGCTTCATACCAAATATCAAATACCTGAGCCTTCCGGTTTCAGACAAGAAGATTTTTAAAGGTTTTCCCCATATAAGTCAATGTAAAACCAAAGGGCCCTGAGGTTGGGGCACTTTTGGCCCCAGGGCTATAATTTGAACAATCTTGATAGAGGCCCACGAGACAAAGAGTCATACCAAATATCAAACATCTGAGCCTTCTGGTTTCAGACAAGAAGATTTTTGAAGATTTTCACTATATAAATCTATGTAAAACCAGTGTGCCCCAGGGCGGGCCATTTTTTGTCCCAGGGCTATAATTTGAACTTTTATAGAGGTCCACTTGACCCAGCTTCATACCAAATATCAAACACCTAAGCCTTCTGGTTTCAGACAAGAAGATTTTTAAAGGTTTTTCCTATTTAAGTCAATGTAAAACCAAAGGGCCCCGGGGCGGGGGCATTTTTGGCCCCAGGGCAATAATTTGAACAATCTTGACAGAGGTCCACAAGACGAAGCTTCACACCTGAGCCTTCTGGTTTCAGATAAGAAGATTTTTAAAGGTTTTCCCTGTATAAGTCTAAGTAGTACAAAAGGGCCAACGGGACGGGGGCATTTTTGGCCCTGGGCTATATTTTGAACAATCTTGATAGAGGTCTTCTAGTTGAAGCTTCACATCAAATATCAAAAACCTGGGCTTTACGGTTTCAGAGAAGAAGATTTTTTAAGATTTTTCCTATGTAAGTCAATGTAAAACTAAAGGGCCCCGGGGCAGGGGCATATTTGTGGCAAGGGCTATACTTTGAACAATCTTGGTAGAGGTCTACTAGATGAAGCTTCACACCAAATATCAAAGACCTGGGCCTTGCAGTTTTAGAAGAAGATTTTTTTAAGATTTTTTTCTATTTGTTTGTTTGATTTGAAGTTTAACGGCCACTTCAACACTGTTAAGGTCATTTCAGAGACATTGCTTCCAATTTTGTGGGATTTTTACCCGACATTGAGATGAAATGACATCTCAAGCCCTGCCGCCCTATGAAACCAATAGGGTTTATAAGCATGGATGGGCCGACTCGCACCACATTGCCTGTGCAGGCTTAGATCCTCTAAGTGGTTTACCAGTACTCGTGTGCGGGTCGGTTTCAGCTCTATGTGGAAGCATCATGCAACTCATCTATTTCTTGAAGCCCCGAAGCTTCATACCAAATATCCAACACCTGAGCCTTCTGGTTCACACAAGAAGATTTTTAAAGGTTTTCCACATGTAAGTCCATGTAATACCAAAGGGGCCCTGGGCGGGGGCATTTCTGGCCCCAGAGCTATAATTTGTAAAATCTTGGTAGAGGTCCACTAGATGAAGTCACACACAAAATATCAAAGACCTGGGCCTCAGAGGAGAAGATTTTTAAAGGTTTTCCTGATTTAAGTCAATGCAAAACCAAAGGGCCCCAATGCGGGGGCATTTTTTGCCCCAGGGCTATAATCTGAACAATCTTGACAGTGGTCCACAAGACGAAGCTTCAAACCAAATATCAAACACCTGAGCCTTCTGGTTTCGGACAAGAAAATTTTTAAAGGTTTTCCCTATATAATTCTAAGTAAAACCAAAGGGTCCAGGGGCGTGACATTTTTGGCTCCAGGGTTAAATTAGAACAATCTTGAAAGAGATCCACAAGACGAAGCTTCATACCAAATATCAAACAATGAGCCTTCTTGTTTCAGACGATTAGATTTTTAAACATTTCCCTATATAAGTCTATGTAAAACCAAAGGGCCCCAGGCCAGGGGCATTTTTTGGCCCCAGGGCTATAATTTGAACAATCTTGGTAGAGGTCCACTAGATGAAGCTACACACCAAATAGCTGACCTCGAAGACCTCGGCATTGCGATTTCAGAGAAAAAAATTTTAAGCTTTCATTGAAAAATCTATTTTTGGCTCCTGTGACCTTGACGTGCAATGGACCAGAACCACTTGAACAACTTTGGAATGGGACCACCTATGGATCATTCCTGTTAAGTTTGGTCAAAATCCAATCAGTGGTTTAGGAGGAGATGTCGTTTGGAATAAGAATATCGGTAAAACCGATGGATGCTCCCCGAAGGTGCAATAGTCGGAACTGGAAACATTATCCTAGTTAAAAGCGGTATACTGTGTAAACTCACTGTGCTTCAAAATGGAGTACAACAAAACCTGTCGGTTGACAGATTGGCTTGCCTGATGGCACAGGTCATACAAACATCGGCAATAAATGAAAGGAAGTGTCTTCAGGTACAATACCATACCCCAAGATCCTGGGTGGTAGTTTAGCTATATTAATTGGGTAAAACTGTTTAATACAAACTATTGAAAACTTACTCTCGTACACAGAGGCAATCCTCATAGGACTGTCTCCAGGTATGGTTCTGTATTGGGTACCTTTACATGCATATAAAATATCAGACGGCTCCGAAAATGGATCTGATCCTATCCCCTTGACTGTCGAAAAAGGTCATTCTAACCATCTGCCAAGACTAGCTTCTTTCACTTTGATCCAATTTATCTGCAACTCTAATGTAGATGGATGACTTGCGATTTTACATCCTTTTTAGCAGTATTTCAGTCATATCAGAATGATGAGAGGTTGATAATGAAAGGCTGTGTGCAATTGAACTCTGTTTACAGTTGGAAAGATTTCTGCCTCCAGCAAGTTTTTCTAAAAATATCCACAGTGACCTTGACTTTGAGCCCAGGACTCTGAAAGTCAAACTTGCTCGAGATATTATCATACCCAACATTTGTGTGAAGTTATATTAAAATCCATCAGTAAATGACGACGCTAGAGCGATGACAAAGTGTTTTTCGAAAAATAGCCCCAGTGACCTTGACCTTGAGCCCAGGACCCTGAAAGTCAAACTTGCTCGAGATATTATCATACCCAACATTTGTGTGAAATTATATTAAAATCCATCAATAAATGTAGGCACTAGGGGGATGACAAAGTTTTTTTCTAAAAATAACCACAGTGACCTTGACCCCAGGATCCTGAAAGTGGAACTTCTTGGAAATATTATTATACCCAACATTTGTGTGAAGTTTTATTAAAATCCATCAGCAAATGACGATGCTAGAGCGATGACAAAGTTTTTTTTTTTCTAAAAATAGCCACAGTGACCTTGACCTTGAGCCCAGGACCCTGAAAGTTGAACTTACTCGAGATATTATCATACTCAACATTTGTGTGAAATTATATTAAAATCCGTCAATAAATGTAGGCACTAGTGCGAAAACAAAGTTTTTCTAAAAATTGCCACAGTGACCTTGACCTTCAGCCCAGGACCCTGAAAGACGAACATGCTCAAGATATTATCATACCCAAGATTTGTGTGAAGTTATATTAAAATCCATCAATAAATGTAGGCACTAGAGTGATGACAAAGTTTTTCTAAAAATAGCCACAGTGACCTTACGCTGCAGCTTTAAACAAAGTACCATAAATCTGTGACAAATCATCTAATCACATAGCACGGATAATATGCGCATCCCCTATTGCTGCTTAAGATTCCACTGAAGTTTCGTTGAATTTCTGCAAGTAGTTGCTGAGAATTCGCGTGGACACGAACAGTACCCTATATATTCATGCAAAATTCATCAAAGTGTCATAACTGTTGGAAAAATCATCGAACCAAACACGCAGGTGATATGCGCATCCACCTTCGATACTTAATATTCCCATGAAGTTTCATTGAAATCTGAGCAGTGGTTTCTGAGAATTGGCGTGGACAAGAGAGGGATGGACGCACGGACAAAGCGGTGACTATACTATATACAAGAGGGCCATGATGGCCCTGGATCGCTCACCTGATCCATAGAGTAACAAGTGGGCCCCGGGGAGGGCCATTATTGACCCCAGGGTTATAATGTGCATAATGTTGAGGGAGGTCTAAAATGGTGAAGTTTCATACCAAATACCAACAATGGCTATAATTTGAACAATCTTGATAGAGGTCCACTAGATGAAATCTCACACCAAAAAGCAAACACCTGGGCCTTGCAGTTTCAGAGAAGAAGATTTTTAAAGATTTTCCCTACATAAGCCCATGTAAAACCAAAGGGCCCAGAGGCGGAGGCATTTTTGGCCCCAGCACTATAATTTGAACAATCTTGGTAGGGGTCCACTAGATGAAGCTTCATACCAAATGTCAAAGACCTGGGCCTTGCGGTTTCAGAGAAGAAGATTTTTAAAGATTTTCCCTATATAAGCCAATGTAAAACCAAAGGGCCCTGTGGCGGGGGCATTTTTTGTCCCAGCACTAAAATTTGAACAATCTTGGTAGGGGTCCACTAGATGAAGCTTCATACCAAATATCAAAGTCCTGGGCCTTGTGGTTTTCGAGAAGAAGATTTTTAAAGATTTTCCCTATATAAGCCTATGTAAAATCAAAGGGCCCCGGGGCGGGGGCATTTTTGGCCCCAGCACTATAATTTGAACAATCTTGGTAGGGGTCCACTAGATGAAGCTTCATACCAAATATCAAAGACCTGGGCCTTGTGGTTTCAGAGAAGAAGATTTTTAAAGATTTTCCCTATATAAGCCTATGTAAAACCAAAGGGCCCCAGGGCGGGTGCATTTTTGGCCCCAGCACTATAATTTGAACAATCTTGGTAGGGGTCCACTAGATGAAGCTTCATACCAAATATCAAAGACCTGGGCCTTGTGGTTTCAGAGAAGAAGATTTTTTAAGTTTTTGGTGAAAAAAATCTATTTTTGGCTCCTGTGACCTAGATGTGCAACGGACCGGAACCATTTGAACAACTTTGAAAGGGGACCACCTAAGGATCATTCCTGTGAAATTTGGTCAAAATCCGATCAGTGGTTTAGGAGGAGATGTCGTTTAAAGAAATTGTTTACGGACGCACGGACGCACGCACGCACGCACGCACGCACGACGGACGACGGACAAAAAGTGATCCCAAAAGCTCACCTCGTCACTACGTGACGGTGAGCTAAAAACATTAACATTAAACAACTTCGTGATAATAACAATTTCACAAACAGAAAGCCAAAAGGACAGAATGACCATAGCCTTCAAAAATAAAAAGATATAAACGAAAAGAAACTAAATTGATTCCATCAAAACCAGAGAATTCAATGGCATTCTGTAAGCCTGAAAACCCCTTTTAACTTATTTGCTTATGAAATCTTCACAAATAACAAAGTCCTAAATAACTTTTTAAGCTCAATGCATATAATTTCAGTAGATTTACAGTTTCAAAATATTTGTCTCTCTTGCCAACCGGATTCACTCTTAAAAGAACTAGAAATGCGTCCATAGGACATGGATGCCCCCGCCTGAAAATATGTCTATGTTCCTATTCATCCATAGAAAGTTTGGGACCGTTTTTTCACATTTGATGTCTAAGTATGACCTTGACCTTGGAGGTAAGAACCTTGGTTTTATGTGAGGCAGATTGTCTCATGATGGCCAACATTTCTGCCAAGTAATTTCAAAATCCATCCAGAGATAAGAAAGTTATTGACTGCGTTTAAGTTTCGGACCATTTTTTTTACCTTTGACGTCTAAGTATGACCTTGACCTTGGAGGTACGGATCTGGGTTTGCACGTGACACATCCTCTCATGATGGTTAACATTTCTTCAAAGTAATTTCAAAATCCATCCAGAAATAAGTTATTGACTGCGTTTAAATTTCGGACCCTTTTTTGACCTTTGACCTCTAAGTATGACCTTGACCTTGGAGGTACGGACCTGGGTTTTGCACCTGACACATCGTCTCATGATGGTTAACATTTCTACAAAGTAATTTCAAAATCCATCAAGATTAAGAAAGTTATTGACTGTGTTTAAGTTTCGGACCCTTTTTTTGACATTTGACCTCTAAGTATGACCTTGACCTTGGAGGTACGGACCAGGGTTTTGCATGAGACACATCGTCTCATGCTGGTTAACATTTCTGCCGAGTAATTTTAAAATCCATCAAGAAATAATGAAGTTATTGACTGCGTTTAAGTTTTGGACGCACGGACGGATGCACGGACGGATGGACAGGGGCAACGCTATATGCCCTTTCCACCATTCTCCGAATGGCGGGGGCATAAAAAGATTTGCTTCTTGGGACAAATTAGGGGCAAATTATTTCCTTCAGAAGTTGACTCTTTCAAGGGAGGCCTATATGTACAAATTGACATGTCACTTGAAACCACAAGGCCCAGGACTTTGATATTTGGTATGAAGCTTCATCTAGTGGACCCCTACCAAGATTGTTCAAATTATAGTGCTGGGACAAAAAATGCCCCCGCCACGGGGTCCTTTGGTTTTACATAGGCTTATATAGGGAAAATCTTTAAAAATCTTCTTCTCTGAAACCACAAGGCCCAGGTTTTTGATATTTGGTATGAAGCTTCATCTAGTGGACCCCTACCAAGATTGTTCAAATCATAGTGCTGGGGCCAAAAATGCCCCCGCCCCGGGGCCCTTTGGTTTTACATAGGCTTATATAGGGAAAATCTTTAGAAATTTTCTTCTCTGAAACCACAAGGCCCAGGACTTTGCTATTTGGTATGAAGCTTCATCTAGTGGACCCCTACCAAGATTGTTCAAATTTTAGTGCTGGGACAAAAAAATGCCCCCGCCACGGGGCCCTTTGGTTTTACATTGGCTTATATAGGGAAAATCTTTAAAAATCTCTTCTCTGAAACCACAAGGCCCAGGTCTTTGATATTTGGTATGAAGCTTCATCTAGTGGACCCCTACCAATATTGTTCAAATTATAGTGCTGGGGCCAAAAATGCCCCTGCCCGGGGCCCTTTGGTTTTACATAGGCTTATATAGGGACAATCTTTAAAAATCTTCTTCTCTGAAACCACACGGCCCAGGACTTTGATATTTGGTATGAAGCTTCATCTAGTGGATCCCTACCAAGTTTGTTCAAAGTATAGTGCTGGGACAAAAAATGCCCCCGCCAAGGGGCCCTTTGGTTTTACATTGGCTTATATAGGGAAAATCTTTAAAAATCTTCTTCTCTGAAACTGCAAGGCCCAGGTGTTTGCTTTTTGGTGTGAAATTTCATCTAGTGGACCTCTATCAAGATTGTTCAAATTATAGCCATTGTTGGTATTTGGTATGAAACTTCACCATTTTAGACCTCCCTCAACATTATGCACATTATAACCCTGGGGTCAATAATGGCCCTCCCCGGGGCCCACTTGTTACTCTATGGATCAGGTGAGCGATCCAGGGCCATCATGGCCCTCTTGTATATAGTATAGTCACCGCTTTGTCCGTGCGTCCACCCCTCTCTTGTCCACGCCAATTCTCAGAAACCACTGCTCAGATTTCAATGAAACTTCATGGGAATATTAAGTATCGAAGGTGGATGCGCATATCACCTGCGTGTTTGGTTCGATGATTTTTCCAACAGTTATGACACTTTGATGAATTTTGCATGAATATATAGGGTACTGTTCGTGTCCACGCGAATTCTCAGCAACTACTTGCAGAAATTCAACGAAACTTCAGTGGAATCTTAAGCAGCAATAGGGGATGCGCATATTATCCGTGCTATGTGATTAGATGATTTGTCACAGATTTATGGTACTTTGTTTAAAGCTGCAGTGTAAGGTCACTGTGGCTATTTTTAGAAAAACTTTGTCATCACTCTAGTGCCTACATTTATTGATGGATTTTAATATAACTTCACACAAATCTTGGGTATGATAATATCTTGAGCATGTTCGTCTTTCAGGGTCCTGGGCTGAAGGTCAAGGTCACTGTGGCAATTTTTAGAAAAACTTTGTTTTCGCACTAGTGCCTACATTTATTGACGGATTTTAATATAATTTCACACAAATGTTGAGTATGATAATATCTCGAGTAAGTTCAACTTTCAGGGTCCTGGGCTCAAGGTCAAGGTCACTGTGGCTATTTTTAGAAAAAAAAAACTTTGTCATCGCTCTAGCATCGTCATTTGCTGATGGATTTTAATAAAACTTCACACAAATGTTGGGTATAATAATATTTCCAAGAAGTTCCACTTTCAGGATCCTGGGGTCAAGGTCACTGTGGTTATTTTTAGAAAAAAACTTTGTCATCCCCCTAGTGCCTACATTTATTGATGGATTTTAATATAATTTCACACAAATGTTGGGTATGATAATATCTCGAGCAAGTTTGACTTTCAGGGTCCTGGGCTCAAGGTCAAGGTCACTGGGGCTATTTTTCGAAAAACACTTTGTCATCGCTCTAGCGTCGTCATTTACTGATGGATTTTAATATAACTTCACACAAATGTTGGGTATGATAATATCTCGAGCAAGTTTGACTTTCAGGGTCCTGGGCTCAAAGTCAAGGTCACTGTGGATATTTTTTAGAAAAACTTGCTGGAGGCAGAAATCTTTCCAACTGTAAACAGAGTTCAATTGCACACAGCCTTTCATTATCAACCTCTCATCATTCTGATATGACTGAAATACTGCTAAAAAGGATGTAAAATCGCAAGTCATCCATCTACATTAGAGTTGCAGATAAATTGGATCAAAGTGAAAGAAGCTAGTCTTGGCAGATGGTTAGAATGACCTTTTTCGACAGTCAAGGGGATAGGATCAGATCCATTTTCGAAGCCGACTGATATTTTATATGCATGTAAAGGTACCCAATACGGAACCATACCTGGAGACAGTCCTATGAGGATTGCCTCTGTGTACGAGAGTAAGTTTTCAATAGTTTGTATTAAACAGTTTTACCCAATTAATATAGCTAAACTACCACCCAGGATCTTGGGGTATGGTATTGTACCTGAAGACACTTCCTTTCATTTATTGCCGATGTTTGTATGACCTGTGCCATCAGGCAAGCCAATCTGTCAACCGACAGGTTTTGTTGTACTCCATTTTGAAGCACAGTGAGTTTGCACAGTATACCGCTTTTAACTAGGATAATGTTTCCAGTTCCGACTATTGCACCTTCGGGGAGCATCCATCGGTTTTACCGATATTCTTATTCCAAACGACATCTCCTCCTAAACCACTGATTGGATTTTGACCAAACTTAACAGGAATGATCCATAGGTGGTCCCATTCCAAAGTTGTTCAAGTGGTTCTGGTCCATTGCACGTCAAGGTCACAGGAGCCAAAAATAGATTTTTCAATGAAAGCTTAAGACCTGAGCCTTGCAGTTTCAGAGAAGAAGATTTTTAAAGATTTTCCCTATATAAGCCCATGTAAAACCAAAGGGCCCCGGTGCGGGGGGATTTTTGGCCCCAGCACTATAATTTGAACTATCTTGGTAGGGGTCCTTTAGATGAAGCTTCAACCCAAATATCAAAGACCTGAGCCTTGCGGTTTCAGAGAAGAAGATTTTTAAAGTTTTTGGTGAAAAAATCTATTTTTGGCTCCTATGACCTATATGAGCTACGGACCGGAACAATTTGAACAACTTTGAAAGGGGTCCACCTAAGGATCATTCCTGTGAAGTTTGGTCAAAATCCAATCAGTGGTTTAGGAGGAGATGTCGTTTGAAGAAATTGTTTACGCACGGATGACAGACAAAAAGTGATCCTAATATAAAACACAAGAGGGCCATGATGGCCCTGGATTGCTCACCTGATCCATAGTGTGACAAGTGGGCCCAAGAGAGGGCCATTATTGGCCCCATGGCTTCAATGTGCATAATGTTGAGGAAGGTCTTAAAGGTGAAGCTTCATACCAAACATCAACAAATGCTATAATTTGAACAATCTTGGCAAAGGTCCACTAGATGAAGCTACACATCAAATATCAAAGACCTGGGCCTTGCAGTTTCAGAGAAGGTTTTTTTTTTTAAGATATTCCCTACATAAGCCTAAGCAAAACCAAATGGCCCCGGGGCTATATAAATCTATGTAAAACCAAAGGGCCCCGGGATGGGGGCATTTGTGGCCCCAGTGCTATAATTTGAACAATCTTGGTAGAGGTCCACTAGATAAAGCTCCATACAGAATATCAAAGGCCTTGGCCTTGCAGTTTCAGAGAAGATTTTTAAAGATTTCCCTATACAAGTCTATGTAAAACCAAAGGGCCCCAGAGCGGGGACATTTTTGGTATCAGAGCTATAATTTGAATAATCTTGATAGAGGTCCACTAGATGCAGCTTCATACCAAATATCAAAGACCCAGGCCTTGTGGTTTCAGAGAAGAAGATTTTTAAAGATTTTCCCTATATTAGTCTATGTAAAACGATAGGGCCCCAGAGCAGGGGCATTTTTGGCCCCAGGGCTATAATTTGAAAATCTTGGTAGAGGTCCATTAGATGAAGCTTCATACCAAATATCAAAGTCCTGGGCCTTGTGGTTTCAGAGAAGAAGATTTTAAAAATTATCCCTATATAAGCCTATGTAAAACCAAAGGGCCCCGGGGCGGGGCCACTTTTGGCCCCAGCACTATAATTTGAATCATCTTGGTAGGGGTCCTTTAGAAGAAGCTTCATACCAAATATAAAAGACCTAGGCCTTGTGGTTTCAGAGAAGAAGATTTTTAAAGATTTTCCCTATATAAGTCTATGTAAAACCAAAGGGCCAGGGGGCGGGGCATTTTTTGCCCCAGCACATTAATTTGAACAATCATAGTAGGAGTCCAATAGATGAAGCTTCATACCAAATATCAAAGTCCTGGGCCTTGCGGTTTCAGAAAAGAAGATTTTTAAAGATTTTCCCTATATAAGCCTATGTAAAACCAAAGGGCACGGGGGCGGGGCCACTTTTGGCCCCAGCACTATAATTTGAATCATCTTGGTAGGGGTCCTTTAGAAGAAGCTTCATACCAAATATAAAAGACCTAGGCCTTGTGGTTTCAGAGAAGAAGATTTTTAAAGATTTTCCCTATATAAGTCTATGTAAAACCAAAGGGCCAGGGGGCGGGGCATTTTTTGCCCCAGCACTATAATTTGAACAATCATGGTAGGAGTCCACTAGATGAAGCTTCATACCAAATATCAAAGTCCTGGGCCTTGCGGTTTCAGAAAAGAAGATTTTTAAAGATTTTCCCTATATAAGCCTATGTAAAACCAAAGGGCCCTGGGGCGGGGACATTTTTGGCCTCAGCACTATAATTTGAACAATCTTGTTAGGGGTCCTTTAGATGTAGCTTCATACCAACTATAAAAGACCTAGGCCTTAAGTTTTTGGTGAAAAAATCTATTTTTGGCTCCTGTGACCTAGATGTGCAACGGACTGGAACCATTTGAACAACTTTGAAAGGGGTCCACCTAAGGATCATTCCTGTGAAGTTTGGTCAAAATCTGATTAGTGGTTTAGGAGGAGATGTCGTTTGAAGAAATTGTTTACGCACGGATGACAGACAAAAAGTGATCCTAATATAAAACACAAGAGGGCCATGATGGCCCTTGATCGCTCACCTGATCCATAGAGTAACAAGTGGGCCTCGGGGAGGGCCATTATTGACCCCAGGGTTATAATGTGCATAATGTTGAGGGAGGTCTAAAAAGGTGAAGCTTCAAACAAAATATCAACAAAGGCTATAATTTGAACAATCTTGGCAAAGGTCCAATAGATGGGCCTTGCTGTTTCAGAGAAGAAGATTTTCAAAGATTATCTCTATTATAAGTCTATGTAAAGACAAAGGGCTCCTGGGTGGGGGCATTTGTGGCCCGAGGGCTATAATTTGAACAATCTTGGAAGAGGTCCATTAGATGAAGCTCCATACAAAAATATCAAAGACCATGGCCTTGCAGTTTCAGAGAAGAAGATTTTTAAAGATTTCCCTATATAAGTCTATGTAAAACAAAAGGGTCTCGGGGAGGGGGCATTTTTGGCCCTAGGACTATAATTTGAACAATCTTGATAGAGGTCCACTAGAAGAAATTTCACACCAAATATCAAAATCATAGGCCTTGCGGTTTCACAGAAGAGGAATTTTAAAGATTTTCCCTATATAAGTCTATGTAAAACCAAAGGGCCACGAGGCAGGGGCATTTTTGGTCTCAGGGCTATAATTTGAACAATCTTGGTAGAGGTCAACTAGCTTATGTTTCATACCAAATATCAAAGACCTAGGCCTTGTGGTTTCAGAGAAGAAGATTTTTAAAGATTTTCCCTATATAAGTCTATGTAAAACGAAAGGGCCCCGGAGCGGGGGCATTTTTAGCCCCAGGGCTATAATTTGAACAATCTTGGTAGAGGTCCAGAAGATGAAGCTTCGTACCAAATATCAAAGACCTTGGCCTTGCAGTTTCAGAGAAGAAGATTTTTAAAGATTTTCCCTATATAAGCCCATGTAAAACCAAAGGACCCCGGGCAGGGGGCATTTTTGGCCCCAGCACTATAATTTGAACAATCTTGGTAGGGGTCCACTAGAAGAAGCTTCATACCAAATAGCAAAGACCTGGGCCTTGCAGTTTCAGAGAAGAAGATTTTTAAAGATTTTCCCTATATAAGCCCATGTAAAACCAAAGGGCCCTGGGGCGGGGGCATTTTTGGCCCTAGCACTATAATTTGTACAATCTTGGTAGGGGTCCACTAGATGAAGCTTCATACCAAATATCAAAGACCTGGGCCTTGCGGTTTCAGAGAAGAAGATTTTTAAAGATTTTCCCTATATAAGTCTGTGTAAAACCAAAGGGCCCTGGGGAGGGGGCATTTTTGGCCCCAGCACTAAAATTTGAACAATCTTGATGGGGGTCCACTAGATGAAGCTTCATACCAAATATCAAAGACCTGGGCCTTGCGGTTTCAGAGAAGAAGATTTTTAAAGATTTTCCATATATAAGCCCATGTTAAACCAAAGGGCCCTGGGGCGGGGGCATTTTTGGCCCCACCACTATAATTTGAACAATCTTGGTATAAGCCCATGTAAAATCAAAGGGCCCGGGGCGGGGGCATTTTTGGCCCCAGCACTATAATTTGAACAATCTTGGTAGGGGTCCACTAGATTAAGTTTCATACCAAATATCAAAGATCTGGGCCTTGCAGTTTCAGAGAGGAAGATTTTTAAAGATTTTCACTATATAAGCCCATGTAAAACCAAAGGGCCCCCGGGGCAGGGGCATTTTTGGCCCCAGTACTATAATTTGAACATTCTTGGTAGGGGTCCACCAGATAAAGCTTCATACCAAATATCAAAGACCTGGGCCTTGTGGTTTCAGAGAAGAAGATTTTTTAAATTTTCGGTGAAAAAAATCTATTTTTGGCCCCTGTGACCTATATGTGCAACGGACCGGAACCATTTGAACAACTTCGAAAGGGGACCACCTAAGGATCATTCCTGTGAAGTTTGGTCAAAATCCGATCAGTGGTTTAGGAGGAGATGTCGTTTGAAGAAATTGTTTACGCACGCACGGACACACGCACGCACGACGGACAAAAAGTGATCTCAAAAGCTCACCCCGTCACTACGTGACGGTGAGCTGATAAAAAGTGATTACGCATGCATGGACGGAAGCAAGGACAGACGGACAAAAAGTGATCCCAAAATCTCACCTCGTCACTACGTGACAGGTGAGCTAATAAAAAGATATAAATAAAAAGAAAATAAATTGCTTTCATCAAAACCAGACAATTAAATGGCATTCCTCAAGTCTGAAACCCCCTTTAAACTTATTTACTTATGAAATCTTCACAGGAGTCCCAAATAACTTTTTAAGCTCAATGCATAAAATTTCAGGAGAGAAACTTTTTCAAAATATTTGTCCCCCTTGCCAACAGGATTCACTCTTAAAAGAAAAAAGATTTGCTTCTTGAGACAAATTAGAGGAAAATTGTTTCCTTCAAGAGTAGACTTTTTCAAGAGAGGCCTTAATGGGAAATAACAGGTAACAAAATGTGCTCATCTGTAAAATGGCACAAAAATCACCAAAGAGTAGCCATTAACCTTCAAATATATCTGCATTCTCCATAAAATGTATCTGTATTATATCAGTGTAATATGAAACAAGAGGACCAAGATGGTCCTGTATCGCTCACCTGAGCTAACAGATTCAAAGTTTCAGGAAGTGCCATCCTTTACTGAAGGATTTATTGGAGGACAAGGTGATGACATGGTAAGCATTTTCTGCAATCAAGTGGAATGTAACTCTATGATAAATCGGCTGACCTCAACGGTTTTCAAACTCATTCAATCTTTTATTCCTGACTTGCTTATATGTAACTTTCAAGAAGATCCGATATAAACTGAAGGGGCTATGGTAATGACAAGGTCAATAATAAGCTATTAACTGCTGCAATCAAATGATAAATAAGCAAACTTCACCAGTTTTCAAACTCCTCCAAACTTTTCTGCCTGACTTACTTGTTTGTAAGTTTCATGAAGATCAGATCACACAATAGGGGCAGCCGTGATGACAAGGTTGAAAATAAGCATTTTCAGCCAAGCAGGGGCCATAACTCCATGATTAATTGACTGACATTGCTAGTTTTCAAACTTTTCTGAGCTTTTATCTCTAACTTACTAACATATATATAAATTTCAAGAAGATCCGATGAAAACTAAAGGAGTTAAGGTAAATATGAGGCCCATGGGCCACTACGCTCACCAGAGGTCATGTGGTTTATACCATATACAGGCAAGGTGCCCATCTTGGTCATGTGACAACAATACCCGAATAATGTTTAATTGTCTCAGCCCCATAGAGGCTTTTCATGTAATTTGGGTTTCAATCAGCACAGCTCTTTTACTGGAGAAGATAAAAATACTGAATCTGAGCCATCCAAGACAAAGGTCAGTAATGACCTTGACCTTTGGAATTAATAAACTTCCATTCAGCTAACTGCAATTACCATTTCTGATGCCACTAGCTACCATGCAATCAGAAAAATCCACTGTTTTGCCTTTTTTCCATACAAATGTCTAAGTGACCAAATTTGACCTTGACGTAAAACAGGTCAAGGTCAACCAAAGGTCAAAATTTGAACAAACTTGTTAGGGCCCGAGTCCCCGGTGCTGCATACCAAGTTTCAAGATCATCGGCCATTCGGTTCATGAAAAGAACGGTTCTTGAAAAGAAGATTTTTAAAGGTTTTTACCATATATGGACATGGCGGCCATATTGGTCATGTGACCCAGTCCTCACGAACAATTTTTCGTTCCCTCAGTCCATAGAGGCTCCACATGTAATTTGGTTTCAATTGGCCAAGTAGTTTAAGTGAAGAAGAAGACAAACATACTGAATTTGAGCCGTCCTGGACAAAGATGGGTAAATGAACTTGACCTTTGGAACTGATATACTTCCATTCAGCTGATTGTAAATACCATTTCTGATGCCACTAGCTAATATACAATCAGAAAAATCCACTGTTTTGCCATTTTTCCATACAGATGTCTAAGTGACCAAATAGGTAGGGCCCGTGTCCCCGATGCTGCATATTAAGTTTCAAGATCATCGGCTATTCGGTTCTTGAGGAGAAGATTTTAAAGGCTTTTACCATATATAGGCATGGCGGCCATATTGGTCATGTGACCCAGTCCTACCGAACAATCTTTCGTTCCCCCTTCCCATAGAGGCTCCACATGTAATATGCTTTCAGTTGGCCAAGTAGTTTCAGAGGAGATGATGTTTAAAAATGTTGATGACGCAGAAGACGACGGACCAATGCGTATACTATAAGCTCACCCGGAGCCTTCGGCTCTGGTGAGCTAAAAAAAAGAGGCATTTTCTGCAATCCAAGGGATGTAACTCTATGATAAATAGGCTGACCTCATCAGTTCACAAACTCATCCATTTTATCCCTGACTTACTAACATGTAAGTTTGAAGAAGATCCAATAAAATTGAAGGAGCTGTCAAAAATAGGCATTTTCTGTAACTAAGGGAGACAAAACTCTCTGAAATATAGGCTGACCTCACCAATTTTTTAATTCAGCCGA
Source organism: Lucinisca nassula (assembly GCA_963580285.1). Lineage (NCBI taxonomy): Eukaryota > Metazoa > Mollusca > Bivalvia > Lucinida > Lucinidae > Lucinisca > Lucinisca nassula. The sequence goes on along the minus strand of OY757025.1, from coordinate 48,242,391 downwards.
GGTTTTATCCCTTACTTACATTTAAGTTTCAAGACGATCCCATGAAAACTGAAGGGGGCTATGGTGATGACAAGGTCAAAAACAGGCATTTTCAGCAGTAAAGAGAATGTAATTCTATGATAGATAAGCCAACTCGTCAGTTTTCAAACTCATCCAAGCTTTTATCCCTGACTTACTTGTTTGTAGGTTTCAGGAAGATCCGATCAAACTGAAGGGGCTACGATGTTGACAAGGTCAAAACTAAGCATTTTCAGCAAAGTAGTGGACATAACTCATAAGCGACATCGCTAATTTTCGAACTTATCCAAGCTTTTTATACCAACTTATTTGTATGTAAGTTTCAGGAAAATCCGATCAAAACTGAAGGGACTCGTTGATGACAAGGTCAAACAAGAGACCCATGGGCCGCTATGCTCACCAGAGCCATGTATTTTAACATATCATTTTAATCTGGCAAATGAACCCCCATATCCAAATGAGCACCCATGTGGACTCAGTATATGAAACATAAGGCCTTTTATGAAGTAGAGGGGGTGGGGCATGGACCCAATGGAGCCCTGGTCGGTATCACTAAATGTGTCTTATCACAAGGAACAAGAATAAATATGGTTTAGCAGATGGGATCTGTATGGCTGGAGATATAAGGCCTCTTAAACAGTGGAGGGATTGGAGCATGCCCTGTCGATCCCAGGAAAGCCCAAGATTGTTGTCCCTAAATGTGTCTTATCATAAGGAACAAGTATATATATGGTTTACGTGTGGGAATCTGAATGGTTTGGTTTCCGAGATATGAGGCCCTTTTATGAAGTGGAAAGGAGAGGACTGGTCCCTGCGGACACCCCTACAGTAGGTGTGCTAATAATAAGGAACAAGAACATACATGATTATGGGGTGGGGATTTGAATTGTTTATGATTTATGAAGTGGACGGGCGGGGCAAATTGCCTAAGCACAAAGAGACCCTCAAGTTGGTGTGACTGAACGAGTCTTATCATAAGGAACAAGAATATATATGGTTTAGGGGTAGGAATCTGAACGATTTCTGAGATATATGGCTTTTAATGAAGTCAAGCGGTGGGGCATGGCCCCGTCATGCCCCGGGGACTCAAAAGCTGGTGTCACTGAATGTGTCTTATCATAAGGAAGATGAATATATATGGTTTAGGGGTGGGGCTCTGAACAGTTTCCGAGATATAAGGCCTTTTGTAAAGTGCAAGGGTAGGGCAAGGCCCCAGGAGACCCCCAGGTTGGTGTCAATGAAAGTGTCTTATCATAAGGAACAAGAATATATATGGTTTAGGGGTGGGGATCTGTAAGGTTTCCGAGATATTGTGATATTATGAAAAGGAGGGGGTGGGACATGGCCCCAGCACATCCCTGGGGACCCCCAGGTTGGTGTCACTGAATGCGTCTTATCGAAATGAACAAGAACATATATGGTTTAGGGGTGGGTAATCTCAACAGTTTCTGAGATATATGCCTTTTTGTGAAGTGGAGGGGTGGGGCATGGCTCCGGCGCACCCCGGAAGACCCCCAATCTGGTATCAATGAATGTGTCTTATCATAAGGAGCAAGAATATATATGGTTTAGGGGTAGGGATCTGTAAGGTTTCCGAGAAGGTGGGCCTTTTATGAAATGGAGGGGGTGGGACATGGCTCCGGCGCATCCCGGGGGACCCCCAGGTTGATGTCACTGAATGAGTCTTATCATAAGGAACAAGAGTATATATGATTCAGGGGTGGGGATCTGAATCTTTTCCGAGATATTGGGCCTTTTATGAAGTGGGGGGGTCGGGCATGGCCTCGGCGCATCCCGGAGGACCCCCAGGTTGGTGTCACTGAATGAGTCTTATCAATAGGAACAAGAATATATATGGTTTAGGTGTCGGGATCTGAATGGTTTCTGAGATATATGGCCTTTTAATAAGTGGTGGGGGTGGGGCATGGCTCCGGCACAACCTGGGGGACCCTCAGGTTGGCATTAAAGCATGTGGCTGAGAGAAGTTGACTCAAGAAACATTTCTATAAAAGTTTTGTCAACATATCTGCAATGACTTGGCAGTAAATGCCATTTTTCAATTTTCCTCATTATAAGTCTATGGAAACTCTAAGTTGCCATAGCAACCAGACTAAACAGCCAATTTTCATAAAAAAACTTTCAATCCCCCAGCCAAAGGATGCTACAGATAAAATTTGGGCTCAATCGGCCCAGTGGCTTCAGATGAGATGTTTAAAAGTGTTGACACCAGACATACGACGACGACGGACAACTGCCTATCCTATAAACTCCCCCGGAGCCTTTGGCTCTGGTGAGCTAAAAATGGGCTGACTTGGCATGTTTTCGAACTCATCCAAGTTTTTATCCCCGCCACATTACATATAAGTTTCAAAAAGATTCGTTCAAAACTGAAGGGGCTACGGTGATGAAAAGGTCCAACATAGACATTTTCAGAAATCAAAGGGACGTAACTCTATGATAAATGGGCCGACTTGGCCAGTTTTCAAACTCAACCAAGTTTTTATCTCAAGCCACCTCACATATAAGTTTCAGAAAGATCCGATCAAGACTGAAGGGGCTACGTTGATGACAAGGTCAAAAATCCGCATTTTCAGCAATCAAAGGCATGTAACTCTATGATAAATGTGCCGACTTGGCCGGTATTCGAAATCATCCGAGGTTTGATTCCCAGCCACCTTACATATAAGTTTCAGAAACATCCGATCAAAACTGAAGGGGCTACGGTGATGACAAGGTCAAAATTTGGCATTTTCAGCAATCAAAGGGACGTTACTCTATGATAAATGGACCGACTTGGCTTGTTTACGGACTCATCCGAGGTTTTATCCCCAGCCACCTTACATATCGTCTGCTGAGTGCAATAACGTTGTAAGGGCAAAATGGCAACTTTTCAGGAGAGACAAAAAACTGATTTATTAAAGAATGGCATAGAAAACAATACTATAAGCTGGTTTCTTAACTTCATGGCTATTTCTTTCATTTGCGTGTGATGTTTATTGTTGAATAAATGACATATTTGAAAAGAAATATTTAGCATTTAAGGGTTGATACACCATTTCTGCGCCAAGTGTTTTGGTGCAAAAACGGTGTAAGTGCATCCAGCGCTAAAACAGTGTAAATGTTCAAACCTTATTTCTTTGCCTTTTACATGGTAAAGCAGTAAATTAAAGACAATTGGTAGGTAACAGGTCACATTTTAAACATTCTGCATGGTACTTACATGCTTATTCTGAAATATTAAGCAGCAGGATTCAATATTTTTGAGGTATTAAAAAACTTTGCGCAAAAATGGGGCAAGTGCACTTACACTGTTTTTGCACCAACTTTTTTCTAAAAGTCAGAGCAAAAACTGTGTAACTGACAAAAAAAATCCAAAATGCTGAAATAAATCATGATTGAGGCAGAATCCAGCTGTAAAACTTATTTACCAAGTGTGTCAAGTCCTAAGGCACCCATTTATGCAAAAAAACTATTTTGGCCAAAATGTCAGTTACACCGTTGTAGCGCCACTTAGTGTTCACTCGACGCTTAGTGTAACACTAAGCGTTGCCACTGTCAACGCTTAGTGTTCATTTTGCCAAATGAACACTAAGCGTCGATCATGTAGATCGGAATGCAGTATCAACCGCTAGTGTTCATTTTCTGGTATGATAAAAAAGTAGTTTTGCCTTATAACACGATTACTTCTTGATGTATGAACATCAAACTTCAGTATTACGAGACAGTACGACCCGACATTTAACCAGAGAAACGAATGTCATCATGACCTATATTTCATGGTCCAGTGATTTTGCCTTATAACACGAAGACCTTATGGTATATTTACATCATTACTTGGTATTATGAGTCAATATGGCCCGATATTTGTCTTCAAAATAAATGTAGGTCACTATGACCTATATTTCATGGTGCACTGATTTTGCCTTTTAACGCGAAGACGTTTTGGTATATGAACATCATAACTTGGTGTTATGTGTCAGTATGAAACGATATTTGTCTGCAAAATAAATGTGGGTCACTATGACCTATATTTCACGGTCCAGTAGTATTCAAGATATAAGGCAAAATCACTGAACCATGAACTATATGTCACATTGACCTAGATATATTTGAGATCAATCATGGGGTCCTATGAAACAAATAATCCCAGGTATGACACGTCTCCATCAAATAGTATTGAAGATATAAGGCAAAGTCAAGGGACTGTAAAATGTAGGTCAACATGATTTTCACCCTTTCACACTTTAACCAATGTCGCATAGTTAGCTGTTGTATTATCAACTGAGTTTGTAACTTGTTAGCACAATGGAAATGTATTTAACAAATTTCAAAGGTGTCCTAGATTTTGACCCCCTAACCCCACCTAAGGCATGAAACCAGGGGTGTGTTCTTTTCGAATCTAAGAAGACACTCACAGGTATTCTCAGAAGACACCCCCGGGTATCAAAGTTGTAAATATGAATGCTTTGTGATGAGTGATTGTTGAGATATAAGCATTTCAAAAACTTAAACACAGTTTTACAGTGATGTTCTAGATTATGACCCCTAGCCCCACCCCGGGGCATGCACCCAGGGGTCTGTTCTCTTGGAACAAAAGAAGACTCTCCAAGGTACTTAAGTCCAAAATATGAGTATTCTGTGACGCGTGACTGTTGAAATCACAAACGCAAAAGCGGACGACCGATGAGACAACAATAGCTCTCATTGTACTTCATTGTATTTGGCGAGCTAATCCCATGGTGAACAATAAGCATTGAGATCGCCCACAGTATCGACAGTCGCGTCGCTTAGTGACCATGGTGAACACTAAGCGTTGATGGTGAACACTAAGTGTTGCGGTGGCAGAGACTTATATGGTTTAGCAGTGGGGATATGTATGGTTCCTGAGATGTAAGGCATTTTAAGCAATGGAGGGATTCGGGAATGGCAGATAAAAAAAAGCCCAAGATTGTTGTCACTGTAAGGACCAAGAGTATATACGGTATGGTTAAATGTTTGGGATCTGAATGGTTTCTGAAATATGAGGCCCTTTTATGAAGTGGCAGGGAGAAAAATGGCCCCTGCGGACCCCCAAGATGGGGTGGGGTGACTGAATGTGTCTAATAACAATGAACAAGAATATACATGTATGTGATTATAGGATGGGGATTTGAATGGTTTCTGAGATATATGGCCAATTATGAAGTGGAGTCTTATCATAAGGACCAAGAATATCTATGGTTAAGGGGTGGGGATCAGAACGGTTTCTGAGATATATGGATTTTAATGAAGTAAAGGGGTGGGGAATGGGGGGGGGCGCATGCTGGTGTCACTGATTGTGTCTTATCATGAGGAACAAGAATATGTATGGTTTAGGGGTGGGGCTCTGAACAGTTGCTCAGATATATGGTCTTTTGTGAAGTCGAGGGGTGGAGCATGCCCCGGGCACGCCCTGCGTGACCCCTAGGTTTTTGTCACTGAATATGTCTTATCATAAGGAACAAGAATATATATGGTTTAGGGGTGGGGATCTGTAAGGTTTCTGAAATATTTGGCCTTTTATGAAGTGGAGGGGGTTGGGCATGGCCCCGGCAAATCCCGAGGGACAACCAAGTTGGTGTCACTGACTGCAACTTATCATAAGAAATGAGAATATATATGGTTTAGGGGTGGGGATCTCAATGGTTTCTGAAATAAATGGCATTTTATGAAGTGGAGAGGGTAGGGAATGTCCCCGGCACATACCGGGGGGACCCACAGGTTGGTGGCACTTAATGCATCTTATCATAAGGAACAAGAGTATATATGGTTTAGTGGTGGGGATCTGAATGGTTTCTGTGATAAATGGTCTTTTATGAAGTGGAGTGGATGGGGCATGTCCCCGGCACATCCCGGACGACCTCCAGTTTGTTGTCACTTAATGCATCTTATCATAAGGAACAAGAATATATATGGTTTAGGGGTGGGGATCTGTAAGGTTTCTGAGATCTAAGGCATTTTATGAAGAGAAGGGGGGTGGGGCATGGCCCGGCACAACCTAGTAGGGGACCCCCAGGTTGACATAAAAGCATATTGCTAAGAGAAGTTTACTCCAGGAATATTTCTATGTAAATTTTGTCAAAATATCTGCAATGACTTGGCAGTAAATGCATTTTTCAGTTTTCCACATTATAAGTCAATGGAAACTCTAAGTTGCCATAGAAACAAAACTGAAAGGCCAAGTTTCACAAACAAGAGGGCCCACAGGGCCCTGGTTCGCTCACCTGTGTGTCAACGTCTCGAGTACATTCTATTTTTAGCTATGGTGGCCATCTTGTTCATTAGCAGAGTGATTTTAGCTTATTTGGTTACGGTAAGGAGTAACCTAGGCAACATTCCTGTGAAGATTGAATCAAATTGGGCTTAGGGTTTAGGAGGGGTTCACGTTTGAATCATATTTACAATATTTTTCTATTTTTAGATCCGACGGCCATTTTTTTCATCAGAGCGGGATTGTTTTAGCCTTTTTGGTAGAGGGTCATCTAAGCAACATTACTTCGAAGTTTGAATGAAATTGGCCCAAGAGTACAGAAGGAATTGTCGTTTGAAGATTTTTTTTTATTTTTAGCTCTGGCAGCCATCTTGTTCATTGGAGTGGAATGAGTTTTAACTATTATGGTAGGGAGTCACCTAGACAACATTCCTGTGAAGTTTTAAATCCAATTGGCCCAAAGGTTTAAAATGAGTTCGCATTTGAAGCAAATTTACAATGTGTTTCTATTTTTAGCTCTTGTAACCATTTGTTAATCGTTATGCTATTTTCCTAGAGGGTCATCTGCACAACATTCCAATGAAGTTTAGAATCCTTCATGGTGAAGTGGTCATGCTACTTGCCTTGTAAACCAGGGGTAGCAGGATCGATCCCAGGCTTCTCCAGACTATCAGATAGGTCTCTAAACAGAAGTCCCATCACTGTATGACCTTAGCTGTTGGTGAGACTTCAACTCAAACACTCACTCCTATGAAGGAACCTATATGCCAAATATGAAGGCTGTATCTTAAATGCTCCAAAAGTTATGACAAAGGTCAAGGTCATGGCTCAAAAGTTTTGAATGGTTGGGAAAACTTTGTCACAAGGAACATACATGCCCAATATGAAGGCTCTATTTCATATGGTTCAAAAGTTATGATAAAGTAGGTGACAGGTCAACGTCACAGGTCAAATCTTTATATGAGTGGGAAGCCCTTGCCACATGGAACATACGAGGGTAGGCTGAAAAGTTCTGAGCCTGACCAAGAAGCAGGCATCGAACAACCATGAAATTTTGTATTCATTAAATCCAAACCATTTATTACTTGATTGGGCTCAAATGAGTTCAAGTTTACCTGCAATAACGTAGAAATTCTAGACTTTGAAAATTGATACTAGCACGTTTTTGAGAAAATGGAACAATCTGGAATCGTGGTGTCATCAAGTACCTCCATAAAAAATGGGTTAGCTCCTAAGGACATTCATGCCGATATGGTTGCTACATTAGGGGATGATGCTCCTTCGTATGCAACTGTGAAAAGGTGGGCAGCAGATTTTAAGATGGGCAAGGACAGCCTTGAAGATGATGACCGGTGTGGACGACCAACAACGGCAACAACTGAGGAAACCATCAGCCAAGTGCACATGGCCGTGATGGATGACAGGCTTTTTGCCTGTGAATCAGTTAGCTAACACTGTTGGCATCTCCCGTGAACGAGTAGAGAACATTCTATACAGTGAATTAGGAATGTCGAAGGTTTCCGCCAGATGGGTGCCACGGCTTTTGACGCCTGACCAGACTGAACCTGTCACAAGCCAACTTGGCAATTTTTTAAGCAGACCAAGATGGTTTTCTTGGCCGTTTTGTCACTCATGATGAGTGTTGGGTTCATCACTTTGAGCCAGAGACCAAATGACAATCCATGCAATGGAAGGACCCTGGCTCACCCGCTCCAAAGAAGGCAAAGGTAGTCTACTCTGCAGGGAAGGTGATGGCATCAGTGTTCTGGGATGCCAAGGGTATTATATTCATAGATTAATTTCAAAAGGGCAGAACAATTAATGGGGAGTATTATGCACATCTGCTAAAACAATTTCGAAAAGCAATTAAGCCTAAACGACCCGGAAAATTGACAAAAGGGGTCTTGTTCCATCAGGACAATGCGCCTGCTCAGAAATCGGTTGTCGCAATGGCTGCTGTGCATGACTGTGGCTTCACACTTGTTGATCACTCTCCGTATTCACCTGATCTAGCTCCATTAGATTATTTCCTCTTTCCAAACATGAAAAAGCACTTGGATGGGCAGCATTATTGGTCAGACGAGGAGGTGATAGCTGCTATGGAGGAGTTTTTCAGGGACCAAGATGAGACCTTCTATACCACTGGGATCCAAGGACTCCAGCATCGCTGGAGGAAGTGTGTGGACAGGAAGGGAGACTATGTTGAAAAATAAGGCACTTTCAGCATGGACAAACCATTGGATCTTGGTCAGCCTCAGAACTTTTCAGCCTACCCTCGTACATGCCAAATATGAAGGCTCTATCTCAAACAGTTCAAAAGTTATGACAAAATAACCTACTGATCTACTTTTTGATTTGACATGACCCATATTCGAACTTAACTGAGATATTGTCCAGATGATCATTCTGAGCAAGTTTTATGATGATTTGACTAAAACTGTGGCCTCTTAGAGTGTTCAAAACGTTTTTCTATGATTTGACCTGCTGACCTACTTTTTGACCCGACATGACCCTTATTCAAACTTGACCCAGATATTGTCAAGATGATCATTCTGAGCAAGTTTGATGATGATCGGACCAAAACTGGGGTCTCTAGTGTGTCCACAATGTTTTTCAGCAATCTGACCTACTTACTGGCCAGATATGACCCATATTCGAAATTAACTGAGATATTGTCAAATGATCATTTTTAGCAAGTTTGATGATGATAAGACCAAAACTGTGGCCTCTAGTGTGTTCAGAGGTTTTTTTTTCTATGATTTTATCTACTGACCTACCTTTTGGACCGACATGACCCATATTCGAACTTGACTCAGACTATTGTCAAGATGATCATTCTGGGCATGTGTGATCTAGTGTGTTCACAAGATTTTTATATGATTTGACCTACTTACCTACTTTTTGACCTGAAATGACCCATTTTCGAACTTGACCAAGAGATTGTCAAGACTATCATTCCGAGCAAGTTTGATGATGATTGGACCAAAAATATGGCCTCTAGTGTTTTCACAAGGTTTTTCTCTGATTTGACCTACTGACCTACTTTTTGACCTGCCATGACCTATATTTGAATGTGACCAAGATATTATCAAGATGATCATTCTGAGCAAGTTTGATGATGATCGAACCAGAAGTGTGGCCACTAGTGTGTTCACAAGGTTTTTCTCTGATTTGAACTACTGACCTACTTTTTGAACCGACATGACCCATATTCGAACTTGACTCAGATATTGACAGGATGATCATTCTGGGCAAGTTTGATGATGATTGGACCAAAATTGTGGCCTCTAGTGTGTTCACAAGGTTTTTCTATGATTTGACCTACTGACCTACTTTTTGAACCGACATGACCCATATTCTAACGTGACCAAGATATTATCAAGATGATCATTCTGAGCAAGTTTGATGATGATTGGACATAAATTGTGGCCTCTAGTGTGCTCAGAAGGTTTTTCTATGATTTGACCTACTGACCTACTTTTTGACCCGACAACACCCATATTCGAACTTGACTGAGATATTGTCAAGATGATCATTCTGGGCTAGTTTGATGATGACCGGACCAAAACTGTGGCCCCCAGTGTCTTCACAAGTTTTTTTTTTTCTGATTTGACCTACTCACCTACTTTCTGACCCAACATGACCCATATTCGAACTTGACCGAGATATTTTGTGGTGGTACAAAATGTGTGCAAGTTTAGTTAAAATCAAATCATAAATGAAACAGCTATCATGCAGACAAGACCAAAATAGGCAATTTTTGCCCTTTCAGGGGCCGTAACTCCGTAACACATGATGGGATATGGCTGCTTCAAGAAAGGAACCCAGATCTCATGGTGGTACAAGTTGTCTGTAAGTCTGGTTAAAATCAAATCATAAATGAAGACGCTATCGTGCGGACAAGACCAAAATAGGCAATTTTTGCCATTTCAGGGGCCATAACTCCGTAACACATGATGGGATATGGCTGGTTCAAGAAAGGAACCCAGATCTCATGGTGGTACAAGTTGTGTGCAAGTCTGGTTAAAATCAAATCATAAATGAAGATGCTATCGTGCGGACAAGACCAAAATAGGCAATGTTTGCCCTTTCGGGGGCCATAACTCCGTAACACATGATGGGATATGGCTTGTTCAAGAAAGGAACCTAGATCTCATGGTGGTACAAGTTTTGTGCAAGTCTGGTTAAAATCAAATCAAAAATGAAGATGCTATCATGTGGACAAGAAATTGTTTACGCACGGACGGACGCACGCACGGACGACGGACAAAATGTGATCACAAAAGCTCACCTTGTCACTTTGTGACAGGTGAGCTAAAAACACAAAACCTGTAAAGGCCAAAATGGTGAATATTTTCATAAAGTCTCAGCCTCCTAGAGCATATGGTTTCTGTGGAGATGATTTTTTAAATATTTTTTTTTCAATTTTTTGCATTTTGGTTTCCATGGCAACCAATGAAAATGAGCAGTAGGCTTAAAATCGTATGGCAGAAAGTAGATTGCCTAAAGAACATTTCTATCAAAGTTTTGTCAAAATATCTACAGAGGCTTGGCAGTAAATGCCATTTTTCAATTTTCCCCATTATAAGTCTATGGAAAATCTAAGTTGCCATAGCAACCAAACACAGCCGATTTTACATAAAAACACAAACTTTCAATCCCCCAGCCTAAGGATGCTACAGATAAAATTTGGGCCCAATCAGCCCAGTGGCTTCAGAGGAGATGTTGTTTGAAAGTGTTGACGGACGCAGACGACGCAGACGCAGACGACAGACAACTGCCTATCCTATAAGCCCCCCCCCCCCCCACCACTGGTGAGCTAAAAATCGGCATTTTCAGCAATCAAAGGGATGGAACTCCAAAATAAATGGGCTGACTTGGCCGGTTTTCGAACTCATCCGAGATTTTGTCCCCAGCCACCTAACATATAAGTTTCAGAAAGATCCAATCAAAACTGAAGGCGCTATGGTGATGACAAGCATTTTCCCATTGTAAGTCTATGGGACCTTGTGGTTGCCATAGCAACCAAAGTTTTAAGGCGATTTCTAAAAAAAGCTTATGTCATCAATGCCCCACCAGAGGCATGCTACAGATGAGAAATGATTGAGATCAGCCTGCACGCTGCAGAGATATAGCTGCTCAAAAGTGTGGATGGACGACGGACGGACCGACGGACGGACGACGGAGGACCCACTATACTATAAGCTCCCCTGGAGCCTTCGGCCCGGGTGAGCCAAAAATTGTGCCAGGAATAGCACTTACCTGTGGCAATGGACAACACCCATATTCTCCTGATTCCAGCTCACAACAAGTGTTCCCATCAGGACATGCTGTTTTACCACCAGGACAGGGAACATTTTTAGCAGATATGGCTGGAGATTTCTCAAACCAGTCTATTAAGAAATCCCCACTCTGACACTGACCTTTACTGACAAGACATGTAGTTCCGTGTGGGCAACAGTGAACATGATCACTACAACATACAGCCTGTAATGTAATACAACAGAGATGTGTTTGGCCACTACCACTCAAAGCTTGTATTCCAATATACCAAAGGTGTGTTTGCTTGTATGCTAGTTAATTTGAGATTTTACATCCCCATCTGAGGTGTATTCCTTGCTTCCAAAGGATAACCCTTTTATAGAACATATTTACATCCCCATAAACACTATTTAGGTCATATTGCAGCTGTTATTTCTGATTTCGTGTGACTTTTACCAAACATTGAGATGAAATGACATCTCAAGCCTTACACACCAAATGAACAGACAGTCCTACTCGCACAACTGTTCCTCGGCATGCTTGGACCCTCTAAGTGGTTTACCAGTACTCAAGTATGTGGTCGATTTAGCTGAGCAGAAGCAACATGCAGCCCAATCTATTTCTCCAAGCCCTGATGGGGCACAGCAAGGTGTGTGTGACCACTACAACACACAGCTTATGTAACAGAAATACATCAAAAAGTGTGTAAAATCACTACAACATGCAGCCTTTACAGCTATGCAGTAAAAGGTCTTTTGATCACTTAAGCCATCAGCCTGTAATGTGTGCAGCCACTGTGTATATGATCATTAACCCATTTTGTTTGTCCCCACCCATTTGGGCTTGGAGAAAAAGATTGGGCTGCACGGTGCTTCCACACAGAACTGAATCTGACCAAACACGAGTACTGGTAAATGGGTTAGAAGGACTTAGCTTGCCCAGGCAAAGCGGTGGAAGTCAGATTGTCCAGTGCATATAAGCCTTCTGGTTTCACTGGGCTGCAGAACATGAGATGTCGAAGGAAGTTTCTTACTATTTTTTTTTTTGGGGGGGGGGTTGGTTTTAGGGCCCTTTCAAGATTAATTCACTCATATCGTGCTGGTCGATAATCAAATAAGGGCGAAAACCAGAGTAACTGGAGAAAAACCACCTGACCTTCCATTGCAAAACTTGGCGTCTCACTCTAACAAATTTGCATATTTAATCCACTAGTGGATTATGGAATTTATTACTATAGTGTTATTAGTCAAGCAATTCCGTATAGGCCCAGTTACAGGTTTGAGGTCTGTTGTATTGGCCTGAGCGAGAGACACGACATCATATGATAAAGTAATAATAAATTTGATCACTACAATACACTGCCTGTAATGTCACAAAGAAATTATGTAAATGACCACAATAAAATGCAACATGTACTAGACAACCAAGTGAGCATATGCTCACTAATACCCCCGGCTACAGCCATCAGTAAAACATGAGCCAAAGAAACATACAGTCAAGTTCATACAACTGTCTTTTGAGCAGAAATGAAGAAAACTGTGAAAATTGTTCATCTCAGAATTGTAAGTCTGAAAGTAGAGAAGCAAGAATTATGCTTCATGTGTTCTGCACGTTGTCTCATGGTGTTAAACATTTGTGTGAAGTTTCATGAAAATATGTCAAACCGTTTAAAGTTATGGAGCGGACATGAAGATGTTAACAGATACATAATTTACTATGTTCAAAGGGAAATAATTTAAAATGTTTGCAAACAAGAGTTATGGTTCTTGTGTTCTGCCATCCTATTATCTTGCTTTACATTTGTTTGAAGTTTCATGAAATTATCTCAAACGATTTTAAAGTTACAGAGCGGGCACAAGTGTATGGTAAAAATTGCAAGTTATAATATTTAAAGGGCAATAACTCTGAAAGTAGAAAAGCAAGAGTTATGGTTCATGTGTTCTGCATGTCGTCTCATGGTGTTTAACATTTGTGTGAAGTTTCATGAAAATATGTCAAGCCGTTCAAAAGTTATGGAGTGGACACGAAGATGTTAACAGACACATAATTTGCTATGTTCATAGGGAAATAATTCAAGTATGTTCAAAGAGAAATATTTCATAAAGCATGCAAACCAGAGTTATGGTTCTTGTGTTCTGCCCATTCTATTATTTGCTGTACATTTGTTTGAAGTTTCATGATATTATCTTTAAAGGTTTGAAGTTACAGAGCCGACACAAGTGTATGGTAAAAATGGCCATTTTCAATATTCAAAGGGCAATAACTCTGAAAGTAAGAATGCAAGAGTTATGATTCATGTATTCTGCACGTCGTCTCATGGTGTTCAACATTCATGTGGAGTTTCATGAAAATATGTCAAGCCATTTAAAAGTAATGGAGAAGACACGAAGATGTTAACAGACACATAATTTACTATGTTCAAAGGGAAATAATTTAAAATGTATACAAGCAAGAGTTATGGTTCTTGTGTTCTGCCCATCCTATTATCTTGCTTTACATTTGGTTGAAGTTTCATGAAATTATCTCAAACGGTTTTAAAGTTACAGAGTGGACACAAGTGTATGGTAAAAATTGCAAGTTATAATATTCAAAGGGAAATAACTCTGTAAGTAGAAAAGCAAGAGTTATGGTTCATGTGTTCTGCATGTCGACTCATGGTGTTTAACATTTGTGTGAGGTTTCATGAAAATATGTCAAGCAGTTCAAAGGTTATGGAGCAGACACAAAGATGTTAACAGACACATAATTTACTGTGTTCAAAGAGAAATAATTCAAGTTATTCAAAGAGAAATAATTCATAAGGCATGGAAACCAGAGCTATGGTTCTTGTGTTCTGCCCATCCTATTATAGTGCTTTACATTTGTTTGAATTTTCATGAAATTATCACAAACGGTTTGAAAGTTACAGAGCAGACACAAGTGAATGGTAAAAATTGCCATTTCCAATATTCAAAGGGCAATAACTCTGAAAGAAGGAAAGCAAGAGTTACGGTTCATGTGTTCTGCACATCGTCTCATGGTGTTTAATATTAATGTGAAGTTTCATGAAAACATGTCAAGCAGTTGTAAAGTTATGGAGTGGACACGAAAATGTTTACAGACACACACACACACACACACAGAAAAGACTAAAACTATATACCCCCATGGCATACTCCGTATGCCAGGGGTATAAATATACTGTTCACAAAGTAGGGGATATTTTACTTTCAAGCTGAATATTGGGAATAAAAAAAAAGGTTACCTGACGAAGATGCATTTAACTCAAAGGATTATCAAATATCCATAAACTGAACCACACATTAATTCAAATGATTACGTCATTATGTAGCGACACTGCGACCAATCTTTTAAGTGTTAACGTCATTTTTCACAAGCTCTCAAAAACGTGTTGGACTGCTTCAACTGTCACAGCAGACAATGCATTGTCGTCGCATACTTCCAATTAGTCTACGAAACGTGAACAGAGGGATCCTTCGCCACTCTTCTCGAAGTACTGCACCAAGATCACACAGGGTCCTTGAAGGCGGATTGCAGCTTCGGACTCGTTTCACGAGGATGTCCCACACATGGTCGATGGGAGGTAAGCCTGGACTCATCGCAGGCCATGCTATTGTCTGAATATTATTCCCCTGAAGGAACTCAGTGATGATGCGTGCCCGATGAGCCCTAGCGTTATCGTCCTGAAACATGAATCCACAACTGTGGCCTCGAGCAACCGGTATCACGTGAGGAGTCACCACGTTATCATGATAGTTCAGCCCTGTAACTATGCCTTGGCAAACTTGTAAGTCTGATTTTTCCAGTCATGAAGATCCCACCCCATACCAAAACAGACTCTGCTCCATAATTATCGGTCATGTGCAACTTTAGCCGGGTCTGTATAGCGTTCACCAGTACGACGCCAGGCCCTTCTATGATCGTCACGAAAGTCCAAGTTAAACTGGGATTCGTCACTGAACATAACATGAGACCACTGATTAATTTTCCAATTTCTGCGCTGTGTGCACCACGCAAAACGTGCTCTACTGTGCGCAGCTTTAAATGACAGTACAACTTGCAGACACTTGCCGTAAAGTCACTCGAGTGAAACGGATTTTGTATCGTCTGTCTAGAGACATTAACCCTACTTACTGGGCTAAGGTATTGCTGAAGATCTATATGGCTTTAGTCTCCGGTTGCGTAAGGCTTGATTGACAACAAGGCGGTCATCGTGACCGTTAGTACACTTCGGGCATCCACTTCTCTGGTAATCTGCTACTGCTCAGGTCCTACGATAGCGTACCAATAGTCGACTGACAACTGACTGTGGTGTATTCATAACATTTGCCATCTGCAACTGCGTACTTCCAGTCTGGAGCATGCCAATGGCTCTCCAATGTGGAGCCTCTGTTAGCCAAATCATAGTTCTAACTAGAGCCAGTGTTTATGAAACACAATGCCCCCAACTGCTTGACCCTAACACTACTTGTCCCCAACAGTAATTGAGATATCTTTTTTTTTATTTGGCTGCAATGCTGAACTTTTAGAAGGAACATAACACAAGAAAAACTGAAGTTAATCAGGTCATATGGACAGATGAAGGCCATTCCTATAATCCCCGCTCCGCTTCATGGCAGGGAATTAATCAGTTCATTTACTCATCAGCCCCAACCAGTTTGTAAAGTTTCAGACAATAGTTCAAAATGTTTTTGAGATATCTTGCTTACAAGCTTAAAACGCGAAAAATTTCAAAGGGCCATAACTCAAGTAAAAAAAATCGGATTTTTTCAAAAGTTAATCAGTTCATCTACTCATCATCCTGAACCAGCCTGTAAAGTTTCAGGGCAATAGCTCAAACATTTTTTGAGATATCTTGCTTACAAGCTTAAAATGCGCAACTAATGGGGAACTAATCAAGAAAAAAAATTGGATTTTTTGTCGAAAGTTCATCTTCTCATCGTCCCAAACCATTCTGTAAAGTTTCAGGGCAATAGCTCAACCAGTCTTTTAGTTATCTTGGTGACAAGCTTAAAACGCAAAAAAATTCAAAGGGCCATAACTCAAGAAAAAAATTTCGGATTTTTTTCAGATGTTAATCAGTTCATCAAATCATCATCCCAAACCAGTCTGTAAAGTTTCAGGGCAAAAGTTCCAACAGTTTTTGAGATATCTTGTTTACGAGATTTCAAAGTATTTTTTTGCAAGGGGCATAACACAAGAAAGGGGCATAATCCTGAAGAGAAAAAAAAAAGGATTTTTGTCGAAATTTAATCAGTTCATCTTATCATCATCCCCAACCATTCTTTAAAGTTTCAGGGCAATAGCTCAAACAGTCTTTTAGTTATCTTGCTTACAAGCTTAAAACGCAAAAAAAATTCAAAGGGCCATAACTGAAGAAAAAAATTCGGATTTTTTTTTCAAAAGTTAATCAGTTCATCTACTCATCATCCTGAACCAGCCTTTACATTTTCAGGGCAATAGCTCATATAGTTTTTGAGATATCTTGCTTACAATCTTCACATGTGCAAAATTTCAAAGGGGCATAACTGAAGAAAAAAAAATGGATTTTTGTCAAAAGTTAATCAGTTCATCTTCTCATCATCCCCAACCATTCTGTAAAGTTTCAGGGCAATAACTCAAACAGTTTTTGAGTTATCTTGCTTACAAGCTCAAAACACAAAAATTTCAAAGGGCCATAACTGAAGAAAAAATTTCGGATTTTTTTTTTTAAAGTTAATCAGTTCATCTTCTCATCATCCCAAACCATTCTGTAAAGTTTCAGGGCAATAGCTCAAACAGTCTTTTAGTTATCTTGCTTACATGCTTAAAACGCAAAAAATTTCAAAGGGCCATAACTCAAGAAAAAAATTCGGATTTTTTTTTCAGAAGTTAATCAGTTCATCTACTCATCATCCCAAACCAGTCTGTAAAGTTTCAGGGCAAAAGCTCCAACAGTTTTTGAGATATCTTGTTTACGAGATTTCAAAGTATTTTTTTGCAAAGGGGCATAACACAAGAAAGGGGCATAATCCTGACGAGAAAAAAAAAAGGATTTTTGTCGAAATTTAATCAGTTCATCTTCTCATCATCCCCAACCATTCTTTAAAGTTTCAGAGCAATAGCTCAAACAGTCTTTTAGTTATCTTGCTTACAAGCTAAAAACGCAAAAAAATTCAAAGGGCCATAACTGAAGAAAAAAATTTGGATTTTTTTTTCAAAAGTTAATCAGTTCATCTACTCATCATCCTGAACCAGCCTTTACATTTTCAGGGCAATAGCTCATATAGTTTTTGAGATATCTTGCTTACAAGCTTCAAATGCGCAAAATTTCAAAGGGGCATAACTGAAGAAAACAAATATGGGTTTTTGTCAAAAGTCAATGAGTTCATCTTCTCATCATCCCCAACCATTCTGTAAAGTTTCAGGGCAATAACTCCAACAGTTTTTGATTTATCTTGCTTACAAGCTTAAAACACAAAAATTTCAAAGGGCCATAACTGAAGAAAAAATTTCGGATTTTTTTTAAAAGTTAATCAGTTCATCTTCTCATAATCCAAAACCAGTGTGTAAAGTTTCAGGGCAAAAGCTCAAACAGTTTTTGAGATATCTTGCTTACAAGATCTCAAAGTATTTTTTGCAAAGGGGCATAACTCAAGACAGGGGCATAATCCTTTGGATTTTTTTCAAAAGTTAATCAGTACATCTACTCATCATCCTGAACCAGCCTTTAAATTTTCAGGGCAATAGCTCATATAGCTTTTGAGATATCTTGCTTACAAGCTTAAACGCGCAAAATTTCAAAGGGGCATAACTCAAGAAAATAAATTGGATTTTTGTCACAAGTCAATCAGTTCATCTTCTCATCATCCCCAACCATTCTTTTAAGTTTCAGGATTATAGCTCAAACAGTTTTTTTAGTTTTCTTGCTTACAAGCTTAAAACGCAAAAAAAATTCAAAGGGCCATAACTGAAGAAAACCATTTTGGATTTTTTTTTTCAAAAAATAATCAGTTCATCTACTCAACGTCCCAAACCAGTCTGTAAACTTTCAAGGCAAAAGCTGGAACAGTTTTTGAGATATCTTGCTTACAAGATTTCAAAGTATTTTTTTGCAAAGGGGCATAACTCAAGAAAGGGGCATAATCCTGACGAGAATAAAAACATGGGTCAATTATTTTTTCATAAGGAATCCATATATGAAATTTCAAAAACCTAGCACCAATGGTTCTTAAGTTATCCTATGCAGTAAACAAGAGGGCCATGATGGCCCTGGATCGCTCACCTGATCCATAGAATAAACAAATGGGCCCCGGGGAGGGCCATTATTGACCCCAGGGCTATAATGTGCATAATGTTGAGGGAGGTCTAAAAAGGTGAAGCTTCATACCAAATATAAACAAAGGCTATAATTTGAACAATCTTGGCAAAGGTCCCCTAGATGAAGCTACACACCAAATATCAAAGACTTGGGCCTTGCAGTTTCAGAGAAGAAGAATTTTTGAAGATATTCCCGACATAAGCCTATGTAAATCCAAATGGCCTCAGGACGGGGGCATTTTTGGCCTCAGGGCTATAATTTAACGATCTTGATAAAGGTCCACTAGATGAAGCTTAACACAAAATATCAAAGACCCGGGCCTTGCTGTTTCAGAGAAGAAGATTTTCAAAGATTATCTCTTTATAAGTTTATGTAAAACTAAAGGGTCCGGGAGCGGGGCATTTGTGGCCCCGAGGGCTATAATTTGAACAATCTTAGTAGAGGTCCACTAGATGAAGCTCCATACCAAATATCAAAGACATGGGCCTTGCAGTTTCAGAGAAGAAGATTTTTAAAGATTTCCCTATATAAGTCTATGTAAAACCAAAGCGTCTCGCCGCAGGGTCATTTTTGACCCTAGGCTATAATTTGAACAATCTTGATAGAGGTCCACAAGAAATTTCACACCAATATCATTTTTGGCTCCAGCACTATAATTTGAACAATCTAGGTAGGGTTCCACTAGATGAAGCGTCATACCAAATATCAAAGACCTGGACCTTACGGTTTCAGAGAAGAAGATTATTAAAGATTTTCCCTATATAATCCTCTGTAAAACCAAAGGGACCCGGGGTGCGGGCATTGTTGGCCCCAGCACTATAATTTGAACATTCTTGATAGGGGTCCACTAGATGAAGCTTCATACCAAATATCAAAGACCTAGGCCTTGTGGTTTCATAGAAGAAGATTTTTTTAAGTTTTTTGTGAAAACCATCTATTTTTGACTCCTATGACCTAGATGTGCAATGGACCGGAACCATTTGAACAACTTTGAAAGGGGACCACCTAAGGATCATTCCTGTGAAGTTTGGTCAAAATCCCGTCAGTGGTTTAGGTGGAGATGTCGTTTGAAGAAATTGTTTACGGACGCACGGACGGACGACCGACGAAAAGTGATCCCAAAAGCACACCTTGTCATTACATGACAGGTGAGCTAAAAAGCGGGATGGATGGAAGGACTGACGGACGAACAGGGCAAAACCAATATGCCCCCACAACTTCTTCGAAGTTGGGGGCATAATAACAAATTTGTTTCTGAAATCGTTTCATACAGCACTTCAACAGTCGATACAGAAGGTTTTATCGAAATCTTGCATCAATAAACCGGTTTGTCACTAATGTTAAAATTCACATGCTACCCCATGTACAGTTTAATGTTCTAGGGCTACGCCACTCGCGCATAAATATCATACTGCACAACGATAGAATATACACACATGATAGTCAATTGACATGATATACCCAATATTTGATTATTCCTAATGTTTAGGCTGATGGGCTCGAAGGAACTCGAATATCCCCTACATTTTGGGAACAGTATATAACAAAAATAATGATGCAAAGGATTATCTTGAAATGCAGCCTGCAATGTGACAAAGGCACAATATATATGATAAATAACAGTGACAGCATATTTAATTATTTCTACAGTCTGAAATGTAAACAAGAGGTCCATGATGGACCTTAATCACTCACCTGAGTTATGATGTACTAACATTGTTGTTTACAGGTTTTTATATATATTAAGCTCTGACTGCCAATTTGTACAGAGGAGCACAACCACTTAAACACTTATGGTAGACTGGTCACACAAGGAACTTTTCTGTCGAATTTTTTTTTAATCTGAGACATTGGAGATGTTCTTTAATGATTTTTCTGCCTTAACCTCTGCAGTCATATGGACATTTTGTTCAGCACAGCAAACCCATTTCAGCAATTTAAGCAATCATCAGTAAATGATTGATTGTTTTGAGTATAATGACATGTCAACCCTTGTGGGTCATTTTGTGTCGACGGCCAGAGAAAGGGAGAAAGTGAGTGATAGTGGAGAAAGACAAAAACGAATGAAGATGTTAAAACAGAAGAAACATCAACACTCCCCCTCTACCCTTACCTGTTGCAAGGACAGCAGGCCTTGAACTACTGTAAGCCAATATCAGTTGGATGCCCCAGTGACGCAAAATACATGTCACCTTTGCATCACCCAATCACCCCCCAGTCATCAGTACAATATTACTACTTTGAGATAGGATGTTTCAATGAAACAGACCTAAGATGAGCCATGCCGTTTAATCAACTCTTTGGTACAAAAATAAAAGAGAAGAATTTCTGTGAATTGGTCTTGAAATTGCGCCATTGACTCAATTTTTGGCTCTGCTGGCCATTTTGTTCAGTGGTACAGAACCATTTTAGCAGTTTTGGTAGAGGGTTACCCAGGGAGATTTCCTGTGAAATTACTTTGAAATCGGACCATTAGCCTAGGAGGAAATGTCGTTTAAGGTTTTTTTCTATTTTTAACTCTGGCGGTCAGTTTGTTATGCTGAGTGGAACCATTTTAGCAATTCTGGTAGAGGGTCACCCAAGGAACATTCCTGTAAAATTATTTTGAAATCGGACCATTAGCATAGGAGGAGATGTGGATTGAAAGGTTTTTTTTCTATTTTTAGCTCTGGTGGCCATTTTGTTCAGTGGAGCAAAATCGTTTTAGCTATTCTGGTAGAGGGTCATCCAAGGAACATTCCTGTGAAATTATTTTGAAATCGGACCATTAGCCTAGGAGATGTCATTTAAAGTTTTGTTCCCCATTATATGTCTTAGAAACTCTATCAAAGTTGCCACAGCAAACAAATTTAAGAGCTGATTTTCATTAAAAAAAAACACACACATACAAACGTTCAATCCCCAGGCCAAGGATGCTACAGATGAAATTTAGGTCTAGTGGCTTCAAAGGAACTGTTGTTTAAAAGTGTTGATGCCAGACCATGACATACAACAGACAACGACTGACAACTGCCTATCCCATAATCTCCTCTGAGCTTTTGGATCTGGTAAGCTAACAAGTAACCATTGGGTGGCCTAATTTTTGACCCAAGTGTTATAATTTGCAAGATGTTGGTAGAAGTCCACAAGATAAAGCTACATCCTAAAACAAAAGGCCTGGTCCATTTGGTTTCAAACAAGAAGATTTTAAATTTCCTTTGCTAATAACCATACTGTTGACCTGGCAACCAGAGTGCTGAATGGAATGTTCTTCTGTGAATAATTATGAAATTGCACCAGTCAAACGTCATTTCTGCTACATTTGGCTACAATCCATTAAGCTTATTAGGCGATGTTTCATCGAGAAATTATTGTGGCCACATGGCAGGACAGTCAGATGGACAATAACATCAATGGGCAGTGACCAATTAAAAAGCTCCCCTTGAGATTTGAGCTTAGGTGACATCACGTGAACACGTCCGTGAAATGAAGACCCTACTAAACCCCACTTTATACAGAGAAAACTGGGGTTAACAGGGCTATTCATTATTTTTCTTATTTCTGCTCCAAGACATAGCTTGTGGGTACTTGTTAGAACCGCGTCAATGAGGGGGTTCTAACGAGCACCCACATCCTATGTTTTGAGCATTTATAACAAAAATATGAAGGATTTTTATCAGAAAAGTAGCCATTTTGGGGAGGTGAAAAATGCACTATGCCGTACGGGCAAGCTAGCATAATGACTTCACAAAACTGTACTTCAAAGAGAGCCCACAACTTACCTGTGGTAATGGGCAGCATCCATACTGACCCGATGCTAGCATACAACAAGTGTTGCCATCCGGACAATATGACTTATCTGGGCAGGTGACTTGCTTTAGTTCTGTACCAGAAGAAATCTGTGTCTGCCTTACAATTGCGTTCTCTTTCAGCACCATCTCTGATATACCATTTTTTCCATCACACTTGGAATGTGACATATCGCATTTGGTATTTTCTGGGCAACAGTGGACTTCGTCAGGACAGCATACCGCCTGTTTTATAGAAATTAATTTCAATTTTGGGGATTTTATCAATGTGTGACACATCGATAAAATCCACAAAAATGATAATTCATTCCTTATAATTCCAACTATGTCCAAAGGGATGGATTTTTCCATCAACCTCACATACTAACATCCATGTAGGATTCTTTTTCTTGCAAACCTTCCATTTCTGAGCATTGCTTTGAATACTGCAGTAACTTCGGTTGCTGACATCCGCAATTCTATTATGACACTTACAGTTACGTTTAGTGAGGTTATGTAACATGCTGCGACATCAACCTTAAGGGTGGCGCATATGAGGTCGTATTCAACCAGTGCATTTATCAAAATTAATATGCAAGAATATTCAATTTTTGGTAAGAATACCAGGGTAAGAACAGACTTTCTATCCCAAGCTAAAACTATGGATTTCCTTATCCTGTGCACAACAGATTTGACTCCTTTATATTGAAGTTTCCAACAAAAAGATTACACATGTACTTTAAAATCTTTGTTCAAAAGTGTCATAATGGTGGTATATGGAGTAGCAATGCCATAAATAGCAAAGCAATGCTTTAGTTTTACACAATAATTTTTTAAAGTATTTTCCCTATACAGTGAAATTCTGCTCTTAAGACCACCCAAAATTAGGACTGATTCTCCTTTTAAGGGTTTATTAGTGTGTTGCAGTTATTCTTTCTTTGCATTTTCTCCTCTGGTGGTCTTTAACCCTTATCTTGCTGTTCATGACAACCCATATCTTTGCAAACAGTGAAGATCCAGATCAGATGGCTTCTGAAGAAGCCATCTGATCAGGTTCTACACTGTTTGGCATTTAGTTAATGAATTTGTAGCAATAAATTACATCAAGTATTTTGATTGGTTGATATACAGAAATGGGTGTGGCTTAAATGAATATTCAGCAAGATAAGGCTTAAGATCACTTTTGAACAGTCCCAAAGGTGGTCTTTATGTAGGAATTTTACTGTATATAAGTTTATGTAAAACATTTATTGATCCAAGAGCTATAACTGAAACATTTTTGTCATTTGAAGCTACATACCAAATATCAAAGGTTTCAGATAAGATGATATCCCTTTATGAATCTAAGTGTCATCCATGTATGAATTTATGTGCTAACTAGAAAAAGTGTCCATAGGAAACGGATGCCCCCGCCAAATGCCATTCATAAACAAAAGGGCCCAGAGGGCCCTGGTTCGCTCACCTGATCGAATGTATAAGTGGGCCCCGTGCGGGTTCAATTTTGGCCCCAGGGATATAATTTGAACAATCTTGGTAGAGGTCCACACGATGAAGCTTCATATCGAATAGGAAAGACCTGGGCTTTGTGGTTTCAGAGAAGAAGATTTTAAAGGTTTACCCTGCATAAAGAAGTCTATGTAAAACAAGATTTTCCCTAAATAAGTCTATGTAAAACCAAAGGGCCCCGGAGCGGGGGCATTTTTGGCCCCAGGGCTATAATTTGAACAATCTTGGTAGAGGTCCACTAGCTGAAGCTTCATGACAAATATCAAAGACCTAAGCCTTGTGGTTTCAGAGAAGAAGATTTTTCAAGATTTTCCCTATACAAGTCTATGTAAAACCAAAGGGCCCTGGAGCGGGGGGATTTTTGGCCCCAGGGCTATAATTTGAACAATCTTGGTAGAGGTCCACAAGATGAAGCTTCATATCAAATATCAAAGACCTGGGCCTTGCAGTTTCAGAAAAGAAGATTTTTCAAGATTTTCCCTATATAAGCCTATGTAAAACCAAAGGGCCCTGGGGCGGGGGCATTTTTGACCCCAGCACTATAATTTGAACAATCTTGGTAGGGGTCCACTAGATGAAATTTCAGACCAAATAGCAAAGACCTGGGCCTTGCAGTTTCAGAGAAGAAGATTTTTAAAGATTTTCCCTATAATTATAAGCCCATGTAAAACAAAAGGGCCCCAGGCGGCGGCATTTTTGGCCCCAGCACTTTTATTTGAACGATCTTGGTAGGAGTCCACTAGATAAAGCTTCATACCAAATATCAAAGACCTGGGCCGTGTGGTTTCAGAGAAGAAGATTTTTAAAGATTTTCCCTATATAAGCCTATGTAAAACCAAAGGGCCCAAGGGCGGGGGCATTTTAAGCTCCAGCACTATAATTTGAACAATCTTGGTAGGGGTCCACTAGATGAAGCTTCATACCAAATATCAAAGACCTGGGCCTTGCGGTTTCAGAGAAGAAGATTTTTAAAGATTGTCCCTATATAGGCCTTTGTAAAACCAAAGGGCCCCGTTGTGGAGACATTTTCGGCCCCAGCACAATAATTTGTACAATCTTGGTAGGGGTCCACCAGATGAAGCTTCATACCAAATATCAATGTCCTGGGCCTTGCGGTTTCAGAGAAGAAGATTTTTAAAGATTTTCCCTATATAAGCCCATGTAAAACCAAAGGGCCCCGGTGCGGGGGCTTTTTTAGCTCCAGCACTATAATTTGAATAATCTTGGTAGGGGTCCACTAGATAAAGCTTCATACCAAATATCAAAGACCTGGGCCTTGCGGTTTCAGAGAAGAAGATTTTTAAAGATTTTCCCTATATAAGCCCATGTAAAACCAAAGGGTCCTGGTGCGGGGGCATTTTCGGCCCCATCACAATAATTTGTATAATCTTGGTAGGGGTTCACTAGATGAAGCTTCATACCAAATATCAATGTCCTGGGCCTTGCGGTTTCAGAGAAGTGAGTGAGTGAATTTTAGTTTTACGTCCCACCAAAAGCTAAGGTCATACGGAGAGGGGACCTCGGTTTAAAGACTCATCCGAAAGTCTGGAGAAGCCCGGGATCGATCCTGCGATCCCTGGTTTACAAGGCGAGTAGCATAACCACCTCGCCACAGGGGCTTCTGCGGTTTCAGAGAAGATTTTTTAAGTTTTCGATGAAAAAAATCTATTTTTGGCTCCTGTGACCTATTTGTGCAACGGACCAGAACCATTAGAACAACTTTGAAAGGGGACCACCTAAGGATCATTCCTGTGAAGTTTGGTCAAAATCTGATCAGTGGTTTAGGAGGAGATGTCGTTTGAAGAAAAAGTTTACGGACGCACGCACGCACGCACGGACACACGACGGACAAAAAGTGATCCCAAAAGCTCACCTTGTCACTTGTGACAGGTGAGCTAAAAATATTACAAATGTACTTCAAATCAATCATAAAATATATGCATCAAGGGCAGATAATCCAAAAACCAATAATGCAAGAGTTGTCTTCCTTGTTCATGACACATCGTCTCAGTGTGATGAATGCACCTGTGAAGTTTCATGAATATATTCCATACGGTTTAGGAGTTATGGCCTGGACAAGGTTTACTATAGGGCACTAAGTCAAGGGCAGATAATCCAAAAAACCAAAAACGCAAGAGTTGTCTTCCTTGTTCATGACATATTGTCTCAGTGTGATGAATGCACCAGTGAAGTTTCATGAATATATTCCAAACGGTTTAGGAGTTATGGCCCGGACACTGTTTACTATATGGTACTAAGTCAAGGGCAGATAATCTAAAAACCAAAAATGCAAGAGTTGTCTTCCTTGTTCATGAAACTGCGTCTCAGTGTGATGAAAGCACCTGTGAAGTTTCATGAATATATTCCATAAGGTTTAGGAGTTATGGCCCAGACACAGTTTACTATATAGTACTAAGTCAAGGGCAGATAAACCCAAAACCAAAAATGCAAGAGTTGTCTTCCTTGTTCATGACACATCGTCTCAGTGTGATGAATGCACCTGTGAAGTTTCAGAATATATTCCATATGGTTTAGGAGTTATGGCTTGGACACGGTTTACCATATGACACGAAGTCAAGGGCAGATAATCCAAAAACCAAAAATGCAAGAGTTGTCTTCCTTGTGCATAAAAACTGACCCCTGGGGTGGACCATGTTTTGATCGCTTGGAAGCAGTCCACTAGATGAAGCTATATACCAAAAATCAAAGACCTGGCTTGAGACAAGAAGATTCTTGCAACCCGATAAGGAAATCCTTAGTTTTAGCTTGGGATAGAAATACTGTTCTAACCCAGGTGTTCTTACCCAAAATCGAATATTCTCGTATGTTTGATAAATGCACTGGTTGTATACAACCTCATATGCGTCGTCGTTTAGGTTGACGTCACAGCATGTGACGTCATTAAACATTCCTGTAGTGTCATCACAATATGGCGGACGTTGGTAACCGATGGGACTGCAGCATTCAAAATCACTGCTAAGAAATGAAAGGTATGCAACAAAAAGAATCCTATACGGGTGTGAGGGGTGCAGAGAAAAATCCATCCCTCAGGATCACTGTCCGGCATCACTCAGAAAGCCTCGTGATGCCAGACAGTGACGCTCGGGATGGATTTTTCCATCTATCCCTCACACCAATATAAGATTCTTATATTCTTTACACTGTTTCCCGTATATAAATCTATGTAAAATAAAACAACTGAACTCTAGGGTTCCAATCCAAGAGCTATAATTTGACAAACATGGTAGTGTTTGTGGAGGCAGAGGTACAGCATCGGATTTGAGGTCACTTAGTAGCTGGTTTGATCCCCTCAAGTGCCAAGTGTTGTTTCCTTGGGCAAGATGCTTAGTACTGGTTTCTACCCAGCAGGGCCACAGGGAAGATTAGTACTACTGGTAGTTTAATAAATGTGTCACCCTCTATTAATAAAGTTGATTATTATCCCCACACTTGTTTAACAAGACAGCCATGATGGCCCTGGATCACTCACCTGATCCATAGAGTAACAAGTGGGTCCAGGGGAGGGCCACTATTGACCCCAGGGTTATAATGTGCATAATGTTGAGGGAGGTCTAAAAAGGTGAAGCTTCAAACCAAATATCAACAAAGGCTATAATTTGAACAATCTTGGCAAAGGTTCACTAGATGAAGCTACACACCAAATATCAAAGACCTGGGCCTTGCGGTTTCAGAGAAGGAGATTTTTTTTAAGATATTCCCTACATAAGCCTATGTAAAACCAAATGGCCCCGGGGTAGGGGCCTTTTTGGCCTTAACAATCTTGATTGAGGTCCACTAGATGAAGCTTCACACTAAATATCAAAGACCTGGGCCTTGCTGTTTCAGAGAAGAAGATTTTCAAAGATTATCTCTATTATAAGTCTATGTAAAACCAAAGGGCCCCGGGGTTGGGGCATTTGTGGCCAGAGGGCTATAATTTGAACAATCTTGGTAGAGGTCCACTAGATGAAGCTCCATACCAAATATCAAAGCCCATGGCCTTGCAGTTTCAGAGAAGAAGATTTTTAAAGATTTCCCTATATAAGTCTATGTAAAACAAAAGGGTCTCGGGGCGGAGGCATTTTTGGCCCTAGGACTATAATTTGAACAATCTTGATAGAGGTCCACTAGAAGAAATTTCACACCAAATATCAAAGACCTAGGCCTTGTGGTTTCACAGAAGAAGATTTTTAAAGATTTTCCCTATATAAGTCTATGTAAAACCAAAGGGCCATGAGGCAGGGGCATTTTTGGTCTCAGGGCTATAATTTGAACAATCTTGGTAGAGGTCAACTAGCTGAAGCTTCATACAAAACATCAAAGACCTAGGCCTTGTGGTTTCAGAGGAGAAGATTTTTAAAGATTTTCCCTATATAAGTCTATGTAAAACAAAAGGGCCCCGGAGCCGGGGCATTTTTGGCCCCAGGGCTATAATTTGAACAATCTTGGTAGCGGTCCAGAAGAAGAAGCTTCATACCAAATATCAAAGAACTGGGCCTTGCAGTTTCAGAGAAGAAGATTTTTAAAGATTTTCCCTATATAAGCCCATGTAAAACCAAAGGGACCCGGGGCGGGGGCATTTTTGGCCCCAGCACTATAATTTGAACAATCTTGGTAGGGGTCCACTAGAAGAAGCTTCACACCAAATAGCAAAGACCTGGGCCTTGCAGTTTCAGAGAAGAAGATTTTTTAAGATTTTCCCTATATAAGCCCATATAAAACCAAAGGGCCCTGGGGCGGGGGCATTTTTGGCCCTAGCACTATAATTTGTATAATCTTTGTAGGGGTCCACTAGATGAAGCTTCATACCAAATATCAAAGACCTGGGCCTTGCAGTTTCAGAGAAG
This sequence comes from Lucinisca nassula, assembly GCA_963580285.1. Classification (NCBI taxonomy): domain Eukaryota; kingdom Metazoa; phylum Mollusca; class Bivalvia; order Lucinida; family Lucinidae; genus Lucinisca; species Lucinisca nassula. The sequence continues at coordinate 48,213,462 of OY757025.1, read as the reverse complement.
AAGATTCTTAAAGATTTTCCCTTTATAAGCCCATGTAAAACCAAAGGGCCCTGGGGTGGGGGCATTTTTGGCCCCAGCACTATAATTTGAACAATCTTGATGGGGGTCCACTAGATGAAGCTTCATACCAAATATCAAAGACCTGGGCCTTGCAGTTTCAGAGAAGAAGATTTTTAAAGATTTTCCCTATATAAGCCCATGTAAAACCAAAGGGCCCTTGGGCGGGGGCATTTTTGGCCCCAGCACTATAATTTGAACAATCGTGGTAGGGGTCCACTAGATGAAGCTTCATACCAAATATCAAAAAGACCTGGGCCTTGCGGTTTCAGAGAAGAAGATTTTTAAAGATTTTCCCAATATAAGCCCATGTAAAACCAAAGGGCCCTGGGGCGGGGGCATTTTTGGCCCCAGCACTATAATTGAACAATCTTGGTAGGGGTCCACTAGATGAAGCTTCATACCAAATATCAAAGGCCTGGGCCTTGTGGTTTCATAGAAGAAGATTTTTTAAGTTTTCGGTGAAAAAAAAATCTATTTTTGGCTCCTGTGACCTATATGTGGAACGGACCGGAACCATTTGAACAACTTACGCACGACGGACAAAAAGTGATCCCAAAAGCTCACCTCGTCACTACGTGACGGTGATCTAAAAAGGCCATGGGACATCAACCGTCTGTCCTTCCATCCATCCATCTATCTATCCATTATACTATCTTCTCCTAAACTGTTAATCAGATGCATGCACGGCCACACAGACAAGATGAATCCAGTATACCCCAAGCCCTAAACTTTGTCATTAGCTTAACTGGACCCTGCCCATTGGGACTTGAAGAAATGATGTTTCCATGCAGAGCTGAAACCGACCGCACAGGAGTACTGGTAAAATGCTTAGAGCATTTAAGCCTGCCCAGGCAAAGCGGTGCGAGTCGGTCCATCCATGCTTATAAACCCTATTGATTTCATTGGGCAACAGGGCTTGAGATGTCATTTCATCTCATTGTCAGATAAAAGTCCTACAAAATTGGAACAACATCACCAAAATGACCTATACTGTGTTGATGGGTACGTTAACCCTCAAATCAAACAAACAAACAAAATCATTAGCTTTAAAAGTTCAAAAGTGGACAGATTGTTTACTGTTCAAGAAAGTACAATATCTGATACACAGATATTTTTTACGAAAAAACCTGAGTAGCTTTTGCTTCTGACATTTTTCAACAAAAATTCTAACGTATCAGCCATGTTGAACAATCAAAGTTTAAATGATAGGTTAACCCTTGTCCCAATGAACACGACAACCCCTACCTGTGCAAACAGTGTAGATCCAGATCAGATGGCTTCTGAAGAAGCCATCAGATCAGGATCTACACTGTTTGACCAAACGTTGTTGCAGATCCAGAACAGATGGCTTCTGAATTAAGAAGCCATCTGACATTCAGTTTGTGAATTCGCAGAACAGTTTACATCAAGTAATCTGATTGGTTCAAAGTCAGAAGTGGGTGTGGTTAATAAATTTATTCAGCAGGATAATGGTTAAACAATGACATTCTTAGCTTTGAACAACTGGCCTATGCGCTACAAATATTTTTTGCAGCTCCAGTGACCATCAATTCTAATGCACATAATTGCATTTGTAAAAAGGTCTGATTGGATGTCAAAACTTTGTGACAGAATATTCTGCAATATACTGTCGCAAATTCGACATTAGCATGTAACGTCACTTTTCATTGGCTGGCATTTGGTTTTACGCAGCTCACAGCCCCTGCCCCTTTGTGCAAATAGGACAATTTTTTCACAAAATATACTCAGTCAAAAAAGTTCCTATACCTAAAATTGCTTCTGTTACTACAGCTACTACAGATAACAAGAGGCCCATGGGCCACTATGCTCACCAGAGCTCAGGTGGGCACTGCCAAATTGCAGCCATGTATTTTAACATGATATCATTTTAATCTGCCAAATGAACCCCCATATCCAAATGAGCATCCATGTGGACTCAGTATATGAAACATTAGGCCTTTTATGAAGTAGAGGGGGTGGGGCATGGACCCAATGGAGCCCTGGTTGGTATCACTAAATGTGTCTTATCACAAAGAACAAGAATATATATGGTTTAGCAGTGGGGATCTGCATGGCTGGAGATATAAGTGGAGGGGTTGGAGCATGCCCTGTCGTTCCCAGGAAAGCCCAAGATTGTTATCCCTAAATGTGTCTCATCATAAGGACCAAGTATATATATGGTTTAGGGGTGGGAATCTGAACGGTTTCCAAGATATCCTTTCATGAAGTGGAAAGGAGAGGACTGGCCCCTGCGGACACACCTACAGTAGGTGTGCTAATAATAAGGAACAAGAACTATATGAATATGGGGTGGGGATTTAATGGTTTCTGAAATATATGGCCTTTTATGATGTGGAAGGGCGGGGCACATTGCCTCAGCACAAAGAGACCCCCAAGTTGGTGTGACTGAATGAGTCTTATCATAAGGAACAAGAATATATATGGTTTAGGGGTGGGGATCTGAACTATTTCTGAGATATGTGGCTTTTAATGAAGTCAAGCGGTGGAGCAAGGCCCGGGCATGCCCCAGGGACTCACAAGCTGGTGTCAATGAATGTGCCTTATCATAAGGAAGATGAATATATATGGTTTAGGGGTGGGGCTCTGAACAGTTTCTGAGATATAAGGCCTTTTGTGAAGTGCAGGGGTGGGGCAAGGCCCAGGGAGACCCCCAGGTTGGTGTCAATGAAAGTGTCTTATCATAAGGTACAAGAATATATATGGTTTAGGGGTGGGGATCTGTAAGGTTTCCGAGATATTGTGATATTATGAAATGGAGGGGGTGGGGCATGGCCCCAGCACATCCCTGGGGACCCCCAGGTTGGTGTCACTGAATGTGTCTCATCATAATGAACAAGAACATATATGGTTTAGGGGTGGGGATCTGAACAGTTTCTGAGATATATGGCCTTTTGTGAAGTGAAGGGGTGGGGCATGGCTCCGGCGCACCCCGGAAGACCCCCAATTTGGGGCCAATGAATGCGTCTTATCATAAGGAGCAAGAATATATATGGTTTAGGGGTGGGGATCTGTAAGGTTTCCGAGATATTGGGCCTTTTATGAAATGGAGGGGCGGGACATGGCCCCGGCGCATCCCGGGGGACCCCCAGTTTGATGTCACTGAATGCTTCTTATCATAAGGAACAAGAGTATATAGGGTTCAGGGGTGGGGATCTGAATGGTTTCTGAGATATTGGGCCTTTTATGAAGTGGAGGGGGTGGGGCATGGCCTCGGCACATCCCGGAGGACCTCCAGGTTGGTGTCACTGAATGCGTCTTATCAATAGGAACAAGAATATATATGGTTTAGGGGTGGGGATCTGTAAGGTTTCTGAGATATAAGTCATTTCATGAAGTACTGGGGGCGGGGCATGGCCCCGGCACAACCTACTGGACCCCCAGGTTGACATAACAGCATATGGCTGAGAGAAGTTTACTAAAGGAACATTTCTATGAAAGTTTTGTCAAAATATCTGCAAAGGCTTTGTAGTTATTGCCATTTTTCAATTTTCCCCATTATAAGTCTATGGAAAATCTAAGTTGCCATAGCAACCAAACTAAAGAGCCGAATTTCATAAAAAACACAAAACCTGTAAAGGCAAATATGGTGAATATTTCCATAAACTTTCAGCCTCATAGAGCATACGGTTTCTGAGGAGATGATTTTTTAAGTATTTTTTTTTCTATTTTTTCATTTTGGTTTCCATGGCAACCAATACAAATGAGCAGTAGGCCTAAAATCATATGGCAGATAGTAGATTGCCTAAGGAATATTTCTATGAAAGTTTTGTCAAAATATCTGCAGTGGCTTGGCAGTAAATGCCATTTTTCAATTTTCCCCATTATAAGTCTATGGGAGCTCTAAGTTGCTATAGCAACCAAACTAATGGGCCAATTTTCATAAAAAACACAAACTTTCAATCCCCCAGCCCAAGGATGCTACAGATGAAATTTGGGCTGAATCGGTCCAGTGGCTTCAGAGAAGAAGATGTTTGAAAGTGTTGACGTCAGACGACGACAACGACGACGACAACGCCGGACAACTGCCTATCCTATAAGCTCCCCCGGAGCCTTCGGCTCTGGTGAGCTAAAAACTACACAAAGTTTGTTATGTTTTGATAAGAAGACTCATTTTTCCGTGCAAAAGCACCATTCGTTTTTGTTTTCGTATACACATGATCATAGACTATTGCTTTAAACACCCAAGGGGTCACTGTGTCATTTTCGCAGAGAAAATCATTAAAACATGCTATGATTTAACATCACAAAATTTCCCTGTACCCTACATTTCTACAATTTGATACATGTGAAATTTCCTTAGATACCATTTGCGTCTATTCACAAAAGATTTGGTACTTTAGTTGCATCAGCTACGAGAAACAGGCTGTCGCATACTGACCTCCAATACTTAGAAGTTGTGTGCAAATGCTGCTTTCAATGGGAACTCCATAGAAAATCGGAATCGATAGTGCTACATGCTACATGAATTTTCTGTATTTTTTACCATCATGATGAACAGCAATGATGGACACAAAGCGTTTTTTGAAATACCGGCAAAAATTGATTGACAGGAATAAAAATTACAGCAGTGCGAAAATTGCTATATTTTTAATTGCAAGGGAGATAATTTGAGAATTTCACAAATTAAAACCTCGCTTATAATGCGAGATCATGAGATATTGTAAAAGTAAAGTGTTATCCGATGTTCAGAGAATACTGTCTTCCATCTGAGACAAAAGAGAACTTTCTGCACATGCTCAATGTCCATTTTCTACCAAAATCTTTCTAGGCACATATTGGAAGACAACTCTGGAGCAGAAAGGTATGGACAAATGCAAGTTTGAGCATTCTCTAGCTAAACGTCCGATTTAAATGTCTAGAGCCAAATTTAGCTCAATAACTGCCAGATATCTAGTGAGTTTCACCCGAAAGTTGGTATAGTTACTTTTTTGACTAAGTATATATGCATTAGAATAAGGAAAAGTGATTGAACATTTTCCATTATCATTAATTTTCTTCGGGTAAACTGTCGGTTTCAGGGTCCTAAACTCCATTGTATGGCTCTGCTGTAGCATCATCGTAATTCAAAATTTCTGACCATAAAACCGCCCGTTTGCCTCCCAAAATGATAATTTTGAATACAGTTATCCCCCATATATTTGCATAAACTAATGACTGACACAGAATATGTTCCAATACCTCCTTATACACCACAACCTCATTATAACACGGTTCGTTATAACACGGTTTTGGATATAACACGGTATCAAGATGGATCCCAAAAATGTATAGATTATATAGAAAAATGACCATAAATGGTCATTTTTCTATACAATCTATACATTTTTGTTTGGATATAACACGGTTTTTTAACTAACACGGTTTCTGCTTTGGACCCCATTAATAGTGTTATAAAGAGGTTGTGGTGTACTTACATTATTATATGGACAGCAAGCATAGCCATTATCATTTTTACAGCAGGTCTGACCATCCTGGCACATATGAAGACCATCTGGACACACAACAGCACCTAGAGGTTTAGTCTCAAGGTTGTCCCCCTTGCTTTCTAAATTATCCTCCCTGAGCAGTGGTATAGCTTTTGTCTTCTCTAGCCATGAGATAGCGATTCGGCTTTGTTCATATATACACTGACCTTTAGATAGATCACATTTTGTGTTGTGAGGGCAGCAATGTTTATGATCTGGACAACACACAGCCTAAAATAATACAAGCACAGCTAGCATAAGTTGTTACCCTCATCAGAAAAATACACCTATATAATTTTGACCCTTTGAACCCCATTTTTATGTAGTAAAACTGGAGTTTACAGGGGTGAACCATATTTTTCTTATTTCTGACCTAAAATATAGTTTGTGGTTACTCGTAAGTAACCACGATCTATATTTTCAGCAGAAATAAAAAAATATCACATTTTTTATCTTAAAATGCTCGTGTTGTCGGCGGTAAAGTTTACAATGTATTGGTATAGGCGTGTGTTCGTAATGTGCTTGTGATCTGCTTGCTTATGAACAGTCAGTTTACTCCATAATGGATACAATGACTGCCATAATGGTTCTATGTATCTGGACAGATAGGCCTAACCAAACAGTGCAGACCCAGATCAGACTGCTCCTGAAGGAGCAGTCTGATCAGGGTCTTCACTGTTTGCCATTCCATCTCCTTGCTGGATTGTGAAACAAAATTTTTAAAATTTTAGGAGAAATACAGCAAGTCTTCAAGGTGTCCAAATTATTTGGCTTTTTACAGTACATGTACAAGAATATGGAGAAACATGTACATGTACAAGAATTTGGAGAAACATGTACATGTACAAGAATATGGAGAAACATGTACATGTACAAGAATATGGAGAAACATGTACATGTACAAGAATATGGAGAAACATGTACATGTACAAGAATATGGAGAAACATGTACATGTACAAGAATATGGAGAAACATGTACATGTACAAGAATATGGAGAAACATGTACATGTACAAGAATATGGAGAAACATGTACATGTACAAGAATATGGAGAAACATGTACATGTACAAGAATATGGAGAAACATGTACATGTACAAGAATATGGAGAAACATGTACATGTACAAGAATATGGAGAAACATGTACATGTACATGAATATGGAGAAACATGTACAGTATTTGAATACAGGGTTCAAGTTTAACTTTTTTGAAGGCTTGCTCAAATTTAGCAAGTTGCATCATTTATTACTTGCTAACCCTTTTGGCCAACTTGCTTTTTCACATGTGTAAAGATTGTTAAATGTTGCTTTTACTCATAGCACTCTTAAACTTTAACCCTTTTTGTACCAAATGGAATCTTCCTCCTTTAATATAGAGTAGGAATCCATTTCAAAATTTAGGGGTGTCAGGTTGTGTTTTCTTGAAAATTTATTTGGAAAATAGCTTAACTTTTTGCAAACAGTGAAGGCCCTGATCAGACGCGGCGTCTGATGATCTGGGCCTGCACTGTTTGCCAGGGTACCCGTTTTGGGATTTCTGGTGCTAAAGGGTTAAAACACTGTCTTCTCTCCCAAATATCATCAATTTGTTGTTTGCTAAATTAGCCCAAGGAGTGGTAATGGTTTGGAAACACTCAGTTCACCTCAATTACTCAAAAGAAAAGCTGCAGTAGTTAGAAAAATAAAGTTACTCATAAAACAACCGATCTTTATAATCTTGAAATCCGTCCTCATTAGCAAATGTGCTTTTGGAAAAGTAGCTGAAAATTTGTTTTTGTTTGAATTGAGCTTTAAATGTACTTGAATATGGAGAAATATGTACTTGAAAATGGAATACATGTACTCTCCATACTTTTCAGTTCTGTGGTGTATTAGAACATACAGTGGAACTTCAATGGTTCGAACACCTTTGGGCCCTCAAAAATCTGTTCGAGACAGGGGTAGTTTGAGCCACCGAGGGTTACTGTCAGGAGGCATAACAAGATACTTTTGGACAGCTTTTCGGTGTTCTATAATGAAAATATATGCTTTGTGTACTCATTAGAATTGCCTCATCCAGGGGATTCTAATGAGTACACACAGCATACATTTGCAAGATAAAAGACTAAAATCTCCTCCCTTTTTCTTATGTAGAGGATTTCCCTAGGGGCTCAAGAATGAATTCGACTCAGCTATGGTAAACAAGTCATCGGTGTTCGAGCCATCGAAGTTCTACTGTATATGATATGGGTAAAATGTGCTTTTGAATATGAAGGAACATTTTAATTGCATATGAGCAAACATTTACTTGAATTTGTTTGTTTGATTTGAGGTTTAACCTCCCCCTCAACACTATTTAGGTCATTTTAGAGACATGGCTTCCAATTCGGTGGAACTTTTACCTGACATTGAGATGCCCAAATGAAACCAATAGGGTTTATATGCATGGACTATCCGACTCACACCACTTTGCCTGGGCAGGCTAGACCTTCTATGCAGTTTACCAGTAATTGTATTTGGTTTCAGCTCTGCTTGGAAGCACCATACAGCCCAATCTATTTCTTTAAGCCCTGATGGGTGAGGGCCAATATATAGTTGAATATTGGATACGTGCACTAAACTATAGGGATATTTTAATTTATAATAAAATTAATGAGCTATATATACTTGGATATTTCCTTAACCCTTTTTGTACCAAATGGAATCTTCCTCCTTATATATAGCAGGAGTCCATTTCAGAATTTAGGGAAGATGGGTTGTTTTTTCTTCAAAGTTTATCTGGAAAATGGCTGAACTGTTTGCAAACGGTGTAAGCCCTGATCAGATGCCACGTTCTGCGGTGCGGTGTGCCTGATCTGGGCCTGCACTGTTTGCCAAATACCCGTTTTCAGGTTTCTGGTACGAAATGGGTTAAAGGAAAGCAGGTTTCAATCATTCCTTTAACCCTTGTCCTGTTGAATAAATTAATTGTAACCTGACCATGCCTGCCCATCTACCAGTCCAAGTACTTGGTATGATGTACCAGTACGATTTAACCTTTATCCTGCTATTCTCAACAACCCCTACCTTTGCCAACAGTCTAGATCCAGATCAGATGGCTTCTTTAAAGAAGCCATCTGATCAGGATCTACATACACTGTTTTTCATGCCGTTTATGAACTGAACAAATATATCAAGTAATTTGACTGATTGATAATCAGTAATGGAAGTGGCTTAATTAATTTATGCAGGGAGTTAACCCTTGTCCTGCTGATCCCGGATATGTCTTATCTTCCAAACAATGAAGATCCAGATCAGATGGCTTCTGAATGATCTGCATCTTCATTGTTTGCCATTCAGATTGTGAATTTGTTGCAATAATTTGCATCAAGTAATCTGATTGGTTGATAATCGGTAGTGGGTGTGGCATATATGAATATTCAGCATGACAAGGGTTAATTAATTTATGGAGGGAGTTAAGGGTTAAAATTTACGAACTGCATGACAAACAGTGTATATCCTAATCAGATGGCTTCTTCAAATACCACTGTTATCATCTTATATATTTTGACTGATAAAAATTAAGTTGTCTGTCTTCTTCCAGTTTTATCTATCATGTGAGTGATAACCACTTGTCACCTACTTTCAAACCACTTCACAACAAGGAAATCGGTGAAACCAAAGGATGCACCCTGAAGGCCACTATCTATATGCATTGTACCGAGGAGGTAGAAAAACTTTTGTATGCTCCATGATGGTCACAAGGGGCCATACCTATTGCAAAAGTCTCTGAACCAAAACATGCACCAAGTTATAATGTGCTATAAGAAGGGGTAGTATTCATCAAAGGGCCATAACTGTGGAAAAAATGATCAGACCGAAACATGCAGGAAAAATGTATATCAACCTTTGACACTGAAAGTTCTCATGAAGTTATGCTGAAATCAAACCAGTAGTTGCTGAGCATTTGCCCGGACAAGAATGAATGGAAGGATGGATCGACTGATGAATGTTTTGTTGTTTTTTTTGTTTTTTTTTTAGGGGGGGGGGGAGGGGGTTGGGGGTGTGAGGGCAGGGCAGTGATTGGGACAGGGAAAGTGGAGAGCAGGCAGGTCGGATGTAGTTTATGGACAGTTTATGGACACTGGGAGGATTGGGATGCTATAAATCTGAAGTGCGGACATGGCTAGAGGTATAAGTTCAAAGGCCCATTACTCTACTTGGAACAACCATTTTTATATGCTGCACACGGTCTTGAGGACATGCAAAATGCTATAAAATTCCTCAAGATATTCCAAATGGTTGCCAAGTTATGGCATGCACAAAATTAATATACACACAAAAACAGGCTAAGAAAAAAGTTGGCAATCCAGAGTTGTTGCCCTTATTTGCGACAATTGCCACAATGAGATACACATTACTTTTCAGTTTCATAAAAATATTCCCAATGGTAAACAAGAGGGCCAAAATGGCCCTGAATCAGTCATCCTGATCCTTATTGTACAAAAAATGGTATTTAATATAAGGTGGAGTGGATGGTTTGAGCAATTTTGGTTGCCAGTGACCTAAGGAACATTTCTGTGAAATTATTTCAAAATCAGTCTGGTTATTTAGGAGTAGAAGTCATTTTAAGGGTTCAATATTTTAGTTCTGTTGGCTACCATGTTCAGTGGAGCGAAAGGATTTTGAGAAATTTTGTCAGAGGGTCACCCATGGAACATTCCTTTGAAACTGTTTTCTTTTTGAGGATGAATTCTTTCTCATTACAATATCAAACCTGTGTGACATAGTGCATTTTTTCCCATCTCAAAAATGGTTACTATCCTAGGATGCCTGATTCCACTCTTCTGGAGTCCATGTCTGTTGATCTGAACATTGATGTTTGCCATTTGTCTATGGATTAATGATTTTGGATTAACGCTTTGGTACTACGACCTAAACTATTACTGATGAAAATCTGTGATATTTTTCTTACAAATACTACAAACATAGGTTGTGGGTGCTCGCTAGAACTGCCTCATTAAGGCAGTTCTAACGAGTACCAACAACCTATGGCTTGGGGCAAAAATAAGAAAAATAATGTATACCCCCGTAAACCCCAGTTTTCTCTATATAAAGTGGGGTATAGGGAGGTCTTCATTTCACGGATGTGTTCACGTGGTGTAAAGTTGCCTTTGACAATACAGAGCTGACTTGTACGTAACTATCTGCACACCTTGTGGACACTGAGGATCATTAGTGCTAGTGCACCAGAGGGAGATGAACTGGGATGGCCTCTGGAATGTTCACAAAGTTTTTCTATGTTATGACCTTCTGACCCACTTTTGACCCGACATGATCCATGTTCGAACTTGACCCAGATATTGTCAAGATGACCTTTTGAGCAAGTTTGATGATGATTTGACATGGAGAAGCCATGTGATCTGGATCTACACTGTTTGCTAAGTTAGAGGTTGTCATGTTCAGCACAATAAGGGTTTGACAGCAAGTATTATACTAACTCTAGTTGCCTTCATCAGACTGTGTATATACATTCAAATACAGTCCAACCTGTATTAAGCAAGCACCTATGGGATAATCAAAAAGTGCTTGCTTAAGACAGGTGCTTGCTTAACCCATTTAGTACCGGAAACCCCAAAACGGGTACCAGGGCAAACAGTGCAGGCCAAGATCAGACACCTTAGAAAGCGGCGTCTGATCAGGGCCTACACTGTTTGCCCAAAAATCAGCATTTTTTTCTAATAAATTTTGACACCTCTAAATTTTGAAATGGACACATGCTATATATAAGGAAGAAGATTCCATCTGGTAAAAAAGGGTTAAGACAGGTGAATTTCAATACAGTTTCCTTTTTCAGGCACTGAAAGCCAGCTTGCTTAAGACAGGTTGCTTGCATAATAGAGGTGGCCACTAAGACAGGTTTTACTGTACATTCAAATAAAGCATTTGTTGCAATTTGTTCCTTGTATCTATAAAGTCAATTTTCACGTGCCATTCAGAACATGAATTAACATATAAATCATGATCTTGTGATGTCATTTTGTATTTTATCAGTTCAAACAGTCCAAACAAGAAATTGTCTTGTGACAAATGCAGATAACATTTTAACCCGTGTCCTGCTGAACATGATAACCCATCACCTGTGGACACAAATCTGTTCAAATTTTGATGACCCTCATCATCATGATAACATGTCCGTGCAATATAGTACATTTTTCAAACCCCAAAAAAGGGCAATTTTTTCTGAAGAAAATTTGTCATATTTTTCTTATTTATACCCCAAACATAGGTTGTGGGTGCTCGTTAGAACCGCCTCACTGAGGCGGTTCTAACGAGTACCCACAACCTATGTTTTGGAGCAGAAATAAGAAAAATAATCTATTATCCCCCTTAAACCCCAGTTTTCTCTATATAAACTGGGGTGTAAGGGGGTCTTCATTTCACGGACTTGTTCACGTGATGTTTTATCTTGATTTGAAACATCATTTAAATCATCATGTCAACCAAATGCCAGCCGGGAAAAAACTCAAAACACATAGTGTTGTACAATTCATTGCAGACTCAAGCACTGTCCAATCAAAATGCATATCAAATGTCAATCAGACATAACTAGAACTGTCAGTGGATCTGACTTTACCCCCACTTCAGCGCATTTTTTACAGAAATGTACAACCACTTGATCACTAGTGAGAAAGCCCCCTGTTTCTTGCATGGTATCAGTAAACGTTACTACATGTACATTAAACTACATTTCATTCAAATGGCTTTCAGAACAGATTAAGAAAGCAAGTAGGAGAAAGTCCATTGTCTCTACCACTATATAGGTCATCATTACTGCATTTGTATTTCCTGAGTAATCGTTTACAAAAAAATTAACATTGGCCTATATGGAGAGAAAGTAGAATGAAAAAATAAATGAACAAATAATCCTAGAAAGCCCATTGTTTCTTACACGATATAAGTCATCATTATTACATTGCAAACCAAGTTTCAGGCTTCTAGCTTTTGTAGTTTCAGAGAAATCTTTGAAGAAAAATTTAACATTGGCCTATACTGAGAAAAAAAATGAAAGAACAAATACCGGTATACAAACAAGCCGAGAATGCCCATTGTCTCTTATACCACATAAGCCATCGTTATTGCATTGAAATCCAAGTTTGTGGCTTCTAGCTTTTGCAGTTCCTGAGAAATGTTTGACCAAAAACTTAACATTGGCATGAAGAATGAAAGAACAAGTGAACAAATTAGGCAAGAAAGCCCATAGTCTCTTACATAATATAAGCCATCACTTTTGCATTGCACATCAAGTCTGAGACTCAGAGTTCTCGTTAACTCCAAATTTTGAGTAATTTACTCCAACTTGTTCATTTATGACTCCGCCTTTTTGTAAAGTCTCAATAGAAAAGTATGGTAAAACTCCAACTTTTTCTGGAGGACAGCATTTTCACTCCAATTTTCAAAATCCTAGTGAGAACCATGACACTTCTAGCTTTTGCAGATCCTGAGAAATCTTTGATGAAAAATTTAACATTGGCCTATATGGAGAGAATGAAAGAACAGATGAACAAACAAGCTGAGAAAGACCATTGTCTCTTACACAATACAACTCATAATCATTGCAGAGTATTCCAAGTTTGAGGCTTCTGGCTTTTGCAGTGCCTACAAAATTATTGACGAAAAATTTAACATTGGCCTATAAGGAGAGAAAGAAGAATGAAAGAACAAATGAACAAATAAGTGAATATTGCCCACTGACTCTTACACGTGTACGCCAAGTTTGAGGTTTCTAGCTTTTATGGTTCTTGAGAAATCTTTGACAAAAAATAATCACAGACAGAAGGATGGACGAACAGATGGATAGGATGGAATGACAGATGTAAACCAGTATACCCGAACCCCCTTTTCAAAGCAGGAACATAAAAATAGCCATCGGAAGAGATGGCAAATCCCCTGACTAAACGCCAATATGGCCTTCAGAAGATTGTTCACCAATTAAAAGTGCATCAGAATTAAACCAACAATATATCACAAAAGTATTTCAGATATGGCCATCACAAGATTATACTATCAGCGGAGATAACGAAAAAACCAGGGCACTCCCAACAGTTGTGGTTCTTGCACATGACACCACTTCTGTACCTAGTATACAATTGTGCCAAGTTCCTTCAATATATCTCAAAGGGTGTTGGAGTTATGGCCATCACAAGATTATATTGTCAGGGGAGATAACTAAAAAACCCAGAGCACCCAGAGTTGTAATTCTTGACACAACACACCTGCTTATCCTCATGTACATCTGCATCAAGTACCACTAGTATGTCTCAAAGGGTATTGGAGGTACAGTGATCACAAGGTGGTCATACTGCTATATTGGATGGGAGATAACTCAAATATCATAGCACCCAGAGTTGTGGTTCTTAGGCATGAAGCGACATCTCAATCTTGTATATAATTGTACTAAGTATCATCAATATATCTCAAAGGGTATTGGAGTTATGGCCAACACAAGGTTATATTGTCAGGGGAGAAAATTAAAAAACTAGGGCACCCAGAGTTGTGGTTCTTGCACGTGACACAACTGCTTAACCTCATGTACAACTGTACCAAGTACCATCAATATATCTCACAGAGTATTGGAGATGTGGCCATCACAAGGTAGTGATTCTATATTATTGGAAGGGGAGATAACTCAAAAACCATGCCACCCAGAGTTATGGTTTTTGTGCCTGACATTCCGTCTTGGCCTTGTGAACAACTGTGCCAGGTATCATCAATATATCTTAAAGGGTATTGGAGTTATGGCCATCACAAGGTAGTCGCTCTATTTCATTGGAAGGGGAGATAACTAAAAAACCATGGCAACCAGAGTTGTGGTTCTTGCGCATGACACGCTGTATCAGCCTTGTGAACAACTGTGCCAGGTACCATCAATATACCTCAAAGGGTATTGGAGTTATGGTCATCACAAAGTAGTCATTCTATTTTATTAAAAGGGAAGATAACTCAAAAAGTATGGCATCCAAAGTTCTGGTTCTTGCGCATGACACACCGTCTCAGCTTTGTGAACAATTGTGCCAAGAACCATCAATGAATCTCAAAGGGTATAGGAGTTATGGTCATCACACTGTGAACAACTGTGCCAGGTACCATCAATATAACTCAAAGGGTATTGGAGTTATGGTCATCACAAAGTAGTCATTCTATTTTATTAAAAGGGGAGATAACTCAAAATCAATGGCATCCAGAGTTCTGGTTCTTGCTCATGACATGGCATCTCAGCCTTGTGAACAATTGTGCCAAGAACCATCAATGAATCCCAAAGGGTATAGGAGCTATGGCAATCACAATGTTGCATCTGCGGACGGACGGATGCCAGGCTGATCGCTATATCCCCCGAACCTATTCGGTCGGGGGATGAAAATGGAAACTAGACATGTGTCCAAAGTACACAGATGCCTCCGCCATATATCTTTGTCAATATGGCTTGTACCCATTCTCTAGAATGGCACGGGGATGTCCGGAGGGACCCGGAGCTGACCACAGGGACCCAAGGTCTGTGTCAGTGAATGCATCTTATCATAAGGAACAATAATATATATGGTTAAGTGGTGGGGATATGAATTGTTTCTGAGATATAAGGCCTTTTATGAATTGAAGGGGGTGGGGCATGGTCCAGGGTTGACCAGAGGGAGACAAAGTCTGTGTCTTAGAATGAGGAGTCATATCATAAGGAACAATAATATGTATGGTTTAGGTGTTCGAATCTGATTAAGTCTGTGTCAGTCAATGCATCTTATCATAAGGAACAATTATATATATGGTTTAGGGGTGGGGACATGGATAGTTTCTGAGATATAAAGCCTTTAATGAAGGGGGCAGTGCACGGAGCGACCCAAAGTATGCGTCTTGGAATGTGTCATATCATAAGGAACAATAATATATATGGTTTAGGGGGGGGGGGGGGGGGGATATGGATAGTTTCTGAGATATAAAGACTTTAATGAAGCAAAGGGGGCGTGGCATGGCCCAGGGGTGACTGTAGGGACCCAAAGTCTGTGTCATGGAATCTGTCATATCATAAGGAACAATAATATATATATGGTTTAGGTGTTCGAATCTGATTAATTTTCAAGATAATTAGGCATTTTGACAGTTTTGCATACAAATTTCTATATAAATGGGGGGGGGGGAGTCGGGATGGACCCAATGTCTGTATCAGTCACTGCATCTTATCATAAAGAACAATAATATATATGGTTAAGGGGTGGGGATATGGATAGTTTCTGAGATATAAAGACTTTAATGAAGCAAAGGGGGCGGGGCATGGCCCAAGGGTGACTGTAGGGACCCAAAGTCTGTGTCATGGAATGTGTCATATCATAAGGAACAATAATATATATGGTTTAGGTGTTCGAATCTGATTAATTTTCAAGATAATTAGACATTTTGACAGTTTTGCATACAAATTCCTACATGACAATTTTGACCTGTTACGCAATCTGACCCCAGGGGCATGACCCTGGGTCAACTTGAACATGAACTGATAGGTCTTGGTCGGAGTAGATGTCATACCAAATTTCAACTTTGTAGCACAACAGGTAAAAATATTATGAGCTCTAATGGGAGTCCAAGGTTTCAGCTCGACATTTCAGCTCAACATTTCAGCTCGACATTTCAGCCAGAGGTGGTTACGAACGTGACATACGCACGAACGCACGTACAGACGTAACATCACGGCGAAACGCTATATGCCCCACTCCTGCCAAGGCAGGCGGGGGCATAAAAATGCTTTTGAAAGTGAATACAATCAATGTATATTGCTTGATTCAGTTTTAGAATTCTTTGATTGTCAAACTAGTTTGATGAAAAGAGATTAATTGAAAGTTTGAACAGATTTGTGTCCACAGGACTGGTATCAAATGCTTTTTTTTTTCATCCAAAAAGTACTGATATTTTTCTTACATGCATTCCTGCACAAAAACATAATGTGGGTACTCATTAGAAGTGCCTTTGCCAGGTGCTTGTAATGAGTACCCACAACATAAATTTATGTGCAGAAATAAGAAAAATAATATATGGATTATAACCCTCTCTTATCTCAGGCTATATTAAACACATACTTTTGCAAACAATGTACATCTGAAGAAACTATCTGATCAGGGTCTAGACTGTTTTTTATTCAGTTTGTAAATTTGTATGAATACATTACATTACATGAAGTAATCCAATTTGCTGATAGTTGAAAATGGGTGTGACAAAATTAGTTTATTCAGCAGGACAAGGGTTATATATGGCAGGAGTCCATTTCAAAATTTAGGGGTGTCAGGTTGTGTTGTCTTCAAAATCTGTTTGGAAATTGGCTGAAAATTTTTCAAACAGTGTAGGCCCTGATCAGACGCCGCATTCTGGGGTCCCGCAGAACCCTAGCAGACAAAAACTAGACATGTGACCACAGATGCCCCCGCCATATATCTTTGTCGATATGGCTTGTACCCATCCGCTAGAATGGCCCGGGGGTGTCCGGAGGGACCCAAAGTCTGTGTCTTGGAATGTGTCATATCATAAGTTACAACACGGCATAGCATGCGATACAAATCCCCTCACACAAGACAAGTTCGTGTGTGGAAAACACTGAACTGGCAAAAGTCCTACTTGCTTGAGATATTATCATATGCAACATTTGTGTAAAGTTTGTTTAAAATCCATCAATAAATGTAGGTTCAGAGTGATGACAATGTTTCTCTAAAAATAGCCATAGTGACCTTGACTGCAAAAAAAGATCTTGCTATAAAGATATTATCATAAGCATCTTTTGTGTGAAGTTATATTAAAATCTGTTAATAAATGTAGGCGGTAGAGCGATGACAAAGTTTTTCTAAAAATAGCCACAGTGACCTTGACCTTAAGGTCATGACCTTGAAAGTCAAAGCAATTTGAGATATCATCATAAGAAACATTTGTGTGAAGTTCTATTAGAATCCATCAATTAATGTAGGTGCTAGAGCGAAAAGTTTTTCTAAAAATAGCCAGTGACCGTGACCCTGAAAGTCAAAATTGCTTGAGATATTGTCGTAAGGAACATTTATGTGAAATTATATTGAAATTGGTGAAAAAATGTAAGCGCTAGAGCAATGACAAAGTTTTTCTAAAAATAGCCACAGTGACCTTGACCTTGAAAGTTGAACTCCCTCGAGGTATTGTCATAAGGAACATTTGTGTGAAGTTCTATTGAAATCGGTGAAGAAATGTAGTCGCTAGAGCGATGACAAAGTGTTTCTAAAAATAGCAACAGTGACCTTGACCTTGGTTTAAACATATTTTATTCAGAAGTAACAAGTTGACATACATACATATACAGGTACAAGATATGACAGGATTTGGACGGAAGCAAAAACGCTTATAGAGTCCATTTCCTCAAACCTTGACCTTGAAAGTCGAAATCGCTTGAGATATTGTTATAAAGAACATTTGTGTGAAGTTTTATTGAAATCGGTGAAGAAATGTAAGCGCTAGAGCGATGATAAAGTTTTTCTAAAGATAGCCACAGTGACCTTGACCTTGAAAGTGGGACTCGCTAGAGCTATTGTCATAAGGAACATTTGGTTGAAGTTATATTGAAATTGGGGAAAAAATGTAAGCGCTAGAGCAATGACAAAAATTTTCTAAAATTAGCCACCGTGACCTTGACCTTGAAAGTTGAACTCGCTTGAGGTATTGTCATAAGGAACACTTTTTTGAAGTTATATTGAAATCAGTGAAGAAATGAAGTCGCTAAAGCGATGACAAAGTTTTATAAAAATAGCCACAGTGACCTTGACCTTGAAAGTCCAAATGGATCGAGATATTGTCATAAGGAACATTTGTGTGAAGTTATATTGAAATCGGTAAAGAAATGTAAGCGCTTGAGCCATGACAAAGTTTGACTAAAAAAAGCCACAGTGACCTTGACCTTGAAAGTGGAACAAGTTGATATTGTCATAAGGAACATTTGTGTGGAGTTATATTGAAATCGGTGAAGAAATGTAAGCGCTAGTGCGATGAAAAATTTTTTCTAAAAATAGCCACAGTGACCTTGACCTTGAGGCCATGACCTTTAAAGTCGAACTCACTCAAGATATTTTTATAAGGAACATTTGTGTGAAGTTATACTGAAATTGGTGAAAAAATGTAGGCGCTAGTGCGATGACAAAGTTTTTCTAAAATACCCACATTGACCTTGACCTTGAGGTCATGACCTTGAAAGTCGAACTCGCTCAAGATATTATCATAAGGAACATTTGTGTGAAGTTATATTGAAATCAGTGAAGAAATGTAGGCGCTAGAGCGATGACAAAGTTTTTCTAAAAATAGCCACAGTAACCGTGACCTTGAGGTCATGACGTTGTAAGTCAAACTCGCTCAAGATATTTTTATAAGGAATATTTGTGTGAAGTTATATTGAAATTGGTGAAAAAATGTAGGCGCTAGTGCGATGAGCAAGTTTTTTTAAAAATAGCCACATTGATCTTGACCTTGAGATCATGACCTTGAAAGTCAAACTCGCTCGCGATATCGTCATAAGGAACATTTGTGTGAAGTTATATTGAAATCAGTGAAGAAATATAGGCGCTAGAGCGATGACAAAGTTTTTCTAAAAAAAGCCACAGTGACCTTGACCTTGAGGCCATGACCTTGAAATTCGAACTCGCTCAAGATATTTTTATAAGGAACATTTGTGTGAAGTTATATTGAAATCAGTGAAGAAATGTAGGCGCTAGAGCGATGACAAAGTTTTTCTAAAAATAGCCATAGTAACCGTGACCTTGAGGTCATGACGTTGTAAGTCAAACTCGCTCAAGATATTTTTATAAGGAATATTTGTGTGAAGTTATATTGAAATTGGTGAAAAAATGTAGGCGCTAGTGCGATGAGAAAGTTTTTTTAAAAATAGCCACATTGATCTTGACCTTGAGATCATGACCTTGAAAGTCAAACTCGCTCGCGATATCGTCATAAGGAACATTTGTGTGAAGTTATATTGAAATCAGTGAAGAAATATAGGCGCTAGAGCGATGACAAAGTTTTTCTAAAAAAAGCCACAGTGACCTTGACCTTGAGGCCATGACCTTGAAATTCGAACTCGCTCAAGATATTTTTATAAGAAACATTTGTGTGAAGTTATATTGAAATTGGTGAAAAAAATGGAGGCGCAAGTGCGATGACAAAGTTTTTCCAAAAAAAGCCCCAGTGACCTTGACCTTGAGGTCATGACCTTGAAAGTCGAACTCGCTCAAGATATCTTTATAAGGAACATTTGTGTGAAATTATATTGAAATCAGTGAAGAAATGTAGGAGCTAGATGGATGACAAAGTTTTTTCTAAAAATAGCCACAGTGACCTTGACCTGGACGCCATGACTTTGTAAGTCGAACTCGCTCGAGATATTTTTGTAAGGAACATATGTGTGAAATTATATTGAAATCAGTGAAGAAATGTAGGCGCTAGAGCGATGACAAAGTTTTTCTAAAAATAGCCACACTGACCTTGACTTTGAGGCCATGACCTTGAAAGTCGAACTTGCTCAAGATATTTTTATAAGGAACATTTGTGTGAAGTTATATTGAAATTGGTGAAAAAAATGTGGGCGCGAGTGCGATGATATAGTTTTTCCAAAAATAGCCACAGTGACCTTGACCTTGAGGTCATGACCTTGAAAGTCGAACTCGCTCGAGATATTGTCATAAGGAACATTTGTGTGAAGTAATATTGAAATCAGTGAAGAAATGTAGGCGCTAGATGGATGACAAAGTTTTTCTAAAAATAGCCACAGTGACCTTGACCTTGAGGTCATGACCTTGAAAGCAAAACTCGCTCGAGATATTGTCATAAGGAACATTTGTCTGAAGTTATATTGTAATCAATAAAGAAATGTTGGCGCTAGAGCGATGACAAAGTTTTTCTAAAATTAGCCACAGTGACCTTGAGGCCATGACCTTGAAAGTAGAATTCGCTCGAGATATTTTTATAAGGATCATTTGTGTGAAGTTATATTGAAATTGGTGAAGAAATGTAGGCACTAGAGCGATGACAAAGTTTTTCTAAAAATAGCCACAGTGACCTTGACCTTGAGGGTGTGTGAGTGTGTCGGGATGAACCCAATTTCTGTATCAGTCAATGCATCTTATCATAAGGAACAATAATATATGTGGTTAAGGGGTGGGGATATGGTTAGTTTCTGAGATATAAAGACTTTAATGAAGCAAAGGGGGCGGGGCATGGCCCAGGGGTGACCGTAGGGACCCAAAGTCTGTGTCATGGAATGTGTCATATCATAAGGAACAATAGTATATATGGTTTAGGTGTTCGAATCTGATTAATTTTCAAGATAATTAGATATTTTGACAGTTTTGCATACAAATTCCTACATGACAAATTTGGCCTGTTACGCAATCTGACCCCTGGGCCCGCCCCGGGGCATGACCTTGGGTCAGCTTGAACAGGAACTGATAGGTCTTGGTCTGAATAAATTTCATACCAAATTTCAACTTTGTAGCACAACAGGTAAAACATTTTGAGCTCCAATGCGAGCCCGAGGTTTGAGCTTGACATTTCAGCCCGAGGTGGTTACGAATGTGACATACAAACGTGTGCACATAATATCACGGCGAAACGCTATATGCCCCACTCCTGCCAAGGCAGGCGGGGGCATAAAAAATCATGACTAGCAGACAATATAGCAGACAAAATAGGTCTTGACTTTACATGCGAGTCATCTGCACAGCAGATGCCGCATTCTGCGGCATCTGTGCTGGTCCTACACTGTTTGCCAATTACCTGTTATGGGGTTTCTGGTACAAAATAGGTCAACCCATTTACATGGATACAGGAAAACGCAAAAATAGTATATTGGCAAACAGTGCAGACCAAGAGCAGACGACAGAGAACACAGTGTCTGATCAGGGCCTTCACTGTTTGCAAATAAGTTCTGAAATTTTTCAAGTAAGTTTTAAAGACTTAAATTACTGTAAGGGTCCCAAGTATTGGGACAGATACGGGTAGGCCCATGCAAACTGTGCAGACCCTCCTTCAGAGCAGTCTGATCAGGGTCTACACTGTTTGCCAGGCTGCGGGAGCAGTCTGATCAGGTTTTACATTCTTTACCATTCCATCTGAACCTTTTGAACTCCTTGCTGGATCATGAAACAAACTTGTTAAAATTTTTGTAGAATTACAGCAAGTCTTTAAGGTGTCCATTTTAGGAATTTTACAGTTTCCATTTTTCATCACTTCAGGAAACTTTATAAGGTATTTATTGTCTTGAAAAAGGTCTTAGTAAACCTAAACCAGTCAACAATTTTAAAATACCATATGAAAGCAAGTCCATTGTTGTTTTTCAATCTGTATTTTCCCCTGATCCTTTGAAGTTTTAAGGAAGACACCCCTAAATTTTGAATTCGACTCCTTCTGTATATAAGGTGGAGGATTCCACACAGAACAAATGGGATTTTAAGGGATTCATTACAAACATTTCTACACTGTATCATAAGGCAAGGCTAGCCTTGCAAAGATATATACATACAAAAGGGGGCAAAGTACAGAATAAGCGAGGATAATATTTCATGTATACACTATATTTACCCATGTCCGTTTAATGGTATCAAATTTGGACAAGTTTTTTTTTTTTCTTTCTCGTATCTTGAGTAAAAACAAGAGGACCATGGGCCACCATGCTCACCAGAGATCAGAGGGACACTGCCCACATACTTTTTAGGTTATCCTCCTTTAATTTTTATCACTTTTTTTTTTCATTTTTTTCTCTTACTTATTTTTTCGGGTCCAGTTACTTTTAGCCTTGAGACCTTGTGAGTACAGTAGTATTGGGATGTGCATGTACTTTGGATATAAGTATTAGATCATCTTTTGTCACATTTTCAACATTATGAGCTTAGTCATTTTCAGACCTCTATATAAACTGTGGGTACCTCTTAAGCTCCTATTTTTATTTCTTCTACCTGAAATAAACATTACCTTTTTTTTTTTGGGGGGGGGGGGGGGGGGGGGGTGGGGGGGGGTGAGGCAGTCTATATTTGACTTGCACTTGTCTGAACAGACAGTCATAAAATTTTGTTAATTCTACAAGCCTGTATATTACATGTACAAATCTATACACATTTGTATGGCACACTGATTCAGGCTTTCGATCTCTTGAAAGGAGCTATAAAAATTGCAGTGTGTAAATACAAGTATTTGTGATGTACTTACAAATTGCAGTGGACAGCAGCCATATGTTGCTGTGCCTGATATAAGGCAGCATGTACTTCCAGTGGCACAGGCTGATTTGTTACCAGGACACACTACTACCTCACCTTCAACCTGAAAACAAATGATCCACCAAAATAAAAAAGGGTACCATAATTATCCTAAATTCAGACATGCCTAAGCAAACAGAGCAAACCAAGATCAGACTGCTCCTCCAGGAGCAGTCTGATCAGGGTCTACACTGTTTGCCATTCTGTCTGCACCTTTCCGACTCCTTGCTGGATCGTGAAACAATTGTGTTAAAATTTTAGAAGAATTACAGCAAGTTTTCAAGATGTTCGAATTTCTATGATTTTTAGGGCTTTTACAGTGTTGAATGTAGGGCTGGCTAATCGAAGCTGAAAAGATAATCGATTATCAGTCCTGTCATTGCGATCGATAATCGATTAGTAATCGCTAAGGTTTTTGTCATTATTTAATCTGTCTGGCTTTCTGTCTGAGCATGACTCTTACCATATGTTGCACTTTACCATATGTATATTTGAAGAGACAGGCCTGGGCAAACAGTGTAGACCCAGATGAGACGCCGCATAATGCGGCGTCTCATCAGGGTCTGCACTGTTTGCCACTCATCCAGCTATTTTAGGCATAACTTTGTGTAGTAAATAGTACCAATCAAGTAATCGATTAAAAGCAAATCAGAAATGATAATAATTTTCGTGGAATTTATCGATCGATTAATCGATTATACGATTAATCGTGTCAGCCTTAGTTGAATGTGATACTAATGGAGCGTGATAGCTCAGTGGTTAGTGAACTTGCCTCACCGCCCTCAGCGGTGATTATCTCAGTATAAGAACACAGACCATTGGCATCATTTGCAAGGATGAATTCAAAAAAGTGAACCGTCCTTCAAATCAGGACATTAACTGGAGGCACCTTGTGCAGGGAGAGTCATCCCCTGTGCAGGTTAAAGACCCCTACCATAATTACATGATTACTGTGTAGGCTTTAATCCTGCAAACCTGGTGAAAGCTTAATACCTGTATACACCTGGGAGTAAATGGTGTGTGTGTGTGTGAATTCGGGTTTAACGTCGCTCTCAACAATTTTTCAGTCATATCACGACGGTGTCTGGTTGGGACAGGGAGCTCAATGCTCACTTTTATAGTGCTGCCTCACTGAAGTATCATGTCCCAGACACATTACATGATACCACACCCGGTCACATTATCCTGACACTGGGTCGACCAGTCCTAGCTCTACCCCGTAAATCTGAGTGCCAAGCGAGGAGCAGCTAGTACCATTTTTAACGACTTTGGTATGTCGCGGCCCGGGATCGAACCCGTGACCTCCCGTTCCCCGGAGCGGACACTCTACCAACTGAGCTATCGGGGCCGGTGGGAGTAAATGGTCAAATGTGACCAAACTCAGTATAAAGACTTTTTGGCCCGACACAATTTGTTCAAGACTAGGTCAGTTCTAGACACTTAGGTAAGAGCCTCATCTGGTAACATGCGGGACACCAAATTCTGCAGAACATTGTTACATGTTTTTTGTTCGAGTACTCCGGTTTTAACCCACCTCTGAGTCTCTGATTAATGATCAGCTCAAAATAAGAAGTAATCTTAAAAGAGCCATAAAACAACAACAAAAAATATAGCCAGTTAGGATTTACTACACCTGTGGACACAAAAGCGTTCAAACTCTGATGAACTACCTTTCAATGAATCTCTTTGCATCAAGTTAGTTTGACAAGCAAATGTCATTCACCAGAGTAGTCTAAAACTGGATCAAGAAATATACATTGATTGGTCTTATTGTGGCAAGTACTTTTTTCCATTTTTAGATCTCACTGACATTCCAGATGTATTCTGATTGGACAGTGCAAGGTCTACAATGAAATGTACAACACTTTGTGTTTAAATTTATTTCTGTCTTGCAGTTGACAGATAGGATGTAAGGAAAATATTGAATGAAACATCAGATCAAAATGAAATGAAGCTCATCAAAGTTTGAACGGATTTGTGTCCACAGGTGTATAAGGTTAGGTCACAATAAAGGAGGAAAATTCAGGATGAATAGCAGATATCATTTTGTTCATGTATAAAATAATTGTATTTTGTGGTATTCGTTGGAATTGCCATCGTACTGTATTAGCAGTAATTAGCATACAAGCTCTTATTAAACCCTTTTTGTACCAAATGGAATCTTCCTCCTTATATATATCAGGAGTCCATTTCGAAATTGAGGGGTGTCAGATTTTGTTTTCTTCAAAATTGATTAGGAAAATGGCTGAACTTTTTGCAAACAGTGAAGGCCCTGATCAGATGCCGCGTTCTGCGGCATCTGATCTGGGCCTGTACTGTTTGCCAAATACCCATTTTGGGGTTTCTGGTACTAAATGGTTTATGTAACAATTTAATTATATTATGTTGCTTTCGATTTTGTGAGACTTTTACCTGACAATGAGATTTATTGACATCTCAAGCCCTATCGCCCAAAGAGTTACCGCTATTGTTTAAGGAGCAGTCCGACTCACACCACTTTTGCTGGGCAGGCTTAGACCTAAGCAGTTTACCAGTACTCAAGTTGGGTCAGTTTCAGCAATGCACAGAAGCACCATGCAGCCCAATTTATTTTTCCAAGCCCCAAAGGGTTGGGGTGCATATTATGTACATGTATTTAACCTTGATCCGAGGGCTTCTGAGTGAGTTTCTGACTCCCTTGAACAATATAAGGCTATAGGAATCTTACATAGGTGTGAGGGTGGATAGAAAAATCCGTCCCGAGGATCTCTGTCCGGCATCAGGAGGCTTGTGCCTCCTGATGCGGGACAATGATCCTGAGGGACGGATTTTTCCTATCCACCCCTCACACCCATGTAAGATTCTTTTTCTTGCATACCTTTCATTAATTTCTGAACTTGGATTTTCAATGATGCAGTCACTTTGGTTGCCGTTGTCAGCCATATTGTGATGACAATGGTTTGATGTTTAATGACGTCACATAATGATAACCTGCTGTGACTTCAACCTTAATGACGGTGCATATGAGGTCGTATTCAAACACCCGAGAATATTCGATTTTTACTCTGTCCCTGGGTAAGAACACCAGGGTAAGAACAGAATTTCTATCCCAGGTAAAAATACCGATTTCTTTTTCTGGTGTACAAGAAAAAATGGCCAAAATGTCTTCTGACCCCGCCCATCGAGGCTTGAAGAAATATATGGGCTGCATGATGCTTCCACGCAGAGCTGAAACCGACCGCACTAGAGTACTGGTAAACCGCTGAGAGGATCTAAGCCTGCCCAGGCAAAGCAGTGCGAGTCAGTCCGTCCATGCTTATAAACACTATTGGTTTCATTGGGCGACAGGGCTTGAGATGTCATTTCATCTCAATGACGGGTAAGAGTCCCACAAAACTGGAAGCAATGACTCCAAAATGACCTATACAGTGTTGACGGGGACATTAAACCTCAAATGAAACAAACAAAACTTTACCTGTGGAGCTAACTCTAGAGCTGTTTTCCTTGATGTGTAAAAGAATCCAGATTTCTTTGCACCAAAACTTTCATTTTCTTTGACCTAAAAGCAAAACATGCCCGTATATAAACTATGGCCCAGTTGTTCAAAACATTACTTTCTAAATTAATAATTTCATACTACATGTAACTGTCAAACATCCATAACCCCAGTTAAGAGGGGGTGTCTTTATACACCACAACCTCATTATAACACAGTTCATTATAACACGGTTTGGATATAACACAGTGTCAAGATGGATTCCAAACATGTGTAGATTACATAGAATAATGACCATAAATGTGTAGATTATATAGAAAAATGACCATAAATGGTCATTTTTCTATATAATCTACACATTTTTGTTTGGATATAACACTGTTGTTTAACTAACGCGGTTTTTGCTTTGGACCCCATTAATAGTGTTATAAAGAGGTTGTGGTGGATTTTTTTCTTATTTCTGCACGAAAACATACATCTATGATGTGGGTACTCATTAGAAGTGCCTTTGCCATAACTTGTGGGTACTCATTAGAAGTGCCTTTGCCATATGTTGTGGGTACTCATTAGAAGTGCCTTTGCCATATGTTGTGGGTACTCATTAGAAGTGCCTTTGCAATACGTTGTGGGT
Organism: Lucinisca nassula; assembly: GCA_963580285.1. NCBI lineage: Eukaryota > Metazoa > Mollusca > Bivalvia > Lucinida > Lucinidae > Lucinisca > Lucinisca nassula. The sequence goes on along the minus strand of OY757025.1, from coordinate 48,186,563 downwards.
ACTCATTAGAAGTGCCTTTGCCATATGTTGTGGGTACTCATTAGAAGCACATAGCAGGTGTTTCTAATGAGTAACCACATCATATATTTTTGTGCAGAAATAAGAAAAAATATTAGCACTTTTCGCATGAAAAAAGCGCCTTATCTGGACCTATGAACATTTAAGTAATACAGTAGAACTTCGATGGCTCGAACACCGATGGCTGGTTTACCATGGCTGAGTCAAACCCATTATTGAGCCACTAGAGAAATCCTGTATATAAGAAATAGTGGGGATCCTCTAAGTGATGTTCGCTTTTTTTACTTGCAAATGTATGCTGTGTGTACACATTAGAATCGCCTTGATGAGGCGATTCTAATGAGTACACACAACATACATTTTCATTATAGAACACCGAAAAGATGTCAAAAGGGATCTTTTTATGCCTCCTGACAGTAACCCTAAGTGGCTCGAACTACCCCTGTCTCGAACAGATTTTCGAGGTCCCAAAGGTGTTCAAGCCACTGAAGTTCGACTGAAATTATAATTAATGAGATGAATTTGTTTGTTTGTATTGGAGTTACATGGCCCAGTCAACACTATTCTAGATCATTTTTGAGCCAGCAAGTTTATCTATCCACACTTTTCCTGGGCAAGCTTATACATAAGCAGTTAACCAGTACAGTGCATATTCTTTCGCCAGAAACTGACAACTGCCCTTCTTGAATCAGCGTAAGGGAGAAAATGACCGTAGAAAAGATTTCATGATCAATCTCCACAAAAGAATGTTGCCGGCCTCATAGTTAATGTGATGAAATTCAGACATATTGCCTCTGCATAAAGTGAGCATTTTTGTCATGCAAACGCACATAAAGAGACACAATAATAATGAATTATCAATTCAAGTTTCTTTTCTTATAGTGTGTAGAAATTTCAAACTGAAAACGAGGTTAACCCTGGACCTGCTGAATACTTAAATATGCCATACCCACTACTGATTATCAACCAATCAGATTACTTGATGCAAATCATTGCGACAAATTAATAAACTGAATGGCAAACAATGAAGATCCTGATCAGATGGCTTCTTCAGAAGCCATCTGATCTGGATCTACATTGTTTGAAAGATAAGACATTTCGGGGCTCAGCAGGACAAGGGTTAAGGTCACCAAAGCTACAAGTCTGTTTTTATTACCATGAAATACTGTTCCATGTTTGCCCAGAATTCTTCAATCAGAGTCGATCAGAAAAACTGAACAAACTTTGGAACCATGTGACCTTGAAAGTAAGACAAGGTCATCAAATATAATCAAGTCTTTTGCATGCTGTACTGATACTTAATTAATATATTCCATCAAATCTGACCAAAATTCATCAAAAGGTTCAGGTTTTTAGACTCTAGAAATAGTTCATAATTTATCAGCATAGCTCCAGATAAGGCTTTCCTTTCGTCCAAAAAGTACTGATATTTTCCTCATTTCTGCATAAACACTTGTCATCTGCCAGTTACTCTAAAAGTCATTTTTGCAAACAGTTTGGAACCAGATCAGACTACTCTTCTAGGAGCAGTCTTATCTGGGTCCACACTGTTTGCCTGTATGAGAAAATATTTCTAATAAGATGTGTTTGTGAAACACGAACATGTCCCCGGGCATGGTCATTTTTTTTTCAAAGTTGGTCACAGTTCAAAGTCAAGGTCACAGGTCAAGATTTTTGGTTTGAGTTTGAAGCCCTTGGCACAGGGAACTTACATGCCAAATATGAAGGCTCTATCTTAAACGGTTCGAAAGTTATGAACAATAATATTTTTCTTTAAAGTAGGCCATAGGTCAAGGTCACGGGTCAAAATTTTTTGCATTAATGTAAAGCTCTTGTCACAAGGAGCCTACATGCCAAATATGAAGGCTCTATCTTAAACGATTCAAAAGTTATGAACAATTTTATTTCTTCTTTTAAGTAGTTCAAAGGTCAAGGTAATGGTCAAACAATTTTGCATGAAGGTAAAGCTCTTATCACAAGGAACCTACATGCCAAATATGAAGGCTCTATCCCAAATGGTTCGAAAGTTATGACCAAAACGTTATTTTTTTATTTAAAGTAAGTCAAAGGTCAAGGTCACAGGTCAAAACTTTTTGCATTAATGCAAAGCTCTTGTTACAAGGAACCTACATACCAAATATGAAGGCTGTATCTCAAACGGTTCAAAAGTTATGACCAATGTTAACTTTTTCTTTTACGTAGGTCAAAATTTTTGTGTTAATGTAAAGCTCATGTCACAAGGAACCTACATGCAAAATATGAAGGCTGTATCTCAAATGGTTCAAAAATTAAGACCAAAATGTTATTTTTTATGTTAAGTAGGCCAAGGTCAAGGTCACATGTCATTTTTTGCATGAATGTAAAGCTTTTGTCACAAGGAACATACATGCCAAATATGAAAGCTTTATCTCAAGCGGTTCAAAAGTTGTGACCAATGTTATTTTTTTCTTTTAAGTAGGTCAAAAGTCAAGGTCACAGGTCAAAATTATTTGCATGAATGTGAAGCTCTTGTCACAAGCCAAATATGAATACTCTATCTCCATCTGTTCGAAAGTGATGACCAACGTTAAAGTTGTCCACATACAAACCAACAAACAAACAAACCAACAGACAGACAGTGCAAAAACAATATGTCCCCGCTATCGCTACTGGGGACATGAAAAGTTTGCAAGAAGATTCAGCAAAAACATTTTCAAATGTGTTTTTCTCAGCATCTTAAGGGTTAAGGGATAACACTGATTTTGCTAAATTAATCTTGACAGAGGTAATAGCTTTATTTTTCATAATCAGAAACACGTTTCAACTTGAAAATAACATGACTAAATTTGCAGGGTAAAAATTTTATGAGCAGTGTCACAATAACAAGTGCATTACAACACTAGACAACCAGAAAAGATGCCTGTCAGAACAATTCTCATCTGCTATGTCTTCTCAGAGCCTGATAAATCCATCAATTGCCCAGTTATCCAGGGCAAGTACAAATTTTGGTTGGGCAAGTGATTTTTCACTAAAATGGCCCCGTAGATATATAGAATATTTAGGGAATATTGTTATTTTGAGTCATTTTGAAGATTTTGAGTGGTAGAATGCAGGACAAAGTGATTGAAAAATAGATTTGTCAAGCTCTCCATCTGCTGGTTCGTATAAGGGTCATGGCTGCAAACATTGGGAGCAGTCTGATCATGGTCCACACTGTCTGTCTGTATGCATTTTTTTTTCAGAAATTTTGCAAGATTATCTAGCAGACAACATAAACAGACAATGTTTTCAGATGCAGTTTTCTTGGCAGGTTAAAATATTATTTTATCATGTACATGTAACTTCCCTGTTTTTAGAAGATAATGGTATGAGATAACAAGAGCTGTCGCATGACAGCATAGCTCGCCTGTTTTGCGCCTTCAAGATATAAGGTAAAACTATTGAGTATTGAACCATGAAATATAGGTCACACTCACCTATATATATTTTGAGGTCAATCATCAGGTCACATGGAACATATATTCCAGACTTTACATTTCAGAATCAAATAGTGTCTGAATTATAAGGCAAAATCATTGAACCATGAAAATAGGTTACACTGACCTAGATATATTTCTATATCAATCATCTGGTCACATGGAATTGATTATTCAGATATGAAGTTCTCCATCAAATAGTATTCAAAATATAAGTCAAAGTCACTGAACCATGAAATATAGGTCACACTGACCTACATATATTTTGAGGTTAATCATCCGGTAGCATTGAAGTAATATCCCAGGTATAACATTTCATTATCAAAACAGTATTCAAGGTATTAGGCAAAATCACTGGACCATGACATATAGGTCGCACTGACCTAGATATACTGGTAAACCATTGGGTCACATGAAACTAATAATCCAGGTATGACATTTCTCCATTAAATAGTATTCAAGATAATAGGCAAAGTCACTGAACCATGAAATATAGGTCACACTAACCTAGATATATTTTGAGGTCAATTAGCGGGTCACATGGAACTAATGTTCAAGGTATGACCTTTCTTCAACAAATGGTATTGAAGATAATAGGCAAAATCAATGAACCATGAAATATAGGTCACCCTGACCTAGATATATTTTGACGTCAATCATGGGGTCACATGGAACTAATAATCCAGGTATGACTTTTCTCCATCAAATAGTATTCAAGATAATAGGCAAAATCACTGAACCATGAAATATAAGTCACAGTGACCTAGATATATTTTGAGGTCAATTATCGGGTCACATGGAACCAATAATCCAGGTATGACATTTCTCCTTCAAATAGTATTCAAGATAATAGGCAAAATCACTGAACTATGAAATATAGGTCACAGTGAGCTAGATATATTTTGAGGTCAATCATGGTGTCACAAGGTTGGCAAAATGCCGGCAAATATGAGTATTTTCCATGCCCTTGGCATTTACCGGTATATACCGGCAAATACTTGAAAATTGAACTTACCACCTTGAAAATAAAACAAAACCCTACACTCAACAGTTATATATAGATAATTTCAATAATAGAGGTTTAAGTTGATTTAATATTTAATACTACTGATATAGTTTAACTTTGATATTATTTTATTTGTTACAATCTAATTTGGTATAATGTTAGAATAAAAAAGGCCTATTTAGTATCTGCCACTGTACTCATCTGTTTACTTTTATCTAGACTGCTTGATCACATAAAACATGGCACTATTAATGACATTTGTCCTGGCTATCTTGTGCTCTTAAATAAACAATGCCTCCAGAGTTGTTGTTTTAGTAATCTTGCAATTCACTCTGAAACTAAAGTGTTGGACAATAGTAAAATGCTATAAATATCCTAAAATTTGAACACATGGTTTTACCATACAAAGTGTGTTCAAAAGATGCAGATGGATTGGCTAACAGTGCTTGATCAATACAAATTTAAAACTTAGAACCATTATGGTAAGTGACAATAACCAGGTGCACAGGGAATTTCTTCCTGTATTTTTCTACTATTGATTTAAAACTAGAAATGCGTCCATAGGACACGGATGCCCCCGCCTGAAAATATGTCTATGTTCGTATTCATCCATAGAAAGTTTTGGACCCTTTTTTCACATTTGACCTCTAAGTATGACCTTGACCTTGGAGGTAAGGACCTTGGTTTTGTGTGAGGCAGATTGCCTCATGATGGTCAACATTTCTGCCAAGTAATTTCAAAATCCATCCAGAGAAAAGAAAGTTATTGACTGCATTTAAGATTCGGACCATTTTTTTACCTTTGACCTCTAAGTATGACCTTGACCTTGGAGGTACGGATCTGGGTTTGCACGTGACACATCGTCTCATGATGGTTAACATTTCTTCAAAGTAATTTCAAAATCCATCCAGAAATAAGTAAATTATTGACTGCGTTTAAGTTTCGGACCCGTTTTTTTTACCTTTGACCTCTAAGTATGACCTTGACCTTGGAGGTACGGACCTGGGTTTTGCGCATGACACATTGTCTCATGATCGTTAACATTTCTACAAAGTAATTTCAAAATCCATCCAGAAATAAGAAAGTTATTGACTGCGTTTAAGTTTCAGACCCTTATTTTGACCTTGACCTTGGAGGTACGGACCTGGGTTTTGCATGTGACACATTGTCTCATGACGGTTAACATTTCTGCCGAGTAGTTTTAAAATCCATCGAGAAATAAAGAAGTTATTGACTGCGTTTAAGTTTCGGACGCACGGACGGATGCACGGACGGACGAACGGACAGGAGCAACGCTATATGCCCTTTCCACCATTCTTCTTATGGCATAAAGATACATTTTTTTTTGTTTAAATAATTTCAAAATTTTTAGTCTTAGATTCACATTTTGACTTGTTCAACATACTTATTTTAAATTGAGAAATATTTTATTCTGTAGGCTGATAACCTTACATAAAAACATTTTCAACTCATTTAGTTTGATTATACTACTTTTAAGTTGATTTGTTAAGTTCTGCAGTGTTTTAAGGGAAAAAAATTCAATTTGCCAGTATTTGCCACTTGATGAGTATTTTCCAGTTCGGGGTGGAATTTTCCGCCCAACCTTGTGGTGTCGTATTGCACTAATATCCCAGGTATGACATTTCTCCAACTAACAGTCTTCAACTTCAAGATATAAGGCAAAATCACTGGAATGTGAAATGTAGGTCACCATGACCTTCACCCTTTTACACATGAACCAATGTCACATGGTTGGCTGATATATAACCAATTGTGTCTATAACCTGTTAGCATAATGGAAATGTATGTAACAAATTAAAAAGGTGTCCTAGATTTTGACCCCTAGCCCCACCCCATCCCCCCTCCCAGGCATAAACCCGGGATGTGTTGTCTTGGAATTATCCCAGAAGACATTCCCAGGTATCCAAGTTGTAATATGGATGCTTTGTGATGTATGTCTGTTAAGATATAAGCATTTCAAAAACACAGTTTTACAGAGGTGTTCTTGATTTTGACCCCTAGCCCCACCCCCGGGCATTAACCCTGTTGTTGAACGTCAGAAGACCCTCCCAGGTACTTAAGTTCCAAGTGACTGTTGAGATATAAGCATGTAACATCATGAGGGCATATGTGACAACCCTGTGTTTCCTAATGAAAATTCTTTTCAATAAATTTTGATTGACATGCCAAGAAAAACTTCAACTGAAAATGTCATCTGCTTATGTCGTCTGCTGAATCTTCTTGCAAACTTTTTAAAAAATATTTTTAATTACAGGCAAACTGTGTGGACCCAGATCAGACTGCTCCTAGAGGAGCAGTCTAATCTGGGTCCACATTGTTTGCAAAAATGACTTTTCAGGTAACCGGCAGGTCCGACTCACACCACTTTGCCTGGGCAGGCTATAATATATATTTTTGCTTGGAAATAGTCATAAAACATGATTGTTTAACTATCGCAGTTACTGCTTTGTACTGCAACTAAACATATACTATTACAAGAATTCCGCCAAAGGCTATGCTGCGCATGTGGGGGTGCAAAGTCAGCGAACCGTGACATCTAGGCCAAGCTCAAACATAAATGCTTGCATAAAAGTTGCCATTCTTAAATGCCAGCTTGTACTAAGTATCATTAATTAAGCTGTAATAATTCTTGAGAAATGAACTTAACCATTAGGGTGAACGCTAGGGTGGTTGCAATATTTTACAAAGTCAGTGAACCATAAAATGTGGGTCAAGGTCAAATATGGATGCTTGCATTTAAGTTTCCATCTCCAGATACAAGTTTGCACCAAGTATCATTAATGAAGCTCTTATAGTTCTTGAGAAATTAACTTGACCATTAGGGTGAACGCTAGGGTGGTCGTAATATTTTACAAAGTCAGCGAACCATGAAATTTAGGTCAAGGTCAAATATGGATGCTTGCATTTAAGTTGCTATCCCCTGATTCAAGTTTGTACCAAATATCATTAATGAAGCTCTTATAGTTCATGAGAAATAAACTAGACCATTAGGGTGAAGGCTAGGATGGTCATAATATTTTACAAAGTCAGTGAACCATGAAATGTAGGTCAAGGTCAAATATGGATGCTTGCATTTAAGTTGCTATCCCCAGATTCAAGTTTGTACCAAATATCATTAATCAAGCTCTTATAGTTCTTGAGAAATAAACTTGACCATTAGGGTGAACGCTAGGGTGGTCGCAATATTTTACTAAGTCAGAGAACCATAAAACGTAGGTCAAGGATAAACAGAGATGCTTGCATTTAAGTTGCCATTCCCAGATACAAGTTTGTACAAAGTATCATTAATGAAGTTCTTGAGAAATAAACTTGAACCTTAGGGTGAATGCTAGGGTGGTCTCAAATGTTGATACCTTGACAAACGGACGGACAGAAAACTGGGAGCCTATATCGCGCCATGCTAATAGCAGGCACGACAATAAAGAGATTGTGGCCATAGCAACAGATAAGGTAGGTATTTTGCGATAAATGAAGGATAGTTTTCCGTATTTCTCCATATAAACCTATGTTGTGGGTATTCATTAGAACCGCCTCACAGAGGCAGTTCTAATGAATACCCACAACATAGGTTTTTATGGAGAATTGACAAAAACTATCCTTCAATTATAAATAACAAGAGGGCCATGATGGCCCTGGATCGCTCACCTGATCCATAGAGTAACACGTGGGACCCGGGGAGGGCCATTATTAACCCCAGGGCTATAATGTGCATAATGTTCAGAGACGTCTAAAAAGGTGAAGCTTCATACCAAATATCAACAAAGGCTATAATTTGAACAATCTTGGCAAAGGTCCACTAGATATGCTACATACCAAATATCAAAGACCTGGGCCTTGCGGTTTCAGAGAAGAAGATTTTTATTAAAAATATTCCCTACATAAGCCTATATAAAACCAAATGGCTCCAGGGCGGGGGCATTTGTGGCCTCAGGGCTATAATTTAAACCATCTTGATAGAGGTCCACTAGAGGAAGCTTCACACCAAATATCAAAGACCATGGCCTTGCTGTTTCAGAAGAAGATTTTTAAGGAATATCTCTATATAAGTCTATGTAAAACCAAAGGGCCCAGGTCGGGGGCAGTTTTGGCCCTAGCACTATAATTTGAACAATCTTGGTATCGGTCCACTAGATGAAGCTTCATACCAAATAGCAAAGACCTGGCCCTTGGGGTTTCCGAGAAGAAGATTTTTAAAGATTTTCCCCATATAAGCCCATGTAAAACCATAGGGCCCCGGGGCGGTGGCATTTTTAGCCCAAGCACTATAATTTGAACAATCTTGGTAGGAGTCCACTAGATGAAGCTTCATACCAAATAGCAAAGACCTGGGCCTTGTGGTTTCAGAGAAGAAGATTTTTAAAGATTTTCCCTATATAAGCCCATTTAAAACCAAAGGGCCCCGGAGTGTGTGTGTGTGTGTGTGGGGGGGGGGGGGGGGGGTGGAAAGAAGGACCATGGCCATGTGGGATGAAGCTTCATACCAAATATCAAAGACATGGGCCTTACGGTTTCAGAGAAGAAATTTTTTAAAGGTTTTCCCTATATAAGCCCATGTAAAACCAAAGGGCCCCGGAGCAGGGGCATATTTGACCCCAGCACTATAATTTGAACAATCTTGGTAGGGGTCCCCTAGATGAAGCTTCATACCATATATCAAAGACCTGGGCCTTACGGTTTCAGAGAAGATTTTTAAAGCTCTTCCCTATATAAGCCCATGTAAAACCAAAGGGCCCTGGAGCGGGGGCATTTTTGGCCCCAGCACTATAATTTGAACAATCTTGGTAGGGGTCCACTAGATGAAGCTTCATACCAAATATCAAAGACCTGGGTTTTGCGGTTTCAGAGAAGAAGATTTTTAAAGATTTTCCCTATATAAGCCCATTTAAAACCAAAGGGCCCCGGAGTGTGTGTGTGTGTGTGTGTGTGTGTGGGGGGGGGGGGGGGGAAAGAAGGACCATGGCCATGTGGGATGAAGCTTCATACCAAATATCAAAGACATGGGGCCTTACAGTTTCAGAGAAGAAAATGTTAAAGGTTTTCCCTATATAAGCCCATGTAAAACCAAAGGGCCCTGGAGCGGGGGCATATTTGACCCCAGCACTTTAATTTGAACAATCTTGGTAGGGGTCCCCTAGATGAAGCTTCATACCAAATATCAAAGACCTGGGCCTTACGATTTCAGAGAAGAAGATTTTTAAAGCTCTTCCCTATATAAGCCCATGTAAAACCAAAGGGCCCTGGAGCGGGGGCATTTTTGGCCCCAGCACTATAATTTGAACAATCTTGGTAGGGGTCCACTAGATGAAGCTTCATACCAAATATCAAAGACCTGGGCCTTGGGGTTTCAGAGAAGAAGATTTTTAAAGATTTTCCCTATATAAGCCCATTTAAAACCAAAGGGCCCCGGAGCGGGGGCATTTTTGGCTCCAGCACTATAATTTGAACAATCTTGGTAGGGGTCCACTAGATGAAGCTTCATACCAAATATCAAAGACCTGGGCCTTACGGTTTCAGAGAAGAAGATTTTTAAAGATTTTCCCTATATAAGCCCATGTAAAACCAAAGGGCCCCGGAGCGGGGGCATTTTTGGCCCCAGCACTATAATTTGAACAATCTTGGTAGGGGTCCACCAGATGAAGCTTCATACCAAATATCAAAGACCTGGGCCTTTTGGTTTCAGAGAAGAAGATTTTTTAAGTTTTTGGTGAAAAAAATCTGTTTTTGGCTCCTATGACCTAGATGTGCAACGGACCGGAACCATTTGAACAACTTTGAAAGGGGACCACCTAAGGATCATTTGGGCGAAGTTTGGTCAAAATTCGATCAGTGGTTTAGGAGGAGATGTTGTTTAAAGAATTGTTTACGGACGGACGCACGGACGCACGGACGGACGCACGCACGGACGACGGACGAAAAGTGATCCAAAAAGCTCACCTCGTCACTACGTGACGGTGAGCTAAAAAACCAGAGGACCAGTGGTCCTGTAAACGCTCACCTGACACCTGGTCCTGGTGTACATTTTAATGTTTTTATATATGTATATAGCCTCAGAGCAGGGGTACACAACTTGTGGGGACAAAATTTTGATGTCTAACAATGTGATAAAACTTTCCACCTATTCCTACCTTTCTGACAGTTCGAAGGCCATGCTTTCATTATGGTTTATTCCATTTGTCATATTTTTTTTAACTTTTCATATTATTTAGGGAATGTCTGATTGACAATGTGCTGGGAAAGAGCACTTGACTCCTTGATTTTCCACTTGTACAGTTTTACTTATGCCATCTACATTATAGGTGTTTCTTTGCAGTATGGTGGCTGGGACACAACGTGAATTTGTTTTATCAGTTCCTGGTCATTGCATTTTATCTACTTTGTGACCAGAAACAGCAGATGAGACCTATTTGATTGAATTTTTGCATTAACCCCAATTTTGTATTATATATTCCTTCCAATTCGGTATTCTAGAAATTATGTGCTTATTTTTTAAATTAACTTTAGGAGAGATACTGGTCTAGTGGAATTCATTTCACTGACCGTTCCAAGGCGGTTCTTCTGTCGCGGTTTATTTTTGTTATGGTATGTCAACTCACAAAGGCTCCATGTTAAATTTCACTTAAATTGGCTCAGCAGTTTTGGAGAAAAAAATGTTTGAAATATGGATCCTGAATGACCTTGGTCTAAGGCCAATAATTGACCTTGACCTTTCTGACCCATAGATCTTCATGTATTCATTTACTTTACCTGATCTACAAATGTTGGTGACACTGTCTTCAATGGTTTTCCTATAAATCCATTATTTTCACTTTGCCCCATGCAAAAGCCTACTTCAGCAAATTTGACATTGCTGTAAAATAGGTCAAGGTCAACCCGGGGTCACCATTTGTACAAACCATGATGGGCCCGAGTACCATATGCTACATGCCAAGTTTCAAGGCCACTGGCCTTATGGTTCTGGAGAAGAAGATTTTTGAAGGCTTTTTACCATATATGGGCATGGCGGCCATCTTGGTCATGTGATCCAGACCCCGCGAACAAACTTTCGTTCCCCCATCCCACTGAGGCTCCATATGAAATTTGGCTTTGATTGGCCCTGCAGTATAGGAGAAGAAGATCTTTGAAAATGGTGGACGGACGGACGGACGGACGACGGACCATGGCTATACTATAAGCTCACCTATGAGCCTAAAGGCTCAGGTGAGCTAAAAATAAGAACCTATCTATCGATATGGTGGGGTATTACCTTCCCAGTGCTTGAATGGTGAGGTCTGAAGAATAAGGACTGAGCTGTTGCAACTCCCAGTATGCCAACGAAGACAACCCACTTCATTTTTCTACAAAAAAAGACATATATATCTAAACATTCGGATGATGAGTCTTATAGAATCCAGAAATTTCCACTTATCCGCTACTCCATGACAAGTTAACCCTTCTCTTGCTGAATATTCAGTTTAGCCACACCCATTTCTGACTTTGAACCAATCAGATTACTTGATGTAATTTATTCCTACAAATTCATAAATTGAATGTCAAACAGTGTCAAGAAAAGGGTTGTTGTGAACAGCAGGATATATTGAAGAGTTAATAGGCCAGTACATTTAGCCGGAAATGACCCTTGACCCACAACTAATTCCTTGAGAAATGTTATCAGCAGTTTTAGTATCAGGGAAGTGTCCTGATTTATAGAAAAAAAGTCCTCAAAAAAAATCCGAGGGGAAAGGGTATTTTTGGGGTGGGGGTGAAAAAATACGAAAATTGAAGAAAAATCACAAAAACCATGACAAAATTAATATTACTGGCGTATGTTAAACAATTAATACTTGACTTCATTAAATCATCCAAAATGAATATTTCTATTTGGGGGAAAATACTAAAAATTCTGAAGATAAAAATTTTCTTTCAATTTATTTTTTATATATATTTTGTGTGAAATATGGAAAAACAAGTATTAGCTTTTTCAAAAAGCTTGAGTATATGCTAAGCACACATTAATTTGTGTAGAACTAAAATGTGTCAGTCACCATAAATTGTAAATTTTAAAAAAGAGTCACAGATATCAAATAAGGATTTCCAAATCTTATTAACAATGTCATATAAAACATAAAAATGGAAAATCAAAAGCAAACTTTGGCACATCACGAAAATATGCCTTTGTAATTTTGACACCCACTAACCCACTTTTATATATAAACTAGAAACACTTGAGGTTTAGGGGTTATATATTATTTTTCTGCTCAAAAACATAGCTTCTGAGATTGTTGATACTCAATAGAACTGCCTCATCTATGTTTTGAGCAGAAATAAGTGAGTGAGTGTGTTTGAGGTTTACGTCCCGTCAACAGCAAATGTCATATGCAGTGGTTTCAAAAACATTCTGGCATCCAGATTTCAAGGAAAGATAGGAGTGTGATTTTCAGTGTTATCTGAATAAAGCCAAATTTATTAAGCATAGCAGGGGAATAATGTCTAAGTAAACGGGAATATCCCCAGTACCCATCTATTGATGAAACCCCTGCATACGGAGACCGGACCTCGGTTTAAAGACTCATCTGAGGGTCTGGAGAAGCCCTTGGATCTAACCCACGACGTCTGGTTTATGAGGCTAGTAGCTTAACCACTACACCATGGAGGCTTCTTTGAGCAGAAATAAGAAAAATTATTTGTCACATGTACATGTATACCCCCTAAAACTCCCCACTGCCCCACCCCACCCAGGTGTAAATAGGTAGCAGCGGTGAAAAGTCAACTGCCTCTCCCTCCCAACCGTGAAAACATCCGGAATGAGTGTTCGAGAGCGATTAATTAAGCTTGAGACTTTCATCACAATCGAACTAAAATAAATTAGTATAAACTAAAACTCCATGAAGAAGGGGTTTCTATCGAGTATCCACAATCTATGCTTTTGAGCAGACATTACGAAACACGCCTAAACAAAAACATTAGCAATTTTTAAGCCCAAAAATGGAATTTAAAAAAAAAGATGTTTTTCTTATTTCTGCTCAAAACATAGATTGTGGAGCTCGACTAAGAACCGTCTGAACTTGGCAGTTCTACCGATTACCCACAATATATGTTTTACGTGATATAAGAGGGGAGCCGTGTTGTTTCCTTGAGCAAGAAACTTTATCCGCATTGCTTATTACTGGTTCCTACCCAGGAAAAGAGGGCCATATGGAAAATTAGTACTAGTACTAAATGTGGGCGATTATTATTATTATTATTATTATTATTATTATTATTAATGTTTATCCCTGTAAACCACGGTTTTTACAATATAAAAGTGGAGTCTGAGGGGTCAAAATTATATAGGCTTGTTTTTCGACCCCACCCATCTGGGCTTGGAGTAATAGATTGGGCTGCATGATGCTTCCGCACAGAACTGATACCGACCGCACATGAGTACTGTTAAACCGCTGAGAATGTCTAAGCCTGCCCAGAAAAGTTGCTACGAGTCAGCCTGTCCATGCATGTAAACTCTTTTGGATTCATTGGGCGGCAGGGATTGAGATGTCATTTCATCTCAATTTCAGGTAAGTCCCACAAAATTGGAAGCAACGTATCGTATTCGTGATGAATAAGAAAAACATCAGAATTTTCTCTGGAACTTTTTGGGTGATCAAATCTTCCAATAGATTTGATTATGCATGTTTTCGTAATGTTTTTTATGACCCCAACTTTTTTTGAGGGGCATATTGCTTCTGGTTCGTCCATTCGAACTTCCGTTACGCCTTTGATGCATAGCATAACGCAAGAACCATGCATGCTAGGGTTTTGAAATTTCATATATGGATTCTTCATGGAAATTAGCTAACGCGTATTTTTTCTTATCCGGATTATGCCCCTTTCAAAAGTTATTGCCCTTTGATTTTTTTTTTTTATATAAAATCTTGTCAGCAACATATCTCAAAATCTATTGGAGCTAGAACCATGTACGTTGGTGAATAGATTGGTGCTGATGAGTAGATGCCCTGATTAACTTTTGACTAAATTCCGAAAAATACTTTGTGGCTAATGGCCCTTTGTCACTTTCGGTACATTGTATGCATTGTGATACATAGCATAACTTTAGAAGCTTGTATGCTAGGGTTTTGAAATTTCATATATGGATTTCTCATGGAAAATTAGCTGAAAGATTTTTTTCTCATCCGGATTTTGCACCTTTTAAGGTCGTTTGAGTCAACCTTTGTGTTCAATCAGCTCAAAACAGTTATTGTGCGCAAGGTTGGGAGACAAAATTTGTAAATCAATTTCAAGGGGGTATCCCTTTTCTTAGTATTATTTTTCCTGCCTGTTTAACATTCAGCGGCCAATTTCTTTTGCAGTAAGTAGATAGGACAGTGTTGCAATTGTTCTGATTGTGATTTTTGAGTGGTTGCTTCCACAAAGTCTCACATAGCTTTCAAAATCTTATGCGCCTATGTTACCAGAATACACCGTATACACATATTTACGATATTAATTCATTTGATTCTGATGACACAAATGAGCTTCCATACACTAAATTTTTGTCATTAGACATTGAAAAATGCAATGTTTATTTTTTTACAACTTGAACATAGATCTTGTTTATTTGTTTATCAATAGCGTACAAGGAAAATATAAATGGCATCTATTCAAAAAGAAATAGAATATAGAAAGCAGCGGGCGTCTGCATCGTCTGCTTGTGTCTGCCAAACCTTCAACTGGATTTCCATTTGAGTTTGTGGATCCAAACACATATGGATGGGTAGAGTTGGGAAAATGCAACTCGAACGATTTTGAGCAAATATTTCCATTTATCAATCAAAAGAAAGCTTCTTCGTTCTCTTTTTAATAATAGATTTAGACTGCACTTTAACAATTCCTGACATATATATATTTTTTTATGACGTCATTTGTTTGCGCGTGAGGAGAGCTCGCCTTATAGCCGGTAAAACAGTGTATGGTGCTATTATTGGGCCATTACTTATTTAATGCTTTTTCTGCGGATTAAATTCTAATTTTCTCAGAACTGGCACGGATATTTTTTGAGTTCTTTTTTTTGGTAATTAATATAACATAGCCCTGTGTTTTGGTGTTAAAAGAGTTTCTCAAGGAATTATCTTGACCATAAAAATTAAAGTGCCTCGCCTATAATTTTTTTTTGAGGATGAGTAAAAATTTTGTCTAGTCCCTATAAAATTTTGCAAAAACTATGTTTGCCCTTGGTCATGCAGGATGAATGAAATTGACGAATTTTCCAGCTCAGTGAATTAAATTATTCAATACATGTATACATGCATAAGCCACAACGACTTGTGTAAATGTCTGAATGATTGTTTTTTATTCAAAGCCACTTTAATCATTAAAAAGCATGTGGGTGGTTAGCACTTTAGGCTAGTACATTTGTTAGTTTGAAATGAAGTTTACCGACCCAGTCAACACTATTTAGGTCATTTTTGAGCTGATCAGTTTACCTATACACACTTTTCCTGGGCAGGCTTATACGTAAGCGGTTAACCAGTTCAGTGAAAAATTCTTTCGCCAGAAACTGACAATGGCCCTTCTTGAATCAGCGGAAGGGAGAGAATGACTGTAGAAAAGATTTCTTGGTCAATCTCCACGAAAGAATGTTGCCAACCCTGGCAGGCATCGAACCCGAGTCCTCCTGATCACCAGTCAGCAGCTCATCTGACTGAGCTACCGAGGCCAGCATTTGCTAGTTTAAAATCAAAAAGCAGAGACAAAGTGAAAAAGGAAAATATTTTTTTCTAAATTCAAATTGAGGTACTAATAATTTGGTAAGAGTCAATATTGAGTAAAACTATAATGTTATTAATCATGTTCAGTTGAGGGCCAATATAACTGACTGTGGGCCTGTAACTGGGTCAATACGAAATTATTTGATTAATTCAGTCGAGGGCCAAAACAGCTGAATGAGTGCCTGTAACTGGGTCAATAAGAAATTACTTTATTAATGACAGTTTTATTTATTGATTCAATTAAAAACATGATTATTGATTTTTTTTACCTCACTTGACCTATGGTTAATATTGGTTAACCTGGTTTTAGTTTGTCTGTTTTATTTGAGGTTTAATGTCCCCATCAACACTTTTCTGGTCATTTTGAAGATACTGCTTCCAGTTTTCTGGAACTTTTACCCAACATTGAGATGAAATGATATCTCAAGATCTACTGCCCAATGAAACCAATAGGAGTTATATGCACTGGACCGTCTTTTGTCTTGGCAGGCTTAGTCTGTCTAAGCGAATTACCAGTACTCATGTGCGGTCAGTTTCAGCTTTGTATGGAAGCACCGTGCAGCCCAGTCTATTTCTTCAAGCCCTGCTGGGTGGGGGCCGGCAACCTTAATGAATTGTTAACTTTAACCCATTGTATACTAGTTGACTCTTCCACTGCTATATGTTGGACAAGTCCATTGGTCATATAAGGGCTGGTTCACGCCCCCGCCCATAGGGGCTTGAAGAAATATATGGGCTGCATGATGCTTCCATGCAGAGCTGAATCCGGCCCGCACAGTAGTACTGGTAAACCGCTTAGAGGATCTAAGCCTGTACAGGAACCGCGGTGCGAGGCGGACCGTCCATGCTAATAAACCCTATTGGTTTCATTGGGCGACAGGGCTTGAGATGTCATTTCATTGCAATGTCGGGTAAAAGTCCCACAAAATTGGAAGCAACATCTCCAAAATGACCTTTACAGTGTTGACGGGGACGTTAAACCTCAAATCAATCAAACAAGTGTTGGACAAGTCCATTGGTCATATAAGGGCCGGTAGGCCAATTTTTCGTTTTTATTCCATTTTAGACAGAAAATTCTTTCTGCAAATAGTGCAGGCCCTGATCAGATGCCACATTCTGTGGCCAAGGTACCCATTTATGGGCTTCCTGCATACAATGGGTTAACATGTCTTTCAGCTATCGGTGATAAACAATCTGGCTTCAGTGGAAGCGGTTTAAGTCTAATACCGTATTCGACCTTATTACCGCACATGCTCCTATAAGCGCACACCAAATCTATTTTTGAAAAGGAAATGCATAAGCGCACACTTTACAGTAACCTCCCCTTGGAAGCTCTCACAGTAAATCTATGAAAAAAACTTACCGTTATTTCTTCAACAGTGAAGGCAATGCTTAGTATCCTTTTCCGTCCCATTAAATATCAGCATGCATCATCTCAGAAGCTATTGTTTTCGCATCGAGTGTGCGCTAATTAGGTAGATTTTTCACTGTGATTTTTTGACACGATTTTGAAAACACTAAGTGCACGGTGCGGTAATTAGGGGAATACGGTATATGCATTACGATAAAACACCTGTGTGACAAATACATTCTGTCAGATGTCCAAATTAAGCCATGATTTTCCTGATGAAAATTTGTAACACTTTTCTCATTTTATTCTCCAAACATAGGTTGTGGGAGCATGTTAAAGCCATCTAATTGAGGTGGTTTCAACTACTTAGGCTGGCCACCCATCCGTTTGGTGAAGATTTCCGTATTTTTATATTTTCCTTTTCAGTTAAAATCTACACCTATGAGCTTGTCTGAAGAGCCTGCCGCACAACCCATATTAACCCTTGTTCTGCTGAATATTTAAATATGTCACACCCACTACTGATTATCAGCCAATCAGATTACTTGATGCAAATTATTGCAACAAATGCATAAACTGGATGGCAAACAATGAAGATCCTGATCAGACGGCTTCTTAAGAAGCCATCTGATCTGGATCTACATTGTTTCAAAGATAAGGCACATCCGGGCTCAGCAGGACAAGGGTTAACCCATTTAAGACCAAAAGGAATCTTCCTCCTTATATATAGCAGGAGTCCATTTCAAAATTTAGGGGTGTCAGGTTGTTTTTTCTTCAAAATTTATTTGGAAAATATCTGAATTTTTTGCAAACAGTGCAGAACGCGGCGTCTGATCTGGGCCTGCACTGTTTGCCAGGGTACCTGTTTCGACGTTTCTGGTACAAAATGGGTTAACTGGAGCACAAATAAGAAAAAATGTGTATACCCCTGACAATCCCAGTTTTCTCTATAAAGTTGGGTTTCATTACACGGACTTGTCACTAAACTTGAATGACAACTTTTCATGGAAACCTTAAAATTACGTCGATGTCAAATCTTTCCTTTAAGAATAGACCCCTTTTTCAGTGGGACTGAGCTTATAGAAAAGCCATCAGGAGGTCCCAAAATTTGTCTCCCTTTGAAAAATGGCAGAAAATCTGTGAAGTTTTTCCATTCCCCTTAAAAAAATAAAATGTTTCTTTCTTTCTTTTTTCATTTTTTTTTTTTTTTTCTTCGTGTTTTGTGATCATTTTTTTTTTCTCTAAGAAACTTTTTAAAAAAAATATTTATTTAATATCATGTTTTTATTGCCAACTAATATGTCTTGCAAAAGCTGAAAAACATTAATTCAGCATATTTGCTGGCTCCCCGCTTGCACATTGTCAATATTGGAAAAACAGGTAACCAGACCCCCCTGACCTTGAAAGATCAGGGGGGTCTGGTTACCCGTTTTTCCAACACTAATAACCTTCAGACTAGGAACCAGCAGTTAATGCAAATAAGGTGAATTATCAGCTAGTTCCAGTTTTCAAATTTGAAAGTCGGCACATCGCCCATACATGTATTTCCCAATAATTACTAATTGTGGAGTGTGATAGCTCAGTGGTTAGCCGGCCTCGGTAGCTCAGTCGGATGCGTGTCTGATTGGTGATCAGGAGGACGCGGGTTCGATACCTGCTGGCGTCGGCAACATTCTTTCATGGAGATTGATCATGAAATCTTTTCTACGGTCATTCTCTCCCTTCTGCTGATTCAAGAAGGGTCGTTTCTGGCGAAAGAATGTGCACTGTACTGGTTAAGTGCTTACGTACATGTATATTAAGCCTGCCCAGGAAAGTATGGACAGGTAAACTGACCGGCTCAAAAATGACCTAAAATAGTGCTGACTGGGCTGTTAAACTCCAATGCAAACAAACAAAAAGCACAGTGGTTGGTGCACTTGCCTGTGATACTAGAAGCACCCCCCGTTCAATCCCCAGCATTAGTGATAAAATTTTGATGTCTTAACAGTGAACATCATGTGAAGAAGTTCAAGTCCATGAAATCAAACCCCTCTAAACCGTTTACTTTATGTAAAGAAAACTGGGGTTTATGGGGTATACAATATCTTTTGACTTTGCTCCAAGAAATAGGTTGTAGGTACTCGTTAGAACCGCTTGATTGAAGTGTTTCTAAATGAGCACCCGCAACATATGTTTGCCATATAAGAAAAATATCATGGACTTTCATCACAAAATAGCTATTTTGGAGATGTGAAAAAATGCACTGTATTGCACAGGTGTGTTTAACTGTGTTATCGTAATGACAAGTTCCATTGGCAATGATGAATGTTTAAAGTGCATTGTCCTTCAGATCAGGGTGTTAACTGGAGGCCCCTGTGCAAGGAGTACCGGTATCATCCCCTGCTGTACAGGCAAAAAAAGCCTGGCGTAATTAAATTATTTACTGACAATTCCTGTGTACGTTTTCATCTTGCAAATCTGGAGTGTATATAGACAGATATTTTGACATGTGACTTTGTTTACATTTTACTGCACATGCACCAGTTACCTCCTCTGTAGAGTACCTCTTTTATCTGGTTGGCACAACATGACTGGTGCCGTATACCGGTAGTGTCAATGAGAATTTCGAATATTTATTGTGTAATTCAACTCCTTTCTTCTCCAAAATATTAACTGAGTGACCCTTGTCATTTTGTGTTTTTGAAGTATTAAATGATATAGAACCAATCTCTTCTGATATTTTATTGCACATTTTGTTGCCTAAAATGCGTTATAAAACTATCCACCATCATACCACAACGTAGTCGATGCGCTTTACTTAACAAAAGGAAATAAGATTAAATCATATATATTTTCCATCCAAAATATGAAAAAGAAGCAGTTTAATGTCCAAAATTGTTTGTGGTAAACAGTTTTAATATAACGATGATTTAACAATAGTAATTACAGAAAACAATTCATGCTACATCAACGGTAGAGTTAGAAGCGGGTTCAGGATTATGTAAAGATAGATTTTGTTTGTTTTGAGGTTTAATGTTCCCGTCAACACTGTAAAGGTCATTTTGGAGACGTGGCTTCCAATTTTGTGGGACTTTTACCCAACATTGAGATGAAATGACATCTCGAGCCCTGCCACCCAATGAAACCAATAGGTTTATAAGCCTGGACAGGCCGACTCCCACCGCTTTACCTGGGCAGACTTAGATCCTCTAAGCGGTTTACCAGTACTCGTGTGCAGGTCGGTTTCAGCTCTGCGTGGAAGCAGCATGCAGCCCATATATTTCTTTAAGCCCCGATGGGAGGGGGTCGGTGTGTGTGTGTGTGAATTCGGGTTTAACGTCGCTTTCAACAATTTTTCAGTCATATCACGGCGGTGTCTGGTTGCGACAGGAAGCTCAATGCTCACTTTTATAATGCTGCCTCACTGAAGTATCATGTCCCGGACACATCACATGATACCACACCCAGTCACATTATCCTGACACTGGGTCGACCAGTCCTAGCCCTACCAGTACCCCGTAAATCTGAGTGCCAAGCGAGGAGCAGCTAGTACCATTTTAACGACTTTGGTATGTCGCGGCCCGGGATCGAACCTGTGACCTCCCGTTCGCCGAAGCAGACACTCTACTAACTGAGCAATCGGGGCCGGTAAGGGAGGGGGTCGGTAGAGATAGATAGATAGAGCATTTTGTTTGTTTTGAGGATTAACGTCCCCGTCAACACTGTCTAGGTCATTTTGCTTCCAATTTTGTGGGACTTTTAGTTTTACTCAACATTGAGATGAAATGACATCTCAAGCCATGTCGCCCCAATGAAACCAATAGGGTTTCTTCTTCTTCCTGGTAGAGAGCTGGGATCTTCAAAAAGAACGTATTTAGCTCTGCGGGGCAAGGATTGGTGATGTAAGGATGAATGGACCGACTCGCACCGCTTTGCCTGGGCAGGCTTAGATCCTTTAAGCGGTTTACCAGTACTCGTGTGTGGTTGGTTTCAGCTCTGCGTGGAAGCATTGATCAAGCCCATTTATGTCTTCAAGCCCCGATGGGCGGCGGCCTAGATAGATAGATTATAGAAAGGGAGTTTTTTTTGCCCACCTTAAACGAGGCTAATGACCTTTGACCTTGTGTGACATTATAGACTTTGGCTGTGTCTATAATGTACAATGTCTGTGTCACTACGGGGCTTAAGGTGAAACCCTATCTATCTATCTATCTTCTTATACTGAGTCGGTCATATCTGGCCATTACCTCAGTTGATTGGGTGGCTAAATTTAGAATTTAGCTGAAAAAAAATAACAATAAAAAAGAGAGAGGCACTGGATGCGTCCTTAAAACTATTTACAATCTGCATAACAGAGGTATCCTAAAACGCATACCTCTGAGTCCCAATCTTACACTGTGCGGGCTTTGAACTCTACTGCGGACTTGGCATTCACCGCAGAGGAGGGAAGACTATTCCATTGGGGAATAGTTCTAGGAAAGAACGAGTTCTTCAGGGCATCACTATAGGACTGGTATCTATGATATTGTGAGTTGTTTACTTTTGATGCCCTTGTTTGGGTTGACACTATTACAGGGGTCAAATACCTATCTTTATCAATAGACACTAAATCAGAGTGTATCTTGTAGAAGAAGGTTAAAGAGGACTGCCCACGACGGGCCTCCAGGGACGGCCACTCTAGCTCATTAAGCATGTCACCGACGCGACTTCTATTTCGCCATCGCCTACAGGCCCATCGAGCAGCTGTCCTCTGCACCTTCTCCACCTGCTGAGTCTGAGTTTTAACATAGGGATGCCAAATGGGTGATGCATATTCAAGTTGAGGGCAAACCAATGTTTTATATGCAACATCCTTTGTCTGCCTAGGTGCAAAAGCCAAGTTCCGTCTAAGGAATCCTAAAGTCCTAGTTGCTTTAGATGTAATCTCTGAGATATGTCGACCCCAATCAAGATCGTCAATGATGGTGATACCAAGATATTTGGCGGATTGAACATGCTCCAAAATTTGCTGGTGAAGAGTATAGTCAAACTTTATTTGCTTGTCCGGAGGGTGTCGTGACACCCTCATTGAGTGACATTTGGCCACATTGAACTTCATTTGCCAATCGGCCTCCCACTGTGCAAGTTGATCCAGGTCATCTTGTAAAATAAGACAGTCAGAAGGAAAATATATGTTCCTATACAGGACACAATCACCAGCAAACAAACGGACCGATGACCTTCTATTATCAGGGAGATCATTAATGAAAACCAAGAAAAGGACCGGTCCGAGGACCGAACCTTGGGGGACTCCAGATAAAACAGGGAATGGATCAGACGCTTGACCATATTGAAAGTCTAAATAGCTCGAGATATTGTCATAAGGAACATTTGTGTGAAGTTATATTGAAATTGGTGAAAAAATGTAAGCACTAGAGCAATGACAAAGTTTTTCTAAAAATAGCCACAGTGACCTTGACCTTGAAAGTCAAACTCGCTCAAGGTATTGTCATAAGGAACATTTGTGTGAAGTTATATTGAAATGGGTGAAGAAATGTAAGCGATAGAGCCATGACAAAGTTTTTCTAAAAATAGCCACAGTGACCTTGACCTTGAAAGTGGAACTCACTAGAGATATTGTTATAAGGAACATTTGTGTGAAGTAATATTGAAATTGGTGAAAAAAATGTAAGCGCTAGAGCAATGACAAAGTTTTTCTAAAAATAGCCACAGTGACCTTGACCTTGAAAGTCAAACTCGCTTGAGGTATTGTCATAAGGAACATTTGTGTGAAGTTATATTGAAATGGGTGAAGAAATGTAAGCGCTAGAGCCATGACAAAGTTTTCTAAAAATAGCCACAGTGACCTTGACCTTGAAAGTGGAACTCACTAGAGATATTGTTATAAGGAACATTTGTGTGAAGTAATATTGAAATTGGTGAAAAAAATGTAAGCGCTAGAGCAATGACAAAGTTTTTCTAAAAATAGCCACAGTGACCTTGACCTTGAAAGTCGAACTCGTTCGAGGTATTGTCATAAGCAACATTTGTGTGAACTTATATTGAAATCAGTGAAGAAATGTAGGCGCTAGAGCGATGACAAAGTTTTCTAAAAATAGCCATAGTGATCTTGACCTTGAAAGTCGAAATGGCGAGATATTGTCATAAGGAACATTTGTGTGAAGTTATATTGAAATCGATGAAGAAATGTAAGCGCTAGAGGGATGACGAAGTTTTTCTAAAAATAGACAACGTGACCTTGACCTTGAAAGTGGTACTCGCTAGAGATATTGTCATAAGGAACATTTGTATGAAGTTATATTGAAATTGGTGAATAAATGTAAGCACTAGAGCAATGACAAAGTTTTTCTAAAAAATAGCCACAGTGACCTTGACCCTGAGGCCTTGACCTTGATAGTCAAACCCGCTTGAGATATTGTCATAAGGAACATTTGTGTGAGGTTATATTGAAATCAGTGAAGAAATATAGGCGATAGAGCGATGATAAAGTTTTTTCTAAAAATAGCCACAGTGACCTTGACCTTGAGGCCATGAGTTGGAAAGTCGAAATCGCTGAAGATATTTTTATAAGGAACATTTGTGTGAAGTTATATTGAAATTGGTGAAGAAATGTAGGCGCTAGAGCGATGAAAAAGTTTTTCTAAAAATAGCCATAGTGACCTTGACCTTGAGGTCATGACCTTGAAAGTCCAACTTGCTCAAGATATTGTCATAAGGAACATTTGTGTGAAGTTATATTGAAATCAGTGAAGAAATGTAGGAGCTAGAGTGATGACAAAGTTTTTCTAAAAATAGCCACTGTGACCTTGACCTTGAAGCCATGACCTTGAAAGTGGAACTCGCTCGAGATATTTTTATAAGGATCATTTGTGTAAAGTTATATTGAAATTGGTGAAGAAATGTAAGCGCTAGAGCGATGACAATGTTTTTCTAAAAATAGCCACAGTGACCTTGACCTTGAGGTCATGACCTTGAAAGTCAAACTCGCTCGAGATATTTTTATAAGGATCATTTGTTTGAAGTTATATTGAAATTGGGGGAGAAATGTAGGCGCTAGAGCCATGACAAAGTTTTTCAAAAAATAGCCAGAGTGACCTTGACCATGAGGTCATGACCTTGAAAGTCAATCTTGCTCCAGATATTGTCGTAAGGATTGTTCGTGTGAAGTTATATTAAAATCGGTCAAGAAATGTAGGCGCTAGAGCGATGACAAAAGTACGTACGTGGCGCTAGAGCGATGACAAAAGTATGTACGTACGTATGTACGGGACAAATGCTATATCCCCCCTCACAACTATGTTGTGCGAGGGGATAATGAAATCCAACAGGTGGGTCTGGAGGCGAAGATTTTTAAAGATTTTTAATTTTTTGTGTGGTTTTGTTGCCATGGCAACCAGAGTTCTGGGTGTAACAAAATTCTTTGAAGGAATTTAGAAGAGGACTAAGTAAGGAACATTCCTGTGAAGTTTGGTTACAATTGGCCCAGTAGTTTAGGAGGAGAAGATGTTTTAGCATTACACTATATGTTAAATAGGGAAAATAAGCCCCACCCATGGCGGCCATGTTTTTTGTCGGATCAAAATTTCTTCAAGGAATCTGAAAGAGGTCCACCCAAGGAACATTCATGCAAAATAAAAATGAAATCCAACAGGTGGTTTTGGAGGAGAAGATTTTTAAAGATTTTTAATTTTATGTGTTGTTTTGTTGCCATGGCCACCAGAGTTCTGGGTGTAACAAAATTCTTTGAAGGAATTTAGAAGAGGACTAAGTTAGGAACATTCCTGTGAAATTTGGTTACAATGGGCCCAATAGTTTAGGAGGAGAAGATGTTTTAGCATTACACTATATGTTAAATAGGGAAAATAAGCCCCGCCCATGGCGGCCATGTTTTTTGTCGGATCAAAATTTCTTCAAGGAATCTGAAAGAGGTCAACCCAAGGAACAGTCATGCAAAAAAAAAATGAAATCCAACAGGTGGTTTTGGAGGAGAAGATTTTTAAAGATTTTTATTTTTTTGTGGTTTTGTTGCCATGGCAACCAGAGTTCTGGGTGTAACAAAATTCTTTGAAGGAATTTAGAAGAGGACTATGTAAGGAACATTCCTGTGAAGTTTGGTTACAATTGGCCCAGTAGTTTAGGAGGAGAAGATGTTTAAAGAAAAAGTTAACGCACGGATGCACGGACGCACGAACGCACTACGGACACAGGGCCATGACAATAGCCCCGCTGGCCTTCGGCCAGTGGAGCTAAAAAAACAGGCAGTGCTTCATTTTTTTATGGTCGGGCACCGGCAGCTCAACACCATTTGCTCTTGTTGGACAAACTGCCACGATTTGCAGCCCAGAAGCACTTAACATAGGTCTTGTTGTGGAGCTATGGAGTTCTGTCCGCTTGACCATGGCAGACATAAAAAGCCTTAACCTAAACGAACGAACGAACGACGCTTGACCATCAAGAAGAAATTGTTGTGAGCGCCCAGAGAGCCATGAGCTAATCCACCTATGCGTGGATCCTCTTATCCCATAGTACTCCAGTTTATGTAAAAGCCTTCTAGCCTACCCTTGTAAAATTATGTAAAACCTTGGTTTTCCCAATATAAATTCCCAGTGGCACTGGGCTAAATTAAAAAAAAAAAAAACAGAGCTCTGCCAACGCTGGTATAGTGGCCCTAGTTGGGCCGTATAGAGGGTTTACAGAGTTTTCGCCACCAAACAAGTTCGCCATCGGATGTTTTGCCACCAAGAGCTTTCGCCACTAGGAGGTTTCGCCCCTCGGGAGGTTTCGCCCCTCTGAGATTTCGCCCCTCGGAGATTTCGCCACCGAAAATGGATATATACATGTATACATATATATAACAAGAGGGCCATGATGGCCCTGGATCGCTCACCTGATCCATAGAGTAACAAGTGGGCCCCGTGGAGGGCCATTATTGACCCCAGGGTAAGCCAGGGTTATAATGTGCATAATGTTCAGGGAGGTCTAAAAAGGAGAAGCTTCATACCAAATATCAACAAAGGCTATAATTTGAACAATCTTGGCAAAGGTCTACTAGATGAAGCTACACACCAAATATCAAAGACATGGGCCTTGCTGTTTCAGAGAATAAGATTTTCAAAGATTATCTCTATATATCTCTATGTAAAACCAAAGGGCCCCGGGGCGGGAGCATTTGTGGCCACAGGGCTATAATTTTAACAATCTTGGTAGAGGTCCACTAGCTGAAGCTCCATAACAAATATCAAAGACCTAAGCCTTGTGGTTTCTGAGAAGAAGATTTTTAAAGATTTTCTGTATATAAGTCTATGTAAAACCAAAGGGCCACATGGCGGGGGCATTTTTGGTCGCAGGGCTATAATTTGAACAATCTTGGTAGAGGTCCACTAGCTGAAGCTTCGTAACAAATATCAAAGACCTAAGCCTTGTGGTTTCAGAGAAGAAGATTTTTTCAAGATTTGCCCTATATAAGTCCATGTAAAACCGAAGAGCCCTGGAGTGGGGGCATTTTTGGCCCCAGGGCTATAATTTGAACAATCTTGGTTGAGGTCCACAAGATGAAGCTTCATACCCAATATCAAAGGCCTGGGCCTTGTAGTTTCAGAGAAGAGGATTTTTAAAGATTTTCCCTATCTAAGCCTATGTAAAACCAAAGGGCCCGGGGCAGGGGAATTTTTGGCCCCAGCACTATAATTTGAACAATCTTGGTAGGGGTCCACTAGATGAAGCTTCATACCAAATAGCAAAGACCTGGGCCTTGCAGTTTCAGAGAAGAAGATTTTTAAAGATTTTCCCTATACTAGCCCATGTAAAACAAAAGGGCCCCGGGGCGGGGGCATTTTTGGCCCCAGCACTATTATTTGAACAATCTTGGTAGGGGTCAACTAGATGAAGCTTCATACCAAATATCAAAGACCTGGGCCTTGCAGTTTCAGAGAAGAAGATTTTTAAAGATTTTCCCTATACAAGCCCATGTAAAACCAAAGGGCCCTGGGGTGGGGGCATTTTTGGCCCCAGCACTATAATTTGAACAATCTTGGTAGGGGTCCACTAGATGAAGCTTCATACCAAATATCAAAGACCTAGGCCTTGCGGTTTCAGAGAAGAAGATTTATAAAGATTTTCCCCATATAAGCCCATGTAAAACCAAAGGACCCCAGTGCGGGGGCATTTTTGGCCCCAGCACTATAATTTGAACAATCTTGGTAGGGGTCCACTAGATGAAGCTTCATACCAAATATCAAAGACCTGGGCCTTGCGGTTTCAGAGAAGAAGATTTTTTAAGTTTTCGGTGAAAAAAATCTATTTTTGGCTCCTGTGACCTAGATGGAACCAATGCAATGGACTGGAACCATTTGAACAACTTTGAAAGGGGTCCACCTAAGGATCATTTCTGTGAAGTTTGGTAAAAATCCGATCAGTGGTTTAGGAGGAGATGTCGTTTGAAGAAATTGTTTACGCACGGATGACAGACAAAAAGTGATCCTAATATAAAACACAAGAGGGCCATGATGATCATGGCCCTAGATCGCTCACCTGATCCATAGAGTAACAAGTGGGCCCCGGGGAGGGCCATTATTGACCCCAAGGTTATAATGTGCATAATGTAGAGGGAGGTCTAAAAGGTGATGCTTCATACCAAATATCAACAAAGGCTATAATTGTCCACTAGATGAAGCTCCATACCAAATATGAAAGACATGGGCCTTGCAGTTTCAGAGAAGGAGATTTCTAAAGATTTTCCTATATAAGTCTATGTAAAACCAAAGGGTCTTGGGGCGGGGGCATTTTTGGCCCCAGGGCTATAATTTGAACAATCTTGATAGAGGTCAACAAGATGAAATTTCACACCAAATATCAAAGACCTAGGCCTTGTGGGTTCACAGAAGAAGATGTTTAAAGATTTTCCCTATATAAGTCTATGTAAAACCAAAGGGCCCCCCGAGGCGGGGGCATTTTTGGCCTCAGGGCTATAATTTGACCAATCTTGGTACAGGTCCACTAGCTGAAGCTTCATACCATTATTATCAAAGACCTAGGCCTTGTGGTTTCAGAGAAGAAGATTTTTTAAGATTTTCCCTACATAAGCCTATGTAAAACCAAAGGGCCCCAGGGCGGGGGCATTTTGACCCCCGCACTATAATTTGAACAATCTTGGTAGGGGTCCACTAGATGAAGCTTCATCTACCAACTAGCAAAGACCTGGGCCTTGCAGTTTCAAAGAAGAAAATCTTTAAAGATTTTCCCTATATAAGCCCATGTAAAACCAAAAGGCCCCGGGGTGGGGGCATTTTTGGCCCCAGCACTATAATTTGAACAATCTTGGTAGGGGTCCACTAGATGAAGCTTCATATCAAATATCAAAGACCCGGGCCTTGCGGTTTCAGAGAAGAAGATTTTTACAGATTTTCCTTACAAAAGCCCTTGTAAAACCAAAGGGCGCCTGAGTGGGGACATTTTTGGCCCAAGCACTATAATTTGAACAATCTTGGTAGGGGTCCACTAGATGAAGCTTCATACCAAAAATCAAAGACCTGGGCCTTGTGGTTTCAGAGAAGAAGATTTTTGAAGATTTTCCTATATATAAGCCCATGTAAAACCAAAGGGCCCCAGGGCGGGGGCATTTTTGGTGCCAGCATTATAATTTGAACAATCTTGGTAGGGGTCCACTAGATGAAGCTTCATACCAAATATCAAAGACCTGGGCCTTGCGGTTCCAGAGAAGAAGATTTTTTAAGTTTTCGGTGAAAAAATCTATTTTTGGCTCCTGTGACCTATATGTGCAACAAACGGGAACCATTTGAACAACTTTGAAAGGGGACCACCTAAGGATCATTCCTGTGAAGTTTGGTCAAAATCCGATCCGTGGTTTAGGAGGAGATGTCGTTTGAAGAAA
This sequence comes from Lucinisca nassula, assembly GCA_963580285.1. Lineage (NCBI taxonomy): Eukaryota > Metazoa > Mollusca > Bivalvia > Lucinida > Lucinidae > Lucinisca > Lucinisca nassula. Next base: position 48,157,120 of record OY757025.1, on the reverse strand, counting down.
TTGTTTACGCACGGATGACAGACAAAAAGTGATCCTAATATAAAACACAAGAGGGCCATGATGGCCCTCTTTCGCTCACCTGATCCATAGTGTAACAAGTGGGCCCCAGAGAGGGCCATTATTGGCCCCAGGGCTTTAATGTGCATAATGTTGAGGGAGGTCTTAAAGGTGAAGCTTCATACCAAACATCAACAAAGGCTATAATTTGAACAATCTTGGCAAAGGTCCACAAGATGAAGCTAAACATCAAATATCAAAGACCTGGGCCTAGCGGTTTCAGAGAAGAAGATTTTTGAATGATTTTGCCTATATAAGCCTATGTAAAACCAAAGGGCCCCGGGACGGGGGCATTTTTTGCCCCAGCACTAAAATTTGAACAATCTTGGTAGGGGTCCACTAGATGAAGCTTCATACCAAATATCAAAGTCCTGGGCCTTGTGGTTTCAGAGAAGAAGATTTTTAAAGATTTTCCCTATATAAGCCTATGTAAAACCAAAGGGCCCTGTGGCGGGGGCATTTTTTGTCCCAGCACTATAATTTGAACAATCTTGGTAGGGGTCCACTAGATGAATCTTCATACCAAATATCAAAGACCTGGGCCTTGTGGTTTCAGAGAAGAAGATTTTTAAAGATTTTCCCTATATAAGCCTATGTAAAACCAAAGGGCCCCGGGGCGGGGGCATTTTTGGCCCCAGCACTATAATTTGAACAATCTTGGTAAGGGTCCACTAGATGAAGCTTCATACCAAATATCAAAGACCTGAGCCTTGTGGTTTCAGAGAAGAAGATTTTTAAAGAATTTCCCTATATAAGCCAATGTAAAACCAAAGGGCCCCGTGGCGGGGGCATTTTTTGTCCCAGCACTAAAATTTGAACAATCTTGGTAGGGGTCCACTAGATGAAGCTTCATACCAAATATCAAAGTCCTGGGCCTTGTGGTTTCAGAGAAGAAAATTTTTAAAGATTTTCGCTATATAAGCCTATGTAAAACCAAAGGGCCCGGGGGCATTTTTGGCCCCAGCACTATAATTTGAACAATCTTGGTAGGGGTCCACTAGATGAAGCTTCATACCAAATAAAAAAATCCTGGGCCTTGTGGTTTCAGAGAAGAAGATTTTTAAAGATTTTCCCTATATAAGCCTATGTCAAACCAAAGGACCCCGGGGAAGGGGCATTTTTGGCCCCAGCACTATAATTTAAACAATCTTGGTAGGGGTCCACTAGATGAAGCTTCATACCAAATATCAAAGACATGGGCCTTATGGTTTCAGAGAAGAAGATTTTTAAAGATTTTCCCTATATAGGCCAATGTAAAACCAAAGGGCCCTGTGGCGGGGGCATTTTTTGTCCCAGCACTAAAATTTGAACAATCTTGGTAGGGGTCCACTAGATGAAGCTTCATACCAAATATCAAAGTCCTGGGCCATGTGGTTTCAGAGAAGAAGATTTTTAAAGATTTTGCCTATATAAGCCTATGTAAAACCAAAGGGCCCCGGGGCGGGGGCATTTTTGGCCCCAGCACTATAATTTGAACAATCTTGGTAGGGGTCCACTAGATGAAGCTTCATACCAAATATCAAAGACCTGGGCCTTGTGGTTTCAGAGAAGAAGATTTTTAAAGATTTTCCCTATATAAGCCTATGTAAAACCAAAGGGCCCCAGGGCGGGGGCATTTTTGGCCCCAGCACTATAATTTGAACAATCTTGGTAGGGGTCCACTAGATGAAGCTTCATACCAAATATCAAAGACCTGGGCCTTGTGGTTTCTGAGAAGAAGATTTTTTAAGTTTTTGGTGAAAAAAATCTGTTTTTGGCTCCTGTGACCTAGATGTGCAACGGACTGGAACCATTTGAACAACTTTGAAAGGGGACCACCTAAGGATCATTCCTGTGAAGTTTGGTCAAAATCCGATCAGTGGTTTAGGAGGAGATGTCGTTTAAAGAAATTGTTTACGCACGCACGGACGCACGCACGGACGCACGGTGGACGACGGACAAAAAGTGATCCCAAAAGCTCACCTCGTCACTACGTGACGGTGAGCTAAAAAAAAAATTGATTGCCTTTCTTCCAAGACTAACACCCTTTAACAAGAGGGCCATGATGGCCCTGTAACACTCACCTGAACACTCACCCGGGGTGGGGGCATTTTTGGCCCCACCACAATAATTTGAACAATCTTGGTATGGGTCCACCAGATGAAGTTTCATACCAAATATCAAAGACCTGGGCCTTGCAGTTTCAGAGAAGAAGATTTTTAAAGATTTTCCCTATATAAGCCCATGTAAAACCAAAGGGCCCCGGGGTGGGGGGCATTTTTGGCCCCAGCACTATAATTTGAACAATCTTGGTAGGGGTCCACTAGATGAAGCTTCATACCAAATTGCAAAGACCTGGGCCTCGGGGTTTCAGAGAAGAAGATTTTTAAAGATTTTCCCTATATAATCCTATGTAAAACCATAGGGCCCTGGGGCAGGGCATTTTGGGCCCCAGCACTATAATTTGAACAATCTTGGTAGGGGTCCACTACATGAAGCTTCATACCAAATATCAAAGACCTGGGCCTTGTGGTTTCAGAGAAGAAGATTTTTAAAGATTTTCCCTATATAAGCCTATGTAAAACCAAAGGGCCCTGGGGCGGGGGCATTATTGGCTCCAGCACTATAATTTGAACAATCTTGGTAGGGGACCACTAGATGAAGCTTCATACCAAATATCAAAGACCTGGGCCTTGTGGTTTCAGAGAAGAAGATTTTTAAAGATTTTCCCTATATAAGCCAATGTAAAACCAAAGGGCCCCGTGGCGGGGGCATTTTTTGTCCCAGCAATAAAATTTGAACAATCTTGGTAGGGGTCCACTAGATGAAACTTGATACCAAATATCAAAGTCCTTGGCCTTGTGGTTTCAGAGAAGAAAATTTTTAAAGATTTTCCCTATATAAGCCTATGTAAAACCAAAGGGCCCCGGGGCGGGGGCATTTTTGGCCCCAGCACTATAATTTGAACAATCTTGGTAGGGGTCCACTAGATGAAGCTTCATACCAAATATCAAAGACCTGGGCCTTGTGGTTTCAGAGAAGAAGATTTTTAAAGATTTTCCCTATATAAGCCTATGTAAAACCAAAGGGCCCTGTGGCGGGGGCATTTTTTGTCCCAGCACTATAATTTGAACAATCTTGGTAGGGGTCCACTACATGAAGCTTTATACCAAATATCAAAGTCCTGGGCCTTGTGGTTTCAGAGAAGAAGATTTTTAAAGATTTTCCCTATATAAGCCTATGTAAAACCAAAGGGCCCCGGGGCGGGGGCATTTTTGGCCCCAGCACTATAATTTGAACAATCTTGGTAGTGGTCCACTAGATGAAGCTTCATACCAAATATCAAAGACCTGGGCCTTGTGGTTTCAGAGAAGAAGATTTTTAAAGATTTTCCCTATATAAGCCTATGTAAAACCAAGGGGCCCCAGGGCGGGGGCATTTTTGGCCCCAGCACTATAATTTGAACAATCTTGGTAGGGGTCCACTAGATGAAGCTTCATACCAAATATCAAAGACCTGGGCCTTGTGGTTTCAGAGAAGAAGATTTTTTAAGTTTTTGGTGAAAAAAATCTATTTTTGGCTCCTGTGACCTAGATGTGCAACGGACCGGAACCATTTGAACAACTTTGAAAGGGGACCACCTCAGGATCATTCCTGTGAAGTTTGGTCAAAATCCGATCAGTGGTTTAGGAGGAGATGTCGTTTGAAGAAATTGTTTACGCACGCACGCACACACGCACGCACGCACGGACGACGGACAAAAAGTGATCCCAAAAGCTCACCTCGTCACTACGTGACGGTGAGCTAAAAATGGATGAAAAGCATTTAGTTGCGTTATTATTTGCAGATGTAACTGTTACGAAAACTAGCAAGGGGTCAACAGCTGCGAAAACACTCCGGAAAACAGAAAAAAAAAAATCAGTAAAGGTTTAACACCACATTCTCAAACAAAGATTAGAGCAAGAAAATCAGCCAAAACATAATGGTAGGAGATTTCAACTTAAGGGACAGCCTCTGGGATGACGCTTAATTTAAGGGTATATGAAGCTGTAGTACAGTGAAATTATGAAGAGAGGGGCAATCATTTATACCTGCAGGCCAATCCTCTAAATAATCTGTGACTGTATATATGTACATAAACATCCCTATTTGATGTCATTGAAGGAATCTGTATACTGGTATTTGAGTGTAGGACAAAATCCCCCCCCGGACAAAATCCCTCCCGCTCATTTTTGTACAGGTGGACAAAATCCCTCCCATGTTTTTTGCAAGGTGGACAAAATCCCTCCCACTACTTTTTACAAGGTGGACAAAATCCCTCCCATGTTTTTTGCAACTAGGACATAATCCCTCCCGCACATTTTTACAAGGTGGACAAAATCCCTTCTAAAAATGTTCCAACTGGGACAAAATATATGTATGACTACCAAGAACATATAAGTTTGCCTAGTCGGATATGAGTCTTCACGATCCACCTGAAGAAAGTGAAGACCCTGATCAGACTGGGAATGTGTCCATGCTAATCTGAATTTTGACTGGATTCAAAGACAAATTATTGGTTTTGTCAAACAGTGGTCTGTATATGTATATGTGTTAAGAAAATATGACAAAATGTGTGCTATTACCAAAACATGAAAATCCCAAAGACAACAGCAAAAATAGCTAACTCTTGTACATATTGCTGATGACTTTTATTTATTATGGTTTCTGGTTAATTTGTGCTTATTTTCTTATTTATTCTTTTATGATCATTTCTTGTTAATTAGTGCCTTATCCATTCATGCTGAATATGTTTGTATTTTAAATGTGCTAAAAAGCAATTGTCTAATTGAGCGCTATTAATGTCAATCATTTTTTTCTAATTGCCTAATTACTGTTCACAGTTAACTCAATTATCTTTATATTCTTTCTTTACTTAAATGGTTATTATTGCTGTTAGACACAAACAATTATTTAACCCTTGTCCTGCTGAATATTTATATAAGCCACACCCACTACCAATTATCAACCAATCCGATTACTTGATGCAAATTATTGCAACAAATTCGCAATCTGAATGGCAAACAATGTAGATCCTGATCAGATGGCTTCGTCAGACGAAGCCATCTGATCTGGATCTACATTGTTTCAAAGATAAGGCATATCCGGGATTAGCAGGACAAGGGTTAATAAATAATGTTTGTTTGTATGCCTGATTAAAATGTTGACAAAGACTTGGTCTTTCTGTTGTAATTGTAAAAATTGAGCCTATGCATAATATTTCCTACTTTATCATGTGTGCCTGGTAAAAAGGGAAAATGCCCATGAATTGTGGCTGTGCAGTCTTTTAAGATTTTTCACTTGAAGAACTTGCTATTGTAGGAAATGTTCAATGCAAGAAAGAGGATCCCACAAGCAATTATTGGTGCAATTTGAGTCTTGGGGAAGATGCTAAAATAGTAGCCAACTGATGTCAGCCGGGAGGGGTTTTGTCCTAGTTGCAAAATTTACAGGAGGGATTTTGTCCACCTTGTAAAAAAGAGTGGGAGGGATTATGTCCTAGTTGCAAAAAACATGGGAGGGATTTTGTCCACCTTGTAAAAAGTAGTGGGAGGGATTATGTCCTAGTTGCAAAAAACATGGGAGGGATTTTGTCCACCTATACAAAAATGAGCGGGAGGGATTTTGTCCGGGGGGGATTTTGTCCGGCTACCCTGGTATTTGTTTGTTTGAAGGTCAGTGCGGCTAGTATGATTGCTTATTTGGTGTGAAAGTTATAACTTACCAGTTTTTGTGTATGAGTGTGTTTGTTTGTTGTTTTGTTTTGTTTGTTTTTTTGTTTTGTTTTTCTCTATTTCTTCTCTTATTCTCATGGAAACCAGGGACCATTTAGCAATAGGGTATTCAAACCGATTAAGCTATTAACAGTTCTGTCACACACCAGAGGTAATCAATCATGTTTCTATATTTACCTATCCAAACTTTTATACATCCCTTTGTTTTTTAATATCTATTGTTTGACCATTTCAATAGATTTATTAATCAGCCACTTGCATAAACAGCTTGTTTGTCAGCTATGTTTACAAGTCAATTTAGGATCTTTTGTCCAACCAAACATGTTAACCATCTGTCTACACATGATATTAATAACAATAATTATTGGTATAATCAGCCTAACTTCAAACCTAAATAGGTGGCAAATCCGCCAAAGGCAAAAATCGAAAAAGTGGCGAACCCTCTCACAGAGGTGGCGAAACCACTGGTGGCGAACATGCAAAGTGGTGAATCCTCTGACATCCGTATAGAGTCCTGAACAATATCCGCTGGAAGTGTTGCGTGTGGCTGCAATATACAGCAACTAAATCATAAATGTAGGTAGACAGCAGGACATACTGAATGTTCAGTTCTGTGGACAGCTGGATTCTACTTTCACTTTCTCATACGGATTTCCCCCACCCATTCGCCTGCAAACTAATTGAGAAACAAACGGTTTAGAACAATAACTGAATCCTTTTTGGCCCCTCTTTTGGCCTTTTTTATCAGAAACATTTCTGAAATTTAACGTTGTATTCAATTAAATAAATTATTACCTTTACAACTGAACACCGGCTTCTGTGTCCAAAACTGTATCACATGATAAAGGAGTCACGTGAGACTTGGTTTTCGAGTTACTTCCCTTCGCACGGCATGACAAGTTGGCGTCCTTCAAAAGAAACCAACGTGGGGTCTGTGGCACTATTATAATTTTTAGTGCGTTGCGTTGTGTGTGTGTAGGGAGGGGGTGTTCGTCCCTTTCAAGATTTTTACCTTGTACATAAATGGCAATTGATTTACCTTGATTTGGGAAGGTATAATTTGAGAACTTTTACTGGAGGACCAGATGATTGAGGACCAAATACAGGAGGACCAGTGTTTTAATCAGCCATATAATGGCTAAGATGATTTGAAGATAATTACGGTTTAGTGAAAGTGACACCTGCTGGTATGGTATATCACCTCATGGGCATATATACAGAAAGGAAAAAAACAAATATCAAAATAAAATAAAGGAAAAACATATTATTATATATGCTCAGGAAATTTTTCACCATAGAATTTTATGAAATATATTTTTGGCGGGAGCCGGACAAAACGTCCCATGGACAAAACGTCCCATGCCATTTTTGACCAGGTGGACAAAATGTCCCACATCATTTTCCAGGGTGGACAAAATGTCCCACATCATTTTTTCAGGGTGAACAAAACGTCCCACGCGATTTTGACAGGGTGGACAAAAAATCCCATGCTATTTCAACAGGGTGGACAAAACGTCCCATATTCAATTTTAATTCTCTAAAAGGGAATCATTATACTTAATAAAAAAGAATTGTTCAATTTATCTAAATTGTTGTTTGTTGAAATGATATTAGAAATGATATTAGCTCAATCATACTCAGTGTGAAAATATTTTGACTAATTACAATTAACTCATTCCATTTAGGAATAGAGACCTATCTAATTAATAAGTTAACTAATTGAAATCAAATTACTACAATCTTACAAACTGGGAAGATATTTTTACTAATTACAATTAACACATTCTGATTAGAAATGAGAGGAATGTATCAGTTTAAGAACAAAGTGAATTGTTTTTGTCAATAGAAGGTGTGGACAACTTCAATTCATTAAAAACTGTGAAAAAACAAACAGGTCAAAATAAATATATAGCCCTACATACAATATGTTGTATGCTAAAAGCAATATGGAGATCAAAGAGAATTACAAAGGCAATCAGATTCAGAACCTGTGCTACCAAGGATACTCATATACTAAGAAAAGAACAACCAAATCCCTAACACCACCTCAAGAATATGGGACATTTTGTCCACCCTGTCGAAATAGCATGGGACGTTTTGTCCACCCTGTCAAAATCGTGTGGGACGTTTTGTCCACCCTGCCAAAATGATGTGGGACGTTTTGTCCACCCTGAAAAAATGATGTGGGACGTTTTGTCCACCTGGTCAAAAATGGCATGGGACATTTTGTGCATGGGACGTTTTGTCCTACATTCATTTTTGGCATCTTGTTAATCTGATAAAAATGTTTAGTTGAAATTAGAATTTCTGTACTTTCTATATATTTGATGTTATCTCGGTTTATTATTATTATTATTATTATTATTCTGTCTGATCTGGCAAATGCCCCCTTCTTTTCTTTCTGTTTCTAGCGTCGGATATGTACAGCGAGAACGTAGGAAACACCTGCCAGAGCTTCCCAAGTCAATTGATGATGTTAGTTTGTTTGATTATAAGACTAGAAAGGGTGAAAACTTTGTATTGGCCGACGCAACTGTTGAGGGAGACGAGATAATCAGAATCATAATTATTGGTACTGATGCTGGATTTAAGCTGTTAGCAAAGAGTACAGTGTGGTATGGGGATGGGACTTTCTCTATATCCCCAGTCCACTTCTATCAATTGTACACAATGCATGGAATCGTCCCCGGCCAGCTTCTACCGCTTGTGTTTTGCCTTATGACAAAAAAGAGCAAATCAACATACGAACTATTGTTCGAGACAATTAAAAACGTGGCACGCGAAAAGGATACTGAACTTAAAGTAGAAACTATTCGCACTGATTTTGAAAGAAACTGCCATAAAAGCAGCTACTAAGGTGTTTGGTGTTGGAATTGAGTGCTGCTTTTTCGATCTATGCCAAGCCCATTGGAGAAAGATTCAGGATCTTGGTCTACGTCAGACATACATTGAAGACTCAGCATTCTCCATGAGCTGCAAAATGTTGTCAGCCCTCGCTTTCGTTCCACTGTCTGGTGCATACAGTGTATTCTTGGAGTTCCGTGCCGGTGTTCCAGAGGCAAATTCTGATCTTCTTGACTACATGGATAGGACATGCATCGGCTACTATACACATAAGTCCAAGACAAAGCATGTGAAAATGGTAAGAACAATTTACATTATTTATTTATTTAAACCTAAACCAAATACATTTTCATCTTGTTTCATATCATTTACCAATTTTATTTTTATACTTTCAGAAAATCAAAAAAAGTATTGAAAGATGCGCTGTTTCCACCACACCTCTGGAATGTGTATGAGCGCACTCTTGCTGATGAGCCCAGAACCAACAGTATACTTGAAGGATGGCACCGTCGCTTCAACACCATAGTAGTCAAGCACCATCCCAATATCTATGAATTTTGGGAGAGGCTCAAGGGGGAGCAGGCTCATACCGATACTCTGGTTGAGTAGTTGATCGCTGGACAGCAGCCGCAGCAACCCCGTATGAAAGTAGGTATGGCTCTAATAAAGTCTAACCTAAATAGTTGCAGAATTAAAAATCCATGTATAATACTGGTTATTTTTGTTTTTCAGGTGAGGAAAGAAAATGAAAGAATCCTTCGGGTTGTGCAGAGCTATGGTGACCGGGACAATGTGGAAAACTTGGTGGGATCGGATACAACTTAAACTATTAACTTTGAAAAATTTAAATTTCATGTCACTGGCTAATAAAGACCACCCTTGTCTTTCCTTACCATTATGTGTATTAACCAAATTTAGACGAAAAAAAAAATGACGAAAAAAAATTAGACATTTTTAGACGAATTAAGACACTTTTCGACGAAATTTAGACGAACTATCGTATTCGACGAATTGTCCTTTAGACGAAATGTCCTTTAGACGAAATGGGTTAAGACGAAATGTCATGGATCCTTATTCACAAACCGCATGGTGAACAGTGAAAATCCTTACCAGATGGCATCTTGTTACTCTTTTAAAAATGTTCACTTGAAATTAGAATTTCTCTACAGTAAGTACTTTTGATATACTTATATAATCTAGCCATTAAATTCACAAACTGCATGATGAATAGTGAAGCTACTGATCAGATGGTTTATCTGAAGCTACACTGTTTGCAAATGTAGAGATTGTCTTGTTAGGGGGACAAGTGAAAAAAAATAAATGAAAGGAAATCATGTCATAATGAAATTTTTCACCATATACATAAATGGAATATTGTTTGTTTGTATTGGAGTTTAACGGCCCAGTCAACACTATTTAGGTCATTTTTGAGCCGGTCTGTTTACCTATCCACACTTTTCCTGGGCAGGCGTATACATAAGCGGTTAATCAGTACATTGCACATTCTTTCGCACGAAACTGACAACTGCCCTTCTTGAATCAGCGGAAGGCAGAGAATGACAGAAGAAAAGATTTCATTATCAGTCTCCACGAAAGAAATGAATGTTGCCAACCCCGGCAGTAAATGAAATATATTTTAGGCATCTTGTTACTCTTTTAAAAAATATGTTCAGTTCTAATGGAAATTTCTCTACTAGGAAATAAAAATAAAAAGAAATAGTTATTTATTTATTTAATTAATTTTTTGTAGGACAATTTGTGATTTTATTTACCTATTTTTTGGCCACAGAGACACATTACATGCAAGTTCAGACCATCTATAATTAGCTAACGTTAGGAAATATATTCATGTAACAAACAGTGTAGCAGACTTCCAAGTATTACATTCAGAGCTGTATATGGAAAAAAACTTTAAATCTTATATCCTAAACACCAAGCAGATGGCATTCAATTTTTTTTTTGTTTTCAGAGAACATAATTTCCACAGGACTCATATACCAACAGCGGTAAGCCAAAAGGACAGTTACTTTCCCACAAAATGGCTAATAGGCTATCCACTATAAACTAACATAAGCGACACAAACATCCAAAGACAAACCATAACAAAAATAAACCGCGACAGAAGAACAGCCTTGAAACGGTCAGCGGAAACGAATTCCACTGGAGAGTGGGGGGGGGGGGGGGGGGGGCTTAAATCTATTTTACGTGGCCACAATCCTCGCCCTTACTTCCGTCGCGATTTAAACAAAAAATTTGTCCAGTCCGCATGAAGGCCTCCTAACTCATCAGTGCAACATCTCCGTGAACACAAATAATAAAACAATCACAGAGGTGAGACAACGGTCAGGACTTGACAGCAAGAAACCACTGAAATGCTGGAGCAAAAGAAAACCAACAGTTACACTGAATAGACTCCGATGAGCCCGACCAGAGACAGAGCATCAGGCACCAACCAACATTACCTTGAATTTGATCTCTCTAATTCTCAATAAGCCTTTACTTTGGTTTGTTTGTTTGTTTGATTTGAGGTTTAACGTCCCCGTCAACACAGTATAGGTCATTTTGGAGACGCTGCTTCCAATTATGTGGGACTTTAACCCGACATTGAGATGAAATAACATCTCAAGCCCTGTCACCCAATAAAACCAATAGGGTTTATAAGCATGGACGGTCCGCCTCGCACCACAGTTCCTGGACAGGCTCAGATCCTCTAAGTTGTTTACCAGTACTAGTGTGCGGACGGTTTCAGCTCTGCGTGGAAACATCATGCAGCCCATCTATTTATTCAAGCCCCGATGGGCGGGGGCGGACCTTTACGTTCGAACCGTCATAGAATCTGAGGCCTGACCCACCGGCGTGTAATTAAAGAGGGAAGCAAAGTTGTCAACCGTGATTGGGTTAACTACAATGCATGCAGTCTGTCGTATAACATTTATGTTGTACCCAATCTTTTTATATCAAAGAATGATTTTACGAAATTGGGTGCTGAAGTCATTGCGGTTATATATTTTTCTGAATTTATATACTAAGTCACCATGAAACTTGGTTTCGATAGACCTTATTGCAGAAGAGATTTAAAAAGTAGAAGTAAAACAAAGATCAGGAATTGATACAATTAACTTACTCCACCCATAAAAGACACCAAAGGGAAAGAAATACAAACATTAAGCGACCAGACCATAATGGAAACCCAAACAAAGGAAGGCCATAAGGACAGTTACTTTCCCACAAAATGGCCATATGGTCATCCAAAACCAAAAGACACAAGTGATACACACAGTAAGTAACAAACAACAACATAAATAAATCGCCACAGAAGAGCCGCCTTGTCCGATATTGAATTTTGAAATTAAATCAGAATGGCGTCTATAAAATTTTGAAAAGGCTTTGCGTAGTTTAATATACCATAACCCTGATTAAGAAGTTTAGCCGTTAATAATTTATTACGAGTGTTAAAGTCAGTTACATGACTACACACTCTGGCAATTCGAATTAATTGCGAAGTATAAACGCCATAGGATGGCGCACGAGGAACATCACCATCCAAAAAAGAAAAATTTACAATCTCAAAATCAAAATCATCGCGTTTATCATAAATTTTACGTCTCTGGTCGGGCTCAGCGGAGTCTAACTGTTGGTTTTCTTTTGCTCCAGCATTTCAGTGGTTTCTTGCTGTCGAGTCCTCACCGTTGTCTCACCTCTGTGGTTCTTTGATTTCTGTGTTCACGGAGATGTTGTACTGATGAGTTAGGAGGCCTTCATGCGGACTGAACAAATTATTTGTCTAAATCGCGACGGAAGTAAGGGCGAGGATTGTGGCCACGTAAAATCGATTTAAGCCCCCCAGTGGAAATCTTCCACTGACCGTTCCAAGGCGGCTCTTCTGTGGCGATTTATTTATGTTGTTGTTTGTTACTTACTGTGTGTATCACTTGTGTCTTTTAATTTTGGATGGCCATATGGCCATTTTCTGGGAAAGTAACTGTCCATATGGCCTTCCTTTGTTTAGGTTTCCATTATGGTCTGGTCGCTTAATGTTTGTATTTCTTTCCCTTTGGTGTCTTTTATGGATGGAGTAAGTTAATTGTATCAATTCCTGATCTTTGTTTTACTTCTACTTTGCACGAAACAAACCCATCTACAATAGATAGATGTAAATCCAAAAAACGGGGCCTCAGTGTCAGAAGAATTTGCTTTATTTAACTGAAGTTCTGGAGGTTCTCCGTAAAAAGTGTGGTTAATAAGGATTTTCATTACATCCACATAAGAAACTAATAGGCAGAAGGGCAACAAACCGGACAGCAATTGTATTCAATATACTCATGTTTTAACCTATTTTGTTCTGAATGAAATCTTCCACCTTATATATAGCACAAGTCCATTTCAAAATTTAGTGGTTCTTCAAAATTTATTTGGAAAATGGCTTAACTGTCTGCAAACAGTTTAGGCTCTGATCAGTCACCCCAGAATGTGGCATCTGATCTGGGCCAGCACTGTTTGCTAATAACCGGTTTTGGGATTTTTGATACAAAAATGGGTTAAAAAAAAAATGTGCACAATCATTCCGGAAAGCCAATATAGTATGATAACTTTATTAAATTAGCATTTGATAAAACATCAGAATATAGAACTTCAAAATCTGTAGCTGAACATTATAATTAACAACAATCATGGTATTTAAGTTAATTGACATAACCATTTTCTTGCAAAACTTCTCTGAAAAGTAGAAGTAAAACAAAGATCAGGAATTGATACAATTAACTTACTCCACCCATAAAAGACACCAAAGGGAAAGAAATACAAACATTAAGCGACAGGACCATAATGGAAACCCAAACAAAGGAAGGCCATAAGGACAGTTACTTTCCCACAAAATGGCCATATGGCCATCCAAAATTAAAAGACACAAGCGATACACACAGTAAGTAACAAACAACAACATAAATAAATCGCCACAGTAGAGCCGCCTTGGAACGGTCAGTGGAAGATTTCCACTGGGGGGGGGGGGGGGGGCTTAAATCTTTAGTACACCTCTGATTAACGATCGGCTCGATATGAGTGAAATAATATTGAAAGGGCCATAACCCCTGCCCAGAACCTTTTAGTATAGCAGGAGCTGCTTTTGTTGAATTTTGTGTGAGATAATCAGCATCAATGTAGTACCAAGTCCATGCAATTGAAAACTCACTTCATTGAAGTACCAGTGGGTATTCATCAAAGATAAGCCATATTATGACTAAGGAAATATGTTAAGTGTGCCTCAGTAAAATGGTCCTAACGATACTACTCAGTTTATGAAGCAGAAAGTTCATCTTGCAGTTTGTGAACTTAACAGATAGATTATATGAAGTGTGTAGAAAACAGAGAAATTCTAATTTCAGCTAAACATTTTAGATGCCAAAAAATTATTTCATATAATTCTATGGTGAAAACTTTCTGAGTATAAAACAGTATAGCTCCAAATAAGTCATCTAATCAGGATTTTCACTGTTCATCTTGCGGTTTGTGAATTTAACAGATTGATTATATCAAGCATATAGAAAGTAGAGAAATTCTAATTTCAACAAAACATTTTTAAAAGAGTAACAAGATGCCCAAAATCATCATATTTTCAACTCCATGTAATGAACAACCCTCTTAAACCCACTTTATATAGGAAAAACTAGGGCGTAAAGGGGTATACATTATTTTTCTTATTTCTGCTCCAAAAGATAGGTTGCGAGTTGTCGTTTGAACCGCCTCATTAAGGTGGTTCTAACAAGCACCCACAACCTATGTTTGGAATATTAATAAGAAAAATAGCACGTTTTCATCAGGAAAAATACCATTATGGAAACATGTAAGAATGCTCTGTCATATGGAAATGTTATCTTAATGATATTTCATATAATTCTATGGTGAAAAATTTCTGAGCATAACAACAGTGTAGCTCCAGATAGGATTTTCACTGTTCATCATGCAGTTTGTGAATTTAATAGATGGATTATATATGTATATCGAAAGTAGTAACTGTAGATAAATTCTAATTTCAAGTGAACAGTTTAACGGTTGGTTTTCTTTTGCTCCAGCATTTCAGTGGAGTCAAACTGTTGGTTTTCTTTTGCTCTAGCATTTCAGTGGTTCCTTGCTGTCGAGTCCTCACCGTTGTCTCACCTCTGTGGTTCTTTAATTATTTGTGTTCACGGAGATGTTGCACTGATGAGTTATGAGGCCTTCATGCGGACTGAACAAATAATTTGTCTAAATCGCGACGGAAGTAAGGGCGAGGATTGTGGCCACGTACAATCGATTTAAGCCCCCCCCCCCCCCCCCCCCAGTGGAAATCTTTCCACTGGCCGTTCAAGGCGGTACTTCTGTGGCGGTTTATTTATGTTGTTGTTTGTTACTTACTGTGTGTATCACTTGTGTCTTTTTATTTTGGATGGCCATATGGCCATTTTGTGGGAAAGTAACTGTCCTTATGGCCTTCCTTTGATTAGGTTTCCATTATGGTCTGGTCGCTTAATGTTTGTGTTTCTTTCCCTTTGGTGTCTTTGATGGGTGGAGTAAGTTAATTGTATCGATTCCTGATCTTTGTTTTACTTCTACTTAAAAAGAGTTACAAGATGCCATCTGATCAGGATCTTCATTGTTCATCATGCAGTTTATGAATTAAAAACAAAACAAAAAAAAAAAAAAAAAAAAACAGATAGATAATATCAAGGATATAGAAAGTACAAAAATTCTATTTTCAACTAGACATTTTTATCAGAGTAACAAGATGCTAAAATTATATATTTCATAAAAATATGGTGAAAAATTTCCTGAGCATAATAACATGTTTTTCCTTTTATTTATTTTATTTTAATATTTCTTTTTTCCTTTTTTTCTGCATATATGCCCACGAGGTGATATACCATACCAGCAGGTGTCATTTTCACTAAACAGTAATTATCTTCAATTATCATAGCCATTATATGGCTGATTAAAGCACTGGTCCTCCTGTATTTGGTCATAAAATTCTACCCCCGGTCCTCTAGCGGACTTGGTCCTCAGTCCTCTGGTCCTCCGTTAAAAGTCCTCAAATCATACCTTCCCGCCTCAATAAACCTTTGCCTTTAATGCCATAATCGTGTATGTTAATTAATGCTATCGACAAAAACACTTCAAACCCCGCAGCCAGGTTTGTGGCGATTTATTTATGTTGTTGTTTGTTACTTACTGTGTGTATCACTTGTGTCTTTTAATTTTGGATGGCCATATGGCCATTTTGTGGGAAAGTAACTGTCCATATGGCCTTCCTTTGTTTAGGTTTCCATTATGGTCTGGTCGCTTAATGTTTGTATTTCTTTCCCTTTGGTGTCTTTTATGGATGGAGTAAGTTAATTGTATCAATTCCTGATCTTTGTTTTACTTCTACTTTAGATACCTATGCAAACAGTGTAGACCCTAATTAAATTGCCTATAATCAGCAATATAGCGGGATCTACATAGCATGACACCTGCTGACGATTTTATGCAAAATGCCCAATTTAGTAGTATGGACATCTCCAAAATCAATGATGGAAAAGTGCGTTTCATAAACGCAGAGGAGAAAGAGTTAAAAAAAGAAACACACTCCTTCCGTAAGAAAAAAAAAATACTGAAACACGCCTAAACAAATGCATTGGGAAATTTACCACCAAAAACGAAAATTTTAAGATGAAAAATTGTGATTTTTTTTAATTTCTGCTCAAAATATAGATTGTGAGTACTCGTTAGAACTGCCTTATCGAGCGGTTCTAACTAGAACCCACAATCTATATTTTTGAGCAGAAATAAGGAAATAAGGTTTACCCCTGTAAATTCCAGTTTAACTATATAAAAGAGGGTAAAAGAGGGTCAAAATTATATAGGCGTGTTTTCGTGATGTATCAAGGTAGAAGTAAAACAAAGATCAGGAATCGATACAATTAACTTACTCCACCCATCAAAGACACCAAAGGGAAAGAAACACAAACATTAAGCGACAAGACCATAATGGAAATCTAAACAAAGGAAGGCCATAAGAACAGTTACTTTCCCACAAAATGGCCATATGGCCATCCAAAATAAAAAGACACAAGTGATACACACAGTAAGTAACAAACAACACCATAAATAAACCGCCACAGAAGAACCGCCTTGGAACGGTCAGTGGAAAGATTTCCACTGGGGGGCTTAAATCGATTTTACGTGGCCACAATCCTCGCCCTTACTTCGGTCGCGATTTAGACAAATAATTTGTTCAGTCCGCATGAAGGCCTCATAACTCATCAGTGCAACATCTCCGTGAACACAAAAAATCAAAGAACCACAGAGGTGAGACAACGGTGAGGACTCGACAGCAAGAAACCACTGAAATGCTGGAGCAAAAGAAAACTAACAGTCAGACCCCGATGGGCCCGACCAGAGACAGAGTATCAGGCGAAATGAAGCTTTTTTATTTCATATCCGAAAAACAAAACCCACAAAAATTACAGGCTGTTACCGAGGAGAAATTCCCGCCAAGAAAGGGAAGCTCTAGACACTATGTCATATCACAAAAAGAAAAGAAATGGATAAATAATTCCTATTTGCAATTAAATGTTATTAAAACATGTTTTTGTCATGCAATGATTTTTATTACCGGTAAAAACCTTCCTTTCGCTATTTGGACCAAACGGTAAAATCTTCTTTGGCATTTTGAAGTCGAATGGTAACAAAGTAAAAGTAAAACAAAGATCAGGAATTGATACAATTAACTTACTCCACCCATAAAAGACACCAAAGGGAAAGAAATACAAACATTAAGCGACCAGACCATAATGGAAACCTAAACAAAGGAAGTCTATCTATCTATCTTCATATACTGAGTCAGTCGACGTCATACTTGGCCATTACCTCAGTTGAAATTCAAATGAATTCAATTTATATACAGATAGCTAATGAAACTTACGACTTGATTCGTATTCACATGTCAAAACTGAAAAAAATGTACAAAATCAATACCAATGATACGTAAATTAAACATGCTATTAATTAACAATTAACCGGCCCCGATAGCTCAGTTGGTAGAGTGTCCTCTCCGGGGAACGAGAGGTCACGGGTTCGATCACGGGCCGCGACATACCAAAGTCGTTAAGAATGGTACTAGCTGCTCCTCGCTTTGCACTCAGATTTACAAGGAAGTGCTAGGACTGGTCGACCCAGTGTCAGGATAATGTGACTGGGTGAGGTATCATGTAATGTGTCTGGGACATGATACTTCAGTGAGGCAGCACTATAAAAGTGAGCATTGAGCTCCCTGTCGCAACCAGACACCGGTAATGGTATGACTGAAAAAAATGTTGAAAGTGACGTTAAACCCGAATTTCACACACACACACACACACACACACACTATCTATCTATCTTCATATACTGAGTCGGTCAAACTTGGCGATTACCTCAGTTGGGTGGTGCGCTAAATTTAGAATTTAGCAAAAAAAAACAAAAAAAAAACACCCACTGGATGAGTTCTTAAAACTATTTACAATCTGCTTTCAGAGGTGTACTAAAACGCACACCTCTGGATCCCAATCTACACCATGCGGGCTTTGAACTCCTCTGCAGTTTTGGCATTTACCACAGAGGAGGGAAGACTATTCCACTGAGGAATAGTTCTAGGGAAGAAAGAATTCTTCAGGGCATCACTATAGGCCTGGTACCTACGATATTGACTGTTGTTTAGTTTTGATGCCCTTGTTTGAGTTGAAGTAGTCACAGGGGTCAAGTATTTATCTTTATTAAGAGACACTGTGGCGGAGTGTATCTTATAAAAGAAGGTTAAAGAGGACTGCTCGCGACGGGCCTCCAACGATGGCCGCTCCAGCTCATCGAGCATTTCACCAACACTACTTCTGTTCCGCCATCGCCTGCAGGTCCATCGGGCAGCCGTCCTCTGAACCTTCTCAACCTGTTGAACCTGAGTTTTAACATGGGGATGCCAAACAGGTGATGCATACTCTAATTGAGGTCTAACCAAGGTTTTGTATGCGACATCCTTTGTCTGCCTAGGTGCATCTAAGAAACCCTAATGTCCTAGTTGCTTTAGAGGTAATCTCAGAAATATGTTGACCCCAATCAAGATTATCAGTAATGGTGATACCAAGATATTTTGCGGATTGGACATGTTCCAAAGTATGCTGATAATCACACACACACACACACACACACACACACACACACACACACACACACACACACACACTTAACAATTAATTAGCACATCGTTATGAACAGAAATCAATATAATTAGGTTATTGCATGCACGATCGTTAGAACTAATAATACTTATCTGTGATTTCGGCGACATTGATACACATGCTTAATTAACTGACAATTATTGTTAATGCAAATCAAAAAGAGAAACGATCAGGAACTGATACAATCAGATCCTAAATTCTTCCCACAATATCCCTTATGCAAACTTAAATAACTAAATAAATAATAAAAAAAATCTTAACTAGACCTTACTCTATCCTAATGTAACAGACTATAACATATCGATCCTATCCTAATTTATATATACATGTACCATACAATGGTGATTTCACTATAATATCCTACTCCACTTTTGTGCTTTCGGTGATTCCCCTACCAAACTCGTCCCTACTAAACCCAACCTGGCCATAACCAACAATAACCTACTCTTACCTACCCTATCCTATCTTACCATACCCTATCCGATCATCAATGGTGATTTCTGTCATTTCTGTGATCATTTCTGTGTTTCGATAGATTTCGGTGCTGTTACCCGATCCCAACAAACACGACAATTGTAATACTAGCTTTATTATTTTTATTCAAAATGGACGCCAATGTTCCACATGTTCAGCTAAAATTCTTTACAAAACAGTCTAAGTAAGACATATCAAGTTTGTTCATATTTTTATTGAATTAATTTATAGTAGCGTGATAGCTCAGTGGTTAGTGCACTTGCCTCTCATGCTAGAGGGAATCCTGGACGTTTTCTATCTCGAGTTGTTTCGACCGGGTCGATTCGGCCTGAGTCGTTTCGGCCTAAAATACGACTTGGGTCATTTCGTCCTTGTTTGGTGGTTCGTTTCGGCCAGATTTTACTAGAAAGATTTTTTTAGCAGATTACCTGTAGAATATTATATATTTGTAATATTTTTACATGGCCTTTCACATTAGCCAAGTTTATAAAAGCCCAATTAAAAAATTTTAAAAGTACTTTTCAAAGCGGGTCGGTATAAAACGCAGCACTTTAGTGCAGCTATATTAAAAATATAGGAAAATGCAGCCAATAAGGAAATCATAGGTAATGCAGCTATTATAGAAAACAGTATAAAATGCAGCCGCATATGCAGCCAATATATAATATATAGTGTAGTATTCGCTTTTCAGTTAAAAATTATCTTATATTTTCATAAATCTGCTCAAAACATAGACTGTGAGAACCGCCTCGGGGAGGCTGTTCTAACCAGTACCCACAATCTGTGTTTTACCCACAATCCATGTTTTTGAGCAGAAATATGAAGACTAATGTGCACACCTGAAAACCATTTTTAGCTATATAAATGTTGGATTTAATGGAATCAAGATAGGCGTGTTCTTGTTATGTCTTGATAAACCTGGGCCTCTCCATCTTTGTGTTGTTTGAATAAAGATCGCAGATTAAACTGATGCCTAAGCCCCAGTTTATATAGAGAAAACGGGGGTTTAGTGGAGGGATACATTATTTTTCTTATATCTGCTCTTAGACACAGGTTGTGAGTCCTCAATAGAACCGCCTCAATGAGGCCACCTCAATGAGGCGGTTCTAACGAGCACCACAACCTATGTTTGCAGTATAAAGAGGTCATTTTGGAGACAATGCTTCCAATTTTGTGGGACTTTTATCCGACATTGAGATGAAATATGACATCCCAAGCCCTGCCGCCCAATGAAACCAATAGGGTTTATAAGCACTGCTTTTCCTGGACAGGCTTAGATCCTCTAAGTGGTTTACCAGTACTCCAGTTTCATCTCTGAGTGGAAACATCATGCATCCGATCTATTTCTTCAAGCCCTGTTCGGCGGGGGTCGAGCGTAACGGTATATAACGTCAAACAAGAATGCTCTCAAACTGGACGTATCTTGGAAATAAGAATAAGACATAGAAAAGAACAAAATAAAGAGAACATATTAACTTCATGTTTAGCTTGTAAATACGGGTACAAAAATGCATAATATGAGAAAACATATGGAAAACATAAGGAAAACAACCTAATAGTTACATTTGAGCAATCACACAAGATTATATCCTCTAACCGGGCTGCCAGTACTCGTTTGCGGCCGGTTTCAGCTCTGCGTGGATGCATCATGCAGCCCCATCTAGCTCTTCAAGCCCCAGTTATATAAATTCATGTACCAGAAACCCCAAAACGGGTATTTGGCGAACAGTGTAGGCCCAGATCAGATGCCGCAGAGCATGGCCTCTGATCAGGACCTACACTGTTTGCAAAAAGGAAAGGCCCATCACGTTAACAAGTCTGTGAAATATAGACCCCCCCCCTTAACCCCATTTTATATAGAGAAAACTTGGGGGTTTATGGGGGTATACATTAATTGCCTTGTTTCTGCTCCAAGACATAGGTTGTGGGTACGCGTTAGAACCGCCTCAATGAGGCAGTTCTAACGAGCACCCAAAACCTATGTTTGGAGTATAAATAAGAAAAATATCACAAATTTTCATCAGAAAAATTACCTTTTTTGAAGTTTGAAAAATGCACTATATCACACGGATGTTTTCTCGTACTGCATTTTTCTAATAAATTTTGAAGAAAACACAATCTGACTCCCCTGAATTTTGAAATGTACTCTTGCTATATATAAGAAGGAAGATTCCATTTGGTACCAGAAGGGTTAAAGTTGTAAATACAATATATACAAATATGCATGTATAATTTGAGTTAATTTGTATCTCTCAATGCATTGGTCAGTTATAAATTTTTACTGGATTCTTCACCATTCCAAAACCTCTTGGTTATGAGCAGTATACCTTTCATACACATACCTAAAGGTGTGAAAACAGAAGTTTACCTGTACTAATCTGTGTGATGTTTCAACAAGATCACTACTGTTCACACACATCCCTAAAGGTGTGAAAAACAGCAGTTTACCTGTATTAATCTGTGTGATGTTTTAACAAGATCACTGAATAGAGAGTTTTAATAATGTGCAGCTCTATTTTCTTTAGATATTTAAGAAGATAATTTTGGAAAAATTGACTATGATATAAAGCAGCATTACGTCCATACTGTAATCATTAATCCATAATTAATAATGAAAATAGAAATGCAAGATAACATGAGAATCAGAAAAGTTAAAGACAAGAGAGAATTACACATAGACTACGATATAATAATTCCGCTATTAAGACTACTTTCCAGACTTCTAAAAAGTGGTCTTATTAGCGGGGTGGTCCTAATAATGGAATTGGTGAATAAAATATTGTTGGCAAGATTGATTTAAATTCGTATTAAATTTGTAGTCTATGTGTATTGTGCCTTTTTTGAGGCAAATAATGTATACCCCCATAAACCCCAGTTTTCTCTGTAAAAATTTGGGTTTAGGGGGGGGGGTCTATATTTCACAGACTTGTTAACATGATGGGCCTTTCCTTTTTGCAAACAGTGTAGGTCCTGATCAGAGGCCATGTTCTGCGGCATCTGATCTGGGCCTACACTGTTTGCCAAATACCCGTTTTGGGGTTTCTGGTACATGGATTTATATAACTGGGGCTTGAAGAGATAGATGGGGCTGCATGATGCATCTACGCAGAGCTGAAACCGGCCGCAAACTAGTACTGGCGATCCGCTTAGAGGATATAATCTTGTGTGATTGCTCAAATGTAACTATTAGGTTGTTTTCCTTATGTTTTCCATATGTTTTCTCATATAATGCATTTTTGTATTCACAAGCTAAAAATGAAGTTAATATGTTCTCTTTATTTTGTTCTTTTCTATGTCTTATTCTTATTGCCAAGATGCGTCCAGTTTGAGAGCATTGTTGTTTGACGTTATATACCGTTACGCTCGATCCCCGCCCAACAGGGTTTGAAGAAATAGATCGGCTGCATGATGTTTCCACGCAGATCTGTCCAGGAAAAGCAGTGCCTGTAAACACTATTGGTTGCATTGGGCGACAGGGCTTGGGATGTCATATTTCATCTCAATGTCGGATAAAAGTCCCACAAAATTGGAAGCAACGTCTCCAAAATGACATCTTTATACTGCAAACATAGGTTGTGGTGCTCGCTAGTACCGCCTCATTGAGGTGGCCTCATTGAGGCGGTTCTATTGAGGACTCACAACCTATGTCTAAGAGCAGATATAAGAAAATAATGTATCCCTCCACTAAACCCCCATTTTTTTCTATATAAACTGGGGCTTAGGCATCAGTTTAATCTGCGATCTTTATTCAAACAACACAAAGATGGAGAGGCCCAGGTTCATCACATAACAAGAACACGCCTATTTAATTTTGATCCCATTAAACCCAACATTTATATAGCCAAAAATGGTTTTCAGGTGCGTAAATTAGTCTTCATATTTCTGCTCAAAAACATAGATTGTGGGTAAAACATAGATTGTGGGTACTGGTTAGAACAGCCTCCCCGAGGCGGTTCTCACAATCTATGTTTTGAGCAGATGTATGAAAATATAAGATAATTTTTAACTGAAAAGCGAAAAGTGAATACTACACTATATATTATATATTGGCTGCATTTGCGGCTGCATTTTATACTGTTTTCTATAATAGCTGCATTACCTATGATTTCCTTATTGGCTGCATTTTCCTATATTTTTAATATAGCTGCATTAAAGTGCTGCGTTTTATACCGACCCTTTCAAAGCCATGTTGTTAGTTAGCACCAATGAGGTGGTGTGTCTAGGATCTAATATGGTCCCCAACGTTACTTCCTTGTTATTTACGTTTTTCTTGAAGTTTTGCCGACCAAATAAGATAAATAGTGAAGTGATAATTCCGAATATTGTTGTATTGTTTTATTCCTATTTGTTTGATGTTATTTAAATGAAATATAGGTTTTCTAACGATAAGACAGTGGCTGAAAATGGTGAGCTGTTTGGCACTTATTTTGCAACAACAACAATGAGTGATTGAAAATGTGGTCGTGTAAACAATGCATTCCGTAAGTGTGTTTGTCTTGGAGATGATCATGTATTCACTTATGATATTTAGGCGTGATTTTTATCCCCACGTTTTTCAAAAAAAGTGGGGATATTGTTATCGCCTCCGTCCGTCTGTCTGTCCGTTGGTCTGTCCGGCTATCTCCTCCTAAACCGTTAGCCGGAATTCAACCAAATTTGGTATGCGAGTTGCTTACATGAATGGCTTGCGCAAGAGCACTTTTTTTTTGTCCCCGACCCAGGGGCCCTGGGGAGGGGTCAAAAGGTCAAATTTTGACCTACTGTGGAGAAAACGTGGGGATTTGCGATGGCTTGCCATCGACTGCGCGCTCTAGTTTTAAGTTTCTATCGGTTTATAACCAGGGCTTCTGTTACGACGTACGGCATATATTACGTCCTGAAATCGCTTCCGGACGCCCAAATGAAACATCAAAGGCGTCCCGCGGACTCCAAAAAATTTCTCTGTACGGCCGAAATCTTTACCAAGACGTATAAACCCGCCCACTTTTAGCGGTTTGTAAAAAGTTTGCTCCGCCTGCTTAGCTGAAACCGCTGTGTTTATTGAGTTCCAAGATATTGGAATCACGTGCGTCGGCACACCATTGATCATCATCGGTGTGTGAAAAGCATGTCGAGGTGATTGCTCGGTGTTTGCATATAATTAAACTGATTAGTAGTTGAGGATAAACTAATTATCTCATTGACGATAAGTGTTTTTTTAATCCAGCAAACTTGTTACTGTTTAAATTTAAACGGGTCGTAAGTTAGGTGTTTGGTAGTGAGATTATCATTAGCGATGCAAAGTGTGACAATAGTTTCAAAGATAGATGAGCATTTTTTTTCTTGAGTAAATAGCAGGTGTTCACTAGGTGAAATGATGAAAATAATTTATAAAATCCCAAAATGTCGCCGCGATCGCTGTTTGATTTTGGCGCCTCGAAAATACGTAAAACCGGCGAATGTGACCAGGCCGGTTCGTCAGGGTCTGAGCTGCAGTCTGATCTGTCTGTTAGCCAAAAAGCAAAAAAAAATAAAAATAACGCTGACTCGTCTAAGTCTGCTCCAATTGACCAAACTTGCATGTGTTTCTGCTGTTTGTCTGAAGCAGTTCCGAGTGTTTAGAGTACAGTTTGGCAAAAACTTTTTACGAAAGAATTTTTCTTTATTTCTTTTTAATCCATATATGACAATGGGTGTCAGGTTTGTTTTCTTTGTGTTTAGTTCTATAAAAAAGTGTAGACAGATCAGACGCTATGTTCTTTGGCATCTGATCTGGCTCTACACGGTTTGCTAATGACCCGAAAATGGGCATATAGACATATATGGGGATGGGTAAAGCGATTGTTTTGTTTACTTTTTAGCTCACCGTCACGTAGTGACGAGGTGAGCTTTTGGGATCACATTTCGACCGTCGTGCGTCCGTAAACAATTTCTTTAAACGACATCTCCTCCTAAATCTCCTCCTAAACCACTGACCGGATTTTGACCAAACTTTACAGAAATGATCCTTAGGTGGTCCACTTTCAAAATTGTTCAAATGGTTCCGGTCCGTTGCACATTTAGGTCATAGGAGCCAAAAATAGATTTTTTTCACCAAAAACTTAAAAAATCTTCTTCTCTGAAACCACAAGGCCTAGGTCTTTGATATTTGGTATGAAGCTTCATCTACTGGACCCCTATCAAGATTGTACAAATTATAGTGCTGGGGCCAAAAATGCCCCCACCCCGGGGCCTTTTGGTTTTACATGGGCTTATATAGGGAAAATCTTGAAAAATCTTCTTCTCTGAAACCGCTAGGCTCAGGTCTTTGATATTTAGTATGAAGCTTCACCTAGTGGACCCCTACCAAGATTGTTCAAATTATAATGCTGGGGCCAGAAATGCCCCCGCTCTGTGACACTTTGGTTTTACATGGCTTATGTAGGGAAAATCTTTAAAAAATCTTCTTCTCTGAAACCACCAGGCCCAGATCTTTGATATTTGGTGTGTAGCTTCATCTAGTGGACCTTTGCCAAGATTGTTCAAATTATAGCCTTTGTTGATATTTGGTATGAAGCTTCATCTTTTTAAACCTCCCTCAACATTATGCACATTGTAGCCAAGGTTGGGCGGTCAAAACCAGGGGCGGTTTTAACCGGTTAAAACCGTCCCGGTCAATACTCCCAAAGTGGTCAATACTGGTCGATTGAAATATTGAGTGGTCAATTGAATAATTTTAGTGCTAAAAAAGCAAAGCTACTGAAACTATTTTGAAGTTTTGCTCTCTTTGCTGGAGGCTGATCATTTGATAGAGTTTCACATGTTATTTCTTCAAGTGGTCTCTTAGCAATACTTTCTGGCTTTTTAAGCACTAGGCATTTTTGTCTGTGACTCATCAGTCTTAAGACCTTAGCACTAACTTCAACACCTTGCACTGTTTTTATACCCGCTTTTTCGAAGAAAAATCGGGTATATTGTTTTCGTACCACACTTCACTCCGGCGTCTGTCTGTCTGTCCGTCTGTCTGTCCGTCCGTCACGTTTCTTGTGATTGGATCTCCTCTGCAACCACTGAAGTTACACTTTTGAAACTTTGCATGTGGATAGTACATGGAATGTAGATGGCAGTGGGCAACTTTTTTGTGACCTTGACCTCAACATGACCCCAAGGTCAAAGGTCAAAAATTATGATTTGCCATATCTCCTAAACTATTGGAGTTACACTTCTGAAACTTTGCTTATTGGATGGTCCTTGGAATATAGAATATGTCAGGTTACTTTTGGTGTGACCTTGACCCCAAGGTCAAAGGTCAAAAAGTATGATTTTGCCATATCATCTAAACTATTAGAGTTACACTTCTGAAACTTTGGTTATTGGATGGCCCTTGGAATATAGAATAAATTTTGATACTTTTGGTGTGACCTTGACCTCAACATGACCCCAAGGTCAAAGGTCAAAAATTATGATTTGCCATATCTCCTAAACTATTGGAGTTACACTTCTGAAACTTTGCTTATTGGATGGCCCTTGGAATATATGATATGTTGGGCTACTTTTGGTGTGACCTCGACCCCAAGGTCAAAGGTCAAAAAGTATGACTTTGCCATATCTTCTTAACTATTGGAGTTACACTTCTGAAACTTGTTTATTGGATGGCTGTTGGAATATAGAATAAATTGGGATACTTTAGGTGGACCTCAACATAACCCCAAGGTCAAAGGTCAAAAAGTATGACTTTGCCATATCTTCTAAACTATAAGAGTTACACTTCTGAAACTTTGCTTATCAGTTAGAATGTTCTTTGCAACTTTTTTTAACTTACTTGTAGTTTTGGCTAGCTATTACATAGTCATTAATAGTGTTATTAATAGAAAAAGCGGGTATTTGCGATGGTTTACCATCGACTGCAGATCTAGTTTTTTTTTTTTTTTTTTTGTTGTTGTTGTTATGTTCCATAATAGTGAAGAAGTTCCAAATTGGGTCTTTAGGTTTCATTCATTTTTGACACCTTCAGTAATAGCTTGATGATAAGATACTGTCCATATTGCATATAAATCAAAATTTCACACATTATGAATAAAGCCTGGTGTCAGTTTATAATACCTCTATTAGGGTCATGTAATTGGTCAATTTAGCAATCAGATCTTTGCCAAACCCACTGCAGTGGCAGGGGTTAGTCTGTTTTGACAGCAATTTACAGGTGTTGCAGATACTTTTAAATATTCAAAGACATCATTGAATCTTCAAATATTGTTTGGTTAATAAATAAAGGACCTTTCATAAATCCTTCAAAATCCATGATACATTCAGCTTATTCATATTCCTGTAAATCAAAGTATGAACAGTCAATCTAACCTATAAAGGAAAAAAGAATAATTATAAAGATTGATTGATTGAAAAGAACAGGCCTGTCTACAGTTCAGTGAGTCAATCTACCAGCAAAAATGTCTTTTGATGAAATACAAGATACCTCAAATAATTACTGTTATTAATAAAAACTATTTTTTCTTGTTCAGTGATGAAAATATAGTCTAACATCATGTACACGATGTAGAGGGAAAGCTTTTAAGACCAGTTTAGCAACAGACAGAGGTATATACTCTAGTGATTTAATCAACCACCAATCGACCAGTATTGACCAGTAATGACCGGTTAAAACCGGTTTTAACCACCGGCCCGGTCAATACTCATATTGACCGGCTTTTTGCCAACCTTGATTGTAGCCCTGGGGTCAATAATGGCCCTCCCCGAGGCCCACATATTACTCTATCATATGGATCAGGTGAGCGATCCAGAGCCATTATGGCCCTTTTGTTATTTATTTATTTTTGGTGTGTGTGTGTGTGGGGGGGGGGGTTACTTGGAAAATTTATACAGGCCAAGCAAAAAAATTTTTCTTTTTTTGTATGCACTCCTCTGCACTATACTGACCTCATGTGTGTCACATAGTTATGAGTAGTTTTAACTTCCTCTCAGGGCTTTGCTTGATTGTTTTGTATTAAACGGCCCGGTCAACACTATTCAAGTCATTTTTGAGCCGGTCAGTTTACCTATCCACATTTTTCTAGCCATCTAAAAAAATATATTTCCAAGGACTGTGGGAAATACAGGGAATTCCCGGGAAATACAGGGAATTCCCAGGAAACACAGGGAATTCCCGGGAAAAACTGGGAAATATACATTTACCAAGATGCTTAATAATATCCCCTACCTAGCTTTTTGAAAGCAAAATTATATTAAGTTCATATTGAATTACCTGTAAGATCTACAGTTACCTTTTTATGGTATTATATAATTTCTTTTCAAAACATGACTCTGGCATATTAGTTTTTAATTTTCAGCCATTTGACTTGACTTGAAAATAAGAATACTCTGTTGTTTTAATGCATGTCTTAACCAAACAATTAATTTCTCACACCTTTTAGCAATTGGAGTATTATTCAGTCACTATTTACCTGACAAACTTGCAAACAAGCCTTTCATTTTAACATGGACTAGTGAAAAAGTTGTAAAAATTCAGACATTCATAAAAGTTGCTGTGACTCTCCAAAAATTTGAACAATGTGTTTTTTTTTCATGTAAGTATACAAAACACAGTTCAAATGGCAAACCCTCCTGAAGGAGCAGTCTGACCTGAGTCAGCACTGTTTGGTGAGGCCTGTCTGCCCTAAATCTTAGGATCATTATGGTATTCATCTTCTATATACCGGCCCCGATAGCTCAGTTGGTAGAGTGTCCGCTCCGGGGAACGAGAGGTCACAGGTTCGATCCCAGGCCGCAACATACCAAAGTTGTTAAAATGGTACTAGCTGCTCCTCGCTTGGCACTCAGATTTACGAGGAAGAGCTAGGACTGGTCGACCCAGTGTCAGGATAATGTGACTGGGTGAGGTATCATGTAATGTGTCTGGGACATGATACTTCAGTGAGGCAGCACTATAAAAGTGAGCATTGAGCTCCCTGTCACAACCAGACACCGTCGTGATATGACTGAAAAATTGTTGAAAGCGACGTTAAACCCGAATTCACACACACACTCATCTTCTATAGCATTTTTTATGCCCCCGCCTATTCGGAGAATAGTGGAAGGGCATTAAGTTTTACCCCTGTCCATCTGTTTGTTTGTCCGTCCGTCCTTCCCGACATTGTCCGTCCGTCCCGACATTGTGTCCGGGCCATAACTCCTAAACTGTATGGAATATATTCAAGAAACTTCACAGGTGCATTCATCACACTGAGACGATGTGTCATGAACAAGGAAGACAACTCTTGCATTTTTATGCCCCCGCCTATTCGGAGAATAGCAGAAGGGCATTAAGTTTTACCCCTGTCTGTCCGTTCGTTTGTCAGCACCAACGAAACGACATTTAGGGGGGGGGGGGCAAAAAATTTGGACAGTTTGACACTTCGGTATATATTCTTGAGTCCAAATCGACTTTATTCCGTAATTTTGGTACTTAAGTTGCAAAAATTCGCTCTAAGGTGGCTTGCCGCTTAAGTAGTCAATATGCCGACACCTAGCCACATAAGTATCCATTCTTAGAGACGTCGGTCCGTCCCGACATCGTGTCCAGGCCATAACTCCTAAACCGTATGGAATTGATTTGAGGTTTAACGTCCCCGTCAACACTGTAAAGGTCATTTTGGATACGTTGCTTCCTATTTTGTGGGACTTTTACCCGACAATGAGATGAAATGACATCTCAAGCCCTGTCGCCCAATGAAACCAATAGGGTTTATTAGCATGGACAGCCTGCCTCGCACCGCGGTTCCTGGACAGGCTTAGATCCTCTAAGCGGTTTACCAGTACTAGTGTGCGGGCCGGATTCAGCTCTGCGTGGAAGCATCATGCAGTCCATATATTTCTTCAAGCCTCGATGGACCGTATGGAATATATTCATGAAACTTCACAGGTGCATTCATCACACTGAGACCCTGTGTCATGAACAAGGAAGACAACTCTTGCATTTTTGGTTTTTGGATTATCTGCCCTTGACTTAGTACCATATAGTAAACCGTGTCGGGGCCATAACTCCTAAACTGTACGGAATATATTCATGAAACTTCACAGGTGCATTCATCACACTGAGACGATGTGTCATGAACAAGGAAGACAACTCTTGCATTTTTGGTTTTGGATTATCTGCCCTTAACTTAGTACCATATAGTAAACCGTGTCCGGGCCATAACTCCTAAACCGTGTGAAATATATTCATGAAACTTCACAGGTGCATTCATCACTTTGAGACGATGTGTCATGAACAAGAAAGACAACTCTTGCATTTTTATTATCTACCCTTGACTAAGAACCATATAGTAAACCGTGTCGGGGCCATAACTCCTAAACCGTATGGAATATATTCATGAAACTCCACAGGTGCATTCATCACACTGAGACGATGTGTCATGAACAAGGAAGATAACTCTTGCATTTTTGGTTTTGGATTATCTGTCCTTGACTTAGTACCATATAGTAAACCGTGTCCGGGCCATAACTCCTAAACCATATGGAATATATTCATGAAACTTCACAGGTGCATTCATCACACTGAGACGATGTGTCATGAACAAGGAAGACAACTCTTGCATTTTTTGGTTTTTGGATTATCTGCCCTTGACTTAGTACCATATAGTAAACCGTGTACGGGCCATAACTCCTAAACCGTATGAAATATATTCATGAAACTTCACAGGTGCATTCATCACTTTGAGACGATGTGTCATGAACAAGAAAGACAACTCTTGCATTTTTGTTTTTTTTGATTATCTACCCTTGACTAAGAACCATATAGTAAACCGTGTCCGGGCCATAACTCCTAAACCGTATGGAAAATATTCATGAAACTTCACAGGTGCATTCATCACACTGAGACAATGTGTCATGAACAAGAAAGACAACTCTTGCATTTTTGGTTTTTGGATAATCTACCCTTGACTAAGAACCATATAGTAAACTGTGTCCGGGCCATAACTCCTAAACCGTATGGAATATATTCATGAAACTTCACAGGTGCATTCATCACACTGAGACGATGTGTCATGAACAAGGAAGACAACTCTTGCATTTTTGGTTTTTGGATTATCTGCCCTTGACTTAGTACCATATAGTATACCGTGTCCGGGCCATAACTCCTAAACCGTATGGAGTATATTCATGAAACTTTACAGGTGCATTCATCACACTGAGACGATGTGTCATGAACAAGAAAGACAACTCTTGCATTTTTGGTTTTTGGATTATCTGCCCTTAATGCATATATTTTATGATTGATTTGAAGTACTTTTGTAATATTTTTAGCTCACCTGTCACGTAGTGACAAGGTGAGCTTTTGGGATCACTTTTTGTCCGCCTTGCATCCGTCCGTGCGTTCGTCCGTGCGTCCGTAAACTTTTTTCTTCAAACGACATCTCCTCCTAACCACTGATCAGATTTTGACCAAACTTCACAGGAATGATCCTTAGGTGGTCCCCTTTCAAAGTTGTTCAAATGGTTTCGGTCTGTTGCACATCTAGGTCACAGGAGCTAAAAATAGATGTTTTTACTGAAAATTTTAAAAATCTTCTTCTCTGAAACTGCAAGACCAAGGTCTTTGATATTTGGTGTGAAGCTTTATCTGGTGGATCTCTACCAAGATTGTTCAAATTATAGCCCTGGGGCCAAAAATGCCCCCGCTCCAGAGGGGGAAGGGCTTTGGTTTTACATAGGCTTATATAGGGAAACTCTTTAAAAATCTTTTTCTCTGAAACCGCAAGGCCCAAGTCTTTGATATTTGGTGTGAAGCTTCATCTAGTGGACCTCTACCAAGATTGTTCAAATTACAGCCCTAGTGCCAAAAATGCCCCCGCCTGGGGGCCTTTGGTTTTACATAGGCTTATATAGGGAAAACCTTTAAAAATCTTCTTCTCTGAAACCGCAAGGCCCAAGTCTTTGATATTTGGTGTGAAGCTTCATCTAGTGGACCTTTATCAAGATTGTTCAAATTATAGTCCTGGGGCCAAAAACGCCCCTGCCCCAAGGGCCTTGGTTTTACATAGGCTTATGCACTGTATAGGGAAAATCTTTAAAAGTCTTCTTCTCTGAAACCGCAAGGCTCAGGTCTTTGATATTTGGTATGAAGCTTCATCTAGTGGACCTCTACCAAGATCGTTCAAATTATAGCCCTGGGGCCAAAAATGCCCCCGCCCCGGGGGCCTTTGGTTTTACATAGGCTTATATAGGGAAAATCTTTAAAAATCTTCTTCTCTGAAACCACAAGGTCCAAGTCTTTGATATTTGGTGTGAAGCTTTATCTAGTGGACCTCTATCAAGATTGTTCAAATTATAGCCCTGGGGCTAAAAATGCCCCTGCCCCGAGGGCCTTTGGTTTTACATAGGCTAATATAGGGAAAATCTTTAAAAATCATCATCTCTGAAACCACAAGGCCCAGGTCTATGATATTTGGTATGAAGCTTCATCTAGTGGACCTCTACCAAGACTGTTCAAATTATAGCCCTGGGGCCAAAAGTGCCCTCGCTCCGGGGGCCTTTGGTTTTACATAGGCTTATATAGGGAAAATTTTCTTCTCTGAAACCAGAAGGCCCAAGTCTTTGATATTTGGTGTGAAGCTTCATCTAGTAGACCTCTACCAAGTTTGTTCAAATTATAGCCCTTGCGCCAAAAATGCCACCTCGTAGGGATCTTAAACCTGCAGAGGGGATGACTGTCCCTGCATAGGGGGCTTCCAGTTAACATCCTCTGAAGGACAATGCATGACATTCTTCTATGCATATGATGCCAATGGAACCTGTTCGGACTCCGAAATTTATCACCGCTGCCGGGAATCGAACCAGAGGCGTGTAGCATCATATGCAAGTGCACAAGCCACTGTTTTCCATAAGTAGGAAAATAGGGGACTATTGCGATTAAAAATAATGAATGATGGGGTGGGTGGAGGGGGTTTTCTGACACGGCCCCTGACCCAGGAATATGTACAAGCATTTTGGTAATTATGCAGCATTTTTTTCTCTTTGCAGATATGCAGTACCAGACACACCATTTTCAGTGCCGATATCTGTAGCAACACAGGAGCTGAGTTCTTTGATCAATGGAATTATTAAAGGTAAAAGTGTCTCGCTTGGAAAAACACTTCATATCTGTGCCTGGAATCCCTGGATTATATGGCACAATCTTGATCTTCTACAAATTAAAATCAAAAGACATTCTTAACCCTTGTCCTGCTGTTGTTTGCAATTACGTTGTTACGCAGTAACCATCTGGGGTCATTATGGAACCCTAAAACGCTACGTTCAGGGTGATAACGTAACGTCACTCAACATAACATAAACAAAGCAAGGCCAGTCTTGTGATATCAAAAGCTCAAAATCCATGTTCAAACAGCTCGCGAATTTCATGATTTGAACATGGTTTTTGCTGTTTGAGCATGGCTTTCGGTCCATCTTACAATGGCTTCAAACAGCCATGCGCATAGATATTTATGCAAGAAAATGTGTTTGAAAAGTTTACAAGAAGATGCAGCAGACTGAGCAGATAACATAACAGACAACATTTTCAGATTTAGTTCTTCATGGCATCTTAAGGGTTAAGATATGTTTGTTTAGTAGCCAGGGGCCAGTTGTTCAAAGCATCGTTAGCTTAACAAGCTCATTAGTGGTCAAATTGTTAACTGTTCGAGCAAGTACAATATCGAAAATTTTGGTATTTTTGCTGAAAAAATGTGAGCAGCTTTTGCATTTGCAAAAGCTGCTCAAATTTTTTTCAGCAAAAATATTAGCATATTTGCCATATTAATGGTCAAAGCATTAACGATACGTTAACTAAAGGCGTCGTTAGTTTTGAAGAACTGGCCCCAGAATGTTATATAAATTAATTGCATGGTGAATAAAATCAGTATATTTACTTCAGATTCAGCACCATCAGAAGAGTCCGTGGATTTTGATTTTCTGATAGATGGGGAATTTTTACGAATATCTCTGGATAAGCACCTTGAACAGAAAGATATATCTACGGTGAGTGTATCCATTACGCTTACACACCCGTGCAACATAGTGCATTTTTTACGTCTCCAAAATGGCTACTTTTCGGATAAAATTCCATGATATTTTTTTCTTATTAATACTGCAAACATATGTTGTGGGTGTTCGTTAGAACCGCCTCATTGAGGCCGTTCTAACGAGTACCCACAACCTATATCTAGGAAAAAATAAGAAAAATATTGTTTACCCCGGTAAACCCCAGTTTTCTCTAGACAAAGTGGGGTTTAGGGGGATGTTCATTTTACGGACTTGTTCACATGATGGTTTATGAGTACAATGGAGTCTTATTATAATACTACTCATTATAACATTGTTTGGCTATAACACTTCCATGTCATACGTTCAAAATACACATTTCAGTGTATATTCTACCACTGACCTCGGTAGCTCATTCAGATGTGCGTCTGACTGGTGAACAGGAGGACGTGTGTTGGATACCTGCCGTGGTCAACAACATTCTTTCATGGAGATTGATCATGAAATCTTTTCTATGGTCATTCTCACCTTTTCTCCGTTTTGCTGATCTAAGAACGAAAGTTGTCAGTTTCTAACATTATAATGTTAATTGCTTATGTATAAGCCTGCTCAGGAAGTGTAATGAGGCTCAATATGACCTAAATAATGTTGACTGGACTGTTTACCTCCAAACAAACACATATCATTACAATAACACACCAGTGCGGCAAAGTGCATTTATTTGCATCTCCAAAATGGCTACTTTTCTGATGAAAATCAGTGATATAGGCACCCTGTTTTCCATCCGTTCTTCAAGGCGTCAACATTTGCGACCAACCTAGCGTTCACCCTAATGGTCAAGTTTATTTCTCAAGAACTATAAGAGCTTCATTAATGATACTTGGTACAAACTTGTGTCTGGAGATGACAACTTACATGCAAGCATCCATATTTGACCTCGACCTACATTTCATGGTTCACTGACTTTGTAAAATATTGCGACCACCCTAGCATTCACCCTAATGGCCAAGTTTATTTCTCAAGAACTATTAGAGCTTCATTAATGATACTTCACACAAACTTGTGTCTGGGGATGGCAACTTACATGCAAGCATCCATATTTCACCTTGACCTACATTTCATGGTTCACTGACTTTGTAAAATATTGCGACCACCCTAGCGTTCACCCTAATTGTCAAGTTTATTTCTCAGGAACTATAAGAGCTTCTTTAATGATATTTGGAACAAACTTGAATCTGTGGATGGCAACTTCAATGCAAGCATCCATATTTGACCTTGACCTAAATTTCATGGTTCACTGACATTGTAAAATATTGGGACCACCCTAGCGTTCACCCTACTGGTCAAGTTAATTTCTCAAGAACCATAAGAGCTTCATTAATGATACATGTACTTGGTACAAACTTATATCTCGGGATGGCAACTTAAATGCAAGCATCCATATTTGACTTTGACCTACATTTCATGATTCACTGATTTTGTAAAATATTGCCACCGACCTAGCGTTCACCCTAATGGTTAAGTTCATTTCTCAAGAATTATTTGAACTTCATTAATGATGCTTAGTACAAGCCTTTTATGCAAGCATCTATGTTTGATCTTGGCCAAGATGTCATGGTTTGGTGACTTTGCGCACCCACAGGCGCGACATAGCCTTTGGGGGAATTCTTGTTTTCTTATTTATACTGAAAACATAGTTTATGGGTGCTTGTTATAACAAATACCAACAGCCTATGTCTTGGAGCAGAAATTAGAAAAATAATGTATACCCTCATAAAAACCAGTTTTTGTTGCGCCTGCTATTAGCATGGCGCGATATAGGCACCCGGTTTTCCGTCCGTTCGTCCATCTGTTTGTCAAGTTGTCAACATTTGCGACCACCCTAGCGTTCACCCTAATGGTCAAGTTTATTTTTCAAGAACTATAAGAGCTTCATTAATGATACTTGGTACAAATTTGTGTCTGGGGATGGCAACTTACATGCAAGCATCCATATTTGACCTTGAACTACATTTCATGGTTCACTGACTTTGTAAAATGTTGCGACCACCCTAGCGTTCACCCTAGTGGTCAAGTTTATTTCTATAGAACTATAAGAGCTTCATTAATGATACTTGGTACAAACTTGTGTCTGGGGATGACAACTTACATGCAAGCATCCATATTTGACCTTGACCTACATTTCATGGTTCACTTACTTTGTAAAATATTGCGACCACCCTAGCGTTCACCCTAATCGTCAAGTTTATTTCTCAAGAACTATAAGAGCTTCATTAATGATATTTGGTACAAACTTGAATCTGGGGATGGCAACTTAAATGCAAGCATCCATATTTGACCTTGACCTACATTTCATGGTTCACTGACTTTGTAAAATGTTGCGACCACCCTAGGCTAGGGTTCACCCTAATGGTTAAGTTCATTTCTCAAGAATTATAAGAGCATCATTAATGATACTTAGTACAAGCTTGCATTTAAGAATGGAAACTTTTATGCAAGCATCTATGTTTGACCTTGACTACCTACATATCATGGTTGGGTGACTTTGCACCCCCACAGGTGCGACATAGCCTTCGGTGGAATTCTTGTCTTTTTATAAAGTGGGTTTTAGGGGGGTGTTTATTGTCACACCTGCTTTATTAGCTCACCTGTCACGTAGTGATGAGGTGAGCTTTTGGGATCACTTTTTGTCCATTGTCCGTTGTGCGTGCGTGCGTCTGTGCGCACCAACGAAACGACATTTAGGGGGCAAAAAATTTGGACAGTTTGACACTTAAGTATATATTCGTGAGTCCAAATGGGGTTTATTCCGTTACTTGGGTACTTAAGTGGCAAAAATTCGCTCTTAGGTGGCTTGCCGCTTAAGAGAATTTGCCGCTTAAGTAGTCAATATGCCGACGCCTAGCCACTTAAGTATCCGTTTGTGAGAACATCCGTCCATCCGTCCGTGCATGCGTGCGTCCGTAAACAATTTCAAATAAGTATATCTCTAACCCCATGGCCAATCTTGATCAAATTTCATGGGAAGCATCATCAGGTAGGGGGAAAGGCTGCATAAGGTTTTTGGGCTGATCAGATTGGAATTCTGGTTGCCATGGCAACATATAGCTTCCATAGACTTATAAATGGAAAAATTGTAAAAATCTTCTTCTCAGAAACCACAGGGCCCAGAGCTTAGATATTTAGCATGTAGCAAGGGCAAGTGGTCACCTACATAATTCCTGCCAATCATGCCCCTGGGTTCCAAATGGGCCACGCCCCAGGGCTCCTTCGCTCCCATAGACTCATAATGGAAAAAAGCTTCAAAAATCTTCTTCTCTGAAACCACAGGCCCCAGAGCTTAGATATTTAGCATGTAGCAATGGCAAGTGGTCACCTACATAATTCCTGCCAATTGTGCCCCTGGGTTCCAAATGGGCCACGCCCCGGAGCCCCTTCGCTCCCATAGACTCATAATGGAAAAAAACTTCAAAAATCTTCTTCTCTGAAACCACAGGGCCCAGAGCTTATATATTTAGCATGTAGTAACGGCAAGTGGTCACTTACATAATTCCTGCCAATCATGCCCCTGGGGTCCAAACTGAGCACGCCCCGGGGCCCCTTAGCTCCTATAGACTCATAATGGAAAAAAGCTTCAAAGATCTTCTTCTCTGAAACCAAAGGGCCCAGAGCTTAGATATTTAGCATGTAGCAATGGCAAGTGGTCACCTACATAATTCCTGCCAATCATGCCCCTGGGTTCCAAATGGGCCACGCCCCAGGGCCCCTTCACTCCCATAGACTCATAATGGAAAAAAGCTTCAAAAATCTTCTTCTCGGAAACCACAGGGCCCAGAGCTTAGATATTTAGCATGTAGCAACGGCAAGTGGTCACCTACATAATTCCTGCCAATCATGCCCCTGGGTTCCAAATGGGCCACGCCTCGGGGCCCCTTCGCTCCCATAGACTCATAATGGAAAAAAGCTTCGAAAATCTTCTTCTCTGAAACCACAGGGCCCAGAGCTTAGATATTTAGAATGTAGCAATGGCAAGTGGTCCCCTGCATAAATCGTGCCAATCATTCACCTGGGGTCCAAATTGGCCACGCCCCGGGGCCCCTTAGCTCCTATAGACTCATAATGGAAAAAAGCTTCAAAAATCTTCTTCTCTGAAACCACAGGGCCCAGAGCTTAGATATTTAGCATGTAGCAAGGGCAAGCGGTCACTTACATAATTCCTGCCAATCATGCCCCTGGGTTCCAAATGGGCCATGTCCCCGGGCCCCTCTGCTTCCATAGACTCATAATGGAAAAAAAAATCAAAAATCTTCTTCTCTGAAACCACAGGGCCCAGAGCTTAGATATTTAGCATGTAGCAAAGGCAAGTGGTCACCTACATAATTCCTGCCAATCATGCCTCTGGGTTACAAATGGGCCATGCCCCGGGGCCCCTTCGCTCCCATAGACTCATAATGAAAAAAAGCTTCAAAAAACTTCTTCTCTGAAACCACAGGACTCAAAGCTTAGATATTTAGCATGTAGCAAGGGCAAGTAGTCACCTACATAATTCCTGCCAATCATGGCCCTGGGTTCCAAATGGGCCATGCCCCGGCGCCCCTTCACTCCCATAGACTCATAATGGGTAAAAGCTTCCAAAAATCTTCTTCTCTGAAACAACAGGGCCCAGAGCTTAGATATTTAGCATGTATTAACGGCAAGGGGTCAACTACATAATTCCTGCTAATCATGCCCATCGGGTCCAAACAGGCCACGCCCCAGGGCCCCTTAGCTCCTATAGACTCATAATGGAAAAAAGCTTCAAAAATCTTCTTCTCTGAAACCACAGGGCCCAGAGCTTAGATATTTAGTAGGTAGCAACGGCAAGTGGTCACCTACATAAATCCTGCCAATCATGCCCCTGGGGCCCAAATGGGCCACGCCCCGGGGCCTCTTAGCTCCCATAGACTCCTAATGGAAAAAAAGCTTCAAAAATCTTCTTCTCTGACAACACAGGGCCCAGAGTTTAGATATTTAGCATGTAGTAACGGTAAGTGGTCACCTACATAAATCCTGCCAATCATGCCCCTGGGGTCCAAATGGGCCACACCCCGGGGCCCCTTAGCTCCCATAGACTCCTAATGGAAAAAAGCTTCAAAAATCTTCTTCTCTGAAACCACAGGGCCCAGGTCACTTACATAAATCCTACCAATCATGCCCCTTGGGCCAGAATTGGCCACACCCATGGCCCATTAGCTACCATGGATGGACTTAAAATGGAAAAAAAACTTAAAATGGAAAAAAAGAAACTTGAAAAATATTCTTCTGTGAAACCATAAGGCCCAGAGTTTAGGTATTTAGCATGTAGCAACATGGAGTTGTTGCCTACATGAATCCTGCCTGAGTCTTGCCCCTGGGGTTCAAATTGGCCAAATCCTGAGGCTTCTTAATTCCAATAAACTTATAATGAAAAAAAAAAAGCTTTAAAAATCTTCTTCTCTGAAACCATGAAGTACGGACCTTAGATATTTAGTATATAGCAACATAAAGTGGTTGTCTACATAAATCCTGCCAACCATGCCCTTTGTGTCAAAATTGACCTATGGACTTATCCTGGAAAAAAAAAAAAAATCTTCTCCAAAGCCATAAGGCCCAGAGCTCAGATATTTAGTATGTAGCGATGTCAAGTGGTCTCCTACACTTATGATTTTCTGGTACACAGGTGAGCGATATAGGGCCATTGGGCCCTCTTGTTGTTTCACCTGCTTTAGCAGGAAGACATACATGTAGGTGTGCAAGTTTCCGTCCGTCCGGTTGTCCATCCGGTTGTCCGTCCATCCGGTTGTCTCAGTCCATCTTTCCGTCAATATTTTACACTGGGTGTCTTGTCATCGCAACTCCTCCTATAGTTTCATACCGATTATTTTGAAACTTTGCATGTGTTTTTGCCATGGTATGAGGATGCGCATGTGGTTTGGACTTTATCGTCCGATCAATTTTTGTTACTTATTCCACATTGTGAACTTATCATTTTTAACCTTTCATTGATAGTCATTTTTAACCTTCAATTGATATATGATAGGTACCTCTTGTCATCGGAACTCCTCCTGCAGTTTTATACCGATCATTTTGAAACTTTGCCTGTGCTTTCACCATGGTTTGAGGATGTGCATGTGGTTTCGACATAATTCTCAGAATATTTTTTTTTTCACTTTTTGCACATTGTGAACTTAGCCATTTTTAGGCTTCAGTGAACTAAGCCATTTTTAGGCTTCAGTTGATATACGATAAGTACCTCTTGTCATCGCAACTCCTCTTACAGTTATATATTGATCATTTTGAAACTTTGTGTGTATTTTTGCTATGGTATGAGGATGTGCATGTGGTTTGGACTTTATCTTTGGATCAATTTTTATCACTTTTTCCACATTGTGAACTTAGTCATATTTAACCTTCAATTGATATATGGTAGGCACCTCTTGTCATCGCAACTCCTCTTACAGTTTTAAAGCAATCATTTTGAAACTTTTCATGTGTTTTTGCCATGGTATGAGGATGTGCATGT
Source organism: Lucinisca nassula (assembly GCA_963580285.1). Classification (NCBI taxonomy): domain Eukaryota; kingdom Metazoa; phylum Mollusca; class Bivalvia; order Lucinida; family Lucinidae; genus Lucinisca; species Lucinisca nassula. The sequence goes on along the minus strand of OY757025.1, from coordinate 48,116,261 downwards.
GATTTCGACATAATTCTCAGAATTTTTTTTTTTGCTTTTTGCGTATTGTGAACTTAGTCATTTTTAACCTTCAATTGATATACAGGAGGTACCTCTTTGTCACAGCAACTCCTCTTACAGTGTTATACTAATCATTTTGAAACTTTGCATGTGCTTTTGCTATGGCATGAGGCTGTGCATGTGGTTTGGACTTAATCTTCGGATCAATTTTTGTCCTTTTTTCCACATTGTGAACTTAGTCATTGTTAACCTTCAGTTTATATATGATAGGTACCTCATCATCGCAACTCCTCTTACAGTTTTATACTAATCATTTTGAAACTTAGCTTATGTTTTCTCCATGATATGAGGATGTTCATATGCTTTGGATATAATTATACCCCCGGCGTATGCCATGGGGGTATATAGTTTTTGTCTTTTCCATCTGTGTGTCCGTAAACAATTATTTTGTGTCAAAGATATCTCAGGAACTGCTTCACATAGAAACTTGAAATTTTGCACACATGATCAGTATGACTACTTGTATTGTGGGAAAGAAAATAAGGGCCAAGGGGTCAGGCCTTTTAGAGTTATTTCCCTTTGTAGTTCGGCACTGGCCGGGGGTATACGTGCCCCACTGGGCACTTTTGTCTAGTTCTTGGATTAATTTAGTTCATTTTATCACATTGTGAACTTAGTCAGTTTTTGCCTCACATATATAGGCTATGGGTTCTTATCAAAGCCCTATATTCATTTCTTCTGCCTTTAAAAAATAAACTTTTATTTTTTGTGTTGGGCAGGTGGGGAGCAGGTGGGGAGCAGGTGCGACATCAACTTCACCGAAGTTGAATTTCTGGTTTCACGGACTTATTCACGTAATGATTCTATTTTACATACTGTTTGTTCTGTTTTAGATATAAAACCATACCATTTTATCCCTTCAAGCACTGCAGAAAATTCTAGAGCAGCATACTTTTTATTTTCAGCGAATATAAAGCTCAACATTCTAACAAGTACCCACAACATACGTTTTTATGGAGCAAATAAGAAAATTATCCCTTTATTATCTTTGTTTCATCTCCTCAGACTTTTGCTAAGAGTTAATATGTATCTGTCTATGCTTACAGGAAACAGTGATTGAAGTTGAGTATGTTGAACGCCATCCAGCCCCTAAACCTGAAGACTCACTCGACCATGATGACTGGGTTAGTTGTGTCAGCGCTTGTGATGACTGGTAAGTACATGTAGCAGTCAGCTCAGGCCTGATATCTCGGCCAAAAACTGAAGATTCTGTTTAAAGGTCCTGATGAGAATGGACATTTCTTTTGGTCTTTAGCATATATTTTTTTGTCTGTTAAGATCATTTAGCCAGTTTCAACATAATCCAGATAGATGTACTGGTATTTGGCAGCTGTTGGCTTATTCCAAATTTGACCCTTGTTCCACTGAATATATTAATTTTTCTACATCCATTTTAACTGTCAACCAATCAGATTACTTGATGTAATTTATTCTGATAACTTCTTCAATTGAATGACAGAAGCCTCCGTGGTGTAGTAGTTATGCTACTAGCCTTGTAAACCAGGGGTCGCAGGATCGATCCCGGGCTTCTGCAGACTTTCGGATGAGTCTTTAAACCGAAGTCTTGTCTCCATATGACCTTAGCTGTTGGTGGGACGTAAAACTCAAACACTCACTCACTCAATTCAATGACAATGTCAGAAGCCTTCCGATCTGAATCTTCACTTTTTGCAGAAGTGTGCCCAGTACTGCCAAACAAGAATGACACCATGTGTCATGTTATGTGCTTAGAATTAACCCATAGTACTCCAGTGAACTCTTCCATTGCTATATGTTGGACAAGTCCATTTGTCATATAAGGGGTGACAGGCCTATTTTTTTTTGTTTTTATTAGCTCACCGTCACGTAGTGACGAGGTGAGCTTTTGGGATCACTTTTTGTCCGTCGTCCGTCGTGCGTCCGTGCGTAAACAATTTCTTTAAACGACATCTCCTCCTAAACCACTGATCGGATTTTGACCAAACTTCACAGGAATGATCCTTAGGTGGTCCCCTTTCAAAGTTTTTCAAATGGTTCCGGTCCGTTGCACATCTAGGTCACAGGAGCAAAAAATAGATTTTTTTTCACCAAAAACTTAAAAAATCTTCTTCTCTGAAACCACAAGGCCCAGGTCTTTGATATTTGGTATGAAGCTTCATCTAGTGGACCCCTACCAAGATTGTTCAAATTATAGTGCTGGGGCCAAAAATGCCCCCGCCCTGGGGCCCTTTGGTTTTACATAGGCTTATATAGGGAAAATCTTTAAAAATCTTCTTCTCTGAAACCACAAGGCCCAGGTCTTTGATATTTGGTATGAAGCTTCATCTAGTGGACCTCTACCAAGATTGTTCAAGTTATAGTGCTGGGGCCAAAAATGCCCCCGCCCCGGGGCCCTTTGGTTTTACATAGGCTTATATAGGGAAAATTTTTAAAAATCTTCTTCTCTGAAACCACAAGGCCCAGGACTTTGATATTTGGTATGAAGCTTCATCTAGTGGACCCCTACCAAGATTGTTCAAATTATAGTGCTGGGACAAAAAATGCCCCCGCCACGGGGCCCTTTGGTTTTACATTGGCTTATATAGGGAAAATCTTTAAAAATCTTCTTCTCTGAAACCACAAGGCCCAGGTCTTTGATATTTGGTATGAAGCTTCATCTAGTGGACCCCTACCAAGATTGTTCAAATAACAGTGCTGGGGCCAAAAATGCCCCTGTCGCGGGGCCCTTTGGTTTTACATAGGCTTATATAGGGAAAATCTTTAAAAATCTTCTTCTCTGAAACCACAAGGCCCAGGTCTTTGATATTTGGTATGAAGCTTCATCTAGTGGACCCCTACCAAGATTGTTCAAATTATAGTGCCTGGGGCCAAAAATGCCCCCGCCCCGGGGCCCTTTGGTTTTACATAGGCTTATATAGGGAAAATCTTTAAAAATTTTCTTCTCTGAAACCACAAGGCCCAGGACTTTGATATTTGGTATGAAGCTTCATCTAGTGGACCCCTACCAAGATTGTTCAAATTTTAGTGCTGGGACAAAAAATGCCCCCGCCACGGGGCCCTTTGGTTTTACATTGGCTTATATAGGGAAAATCTTTAAAAATCTTCTTCTCTGAAACCACAAGGCCCAGGTCTTTGATATTTGGTATGAAGCTTCATCTAGTGGACCCCTACCAAGATTGTTCAAATTATAGTGCTGGGGCCAAAAATGCCCCCGCCCTGGGGCCCTTTGGTTTTACATAGGCTTATATAGGGAAAATCTTTAAAAATTTTCTTCTCTGAAACCACAAGGCCCAGGACTTTGATATTTGGTATGAAGCTTCATCTAGTGGATCCCTACCAAGATTGTTCCAATTTTAGTGCTGGGACAAAATATGTCCCCCGCCACGGGGCCCTTTGGTTTTACATTGGCTTATATAGGGAAAATCTTTAAAAATCTTTTTCTCTGAAACCACACGGCCCAGGTCTTTGATATTTGGTATGAAGCTTCATCTAGTGGACCCCTACCAAGATTGTTCAAATTATAGTGCTGGGGCCAAAAATGCCCCCGCCCTGGGGCCCTTTGGTTTTACATAGGCTTATATAGGGAAAATCTTTAAAAATCTTCTTCTCTGAAACCACAAGGCCCAGGACTTTGATATTTGGTATGAAGCTTCATCTAGTGGACCCCTACCAAGATTGTTCAAATTATAGTGCTGGGACAAAAAATGCCCCCGCCACGGGGCCCTTTGGTTTTACATAGGCTTATATAGGGAAATCTTTAAAAATCTTCTTCTCTGAAACCACAAGGCCCAGGACTTTGATATTTGGTATGAAGCTTCATCTAGTGGACCCCTACCAAGATTGTTCAAATTATAGTGCTGGGGCAAAAAATGCCCTGTCGCGGGGCCCTTTGATTTTACATAGGCTTATATAGGCAAAATCTTTAAAAATCTTCTTCTCTGAAACCGCTAGGCCCAGGTCTTTGATATATGATGTGTAGCTTCATCTAGTGGACCTTTGCCAAGATTGTTCAAATTTTAGCCTTTGTTGATGTTTGGTATGAAGCTTCACCTTTAAGACCTCCCTCAACATTATGCACATTAAAGCCCTGGGGCCAATAATGGCCCTCTCTGGGGCCCACTTGTTACACTATGGATCAGGTGAGCGATCCAGGGCCATCATGGCCCTCTTGTTCTATTTGTTACAGAAAATTCTGTTAGCGAAAAGTGCAGGCCCTGATCAGATGCCGCGTTCTGGGGCATCTGATCTAGGCCTGTACTGTTTGCCAAGGTACCTCTTAGGGTTTTCCCACATGCAATGGATTAACCATGTTGCAAAATGCGTGTAATGCACATGTAATCTCATTTCACAGTAAATGCCATTCACTTGTAAGCATTGATAACTATTTTCATTTTGATTCAAATTTCTTTAAATTTTCACAAAATGTAGTTAGGTTTGAAGTTGAAATAAGGCAAAGGTGACAAAAGAAGGACAGAGGGGCAGCAGGAGAGGGCAAGAGGGGCCACCCACCCTTCTATATAGAGCTAACTGTAGCACTTACCAGACTTACTTTGTTTAAAGTTTTGATATTTACATGCATATGGCAGTTGGTCACAATTTGTGTCGAGGACCCACTCCTTCAAAGAGCTAAAAAACTTTTTGGTAACATTACTTTAGAAGCTCAGTCATTCATTATAAGACATGTACAACTCATATTTTTGCTGAAAAAAAAATGCAGTGCCGGGCTGCATGATGCTTTCACACAGAGGTGAAATCCACTGCACCTGAGTACTGGTAAACCTTTTAAAGGATCTAAGCCTGCCCAGGCAAGGCGGTGAGAGTTCATGCTTATAAACCCTATTGGTTTCATTGGGTGACAGGGCTTGAGATGTCATTTCATCTCAATGTCGGGTAAAAGTCCCACAAAATTGGAAGCAATGTCTCCAAAATTATCTATATAGTGTTAATGGCGACGTTAAACCTCAAATCAAACAAACAAACAAAATATGCAGGGCCAAAGCTACTCAATTTTTTTTTCAGCAAAAAGTACAACTGTATATGATACTGTACTTACGAAAACAGTTAACATTTTGACGTCGAATGAGTGGGTCCTGATTTACAGTTACATGATTTTGTTTCACTGACATTCTTCGTCAGACTTGCTTTAAGAGTCATTGATGAGGCCTTGATGACTGAATACCCTGATCAGACAGTGCATTCTGTGGCAGTTGATCAAGGGCTTCACTGTTTGCCAATGTTCTGTTTTAGAAGCTGGGCATATATGGAGTTATAAGTTGCCCAATGAAAATATAAAACCCGCAGATGTTATCAAAAATGAATACTTTAAACAAAACAATCTAACTTAAAAATACGAAAAGTTCGGACACCTTTAAGACTGCTGTAATTCTTCTAAATTTTTGACAAATTTGTTTCACAATGTAGCAAGGAGTCCAATAGGTAGAGACGGAATGGCAAACAGTCTAGACCCTGATCAGACTGCTTCTTCAGGAGCAGTCTGATCTGGGTCTGCACTGTTTGAGTGTAGACACTGAGCAGTCTGATCGGGTCTGCACTGTTTGCTAAGGCCTGTCTGTCCCAAAACTTAGGATCATTAAGGTAAGTCCAGGCTCAGGACTATATAACCTACCTATGAGGGCTGATTGATATGTTGTGAGCCACGAATTGAAGGAGGTACACAGGGATTTTCTTTTTGAATTCTATTATTTTCTGACTATATAGGGCAGTGTACCCAAGGACTGGTCTCATTTGGTCAATTTATATAGACTGGGTAGCACTCTAAAGGAAACAAGACAAGTAGCTTTTGCAGAATGGGCAAAATCCGTGAAAGAGCAGTGATCCAATATTTGCATTAAAAAAGGTTTAACACCTAAGGATATCCATACTGATATGGTAGCAACATAAGGGAATGATTCCCCTTCATATGCTACAGTGAAAAGGTGGGTGGCAGAATTTCAGAGCGGCAGACAAAGCCTTGAGGATGACCCCCGTCCTGGAAGGCCTGTCAATGTTGCAACCCCAGAAATGGTCAGTATAGTCCATGATATTGTTATGACTGTCAGACGAGTCACTGAAAGATATATAGGCAGTAGAGTTGGCATTTCATAGGAAAGAGTACATTCCATTCTGACAGAGGATCTTGCAATGGGAAAGCTTTCGGTCTGATGGGTACCAAGACTTCGGACAGTTGATCAGAAACACACCAGGAGCACATTATCACGTGCTTATCTTAACCTTTTTAGGGAAGATCCTGCCAACTTTCTTCAGAGATTTGTCACTATGGATGAAACATCGGTCCATCATTTTAACCCAGAGGCCAAACAACAATCGAAACACCCCCATCAAAGAAGGCAAAGACTGTTCCATCAGCTGTGAATATAATGGCCTTGGTTTTCTGGGATGCAGATGATATTCTGCCAATTGATTATCTTCAAAAGGGACAAGCAATCAATGGCACATACTATGCTTCACTTCTGTAGCAGTTACAAGAAAATATTAAACTAAAGCGCTGCTGAAAGCTCACTAAAGGTGTGTTGTTCCATCAGGACAATAGGCCCCCGCCCATAGGGGCTTGAAGAAATATATGGGCTGCATGATGCTTCCATGCAGAGCTAAATCCAGCCCGCACACTAGTACTGGTAAACCGCTTAGAGGATCTAAGCCTGTCCAGGAACCGTGGTGCGAGGCGGACCGTCCATGCTAATAAACCCTATTGGTTTCAGAGGGCGACAGGGCTTGAGATGTCATTTCATGTCAATGTCGGGTAAAAGTCCAACAACATTGGAAGCAACGTCTCCAAAATGACCTTTACAGTGTTGACGGGGACGTTAAACCTCAAATCAAACAAAACAAAAACCATCAGGACAATGCTCCAGTTTACAAGTCTGTCATTGCTATGGCTGCCATTCACGATTGTAGCTTTAAATTGATTGAGCATCTGCCTTATTCACTTGATCTTGCTCCATCAGACTTTCATCAATTTCCAAAACTGAAAACAGCTATTTTAGGCACCCACTTTCAGTCTGCTGATGACGTCATATATGCAGTGGATGACTTTCTGAACAGCTAAGAGGAGTTCCATAAAAGTGGCATTGAGGCCCTTAAACACTGCTGGCAAAAGTGTATAGATTCTGCAGGGGATTATGTAGAAAAATAATACAATATGTCCAACAAAATTCAAATCCTTCAATATGAGGCTCACTGCATATCAATCAGCCCTGGTACACTCCTAGACAATCATTCACCAGTATTGTCAATGCAGATTTTGCCTACCAGTATTTGTATGAAACACTTTACAGAACACCATGATCCCCACAACACATACCGGTACATGTAAGCTAATTGTTTCTGCCTTCTTTTTAGCATTTTGTCCGGTTGCTATGACAACACAGTACGATTATGGTCAACAAAAGGTGATCCTATTTTGACAATACCTGGACATACACAGCCTGTGAAATGTGTTACATGGATAGATCATGGTATGTAAAGTCTTAACCCATAAGATGCCAGTCCCAACAATTGTTGTCTGCTTTGTCATCTGCTGGTAACTTGCAAACAGTGTGGACCCAGAAGAGTCGTCTGGTCAGGGTCCACACTGTTTGCTTGTATGCAAAAATATGTTTGAAAAGGTTGAAAGAATTCGCAGCAGACAAAAAAACAGACAACATTTTAAGATGCAGTTATTTATTTACCAGTTTTTCATAGAGCAATATCAGATACACTTGCATGGGAAGAATTTTTTCATGACTATCTTTATCACACTTGAAGTAGAAAAAATTCTATTCATTGCTCGTAGGTGAGCTATTTATTTCCTTCCACAATGCTGGCCTCAGTAGCCAGCCAGTTGGATGGGGGTCTAACTGGTGATCATGAGGTTGCCGGTTTGATCCTTGCCGGGTCAGCAAAATATTTTTCTATTGTCATTCTTTCCCTTCTGTTGATTCAAAAAGGGCAGTTGTCTGTTTGAAAGAATGTGCAATGCACTGGTAAGCTGTTTATGTATAAGCCAGGGACCAGTTGTTCAAAACTAACAATGTCGTTAGTTGACATATCTTAAAAATTTTGATCATTAAATATGACAAATATACTGGTATTTTAAAAATACCAGTATATTTGTCATATTTAATGATCAAAATACTATTTTTGCAGAAAAAATGTGAGCAGCTTTTGCAAATGTGAAAGCTGCTCACATTTTTACCTGCAAAAATAACACTATTAGCTAGAGCATTTATCAATTTGACCAGTATTGAGCTTGTTAAGCTAACGATGCTTTGAACAACTGGACCCTGGAAATGAGTGGAAATGTAAACTTACCTGCTCGACATGACCTTAATAGCGTTGACTGGTCTGTTAAACTCAAAACAAACAAACAAATCTTTTAAGAAATGGAGCTATAGCCTTGTAGTTTTAACCTTTTTTCAAGCACAGCATTTCACTTGAGCATGAAATTGTCCTCATGAAATTTAAAAAGCCAACAGTATTAAGCATTTTAAAATTTATCAGCAGGAAGTATGGTTTTCTCTGCTTGTCCATGCAGGCAGGTTTATACCTGCAGAAGCATCCATGCGCACACATGAAGTGCGTGCATGCAGATGCTCGCCTATAGATAACAATAAAAGTGCAACATAAAAATAGACATTTCCACAAAGAGAAAATCTTTCTCACCACTAGTCTAAAAAGTTTTAGTCCTCCAACATGGCGCCGATGAAAATCGGATGTTTCCTGGCTTTCAGACATTGTCAAATAGGGCAGTATAATTAGCCGACGTGAAGTTTTAACCATAAAGAAGTCGTGCTTTGGTGAGATAGACTTACAATGTCCTTATTCAACATTTATTTCCTCTTGTAATTTTTTGAAGGCCAACCTTTACACAAAAGCGGTGAACTAAATAAACGGTAACTTAAGTAGCTTCTCAACAACAAAAATAAAGGAACAAATTTTGATGTATTAACCCATTTAGTACCAGAAACCCCAAAACGGCTACCCTGGCAAACAGTGCAGGCCCAGATCAGACGCCGCAGAATGCGGCGTCTGATCAGGGCCTCCACTGTTTGCTAGAAGTTCAGTCATTTTCAAAATAAATTTTGATGAAAACACAACCCGACACCCCTTACTTTTGAAATGGACTCCATATAAGGAGGAAGATTCCATTTGGTACAAAAAGGGTTAATCACGTGAGTGTATTCTCGATCACCAACAAGACAGTTCACAGGCAAACATGATTGTTATAGCCCCGCTTGAAAAGTGGGGCTATATTGGATTTGCCCTGTCATTCCGTAATTCTGTAATTCCGTAATTCTGTAATTCTGTAATTCCGTAATTCCGTTATTCCGTTATTTTTTCGTCACAGTTTTCCCCGAAACTAAGAGAGCTAGAAAACTAAAACTTTGTATACACGTGGACAATGGGTGCCTCCACGGACCTTACCGAAATTATGACCAAGGGCCCATAACTCTTGGAGTTATCTCCCCTGATAGGTTTTTTTAAATGAAAATGTTTGGTCACAGTTTTCTCAGGAACGAAAGAAGCTAGAAAGCTCAAACTTTGCATAAATGTGGACAATGGGTGGATATAGGGAGCTTACCAAAATAATGGCCAAGGGCCCATAACTGTTGGAGTTATCTCTCCTGATAGGTTTTTTAAATAAATGAAAATATAGGTTTTTTTTTAAATGAAAATGTTTGGTCACAGTTTTCTCAGGAACTAAAGAAGCTAGAAACCTCAAACTTTGCATAAATGTGGACAATGGGTGGATATAGGGAGCTAACCAAAATAATGGCCGAGGGCCCATTACTTTTGGAGTTATCTCCCCTGATAGTATAGTTTTTTTTAATAAATGAAAAGGTTTGGTGACAGTTTTCTCAGGAACTAAGAAAGCTAGAATACTGAAACTTTGTATGAACATGAAAAGTGGGTGGATGTATGGCCCTTACCAAAATAATGGCCAAAGGCCCATAACTCTTGGAGTTATCTCCCCTGATAGGATATTTTCTGCAAGTAAAAAAATCATTTCACTTTTCTAACCATCAAACCATGAAAAATATTTTCGATACAGTTTTCTCAGGTACTAAGAAAGCTAGAAAGCTGAAACTTTGTATAAACATGAACATTAGGTGGATGTAAGTAAATAATGGCCAACAACATTACTCTTGGGGTTATCTCCCCAGCAAAGAAAAAAAAAATATTAAAGTTTTCTCTGGAACTAAGAAAGCTCCCCTGATAGGTTAAAAGCTTTTAGAGTCAATGTGTCTTACTCCTCTGATAGCGCTATAGCGGGGCTATAGTCAGATCCTCTGACAGCTCTAGTTATCTTTGGTATCAAACATGAGTATGGGATTGAAAGCACTTTCATCTTTGGTATCCTTGCAAACCACATTAATGCCAAATTGACACAGGTACACTATGTTAACAGATTCTCAGATTCACATTTCTCCATTTGCATATTCCGCTTTTTCACGCATCTAGGTATCACCTATTTCATATTAAATTTTTTATAAGCCATGACCATTACAGATTCAATGCTCAGTTGAGATGAAAGTGAAAAAAAAATATTTGTAATCTGAGGCTAAGAACATCTGAAAACAAACAAAAACTCAGAAAAATTGTCACCTTGTGAATACATGTATAAAGATTTGGAAAATTGTGTCAACAACCAGCGTATGCTTAAATTTCAATCTGTTCATATTTATACAAAAGCCTGTAATTTATGTCCTATGTTTTTCTGTTTCAGGGAATGGACCACTGAGCAGCTTTTTGTCAGGGTCACATGACCAGACCATACTGATGTGGCAATGGAATGTGAAGAAGAATGCTGTGGATTGTGTTCATGCTTGCCGCGGCCATGCTGGCAGTGTTGATTGTGTGGCTGTAGACTCGACTAAACAGAGGGTATAGTTACCGTAAAAATTCGAACACCTTGAAGACTGACTGAAATTCTTCTGAACTTTTTAAGCAAATTTGATTCATGACCTAGCAAGGAGTCCAAAAGGTGCAGACAGAATGGCAAACAGTGTAGAACCTGATCAGACTCCCCTTCACAGTCTAGACCCTGATCAGACTGCTCCTGAAGGAGAAGTCTGATCAGGGTCTACACTGTTTGCTAAGGCCTATCTGTCCCAATATTTAGGATCATTACAGTATATCCAAACTGTTTACTATTGTTAGCTCACCTGTCACGTAGTGACAAGGTGAGCTTTTGTGATCACATTTTGTCCGTCGTCCGTCATGCGTGCGTCCGTGCGTGCGTCCGTAAACAATTTGTTGTCCGCACGATAGCATCTTCATTTATGATTTGATTTTAACCAGACTTGCACACAACTTGTACCCCCATGAGATCTAGGTTCCTTTCTTGAACCAGCCATATCCCATCATGTGTTACTGAGTTATGGCCCCTGAAAGGGCAAAAATTGCCTATTTTGGTATTGTCCGCAGGATAGCATCTTCATTTACGATTTGATTTTAACCAGACTTGCACACAACTTGTACCACCATGAGATCTGGGATCCTTTCTTGAACCAGCCATATCCCATCATGTGCTACAGAGTTACGGCCCCTGAAAGGGCAAAAATTGCCTATTTTGGTCTTGTCCGCACAATAGCATCTTCATTTATGATTTGATTTTAACCAGACTTGCACACAACTTGTACCCCCATGAGATCTAGGTTCCTTTCTTGAACCAGCCATATCCCATCATGTGTTACTGAGTTACGGCCCCTGAAAGGGCAAAAATTGCCTATTTTGGTCTTGTCCGCACGATAGCATCTTCATTTATGATTTGATTTTAACCAGACTTGCACACAACTTGTACCCCCATGAGATCTGGGTTCCTTTCTTGAATCAGCCATATCCCATCATCTGCTTCGGAGTTACGGCCCCTGAAAGGGCAAAAATTGCCTATTTTGGTCTTGTCCGCACGATAGCATCTTCATTATTGATTGGATTTTAACCAGACTTGCACACAACTTGTACCACCATGGGATCTGGGTTCCTTTCTTGAATCAGCCATATCCCATCATGTGCTTTGGAGTTACGGCCCCTGAAAGGGCAAAAATTGCCTATTTTGGTCTTGTCCGCACGATTGCATCTTCATTTATGATTTGATTTTAACCAGACTTGCACACAACTTGTACCACCATGGGATCTGGGTTCCTTTCTTGAACCAGCCATACCCCATTATGTGTTACGGAGTTACGGCCCCTGAAAGGGCAAAAATTGTCTATTTTGGTCTTGTCTGCATGATAGCTGTTTCATTTATGATTTGATTTTAACTTAACTTGCACACATTTTGTACCACCACAAAATATCTCGGTCAAGATCGAATATGGGTCATGTTGGGTCAAAAAGTAGGTCAGTAGGTCAAATCAGGAAAAAAACCTTGTGAAGACACTAGAGGCCACAGTTTTGGTCCGATCATCATCAGACTAGCCCAGAATGATCATCTTGACAATATCTCAGTCAAGTTCGAATATAGGTGTTGTCGGGTCAAAAAGTAGGTCATTAGGTCAAATCATAGAAAAACCTTCTGAACACACTAGAGGCCACAATTTATGTCCAATCATCATCAAACTTGTTCAGAATGATCATCTTGATAATATCATAGTCACATTCGAATATGAGTCATGTTGGTTCAAAAAGTAGGTCAGTAGGTCAAATCATAGAAAAACCTTGTGAACACACTAGAGGCCACAGTTTTGGTCCAATCATCATCAAACTTGCTCAGAATGATCATCTTGATAATATTTTGGTCACCTTCGAATATGGGTCATGGCAGGTCAAAAAGTAGGTCAGTAGGTCAAATCATAGAAAAACCTTGTGAACACACTAGAGGCCACAGATTAGGTCCGATCATCATCAAACATGCCCAGAATGATCATCTTGACAATATCTGAGTCATGTTCAAATATTGGTCATGTCGGTCCAAAAAGTAGGTCAGTAGATAAAATCATAGAAAAACCCTCTGAACACACTAGAGGCCACAGTTTTGGTCTGATCATCATCAAACTTGCTAAAAATGATCATTTGACAATATCTCAGTTAACTTTGAATGTGGGTCATATCTGGCCAGTAAGTAGGTCAGTAGGTCCGATTGCTGAAAAACCTTGTGTACACACTAGAGACCCCAGTTTCGGTCCGATCATCATCAAACTTGCTCAGAATGATCATCTTGACAATATCTGGGTCAAGTTTGAATATGGGTCATGTCGGGTCAAAAAGTAGGTCAGCAGGTCAAATCATAGAAAAAGTTTTGAACACTCTTAGAGGCCACAGTTTTAATCAAATCATCATAAAACTTGCTCAGAATGATCATCTGGACAATATCTCAGTTCAGTTCGAATATGGGTCATGTCAAATCAAAAAGTAGATCAGTAGGTTATTTTGTCATAACTTTTGAACTGTTTGAGATAGAGCCTTCATATTTGGCATGTAGGTTCCTTGTGACAAGGGCTTCCCACTCATATAAAGATTTGACCTGTGACTTTGACCTGTGACCTACTTTATCATAACTTTTGAACCATATGAGATAGAGCCTTCATATTTGGCATGTATGTTCCCTGTGACAAAGTTTTCCCAATCATTCAAATTTTTTTAGCCATGACCTTGACCTTTGACCTACTTTGCAATAACTTTTGGAGCATTTAAGATACAGCCTTCATATTTGGCATAAAGGTTCCTTCATAGGAGTGAGTGTTTGAGTTGAAGTCTCACCGAAAGCTAAGGTCATACAGTGATGGGACCTCTGTTTAAAAACCAATCTGAAAGTCTGGAGAAGCTTGGGATCGATACTGCTACCCCTGGTTTACAAGGCAAGTAACATGACCACAGTACCATGAAGGCTTCTAAACTTCATTGGAATGTTGTGTAGATGACCCTCTAGGAAAATAGCATAATGATTAACAAATGGTCACAAGAGCTAAAAATACGCCCCGCCCATAGGGGCTTGAAGAAATATATGGGCTGCATGATGCTTCCACGCAGAGCTGAATCCGGCCCGCACACTAGTACTGGTAAACTGCTTAGGGGATCTAAGCCTGCCCAGGAACCGCGGTGCGAGGAGGACCGTCCATGCTAATAACCCTATTGGTTTCATTGGGCAACAGGGCTTGAGATGTCATTTCATCTCAACGTCGGGTAAAAGTCCCACAAAATTGGAAGCAACGTCTCCAAAATGACCTTTACAGTGTTGACGGGGACGTTAAACCTCAAATCAATCAATCAATCAAGAGCTAAAAATAGAAAAAACATTGTGAATTTGCTTCAAATGCAAACTCCTTCTAAACCTTTGGGCCAATTGGATTTTAAACTTCACAGGAATGTTGCCTAGGTGACTCCCTACCAAAATAGTTAAACCATATTCCACTCCAATGAACAAGATGGCTGCCAGAGCTAAAAATTAAAAAAAATCTTCAAATGACAATTCCTACTGTACTCTTGGGCCAATTTCATTTAAACTCTGAAGTAATGTTGCTTAGATGACCCTCTACCAAAAAGGTTAAAACAATCCCGCTCTGATGAAAAAAATGGCCACCGGAGCTAAAAATAGAAAAATATTGTAAATCTGATTCAAACGTGAACCCCTCCTAAACCCTAAGGCCAATTTGATTCAAACTTCACAGGAACGTTACCTAGATTACTCCCTACCAAATAAGCTAAAATCACTGCTGATGGCCACCATAGCTAAAAATAGAATGTACTCGAGATAGTGACAGACAGGTGAGCGAACCAGGGCCCTGTGGGCCCTTTTGTTAGAATTGTTATCAAATGGACGTTTCCATAGAATTACACCTGTAAAACATATTTCTGATCATAACCATTTACGGTTATTTTATAAAAAAAATACCATAAATGGTCACACCAAGACATCATCTCAGAGGTCTTCATTGTTAACCCCTATCCTGCTGGACACAACAACCCCTGCCTTTGCCAGATCAGATGGTCAAAGGCTTCTGATCAGGATTTACACTATTTGTAATGCAGTTGGTGAATTGAACCAATACAATATATCAAGTAATTTGATTGGTGAATAGTCAGAAGTCGATGTAGCTGAATTAATTTATTCAGCAGGATAAGGGTTAATACAAGGAAGGACACTGCTAGAGAATGTTCTGTACTATCTACCATTTTATCGGGCCTTCGTGGCCTAGCGAGTAAGAGTGCTGATTCTTAATCATTAGGTCTCCCACCACTCTGGTTCAAGCCCTGCTCGGGTCACATATGAGACGCCAAGTTCTGCAACGTAAGGTCATGAACTACCAGGTGTTGATTCTCCAGTTTTCGCCCACCTCTGATTAACAATAGGCTCAAAATAAGTGAAATAATCTTGAAAGGGCTCTAAAACCAAATCAAAATGAAAAAAGAAAATGTCTACTATTTATTTGCATACCTCCATATAAGGAGGTTAGACTTAGTATAGGGATGAATTTCATTTTTGAGGATTTTTTCGATATGTAAACTCCGGCAAATCACTCACAAACTACATTCAGTTTGTGAGTGATTATGGTGAATTATTCACAAACTGTCAGGCTTCATGCTAGGTTTGTAAGTGATTTGCCAGAGTTAACACGTCAATAAAATCCACAAAAATGTTAGTTTATTCCTTATACATGTAATTCAAACTTTGTCATTGAAATGTTTAAAAATGCCAACTAAATGGTAAATTTTAAGATTCTTTTAAAAGGGTAAGAACGAACTTACCAAGGCCAGGGCAGAATGATTATTCTATTAGAAGCTGCCATCTTTGGAAGAAATCCAAGCGAAAAAAAACAAAAAAAAAAAAAAAAAAAAAAACCATCAAATCTTTAAAGTCAATTTATTTGTCTTCTAAGATTTACATTATCAATGGTTTTTCATCTTTAAATTGAGTGCTGTTGACGTCACTTCATGATACAATGACGTAACCCACAGATTTTAAATGAGCCCTGCCAAGCAAATTTCAGTCTTCGAGAATTCCGTCATGACAAATTTTAACTGCGCATGCCCAGCCATTCAGAGGGGCCAGGGATATGGCTTTCTGTCTGAAGGTTCCTCATGATTCACTGCTTTTATGAGCGAGCAGCGAAGGTTCTGGCGAAACTGCGCGGGTGCACAGGCTCGCCTGAACCTTCGCTGCTCGATAGGCGATAAGTACCAAAATCGCTTGACGGGGCCCAAATGTGCTCTTTGAAGTCAAGTTATGTTACTAATTGTCACTGTATGAACCAGTTCTGAGATTCTTGCTCATGGAATGTATCGAAGTATAAAACTTTATTTTCAACCAATCAAATTGAGAGAAATGTACATTATGATGCAGATTTAGAATTATAATGGTTATAAATCTTTTGATACATTTTCATAAAATTTCCTATGTGAAGCAGTAACTTTTGTTTTTGATTTTTCCAGTTTTGTAGTGGTTCTTGGGACAAAATGCTGAAGTTATGGTCTGCAGGTTGGTATGATGCTTACTACAGTGCTACCCCAATACTGAATATTGTGACATTTTCATGTGAAAGAATTATGACAAAGGAATGAAGCTGGTCTGAAAAAATCCCTGCCACTGGCAGAATTCAAACCAGACTAGGGTCAGTTGAAAATCCAATGCTCTAATCACAGAGCCAGTGAGTGGATGCTTTCCCTTAGTGGTTAGAGTGTTGGATTTGAACTAGAGTGGCCTAGGCTCAAATCGCACCATAGGTGAAAAAGTTTTCTGCCAAGCTTTGTTCTTTGTTGTGACTTGTGTCATAAGAGGATACACAATGACATTTTCTGGGCCCAGTTGCTCAAACATTATTACCCTAACAAACTTGTTAGTAGTCAAAATGTTAACTCTTCTGGTTAGAAAAATATCTAAAACTGGTATTTTTGCTGAAAAAAAAATGTGAGCAACTTCTGCATTTGCATAAGTGGCTCACATTTTTCAGCAAAATGACTAGTATATAAGCCATATTAGATGATTTAAGTTTTAACAATATGTTAACTAGAAGCCTCTGTGGTGCAGTGGTTATGCTACTCCCCTTGTAAACCAGAGGTCGCAGGATCAATTCCTGGCTTCCACAGACTTTCAGATGAGTCTTTAAACCAAGATCATGTCTCCCTATGACCTCAGCTGTTGGTGAGGCATAAAACTGAAACACTCACAGTATGTTAACTGATGATGTTGTTGGTTTTGAACAACTGACCCCAGGCATTTTTATGCCCCCGCCTATTCGAAGAGTAGCGGAAGGGCATTAAGTGTTACCCCCTGGCCGAGCGTACGTCCCTCCGTCCCACTTCGTGTCCGGGCCATAACTCCTAAACCGTATGGAATATATTTATGAAACTTTACAGGTACATGCATGGCTTTGAAACAGTATGTCATTAACAAGGAAGACAACTCTTGCTTTTTAGCTCACCTGTCACGTAGTGACGAGGTGAGCTTTTGGGATCACTTTTTGTCCGTCGTGCGTGCGTATGTGCGTGTGTGCGTAAACTTTTTCTTCAAATGACATCTCCTCCTAATTCAATTATCGGATTTTGACCAAACTTCACATGAATGATCCTTAGGTGGTCCCCTTTCAAAGTTGTTCAAATGGTTCCGGTCCATTGCACATCTAGGTCACAGGAGCTAAAAATACATTTTTTGAACGAAAACTTTAACAATCTTCTTCTCTGAAACAGCAAGGCCCAGATCTTCGATATTTGGTATGAAGCTTCTTCTAGTGAACCTCTACCAAGATTGTTCAGATTATAGCCCTGGGGGCCAAAATGCCCCCATCCCCGGGGGCCTTTGGTTTTACATAGGCTTATATAGGGAAAATCATTAAAAAATCTTCTTCTCTGAAACCACAAGGCCCAGGTCTTTAGTATTTGGTGTGAAGCTTCATCTAGTTGACCTCTACCAAGATTGTTCAAATTATAGCCCTGGGAGCCAAAATGCCCCCGCCCCGGGGGCCTATGGTTTTACATAGGTGCATATAGGGAAAATCATTAAAAATCTTCTTCTCTGAAACCACAATGCCCAGGTCTTTAATATTTGGTGTGATGGACCTCTACTAAGATTGTTCAAATTATAGCCTTGGGGCCAAAAATGCCCCAGCGCCGGTGGCCTTTGGTTTTACATAGGCTTATACAGGGAAAATCTTGAAAAATCTTCTTCTCTGAAACCGCAAGGCCCAGATCATTGATATTTGGTGTGAAGCTTCATCTAGTGGACCTCTACCAAGATTGTTCAAATTATAGCCCTGGGGGCAAAATGCCCCCGCCCCAGGGGCCTTTGGTTTTACATAGGTTTATATAGGGAAAATCATTAAAAAGTCTTCTTCTCTGAAACCGCAAAGCCCAGATCTTTGATATTTGGTGGGAAGCCTCATCTAGTTGACCTCTACCAAGGTTGTTCAAATTATAGCCCTCGGGGCCAAAATGCCCCCGCCCCGGGGGCCTATGGTTTTACATAGGCTTATATAGGGAGAATCATTAAAAAATCTTCTTCTCTGAAACCACAAGGCCCAGGTCTTTAACATTTGGTGTGAGGCTTTACTTGGCAGACCTTTACTAAGTTTGTTAAAATAATAGCCTTGGGGCCAAAATGCCCCCGCCCCGGGGGCCTTTGGTTTTACATAGGCTTATATAGGGAAAATCATTAAAAAATCTTCTTCTCTGAAACCGCAAGGCCCAGATCTTTGATATTTGGTGTGAAGCTTCATCTAGTGGACCTCTTTCAAGATTGTACAAATTATAGCCCTGGGGACAAAAATAGCCCCACCCTTAGACCCTTTGGTTTTACATAGGCTTATATAGGGAAACCTTTAAAAATCTTCTTCTCTGAAACCACAAGGCCCAGGTCTTTGATATTTAGTCTGAAGCTTCACCTAGTGGACCTCTACCAAGATTGTTCAAATTATAGCCCTGGAGCCAAAAATGCCCCCGCCCTGTGGGCCTTTGGTTTTACCTAAGCTTATGTAGGTTAAATCTTTTAAACTTTTCTTCTCTGAAACCAGAAGGCCGAGGTCATTGATATTGGGTGTGAAGCTTAATCTAGTGGACCTCTACCAAGATCGTTTAAATTATAGCCCTGGGGCCAAAAATGCCCCCGCCCCGGGGGCCTTTGGTTTTACATAGGGAAAATCTTTGAAAAAACTTATTCTCAGAAACTGCAATGCCAAGGTCTTATATATTTGGTGTGAAGCTTTATCTATTTGACCTCTATCAAGATTGTTCATATTATAGCCCTAGGACCAAAAATGCCCCCACCCTGGGACCCTTTGGTTTTTGATAGGCTTAATTAGGGAAACTATTTAAAATTCTTCTTCTCTGATACCACAAGGCCCTGCTCTATGCTATTTGATTTGAAGCTTCAACTAGTGGACCTCTACCAAGATTGTTCAAATTATATAGCCCCCACCCCTGGGGCCTTTGGTTTTACATAGGCTTATACATGGAAAATCTTTAAAAACCTTCTTCTCTGAATCCGCAAGACCCAGATCTTTGGTATTTGGTGTGAAGCTGCATCTAGTGGACCTCTTTCAAGATTGCTCAAATTATAGCCCAGGGGCCAAAAATGCCCCCACCCGGGACCCTTTGGTTTTTCATAGGCTTTTATAGGGTAAACCTTAAAAAATCTTCTTGTCTGAAACCAGAAGGTCAAGGTCTTTGATATTTGGTATGAAGCTTCATCTAGTGGACCATTACCAAGTTTGTTCAAATTATAGCCCTTGGGCCTAGAATGTACTGGAGACACTAATTCTCAGGTGAGCAATTCAGGGCCCTCTGGGCCCTCTTGTTTGGTTTTCAAATTATCTGCCCTTGACTTAGTTCTTATAGTAAACTGTCCGGGCCATAACTCCTAAACAGTATGGAATATATTTATGCAGGTGCATGCATGGCATTGAGACGATGTGTCATGAACAAGGAATACAACTCTTGCTTTTTAAATCAACCTGTACGAAGTACATGGAGAGCTATTGTTGTCACCTCGGTCGTCTGTGTGCACATTTGCATTTGTGTGTGCGTTTGCATTCCCGTCACACTGCATTAAAGTTTTTCAAATGCTTATATCTCAACAATCACTCATCACAGAGCACTCATATTTGGAACTTAAGTACCTGGGAGTGTCTTCTGAGATCCCAAGACAACACACCCCCGGGTTCATGCCTGAGAGGGGGATGGGGTGGGGCTAGGGGTCAAAATCTAGGACACCTTTGTAATTTGTTATATATCTTCCCATTATGCTAACAAGTTATAGACACAATTGTTTATACATCAGCCAACCATGTGACATTGGTTCCAGTGTAAAAGGGTGAAGTTCATGGTGACCTACATTTCACAGTCCAGTGATTTTGCCTTATATCTTGAAGACTATTTGTTGGAGAAATGTCGTACCTGGGATATTAGTGCCATGTGACCCCATGATTGACCTCAAAAATACATCTAGGTCACTGTGGCTTATATTTTATGGTTCAGTGATTTTGCCTATTATCTTGAATACTATTTGATGGGAGAAATGTCATACCTGGATTATTATTTCCATGTGCCCCGATAATTGAGCGCAAAATATATCTAGGTTCATGTGACCTGTGACCTGATGAAGGGCATAAAAATACATCTTGGTGAGTGTGACCTATATTTCATGGTTCAGTAGTTTTACAATATATCTTGAAGGCGCGAAACAGGCGAGCTATGCTGTCATGTGACAGCTCTTGTTTATTTTTAATTATCTGCCCTTGACTTAGTTCCTTATAGTAAACTGTGACCAGTATGGAATATATTTATGAAACTTTACAGGTGCATGCATGGCATTGAGTCGGTGTGTCTTGAACAAGGAAGACAACTCTTGTTTTTTTAATTATCTGCCCTTGACTTAGTTCCTTATAGTACACTGGGTCTGGGCCATAACTCCTAAACTGTAGGGAATATATTTATGAAACATTACAGGTGCATGCATGGCAATGAGACAATGTGACAGAACAAGGAAGACAACTCTTGCTTTGGTTTATGAATTATTGGCCCTTGACTTAGTTCTTTATAGTAAACTGTGTCATGAACAAGGAAGACAACTCTTGTTCTCTTGAAAATGATAACTACCTTATTATAATAATAACTTCATGCTATACCTGTTACAATTACATTTAAACCCTTTTTTCTGAGGAGGGGGGGGGGGGGGCATCCATTTCCTATGGACACTTTTTATAATCCTATAAACTCCAGACTGTGTATTAATGAAAGAATTATGTCCCCCTCCCACCGGAGTGGGAACCATTGTTTTTGGTCTGGATTCTCTTTGCGTCAGACCAGGTGTATGTGTCAGTGTGGCCTGCTTCAGTTTACATCATTCCCTCATTTACAAGTTCACAGGCTCCAAAATTGTCAGATCTGGGAAAAAAATTGTCTACACCGTATCTCTGGAACAAATTTTTGAAGTGTGATCAAGCTTAGCACAATATTTCATTTCCACCAATCGAAGAATCAATGAGATTTTGGTGACCTTGACTTCATTTTTAAGGTCACAATAGTGCAAAGTGCACTGTATCAGCACAATGTCTTCTTAACAAATATAATTCATGAGCTATGGCTACCAGCTCATCCATATAGAACAGCAGGGATAGCCCCTGGAGTATAGCTGGGGTGATATCATCGATTCATCGATATATCATGATATTTTTGCTGACGATACTGTATCGCGATACTAATTCCGTGTATCGATACTTGATGATACTTTTAACACAAGAGACTCATATTTTTCTGAGGTGCTTTTGCCGATAAAAAATCTGTATCCAAAAGGCGCTGCTTATACCCAATAAAAACAGTTGATGTAGTATACAGTAACTACTGGAACCAACAGGTGTCTGGTCCAGTGACGAGTATGGACCCATGTGCTACATAAATATGTTCTAGAAAGAGTTATCCTTTGGAAGCAAGGAATACACCACAGAACTGGAAAATATGGAGGGTACTTGTTTTCTGGGCCAGACTCGCTAGTTTCGGCCATTTAGGCCTCATCAGTGACCCTCAAATACTTTTTAAATTCCACAATGGAATCAATGATCCCAAAGGACAAGAAAATATAAACTACACTATGATGATGGCAGGGAGACTTTTTCGGCCGCCACACATTCCCAGACAGCAGCTGTAGCGACGTTAAAATATGTTCTAGAAAGGGTTATCCTTTGGAACCAAGGAGTACACCACAGAACTGGAAAATATTGAGTGTACATGTTTTGTTGGTATTTTGAGTTATGCCATTCAGATTTAATTAAAACTGTTGCTTCCGAAATATGTTTGTGTGGTTGATGGTGTGTGTCTTGGATGATGGGTCTCTGCGATTAGATGGACCTGCAAAGACATCATAATTTCCTTTCTATTGTTGATACAAGCGATCGCTACTAACCTATATAAACAATGGATGCTGAACGTGACATTGAACCTGCCGGAACGTTATTTAAATCACTTGTATGGAAACATAATTTTCTTTTTGTCAAGCCATTATTTTATTTTATTGCATATAAATATAAGGACATGTTAAATAAACCAATGTGATGTTGTTGAACAGGAAACTCTGTTTTCTACTCTACAACAAAAGTCCAAATTTACATTATAAAACATAGCAAATCTGTACAAAGCAAGTATTGCGATATTGTATCGTATCGGCTGTCTGGTATAGCGATAGTATCGTGATACATTTTTTCTGGCCATACCCAGCTCTACTCTGAATTAATCAATAGTCATACGTACAATCCCCTGGAGTAATCAATAGTCACAGGTACATGTTAACTTTTCAAGGACACTTGGTATATCAGTACACAGTCTACAGTAATTTATTTTAGTCTGTCACATTGTATCACATTGAGGGGATGTTTCCAGATCAATTACCACACTGGAAACATCGAAAAGACGTGATACTGTGTGGCAGATCAAGTTACTATAGTGATAATGTGTTGATTATATAACTTGTTCTTACAATTTTTTTTGGCAATCGTAAATTTGCAGGAAAATATGATGTTACTCTCTACGTGTAAGTGACAACATAATTTTTCACTTCTGGTTCCATGTTACATATGGCTGCTTTCTAACATCATAACAAATGCTGGAGGTCTGAAACAAATGGAGGTGTGTTATACTGAGGGCACATCTGGAGATGCATTATGCGATGTAATGCAAGTTAACCTTTCTTTCATTTTACTAGTGATAAACCCTGATGAAAAAGGGGACGAGGATGATGAAGATGAAAAACCACATAAGAAAAGAAAAGGTCATAAAGTTCAGACACGCGTACCCATATTGACCTTGTCAGGGCACACAGAGGGTGTCTCGGCAGTCACATGGCTACAGGAACAGGAAGTTTGCACAGCATCATGGGACCACACTATTCGGCTCTGGGACTTGGAGCAAGCCCAGCAGAAATCATCATTGGTATGTGTCTTTGTTGCAGATAAACCTTGTTTGACTTTTTTTTTCAAAACAGTTGGTCTATGGTACAAAAGTATGAACATCCTCAACCTCTGGGAATGAAATTCTGTAACCTTGGGGCCCCAGATATCATGTTCATATATGGTAAAAACCTTAAAAACTGCTCAGGAAATTAGTTTGACCCCACCCATTGGGGCTTGGAGAAATAGACTGGGCTGCATGGTGCTTCCACGCAGTGCTGAAACTGACTACAAATGAGTACTGGTACACCAATTAGAAGGACTAAGCCTGCCCAGGCAAACTGATGTGAGTCAAGACTGTCCAGTGCATATAAGCCTTTTGGTTTCATTGGGTGGCAGGGCTTGAGACTGAGGTAATGGCCAAGTTTGACCGACTCAGTATATGAAGATAGATAGATAGATAGATAGAGATGTCTTTTCATCTCAATGTTGGGTAAAAGTCCCACAGAATCAGGGCCCAAGCTAGCCCAAAAAATTTGGGAGAAGTGACTTCTCCCTCCTGGGAAAATAAGGAGAAGTTTGCTGGGTCTAGGGAGAGGTGGGTGTGGCTTAACGCCGAACAACAACAATGTAATGAGTTCTCCTGTAAACCCCTATTTGGAGAAAAGTGTGTTTTATAGGGGTATCAAGCAATTCCGCTATTGAGACCACCTGAAATGAAGACTAATTCTGATTTAAAAAGCTTATTTGGTTGGCTGAAGTTATGCTTTCTTTCTGTTTTCTGCATACAGTGACCCCTGATCAGAGACCACTTTTGGGACTGTTCAAAAGTGGTCTTAAAGACCACTTTTGAACTGTCCCAAAGGTGGTCTTAATATAGTAATTTTACTGTATTTGGGCAAGCTGTAACTTTTGTTGTATCCAGCCATGTTATAATGAATGGTGAGGTTTCTGTGTAATAGTTAGATCATTTCTCACTAAGTTCCTGTCACAAGTGTATTTTAAAACAGACAATAGAAACAAGGGGGAACAACCTCGCTAGATGAAAATCAGTTGTTATTTTTTTTATGAATTTTAATAATTACTGAATATTTACTGGCAAGTAATAATTACACTTACAAAATAAAAAATTGCTACCTACTTTTGTTGTTGTCCATAAAAAAAAATGAAAATGATCGATGGATGCAAAAGTAATGTACAAACAAATCAATGGTGAAACAAATAAACCATCTTTATTAAAAAAGTATTAAATCCTAATGCAGTGTCAATGCCAATGGTGGGAATAATTTTATTACTGTATACAACACTACTTAACAAAGTACGTCCGCACCCGGACTTTGGCATGAGCTAACGGTACAAATATACCTGTTTAAGTTACGTAATCTTGTGTAATCTTAATTGACTCTTATTGCAATAAAAACTTTGTGCAATCAACCGAGATAGATTTATGACAGTACAAGACAACTAAGTGTGTTGCAAGTGGCTCGAGCGGCATGAGCTAACGGTTGGAATTAAATTACATAACAGTACCAAACTGCAACTGGCACAAAGTGCAGAATAAACAGTTAGCTTTGTTCAGTGTAATTACTGAGATTTCTGACACTAGTGGATCGAAGGATTATCGTCACCTTGTCAGTTTTCCGTTACTGTTCACAAGGAAGACACCAAAAAAAACGGGCGGAGTTTTTTTTCGCTTTCATCGCCAAAGTCTGCGAAGTGAGCCACAACAGGGCGACTTCTTCGCCTGAGTCCCCCTCAAGCTTGAGCCCTGAGAATTGGAAGCAATGTCTCCAAAATGACCTAAATAGTGTTGACAGTGATGTTAAACCTCAATTCAAACAAACAAAATCAGGAAATTATTGTGATGTTCCTCTAATGGAACATGTTCTTCTTTGTTCTAAAGCCATAAAACTTCCCATTTCTATCAAACTCAGTTTTACCTGTGTGCAAAGATGAGTAACAGTATGAAATAAACTCTTGTACTGCTGAGCCTGGATATGTCTTATCTGTCAAACAATGCAGATCCAGATCAGATGGCTTCTGAAGAAGCCATCTGATCAGGATCTACATTGTTTGTCATTCAGTGTATGAATTGGCTGCAATAATTTGCATCAAGTAATCTGATTGGTTGGTATTCAGTAGTGGGTGTGGCAGATTGAAGTATTCAGCAGGACAAGGGTTAAAACATTCACAAAGTTCACCAGTAATCATACTGGTACATTTATCAAATAGACTTTTCAAAACAAACATGGTCAGATGTTCGCATGGAAACAGTGATCATAGCAACAGATAAGGTTGATATTTTGTGAAAACTGAAGGATACTTTTTGTCAATTCTCCATAAAAATCTATGTTGTGGATATTCATTAGAACCGCCTCAATGGAGAAATAAGGAAAACTATCCTTCAGTTATCACAAAATATGCACCTTACCTGTTGCTTTGAGAGAAAGAGTGCAACAGCATATAAACCTATGTTGTCTTTATTACTTTGTACGGCCTCAGCAAGGCAGTCTAATGAATACCCACATCATTGATTTTTATAACAGACAAGTTGGTATTTGGAGATAGCCAAAGGATATTTTTCCTGATTTCCGCATATAAACCTATTTTATGGGTATTAACTCTTGACCACAAGAGCCGGTGCTAATGAATACCCACAATCTTTGTTTTTATAGCGAATTGACAAAAATTATGCCCACTTCATCTGTTCCTCTGCAGCATCATTGTTTACAGGTACTTTGTGAGTTTTGGTGACCAGGAGGACGCAGGTTTGATACCTGCCGGGGTTGGCAACATTTTTTCGTGGAGATTATGAAATCTTTTCTACGGTCATTCTCTCCCTTCCGCTGATTCAAGAAGGGCAGTTGTCAGTTTCTGGCGAAAAAATGTGCACTGTTCTGGTTAACCGCTTACATATAAGCCAGCACAGGAAAGTGTGGATAGTTAAACTGACCGGCTCAAAAATGACTTAAAATAGTGTTGACTGGGCCATTAAACTCCAATTCAAACAAACAAACAAACAAAACTTTTTACAGTTTATGTTTTATGAAGTGAATCATTCCTTTTATTTTCAGCAAGGTTCATGTTTTATGAAGTAAATCATTCCTGTTATTTTCAGCAAGGTTCTAAAGTATTCCTAGATATCTCCTACTCACACCTAAACAGACTTATAGTTAGTGGTTCTGCAGACAGACATGTTAGACTCTGGGATCCTAGAGTTTCAGGTGAGCCAATTTCCTGTTTACCCTAAATATTTGGACACATCAACTGTGTATCATACTTGTTCTAAGATTTGAACAAGAATTATTTACTACCGAATGTTGTGCCTAAAAGTAGCTGGATGTGAGTCAAACAGTGTAGGCCCTGATGAGATGCCACATTTTGCGGCATCTCATCAGGGTTTACACTGTTTGCTCAGGCCTGTCTGTCCGAATTCATAGGAAAATAGGCTATTCTGCACCTCTGCTAAAAATAGTTCATTTCTTATCCAGTGATTTCCGATAGCATTACTCCTTGAATGCATACACTGTGTACACTTTTGCATTTTTAATGGCAGATACTGCCTGATACAGATTGGACTCTTTGGCCTTGTGGTTCAGTGCCCTGACTCTACCACTAGGCCACAGAGCCATGAAACTTAAGGTCTTTCACTGCTGTGTGTTCCTGTTTCACTAGAGTCACACTAGAGATGCCAAGTTCTGAACAGAAGGTCATAGTTTAGTGGATACCGTATTTATGCTATGTATTCGGTCACCTCTGCTCGTTACCATATTTAGGGCCCCGCACTGAAAGTGTGGGTGCCCTATAGTAATCACTCTGTCTGTCTGTCTGTCTGTCCGTCCGTCTGTCTGTCCGTCCACAAATTTCTGATAGCGCTGCCGGGGCCCTAGTCAGTTTCACTGACAGCTCTAGTTATTCTAAAAATTGAACAAACATAGTTTACTACTAGATGTTACATCTAAAGAAAGCTAGATGAGTAGCAAACAGTGTAGACCCTGATGGCATCTCATCTGGGTATACACTGTTTGTTCAGGCCTATCTGTCCAAATTCATAGGTTAAATAGGGCTTGGAGAAATAGATTGGGCTGCATGATGCTTCCATGCAGAGCTGAAACCGACTGCACACAAATACTGGTAAACCACTTAGAAGGTCTAAACTTGCCCAGGCAAAGTGGTGCGAGTCTGCCCATCCATGTAAATAAACCATATTGGTTTCATTGGGAGGCAGGGATTGGTGTGTCATTTCAACTCAGAGTCGGGTAAAAGTCGCACAAAATTGGGCCCAACATCTCCAAAATGACCTAAATAGTGTTGACGGGGAAGTTAAACCTCAAATAAAAAACAAACAAAACATAGGTTAAATACGGTACTCTGGTTTTCACTGTCCTCAAATTAGCAGCCAGATTGACATATTTGTTATAGTCTTAAAAACCAAAATGGACCAAAATAATAGCCAGCCTCGGTGGATCAGTCGGATGCGTGTCTGAATGGTGATCAGGAGGACATGGGTTCGATTCCTGCTGGGGTCGGCAACATACTTTTGTGAAGATTGATCATGAAATCTTTTCTACTGTCATTCTCTCCCTTCCGCTGATTCAAGAAGGGCAGTTGTCAGTTTCTGGCGAAAGAATGTGCACTGTACTGGTTAATCGCTTAGGTATAAGCCTGCATAAGAACAGTGTGGATAGGTGAACTGACCGGCTCAACAATGACCTAAATAATGTTGGCTGCGTCATAAGACTCCAATACAAATAAACAAACAAAGACCAAAATAATAAAACAAAAAATGCCTGATACATTTAGCCCAAAGTATGCCAATTGTTGTGTAGAAAAATTAGAAATATCTCGATTTTAATCTCCGGATGATTTAAAAAGAGTTTAAAGCTTTTGCATAGTCATGGGGTAGTCAAAGATGGTTTCAAACTTATAATTTGATCTGAGCTGAAACTACCCAATCTACCCAATTTTACTTGTTTCTGTTGGCATAGAAATAATTTTTGGACACCAAGAAAAGGTAGGTGTTGTAAATTTCCTGCAAGATTGGTTATTGTTAATGATCATTTAGTGTTAAACTTATCTAGAGCTCCATTTAAAACTAGTGATAAATACCTAAACCAAATTCATAAAATCTTTTCATGTTTAATGCATTCGAAAGTTAAATCAACCAATACTTTGTTTTCATTCATTTAACAGAATGCCAACAATTTGGCATTTTAATCCCTAAAGCTAGCACGAAAAAAAAAAAGCCCCTGAAAATGATGTATGGTTACCTGGTCTTCTTTAAACTCTTTGAACATTTTTTGCATATAGGCACTGTTGACACTGAACAGACTGCTGAGTCCACTCTGTTTGTGGTTAGGATTTTTAAAATACAGCCACAGAAGATGCAGAAGAGGACTTTTGTTGTGATTGGTTTTGTTTCGATTTGAGGTTGATACTACATGTATTTAGGTCATTTTAGAGATGTTTCTTTTGCGGGACTTTTACCCAACATTGCTGCACAAGGGCTTATATGTATGGATGGTCCGACTCACACCACTTTGCCTTCGGGGGGGGGGGGGGGGGGGGGGGGGGGGGCTTAGACTCTCAAAGCAGTTAACCTTACTTTTGTATGGTTGGTTTCAGCTCTACGTTGAAGCACTATGCAGCCGAATTTATTTCTTCTAGACCCGATGGGTGTGTGTGTGGGGTGGGGTTTGTTGTGATTGGCAGGTATGGGTTACTGTTTATGAGCTGGGCATACTGGTTTTACTCTGACGTTGTAGACATAGTAATTTTCCTTTTTCAGATGGTGCTATAGTAAAATGTACATATACATCTCACAATGGCTGGGTGTCCAGTGTCAGATGGTCACCAACCAATGAGCAGCAGTTTATATCAGGTTCCTATGACAACATGATGAAACTGTGGGACAAGAGGAGGTAATTCATTAGTTTTCTAATCATGTACATGATAGCTTTGGGACCCCATGAATATTTGTTCGTGAGAGGGGTAGTTTGACTAAAAGGTTTAATCACAGTGTCAGCATAGGAACAGATAAGGTTCATGTTTTGTGATAAGGATAGTTTTTTTCAAATCTCCACAAAAACCTATGTTGTAGGTATTCATTAGAACCGCCTCACCGAGGCGGTTCTAATGAATACCTACAACATAGGTTTATATGGAGAAATAATGAAAACTATCCTTCAATTATCACAAAATACCAACCTTATCTGTTGCTATGGCCAGATCATGAGGCATCATGAGGATAACTAAAGAATATCTTAACAGTCTTTTATAAAATAAAGGATTGTTTTGTGTACTCATTAGAATTGCCTCATTGAGGCAATTCTAATGTCACATTGAGGCAATTCTATTGTGTACACATTACATTCCCTTTCAATGTAAAGTCAGGAAACTGTCTTAAAATGTCCGTATCTATGGTTATCTGGAGCTGTTTGAAGAATTTGCTGGGGACTCAAGCGGGAGTTCGAATTGTCCAATTTAACCCATTGCATGCAGGAAACCCCTAAAGGCATACCTTGGCAAACAGTGCAGGCCCAGATCAGATACCGCAGAACGCAGTGTCTGATCAGGGCCTCACTATTTGCTAACAGAATTTTCCGTCAAAAATAGAATAAAAATGAAAAAATAGGCCTGACACCCCATATTTGACAAATGGATTTGTCCAACATATAGCAGTGAAAGAGTTCACTAGTATACAATGGGTTTAACTGAGAATTTGTGTATTTAAGTTTCACTGTGTATAATATATAATAATTTCTCAGGAGTGGGGCTTGGAGAAATAGATTGCGCTACATGGTGCTTCCACGTAGGTCTGAAACCAACTGCACATGAGTATTGGTAAACTGCTTTTGGAAGGTCCAAGCCTGACCAGGAAAAGTGTTGCGAGTCGAACAGTCCCTGCATATAAACCCTATTGGTTTGTTTGGGCAGTAGGGTTTGAGATGTTATTTCATCTCATTGCCTGGTAAAAGTCCCACAAAATTGGATTTGTTTCAAACAAATTCAAACAGTTTCTCAGGAGTGTTGAAAAGTGTAAAGCTTGATCCCACAAACTCTTGTGTGCTTCTTTATACCTGCTTTTTCGAAGGTCAAAAGTATAACTTTGCCATATCTTTAGTGTTATTCATAGAAAAAGCGGGTATTTGCAATGGTATACCATCGATTTTGATGTGACCTTGGCCTCAACATGACCCCAAGGTCAAAGGTCAAAAGTATAACTTTGCCATATCTTTAGTGTTATTCATAGAAAAAGCGGGTATTTGCAATGGTATACCATCGATTGAGTGATCTAGTTTGCTTATGCAAAGGGCAGTCTGATTGGGGTCTACACTGTTTATCTAGTGGACGGATTTTCCCTTTAGTACTTTGGTTTGTTTCTGTATGTAAGTTCACAATATGCCAACATTAGTGCTTTCCAGCATGCTAACCCTTATGATGCCAATCACAACAATTGTCATCTACTTTGTTGTCTGCCGGTTAATTTAAAAGTCATTGTTGCTAATAGTGTGGACCCAGATCAGACTGCTCCTTGAGGATTTTGAAATGGCAAAATCTGATATTTTATACAAATTCACTCCATTGGAAACAATTTGCATGAAATGTCAAAACCTGTTTTCTTGGAGAGGCAAGTGGTCAAGGTTTAAAGTCACTCCCAGACTTACGTATAAGAAAAGCAGGCTAGCAGCAGTTAGGAATGACTGATTTAGCAACACTGCCAGTAAGAGATTCTCTCCAACTTGCTAGAGTTAGCAAGTGATGGAAACAGCTAATAGTGCTAAAATTGGTCTTTGTGATTAGTGTGAAGCTATGTTTACCCTATCACCGGCCCCGATAGCTCAGTTGGTAGAGTGTCTGCTACGGGGAACGGAAGGTCTCGGGTTCGATCCCGGGCCGCGACATACCAAAGTCGTTAAAAATGGTACTAGCTGCTCCTCGCTTGGCACTCAGATTTACGGGGTAGAGCTAGGACTGGTCGATCCAGTGTCAGGATAATGTGACTGGGTGTGGTATCATGTAATGTGTCTGGGACATGATACGTCAGTGAGGCAGCACTATAAACGTGAGCATTGAGCTCCCTGTCGCAACCAGACACCGTCGTGATATGACTGAAAAATTGTTGAAAGCGACGTTAAACCCGAATTCACACACACACATGTTTACCCTATCAGCTGGAGACTAAAGTCAGTAATTTGCCAACAGTAAACAAGATGACTTATAACAGATCATTTCCTCATTTAATTTACAAAATTTGAAGCTTTATTTATCACCTTGTCATAATGGTCATAACAGAAATACTTGCTGTGGGTAATTATTTATCACAAAAAGATTACATATATATTTGAGCAGGAAATAAGAAAATCAAAGCACAGACAGCGATTGACTGTCTCAGAGTAGTCTGAGTGAACGAGGCCTCAGGCTGTTATGTTTAACATTTAAATTCCTGTACTTTAAGCTGTAAGTATGGACCCTGATCAGACTCAGCATTCTGCATCATCTGATCTGGGTCTGGACGGTTTGCCAGACCCAACACAAATCCAATCGAGATCAATTCTACAGGTTACCCTGTTTACCCAAAACTCGGACCTCAAAATGATAGGAAAAGTACAGCTATAAATATATGTTGCCTGGTTTGTTTGTATTGGAGTTTAACGGCCCATTCATCACTATTTAGGTCAGTTTACCTGTCCACATTTTTCCTGAGCAGGCTTATACTTAAGCGGTTGACCAGTACAGTGCACATTCTTTCGCCAGAAACTGACAACTGCCCTTCTTGAATCAGCAGAAGGGAGAGAATGACCGTAGAAAAGATTTCATGATCAATCCCCACGAAAGAATGTTGCCGGCCCCGGCAGGTATTGAACATCTCCACGAAAAATGTTGCTGACCCCCGCAGGTATTGAACCCGTGTCCCCCTGATCACCAGTCAGACGTGCAACCAACTGAGCTACCGAGGCTGGCTGACTGTTACCTGGATTTATTACAATTAAGAGATAGTCAAGTGGCCATAAGCAATGTAAAGCTTCTGTGCTTAGTACTTATGGTCTATTGAAAAATAGACATTATGAGTTCTTAAAATCAGTATTCAACTCAACCTCTGTCTTATGTATATCTGTGAAGTTTTATTCACATGTGGTGTTATAAAAAAAATTTGCAGGCCAAATGATCAGGCATCACAGGCTATAACCCTTATCCCACTCAATGAATTAATTTAGCCACACCTATTTCTATCAACCTGTCAAATTACCTAACCCTTAAGGTGCTGAAAAAACTACATCTGAAAATGTCATCTGCTTATGTCTGCTGATTTTTTTATGCCCCCGCATCATATGATGCCGGGGGCATATAGTTTTTCGGTTTTCCGTACGTGCGTACGCGTGTACGTCCGTCTGTACGTGTGTGTGTACGTACGTACGTACATACGTACGTACGTACGTACGTGATCCTGTAACCTCAGGTTAAAGTTTTTGTAACAGGTAGAGCCTGAACTTTTAGAACTCATATCTTCCTAACCATTTGATGGAACTGGTTCATATTTTGTATGATGATAGATATAGGTCCAAAGTTTTACTAAGCAATACCCCCACCCATGCCTGTGACCCCAAGGTCAAGGTCACAGACTTAGAAATTTTCAATGTTAAAGACTCAGGTTAAGGTTTTTGTTAACAGGTAGACTTGAACATTTTAGAACTCATATTTTCCAAACCATTTGATTGAGTTGGTTCATATTTGGTATGATTATAGATATAGGTCCAAAGTTTTATTCAGCGATACCCCCACCCATGCCCATGGCCTCAAGGTCAAGGTCATGGACTTAGAAATTTTCCATGTTAAAGACTCCAGTTAAGGTATTTGTACCTGGTAGAACCTGAACTTTTATGATAGCTTTGGTTCATATGATGATAGATATAGGTAAAATGTTTTATTCAGCAATACCCCCACCCATGCCTATGACCTCAAGGTCAAGGTCACAGACTCAGACAATTTTAATGTGAAAGATTTTAAAGAGCTCAAATTTTCCAAACTATATTATGGATTTGGCTTATGTATGCTATGAGCCTATGATGATAGATAAAATGTTTATTTGGCAATACCCCCACTCATGCCTATGGCTTCAAGGTCAAGGTCACAGATTTAGAAATTTTTAATTAGATATTTTAAGAGTTGATATTTTCCAAATCATGCGATGGATTGAGTTGATATTTGGTATGATGTTAGATACCTGTCCATTTTATTCAGCGATACCCCCACCCATGCCCATGAGCTCAAGGTCAAGGTCACAGACTTAAAAAATTTTAATTATCCCCTCGCACAACATAGCTCTAGCGTCTATATTTCTTCACTGATTTCAATATAAGTTCACACAAATGTTCCTTATGACAATATCTCTAGCGAGTTCCACTTTCAAGGTCATGACCTCAAGGTCAAGGTCACTGTGGCTATTTTTAGAAAAACTTTGTCATTGCTCTAGCGCTTACATTCTTCACCGATTTCAATATAACTTCACACAAATGTTCCTTATGACAATATCTCTAGCGATTTCCACTTTCAAGGTCAAGGTCACTGTAGCTATTTTTAGAAAAACTTTGTCATCGCTCTAGCGCTTACATTTCTTCAACGATTTCAATATAACTTCACACAAATGTTCCTTATGACAATATCTCGAGCCATTTCGACTTTCAAGGTCAAGGTCACTGTGGCTATTTTTTGAAAAACTTTGTCATCGCTCTAGCGACTACATTTCTTCACTGATTTCAATATAACTTCACACAAATGTTCCTTATGACAATACCTCGAGCGAGTTTGACTTTCAAGGTCAAGGTCACTGTGGCTATTTTTAGAAAAACTTTGTCATTGCTCTAGCGCTTACATTTTTTTTACCAATTTCAATATAACTTCTCACAAATGTTCCTGATAACAAGGTCACACATTTAGAAAATTTTGTTGCAACATGGATTTTCGGGGTGAGGCGGGGCCCTTGGCGGGGGCATCTGTGTCGTCTGGACACATTTCTAGTTTGCAAATGTTTTTAAAAATATCTTTGCATTACAAGCAAACAGTGTGGACCCAAATCAGACTGCTCCGAGGAGCAGTCTGATTTGGGTCCACACGGTTTGCATCAGACTGCTCCTAGAAGAGCAGTCTGATTTGGGTCCACACTGTTTGCAAAAATGACTTTTAAAGTAAACAGCGGACGACAAAGCAGATGACAGTTGTCGTGATTGGCATTTTATGGGTTAATATATATGTTATTTTGTTTGTTTAATTATAAAACAGAATGACAGTGTAGATCCTGATCAGATGGCTTCTTGGAGCCATCTTAACTGGATCTACACTGTTTGCAAAGGTAGGGGTTATCATGTTCAGCAGGATAAGGGTTAAAATTGAATGTAACTCAAGTGCTGTCTATGGAACCCGGGAAGGGACATGATTTTTTATTTTTATTATGTTGTGCGAACAAGATAATATCTTGAGCGGACAAGATATTATCTTGTTCGGACAACATATTATCTTGTGCGCACAAGATAATATCTTGTCCGCACAACATACATCTTGTGCGCACAAGATAATATCTTGTCCGCACAAGATATTATCTTGTTCGCACAACTTAATATCTTGTCCGCACAAAATAATATGTTGTGCGAACAAGATAATATCTTGTCCGCACAAGATAATATCTTGTTCGCACAACTTCCCAAGCTCTATGTTGTGCAAACAAGATATGTTGTGTGAACAAGATAATATCTTGTCGGCACAAGATATTAAGTTGTGCAAACAGGATAATATCTTGTCCACACAAGATAATATCTTGTCCGCACAACATAAATTATGTTGTCCGCACAAGATGATATCTTGTCTGCACAACATATTATCTTGTTCGCACAACTTAATATCTTGTTCGCACAACATATTAAAAAAAAAAAAAGAAAGTCCCTTCCCGGGTTCCGTAGCTGTCAGAGTCAGTGAATCATTATTCTTTTTAGCTCACCTGACCGAAGGTCATGGTGAGCTTTTGTGACAGTAAGATGTCCGGCGTCGTCGTGCGTCGTCCGTCGTCCGTCGTCCGTCGTGCGTAAACTTTTTCTTGTGAACACACTAGAGGCCACAGTTTTGGTCCAATTATCATCAAACTTGCTCAGAATGATAATCATGACAATATCTCGGTCAAGTTCGAATTTGGGTCATGTCGGGTAAAAAAGTAGGTCAGTAGGTCAAATCATAGAAAAACCTTGTGAACACTCGAGAGGCCACAATTTTGGTCCAATCATCATCAAACTTGCTCAGAATGATCATTGTGACAATATTTTAGTGAAGTTTGAATATGGATCATGTCGGCTTAAAAAGTAGGTCAGCGGGTCAAATCATAGAAAAACCTTGTGAACACCCTAGAGGCCACAATTTTGGTCCAATCATAATCAAACTTGCTCAGAATGATCATCATGACAATATCTTGGTCAAGTTCGAATATGGGTCATGTCCGGTCAAAAAGTAGGTCAGTAGGTCAAATCATAGAAAAACCTTGTGAACACTCTGAAGGCCACTGTTTTGGTCCAATTATCATGAAACTTGCTCAGAATGACCATTGTGACAATATTTCAGTCCAGTTCGAATATGGGTCATATCGGGTTAAAAAGTAGGTCAGCGGGTCAAATCATATAAAAACCTTGTGAACACCCTAGGGGCCACAATTTTGGTCCAATCTTAATCAAACTTGCTCAGAATGATCATCATGACAATATCTCGGTCAAGTTTGAATATGGGTCAAATGGTTCCGGTCCGTTGCACATCTAGGTCACAGGAGCCAAAAACAGATTTTTTTCACCAAAAACTTAAAAAATCTTCTTCTCTGAAACCACAAGGCCCAGGTCTTTGTTATTTGGTATGAAGCTTCATCTAGTGGACCCCTACCAAGATTGTTCAAATTATAGTGCTGGGGCCAAAAATGCCCCCGCACGGGGGCCCTTTGGTTTTACATAGGCTTATATAGGGAAAATCTTTAAAAATCTTCTTCTCTGAAACCACAAGGCCCAGGACTTTGATATTTGGTATGAAGCTTCATCTAGTGGACCCCTACCAAGATTGTTCAAATTTGAGTGCTGGGACGAAAAATGCCCCCGCCACGGGGCCCTTTGGTTTTACATTGGCTTATATAGGGAAAATCTTTAAAAATCTTCTTCTCTGAAACCACAAGGCCCAGGTCTTTGATATTTGGTATGAAGCTTCATCTAGTGGACCCCTACCAAGATTGTTCAAATTATAGTGCTGGGACCAAAAATGCCCCCGCCCCAGGGCCCTTTGGTTTTACATAGGCTTATATAGGGAAAATCTTCAAAAATCTTCTACTCTGAAACCACAAGGCCCAGGACTTTGATATTTGGTATGAAGCTTCATCTAGTGGACCCCTACCAAGATTGTTCAAATTATAGTGCTGGGACAAAAAATGCCCCCGCC
Source organism: Lucinisca nassula (assembly GCA_963580285.1). Classification (NCBI taxonomy): domain Eukaryota; kingdom Metazoa; phylum Mollusca; class Bivalvia; order Lucinida; family Lucinidae; genus Lucinisca; species Lucinisca nassula. The sequence goes on along the minus strand of OY757025.1, from coordinate 48,079,458 downwards.
ACGGGGCCCTTTGGTTTTACATTGGCTTATATAGGGAAAATCTTTAAAAATCTTCTTCTCTGAAACCACAAGGCCCAGGTCTTTGATATTTGGTATGAAGCTTCATCTAGTTGACCCCTACCAAGATTGTTCAAATTACAGTGCTGGGGCCAAAAATGCCCCCGCCCCGGGGCCCTTTGGTTTTACATAGGCTTATATAGGGAAAATCTTAAAAAATCATCTTCTCTGAAACCACAAGGCCCAGGTCTTTGATATTTGGTATGAAGCTTCATCTAGTGGACCCCTACCAAGATTGTTCAAATTTTAGTGCTGGGACAAAAAATGCCCCCGCCACGGGGCCCTTTGGTTTTACATGGGCTTATATAGGGAAAATCTTTAAAAATTTTCTTTTCTGAAACCACAAGGCCCAGGACTTTGATATTTGGTATGAAGCTTCATCTAGTGGACCCCTACCAAGATTGTTCAAATTTTAGTGCTGGGACAAAAATGCCCCCGCCACGGGGCCCTTTGCTTTTACATTGGCTTATATAGGGAAAATTTTTAAAAATCTTCTTCTCTGAAACCACAAGGCCCAGGTCTTATATATTTGGTATGAAGCTTCATCTAGTGGACCCCTACCAAGATTGTTCAAATTATAGTGCTGGGGCCAAAAATGCCCCCGCCACGGGGCCCTTTGGTTTTACATAGGCTTATATAGGGAAAATCTTTAAAAATTTTCTTCTCTAAAACCACAAGGCCCAGGACTTTGATATTTGGTATGAAGCTTCATCTAGTGGACCCCTACCAAGATTGTTCCAATTTTAGTGCTGGGGCCAAAAATGCCCCTGCCCCGGGGCCCTTTGGTTTTACATAGGCTTATATAGGGAAAATCTTTAAAAATCTTCTTCTCTGAAACCACAAGGCCCAGGACTTTGATATTTGGTATGAAGCTTCGTCTAGTGGACCCCTACCAAGATTGTTCAAATTATAGTGCTGGGACAAAAAATCCCCCCCTGCCACGGGGCCCTTTGGTTTTACATAGGCTTATATAGGGAAAATCTTTAAAAATCTTCTTCTCTGAAACCACAAGGCCCAGAACTTTGATATTTGGTATGAAGCTTCATCTAGTGGACCCCTACCAAGATTGTTCAAACTATAGTGCTGGGGCAAAAAATGCCCCTGTCCCGGGGCCCTTTGATTTTACATAGGCTTATATAGGCAAAATCTTTAAAAATCTTCTTCTCTGAAACCGCTAGGCCCAGGTCTTTGATATTTGATGTGTAGCTTCATCTAGTGGACCTTTGACAAGATTGTTCAAATTTTAGCCTTTGTTGATGTTTGGTATGAAGCTTCACCTTTAAGACCTCCCTCAACATTATGTACATTAAAGCCCTGGGGCCAATAATGGCCCTCTCTGGGGCCCACTTGTTACACTATGGATCAGGTGAGCGATCCAGGGCCATCATGGCCCTCTTGTTTTCTTTACAGTCCAAAAGCTCCATTGTTCAACTTAACAGGTCACATGGACAAAATTCTAGCTGTTGATTGGTCAATTCCTAGCCTAATGATGTCAGGAGGAGCAGACAACCAATTGAAAATATTTCAGTACCAAGACATTGATAAATCATGACAGAAATGAGTGAGTGTTTGAGTTTTACGTCCAGCCAACAGCTAAGGTCATATGGAGACAGGACCTCGGTTTAAAGTCTCATCCGAAAGGCTGGAGATCTAGCGGCCCCTGGTTTACAAGGCAAGTAGCGTAACCACTGACAGAAATAAAATATAAATATCAAAAAGTCTTGTGTTTGTTTTACACCATATAAAGCAAAGATGGTGGTATATAATGTACACATGAAGTAACTTAATCTGTCGCTTTGTATCACGTCAGGTGAATGTTTCCAGATCAATGTATCACAGGGGACGCGGCGAGTTGGAGTATGATGTTTAACCCTTATCCTACTGATCACGACAACCCCTACCTTTGCAAACAGTGAAGATCCAGATCAGATGCTTCTAAAGAAGCCATCTGATCAGGATCTACACTGTTTGCCATTCAAGTTGTGAATTTGAATGACATCATTATATCATGTAATCTGATTAGCTGATAATCAGGAATGGGTGTGGTTAATTAAATTATTCAGCAGGATAAGGATTAAGATCTGAAAACATCCTAGAGATTTAATACTGTAAGGCAGATCAAGTTACCATAGGGATAATATGTTTATTATATACCTTTTTACTTCCAATAAAGTCATTTTTTTTTTCAATTGTGAATAAGCGGAAAAATTTTACATTACGCTCTGCATGTAAGTGACATCTTTTCTCATGTCTGGTTCCGGGTTACAGATGGCTGCTTTCTAACATTGCAAAAATGCGGGGGCTCAGTGCAAGCAACGATGGCGATATGGAATCAGAAAACTCAAGTAGGATGATAAGGGATTCTGTATTTATGTGTCCGTGAACTACCGGTAGTGATATTTCATGTAGGCATACATGTATAATAAAGAGGGTTATCCACCTGGAGTTTATTATACAAACAAGAGACCCATGGGCCACTACGCTCACCAGAGGTCATGTGGTTTATACCATATACAGGCAAGGTGCCCATCTTGGTCATGTGACAACAATACCACGAATAATGTTTAACTGCCTCACCCCCATAGATGCTTTACATGATTTTTTGGTTTCAATCAGCACAGCTCTTTTACTGGAGAAGAAGATAAAAATACTGAAACTGCGCCATCCAAGACAAAGGTCAGTAATGACCTTGACCTTTGGAATTAATAAACTTCCTTTCAGCTAACTGCAAATATCATTTTTGATGTCACAGCCTACCAGGCAATCAGAAATATCCACTACTTTGCCATTTTTCCATACAAATGTCTAAGTGACCAAGTTTGACCTTGACATAAAACAGGTCAAGGTCAACCAAAGGTCATCATTTGAACAAACTTGGTAGGGCCAGAGTCCCTGATGCTGCATACCAAGTTTCCAGATCATCGGCCATTCGGTTCTTGAGCAGAAGATTTTTAAAGGTTTTTACCATATATGGGCATGGCCGCCCATATTGGTCATGTGACCCAGTCATCACGAACAAAATTTTGTTCCTTCATTCCATAGAGACTCCACATATAATTTGGTTTCAACTGGCCGGGTAGTTTAAGTGAAGAAGAAAATAAAAGTACTGAATCTGAGGCGTCCTGGAGAAAGGTCGGTAAATGACCTTGACCTTTGGAACTGATAAACTTCCATTCAGCTGATTGTAAATACAATTTCTGATGCCAAAAGCTAATATACAATCAGAAAAATCCAGTTTTGCCACGTTTCCATACAAATGTCTAAGTGACTAAATTTGACCTTGATGTAAAACAGGTCAAGGTCAACCAAAAGTCATCATTTGAACAAACTTGGTAGGGCCAGAGTCCCTGATGCTGCATACCAAGTTTCCAGATCATCGGCCATTCCGTTCTTGAGAAGAAGATTTTTAAAGGTTTTTACCATATATGGGCATGGCGGCCATATTGGTCATGTGACCCAGTCCTCACGAACAAACTTTTGTTCCCTCATTCCATAGAGGCTCCACATGTAATTTGGTTTCAATTGGCCAAGTAGTTTAAGTGAAGAAGAAGATAAAAATACTGAATCTGAGCCATCCAAGACAAAGGTCGGTAAATGACCTTGACCTTTGGAACTGATAAACTTCCATTCAGCTGATTGTAAATACCATTTCTGATGCCACTAGCTAATATAAAATCAGAAAAATCCACTGTTTTGCCATTTTTCCATCCAATGTCTAAGTGACCAAATTTGACCTTGACGTAAAACAGGTCAAGGTCAACCAAAGGTCATCATTTGAACAAACTTGGTAGGGCCAGAGTCCCTGATGCTGCATACCATGTTTCAAGATCATCGGCCGTTCGGTTCTTGAGAAGAAGATTTTTAAAGGTTTTTACCATATATGGGCATGGCGGCCATATTGGTCATGTGACCCTGTCCTCACGAACAAACTTTCGTTCCCCCATTCCATAGAGGCTCCACATGTAATTTGGTTTCAATTGGCCGAGTAGTTTAAGTGAAGAAGAAGATAAAAATACCGAATCTGAGCCGTCCTGGACAAAGGTCGGTAAATGACCTTGACCTCTGAAACTGATAAACTTCCATTCAGCTGATTGCAAATACCATTTCTGATGCCACTAGCTAACATACAATCAGAAAAATCCACTGTTTTGCCATTTTTCCATACAAATGTCTAAGTGACCAAATTTGACCTTGACGTAAAACAGGTCAAGGTCAACCAAAGGTCATCATTTGAACAAACTTGGTAGGGCCCGAGTCCCCGATACTGCATACCAAGTTTCAAGATCATCGACTGTTCGGTTCTTGAGAAGAAGATTTTTAAAGGTTTTTACCATATATGGGCATGGCAGCCATCTTGGTCATGTGACCCAGTCCTCCCGAACAAACTTTCGTTCCCCCTTCCCATAGAGGCTCCACATGTAATTTGGTTTCAATTTGCCCAGCAGTTTCTGAGGAGAAGTCATTTGAAAATGTTGACGCGGACGCAGTCGCGGACGACGGACGACGGATCACTGCCTATACTATAAGCTCCCCCGGAGCCTTCGGCTCTGGTGAGCTAAAAAAATATTTTCTGAAAGACTTGCAAATCCAGTAAACTTATAGCAGCATGAGTTTACTACCATATGTAATGCACAAGAGGTTTATTAAAGCACCTAGTGGTTATAAGCAGTGATATAATGCTTTATAGATAAACAACAACATTAGGCTTTAGATTTTGAGTGCCTTCGAGCAGAAAATTCTCTGGAGAGATTATAATAACAGGTTTGTGGCATTGCATGATACCAGGTCTGGGCTATGGGGAAGGTGCAACAATACAATGACCTTTTCAGGCTTTCAAAAACTGTGCACATGGAGATGAATACTGTAATGATCCTAAGAATTGGGACAGATAGGCCTAAGTAAACAGTGCTGACCCAGATCAGACTGCTGAAGAAGCAGTCTGATCAGGGTCTACACCAGGGCTCGAGAAACTGAAGAATCAAAATCGGTCCAGCCAGATTTCGCCAAAAATTACGGAAATTGCCGAACCGGTTCGGTAATTTCCGTAAACGTTCTTGGTGATATGCAATCTCAAAATGTGTTATTAGCATAACGAAGGACATACCAATATTGCTCTTACACTTGTTCAACGAATATGAACACCAGTATCACGATTATAAACAGGAATTATTGCTCACATCGTTCAGATTTCATCTACTTTTATTTTCTATGCCAGATTTCATCTACTTTCATTTTCCCAATATCCGGGTCACTCAGTACCTGAAGACCGCTAAAGGGAAACAACCGGCGTGGTGCAGTCATAGACCAGTTCGATGGTCACTATATTTTTTTCTGTTTTTAAACCTTTAAAATATTTCTCTTATTTCACGCATATTTATTTTGTCTAAATTGCTTTGTTTACAAAAATGGCGACCGATATTGTAGCCACGTGGTCGGAAAATGACGTACGTTTACACAATACACAATAATGCAGTCAAGGACGTAACACACACCTGTTTTATGTCATTGATTTTAATAGAGCGTACTTTTTAAAAAAAAAGTTTTTAACGAGTTAAAAAAATCGAAAAACATTTCTTTACTCTCGAACCAAAACATGGCCGAACGAGAGTCATTGAAAATGTTACATGGCCGAACCGAGTTCTAAAGAATATAAATACATATTTCACGATTAAAATGACGTCATGTGGTTTAAGGGCGTAATACACACGTGTTTTATGTTATTGGTTTCAATGGAGCGTATTTCTTATAAGAAAATATCGTTTAGAATGGGTGAAAAAAAGCCATTTTCTCTCGAAGGCTTTTTTACATGCAATGTTCAGACATGACAGGTGTGAATTGAAAATTGCCTCTTGTGAAATAAACAATTTTATTAGCTCACCTGTCACGTAGTGACAAGGTGAGCTTTTGGGATCACTTTTTGTCCGTCGTGCGTCCGTGCGTGCGTCCGTAAACTTTTCTTCAAACGACATCTCCTCCTAAACCACTGATTGTATTTTGACCAAACTTCACAGGAATGATCCTTAGGTGGTCCCCTTTCAAAGGTGTTCAAATGGTTCCGGTCCGTTGAACATATAGGTCACAGTAGCTAAAAATAGATTTTTTTCACCGCAAACTTAAAAAATCTTCTTCTCTGAAACCGCAAGGCCCAGGTCTTTGATATTTGGTATGAAGCTTCATCTAGTGGACCCCTACCAAGATTCTTCAAATTATAGTGCTGGGGCCAAAAATGCCCCCGCACTGGGGCCCTTTGGTTTTACATGGGCTTATATAGGGAAAATCTTGAAAAATCTTCTTCTCTGAAACCGCAAGACCCAGGTCTTTGATATTTGGTATGAAGCTTCATCTAGTGGACCCCTACCAAGATTGTTCAAATTATAGTGCTGGGGCCAAAAATGCCCCCGCACGGGGGCCCTTTGGTTTTACATGGGCTTATATAGGGAAAATCTTGAAAAATCTTCTTCTCTGAAACCGCAAGGCCCAGGTCTTTGATATTTGGTATGAAGCTTCATCTAGTGGACCCCTACCAAGATTGTTCACATTATAGTGCTGGAGCTAAAAATGCCCCCGCACGGGGCCCTTTGGTTTTACATGGGCTTATATATGGAAAATCTTGAAAAATCTTCTTCTCTGAAACCGCAAGGCCCAGGTCTTTGATATTTGGTATGAAGCTTCATCTAGTGGATCCCTACCAAGATTGTTCAAATTATAGTGCTGGGGCCAAAAATGCCCCCGCACTGGGGCCCTTTGGTTTTACATGGGCTTATATAGGGAAAATCTTTAAAAATCTTTTTCTCTGAAACCGCAAGGCCCAGGTCTTTGATATTAGGTATGAAGCTTCATCTATTGGATCCCTACCAAGATTGTTCAAATTATAGTGCTGGGGCCAAAAATGCCTCCGCACCAGGGCCCTTTTGTTTTACATAGGCTTATATAGGGAAAATCTTGAAAAATCTTCTCTGAAACTGCAAGGCCCAGGTCTTTGATATTTGGTATGAAGCTTCATCTTGTGGACCTCTACCAAGATTGTTCAAATTATAGCCCTGGGGCCAAAAATGCCCTCGCTCCGGGGCCCTTTGGTTTTACATAGACGTATATAGGGAAAATCTTGAAAAATCTTCTTCTTTGAAACCACATGGCTTAGGTCTTCGATATTTGTTATGAAGCTTCAGCTAGTGGACCTCTATAAACACTGTTCAAATTATAGCCCTGAGACCAAAAATGCCTCCGCCATGTGGCCCTTTGGTTTTACATAGACTTATATAGGGAAAATCTTTAAAAATCATCTTCTCTGAAACACAAGGCTTAGGTCTTTGATATTTGTTATGAAGCTTCAGCTAGTGGACCTCTACCAAGATTGTTCAAATTATAGCCCTGGGGCCAAAATTGACCCTGCCCGGGGCCCACTTGTTATACATTGGATCAGGTGAGCGAACCAGGGCCCTCTGGGCCCTCTTGTATTCAAATACCAGTTCTATAGTAAGCTATAAATTAATGACTTGTGTAAACAAACTACCGTATGTCATGCATTGAATGACCTGATTCTCTTACCTTGTTTGCCAGCTTACCGATAACGCCAGAGGCAAGTGTTCACGGTTTAATAATTTTGACACACGGGTCAAATTTCGCTGCGATGAGATCAAAGAACCCGACTTGGACGTGTCTGAATTTCACCTAGTTAGATAATGAACCGGTCTAACACATTGTGCTCCGGGCGTTTATTGTATACATGCTTGGAATATCAGTGGCAAAAGGTCAGCTTGTTTTTACAGCATAAGGATTTAGCGAAAAATTTCGAACCGATTTTTTTAAAATGTTATTGAATTATGGACCTATTTTTTAATCTTCTTCTCAAGTGAAAATCGGTTTAAGGAAACCAATTGCAAAATCGGTTCAGAACCGGAAAACTGACATTTTCTCGAGCCCTGGTCTACACTGCTGTTCTGTCCGCACCTTTTGGACTTCTTGCTGGATCTTAAAACGCATTCGTTAAAATTTTAGGAGAGTCATAGCAATTCCTCAACGTGTCCAAATTTTTTGGGTTTTTACAGTATCATGCATATGCATAGAGCTCACATATTAGGCATATTACATCTGTGCAAGGAATAATATTTTGTATTAAACAGAAATCATCTAAACATGAAGCATTTTCCTTCCATATCACAGAAAATACCTTAAAATCCTAAAAACTCAAGACACGTTAAGTAAGGACTTGCTGTAATTCTCTTAAAATTTTGACGAATTTGTTCCACGTTCAGCAAGGAGTCCAAAAGGTGCTAACAGAATGGCAAACAGTGTAGACCCTGATCAGACTGCTCCTTCAGGAGCAGTCTGATCTGGGTCTGCACTGTTTCCTTTGGCCTGTTTGTCCCAGTACTCGGGATCATTATTGTACTTCTGGAGAGGTTGCTGTCAAGGGGCAAAGTCTTTTCTACAAGAGCAATGCTTCCTATAAGAAGTCCCCTTGAAAAAGGTCATTTTTCTGGAGTTTATTATTGCTAATATTTTGGTTTTGCGACCCTTTCGAGATTATTTCACTTATTTTGAGCTAATTGTTAATAGGGCTATCACGGTTACACGTGTAAACGGGAGCGTTTCGTGTCTGTGTAGAAAACGTTTACAAAATCGACTGACCGTTTACACGAAACATGTGACTTACATGTGATCAAAGTAAATGACATCATTAAAATATTACCTCATAACCACGATAATAGTCGTCACTTCCTTTCTTTCTCCAATATGGCTGAAAAAAACCTCAGATCTCCAGTTTGGCAGTATTTTACGCTTGTTGACAATGTCGACGGCAAGAAGAAGGCCAAGTGTAATCTGTGCCGTAATGATTCCTTTTTCTTTTTTGTTTGTTTTCCTCTTGTGTCAAATAAATACTGTCTCACAATTCAGGAGGCATATTAAAAAGCATGATTTTGATGGAGTATTCAATCCTTGCTTTGTTCTTTCCCATTATTTAAGGAGCGCACTATGATTCGGTCTGCTCATGCAGTCACGATAACGGATATCTGTGAAACACCCCCTCAATATTTGCTCCAATCAGAAGTCAATGTCGCACATACACATTACAGCGGCATCTTCAAAGTAATTGCCAATTACACGGAGTTTTTCCATATGTTTTCTGTGTCGAAGATAAACAAATGGAATATTCTTGAAGAGTTTATGGCTAAATCATTCCGATTCACAAACGATTGGCATCTGCTACAGAATTATGCCGGATTTTGAAGGAATTTATCATTAACAGGTAATTACCCATTGTTTATACACAGATTCACCCTTATTGACTCGAGTCTGAAAATGTTTCGTGTACACGGAATCGTTTCGTGTAGGACCTTCCATGTAAACGTTTACAGATTTTTGTAAACGTGACAGCCCTAATTGTTAATCAGAGGTGGGTGATAATCTGAGAACCTGGCAAAAAACACCTAACCTTCCAAGTTGGATGCGCATGTGACTAGTGAACAGGAGGTTGCTGGATCGATACCTGCCGGGGTCAGCAACATTCTTTTGTGGAAATTGATCATCAAATCTCTCCTTTCTGCTTTTAAGGCCAGTCGTGTTTCTGACGAAAAAATGTTTACTGTATTTGTTATTGTTAACCACTTATGTATAATCCTGCCCAGGATATGTCTGGCTATATATGACCTTTATAATCTTGACTGGGCTATTAAACTGGAAAACAAACAAAATTGACCTTCCATTGCAGAACTTCGCCTTTCAGATTTGACAGAAGTGATGCTCGAATACCCCACATTGGATTTTACAAGGGTTACATCATGGAAAATATTATATGGGCGGAACAGAACACAAATCTTTCTGGAATTTTTTTATATTTTTTTGAGGGAGGGGGTGGGGTTATAGCCCTTTCCAGATTTTCACTTATTTTGAGAAGTGGACGAAAACCTGACAACACTGCAGAACCACCTGAACTTCCATTGCAGTACTTGGCCTTTCACATGAACAAGGATTCAACCCACAAGGATTGTCATACATAGACTTGTTAAGATGATGGTAAATATGGTATGCTGAATCAGAACAGATTGTTTCTTCAGACATTGTAGATCTGATCAGATGGCTTTCCCAGACAGTGTAGATCTGATCAGATGGTTTCTTCAAACTGTAGATCTGATCAGATGGCTTCTTCAGACAGTGTAGATCCTGACAGACAATTTCTTCAGACAGTGTAGATCCTGATCAAATGGCTTCCACCATCTGATCTGGATCTACCCTGTTTGCAAAGGATTAGGTTGTCATGATTTAGTGGGACAAGTATGAAGGATAGAAGCTGAAATTGAAGGACTATAAGCGGACCTTTTGAACCATATTCCCAGAGTAGAGAAGTGTTTACGTCTCACCAACAGCAAAGGTCATACCAAGATGGGACCTCAGTTTAAAGACTCACCCAAAAGTCCGGAGAAGCCCAGAATCGATCCTGCGATCCCTGGTTTACAAGGGGAAGAGCATAACCACTACACCACAGAGGCTTCTGAACTATACTCCCAGACTAAAATAGCACTGGTACAGAGTACATGCAAGCAACAAGGTAACATTTGGAACTGTTTATTCACAATGACATCTGAGCAATTACAGAACAAAACTCTATATCAGGGGCCAGTTGTCAACTTCCAGGATGTCGAAAATTAAACTTAGATCATTTAATAACTAGAAAAAGTGTCCATAGGACACGGATGCCCCCGCCAAATGCCATTCATAAATCGGGCTCTACCCATTACAAAAACTTTAACCTGAGGTTACAGGATCACGTACGTACACACACACGTACAGACGGACGTACGGAAAACCGAAAAACTATATGCCCCCGGCATCATATGATGCAGGGGCATAAAAATATTAAATATTACCGGTTCTCCGGCAAACTACACTCGTATTTTTTTTGAAAAATGTAAGTAGCATTTGCAAAAGCTACTCACATTTTTCCAGCAAAAATATCAGAGTATTAGTTATTATACTTAAAAGAAATGTTAAATAAACTAACAATGCTTTGAATAACTGAGCCCTTGTCTAAAAATGTGCTCAATTCAAACTAAATTTAAGGGGCATGGATACACCTTCAAGGGAAGTTATAATATAATATTGTCACCTTTGACAGAAGTCTACTTTTAAAGGAAAGAATTTGCTCCTCAGGAGCAAATTCTTGCTCCTCGGGAGCAAATTCTTTCCTTTAACAGCAGACCACTTTTTTCAAAGATATATGGGACAGTGAATGGAAGTCCTCAAAGTTTACTCCCTTGAAGAGAAAAGCATCGCTGACAATGTTAGATACCCAGCCATTGAGGACAACAAGATGTGTTTTTCAGATATTTCTAGAGTAGATAGTTGTAAATGGGACAAGATGTCTAAAGCCTTGACAGAATCTGTTTAAGTACCTTCTGCATTTCCTGGTATTCAAACTAGAAACAAAAAAAAAAAAAAAAATTCTGACACATCAAGGGCAGATTACTCTAGAACTGAAACTACCTGAGTAGTGGTCACTGGTCACAATATGTCAACTTAGTATTCTTTATATTTGTAAAGTTTCACCAAGCTGTTCCAATACATTATTACGGGCACAAACAACTGATTTACAGACATATTACTCCATAATGGAATTATCAGAGTAGCAGTCCTTAACCACAACATGCTATATTTAGTGCTCAATATATCCGTGAAGTTATCCCCCCTATTCCACATACCGGTAGTAAAGGAGCTAAGGGCTTAAAACATGTTCACATATATCAAGGACAAGCAGCCATTGAATCAGAATGGAAAGAATATTCATCCTTGACCACATGCTTCATTTAATGGTCTATAAATATGTAAATCTTCATCCAGATATTCTATCTGGTAAAGAAGTATACTCCAAAAACATTAAGGGCAGATGACTCGAGAATTCGAAACAGCCAAATTGGAGATCTCTGGCCACAACATGCCACCTTCAGTGGTCTTCACAGAAATAACAGGCAAAAAAAACAAACAAGAGGGCCATGATGGCCCTGGATCGCTCACCTGATCCATAGAGTAACAAAGGGGCCCCCGGGAGGGCCATTATTGACCCAGGGCTATAATGTGCATAATGTTGAGGTAGGTCTAAATTGGTGTAGCTTTATACCAAATATCAACAAAGGCTATAATTTGAACAATCTTGATTAGGGTCCACTAGATGAAGCTAAACACCAAATATCAAAGACCTGGGCCTTGTGGTTTACGAGAAGAAGATTTTTTTAAAGCTATTCCCTATATAAGCCTATGTAAAACCAAATGGCCCCGTGGCTTGGGTGTTTTTTTTTTGGCCTCATGGCTATAATTTAAACAAGAGGCCTATGGGCCACTATGCTCACCAGAGCTCAGGTGGGCACTGCCCAATTGCAGCCATGTATTTTAACATGATATCATTGTAATCTGCCAAATGAACCCCCATATCCAAATGAGCACCCATGTGGACTCAGTATATGAAACATTAGGCCTTTTATGAAGTAGAGGGGGTGGGGCATGGACCCAACGGAGCCCTGGTTGGTATCACTAAATGTGTCATCACAAAGAACAAGAATATATATGGTTTAGCAGTGGGGATCTGCATGGCTGGAGATATAAGTGGAGGGGTTGGAGCATGCCCTGTCGTTCCCAGGAAAGCCCAAGATTGTTGTCCATAAATGTGTCTTATCATAAGGACCAAGTATATATATGGTTTAGGGGTGGGAATCTCAACGGTTTCCAAGATATCCTTTCATGAAGTGGAAAGGAGAGGACTGGCCCTGCGGACACCTCTACAGTAGGTGTACTAATAATAAGGAACAAGAACATATTATATGAATATGGGGTGGGGATTTGAATGGTTTCTGAAATGGCCTTTTATGAAGTGGAAGGGCGGGGCACATTGCCTCAGCACAAAAAGACCCCCAAGTTGGTGTGACTGAACGAGTCTTATCGCGAGGAACAAGAATATATATGGTTTAGGGGTGGGGATCTGAACTATTTCTGAGATATATGGCTTTTAATCAAGTCAAGCGGTGGGGCAAGGCTCGCGCATGCCCCGGGGACTCACAAGCTGGTGTCAATGAATGTGTCTTATCATAAGGAAGATGAATATATATGGTTTAGGGTTGGGGCTCTGAACAGTTTCTGAGATATAAGGCCTTTTGTGAAGTGCAGGGGTGGGGCAAGGCCCAGGGAGACCTCCAGGTTGGTGTCAGTGAATGTGTCTTATCATAAGGTACAAGAATAGATATGGTTTAGGGGTAGGGATCTGTAAGGTTTCTGAGATATTGTGATATTATGAAATGGAGGGGGTGGGGCATGGCCCCAGCACATCCTTGGGGACCCCCAGGTTGGTGTCACTGAATGTGTCTTATCATAATGAACAAGAACATATATGGTTTAGGGGTGGGGATCTGAACAGTTTCTAAGATATATGGCCTTTTGTGAAGTGAGGGGGTAGGGCATGGCTCCGGCGCACCCCAGAAGACCCCCAATTTGGTGTCAATGAATGTGTCTTATCGTAAGGAGCAAGAATATATATGGTTTAGGGGTGGGGATCTATAAGGTTTCCGAGATATTGGGCCTTTTATGAAATGGAGGGAGGGACATGGCCCCTGCGCATCCCGGGGGACCCCCAGTTTGATGTCACTGAATGCGTCTTATCATAAGGAACAAGAGTATATAGGGTTCAGGGGTGGGGATCTGAATGGTTTCCGAGATATTGGGCCTTTTATGAAGTGGAGGGGGTGGGGCATGGCCTCGGCGCATCCTGGAGGACCTCCAGGTTGGTGTCACTGAATGTGTCTTATCAATAGGAACAAGAATATATTTGGTTTAGGGGTGGGGATCTGTGAGGTTTCTGAGATATAAGGCATTTTATGAAGTACTGGGGGAGGGGCATGGCCCCGGCACAACCTTCTGGACCCCCAGGTTGACATAAAAGCATATGGCTGAGAGAAGTTTACTAAAGGAACATTTGAATGAAAGTTTTGTCAAAGTATCTGCAAAGGCTTTGTAGTTAATAACAGTTTTCAATTTTCCCCATTATAAGTCTATGGAAAATCTAAGTTGCCATAGCAACCAAACTAAAGAGCCGAATTTCATAAAAAACAGAATTTCATAAAAAACACAAAACCTGTAAAGGCAAATATGGTGAATATTTCCATAAACTCTCAGCCTCATAGAGCATACGGTTTCTGAGGAGATGATTTTTTAAGTATTTTTTTTTTCTATTTTTTTTCATTTTGGTTTCCATGGCAACCAATACAAATGAGCAGTAGGCCTAAAATGATATGGCAGATAGAAGATTGCCTAAGGAATATTTCTATGAAAGTTTTGTCAAAATATCTGCAGCGGCTTGGCAGTAATTGCCATTTTTCAATTTTCCCCATTATAAGTCTATGGAAACTCTAAGTTGCCATAGCAACCAAACTAAGGAGCCGAATTTCATAAAAAACACAAACTTTCAATCCCCCAACCCAAGGATGCTACAGATAAAATTTGGGCCCAATGGGCCTAGCGGCTTCAGAGGAGATGTCGTTTAAAAGTGTTGACGTCACACGACGACGCAGACGCCGACGGACAACTGCCTATCCTATAAGCTCCCCCAGAGCCTTCGGCTCTGGTGAGCTAAAAATCTTGATAGAGGTCCACTAGATGAAGCTTCACACCAAATATCAAAGACCTGGGCCTTGCTGTTTCAGAGAAAAAGATTTTCAAAGATTATCTCTATATAAGACTATGTAAAACCAAAGGGCCCCGGTGCGTGGGCATTTGTGGCCCGAGGACTATAATTTGAACAATCTTTGTAGAGGTCCATTAGATGAAGCGCGATACCAAATATCAAAGACATGGGCCTGACAGTTTCAGAGAAAAAGATTTTTCAAGATTTTCCCTATATAAGTCTATGTAAAACGAAAGGGCCCCAGAGGGGAGGGGGCATTTTTGGCCCCAGGGCTATAATTTGAACAATCTTGGTAGAGGTCCACTAGGTGAAGCTTCACACCAAATATCATAGACCTGGGCCTTGCGGTTTCAGAAAAGAATATTTAGAGATTTTCCCTATCTAAGTTTATGTAAAACCAAAGGCCCCCGGGGCGGGGGCATTTTTGGCCCCAGGGCTATAATTTGAACAATCTTGAAAGAGGTCAATTAGATGAAGCTTCACGCCAAATATCCAAGATCTTGGCCTTGCGGATCCAGAGAAGAAGATTTTTAAAGATTTTCCCTGTATATGCCTATGTTAAACCAAAGGCCCCCGGGGCGGGGTCGTTTTTGGCCCCAGGGCTATAATTTGAACAATCTTGAAAGAGGTCCACTTGATGAAGCTTCATGCCAAATATCCAAGATCTGGGCCTTGCAGTTCCATAGAAAAAGATTTTTAAAGATTTTCCCTATATTAGCCTATGTAAAACCAAAGGCCCCCGAGGCGGCGGCATTTATGGTCTCAGGGCTATAATTTGAACAATCTTGAAAGAGGTCCATTAGATGAAGCTTCACACCAAATATCCAAGATCTGGGCCTTGCGGTTCCAGAGAAGAAGATTTTTAAAGATTTTCCCTATATTAAGCCCATGTAAAACCAAAGGCCCCCGGGGTGGGGGCATTTTCGGCCCCAGGGCTATAATTTGAACAATCTTGGTAGAGGTCCACTAGGTGACGCTTCACACCAATTATCAAAGACCTGGGACTTGCGGTTTCAGAGAAGAAGATTTTTAAAGTTTTCATTTAAAAAATCTATTTTTAGCTCCTGTGACCTAGATGTGCAACAGACCGGAACCATTTGAACAACTTTGAAAGGGGACCACCTAAGGATCATTCCTGTGAAGTTTGATCAAAATCCGATCAGTGGTTTAGGAGGAGATGTTGTTTGAAGAAAAAGTTTACGCACACACACACGCATGCACACACGACGGACAAAAAGTGATCACAAAAGCTCACCTCGTCACTATGTGACAGGTGAGCTAATAAAACCAAAGGGCCCCGGGGCGGGGGCATTTTTGGCCCTAGGGCTATAATTTGAACAAACTTGGTAGAGGTCCACTAGGTGAAGCTTCACACCAAATATCAAAGACCTGGGCCTTGTGGTTTCAGAGAAGAAGATTTTTAAAGATTTTCCCTATATAAGCCTATGTATACACAAAGGCCCCCGGGGTGGGGGCATTTCTGGCTCAAGGGCCATAATTTGAACAATCTTGGTAGAGGGCCCACTAGATGAAGCTTCATACCAAATATCAAAGACCTGGGCCTTTCGGTTTCAGAGAAGAAGATTTTTAAAGATTTTCCCTGTATAAGCCTATGTAAAACCAAAGGCCCCCGGGGCGGGGGCATTTTTGGCCCTAGGGCTATAATTTGAACAAACTTGGTAGAGGTCCACTAGGTGAAGCTTCACACCAAATATCAAAGACCTGGGCCTTGTGGTTTCAGAGAAGAAGATTTTTAAAGATTTTCCCTATATAAGCCTATCTTAACCCAAAGGCCCCCGGGGCGGGAGCATTTCTAGCCCAAGGGCCATAATTTGAACAATCTTGGTAAAGGCCCACTAGATGAAGCTTCATACCAAATATCAAAGACCTGGGCCTTGCGGTTTCAGAGAAGAAGATTTTTAAAGTTTTCATTTTAAAAATCTATTTTTAGCTCCTGTGACCCAGATGTGCAATGGACCGGAACAACTTTGAAAGGGGATCACCTAAGGATCATTCCTGTGAAGTTTGGTTAAAATCCAATCAGTGGTTTAGGAGGAGATGTCATTTGAAGAAAAAGTTTACGCACGCACACACGCACGACGGACAAAAAGTGATCCCAAAAGCTCACCTCGTCACTACGTGACAGGTGAGCTAAAAAACATCAAGATTTTTAAGGAACCACAACGCTGTTAATGTTAACAGATTTTGCCCATTGACAATTGCGAACCACTTGGCACTAATATAAATTCCAACATTATCTATCAAAAACTGTTCCAAGTTATAGCGGAAATATAGCACTGACGGATGGAAGGACGCTCGAAGAGTATAACAATACACAGAAGTGCTTGGGTATAAAAATGTAAGCAAACATGTTTGGTGTATCCATTCCCTTAAGGGCTTATAATTTTCAAACTCATAGCAAGCACCAAATGTTGTATGATAATACTTAGTCTGGAAATTAATACCTACCAGTGCCAGCTTCGGTAGCTCAGTCGAATGTGCATCTGAGGTGTTCAGAGGGTCGTGAGTTTGATACCTCTGATTCAGCAACATTGTTTCATAGAGATTGATTGTGAACTATTTTGTACAGTCATTCTCTCCCTTCTTTTGATTCAAGCAGGGCAGTTATCAGTGTCTGACTTAAGAATGTGTACTTTACTGATTAACTGCTAATGTACAGTATAAGCCTGCCCAGGAAATGTATGGTAAGGTAATATGACCTAAACAGTTTTACTAGGCCACTTACCAAACAAGAGGGCCATGATGGCCCTGGATCGCTCACCTGATCCATAGAGTAACAAGTGGGCCCCGGGGAGGGTCATTATTGACCCCAGGGTTTTAATGTGCATAATGTTGAGGGAGGTCTAAAAAGGTGAAGCTTCATACCAAATATCAACAAAGGCTATAATTTGAACAATCTTGGCAAAGGTCCACTAGATGAAGCTACACACCAAATATCAAAGACCTGGGCCTTGAGGTTTCAGAGAAGAAGATTTTTTTAAAGATATTCCCTACATAAGCCTATGTAAAACCAAATGGCCCCGGGGCGGGGACATTTTTGGCCTCAGGGCTAAAATTTAAATAATCTTGATAGAGGTCCACTAGATGAAGCTTCACACCAAATATCAAAGACCTGGCCCTTGCTGTTTCAGAGAAGAAGATTTTCAAAGATTATCTCTATATAAGTCTATGTAAAACCAAAGGGTCCCGGGCCAGGGGCATTTGTGGCACGAGGGCTATAATTTGAACAATTTTGGTAGAGGTCCAGTAGATGAAGCTCCATACCAAATATCAAAGTCATGGGCCTTGCAGTTTCAGAGACGAAGATTTTTAAAGATTTCCCTATATAAGTCTATATAAAACCAAAGGGTCTTGGGGCGGGGGAATTTTTGGCCCCAGGGCTATAATTTGAACAATCTTGATAGAGGTCCACTAGATGAAGCTTCACACCAAATATCAAAGACCTAGGCCTTGTGGTTTCAGAGAAGAAGATTTTTAAAGATTTTCCATATATAAGTCTAAGTAAAACCAAAGGGCCCCGAGGAGGCGGCATTTATGGTCTCAGGGCTATAATTTGAACAATCTTGGTAGAGGTCCACTAGCTGAAGCTTCATTCCAAATATCAAAGACCTAGGCCTTGTGGTTTCACAGAAGAAGATTTTTCAAGATTTTCCCTATATAAGTCTACGTAAAACCAAAGGGTCCCGGAGCGGGGGCATTTTTGGCCCCAGGTCTATAATTTGAACAATCCTGGTCTACAAGATGAAGCTTCATACCAAATATCAAAAACCTGGGCCTTGCAGTTTCAAAGAAAAGATTTTTAAAGATTTTCCATATATAAGCCTATGTTAAACCAAAGGGCCCCGGAATGGAGGCATTTTTTGCCCCAGCACTATAATTTGAAAAATCTTGGTAGTGGTATACTAGATGAAGCTTCATACCAAATATCAAAGACCTGGGCCTTGCAGTTTCAGAGAAGAAGATTTTTAAAGATTTTCCCTATATAAGCCCATGTAAAACCAAAGGGCCCTGGGGTGGGGGCATTTTTGGCCCCAGCACTATAATTTGAACAATCTTGGTAGGGGTCCACTAGATGTAGCTTCATACCAAATATCAAAGACCTGGGCCTTGCAGTTTCAGAGAAGAAGATTTTTAAAGATTTTCCCTATATAAGCCCATGTAAAACCAAAGGGCCCCGGGGCGGGGGTGTTTTTGGCCCCAGCAATATAATTTGAACAATCTTGGTAGGGGTCCACTAGATGAAGTTTCATACCAAATATCAAAGACCTGGGCCTTGCGGTTTCAGAGAAGAAGATTTTTCAAGATTTTCCCTGTACAAGCCCATGTAAAACCAAAGGGCCCCGGGGCGGGGGCATTTTTGGCCCCAGCACTATAATTTGAACAATCTTGGTAGGGGTCCATTAGATGAAGCTTCATACCAAATATCGAAGATCTGGGCCTTGCGGTTTCAGAGAAGAAGAATTTTTAAGTTTTCGGTGAAAAAAATCTATTTTTGGCTCCTGGGACCTATATGTGCAACGGACCGGAACCATTTGAACAACTTTGAAAGGGGACCACCTAAGAATCATTCCTGTGAAGTTTGGTCAAAATCTGATCAGTGGTTTAGGAGGAGATGTCGTTTGAAGAAATTGTTTACGCACGCACGGACGGATGCACGACGGACAAAAAGTGATCCCAAAAGCTCACCTCGTCACTACGTGACGGCGAGCTAACAAAAAACCTACTTGTAAACTAATATAAATAAGGATACGAGGACTGTTCAAATATGAATGCAAGTAGAACATTTTCTCATGCACTAATGCAAAAATCACCTGGAAATAAATGTCACAGCGTAGAAAAACATTTTACCTATACATTGATACCAAACCTGTTAAAATCCGTGCACTTTAGCCATGTATATCGTTCGATAAACACTGTCTACTCTTGTATACTAATACAAAACATGGTTGGAAGAAGGTCAGAGTACGCCGTTGAAATACAGTCCTATATTAAGAATCGTTGTATTCTTGGTATACGGTGCAAAGACATTTTTGATGAAATATGTTCGGTTTATGGGCATAATGAAATGTCTTTTCCGACAGTTTTTCATTGGTGTAAGAAATTCAGCTGTGGGCTAGGCTCAACAGAAGATGCACCACATGATCGTCGGCCGAAAAGAGCAACATCTGCCAAGATGGTTGCTAGAGTGAAAGAAATAGTTGCTACCGATGCACGATACACCACTAGGCAAATAGCTAGTATGGTTGGCATCTCATTAGGAGCAGCTCATACAATTCTGAAACGGGATTTGAAAATGAGAAAGATCTGTGCTAGATGGATTCTCCATCTATTGACAGATGAGCAGAAAAAGACACGCGTTCAGTGCGCCAAGAAGTTGCTTAAAAACTTTCCAAATTACAATGCACGGCCTTTTGCTAATGTTGTCACAGGTGACGAGACATGGGTTCACTTTTTTGAGCCAAAACAAAAGATTCAGAACAAAATATGGGCAACAAAGTATTGCAAAAGACTATGCATTGCAAAGCGGACCATGAGCGTCAAGAAGGTAATGTATGCCATATTCTTTTCAAATCAGGGCCCTGCTATTCAGGTTGCTGTGCCTAAAGGCAAATCTGTAAATGCGAAGTTTTACAAGAATAAAGTTCTTCGAAAATTGAAGAAATATTTCAAAGAACGAAACCCGCAACTGGTTTGGCCAATGTCAGATTGCTACATTACAATGCGTCATCGCACAAGGCGTTCATTGTGTAAGACTATCTGAAGCAGGAAAAGGTTGTTGAACTCCCTCCCCCCCCCCCCCCCCCCCCCATATTCCCCTGACCTTGCCCCATGTGACTTTTTTTTGTTCCCGCGGCTGAAAAAATACCTTTCTGGTCAAAAATTTGTACAGCGCAAACACCTCGGTTCTGCAATATTCTAGTGCCTTCATAGTATACCACGAAAAGACTACCAAAATGCATTCAATGATTGGATCAGAAGACTGAAAGTTTGTATATCTATTAAAGGGGAATACTTTGAGGGGACAAAATAAATGTTTCATCGAAATCTATCACGGAATCATTTTTATGTGCTTAGTTGCATTCATATTTGAACAGTCCTCATATTGAAGTGAGCCAAGCTTTGTGAAAATGTGACATATACAGTCGAACTTCGAAGGCTCGAACCCCTTTGGGACCATAAAAATTTATTTGAGACAGTGTTAGTTCGAGCGATTGGGGGTTACTGCCAAGAGGCATAACGAGATATTTTTGAACATCTTTTTGATGTTCTATAATGAAAATGTATGCTGTGTGTACTCATTAGAATCACCTCACTGAGGCGATTCTAATACACACAGCATTCATTTGCAAGATAAAAGGGTAAAATCTCCTTAATTGTCCCCCACCATTTCTTATCTAGAGGATTTCCCTAGGGGCTCAAGAACGAGTTCAACCCAGCCATGGTAAACAAGCCATCGGTGTTCAAGCCATTGAAGTTCGACTTAATATTTTGTTTGTTTGGTTTAGAATTTAAAAAGGTCTGCTCAACCCTATTATGGTCATGTCAAAATGGTCTGTTTTACCTGACCATGCTCTTCCTGGGGCACTTTTGATTTCCCCGAATCAGAACCAGAATTCAAAATCATGTATCTGTTTCACTGTTTTATTTGTAGGAAACAGAAACATGATACTGAATTAGGCAAATTGTAATCTGTTTATCTTTCAAAACAAATTAAGTGCACCCAAATGGCAGAATTGGGAACATACACCCAGAATCGAAACAAACTGTTTTCAAAGTGGCAGAATCATGTTTGTGATATAGAAATGATTTAGAATCCGGATTCAGGTAAATCAAAGTGGCCCTGGTCTTTTATAATAATAAATTATTAGTTAAGACTCAAATTCTAGACAGGTTTTTAATTATTTGGACCTCATTTTGATTTATATCAGTCTTTGAATCGACTGCCTATTCGAAATTCGCAAAATTGCAGTATGCTTCCTCTGGCTTTCGTTGCCGGATCATTACGGGGTCACTGATGAGGCTTTATTAGCCGAAACTACATAGTATGACCCATCTTCTTTCTTATGAATATTTTCATTGCTCTTAAAGGAACTCATTTTTGATTTTTTATTCAACATCAGGGGTTAAACAGTACAGTGCACATTCTTTCACCAAAAAAACCTGTCCTGTTTCAATCAGGGAATGGAAGAGGATGACAAAAGATAATATTTCATAATTGATCTACATGAAACATGTTGCTGAACCTGATGGGGATATATGCCATGACCTCTTTTTTACTTTTTTTTTTTTTTTTCAAAAAATTAAGGTTTCAGGCTAGATAACTGTAGATTTTCATGGAAGACAGAAATAGAAGATAAACATAAATGCAGCAATTATCAACTTTTGTGCAGACATATATTTTCTACGGTCCTTAAAATCATGACTAAAGAAGGGCAGTTTACAGTCAACCCTCTTTAAACCGACATTCGATTTATTTGTTTGTTTGTTTGTATTGGAGTTTAACAGCCTAGTCAACACTATTTAGATAATTCTTGAGCCGGTCAGTTTACCTATCCACACTTTTCCTTATGTAAGCGGTTAATCAGTGCAGTGCACTTTCTTTTGCCAGAAACTGCCAACCGCCCTTCCTGAATCAGCAGGAGAGAATGATCATAGAAAAGATTTCACGATCAATCGCCACGAAAGAATGTTGCTGAACGCGCATCCTCTGATCACCAGTCAGACGCACATCCGACTGAGCTATCGAGGCCGGCAACATTCGATTTAATGGCAAAACTTGTTATGACTACAATTTCAATGGAACAATCCATGGCTCAAAATGGGACAGATTAATGGAGATATTCATGAATATTGTATTTGTTTTAATTACTCCAGACACAAATGCTGTGGATATTTGTTAGAATCGCCTCACCGAGGCTATTCTAACAAATATCCACAACATTTGTTTCTTGAGTAATTACGTGAAAAATCCTTTATTACCTATTATACACGTACTAATACTTACAGGGATTCTATATAGTGGAAAATTCACTATAGCGGAAAAATTTTAGAAACAAATAGTCGTCATAGCGAGTGTTCTCTGTACTGGCAAAAGATTGTGCTTTGTAGAGTATAAATGCATGGACAGAGTAAATATGTTCTAGAAAGGATTATCCTTTGGAAGCAAGGAATACAATACAGAACTGGAAAATATGGAGTGTACATGTTTTCTGGGCCAGACTAGCTAGTTTCGGCCAATTAGGCCTCATCAGTGACCCTCATATATTTTCAAAATTCAACAATGAAATCAATGATCCCAAAGGACTAGAAAATATAAACTACACTATGATGTAGGGCAGGGAGGCCTTTTACTGCAGCCACACATTTCCAGACACCAGCTGTATTGACGGTAAATATGTTCTAGAAAGGGTTATCCTTTGGAAGCAAGGAATACACTACAGAACTGGAAAATATGGAGTGCCAAGAAGATTGTTTTTTTTTTTTTATTTAACTGAAAGCTAACAGGACCTTAATAGTGTTGAATGGGCTTTTAAACTCCAAAACAAAGACATTAATGGCAACTTAAGCATTGACAAAACTGATAGATACAAACTACTAGACCCTTGAATTAACTAGGAGCACCAACAGTTGCATTTCCATATAATAGCTTCAACTTCAGCTAAATCTAACTTAATACACAAAAATTTACAAAACAAAACATTTACACATACAAAATGAGTTTGAAAGACAAAGCTTTTCGATGAGATAGATTTTTACTCAACATAAATATTATACACACATTCATAAAAATTTTACACCTTATAACCATGTTCAATGGAAAGAGCCAATCCATGGAAAAGGGAGATTCGTTACATATACAAACAGTAAAAGTCAAGGCAAGCCTGCAAATGAGAAGTCTTATCAAAACCTTGCTGAAGCTCTGGAAAGAACCAAAGATAAGGGCCAGTTGTTCAAAACTAACAAAGTTGTTAGCTAACATATCGTTAAAACTTTGATCATTAAAATATGGCATATATAGTAATATTTTTGCTGAAAAAAATGTGAGTAGCTTTTGCAAATGCAAAAGCTACTCACATTTTTCCAGCAAAAATGCTGGAGTATTAGTAATTGTACTTACTAGAACAGTTAGCATTCTGGCCACTAATGAGCTCGTTAAGTAACAATGCTTTGAACAACGGGGCCCTGGCCCCAATAGTTTAAAGCATCATTAGCTTCACAAGCTCATTTTTTGTGGTCAAAATGATTGACTGTTGTAGCAAATACAATACACATGTATTTTACGAGAAAATTTGAGTAGCTTTTGCATATACATAGCTACTCACATTTTTTTTTTCAGGAAAAAATTAAAGTACATTTGCCATATTAAATTCTCAATGATTCAATGTTATGTTAACTTTTAACAACATGGGGCCAGTTGTTCAATACTAACGATGTCATTAGTTAACCAATCGTTAAAACGTTGATCATTTAGTATGGCAAATATGCTAAAATTTTTTCAGCAAAAATAAAATTTTAGATATTAAACTTGCTAGAACAGTTAACAATAAGACCACTGACAAGTTCTTTAAGTTAACGATGCTTTGAACAACTGGCCCATAAGTTTAAACAACTGGACCCTGATCATACATAAATTACATGGGAATGAATACATCCTGCATGCTTTCCACCATTTCCTTTTCACAAGGGGAGACAACTTTTGTGACATCTTGCCTTATGGTTAGCCAAACACCCTCAACAAAGTGTTTAACTCTTAAAGAATAGGAGGATATATTTTCCTATTCACCTTTTTTGCATTATCTGCTGGATCCTAGTCTGAAGGTTATGAGTATTGGGAAAACAGGTAACCAGACCCCACTGACCTTGAAAGGTCAGGGGTGTCTGGTTACCTGTTTTCCAAAATTGATAATATGTAAGCTGGGAGACAGCAAATAATGCAAACATGGTGAATAGGAGTAAACTGTATCTGTCAAATGAGACGAAAATGCTTCTGAATGAGTCCTTTCCTGAATGTGGTTTGATGTTCAGCCATCACAGAATACCATTTATCATATGACTTCGAATCTGGGAATGTAATAATGTCATGTAACAAATGTGGTAATCCACTAATGGATTTAATATGCAAATTAGTTAGACATGCTCCATAACCTTACACATTACATGTACGACCTCCTTAACAACATCGCGTTAACTAATGGTGGAATACTGACATTTTTATAAAACAGTTGTGAATAAAATGCATTTTAGATGTCATATGATTAATAGAATCTAGCATTCATGCTCATGTATTATTGAATTCATTAAACTTGTTCAAGAAAAGGAATAAAATGCTCAGTGAAGCCTCACATTTTATCCCTTTTCCTCAACTCATTTAATAAATTAAATAATATATTATCGACTGTATTAAACTTGTTGATGAAAAGGAATAAAATGCTCGGCAAAGCCTCACATTTTATCCCTTTTCCTGAACTCTAATTAATTCAATAATACATGAGCACTCATGTAAAATCCTCTATGTCAACAATTTATTAAACTCGTCGAGGAAAAGTGATAAAATGCTCGGCACAGCCTCGCATTTTATCCCTTTTCCTCAACAAGCTTAATAAATTTAACAATACATAAGCATTCATGTAAGATCCTCTATGTCAACAATTTATTAAACAAGTTGTGGAAAAGGAATAAAATGCTTGGCAAAGCCTCGCATTTTATCCCTTCCCCTCAACTTGATTAATAAATTTAACAATGCATGATCCTCAATAAAGCTCCCTTTTCTCATGAGCCGGGTCCATTAAATAAATAAAGATGAAATAATGATTGTAACACACTTATGTTCTCATGTGCAATGAAAGGTGAAAAATGATTGTAACATACATATTTACTAATGGGCAATGTTCTATCTCCACAAACATACGTGACATTTTTTTTTTTGAATAAGGGAACAGACAAGACTGGAGAGATTCTTGTCTTTTTGGATGGAAACACCTGTCCATAATTGTGTTTAAGAAATAAATCAGCTCTAGCTGTGAATTGTTGAGTAATGATTCACAGTTTGGAGGTCAGTTGTAAAGTAGATCAAATCACCAACGTGCAGCGCGAGTGATTTGTCTACTTACAATTGACAGACAAACTGTGATTTATGACTCAACAATTCACAACAACTGATCTATTCGAATTCTAACACAGTTAAATTCGGCAATACTGTTGTTTTTTTTCAATTTTTCGCCAATTTTAGAAGAAATTTGGCCAAAATTACTGTCAGATTAACATATGTATGTAATTTCTTTTGTAATTTTTTCAATGTGAAAATGACGTTTCATTGTCTATATGAAAGAATCTACAGGTGATATCATAAAACGGCAGCTTTTCGTGTCACTCTCTTCAGCCTGTGAATAAATTGCGGTTTCTTTCCATTGCCAATTTTCACCTTTTTTGCATTATAAGCTGGTTCCTAGTCTGAAGGTAAGGTCAGGGGGGTCTGGTTACCTGTTTTTCCAATATTGACAATGTGCAATCTGGAAGCCAGCAAATAATGCAAATTTGGGGAATAGGCATGCTGTGTTAGAATTCTTGTTTTTACATGGGAGACCACTTCTAATACTACTATATCAGCCTTCTTGTTTCAACCGAAATCTGGAGAGGGTCTCTTTTAAGAGGAAAGAATCTGCTTCTCCTGTTTTCAAGACTAGCAGATTGATCTTTTATTTCTACGGAAGGTGTATCTATTCCCCTTAAAGAGAATGGGAACACCTGGCAGATTTTTCAAAGGGAGACAACTTTCGGGACTTCCTATTTGCTTTTCTATAAGCCCTGTCCTAATGAAAAAGGTCCTCAGGAGCAAATTCTTTCCTTTAACCCTTTACCACTCAGGGATTTTGTGAATTTCGCTGATTTTCACAGTGTTGCACCTGACAGCAACTTCAACTAGCCATTGTTTCATAATGGATGGTCTGTTTTACACCAAACTCGGTATGAATGTTCATTGGGCAGTAGCCTTTCAAATGCAACCCTTCATGACTTGATCATTGTTGTCATGGTAAAGAGGGGGCATCTCAAAGTTGGCAAAAAGTGTGTTTTCACATGAATTTTTGACATTTTAATCTTCACACAGCTGTCAAGGCAACAATTAAGGTGTTTGGCACTGGCCATTTTCACTGTTTGCAGCATGTTTTATCAGCATCAATTTTCAGGCATTTTTGACCCCAGACACCCTCAGATATAAATTTTAGCGGCCGGTTGGGCCATACACCCAAAATTTTTCGGGATGTGAGGGGGGCGTTGCCCCCCTTCAATCCCCCCCTAGAATAGTTTTTGTGGGGAGGCGCGCGAAAAAACAGGTCACTTTTTGGCCCAACAAATCCTAAAGCAAACATAACTATCCAGGGGTAGAAATGCAGATTTTAGGTGCTTCTGGGGCTTAAAATGGGGGGGGGGGTGTGCAGACACGTAAAAACATGTATCTGAGTGGGAAAGGGTTAAGAGTTGAACCCTATTGACATGGGAGACAAAAATACTTTTGCAGGCGTTGCCTCCCCTGAAGGTGTTCCCATTCCCCTTAAATTGCACTACAACCTCTTAATAAAACTACTATGCTATAGCCAAACCAAATCAAAAATGTGCATGATATAGTCTACATGGCACAGATAAATATACATATAGCAATTTCTGCATGACAACATATGCTGTGGGTGCTCGTTAGAAGCTATAATGAACAGTGTTATGAAGAGGATGTGGTGTTTATGGAATAAGATGAACAAAATGCTTTTGTAGACAAATTAAGAATACTAAATGCAAAACATGTGCTCATACATCTACTACAAAAGTATCATGTATGTTATTCCTTTCCCAGTCATGTCACAAGAAAATTTGTTTTTCTAATATAAAGCTCAAACTCTGTTGGCTCATTTTACCCTACCTTTGGCAATCTCCTTCTTGAGTCCCTAGGACAAATTTCTCATAACTGCAGATATTAATATATTTGGGAATAACTGGTTTTGTTTGTTTGTATTGGAGTTTTACGGCCCAGTCAACACTATTTAGGTCATTTTTGAGCCGGTCAGTTTACCTATCAACACTTTCCTGGGCAGGCTTATACGTAAGCGGTTAACCAGTTCAGTGCACATTCTTTCGCCAGAAACTGACAACTGCCCTTCTTGAATCAGCGGAAGGGAGAGAATGACCGTAGAAAAGATTTCATGATCAATCTCCACGAAAGAATGTTGCCGACCCCGGCGGGAGTCGAACCCGCGACCTCCTGATCACCAGTCAGACGCGCATCCGACTGAGCCACTGAGGCCGGCTGGGAATAACTGGTAGAATTTTGTTACCTTGAAAATATGTTGTGTGAACTCATTAGAATCGCTTGTCAGAGTACATACAACATACCTTTATTTTAGAGACCAAAAAGATATCCCTAGAATGCCCCCTGACCTGGCATTATTAATACTCAGTGGCTTAAACTACCACTGTCTCAAACAAATATTCTTGGAGCCACTGAAGTTTCACTGTTTATGCAATCAGAAACAGTTCATATCAGCCTAAAATGTGCGGTCTGTCAAATCAGCCTTAACATCTGCAGTCTCACTCAGATTAGCCATAACATCTGCAGTCTCACTGAGAAGAGCTTTAATATCTGCAGTCTCACTGAGATCAGCCTTAACATCTGCAGTCTCACTGAGAACAGCTTTAATATCTGCAGTCTCACTGAGATCAGCCTTAATATATGCAGTCTCACTGAGAACAGCTTTAATATCTGCAGTCTCACTGAGATCAGCCTTAACATATGCAGTCTCACTGAGAACAGCTTTAATATCTGCAGTCTCACTGAGATTAGCCTTAACATATGCAGTCACACTGAGATCAGCCTTAACATCTGCAGTCTCACTCAGATCAGCCTTAACATCTCCAGTCTCACTCAGATTATCCTTAACATCTGCAGTCACACTTGGATCAGCCTTACACCTGCAGTCACACTTAAATCAGCCTAAACATCTGCAGTTTCACTCATATCAGCCTTACTATCTGGTCTAACTCACACCAGCCTTAACATCTGCAGATTCACTCAGATCAGCCTTACCATCTGCAGTCTCACTCAGATCAGCCTAAAATCTGCGGTTTCAGTCAGGTCAGCCTTATCATCTGCTGTCTCACTCAGATTAACCTAAACATCTCCAGTCTCACTCAGATTAACCTAAACATCTACAGTCTCACTCAGATCAGCCTTATCATCTGCAGTCTCACTCAGATTAGCCTTAACATCTGTAGTCTCACTCAGTTCAGCTTAACACCTGCAGTCTCACTCAGATCAGCCTTAACATCTGCAGCCTCACTCAGATCAGCCTTACCATCTGCAGTCTCACTCAGATCAGCCTTAACATCTGCAGCCTCACTCAGATCAGCCTTATCATCTGCAGTCTCACTCAGATTAGCCTTAACATCTGTAGTCTCACTCAGTTCAGCTTAACACCTGCAGTCTCACTCAGATCAGCCTTAACATCTGCAGCCTCACTCAGATCAGCCTTACCATCTGCAGTCTCACTCAGATCAGCCTTAACATCTGCAGCCTCACTCAGATCAGCCTTACCATCTGCAGTCTCACTCAGATTATCCATAACATCTGTAGTCTCACTCAGTTCAGCTTAACACCTGCAGTCTCACTCAGAGCAGCCTTAAAATCTGCAGTCTCACTCAGATTAGCCTTAACATTTGCAGTCTCACTTAGATTAACCTTATCATCTGAAGTCTCACTGAGATCAGCCTAAAATCTGCGGTTTCAATCAGATCAGCCTTAACATCTGCAGTCTCACTCAGATCAGCTTTAACATCTGCAGTCTCACTCAGATCAGCCTAACCATATGATCTAGTCTCACTCAGTTCAGCCTTAACATCTGCAGTCTCACTCTGATCAGCCTTAATATCTGCAATATCCCTCAGATCAGCTTAACATCTGCAGTCTCACTCAGACCAGCCTTAAGTAACATATCCTTAAGTAACATCTGCAGTCTTACTTAGATCAGCCTTAACATCTGCAGTCTCACTCACACCAGCCTAAACATCTGCAGTCTCACTCAGACCAGCCTTAAGTAACATCTGCAGTCTTACTTAGATCAGCCTTAACATCTGCAGTCTCACTCACACCAGCCTTAACATCTGCAGTCTCACTCAGAGCAGCCTTAACATCTGCAGTCTCACTCAGACCAGCCTTAACATCTGCAGTCTCACTCACACCAGCCTTAACATCTGCAGTCTCACTCACATCAGCCTTAACATCTGCAGTCCAACTCAGATCAGCCTTAACATCTGCAGTCTCACTCAGATCAGGTTTAACATCTACAGTCTCTCTCAGATCATCCTTAACATCTGCAGTCTCACTCAGATTAGCCTTAACATCTGCAGTCTCACTGAGATCAGCCTTAATGCCTGCAGTCTCACTCAGATTAGCCTTTACACCTGCAGTCTCACTCAGAACAGCCTTAAAATCTGCAGTCTCATTCAGATTAGCCTTAACACCTGCAGTCTCACTCAGATCAGCCTTAACACCTGCACTCTCACTCAGATCAGCCTTTACACCTGCAGTCTCATTCAGATCAGCCTTAAGATCTGCAGTCTCAGATCAGCCTTTACATCTGCATTCTCATTCAGATCAGCCTTAACATCTGCAGTCTCATTCAGATTAGCCTTTACATCTGCAGTCTCATTCAGATTAGCCTTTACATCTGCATTCTAATTCAGATTAGCCTTTACATCTGCAGTCTCATTCAGATCAGCCTTAACATCTGCAGTCTCATTCAGATTAGCCTTAACATCTGCAGTCTCACTCAGATCAGCCTTAACACCTGCAGTCTCACTCAGAGCAGCCTTAAAATCTGTAGTCTCATTAAGGTCAGCCTTAACATCTGCAGTCTCACTCTGATTAGCCTTAACATCTGCAGTCTCACTCAGATAAGCCTTAACATCTGCAGTCTCACTCAGAATATCCTCAACATATGCAGTCTCACTCAGATTAGCCATAACATCTGCAGTCTCAATCAGATTAGCCTTAACACCTGCCATCTCACTCAGATCAGCCTTTACATCTGCAGTCTCATTCAGATTAGCCTTAACACCTGCCATCTCACTCAGAGCAGCCTTAACATCTGCAGTATCATTCAGATTAGCCTTAACACCTGCCATCTCACTCAGAGCAGCCTTAACATCTGCAGTCTCATTCAGATAAGCCTTACCATCTGCAGTCTCACTCAAAATATCCTTTACATATGTAGTCTTACTCCGATTAACCTTAACAGCTGCCGTCTCACTCAGAGCAGCCTTAACATCTGCAATCTCATTCAGATCAGCCTTAACATATGCAGTCTCACTCAAATTAGCCTCAACATCTGCAGTCTCACTCAGATTAGCCATAACATCTGCAGTCTCACTCAAGTTAGCGCTAACACCTGCAGCCTCACTCAACTCAGCCTTAAAATCTGCAATCTCAACAGAGCCTTTAATTTTCAAATTTCTGCCAATGCAACAAGAATTCAGCCGAAGGCTATGTCGCACCTGTGATTGTAGTTCTTGAATAAAGGACGAATTGATGACAAACTGAATGTATGAAAAACCAGACTTCTATATTGTGTCATGCTTACAGCAGGCGTGACATAAAAGAGCAAGAAGGTGCCAAGGCTCGACAAAAAACCTGAAGACACGATTTTCTTGTGACATTGCTCTCTTACAAATACACCACAACCTCGTTATAAAACAGTTCATTATTACATAGTATTGGATATAACACATATTCAAGATGGATCCCAAAAATGTATAGATTATATAGAAAAATGACCATAAATGGTCATTTTTCTGTATAATCTATACATTTTTGTTTGGATAAAACAAGGTTGATTAACTTGGCGGTTTCTGTTTTGACCCTATTGATAGTGTTATAAAGAGGTTGTGGTGTATTGTAACACCCTGTATATGGCAACTCATGTATATTAAAACAAAAATTTGAAACAAACTGTTAACAATTTGGTCAATTATAAATACTGATATTAGTCTCTGATAGAGACTGACTGCATGTACTTGCAAATTTTGATTGGTTCTACAGCTTAAAATGCTGTCCTACACCTCTTTACATTGGTTTGCTTTACAAGTACACAAGAAAACATGAATGCAATTTATAAGAAATCCTCAGACATAGTAAACATGATGCTTGCCTATAAGGCCAAATAAAAATATGAATGTCAAAAAAAAAAATACTACAGGTACAGGAAATTTTTTGGGGGGATTATTTTACTGAAAACACAGATCTGGATATGGAAAATAAAGGAGGATAAGTATCCTTATTTCTTTACAGCAATGTGTGTTGTGGCACTTGTTTGATTCTAACAAGCACCCACAACAAATGTTTCGATAGAGAAATAAGACAAATTATCCCAAAATTATCCTCAGTACACCTCCAAATGTACCACAAAAAAAAAAAAAAAACACTAACTTTTGAGCAGAAAACATGACAAAAATTTCTAGGTTTTTACCAAAAATAGGCTAAGGTTGGAAAACCATAGATACATGATGACACCTGCCATACTTTCGTCGAAAGTTATAGGGACATCACAACAAACTGAAACTGTTTTCTCTTAAAAGACTGCTCCTCAGGAACAAAGTCTTTCTGGAAACGGTACCATAATGTCCGAAGTATTGGGACATATAGGCCTAAGCAAACAGTGCAGACCCAGATCAGACTGCTCCTGAAGGAGCAGTCTGATCAGGGTCTACACTGTTTGCCATTCTGACTGTGCTTTTTGGACTCCTTGCTGGATCAAGAAACAAATTTGTAGGAGAATTACAACAAGTCCTCAAGGTGTCCAAATTTTCAGGATTTTTTATGGTAGACCCTTATTGACAGAAACGTCAAAAACATTTTTGAAAGAAATTTTCTGTCCCGATGGTGTAGTCCTTCTCCTTGTACCACAGATTGAAATTTTCGCACATCTCTAGGATGGGAATTACATAAGTGAGTCAGCTTGGACATTTTTTTTTTGGTTTACACATGAATCCATCTTCACAGCCCAGCACCTTATCAGCAGTCGAACTAAAAACAGTTAACAGGTCTACCTGTTCCGCAACACATGAGCACCAGAGCTGTTTTGATGTAATCGAGTGCAATACAAACACATCAGCTGTCTTGATTTACAGAACAGTCTAACTTCAATAACTTGAACACCTCTGGGATCATGAAAATTATGTTCGGAAAAGGTGAATTTATGAGGTTTACTCATGGTGCCAGGTCATGGGAACCATAATGGGGATCACTATAGGATATCTTTACTATCTATAAACTCAAAGGGTGCTGTGTGTACTCATTGGAATCGCCTCATTAAGGTGATTC
Source organism: Lucinisca nassula (assembly GCA_963580285.1). Classification (NCBI taxonomy): domain Eukaryota; kingdom Metazoa; phylum Mollusca; class Bivalvia; order Lucinida; family Lucinidae; genus Lucinisca; species Lucinisca nassula. The sequence continues at coordinate 48,046,354 of OY757025.1, read as the reverse complement.
TAATGAGTACACAAAATATACATTGTCACGATAAAATCAGAAAAAAATCCATATATTATCCATAATATACGGATATCTGAAACTTTGAGAAATATTCTGTAGGGACTCCAGAACTAGTTCAAATTAGCCACTGTGTTCGAGTTATGGACATTTCACTGGATACATTTGTTTTGCATTCATTATTTATGCCTAAGTTCTCTTCTGTTTGGTGGTTTGGGGTTCCATGGCAATGCAAAGCTCCTGAAAAAGAAAAAGAAAATATTAAGGGGAATAGATTCACCTTCAGGGGAGGCAACTTGTTCGAAAGTATTTTTTCCTCCCATGTCAATAGAAGTTAACTCTTAAGGGGAATGGGAACACCTTCAGGGGAAGCAACTCCTGTAAAAGTATATTTGTCTCCCATGTCAATAGGGGTCAACTCTTAAAGGAAAGAATTTGCTCCTGAGGAGCAAATTCTTTCCTTTAAGAGCAGACCCCCTTTTCAGTGGGACAGGGATTCTAGATAAGCAAACAGGGAGTCCTGAATGTTGTCTCCCTTTGAAAAATGATGGAAAAATATTCCAGGTGTTCCCATTCCCCTTAAAGAAAAGAATTTGCTTCTCAGGGTGCATCTCAAATATTGCACTGATATCTCAATCGTAAGACATCACACAGTGTTCCTGTGTTCACAGTGTTCCTGTGTCCCCATTGCATAGTGGCCTATATTAGGCAAACACAAGTTATGTTTCAAAGGCTTTTTACTGACTTTGACTTTGGACCAAAAAATGTTGCACAGGCCATATTTGTTTACATTTGAAACTATTGTTATTTAATTGTACAGAAAACAAAAATAATCTAATTGCTTTGTCACTCAGAAATACATGATAAGCTTGAGAGACTTGATTTGATTTTTGATGCTTTATATTATGTGAAGACCACTTTGGCTTAGTGTAACGACTTTTGTGCACTCTAGGATAGATATGCCATATTAAATGATTAACATTTTAATAATAGGTTAACGAACGACATTTTTAGTCTTTAACAACTGGCCCCTAATGTTGTTTTAGACAATGACGTCACATGAAAAATTTCAAACTTGCACTTATTCTGATAAAATTCATATTTATACCCGCTTTTTCGAAGAAAAATAGGGTATATTGTTTTCGTACCTCAGTTCACTCCGGCGTCAGTCCGTCCGTCTGTCTTTCTGTCCGCACCAACAAATGTATAGTTAGGTGGCTATGTAAATGGACAGAATCAATGTAAGTCTATGGGATTTATTCCGTTAGACACCGAAAATACTTCTTTTCTGTGGCTAAAAGTAGCCACTTAAGTATCAATCCTGCCAAAAATAGCCACATAAGTATACATCAGTGAGAACGTCCGTCTGTCCGTCCGTCCGTCACGTTTCTTGTGATTGGATCTCCTCTGCAACCACTGAAGTTACACTTTTGAAACTTTGCATTTGGATAGTACATGGAATGTAGATGGCAGTGGGCAACTTTTTTGTGAGGTCAAAGGTCAAAAAGTATGACTTTGCTATATCTTCTAAACTATTGGAGTTACACTTCTGAAACTTGGTTTTTGGATGGCTGTTGGAATATAGAACAAGAGCACCGCAAGCGGGTGCCAACGCTCGTCTGCAGTTTCTTTTAGAAAACAAAAGTTCTAAGTCAAATCAAATTGCAAGATGGAGTTATAAAACTTGTAGGGAATGTAGCTCTTGTGATGGTGAGTATGTGTATGAAGTTTCATGAAGGTAGGGCAAATACTTTTGGAAATATGGTCAAGGTTAAGTTTTTTGGTTAATTTTTCGAAAAATAGGTCAAAGTTCAAAGGTCAAGGTCACAGGTCAAAAAGCGTGGTATGACTGAAAAGGTCTTGTCCCAAGGAACATTCATGTGAAGTTGGAAGGCTCTGTTGTGAATAGTATTGAAATAAGAGACAAAAACAATTTAAAAAAAAAACGGAGAGAAAAGGGGAGCTAATTCAATCAAATTGCAAGATGGAGTTATAAAACTTGTAGGGAATGTAGCTCTTGTGATGGTGAGTATGTGTATGAAGTTTCATGAAGGTAGGCCAAATACTTTTGGAAATATGGTCAAGGTTAAGGTTTTCGGTTAAATTTTCGAAAAATAGGTCAAAGTTCAAAGGTCAAGGTCACAGATCAAAAAGTGTGGTATCAATGAAAAGGTCTTGTCCCAAGGAACATTCATGTGAAGTTTGAAGGCTCTGTTGTGAATAGTATTAAAATGAGAGCAAAAAATGTGTTTCAGAAAAAAAATGGAAAAGGGGAGATAATTCAGCCAAAATCAACAATGTTGTTATGGTCCTTGGTCAAAATGTAGCTCTTGTGATGATGAGTGTGTGTATGAAGTTTCATGAGGCTAGGTCTAATACTTTTTAAGTTATAGCCAAGGTTAAGTTTTTTTGGAACGACGCAGGACGACTCAGGACGACGCAGGACGACGCAGGACGACTACGCAGACGCCGGAGTGATGACAATAGCTCGAAAGTTTTTTTTCAAAAAACAGACGAGCTAATAAATTGGGATACTTTAGGTGGACCTCAACATTACCCCAAGGTCAAAGGTCAAAAAGTATGACTTTGCCATATCTTCTAAACTATAAGAGTTACACTTCTGAAACTTTGCTTATCAGTTAGAATGTTCTTTGCAACTTTTATTTAACTTACATGTAGTTTTGGCTAGCTAATACATAGTCATTAGTGTTATTAATAGAAAAAGCGGGTATTTGCGATGGTATACCATCGACTGCAGGTCTAGTTTGAATCTAAAACTACTGGTAAAGAAGTATCTATACCTATATTAATATAACACAAAAATTTCGCCCAAGGCTACTTCCCTTGGCCATTTGGGTGAATAATAGGGTGGTCGCAATGTTGACCAACTGATGAACGGATGGAAATTTGGACTCCTATATTGTGCCATGCTAATATTTGCACATATAACGACAGTATTTGTTCCCTATTATTTTGCCATTATAAAGAATTTGGCGTTATAAAGAATTCCAGTTAGGAGTATGTTAGTGATAAAAGGCTTTTTCCCCATTATTACTCCAAGAAACAAATGTGTTAGAATTGCCTTGGTGAGGTGGTTCTAACAAATATCTATAACATTTGTTTCTTGGAGTATTAGATTACACGACCATTCAAGCAATGGACTCGATTTGTACATTTCCAACCCGAGGGAAGATCATGCAGCTCTAAACCGTGGTTAAGCCTTTAGCTAAGTAGTCATTCCATTCAAAATGCCATTATAACGAGTTTTGCCGTTGTAATGAATGTCGGTATAAAGAGGGTTGACTGTAGCATGCGCGTAAAAAAAGGGTTATTGCACTGATACTGCTGGATATTTCCCTCCTTGAATATCAAAGATCACTCGCAACTTCGCAAGTTTGCTAGTCTCCTTTGATTTCCAAATATTGGGAATGTACACCAATACAGAGGAACTGCGCTATAATGACATTCTTTATAACGGCAAAACTCATAACTACAATTTCAATGGAATGAATTCTTAGCTCAAGGTTTAGCCTGGATTCCGAGTGGCTTGGGCTTCCCTTGGGTCGGAAATACCCAAATCGAATCCCTAGTCATTAAAGATTCTTGTTATTTAATAGAAACAAATGTTATAGATATTTGTTAGAATGAGGCGATTCTAACATTTGTTTCTTGGAGTAATGATGTGGAAAAGACCATTTATAAGCTAGCCTACTCCTGACTGGGATTCTTTATACCGGCAAATTCATTATAACGGCACAATAAAAGGGAACAAATACTGCCGTTATAACGTGGGTCTTCTGTATCAGTGCAACAACCCCATAATATTACATGGGTGTCTTATTCCATATCAACAGATAAGGTTCATATTTTGTGATGACTGAAGAATAGTTTTTGTCAATTCTCCATATAAACCTATGTTGTGGGTATTCATTAGAACCGCCTCAGCGAGGCGGTTCTAATGAATACCCACAACATAGGTCTACATGGGTAAATAAGGAAAACTGTCCTTCAGTTTTCACAAAATACCTACCTTATCTGTTCCTATGCTTATCCTAATGGTTATGCTATTGCGCTTACCCTGGTTTAACATACGGCACAGCATGACCAAACGCTGTTACTGGGATTTTATCTTGGACTTCTATACGATGAACTGAAAAATAATGCAAATAAGAGTAAATCCGATATAATATGTATCTCAAAGTCCAGCATTCAAAAATCAAATACATAATATGTGAATAACTTCAGGCATTTTTAATGAATTTAACTGTGATTATGTCCTATTACTAGGACTGTACCCAAACAATTTTGATGTCTGAGTTTCCAGGGTAATAGATCATCATCTCTGAGACTAGTTAGTATGGTCAACACATCAACCACATTTACCTTATAATATATGTATACTATTCAGACAAACAGACCTGAGCAAACCGTGCAGACCCAGAATGTGGCATCTCATCAGGGTCTACACTGTTTACCACTCCTCCAGCATTTAAAGACAAACTGTGTGCCAAGGCAGTTTGGCTTTTGATTTGATTGATTTGATTTGAGGTTTAACGTCCCCGTCAACACTGTAAAGGTCATTTTGGAGACGTTGCTTCCAATTTTGTGGGACTTTTACCCGACTTTAAGATGAAATGACATCTCAAGCTCTGCTGCCCAATGAAACCAATAGGGTTTATTAGCATGTACAGGCTGACTCCCACTGCTTTGCCTGGGCAGGCTTAGATCCTCTAAGTGGATTACCAGTACCAGTGTGCGAGTCGGTTTCGGCTTTGCGTGGAAGCATCATGCAGCCCATCTATTTCTTCAAGCCCTGATGGGCAAGGGCTTGTCAGAACCAAAGCAAAGAATCATGCAAGATCAGACTGTGCATATGCGCAGGCTGATCTGAGTCTTTGCTGGGCCCACAGGTCTTATTGTAGGGGTTATAATATGAAGTCTCGTTACTTTTTCCATTTTACAAGTCCTGTTCAATGTTCTCAACTTTGTATGTTTTTATCACTATTTTTTTCAAGAACGTTAAAATAATACACTTGTATCACAGAAGAACCAAGTTCGGACATGTTCAAGAAAACTGAAATATAGCAATTAAACATACCTACTTTCAAATATCTGTTTCAAAAGTCTGTTTACTCAAAAAGGATAGAAGCTCCAAAAGCAAATTTATATATTCCTTAAGCATACATGTACATGTTAATCTTGTTTTGCTCTATTTACTGGAAAGCAAATGGGAGCTAACGAAACTCATCCAACTTGCAAGAACAGCAGAAAATATTCCAGATTTTTAAGTAGTTGGGCATTTGCACAAAAGAATAACCTAAGTTATCTAACACACAACACCAAGCCCCTCACTTAATACAGTGACACTTCAATGACTCCAACATTTATGATTTGTTTATTAACTGACTATCCTGTAATGATCAGAGGTCATCTGTATTAACACCAAGTCAAACAATACTAACTGGAGGTCAAAAATCAATAATCATTTTTTTAATTGTGCCAATTAATAAAATTGTCATTAATCAAGTAATTTGGTATTGGCCCAGTTTCTGGTCCGAGGTCCGCTGTATTGCCCCCCCCCCCCCACCCCCACACCCCCCCCCCACCCCAAGGCTAATACAGCTGACCGAGGTGGTAATTTTGGTCGGCTCAAGTTCCTAGAGAATACTTTTCATAGCTCATGATATGTATATATGCAGGATAATTTTCGAAGGTTTGCTGTGTGTACTCATTAGAATCGCCCCAACAAACCTTTATTGTAGAGAAGACAAAATTATTATCCCCATTATGCCTTCTGATCAGGCATTACACCACAACCTCTTTATAACACGATTCAATATAACACGGTTTTGGATATAACACAGTTTCAAGATGGATTCCGAAAAGGTATAGATTTATAGAAAAATGACCATACATGGTCATTTTTCTATATAGTCTATACATTTTTGTTTGGATATATCACGGTTGTTTAACTAACACAGTTTCTGCTTTGGATCCCGTTAATAGTGTTATAAAGAGGTTGTGGTATATATAACTAACCCTCTGTGACTTGAACTACTCCTAACTCCAACAATTTTTCATGGTACCAAAGGTATTCAAGTCTTTGAAATTTGACTGTACTTAATGACCTATACAGTGTTGATGGGGACATTAACCCTTTTTGTACCAAATGGAATCTTCCTCCATATATATAGCAGGAGTCCATTTCAAAATTTAGGGGTATCAGGTTGTATTTTCTTCAAAATTTATTTGGAAAATGGCTTTTCGCAAACAGTGTAGGTCCTGATCAGACTCCGTGTTTTGCGGCGTCTGATCTGGGCCTGCACTGTTTGCCCTGGTACCCGTTTTGGGGTTTCCGGCACTAAATGGGTTTAACCTCAAATAAATAAAAAAAATAAAAAAATCGACTGCACTTACTATCTTCCAGCCTCGGATAAAATGACTCTACAGGGTCCTGCTGTTTCTTCTTGTAAATGGAATTTTCTCTATCCTTTAACTTCTCTACAATCTTTTCTTCCCGAACTCTTTGGTTGTCCCATCTACAATTAAACTACATTTTAGGCATAATATGTGAACATACAAAAATGGGAAATGAAGTGAATTTTATGATGGGTCATTACAGTGTTTGCATGATAAACAAGTTAGTCAAAAAGTCAAAAAATTAAATACTTTGCAAAAACACTATGGCTGTCATAGTCTCAAAGCTTATGACCATCACTTTAACAGACATCTCTATGCATATAAATGTGCCCATGCAGTTGAATATTATCAGGGTTTTTTGTTGTTGTTGTTTTTTTTTTTTTTTGTTGTTGTTGCTGTTTCCAAAATCATATAAAAAAATCAATATACTTTTAACTAGAAATATTTACAGAGAAAAAGTATGTCCCAAGGCTGTAACTATGAACAAGAGGGCCATGATGGCCCTGGATTGCTCAACTGATCCATAGGGTATCAAGTGGGCCCCTGGGAGAGCCATTATTGGCCCCGGGCTATAATATGATTAATCTTGGTAGTGGTCTAAAAAGTGAAGCTTCATACCAAGTATCAAAGAACGGAGACTTCTGGTTTCAGACAAGATTTTTAAAGGTTTTCCTTATAAACTTTGGGGTCCCCGGGGAGGGCCATTTTTGCCCCCAGGGCTATAATTTGAACCATCTTGGTATAAATCCACAAGATGAAGCTTCATACCAAATATCAAAGACCTTGGCCTTCTGCTTTCAGACAAGAAGATTTTCAAAGGTTTTCACTGCCTTGACTTCTATTTCCTAGGACTATAATTTGAACAATTTAGATGAAGCTTCATACCAAATATCAAAGACCTGGGCCTTGCCGTTTCAGAGAAGAAGATTTTTTTTAAATTTCCCTATATAAGTCAATGTAAATACGAAGGGTCCCGGGGCGAGGGCATTTTTGACCCAAGGGTTATGATTTGAACAATCTTTGTAGAAGCCCACTAGATGAAGCTACACACCAAACTTCAAAAGAACTGGGCCATCAGGTTTTGGAGAAGACGATTTTTAAAGATTTTTCCTGTATAAGCCAATGTAAAACCAAAGGGCCTGCAGGTGGGGGCATTTTTCGCCCTAGGCCTTTAATTTGAACAATTTTGATAGAGGTCCACTAGATGAAGCTTCACACCAAATATCAAAGAACTGGGCAATGCGGTTTCAGAAGAAGATTTTTAAAGATTTTCCCTGTATAAGTCTATGTAAAACCAAAGGCCCCCGGGGTGGGGGCATTTTTTGGCCCCAGGGCTATAATTTGAATAATCTTGACAGACATCTACTAGATGAAGCTTCACACCAAATATCAAATACTTGGGCCTTGTGGTTTCAGGGGAGAAGATTTTTAAAGATTTTCCCTATGTAAGCCTATGTGAAACCAAAGGCCCCCGGGATGGGGGCATTTTTGGCCCCAGGGCTATAATTTGAATAATCTTGGAACAGGTCCAATAGATGAAGCTTCATACCAAATCAAAGACCTGGGCCTTGTGGTTTTCAGAGAAGAAGATATTTAAATATTTTCCCTATATAAGCCTATGTAAAACCAAAGGCCCTCGGGGCAGAAGCATTTTTGGCCCCAGGGCTGTAATTTGAACAATCTTGATATAGATCCACTAGATAAAGCTTCACACCAAATATCAAAGACTTGGGCCTTGCGGTTTCAGAGAAGAAGATTTTTAAAGATTTTCCCTATATAAGCCTATGTAAAACCAAAGGCCCCCAGGACGGGGGCATTTTTGGCCCCAGGGCTATAATTTGAACAATCTTGGTAGAGGTCCACTAGATGAAGCTTCATACCAAATCGAAGACCTGGGCCTTGTGGTTTCAGAGAATAAGATTTTTAAAGATTTACCCTATATAAGCCTATGTAAAACCAAAAGCCCTCAGGGCAGGGGCATTTTTGGCCCCAGGGCTATAATTTGAACAATCTTGTAAGAGGTCCACTAGATGAAGCTTCACACCAAATATCAAAGAACTGGGCCTTGCGGTTTCAGAGAAGATGATTTTTAAAGATTTTCCCTATGTAAGCCTATGTAAAACCAAAGGCCCCCGGGGCGGGGGCATTTTTGGCCCCAGTGCTAAAATTTGAACAATCTTGGTAGAGGTCCACTAGATGAAGCTTCACACCAAATATCAAAGACCTGGGCCTTGCGGTTTCAGAGAAGAAGATTTTTAAAATTTTCAGTAAAAAAATCTATTTTTAGCTCCTGTGACCTAGTCGTGCAACAGACCGGAACCATTTGAACAACTTTGAAAGGGGACCACCTAAGGATCATTTGGTCAAAATCCGATCAGTGGTTTAGGAGGAGATGTTGTTTGAAGAAAAAGTTTACGGACCCACGCACGGACGCACAAAAAGTGATCCCAAAAGCTCACCTTGTCACGTAGTGACAGGTGAGCTAAAAAGAGGTCAAGGTTAAAATGGAATCATGTCTTTGTTATGTAGCCATGATCTACTGCAGAAGAACAACAAATTTGACCAAAATTTTGCAACAGGGTCAAGAGATATAGTGCCGATAAGCGAACATTGAACAAACTTTGCACCTGCATGACCTTGAAAGGTCACCAAAATCTAACGTCTTTGTATATTGAACTTATTGTAATGACACAGTACTGTACACTAAATTCTACCAGAATTCAATTGCTTCATGAGATGTAGTAGAAGTCTCTGTGATGTAGTGGTCAGCTAGTCGCCTTGTAAACCAGGGTTCGCAGGATCAATCGATCCCGGGCTTCTCCAGACTTTCGGATGAGTCTTTAAACCGAGGTCCCGTCTCTGTATGACCTAAGCGGTTGGTGAGACGTAAAACTCAAACACTCACTCACACATGAGATATTGTACAGAGAGGACAAAATTTGACTTAATACAGTAGTGGTAGTATTTGCACACTTGTTCGAAAACAAAGTCAAGGTCATCTAAATCGAATACAGTCTGGTAGGGTGAAATAATGTACATGCATGCCTTAGCAAACAATGCAGACCCAGATCAGACTGCTCCTGAAGGGGCAGTCTGATCAGGGTCTACACTATTTGCCATTCCAACTGCACTCTTTGGACTCAGTGCTGGACCCTGAAACCATTTGTTAAAATTTTTGGAGAATTACAGCAAATTCTTAAGGTGTCCGAAATTTTTAGGATTTCTATGGTATTTCTCAGTTTGACCACAATTTAATATTTCAATCAGGAGATACGGGGCAGGCAAGATCATTTAAATCCAGAGGCTAATATCACAAAAATCTGATCAAGTCTTTGATAGGTTGCAATGATATACTGGTAGTGTACCAATTTTGACCATGATTCATACATTTGAATTGATCAGGGGATATAGGGTGCAGACAAGTTATTTTGGCTCAAATTTTACAATTTTGTGGAGCCTATTATATTAAAAACGAGGTCAATGTCATCAACAGCTTATCAATATTTCCCCCCTCCTAATGTAAGTTTTGGTTTAATTTGGAATTTAAAGGAACAGCTATAGGTAACTGTCAGTGGCTCTAACAACCAGTCTTGAACAAATTTTCATGGTCCCAAAGGTGTTGGAACCATTGATGTTTGACTGTAATGGCGTATGCTTAAGGCAGTGATACTTATATTTGTGCTGTATGTCTGTGTCAAGCAAAAAATGAGTCTTCCTATTTGTGCTCGGCTCACTCAAATTAACCTACTGTATTTAACATATGAGCCAGCGCATGACAAAACCTACAATAAGGCATGTGCGCCCAACGAAGACTCAGATCAGCCTGCGCATATGCGCAGTCTTCGTTGTGCAATCTAAGGATAGCTAAGGGCCCAATGCTCCTTCATGCAGCAAGAGAAGTCTCTGGTTAGACTATATGGATGCACCGGCTGATCTGAGTCTTCGACTGGCACACATATCTTATTGTAGTTTTGGGGGGCGCTGGCTCATATGTATTCGGACCGAAAGGCCTGAGCAAACAATGCAGACCAAGATGAGACGCCATCTCATCAGGGCCTACACTGTTTGCCACTCCTCCCACCATTCTCAGGCACAAATAGTAAATTGTACTTGTTCAAATTTTAGAACAAGTATAGTATAGAGCTAAGGTATCTGAATATTTAGGGTAAATATGGTATGTAACCACGCTGTCACAATACAACCCTCCTTGTCAATATGCAGAATCAGTAGTTCAAGACAACCACGTAGACTGCAGTGGAAACGGATCAGAATGCGTAAATGCTTTGCTGTGTGCACTTTAGAAGATTCGTCTTTTACAGCCGGTGCGTGTGCTGTGACTTATGATTGACTGTTCCAGGACACCCTGAAGACATGTAATCTTTTTTGACAAGAAATTTCTTCCATAAGTTACTCCATGACTCGGCCGTAACCCAATCTTACAAGGAAAGCAATAAAAAGGACAACCAGTGCAGACCTGGATCAGAAATAGAATAAAAACGAAAAATAGACCTGACACTCCTTAAATGACAAATAGACTTGCCTAACATAATATATAACAATGGAAGAGTCCACTTTACAGTGTTGACAGGGACGTTAAACATCAAATCAAACAAACAAAAAACTGGTACATGTATACAATGGGTTTAGTATTAACCCATTTGCCAGCCCCCGCCCATCGGGGCTTGAAGAAATAGATGGTCTGCATGATGCCTCCACGCACACGAGTACTGGAAAATCGCTTAGAGGTTCTAGGCCTGCCCAGGCAAAGCGGTGAAGGTCGGACCGTCCATGCTTATAAACCTAAAAAACTTATAAGTCCCACAAAATTGGAAGCAACATCTCCAAAATGACCTATACAGTGTTGACAGGGACAATAAACCTCAAATCAAACAAAACAAACTAGAGCTATCACTAAAGGTGATGAATACCCCCACAAAAACTGCCTTGATAGTACAACAGCGCCATTTTGCAATTTTTTCACTTGAAAGGGGCCATAACTATGTCGAAAATTGACGAATTGTAGTGGAAATCGAACTTGACCTGTATTTTATGATGTAACATCAGTGTACCAAAAATTATAAAAATCGGTGAAGCGCTTTTTGAGTTATCGTCTGGAAACCAAGTCAACAGACCGACCGACCGACAAGCTCACTCCTATATACCCCCCCCCCCCAATTTCATTTGTGGGGGTATAACAATTTTGTACCGAAAAACCCCAAATGGGTACCTGGCAAACCGTGCAGACCCAGATCCGACGCCGCATTGTGCGGTGACGTCGCATAGTGCGGTGCCTGATCAGGGCCTACACTGTTTGCAAAAATTTCAGCCTTTTTCCAAATAAATTTTGAAGAAAAACACAACCTGTCACCCGTAAATTTTGAAATGGACTCCTGCTATATATAAGGAGGAAGATTATATTGAAACAAAGACGGGTAAAGCATGGTTCTACCTTTTCCTTCTCTTTTCTTCTATTTCCGGTTTCTGGTGCCTTCTGATGAAAGTTTCATCTTCATGGTCCTGAAGAGACATGAAATCTGGTAAATTACAGAAGCTACAGGGTATTTATAAGTGAACTTCATTTATCTCAACATTCCCTGCCATTTGGACCCTAAAAACTACCCACACTGGAATGCATAATGTTCAAGTGCTAAACTTGTGTTAGCTCACTGACGGTGGTCTATTTTTCTTCCAATACGGTACTTTCTAATGACCACATCAAATACAAAGTACTATAGTCTTTCAAAACGCAGTGAGACGTGGCTGCACTTTTAATTTTGGACTAGTCCATGTTTAAGGTAAGTCGCCTTCAGTTGGGATTTTACATTCGGCAGATATAGTTTTTCTGAGATTCGCACTGCATCATACTAGCCACTTGCCAACGACTTCTACATAATGACAGTATCGAAAAACTTATTTATAATTTTAAAATCCTGTGAAAAAATGAAATCCGAAACCTGCTTCCCCTAAAACATGGAATAGTCTTGCCACGCTTGAACGTTGAACTCTCAGAGACGTTGATAAACTATAAAATAGATTATTTATAATTAATAATCTATTTTAATACCTGTAAACTTCACAAAACTACATACCTGCCTCATGCTGTAATGTGACATTCACATGACAGAGACATGTAAAAGTTAAAATGTTTTCATGCAATTGAATATTGTAATCAAAGCAGTGAAAGCACTTGTTGGTCCATTGCCTCTGTATGTTGAAAACCTGTGCTTAAGAACTGAACTTTAAGCACACATAGTAAAACCTATGATTCAGACGCCACATTCTGAGGTGTCTGATCAGGTTCAACACTGTTTGCCAATGTCCCATTTATAAGATATAAGTCATGAATCACATCCCAAAAATTAACCACTAGCAAACAGTTGCAGATTTGGTATATGAGGTATATGGATTAACCAATTCAATATTAACCCGTTTTGTACCAGAAACCCCAAAACAGGTAACTGGCAAACAGTGCAGGCCCAGATCCTGCATTTGATCAGGGACTACACTGTTTGCAAAGAAGTTCAGCCATTTTCCAAACAAACTAGACTTGTTTCCTGAATAGCCAGCATTATTATGAACTTTGGGCCCAATGATAGCCAAATCCAAAATACCACCACTGTAACCGACCAACATGTATGCCATGCTGAACCCATTGTATGCTAGTGGGTTCTTCCATTGCTTCATGTTTGACAAGTCCATCATGCTTAACCCATTTTATGCTAGTGGGTTCTTCCATTGCTTCATGTTTGACAAGTCCATCATGCTGAACCCATTGTATGCTAGTGGGTTCTTCCATTGCTTCATGTTTGACAAGTCCATCATGCTTAACCCATTGTATGCTAGTGGGTTCTTCCATTGCTTCATGTTTGACAAGTCCATCATGCTTAACCCATTGTATGATATTGGGTTCTTCCATTGCTTCATGTTTGACAAGTCCATCATGCTTAACCTATTGTATGCTAATGGGTTCTTCCATTGCTTCATGTTTGACAAGTCCATCAAGCTTAACCCATTGTATGCTAGTGGGCTCTTCCATTGCTACAAGTTTGACAAGTCCATTTGTCATATAAGGGGGGTCAGGCCTTTTTTTTCGTTTTAATTCTATATTTTACGGAAAATTCTGATATCAAAAATTCAAATAGTGTAGGCCCTGATCAGATGTTGCGTTCTGCAGAGTCTGATCTGGGCATGCACTGTCTGCCAAGGTACCCCTTTAGAGGTTTCCCCCGCATACAAAGGGTTAAAGGTCATTTATCAAGAAAATTTACAAAGGTTCAGTATTAAGTATATTGAAAGAAGACATACAGAGAACCATTTTACTGAAAACTATGAAAAAAATCCCGTTCCTTCCAAAGTACTTATTTTCCTCTCTTAAGGGGAGGCAACTCCGTCAAAAGTATTTTTGTCTCCCATGTCAATAGGGGTCAACTCTTAAAGGAAAGAATTTGCTCCTGAGGAGTTTTGTTTGTTTGATTTGAGGTTTAACGACCCCGTCAACACTGTAAAGGTCATTTTGGAGACGTTGCTTCCAATTTTGTGGGACTTTTACCTGACATTGAGATGAAATGACATCTCAAGCCCAGTCGCCCAATGAAACCAATAGGGTTTATTAGCATGGACGGTCTGCCTCGCACCGCAGTTCCTGGACAGGCTTAGATCCTCTAAGCTACCCTTTCTCCGCGGAACAGCGCTTATACAGAAGCGAACAGAAAGTCCCAAAAGTTGTCTCCCTTTGAAAAATGGCGGAAAAATCGGCAAGGTGTTCCCATTCTTCTATTAAAGAGTACCCTATCTTGAATTTTAGTTGATTTAGACCCACAATGCAATCAGTGGAATTAACTTATAAACTGGCATATTTTCAATTTCTATAACTTTGTTATACATTTTTCTTATGTCCACTAATGGTTGTGAATGTCATGAATAGCTTTGGATATAAATCTGAAATTTCATTTCTGAATAAAATTGTTTATTTAAATTTTAAATGAAATTTTAGTTTGTTTAAAACAAACAGTACATTTATGATTTCTTTAGTAAGTTAATAACAAGAGGGCCCAGAGGGCCCTGGTTCGCTCACCTGATCCAATGTATAACAAGTGGGCCCTGGGCAGGGTCAATTTTGGCCCCAGGGCTATAATTTGAACAATCTTGGTAGAGGTCCACAAGATGAAGCTTCATATCGAATATGAAAGACCTGGGCTTTCTGGTTTCAGAGAAGAAGATTTTAAAGGTTTACCCTGCATATAGAAGTCTATGTAAAACAAGATTTTCCCTATATAAGTCTATGTTAAACCAAAGGGCCCTGGAGCAGGGGCATTTTTGGCCCCAGGGCTATAATTTGAACAATCTTGGTAGAGGTCCACTAGCTGAAGCTTCATAACAAATATCAAAGACCTAAGCCTTGTGTTTCAGAGAAGATGATTTTTAAAGATTTTCCCTATATAAGTCTATGTAAAACCAAAAGGCCACATGGCGGAGGCATTTTTGGTCTCAGGGCTATAATTTGAACAATCTTTATAGAGGTCCACTAGCTGAAGCTTCATAACAAATATTGAAGACCTAAGCCTTGTGGTTTCAAAGAAGAAGATTTTTCAAGATTTTCCCTATATACGTCTATGTAAAACCAATGCGCCCCGGAGGGGGGGCATTTTTGGCCCCAGGGCTATAATTTGAACAATCTTGGTAGAGGTCCACAAGATGAAGCTTCATACCAAATATCAAAGACCTTGGCCTTGCAGTTTCAGAGAAGAAGGTTTTTCAAGATTTTCCCTTTATAAGCCTATGTAAAACAAAAGGGACCTGGTGCAGGGGCATTTTTGGCCCACGCACTATAATTTGAATAATCTTAGTAGGGGTCCAATAGATGAAGCTTCATACCAAAAATCAAAGACCTGGGCATTGCGGTTTCAGAGAAGAAGATTTTTCAAGATTTTCCCTATAAAAGCCCATGTAAAACCAAAGGGCCCCCGTGTGAGGGGCATTTTTAGCCCCAGCACTATAATTTGAACAATCTTGGTAGGGGTCCACTAGATGAAGCTTCATACCAAATATCAAAGACCTGGGCCTTGCAGTTTCAGAGAAGAAGATTTTTAAAAATTTTCCCTATATAAGCCTTGGTAAAACAAAAGGGCCCTGGTGCGGAGGCATTTTTGGCCCCAGCACTATAATTTGAACAATCTTGGTAGGGGTCCACTAGATGAAGCTTCATACCAAATATCAAAGACCTGGGCCTTGCGGTTTCAGAGAAGAAGATTTTTCAAGATTTTCCCTATATAAGCCCATGTAAAACCAAAGGGCCCCCGTGCGGGGGCATTTTATGATCCAGCACTAAAATTTGAACAATCTTGGTAGAGGTCCACTAGATAAAGCTTCATACCAAATATCAAAGACCTGGGCCTTGCGGTTTCAGAGAAGAAGATTTTTAAAGATTTTCCCTATATAAGCCCATGTAAAACCAAAGGGCCCCGGTGCGGGGGCATTTTTGGCCCCAGCACTATAATTTGAACAATCTTGGTAGGGGTCCACTAGATGAAGCTTCATACCAAATATCAAAGTCCTGGGCCTTGCGGTTTCAGAGAAGAAGATTTTTAAAGATTTTCCCTATATAAGCCCATGTAAAACCAAAGGGCCCCCGTGCGGGGGCATTTTTGGCCCCAGCACTATAATTTGAACAATCTTGGTAGGGGTCCACTAGATGAAGCTTCATACCAAATATCAAAGACCTGGGCCTTGCAGTTTCAGAGAAGAAGATTTTTAAAGATTTTCACTATATAAGCCCATGTAAAACCAAAGGGCCCCCATGCGAGGGCATTTTTGGCCCCAGCACTATAATTTGAACAATCTTGGTAGGGGTCAACTAGATGAAGCTTCATACCAAATATCAAAGACCTGGGCCTTGCGGTTTCAGAGAAGAAGATTTTTAAGTTTGCGGTGAAAAAAATCTATTTTTGGCTACTGTGACCTATATGTGCAACAGACCGGAACCATTTGAACAACTTTGAAAGGGGACCACCTAAGGATCATTCCTGTGAAGTTTGGTCAAAATCCGATCAGTGGTTTAGGAGGAGATGTCGTTTGAAGAAAAGTTTACGGACGCACGCACGCACGGACGGACGTACGGACGCACGACGGACGACGGACAAAAAGTGATCCCAAAAGCTCACCTTGTCACTACGTGACAGGTGAGCTAAAAATGCTTTTTTAATGTCTGCATAAACTACCACTGTATGTCATTTAATCCACACACATACATGTAAATGTGATCTGAAATTTAAACTGTGATCTGAAATTTAAATAAATTATTTAAATCTTAATTTATAGACTTAAGGTTTGAAATAAGAGGTACATGTAATTGCTTTTGAATTTTGATTCGGATAGGAGGTGAAGTAATTCATGATGACTATAAAACACAAGATATTTTAATTGTTAACTAGAAAAAGTGTCCATAGGACACGGATGCCCCCGCCAAATGCCATTCATAAACAAGGCATCGCATGCGATACAAATCCCCTCGCACAAGACAACTTCGTGTGAGGAAAACACGGAAAAGGCAAAAGTCCAACTTGCTTGAGATATTATCATATGCAACATTTGTGTAAAGTTTGCTAGAGCGATGACAAAGTTTTTCTAAAAATAGCCGCAGTGACCTTGACCTTGAAAGTCGAAATCGCTCAAGATATTGTCATAAGGAACATTTGTGTGAAGTTATATTGAAATCGGTGAAGAAATGTAAGTGCTAGAGCGATGACAAAGTTTTTTTCTAAAAATAGCCACCGTGACCTGGACCTTGAAAGTGGAACTTGCTAGAGATATTGTCATAAGGAGCATTTGTGTGAAGTAATATTGAAATTGGTGAAAAAATGTAAGCACTAGAGCAATAACAAAGTTTTTTCTAAAAATAGCCATAGTGACCTTGACCTTGAAAGTCAAACTCGTTCGAGGTATTGTCATAAGGAACATTTGTGTAAAGTTATTTTGAAACCAGTGAAGAAATGCAGGCGCTAGAGCGATGACAAAATTTTTCTTAAAATAGCCACAGTGACCTTGACCTTGAAAGTGGAACTCGCTAGCGATATTGTCATAAGGAACATTCGTGTGAAGTTATATTGAAATCGGTGAAGAAATGTAAGCGCTAGAGCAATGACAAAGTTTTTCTAAAAATAGGCACAGTGACCTTGACCTTGAGGCCATGGGTATGGGTGGGGGTATCGCTGAATAAAACTTTGGACCTATATCTATAATCATACCAAATATGAACCAATTCCATCAAATGGTTTGGAAAATATGAGTTCTAAAATGTTCAAGTCTACCTGTTACAAAAACCTTAACCTGAGTCTTTAACATTGAAAATTTCTAAGTCTGTGACCTTGACCTTGACCTTGAGGTCACAGGCATGGGTGGGGGTATTGCTTAATAAAACTTTGGACCTATATCTATCATCATACCAAAGATGAACCAGTTCCATCAAATGGTTAGGAAAATATGAGTTCTATAAGTTCAGGCTCTACCTGTTACAAAAACTTTAACCTGAGGTTACAGGATCACGTACGTACGTACGTACGTACGTACGTACGTACGTACGTACGTACGTATGTACGTACACACACACGTACAGACGGACGTACACATGTACGCACGTATGGAAAACCCAAAAACTATATGCCCCCGGCATCATATGATGCGGGGGCATAAAAAACTCTAAGAATTGAATTACAACTTTGACGTCATAGAATACTTTATGAATATTAATGAGGCAGTTTGATGATGCTCTCTCTAAGACTCTTGAAATATTTCAGACTTCAAAATTCAAAATCTTCGAACTAAAATTAATTTGATCCGGTTTTCAGATTTCAATTTCCTGAAGCTACGTGCTTTTAGTTCTCAAGGATTTCAATACCTTGATAAATGACTTTTAACCCTTTTTGTACCAAAAGGAATCTTCCTCTTTATGTAATACCAGGAGTCCATCTCAAAATTAAGGGGTGTCAGCTTGTTTTCTTCAAAATCTGTTTGGAAAATGGCTGAACATTTTGCAAACAGTGTAGGCCCTGATCAGACGCCGCATTCTGCGGCGTCTGATCTGGGCCTGCACTGTTTGCCAGGGTACCCATTTTGGGGTTTCCGGTACAAAGTGGGTTAAAGTAGTCTGATATTGTAATGCTCTCTGCTGAATCAGTGAAGATCCTGATGAGGCCACATTCTGTTGCATCTCGTCTGGGTTACACTGTTATCTCAGGCCTGTCTGCCCAAATACATATGGTAACTATGGTACCCCTAACAGTCTAGCTTCAGAACTGCACTGCCTTACCTCTGTTCCTTCTATAACATATAAATTGCTGTAAGTTTTTATTCGCCAACATGGAACCTCAACTGAAAAACATAAATTAAATAGAATGAGATGTTTTGTTTAGCTTGTCTATATGAAAGTTTAGGAAGAGCTATTGCACTACCCCCAATAAGATGTTCACAAAAAAAACAGTGTTACCATCATAAAACTCACCTGAAACCTATGATAAAACAGCCCACCTTTCTCAAATCTTACATATTCAACTTGAATCAAGAAAATTATATAAATATATATGCACTTTCAGTTATGAAACTTTAATTGATTTTACTAAATCTTGTTAATTTGCCTGGTCCCTTACAAATGCTTTTGTTTCGTAACAAAAGCATAAGGGTCAAATACAGATGACCTAGCAAATAAGGCTGTCATGGTCATTCCAAAATCATCATCAAATTCAGGACATACCGTATTCGCCCTAATTACCGCACATGCTCCTGTAAGCGCACACCAAAGCTATTTTTGAAAAGGAAATACATAAGCGTACACTTTACAGTAACCTCCCCCTAGACACTCTCACAGTAAATATATAAAAAAAAACCTAACGTTATTTCTTCAACAGTGAAGGCAATGCTTTAGTATCCTTTTCCATCGCATTAAATATCAGTATGCATCATCTCGGAAGCTAGTGTTTTCACATTGAGTGTGCGCTAATTAGGTAGATTTTTCACAATGATTTGTTGACACGATTTTGAAAAAACTAAGCGCACAGTGCGGTAATTAGGGCGAATACGGTTGGCCCTTAGATGCTGCTGATAGACTGACACTTATATACAAGTTTCAGTAGATTCTGGACAAGATTTTATAAATACAAACTTCAATATTAACCTGTTTTGTACAAAATGGAATATTCCTCCTTATATATAGCAGGAATCCATTTCAAAATTTAGGGGTTTCAGGTTATGTTTTCATCAAAATCTATTTGGAAATTGGCTGAACATTTTGCAAACAGTGGAGGCCCTGATCAGACCCCTCGTTCTGCGGCGTCTGATCTGGGTCTGCACTGTTTGCCATGGTACCCATTTTGGGTCTGGTACTGAATGGATTAACTCCCAATACCGTCAGAACCATGAAATTTTGTTCGAGTTACGGGTAGTTTGAATTACTGCGGGTAACTCATACTGCAAAGCATTGAGGCATAGCCGGGATGACCTCAAGATATATTTTTTACTTTTTATAAAATAAAGTATGTTGTGTGTACTCATTAGAATCGACTCATTGAGGCGATTCTATAAATGAGTACACAAAACGTTAGTTTTCAAGATAAAATCAAACCAACAGCCATATATCAAGATGAATATCTGGAGCTGTGTGAAGAATTGTCTAGGGACCTCTTAACGAGCTTGAATTAGCCATAGTAAACTAGCCATCCGTTAACGAGTTATCGAAGTTTAACTGTATATGGACATGCCAGCCATCCTCATCATGTAATTGTTTTGTTTGTTTGATTTGAAGTTTAGCGTCCCCGTCAACACTGTAAATGTCATTTTGGAGACATTGCTTCCAATTTTGTGGGGCTTTTACCCGACATTGAGATGAAATGACATCTCAAGCCCTGCCGCCCGATGAAACCAATAGGGTTTGTAAGCATGGACGGGCTGACTCGCACGGCATTGCCTGGGGTGATCATACTAGTTGAACAAGATAGAAAGTCCTTTTCATTATCATAGGGAACTGCCATGATGGGATATCAAAAGCCATTCAAAAACTTGCATCCCAATATCCCAACCTGCAACAATACTCCCAATATATTCAGGAGCAGTCTGATCAGGGTCTACACTGTTTACCATTCTGTCTGCACCTTTTGGACTCCTTGTCGGATCATGAAACAAATTTGTTACAATTTTAGAAGAATTATAGCAAGCCCTCAAGGTGTCTGAATTTTTTAGAATTTCATCACGAAAACACACCTATATAGTTCTGACCCCCTTGAACCCCACTTTTATATAGTAAAACTGGGGTTTACAGGGGTAAGCTTTATTTTCCTAACTTCTGCTCTAAAAATATAGATTGTCGGTACTCGTTAGAACCGCCTCCAGAAAACCCACCTCCATGAGGCGGTTCTAATAAGTACCCACAATCTATATTTTGAGCAGAAATAAGAAAAATATCACACCTTTTTATTTTGAAATGTTAGTTTTCTCGTCCGTAAAATTTCCAATGTATTTGTATAGGTGTGTTTTTGTAATGTTTACATGTAGGCAAATATCATCTTACCTTCCAGCTGAGACTGGGCACCTTTGATGATGTCTGGTCTTGATTCAGTCTCTATCTCGTCTGATATTGGTTCATAATACGACACATAATAAAGTTTGTTTGTCAACAAATCACTATTTTCTCCTTCCTTCATGGGTTTCTCAGATCTTGCAATCAATTTTCGCTTCCTATGTTCTTTCTTACTTCTTGACACATCAGATGATTTTACAGCACTTTGTTTGGCGGGTGGTTCAATACTTTGTGTGAGCTTCTTTGATACACTTTGAGGTTCTAGTTTCCTGTAAAATGTGTGTAATTTTTTAAGCAGCTTGTAATGAGACATCAATAAGTGATGAATAGAGCTGAGCAGAGGTTGAGCCCTCACCCCCACCTCCAAACACACACATGAACTTTTATTGTTATCACAGAAAATGATGTTGATGCTTGAAATTTCTTATGCGTATCAAGAACAATGAGGGAAAAAAATGTTTAGAATTCTGTTAAACCCGTTTTTGTACAGAATGGAATCTTCCACCCTTTGTTTGTTTTGGAGTTTAACGTCTCAGTCAACACTATTTTAGGTCATTTTAGGTCTTCCACCATACATGTATATAATTAAAGCAGGTATCCATTTTGAAATTTAAGGGTACCAGGTTGAGTTGCTTAAGTTCACAAATTGATTTAACAAGAGCACCGCATGCGGGTGCCAACGCTCGTCTGCAGTTTCTTTTAGAAAACCAAAGTTCTAAGTCAAACAAGAGCAATCAAATTGCAAGATGGAGTTATAAAACTTGTAGGGAATGTAGCTCTTGTGATGGTGAGTATGTGTATGAAGTTTCATGAAGGTAGGCCAAATACTTTTGGAAATATGGTCAAGGTTAAGGTTTTTGGTTAAGGACGACGCCAGACGACAACGAAGACGCCGGAGTGATGACAATAGCTCGAAAGTTTTTAAAAAAAAAACAGACGAGCTAAAAATGACTTGGTGTTTGTAAAAGGTGCCCTGATCTGATGCTACATTCTATCGCGTCTGATCTGGGACTGCAATGTTTCCCAGTGGCCCATTCTGGGGTTTCCCCCAAGGTCAGATTCACTACAGGAATGGCAGTGTGTGTGAGTGTATATGCAGGCTTGCATGTGTGTGTATGTGTGCAACTGCTGCAGACCAAAATTAAACTCGGCTTTTAGAAGGTTATGATTTATGTTTATGCAGTTACATGTACTTTTCATGGTGTGACTTTAGCTTTATCAGTGGTAATCCTTGGAAGATAAATGAAGGCAGGTAAGTACATTGTATTTGTTAAAGGATACTTTCTTTGTCACAATAAAAGCTCTACAGAGCTTATGTTTCGGATATAAGACTTTAAATAAAGCTTCTTTATCTTCAAAATATTAGCACTGACTTCTGTGTTACAGTATAGACATCTAACATCATCAAGAGCACAATGGCAGTTTCATATAGGGTCTTTGGGTTTCATTTTGACACAATGGCTGCTATGAATACAATGTATAAAATGACACTTTGATAAGATTATTAATTTTGCTGATAACAGCCAGAGAACAGACTGACCACACTTTTACACAAATAAAGAAACATTGGTGTCACTGAATTACCCTGTGATTGGATAGATCTATATGTACCCTGTGATTGGATAGATCTGATTGGATAGATCTTATAAACTGGTCACACCTTCTTCAGTCAGTATTTTCACAGTTTGGTATATGTCCCGTGGTAGTTTAAGTTATACATAACATTTTACATCTATGAAATATTGTTTAACAAATTCAGTAGTGCATATTGTCTTCTCGGGTAAGAAAACAGACCAGAACTAACAAAGCAGCACATATTAAGGCGTTGTTTAGTTTTGGTACTTTCATTCAACTGGCTGATGAGTTAAATTTGTGTTTGTGATCCCTTGATGATTATGAAAACAAATACTTGAATATTTAACCCTTCTCTTGCTGAATATTCAGTTTAGCCACACCCATTTCTGACTTTGAACCAATCAGATTACTTGATGTAATTTATTCTTACAAAGCAATAAACTTAATGTCAAACAGTGTAGATCCTGATCAGATGGCTTCTTCAGAAGCCATCTGATCTGGATCTACACTGTTTCCAAAGATAGGGGTTGTCGTGAACAGCATGATAAGAGTTAAAACTTTTTTTTAATCATTTATAAATGACTTGCATTTCTTTCATTACAAATATTAACTAATCAACCTTTAATAACCAGTAATGTCCACTGGTCTGGTCAATACTCAAACTGACCGATCTTTTGCCAACAATAGACTTTCATGGACTTGTCAGGGATTTTCTGAGTGCAACTTCGGGGCTGGTAATCGGCCCCTATTTTTCCTAATTTAGAGACAGATATTCCCAAATCTTATAACAAATTTCCCAATTTCTAATGTTGTGCTATATTTTTATAAAAAAATTCATAAAAATTTAACCAAAATTGACAAAGTTACAGCTGATTTAAATTCCCAACTACAAATATTAGCGAGCTGTTTTTCCCAAACCAAGCGACCTCGGACCCTGATTCTGAAGGGTAGGAAAATCCCTGCTTGTGAGCTAAAATGTATTTCATACAATTTAGTCTTTGACATCTATATATTATATGGATCACTTACATAAATCTGAAGTGAGGTAGTCGGACTGTAGTCCAATGTTATTTGAACACCATAGGTTACCAAAAATTTTGCCATAAAAAGTTATAAAGGAACTGATTTTGTTATGTTAAAATCCTACATGTACATGTACTGACCTTTTAGGAGCACTCTGTCTTTCAACTTTAGGAATTGATATTGGCTCTGTGTAGCTCAGTGTACCAGGTTGAGGTGGTGGAGAATGAACAATGTGACTGTCACTACTCATCCCTTCTTTCTGTTTCAGCAGTGCCATCCTTCTTTCCATTCGCTGAAGTCGACATTGTAGCTGAAATTAGAATAACATTAAATTCATAAATGAGCCAAATCATGAGAACAGGACCCTTAGCAATCCCAAATTAAGTTTAATTGTTTAATTAACCCTTTTTAACATATACATGTATATATACCAAAAGGAATCTTCCACCTTATATTGCACAAATCCATTTCAAAATTCAGGAGTGTCAGGTTGTGTTTTCTTCAAAATTTATTTGGAAAATGGATGAACATTTTGCAAATAGTACCTGCCCTGATCAGACATCGCAGAGGCCTTGATGACTCATCAGACATCACTTTCTGTGGTGTCCGATCTGGATCTGCACTGTTTGTCTGTTTGGGGTTTCTGGTACAATATGTTCTTGAAATATGTATCTCATGAGCTGGCTCAAATTACATTTGATGAAAGAAAAATTATATACATGACAAAAATATGTGTAAAAAGCATAGCCCCAGAAAAGAAGGGGACATTCACAAAATATTTTTTCTTAGTACATAGAATGTGGGTATTCGAGGCGCTCCTAAAGAATACCCACAACATATGCTTTCATGCAGAAATAAGAAATACATCAGGGGCCAGTTGTTCAAAACTTATGGCATTGTTAGTTAACATATCATTAAAACTTTGATCATTTAATATGGCAAGTATACTAATATTTTTGCTGAAAAAATGTGAGCAGCTAGGTTAATTAACCATCTAATCAGGATCTTCATTGTTTGCCATTCAGTTTATTAATGTGTTGCAATAATTTGCATCAAGTAATGATGCCAATCTGATTGGTTGATAATCAGTAGTGGGTGTGGCATATTTAAATATTCAACAGGACAAGGGTTAAAGTAAAACTAAGACGGAAAAGGAAAAAAGACAATGTATAAAAAGGAGTGTATGAGCCATTTCTAGACGGAAACTCTTCTATGTGATGTGGAACAGTTGCAGTTTTTAAGCCTTTATTTGCATAATAGAATTTTAGCAATGATTCCTAAAATTCTATTATGCAAATAAAGGCTTAAAAATCTGCATGTAACTGAAAACTTCTGATTTTAACACTGAATCATACCTCAAAATTACAAAGTAAAACTTTCAACAACAAAACCAACTTAAGCAACTAGAATCACAGGATATGTTTGCTGGACAAAGTTGTCTCTGTTCAAACATTAGCTGACTTGACTTTTATTCATCTTTCAGTTGAGTTGACTGAGTTGGACTTTTTATATTCTGGGTTTTTACTAAACAATAACATATCCACCAGTCATCTGAAACCACAGCACCAATAAGACATGAATAATCATCTAAAAACTTAAAAGTATTTGATACTGAATTCTGATCTGGTTTTCTAAAAAATACAAAAAATCTACTGTGATCCATCATGTTTGACCATTACTCACAGCATACCTGTGATAATTTTTTGAACTGTATGAGGGAGATTGGCCATTGTGATGAGGGAGATGTAAAGAATATATAGGGAAATTCTCAGTTCAAATGAGGGAGACTCCAAAATTTTACTAAAATGTAGCATAAATTGGGCAAAAATTAGCATCAAAATGAGGGAGTCTCCCTCCTGATGAGGGAGGTATCACAGGTATGTCACAAGTGTACATTACAATTTACATACATTTCAGTCTTGCAGGATGAAAGCATCTGATCTGCAGGATGAAAGCCAATGCAGTTAGGCCAAAAAAAAATAAATGTCTTGTTTCCGGAAACATCAAAATAATTTTCTGGGTAGGTAGGTAGGCAAACTTTTTTTTTTGAAAACTTTTTTGTATGGAAAAAATAAAATCTTTGAAAAACACCCTTAAAATCAAAGAAAAATTCTCAGAGGTCTCTAAAAAAGTTTGGGTAGGTCCCAAAAAAGTAGGGCAGGTAGGGTTTCCGGAAAGAAGACATTTTTTTAGGCCTTATCATATAATTAACTCTTGTCCTGCTGTCCACTACAACCCGTTTCTTTGCAAACAGTGTAGATCCAGATCAGATGGCTTCTACATTGTTTGACATTCAGTTCATGAATTTAGAGAAATAAATTACATCAAATAACCTGCAGAAATGGGTGTGGCTAAACTGAATATTCAGCATGATTAGGGTTAATGGTGATCTTTAAGTTTTAACCTGCACATGGGATGACTCCACACACAAGGGGTCTCCAGCTAAGGTCATGAACCCAAGGACAGTGCACTGTATGACATTTTAGTTTTCCCCCAGCTCCCAAAAAAGGCATGGTGCTGGTCAGGAAAAAGGGCACCTTCATGGCACGAAAATATGTTCGTGATTCAACTTCGGTGAAGTTGATGTCGCACCTGCTCCCCATCTGCCCCACACAAAAAAAAAGTTTATTTACGGCAGAAGAAATGAATATAGGGCTATGAGAAGAATCCATAGCCTGTATATGTGAGGTAACAAACTGGCTAAGTTCACTATGTGATAAAATGAACAATCCAAGAATTATATCCAAAGCACATGAACATCCTCGTATCATGGAGAAAACACATGCTAAGTTTCACAATGATCGGTATAAAACTGTAAGAGGAGTTGCGATGACAAGAGGTACCTATCATATATCAATTGAAGGTTAGAAATGACTAAGTTCACAATGTGTAAAAAGTGACAAAAATTTATCCGAAGATAAAGTCCAAACCACATGCCCATCCTAACACCATGGCAAAAACACACACAAAGTTTCAAAATAATCGGTATGAAACTGTAGGAGGTCCAGAGGAGTTGCGATGACAAGACACCCAGTGTAAATTTTGACATTTAGACGGACGGACAACTGGATGGATGGACAGACACTGTCTGGAAGACATAGGCGTGCAAGTTTCCATCTGTCTGACAGGTGGAAACTTGCATGCCTATGTCTTCCTGCTAAAGCAGGTGCGATAAAAAGGCACCTTGAATACATGTACACACAGCCATGTAAAAACTGCACATTCACATGCACAACCTTGCTAAAAGGGCACATCTCTCAACTTGAAATAAAAAGATCCTTCTCCTACCCTTTATCATCAATGTTACATGTAAATCATGTGCTAAGTGAAGAGATACACCGCATTCACTATTGGTGACAAGAAGCTTAAGTCTTGTAAGCAAGCTGATCACTACTACAAACAAGATTCTCTAATGCACACAAACACTGACAGGACACTGGTTAGGCACACTTCCTGTCAAATACACTTATCAAAACAATCCTAAACTAAAATTGAGTTAGGTTAATTAAGTACAATAAACATGGGGATTAGCATTTAGCAGTCAACCATAAATGAGGACTGTCAAAAAG
This sequence comes from Lucinisca nassula, assembly GCA_963580285.1. Taxonomy (NCBI): domain Eukaryota; kingdom Metazoa; phylum Mollusca; class Bivalvia; order Lucinida; family Lucinidae; genus Lucinisca; species Lucinisca nassula. The sequence continues at coordinate 48,019,204 of OY757025.1, read as the reverse complement.
ACAACAATTTATTGCTAAAAAGTGCCTTAAATAGTCCTTATTTCAACAGACATAAAATTGTTAGTTTTTGGTCAATTTCGGTGATTTTTGTACCATACACTGGGGCAACATTTACTCTATCTCTCTATCTGAAAAAGCGAGAATGCTTGCAGACATGCAGTTATGCATGACACAAGAAGGAGTAGGGTGCAGGGGTTGGGGAAAACAGTTAACACTACAGTTTATGCCTGCAGCTGATGCCAGCGGAGCATGTTTGGACACCAAAATTTTATTGCCATAGTGCCACCATCTGGAATGGAATCCTGGAACTTCAACTGCAGCATTAGAGACAAAACTACTCCCATACATGAGAGTTCTGCATTCCAGATGCTCATATTTTACATTTATATGCTGGTAGCTATACTTTTGTTATTCTTCAGAATGCACAGCTATAAAACACAAATCTGGAGCATGGCAGAGTTCTCACTATGATTTTGAAAACAGGAGTTTAAGAATCCATCCATGGAAAAAGTTGGATTCAAATCTGAAAAGTTGGAGTTTGACCCTAAAGAACGTGTGTCAGTTATGGCTAAATGCCTACGGCTGTAGAGTGCGACTCCAAAAGACTTTGGGGCTTGAACTCTTATTCTGCTTAACATGACAAACCCTTTTCTTGCAGTGGAGATCCAGATCAGTTGGCTTCCATCTAATCAGGATTTACACTGTCACTCAGATTGTGAATTTGAATGGATAAATTACATAAGGCTTTGAAAGCCAGGAGTGGAGTGGTTCAGGTCATGCACTACATCCTAGTACATAAAATGGCATTAGAAACTTTTGGATTCTTTGACATGTTACACAACCATGTTCTGGAAGTTTTGATTTTTGACCCCCAGGCGGGCCCCATCCCCTGGGCCCACCCCTAGGGGCGTGATCAAAAATCCGACAGTGCCATGCACTCCCCAGACCAAAGATATATCAGTTCTCAAAGTTTCAAGTTTCTATCTATCACCGTCTATAACCGTCTATGAGGAGTTATCCGGTAAGACGGATGGACGGACGACAAAGACCATTACAATATCCCCATGTGGGGACAAAAAAAAAAAAATACCAAAAGTGCAGGCCCAGATTAGATGTCACAGGTGTCTGTTCCGAACCTCCACTATTAGCAGGCAGTTCAACACTTTACTCATGGTTTCTGATAATTAATTTCAGCCTAATCAAGGTAATTTCATGAACAATAAAGACAAATGCGACACACTCGAGTCACAGTTTTCTTTAATCGTAATAAAGACGATTTATACACTAGATTATCGCATCCTTTAATTACATGTATGCCTCCGACATTTTTTCAACAATCAAATTACCGATACAAGTATATACAAGTATCCGGAAACAAAACATCAATTAATGTTAATCAGCCATGAGACACATAACACCTGGATCTCGCAAATAGCAGGACCGAGTCCTGTCAATCTTCGAGCCGTGGCGCTCTGATTGGCCAAGAGAGCAATACAGACGACCGTCCTCGTTAGGTAATGCTTGAACATGCCTGGCGACAAAGATTAACGGTAAACTTTGGATCTGAAAGCGGTAGCTAAATTTGGAGATCAATTGGACACCTGCTGTCATCTTTTGATGTGCCTGAGGTCATTTTTACACTGGATTACGGACGTGTCAGGCGAAAATAAATTGGCGTATTTAAGAATCCACGGCAGGAAATTCTACGCGCCCAAAAGCAAAAACAGGCGTCACATACGCCGAATTCTGCGTTTCCAAGAACTCTGGCATGGTACATGTAACTCAGTGCAGAGTTCATGTTGACGCCAAATTTGGAGTAATTTACTCCAACCTTTTCATTTCTGACTCCAACTTTTTGGAAGGTCTCAACAGAAAAGTATGGTAAAACTCCAACGTTTTCTGGACGACAGTATTTTCACTCCAATTTCCAAAATCCTAGTGAAAACCCTACAGTGGTTAGTGCACTTGCCTATCATGCTAGAGATACCAGTTTGATTCCCGGCAGCAGAAATAAAATTGCGGTGTCCGAACATGCCCCACTAGCATCATTTGCAGGGATGAATGCCACAAAGGAATCCGGGACGTTTCGCCCCCAAACCGTTTCCTCCCCTAGTCGTTTTGCCCCCAAGACGTTTCCTCCCTGGTCGTTTCGCCCCCCCCCCCCCCCCCCCCCAGTCGATTCGTCCCCCTAGTCATTTCGCCCACTTTTCACTCTAAGGCTAATTTTCAATGTTGAACTTTTATTAGAGGTGAGAAGAGGCAAATATTTAAGTAGCATCATCGCCCTGTCACGTCAGCCTAAGTATCTGTATCTGTTCGTTAAGGGACTTCATTCATACTTGAACAGTATGTCTCTGATGGCGCGTGAAAAAGAGAAAGTGGGAAATATTGGAAAGAAAGAGAAATAGTGGATAGACAAGAAAGAAAAGAAAGGAAAGATTCCTGCCTGCTTTTTCAAATCATCATTGGAAACCAGATCTCTCTGGCTACAGAAGCGTTGCCCATCCGACACAGGTACAAAAATCCCTCAGACTTTACTTACAGACCGGCCCCTACCTAGCTGTTAAAACTAGAGAGTAGACGGTCCCTGCTTGAAGGATACCAAGTCAGGGGCCTCAGAAACAGATGCTAGTAAAGAATTCAAATCGAGTACAGTCCTAGGGAAGAAGCTGTACTTGAATGTATCAAGCTAACCGCGTTGCCTGATCAGGGTCTGCACTATATGCTTACAGTTCAGGAATTACTGGGTCGGACGCCGCAAATCTGATCAGAGTATACACAAATTGCTGACAAAACATTGATGAAAGGAATCGACTTGATCAATTGCTTCAACTTCTATTTATTACGTTTCATCGGCGTTGACGCGTCGTTGCATAGACGACATTTGCGGCAATTCTCAACCATGTATTACCTAGTGGGCACACAATGTGTATGCAACGTCGTATCAACGCCGATGCAACTTTATTAAGTTGTATCGGCGTTGACGTGATGTTGCGTTGATGGCATTTGCGGCAATATTCAACAATGATTCACTGGCTGACTCTGCTTACGAACCAAACAAAACTGGTAAAGGTGCTTAAGCGATAATTAAAGACGTTTAACTTTGCAAAGAGCATGTTTTCACACCTTATCATTAAGGGCATTAATTGCGTGATTAATGTGTCAAATCAAATAAACAATGTGATTAACGGTATTGATCAAAACAGGTAATACTTATCATAATTCCTAATTAACATTTTCATTCAAAGAACAGGTTCTCGCTCTCTCTCTCTCATATATGAATCTTATATATATAAAATATAGTAAAATATTTTGGAGGCGAAACGACTAGGGGCCAAAACGACTAGGGGGAAAACGTCTTGGGGGCGAAACGTCTTGTTACCCCACAAAGTGCACCGTCCTTCGGATCTGGATGTTGACTGGAGGCCCCCTGTGCAGGTAAAAGATCTGTACCGTAATTACATGATTACTGTGTAGGCTTTCATCCTGCAAACCTGGAGTGTATGTAATGTACACCTGCACTTAATCCTCATGAGGGGATGTTTCAGTCTATAAAGACAAGAGAGATTCTGTCAAAAAACAGAGAAAAATCAACCACTGAGCAACATGGATCACAATCCACTTTAGTGAATTTACCACAGCTGGCTGCTGAAAAAAAAATGCTGCAAAGTTAATATGAAATAAAGAGCATTTTAGTATTATGGGGTTATTTAAAATATAGAATACGTACCATAAGATATACCAAAGACCGTATGTTCAAATCTGCAGTCAAACAAAGAAACCTAGTGTCATCAAATATTTTATTGACTTTTTGTGAGAACAATAAATACCTTTTTGTGTTCAAACCTGTGTCCCAGCCACTTTCTCACTCCCTTGTTCACACATCTTATTCTTGAAAGTAACACACGAATCATGGGTTGGTTTCAGTTTTTGTTTTAGAATAGACAAGACACTGGCTTTCCTTATTTATTAAAATTGGGTCCTAACACGCCAAAATGGTCACCGTCTGCGGAGAGATGTGTGTGTATATTTGTGTCACATGATCAGTCACGTGCCGGCACCGCAGACGGAATGCATTGATTGGCTGATCATATATAATGACCTAATTTTTGAAAGAAGTCAAAACAAAAATGAAACCACATAAACTTACCGCTGTGTTTTCGGCTTTAAGACCTTTGATTGTTTTATCTTTTTTGCTGATTAACTCTTGTTGTTGTTGCATCAAATCCATGTGAACGCTGATCAAATCTTTCAAACGGTCTATTTCTGAATCCTCTTGAAGTGAAACCTTCGCCATTTTTCGTGATTGGCTGAACTTCAGATTATCAGGAGAACCTACATTTTCCTTCTCAAGGCCCTGTCTCTTGTGCCGATCGAGCTCAGCTTGTTTAAGACTTTCTTGAATCGCTAACGCCAAGTCGGGATCGTATTCGCCATTGACCATGGCCGCGGTTTTCGCTAATCGACGCCTCTGCAAGCAGTGCCTGCCATTGGATCTTGTTTTGGATTCAAGCAAAATGTCTGATTTCATTTGGTCTAATGTCATTAAACACTGTGAACGCTCACGAATAAGATACCGCAAGCATAATCCAACTTGTTTATAAGAACACCGCGGCGGCCATTCAAACCATTATATGCAAATGAAGTTGCCGGAAGTACATGTAGACAATCAAACCGTAAACATTCTAAAATAAGGTACCTAATTTACCACCTTAACTGGATGCCTGTGTTCTATTGAATATATGCGAAAGCTAGAGAGCTACAGGGAACGGGAACCAGTCAAATTTACCACCGTGTGGATACGGTGTGAAAATCGCACGAGAAGGTTGTCTAATCGAAGTATTGTGATCACAGGGGCTTGAAGTTGGGTCCATCAAACGTACTGAAAATGTCCAAAAACAAAAGCTCTAGAAGCGATTTCAAAGAAATCATGGCTTACTTCACTTTTGTTTTTGGAGATGTTTTTGGAGATTATGAATTTGTGGTAAGAGGCTGTTTGATGAATGTAGGGAAAAAAGTATCAGGAAAAAAGTATCAGAACCAAACTATCAGAAAAAAATTCAGGAAGAAAATATCAGTTTCATGCAAAAAGATATAATATATATATATGGAATTAAGATTTTAATGCAGTTGCCATCTTAAGGTAAATTTTACTGTATTTGAAGCATGTAGCATCTCAGATCATGTTGTGGGACTTTTACCAGACATTGAGGTTGAATGAAATCTCAAGCCCCGCGCCGTCCAATGAAATTAAATAGGGTTCGTGAGCATGGAGGTCCGACTTGCATACTTTAGTTTGTTTAAATGGAGGTTTAACGTATCCGTCTACACTATATAGGTCATTTTGGAGACGTTGCTTCCAATTGTGGGACTTTTACCAGACATTGAGATAGAGTGACCTTCTCATCCCTTTTATAAAGCAAGGGTTACAGAGATAGGGTGCATAATTTATTATTAAACTGAAAAACAAATCAAAACATACAAAAGTATCCTATATATATAGCTAATTATCATATCATTGTAACATCAGAAGCGAATATGGATAAAACTGTTACTTTTTTTCCTGATACCTTTTTCCTATCTATAATTGATACTTTTTCCGATACATTTTTCCTGATACTTCCTTTCCGATTAGCTAGCTTGGTAGCTACCAGCAAACAGTCCGATTCATTTGCCGGCTAAGGCATTAAATTCTCAAGCCCTATTTTTCAATAAATAGGTTGGTTTTATCTCTCCCTTCTGTTGGCTCAAGAAGGGCAGTTTTAAGGCTTCGGTGTAAGAATGTGCATTGCACCGTTAAACAGCCTACCCATGAGTCTGCCCAGGAAAAGGTTGGAGAGGAAAACTGCGCATCTCTATATGACCAACATGGTATTGATATGCCAATAAACTCCAGAAAAAATAAGCTTTTTTTGTAACGTTGGCTGGTGCCTGATACTCTGCCTCTGGTTGGGCCCATCTGAGTCTAACTGTTGGTTTTCTTTTGCTCCGGCATTTCAGTGGTTTCTTGCTGTCGAGTCCTCACCGTTGTTTCATCTCTGTAGTTGTTTGATTTTTTTTTCACGGAGATTTTGCACTGATGAGTTAGGAGGCCTTCATGCGGGCTGAACAAATTATTTGTCTCAATTGCGACGGAAGTAAGGGCGAGGATTGTGGCCACGTAAGATCGGTTTAAGCCCCCCCCCCTCCCCCCCCCCCCAGTGTCGCGGTTTATTTTTGTTATGGTTTGTCTTTGGGTGTTTGTGTGTGTCGCTTATATTATTTTATTTTGGATAGGGTTTGACTCGTGCAGCGGCAAAATATTTGAAGAGGTTTTCTGTTTTCCTAACAGATTTTAATTATGGACATGAAATGGCGTGTTACCGATGTTCAAACTTTGGCAAAAAAAAAAAAAAAAACGTGTTAGCTAGAATGAAGTCATGGTTTGAACCCAAAGATGCTCCTTAACCCCCTTACAAAAGATAAGGAGGGTTTACAAAAATGAAGAAAATCTAGAGGGTCAAAAACTGCATTCTGCTCCTACGAGCAAGCTTATTCAGCACCTACGTACCAGCGTCTCAATAAAAAATAAGGCGACATAACTACAGACATTGCTTCAGTTATGAGATACAGTGTTGTGTCGATAGAAGCCCACAGGGGAATGGGAACACCTTGTAGATTTTTCCGCCATTTTTCAAAGGGGGATAACTTTTGGGACTTCCAGTCCGCTTTTCTATAAGCCCTGCTCCACCGAAAAAGGGGTCTACTCATAAAGGAAAGAATTTGCTCCTCAGGAGCAAACTCTTTCCTTTAAGAGTTGACCCCTATTGACATGGGCGACAAAATACTTTTGCAGGAGTTGTCTCCCCTGAAGGTGTTCCCATTCCCCTTTTAGAGGACAGGATACACATCAAACTCCTGAGCCTTCTGGATCAGATAAGAAGATTTTTAAAGGTTTTCCCTGTAATACCAAAGTACCCTGGGGTGGGGGCATTTTTGGCCCCAGGGCTATAATTTGAACAATCTTGGCAGAGGTCCACTAGATGAAGCTACACACCAAATATCGAAGACCTGGGCATTGCGGTTTCAGAGGAGATGATTTTTTTAAGTTTTCATTGAAAAAAAAAAAAACTATTTTTGGCTCCTGTGCTCTTTTGATGTGTAATGGACAGGAACCATTTGAAAAATTTAGAAAGGGGACCACCTAAAGATCATTTCTATGAAATTTGGTCAAAATCCGATCAGTGGTTTAGGAGGCAGACACAGCAACAACTTTTAGACATAATTAAAGAACACTGCCTGGCCCAAGTTGTTAACATACCCACCCGACAAGAAAAGACCCTTGATTTATTGTTTACAAATTCTCCATCCCCAGTAAGCCGAGTTAAGGGGATGCCCCCGATTGGCAAAGCTGATCATGACATAGTCCTTGTTGAGTATGACATAAAAGCTAAACGAATCAGACAAGTCCCGCGTAAAGTTTTTCTCTACAAACGTGCGGATATGGATGGTCTGCGAGACCATATGGCGCGATTTAAGGATTCGTTCCTTTCCTCTGACCTCTCACACATGTCAGTTAATGAGCTGTGGGTCAGTTTTCAGTCCGAATTAACCACGGCAATGGAAAGGTTTATACCAACTAAAATGACCAAAACAAAATATAGGGCACCATGGATCGATAACACGATCAAGCATCTCATCAGAAGACGGAATAGAATGTATTTTCGTGCTCGCAAGTCTAGCAGCCCTGACGTTAAGAACCATTACAAACGGTTCAGAGCACATGTGCAAAAGGTTATAAGAGATGCATATTGGAAGCATGTTTCCAGCATCTTTACCTTTGAAGATGACAATATAGATCCCGATAGTCCCCAAAAGAATGGTAAAGTTAAAAAGTTTTGGTCATTCGTAAAGTCCCTGAAAAAGGATGCGTTTGGGATCACTTCGCTAAGGGAAAATGGAATTCTAAAAACAGATGCACGCGATAAGGCTAATATTTGCAATAAACAGTTTCAATCAGCATTTACGCGTGAAACTGATGGTGAGCTACCATCTAAAGGTGCAAAGTAGAAGTAAAGCAAAGATCAGGAATTGATACAATTAACTTACTCAATCCATAAAAGACACCAAAGGGAAAGAAATACAAACATTAAGCGACCAGACCATAATGGAAACCTAAACAAAGGAAGGCCATATGGACAGTTACTTTCCCACAAAATGGCCACATGGCCATCCAAAATTAAAAAACACAAGTGATACACACAGTAAGTAACAAACAACAACATAAATAAATCGCCACAGAAGAGCCGCCTTGGAACGGTCAGTGGAAGATTTCCACTGGGGGGCTTAAATCGATTTTACGTGGCCACAATCCTCGCCCTTACTTCCGTCGCGATTTAGACAAAAAATTTGTTCAGTCCGCATGAAGGCCTCCTAACTCATCAGTGCAACATCTCCGTGAACACAGAAATCAAAGAACCACAGAGGTGAGACAACGGTGAGGACTCGACAGCAAGAAACCACTGAAATGCTGGAGCAAAAGAAAACCAACAGTTAGACTCCGATGAGCCCGACCAGAGACAGACAAGTCCGGCAAGTCCGTTCCCCTCTATGGGGGACATAACAGTTGACCCCAATGGGGTCGCTAAACTGTTAGGTAAGCTCAAGATACATAAGGCATCTGGGCCCGATGACCTGAATGCCAGGGTACTTAAGGAATGTAGTGCTGAAATATCTCCTGTGTTGGCCTTTATCTTCAATCAGTCACTTGCCCAGGGCACTGTACCAGATGACTGGCGACAAGCAAATGTAACCCCGGTCTATAAAAAAGGGGAAAAATATGATGCAGCAAATTATAGACCAGTGTCGCTAACATGCATCTGTTGCAAAACCTTGGAGCATATATTAGTAAGCAACATCAACAAGCACTTAGCCTTTGAGAGCATTCTTGCTGACTGTCAACATGGTTTCCGGAGTCAAAGGTTTTGCGAAACGCAGCTTGTTCAATTTTACCATGACATTGTGAGCAATCTGGATGGGGCCATAAATCGTGGCCACAAACAGACTGACTTGATCATCATGGACTTTGCTAAGGCCTTTGACAAGGTACCTCACAGAAGGCTATTACATAAACTGGAGTACTATGGGATAAGAGGATCCACGCATAGGTGGATTAGCTCATGGCTCTCTGGGCGCTCACAACAAGTTGTACTTGATGGCCAAGCGTCTGATCCAGTCCCTGTTTTATCTGGAGTCCCCCAAGGTTCGGTCCTTGGACCGGTCCTTTTCTTGGTTTTCATTAATGATCTCCCCGATAATATCAGGTCATCGGTCCGTTTGTTTGCTGATGATTGTGTCCTGTATAGGAACATATATTCTCCTTCTGACTGTCTTATTTTACAAGATGACCTGGATCAACTTGCACAGTGGGAGGCCGATTGGCAAATGAAGTTCAATGTGGCCAAATGTCACTCAATGAGAGTGTCACGACACCCTCCAGACAAGCAAATTAAGTTTGACTATACTCTTCACCAGCAAGTTTTGGAGCATGTTCAATCCGCCAAATATCTTGGTATCACCATCACTGACGATCTTGATTGGGGTCAACATATCTCAGAGATTACATCTAAAGCAACTAGGACTTTGGGATTCCTTAGACGGAACTTGGCTTTTGCACCTAGGCAGACAAAGGATGTTGCCTATAAAACATTGGTTCGCCCTCAACTCGAATATGCATCACCCATTTGGCACCCCTATGTTAAAACTCAGACTCAGCAGGTGGAGAAGGTGCAGAGGACAGCTGCTCGATGGACCTGTAGGCGATGGCGAAATAGAAGTAGCGTCGGTGACATGCTTAATGAGCTAGAGTGGCCGTCCCTGGAGGCCCGTCGTGAGCAGTCCTCTTTAACCTTCTTCTATAAGATACACTCTGATTCAGTGTCTATTGATAAAGATAGGTACTTGACCACTGTAACACTGTCGACCCAAACAAGGGCATCAAAATTAAACGACTCACAATATCGTAGATACCAGTCCTATAGTGATGCCCTGAAGAACTCGTTTTTTCCTAGAACTATTCCCCAATGGAATAGTCTTCCCTCCTCTGCGATGAATGCCAAGTCCGCAGAAGAGTTCAAAGCCCGCACAGTGTAAGATTGGGTCTCAGAGGTATGCGTTTTAGGATACCTCTGTTATGCAGATTGTAAATAGTTTTAAGGACGCATCCAGTGCCTCTCTTTTTTTTTTTTTTTTTTTTTTTTTTTTTTTTCAGCTAAGTTCTAAATTTAGCCACCCAATCAACTGAGGTAATGGCCAGATATGACCGACTCAGTATAAGAAGATAGATAGATAGATAGGAGATTTCGTTTGATAAAATTGTTTACGCACGGATGCACTCACGGACGGACGACGGACAAAAAGTGATCCCAAAAGCCCACCTCGTCACTATGTGACTATGATTTCAGTACGAATTAGCTAGCCTTTCCAATGTCCCATTTATAAGGTATTTCTCATGAATCACACCCCAAACATTGGACCCAAGCAAACAGTGTAGATGATTTGGTATACATGTGATGATCTATATGTATTACCCATTTCAAATTTATCCCATTTTGTACCGGAAACCCCAAAACGGGTAACTGACAAACAGTTCAGGCCCTGATCCTGCATCTGATCAGGGCCTACACTGTTTGCAAAGAAGTTCAGCCATTTTCCAAACAACGACTTGTTTTCTGAATAGCCAGCATTATTATGAACTTTGGGCCCAATAATAGCCGAATCCAAAATACCACCACTGTGTATTCCATGCAAAATATATGATAAACGCGATTATTTTGATTTTGAGATTGTAAATATTTCTTTTTTGGATGATGCCGTTCCTCGTGCGCCATCCTATGGCGTTTATATTTCGCAATTAATTCGATTTGCAACGTCATAGGCTACGTCGGTCGGTGTGTGCTCGGAGGGGGATGTGCTGTGTTTGCGGGCCTTGTCAATCATCCGTTTCGGTTTCAGAACTTTGGGGTTGAGACACACTGATGAAGATTAAATATCAAAAAGGCCTCTGTGTCACTAAATTTGGTATTGATACGCCTTAATTTAAACGTGAGTAAACATATTTCTTTCTTTCTTCTCACTTTCTTTTGTTTCTATTTGAGTTATAATAACGGGCCGCGTCGTGAGAAAACTGAAACATTTCATGTGCCAACAACGAAGGCGCAGATCAGCTTGCGCTGACTTTTTTTTTTTTTTTTTTTTTTTTTTTTTTGTCCTTTGCAAAAGTACATACATATCCACTAAATTGTTTCATTAGTATCCTCATATACATATGAAAGAATTGTTTTTATAAGTATCATTATATACATAAAATAGTTGGACCTTCACTGCATATAAACCCTATTGGGCAGAGGGTTTGAGGTTTCATTTCATCGCAATGTCGGATAACAGTCCCACAAAATTGAAAGCAACTTCTCCAAAATGACCTATTCAGTGTTGACGGGGACGTTAAACCTCAAATCAAACAAACAAATATACATAAAATACCACCATAGCCTTTTCGTAGAAATACCGTCCTTTTTTTAAAGGAAGTTCGTGCATTGCCCCCGAATACAGATTTTTGCAGCAGTGTCCCATGTCCACTGTATTTTCTTTCGCTGATTAGCTATACCTCCACGGTGTCAGTGTGTGCACTTGTAGACAGGCTATAACTTTTTATCGCACACGGTAACCGCCTGGTTCCCTTCCCGGTGTGGGATCCAAATAATATGCTTGCCTAAACAAAAACAAATTAGACCCTCAAAACACATTAGATTAGTCCAACTTCTATGCTAAATAATTATGCCGAAAAGAAAAACTCCCTCTGTCGATAAGGAACAGGCTCGTAAGAAACAAAAGGTGTCAGAGAAAACTACTGTCAAGCCCACAAAGACTGCAGAAAGTGGGCAAAAGGGTTTGTTTATTGGCAATTGACTGTTTGTGTACTGGTTACCACCCAGGAAATCCACTGGCACTTCAGCCTCATACCTTGAATAAATATATCAAATACACCACCTGTATGTCAATAAACCTCAAAATGTATGGAAACATCGAAAAATATTATTTATACATAGTTAAAAGGGAGCTATCGGTAGAAATTGATATTTTTAGATGTTTCCATACATTTTGAGGTTTATTGATATAGGATGTGTATTTGATATATCTATTCAAGGTATGAGGCTCAAGTGCGGGTGAGGAAATCCTGCTCGTAATCAGAATCAGAATTGTTACTGGTGACACGTCAAAAGACATTCATACACCAGGACCTGTGATGTGGGAAATTAGTCCCTAGCTCAATGCTCAGATGTGAGCGAGTAGCAGTAATAGGAGAGAAAAAAAAAAGAGAAAGCTTTGAACTTGCCTGCTACATAGGCTAGGCTTGGACTTTGGGGGGGGGGTGGGGGGGAGTCAAAAAAATTTAAATTTGAGTATGGAGAGGGGTGGGGGTTAGGAAAAAGCTGGTATTTTTATGGGTCTGGCCTGGCCATTTAAAATTCTGATAGTCCCCAGATTAAAAAAGTTTTGGTCTGAAAAAGGAAGCGTTTGGGATCACTTCGTTAAGGGAAAATGGAATTCTGAATACAGATTCGCGTGATAAGGCTAACATATGTAACAAACAGTTTCAATCTGCATTTATGTGTGAAACTGATGGTGAGCTACCATTCAAAGGTAATAGTAAGTTCCCCTCCATGGGGGACATAACAGTTTACCCAAAGGGACTCCCTTAACTGTTGGGTAAGCACAAGATACACAAAGCATCTGGGCCAGATGCTCTGAATGCCAGGGCGTGTAAGGAATCATCCGAATGTGGTGCTGAAATTTCTCCTGTGCTGGCCTTTATCTTTAATGAATCACTTGCCCAGGGCACTATACCAGATGACTGACGACACTTCACCAGCAAATTTTGGAGCAGGTTCAATCTGCTAAATACCTTGATGTCATTATCACTGAAGAGTTTTAAGGACTCATCCAGTGACTTCTCTTTTTTTTTTTTTTTTTTAAGCAAAATTCTAAATTTAGCTACGCACCCAACTGAGGTAATGGCCAAATATGACCGACTCAGTATAAGAAGATAGATAGATAGAAGATCTTGATTGGGGTCAACACATTTCAGAGATAACATCGAAAGCATCTAGGACTTTTGGATTTCTTAGACATACCTAGGCAGACAAAGGATGTTGCATTTAAAACATTGGTTTGCCCACAACTTGAATATGCATCACCCATTTGGCATCCCTATGTTAAAACTCAAATTCAGCAGATGGAGGAGGTGCAGAGGACAGCTGCTCAATGGACCTGCCAACGATGGTGAAATAGATCGAAGTAGCGTCAGTGACATGCTTAATGAGCTGGAATGGCCTTCCCTTGAGGTCTTTCGTGAGCAGTCCTCTTTAGCCTTCTTCTATAAGATACATTCCGGTAAAGTGTCCATTAATAAAGACAAAACAGCCGCCGCCCACCGGGGCTTGAAGAAATAGATGGGCTGCATGATGCTTCCACGCAGAGCTGAAACCGACTGCAGGCGAGTACTGGTAAACCGGTTAGAGGATCTAAGCCTGCCCAGGCAAAGCGGTGCGAGTCCGGACCGTCCATGTTTATAAACCCTATTGGTTTCATTTGGCGACAGGGCTTGAGATGTCATTTCATCTCAATGTCGAGTAAAAGTCCCACAAAATTGGAAGCAACATCTCCAAAATGACCTAGTATATAGTGTTGACGGGGACTTAAACCTCAAATCAAACAAACAAACAATAAAGACAAATACCTGACCCCTGTGAGTTTCAACCCGAACAAGGGCATCAAAAGTAAACAACTCACAATATCCTAGGTAGCAGTCCTATAGTGATGCCCTGAAAAATTCCTTTTTTCCTAGAACTATTTCCCAGTGGAATATTTTTCCCTCTTCTGTAGAGGAGTTCAAAGCCCTTAAGTATATGATTGAGACTCAGAGGTATGCGTTTTAGTATGCCTCTGTTATTCAGAATGTAAATAGTTTAAGGACTTTTTTTTTTTTTTCATTTTGAGCTAAATTCTAAATTTAGCTAAATTCTAAATTTAGCTCATATTAGCTTTGCACCCTACTGAGATAATGGCCAATTATGACCGACTCAGTACAAGAAGATAGATAGATATTTAGCAGATATTTTTGGGGGGGTAACTTCTAAACCTATATATGAGAGTTGGTTTAGTCTGATGTTTATTTTTACAGTTATATACTGATATTTTCATTTTTTGTTTTCATTGACAACCTGAACTGTCACTGTCACATGGCCAATTATAAATAAAAATGAAAATGACCAATATAAACAAAAATGGAAATGGGGCCAATGACTTTCGATACATTACAATAACATGCCCGTGTGAAATGGCGCATTCTTTCACATCCCAAAAATGGCTACTTTATGATATTTTTCTTATTTATTGTTTGTTTAATTTGAGGTTTAACATCCCCATCAACACTGTGAAGGTCATTTTGGAGACGTTGCTTCCAATTTTGTGGGACTTTTACCCAACATTGAGATGAAATGACATCTCAAGCCCTGCCGCCCAATGAAGCCAATAGGATTTATAAGCATGGACGGGCCGACTCGCACCTCTTTGCCTGGGCAGGCTTGGATCCTCTAAGCGGTTTACGAAGGTTGTGGGTGCTCATCAGAACTGCCTCTTTGAGGCGGTTCTAATGAGTACCTACAACCTATTTATTTGAGCAGAAATAAGCAAAATGAAGTATACCCTTGTAAATCCCAGTTTTCTCTATATAAAGTGGGGTTTAGAGGGCTGTTCGTTACACGGACTTGTAAACATGATGAATAGAACTATTCTAAACTTCACATTTTATCCCTTTTCCTCAGCTCGTTTAATAAATTCAGTAATACGTGAGCACTCATGTAAGATCCTCTATATATAAGGGTACGATTTGATTTGGTCATCATGAAACAGGTTAACCCATTTAGTACCAGAGACCCCTAAACGGGTACCCTGGCAAACAGTGGAGGCCCAGATCAGACGCCGCTCAGAAAGCAGCATCTGATCACTCAGGGCCTCCACTGTTTGCTAAAAGTTCAGCCATTTTCCAAATAAATTTTGATGAAAACACAACATGACACCCCTAAATTTTGAAATGAACTCCTGCTATATATAAGGAGGAAGATTCCATTTGGTACAAAAAAGGGTTAATGCAAACTGAAATTTTTTCAGGTGGAAAATCAGCATTAAACCTGAGGGAGTTGTTGAGAGACGAGAAATGGAAGAAAGCCCTGTCAGCAGAGTTTGATAAAGATTATTTTAAGGACCTTGAGAAGACACTGGGGCAGGAGTATAAACAAGGGAAGGAAATATTTCCACCGAAGGATCTCATATTCAATGCTTTTAACTTGACTCCACTGGACAAGGTAGCTTGCTCTTGGTTTTTCTGCTAGCCTGTGTAGTGGCCAGTATCAAAACCTCTTTATCATGTTTATATCATCAGTGATGGGGTCACTGTCAATCGCAGAAACTGTGTTATATCATTATGATAACATGCCCGTGTGGCATTTCAAGAATCTTTCATGGGCGTGAAGGGTAGATTGAAAAATTCATCCTGAGGGTCACTATCAGGCATCAAGAGGCTTGCTGAGTAATGCTGGACAGTGATTCCCGAGGGACGGATTTTTCTCTCAGCCCCTCACACCCATGTAGGATTCTTTTTCTTGCATACCTGCCATTTCTGAGCCTGGGTTTTTAATACTGCAGTCACTTCGGTTGCCGACGTCCGCCATTTTGTGATGACTTTACAGTGATATTTAGTGACGTCACGTAACATGCTGTGACATCAACCATTACAGCAGCGCACATGAGGTCATATTCAACCAGTGCATTTATAAAACACGCAAGAATATTCAAATTTGGTAAGAACACTAGGGTTAGAACAGAATTTCTATCCCAATCTAAAACTATGGATTTCCTTATCTGGTGTGCAAGAAAGTGCATATATTAATTCACATCTCCAAAATGGCTCTTTTTCTGGTGAGAATTTGTGATATTTGTCTTATTTACATGTTTACTACAAACATAGGTTGTGGGTGCTCGTTAGAACCACCTCATTGAGGCGGTTGAAATGGAAGTGTTCTAACACGGACCCACAACCTATGTCTTGGATAAGAAATAAAAAAAAATGTATACCCTTGTAATCCCCAATAGTGAAAGCCCTGACCAGACGCCGGGTTTTGTGGTGTCTGATCTGGGCCTGCACTGTTTGCCAATTAAGGTACCCTTTTAGGGGATCCCGCCTACAATGGGTTAAGTCATGTCATAAGAAATATATGAACACTCTTGTAATAATACATAACGTCATGAGGCAGCATAAATTATGACAATTAACTCTGTTTTAGAAATACAGTAGAACTTTGATGGCTCGAACACCGATGGCTCGTTTACCATGGATGTGTCGAACCCATTCTTGAGCCCCGAGCGTAATCCTCCACATAAGAAATAGTGGGGGATAATTAAGGAGACTTTTAGTCTTTTATCTTGCAAAAGTATGCTGTGTGTACTCATTAGAATCGCCTCGATGAGGCGATTCTAATGAGTACACACAGCATACATTTTCATCATAAAACACCCGAAAGATGTCTAAAGGTATCTCGTTATGCCTCCTGACAGTAACCTCAGTGGCTCAAACTACCCCTGTCTCGAACAGATTTTCGTGATCCCAAAGGTGTTCGAGCCATTGAAATTCGACTGTATTGAAATTCTTAAGCACTTATTCACCAATACAGTCCAATTTGAAATCAGTATATGATAAACAGAATCTTACACTCATGGTCATCAGGGTTCTCACTAGGATTTTGAAAAATTGGAGTAAAATGTTGTTCTCCAGAAAAAGTTGGAGTTTTACCATACTTTTCTGTTGAGACTTTCCAAAAAGTTTGAGTCAGAATGAAAAAGTTGGAGTAAATTACTCCAAATTTGGAGTTAACGAGAACTCTGGTCATTTCATTTGAAATTTATGAAACTCACCAGAGAAATATGACATGAATACAGTGATTTTGTTTGATTTGAGGTTTAACGTCCCCGTCAACACTGTAAAGGTCATTTTGGAGACGTTGCATCTAATTTTGTGGGACTTTTACCCGACATTGAGATGAAATGACATCTCAAACCCTGTCACCCAATGAAACCAATAGGGATAAATACAGTGAAATTCCGCTGGCTATTAAGACCACCTAAAATGAAGACTAATTCTGCTTTAAAAAGCTTATTTAGAAGAGTGCAGTCATTCTTTCTTCGTGTTTTCTGCACAAAATATCATCTGGTCAGGGACCGCCTTTGGAACTGTTCAAAAGTGGTCCTAAAGACCACTTTTGAACAGTCCCAAAGGTGGTCTTAATAGAGGAATTCTACTGTCCATGTGTGTATGAACCTCTATTTATATGAAGCCAATTTCCAACTGTGATGACACACAGAGATGGTTTCAGGCAGCGTATGACAATAGCCCATTGGGGCTTTCCACGCAGAGCTGAAACCAACCACACACATGTACTGGTAAATTGCTTAGAAGGTCTAACCCTTACAGGCAAAGCAGTGGGAGTGGGAATGTCTCTGCATTTAAACCCTATTGGATTGTTTGGATGTTATCTCAATATCGGGTGAAAGTCCCACAAAAGTCCCACAAAATTGGAAGCAATGTCTCCAAAATGACATAAATAGTGTTGACAGGGATGTAAAATGTCAATTAAAACAAACAACCAGAGATGGTCTCATTAATTCATTTATATAATAGTGAGGAGAAATGTCAGTAAAAGGGATATATATGCAAACAGTGCATATCCAAGATTAGACACCCCATAATGCATCATCTGATTCAATCTAATCTTCCCTGTTTGCCAACAGATTTACTGTTAAAAATAGAAAAAAAAAAACAATTGGCCAACATCCCTTAAGTGGAATGGGAACACCTGGCAGATTTTTCCACCATTTTTCAAAGGGAGACAACTTTCGGGACTTCCTGTTCGCTTTACTATAAGCCCTGCCTGTCTGGAAAAGGGGCCTACTCTGAAAGGAAAGAATTTGCTCCTCAGCTGACCCCTATTGACATGTGAGACAAAAAATACTTTTGAAGGAGTCGCCTCCCCTGAAGGTGTTCCCATTCTCCTTAAAATACCAATCACAACAATTGTCGTCTGCTTTGTCATCTGCCTGTGACTTTAAAAGTCATTGTTGCAAACAGTGTGGATCCAGATCAGACTGCTGCTAGAGGAGCAATGTGATCTGGGTCCACACTGTTTGCTTTTCTTTTAAAAAGTTTGCAAGAGGATTCAGCAGATGACATAAACAGACAACATTTTCAGACGCAGTTTTTCTCGGCATTTTAAGGGTTAAATGACAGTTTGACTTTCCCAACATATACCAATAACAGTGGAAGAGTCCACCAGTATACAATAGGTTAATGTGGCTTTGAACTTTTTTAGGTTAAAGTTGTAATACTGGGACAAGATCCATACCACGACAATGGACAGGTAATACAGAACTCTCTTCCTTAAGCCAAAAGATACCAATCACGACAATTGTCGTCTGCTTTGTCATCTGCCAAGTATTTTAAAACTAGTGCTTTGCAAACAGTGTGGACCCAGATCAGACTGCTTCTCTAGAAGCAGTCTGTTCTGGGTCCACACTGTTTGCCTATTTGAAAAGTTCACAAGAAGATTCAGCAGGCGACATAAGCAGACAACATTTTGAGATGTAGTTTTCTAGGCATCTTAAGGGTTAACCCATTTTGTACTGGAAAATTGGCAAACAGTGCAGAATGCAGCATCTGATCTTCAGGGCCTACACTGTTTGCAAAAAGTTAAGCCATTTTTATGCCGCCCAAGAATCTTTGATTCGGGGGGCATATAGTATTTGCCCTGTCTGTCTGTTTGTTTGTCTGTCTGTCCGTCACAAAAACTTTAACCTTGATCATAACTTCGAAAGTATTTGACCTAGCCCCATGAAACTTCACACACTTATTCACTATCACAAGGGCTACATTCTGACCAAGGGCCATAACTCTGTTATCATTTTTGGCTGAATTATCTCCACTTGAAATTTTGCATCTGTCTGTTTGTTTGTCCGTCACAAAAACTTTAACCTTGATCATAACTTCAAAAGTACTTGACCTAGCCCCATGAAACTTCACACAATATTGACTATCACAAGGGCTACATTCTGACCAAGGGCAATAACTCTGTTTTCATTTTTGCTGAATTACCAGGGGGAGGATTGGTCACCTATAGTGACAGCCCTTAATCCAAATAAATTTTGAAGAAACACAACCTGACACTCCTAAATTTTGAAATGGAATTGTGTTGTGTTACATGTGTATATAAGGAGGAAGATTCCATTTGGTACAAATATGGTTAAGCTTTCAGTCATGACTGTTGCATACATGTATGTCATTTCAGTCCCAGGGTCTACACTGGGGGAAGTTGGGGATGGCAAAAGTGACGTGTATCTTGTGTCACTGGTGCATCCATCTGATATTGGCTTGCAGTTGGACAGGACCTGTTGTCTTTGCAGCAGGTAAGGTTGGAGTGGGAATGTTGTTATTTCTTCTCTGTTTCAACACTTCCATTCATTTTCCTCTTTCTCCTGTGTCCCTCCTTTTATCTCCTCTACTCTCTCTTCTATCTCTTTTCTCCCTTTCTCTGGGACAACATACAGTGACCCACAAGGGTTGTGTTGTTAAACCTAAAACATCCCACCACTGTGGTTTGAGCCTGGTTCAGGTTACATGTGAGATATGTCAAATTCTGCAATGGAAGGTCAGGTGGTTTTTCTCCTGGTACTCCGGTTTTTGCCCACCTCTGATTAACAAGTGAAGTAAGCTTGAAAGGAATGTAAAACCAAAACCAAAAGAATAAAAAAACAATGAAACATTCAGTCAATCAATTAGGGTCTACACTGTTTGCCATTCCATCTGCACTTTTTGGGCTCCTTGCTGGATCGTGAAACAAATTTGTTAAAACTTTAGGACAACTACTGCAAGTCCTCAAGTTGTCCGATGTTTTCTTTTCTTTTTTTTTTCGATTTTTACAGTAAAGCTTTTAGGTAATACATGTACTTCCTAAAACAGCAAGTGGCTATTGTGGTTCTATTTAAAATGAAGCTTATTCTTAATGATAAGAATTTGCTACCATTGCCTGAAAGGACTCCTCTATGAAGGCAGGGCCAATTTCAATTAAAATTCATATGCAGCATGCTGGCAATGGGAGAACAAAAGTTTGTTTGAATGGCAAAGTTGGCCACCATGCCCATATTTGGTTATATAGCATTAAACCGTTTCTTTCACTGGAGCCACCAGACTCATGAATTGCCTTGAAAGTTGGTGAGTAATACGTAATAAGGCATTCTAACTGGCATCAGAATCTATGTTTGTGGCAAACAAAAGAATTAAAAATTGGGCCAAATTTATGTACACAAAAATCACATGTAAATTGCAGACATGCATTTCCTGTTCAAAGCAATTATATTCCACACTTTTTAGCTCACCTGTCTCGTAGTGACAAGGTGAGCTTTTGAGATCACATTTTGTCCGTCATCCGTGCATCCGTAAACAGTTTCAAATAAGTATATCTCTAATACCCAACAGCCAATCTTGATCAAATTTCATGAGAAGCATCATCAGGTAGGGGGAAAGGCTGCATACGGTTTTTGGGCTGATCAGATTGGAATTCTGGTTGCCATGGCAACATATAGCTCCCATAGACTTACAGTGGGACACATTTAAAAATCTTCTTCTGAAACAACAGGGCCCAGAGCTTAGATATTTAGCTTGTAACAACGTCAAGTGGTCATCTACATAATTCCTGCCAATCATGGCCCTGGGGTCCAAATTGGCCAAACCCCAGGGCCCCTTAGCTCCCATAGACTTATAATGGGATAAAAAGCTTCAAAAATCTTCTTCTCTGAAACCACAGGGCCCAGAGCTTAGATATTTAGCATGTAGAAACGGCAAGTGGTCACCTACATAATTCCTGCTAATCATGCCCCTGGGGTCCAAAGGGGCCATGCCCCGGGGGCCCCTTAGCTCCCATAGACTCATAATGGAAAAAAGCTTCAAAAATCTTCTTCTCTGAAACCACAGGGTCCAGAGCTTAGATATTTAGCATGTAGCAACAGCAAGTGGTCGTCTACATAAATCCTGCCAATCATGCCCCTGGGGTGCAAATGGACCAGGCCCCGGGGCCCCTTAGCTCCCATAGACTCATAATGGAAAAAAAGCATCAAAAGTCTTCTTCTCCGAAACCACAGGGCCCAGAGCTTAAATATTTAGCATGTAGCAATGGCAAGTGGTCACCTACATAAATCATGCCAATCATGCCCCTGGGGTCCAAATGGACCACGCCACGGGGCCCCTTAGCTCCCATAGACTCATATTGGAAAAAAAGCTTCAAAAGTCTTCTTCTCTGAAACCACAGGATCCAGAGCTTAAATATTTAGCATGTAGCAAGGCAAGTGGTCACCTACATAAATCCTGCCAATCATGCCCCTAGGGTCCAAATGGGCCACACCCTGGGGCCCCTTAGCTCCCACAGACTCCTAATGGAAAAAGCTTCAAAAATCTTCCTCTCTGAAACCACAGGGCCCAGAGCTTAGATATTTAGCATGCAGCAATGGCAAGTGGTCACCTACTTAAATCATGCCAATCATGCCCCTGGGGTCCAAATGGGCCACGACCCCGGGCCCCTTAGCTCCCAGAGACTCTTAATGGAGAAAAGCTTAAAAAATCTTCTTCTCTTGGATATTGTAAAGCACAGAGCTGAGATATTTAGTATCTAGCAACATTATATAGTCACCTACATAAATCCTGCTAACCCTGCCCCTGGGGTCCAAATGGGCCACACCCTGAGGGCCTTAGCTCCTGTACAATTATAATGGAAAAAAACTTAAAAAATTTTCTTCTCTGAAACCATAAGGCCCAGAGCTTAGATATTTAGTGTGTACCAAGGTCAAGTGGTCACCTACATAAATCCTGCCAATCATGCCCGTGGGGTCCAAATGGGCTAGCCCCGGGGCCCCTTAGCTCCCATAGACTCATAATGGAAAAAAAAAGCTTCAAAAATCTTCTGCTCTGAAACCACAGGGCCCAGAGCTAAGATATTTAGCATATAGCAACAGCAAGTGGTCACCTACATAAATCCTGCCAATCATGCCCCTGGGGTCCAAATGGACAACGCCCCGGGGCCTCTTACATGTAGCCCCCATAGACTCATAATGGAAAAAAAAGCTTCAAAAATCTCTCTGAAACCACAGGGCCCAGAGCTTAGATATTTAGCATGTAGCAACGGTAAGTGGTCACCTACATAAATCCTGCCAAACATGTCCCTAGGGTCCAAATGGGCCATGTCCTTGGGGTCCCTTAGCTCCCATAGACTCATAATGGGAAAATCTTCAAAAATCTTCTTCTCTGAAACCACAGGGCCCAGAGCCAAGATATTTAGCATGTAGCAACGGCAAGTGGTCACCTACATAAATCCTGCCAATCATGCCCCTGGGGTCCAAAGTGGCCAAATCCTGTGGCCCCTTAATGCCAATAAACTTATAATGTTAAAAAAAAAAAAAAGCTTCAAAAATCTTCTTCTCTGAATCCATGAAGTACAGACCTTAGATATTTAGTATAAAGCAACATAATATGGTCGCCTACATAAATCCTGCCAACCATGCCCTTTGGGTCAAAATTGGCCATGCCCCAGGGGTCATTAGCTCCTATAGACTTATACTGCAAAAAACATCACAAATCTTCTCCGAAACCATAAGGCTCAGAGCTTAGATATTTAGTATGTAGCAATGTCAAGTGGTCTCCTACACTAATGATTTTTTGGTTCACAGGTGAGCGATATAGGGCCATTGGGCCCTCTTGTTTTATAAAGCTACAACTTCTAGGAATGCTTATCAGGAAGGAGACTCCCTCATTTTGACGCTCATTTTAGCCCCATTGATGCTAAATTTAAGTAAAATTTTGGATTCTCCCTCATTTGAACTGAGAATTTCCCTATATATTCTTTACATCTCACTCATCACAATGGCAAATCTCCCTCATACAGTTCAAAATTATTACAGGTATATCTATGACTATTTATGTGCTCTTGACCTGTTTGATGTGCTGTTTGATGCTAAATCTTTGTGAAGATCATTTATCGAAAGCAATTTTGGTTTTCTTTCAGGCTATGGGTCTTTCCTTTTCTGTACCCAAAGACATTAAGACTCCACCATCACTAAAGAACATTTATACAGAATTGGAACGAGATCCAAAGGTAGTTGGTTTCAAAGCTCCAGACCATGGCTGTCTTCAGAAGTGGGCAGAAAATGGTATATTACTGCTAAATGCAACACTAACAGTAGAGTAAGTATAGAAAATACGCTGAAGCTTTGATTGCTCGAACACTAGGGCTGGCTAATCGGAGCTGAAAAGATAATCGGTTATCATTCCTGTCATTGCAATCGATAATCGATTAGTAATCGCTGACGATTTGGTAATTTTACCTGTCTCTATATGAACATGACTCCTACCATATGCTGTACTTTGCCACATGTATTTGAACAGACAGGCCTGAGCAAACAGTGTAGACCCAGATGAGATGCCGCAGAACGCGGCGTCTCATCTTGGTCTGCACTGTTTGCCACTCATACAGCTAGTTTAGGCGCAACTTTGGGTAGTAAATTGTACTTATCAAATACATCACAACCTCATTATAACAGGTTTAGTTATAACACGGTTTTGGATATAACACGGTTTGAAAATGGATCCCAAAAATGTATAGATCATATAGAAAAATGACCATAAATGGTCATTTTTCTGTATAATCTATACATTTTTGTTTGGATATAACACATTTGTTTAACTAACACGGTTTCTGCTTTGGACCCCAACAATAGTGTTATAAAGAGGTTTTGGTGTAATCGATTACAAGTAAATCAGTAATGATAATAATTTTTGTGGAATTTATCGATTGAATAATTGATTATCCGATTAATCATGCCAGCCTTATGGAACACCCACGTCAAAAAGCAATATGTGGATGAAACATAACGGGATTTCAGGTACAGGAAGGCAAACCATAGCCGAAAAACCCAGGTCCAAAGAGACAAACCCAGTCTCTTTGCAGTTCAGTCTGCCTGGCAATACATTAGAAAATAAGCCTTTTCAAGTCATACAAATCCTCTCGTCAGATCCAGAGTGGGATTAGTCTTGCACACCAGATAAGAAAATCCATAGTTTTAGCTTGGGATAGAAATTCTGTTCTAACCCTGATGTTCTTACCCAGAATTGAATATTCTCATGTGTTTGATAAATGCACTGGTTGAATACGACCTCATATGCATCGTGATTAAGGCTGACGTCACAGTTCGTTACACGACGTCACTAAACATCTACGAGAATGTATTGTAATAGTATTCAAATAAGAATACAGAATACAATTACCCCAGGTCTGTCCCGTAGTGTCATCACAATATGGCGGCTGTCGGTAACCGAAGTGACTGCAGCATTAAAAATCCACACTCAGAAAAGGAAGGTATGCAAGAAAAAGAATCCTACACATTTCGGGCTTCATGCAGTTTGTGAGTGATTCACCAGAGTTTACACATCGATAAAATCCACAAAAAATGATAATTCATTCCTTACAATTCGAACTTTGTCAACAAAATTTTTAGAAATGCCAACAAAATGGTAAATTTCAGGAATTCTTTCAAAAGCGTAAGGATGAACTGACCAACGGCCATGGCGGACAGGATGCATCAAGCATGGTGGATGATTTATCAAGCTTCATTATAGGAATGAATTTCATTTTTGTGCATTTCATCAATGTGTAAGCTCCAGTGAATCACACACATACTGCGAAGGGCTTCATGCAGTTTGTAAGTGATTTGCCAGAGTTTACACATCAATAAAATCCTCAAAACTTTTTGCGGATTTTATCGATGTGTAAACTCCAGTGAATCACACACAAACTGCGAAGGGTATCATGCAGTTTGTGAGTGATTCGCCAGAGTTTACAAATCGATAAAATGCACAAAAACGAAATTCATTCCTATAATGAAGCTTTATACAATCATCCACCATATTTGATGCATCCTGTCTACTGCCATCTAGCATTACTGACATTGACCGTCTGTGCGTTTAGCTCCGTTTCTCGAACACCAATGGCTCTAGCTACTATATACACTCATCCGTCATGACACATTCTATTCACTGCTATCAGTGCTACTGACCTTTACCAATGAATTCGTATTTGTCTGAAAAATGTTAATTAAGTGTGGTCTGCTCCGTTTCTCAACCACCGAGATGAAACTTTATACACACATTCATCAAACATTACTTACTTGGCCTGCTTTTCATGCTTGGCTGAACAAGGTTTAGTCTGTGTGTTTAGCTCTGTTTCTTGAACACTGAAGCATACTTCATACACATCTGACATGCTCATCACTGCCATGGACCATTACTTGCTTTGGTCTGATTTTCATGCTTGGCTGATCAAGGTTTAATCTGTGCATTTTGCTCGGTTTCATTAGCCAGTACAGTACAGTGCACATTTCCTCACTAGTATTGACAACTGCCCTTCTTTATTGGGTGGAAGTGAAAGAATGTCCGCAGAAAAGTTATCATGATCATAATCTCCACAACCCAGAGGGGATAGAAACAATGACCTCATTTATGCCATCCCACTGAGCCACCACATACGGCATGTTATAAAGAACTTTTTGGTGTATTATTCATTTTCAGAGCACACAAGCCTAATTCTCATGCCAAGTTCGGCTGGCAGACTTTCACAGATGCAGTCATCAAAGTACTCAGTGACCATTGCAGCCATGTTTCCTTTATTTTATGGGGAGGATTTGCTCACAAGAAAGAGAAACTAATTGATGCTAAGAAACATGGAATCGTGAAGACAGCCCATCCTTCTCCATTGTCAGCAGGGAAATTCAAGAATTGTGGATGTTTCTCCAGCTGTGACAAGCTGTTAACATCTTTTGGTGTAAAACCAATGAACTGGTCCCTTTAGGGTGATCTTTTTTTAATTAAATAAGTGCCATTGTTTTTGAGGAGATAATTACTTCAGCAAGCAATGGTGATTTTCTTCTTATCATGCATAGTAAAATTATGATAACACACCTGTGCGATATAGTGCATTTTTCATATCTCCAAAATGGCTACTTTTCTGATGAAAATTAGTAATATTTTTGGACGGGTTTTTAAAAAAATCTGTCCTTTAAAATAGCGATGTCCGGGCGGGCGGGCATCCTTCGGGCGGGTGGGCGGGCGGGCGTCGTCCCAGGTTTACCTTTTGGTTAACCTTTTTTTTTAAACCCGTCCATAATGCCTTTTGGCGTTTTTCTTGTTCTTATTTATACTGCAAACATAGGTTGTGGGTGCTCGTTAGAACCGCCTCATTGAGGCGGTTCTAACGAGTACCCACAACCTATGTCTTGGAGCAAAAATAAGACTAATAATGTATACCCCTGTAAACCCCAGTTTTCTCTTTATAAAGTGGGGTTTAAGGGGGTGTTTATTTTACAGACTTGTTCGAATGATGTAATTATGTTGACAACATTCTGTCTGAAGAAATGAAAAAGATGTAATTTACTGACGAATTAGAAGTCGACTGGCTTTTCTTTCACTGAGAAAAATAAGTACATGTATTACTTTTTAGAAATGTTGTTAATCACTAGAACTTTGTGAGGGGGCTAATATTCTCATCATATTAACAAGTCCGTGAAATAAAGACCCCCGTAAACCCCACTTTATATAGAATAAAACTGGTTTAAAGGGTATACTTAATTTATTTTTCTTATTTCTGCTCCAAGACAAAGGTTGTGGGCACTCGTTAGAACCGCCTCAATGAGGCGGTTCTAACGAGCACCTACAACCTATGTTTTGAATTGAAATAGAAAGCTATCCCAAAAATTTTCATTGAAAAATGCTTGTTCTGGCGCTATGATAGATGCCATTTTAGCACATGGTGTGTTACCCTAAATGTTATGTTCAAATTCTGTTACTCTGGTTTCCAGTCCAGGCAATTTGATATCTTTTTACAAAGAGCTGAAGAACACATTATCATGTAGATAATAAGGATAAATATATATGAGCGGGTGCATAACAAAACCTACAATAAGACCGGTGCGACCAGCAGAGACTCAAATCAACCTGCACACCCGTCCATTATGACAAGACCTTTGCCTATGTCTCTTTGAATATATATTAGCCTAGAGTAGGTACATGCGATCAGCGAAGACTCTTATCAGACTGCACAAATGTGCAGGCTGATCCGAGTCTTCACTGATCGCTCAAGCCTTCTTGTAGGTTTTGACATGCGCTGGCTCATATAGTAATAGACATGTGATAAGATGACTTTATTTATACAAACATGTAAGGTTTTGTTGTGATTTGCACATAGTTATCCCCCGCCGAAGGCGGAGGGATATAGTTTTGGCGTTGTCCGTCCGTCCGTCCGTCCGTCCGTCCGCACCAACGAAACGACATTTAGGGGGCAAAAAATTTGGACATTTTGATACTTAAGTATATATTCGTAGGTCCAAATGGGGTTTATTCCGTTATTTGGGTACTTAAGTGGCAAAAATTCGCTCTTAGGTGGCTTGCCACTTAAGAGAATTTGCCGCTTAAGTAGTCAATATGCCGACGCCTAGCCACTTAAGTATCCGTTCGTGAGAATGTCAGTCCGTCCGTCCGTCCGCCCTTCCATCCGTCCGTCACACTTTTTTTGTCCGGAACCGTTTCTCAGCAACTATTGCATGGAATTAAATGAAACTTGAAATAAATATGTATTATTATGCTGTGGTGATGCACGCGCAATTTTTTTTCCGATTGACTTTTTACATCCAGAGTTATGGCCCCTTGAATGATTGAAATTCTGGATTTTTCGTCGTCTCACTTTGTCCGGAACCGTTTCTCAGCAACTATTGCATGGAATTAAATGAAAATTGAAATAAATATGTATTATTATGCTGCAGTGATGCACGCGCAATTTTTTTTCGGATTGACTTTTTACATCCAGAGTTATGGCCCCTTAAATGATTGAAATTCTGGATTTTTTTGTCATCTCACTTTGTCCGGAACTGTTTCTCAGCAACTATTGCATGGAATTAAATGAAACGTGAAATAAATATGTATTATTATGCTGCGGTGATGCACGCGCAATTTTTTTCTGGATTGACTTTTTACATCCAGAGTTATGGCCCCTTAAATGATCAAAATTCTGGATTTTTCGTCGTCTCACTTTGTCTGGAACCGCTTCTCAGCAACTATTGCATGGAATTAAATGAAACTTGAAATAAATATGTATTATTATGCTGTGGTGATGCATGCGCATTTTTTTTCCGGATTTACTTTTTACATCCAGAGTTATGGCCCCTTAAATGATTGTAATCCTGGATTTTTCGTTGTCTCACTTTTTTTGTCCGGAACTGTTTCTCAGCAACTATTGCATGGAATTATATGAAACTTGAAATAAATATGTATTATTATGCTGTGGTGATGCACGCACAAATTTTTTTCGGATTGACTTTTTACACCCAGAGTTATGGCCCCTTAAATGATTAAAATTCTGGATTTTTCGTCGTCTCACTTTGTCTGGAACCGCTTCTCAGCAACTATTGCATGGAATAAAATGAAACTTGAAATAAATATGTATTATTATGCTGCCGTGATGCACGCGCAATTTTTTTTTTTGGATTGACCTGGATTGACTTTTTTATCCAGAGTTATTTCCCCTTAAATGATTGAAATTGAGGAATTTTGTCTATTCGGTGATTATATCGGTTTTTTTAATATTCGCGAATTTTATTTTGGTATCCTTGAAACCACATAACAGGTAAATAAACCTCAACTTTGACAGACAAGTTAATCTCTACTGATAATTAGGTCAGTAGGTCAGGGTACAGCCTCTCATCCAGGGAGTAAATGTTCAGCGGGGCCCTTTCTCATTGTCTCTAGTTTGCTTCTTAGAACCATCCTCAATTTTGGCCAGATATATTTTCTTGCCATTCTACACGAAAAACCCATTCGGCGGGGGATATCAATTCAACGAATTTGCTTGTTATTTTTAATAATTGTCAAGATAATGTAAAATAATAATGTGTAGTATAGCTTGTACAATCACTTAATTGTTTGAATGTATTGACATTTTATAGGTAGTTTCCTTTATTATTATGCCCCCGCCATTCGAAGAATGGTGGAAAGGGCATATAGCGTTGCCCCTGTCCGTCCGTCCGTGCATCCGAAACTTAAACGCAGTCAATAACTTCCTTATTTATTGATGGAATTTAATATTACTTGGCAGAAATGTTAACCATCATAAGACGATGTGTCACGTGCAAAACCCAGGTCCGTACCTCCAAGGTCAAGGTCATACTTGGAGGTTAAAGGTAAAAAAAGGGTCCGAAACTTAAACGCAGTCAATAACTTACTTATTTCTGTATGGATTTAGAAATTACTTTGAAGAAATGTTAACCATCATGAGACGATGTGTCACGTGCAAACCCAGATCCGTACCTCCAAGGTCAAGGTCATACTTAGAGGTCAAAGGTAAAAAAAATGGTCCGAAACTTAAACACAGTCAATAACTTTCCTATCTCTGGATGGATTTTGAAATTACTTTGCAGAAATGTTGGCCATCAATAGACAATCTACCTCACATAAAACCAAGGTCCTTACCTCCAAGGTCAAGGTCATACTTAGAGGTCAAATGTGATAAAAGGGTCCAAAACTTAAACAGCCAATAACGGCCAATAACTTTCTATGGATGAATACGAACATAGACATATTTTCAGGCGGGGGCATCCATGTCCTATGGACGCATTTCTAGTTCTATATGTTTTACACAAAATGAAATAATATTTTCTCTTTTTATCAGCTCACTCGGATCAAGCTCCAGGTCTGCTAATTCCATTGCCTGTTGTCTGTCGTCAATCTACTGTCGTCCATCCAGATGTCCATCAGTGCATTGGCTTTTCACATTTCCAACAACTCCCAAACTGTGGAACAGATTCACTCCTGACTCGAAACTGGGTTTTGGGTGACTAGTAGATCAAAAATAGCTAAGATCATTCTGATCCAACATCCAAGATGGCTACCACAGAGAAAATCTGTTTTGAACTTCTCCTGACCTGAAAGACAAAAACTCATACCAATTCAAAACTTGGTAGGAAGAATTGGTATGACTTATAGGACAGAAATAGCTAAAATCGTTCCAGTCAGAAATTCAAGATGGCATCTGTTTTGAACATCTCTTGAAACGAAAGGCCAAATGACTCAAAACTTAGTAGGGAAGTGTTGAGGTGACTGTAGATAAAATATAGCCAAAATCATACTGATCCTAAACCCAGCTTAGCTGTCATAACCGCCCTTTTGAAAATCATCTTTAAGCTTCTCCTGAAATGAAAGGTAGAGACTGACCTGAAACTGGGTAGGTAATATTGTAGAGACTTGAAGATAAAAAT
This sequence comes from Lucinisca nassula, assembly GCA_963580285.1. NCBI lineage: Eukaryota > Metazoa > Mollusca > Bivalvia > Lucinida > Lucinidae > Lucinisca > Lucinisca nassula. Next base: position 47,988,718 of record OY757025.1, on the reverse strand, counting down.
AAGCTAAAATCATTTGGATCAGAAATCCAAGATGGCTATTACCATTAAGAAAACACCTTTTCAAATATATATTGAAATTTTACCACCAGAAATGAACAGTTTCAGATAAAAACGTCAGATATTTTTCATATTTCTGCTCAAAACATACGATTGTGGGAACTGGTCAGAACTGCCCCAGAGGAGCACTTATAACGAGTACCTACAAAAATGAGAAAACGATGTATACCCCTGTAAACTTGGCGTCTTTTCATGATGAGCCACCATCTTGCAAATCTGCTTTAGGTTTCTCCTGATAAAAGGAGGATGGTGGATTTATTTGAAACTCGGAATGAATTGTATGGATGAGTTGTAATTAAAGATGCCTGCCACAATGGCCCTCTTAAAAATCATCTTTGAGTTACTTATCCAGAAGCATATGAGGGATTGGCTCGAAACTTGCACGGTGCAATATAGCTGAAGTGGTTTCGATCTGACATCCAAGACGGTGTAATCAGGCAAGATTGACATATGAATATAAGTCTTGACTTTGGGTACAGTAACTTGGTAATAGCTAGCCAGAATTTGTTTTACCCTCTTTAAGGTGAAAGTAAGAAAAATGCTGAATTACATATTTTAAGAAATTTTATTTACCATTTTAGATGTGCTAACTTGACCAACTGCAATATTCTTATTGTGATTTTTATGCAAGATATCTGCATAGACATATCTCAGAATGAACTCTGCACATGGCATTAATCTTGAAAAAATTTGGGACATGACAGACATTGTACTCACCTGAAATGACAGGACTGGACGTTGTATAAATCAAGACTGAAGAAATTCTTTCTTGGTGCAGATTTTAATTTAACTAAATTTAACAAGTCCATGAAATGAAGACCCCTCTAAACCCCACTGATACAGAGAAAAGTGAGGTTTAAGGGAGTACACATTATTTGAGATTTTAGGTACTCATTAGAACTGCCTCAATGAAAATCTATGTTGAAAACCGAAATAAGGAAGATTTTATAAGTTTTACCTAATAGGTATCACTTTTGACACCATGATGGACACCATTGTTTCACATGGACATATTTTCCTAATGTGTTTGCTTTTTGTTGAAGGATGTTTGGACAAGCTGTTCCAGGTGGGCGATCTTTGGCCCAAGGGTCTCTTGTTACAATTTTTAATATATATCTTTTATCTTTTATACATTTTATTCGTAAAGTTTCGTTTTATTTTACATGTAACATCATACTTTTAAAATTTATATAATACAGAAGACTCGTTATAACAACAACATCTGTTCCCTATTATTATGCCAGTACTATATAGAATTTGCCACTGTAAAAATCCCAACAAAGTGTGGTATAATAGTTAGTAAAGGACTCTTCCCTGTAAGAAAATTTCCGTCTATGGTAATTAACCCTTTTTGTACCAAATGGAATCTTCCTTCTTATATATATCAGGAGTCCATTTCAAAATTTAGGTGTGTCAGGTTGTTTTTTCTTCAAAATGTATCTGGAAAATAGCTTAACTTTTCGTAAACAGTGTAGGCCCTGATCAGCCGTCTGATCTGGGCCTGCACTTTTTGCCCTATTACCCATTTGGGGGTTTCCGGAACTAAATGGGTTAAAGCCCCGAGCTTCTCTGGTGAAAGTCCAATACTCTGACCACTGACCAAAAGAGTCTACTTATTTATGCAGTTGTCAGAGACTGGTTGTAAATCAAAGACACACAATGACCCATAAATGTTAATGTGTCGTTATACCCAAAACAATACATTAACTGGTTATAAACCTGTGGATGAACAAGAAAAAAGAAGGTATGTGTTGTAATGCATTACAGTCAATCGTCTGTATACTGGTACCAACATTCGATACAACAACAAACCTCGTTATGACATTTTCAATGAATGAATCCTTAGCGCAGGATAAAACAGATTAATGAGATGTTCAAGAATATCGTACATGTACTTAATACTCCAAGAAACAAATGCTGTGGACATTTGTTAGAATCACGTCACCAATTTATGCTTTATTCCTTTGGCATGACTATCATGTCATAAGGGATGGACTTAATGTTGCAGAAAATAGCTTAACCCTTAATATGCCAGTCAGGCCCATTGACGTCTGCTTTGTCATCTGCCGGTTACTTTAAAAGTCGTGTTTGCCATGAGTGTGGACCCAGATCAGACTGATCCTTAGGAGCAGTCTGATCTGGGTTCACACTGTTTGCCAGAAGATTCAGCAGACGGCATAAGCAGACAACATTTTCAGATGTTGTTTTTCTTGGCAGCTTAAGGGTCAGGGTCATCATGGTTGACTTCTCCCTTGAAGAGAGAAATTCCCGCAACTCCATTTGGGGAGTGTTACCGTTCACAACACTTTCAACTAAATATACCTTGGTGCTTTACGCATAGCTTATAGGTTTATAACACATCTGTGACAACTTCATTAGGGAGTCAACTCCTTGATTCAGTGGTTAGAGCAGTGGCTATTCTCCCGAGGGCTTGGAGGCTACCTTGTTCAAAGCAATGAGCCATCAGTTATTGAAGGTCTTTGTTGTCTCACTGTGTTGTTTTCTAAGTGCAGGAAATAAAATAAAAGATAAAGAAACTCATCAATATTTTATAATTTTCATTTCATAGCCAACTCTTTGTCAGCTTCCATCCCAGCCCATTCACACATCCTGTAAACTCTACCTTAATATACAGGACGTGGAGTGAACTATGGTAAACATTACAGTAAAACCTGTCTTAGCGGCCACCTCTATTAAGCAAGCAACCTGTCTTAAGCAAGCATGGGTTTGGTCCCCCCAAAAGGCAAATGCATTAAATTTCACCTGTTTTGAGCAAGCATTTTTGGTCATCTCTTTGGTGCTTGCTTAATACAGGTTGGGCTGTATTTTCCATATTTCTGTTCCAAATTGAGTGCTTGACTTTGGACTTAAAATTTCTTCTGTGTTCATGTTCTGCATGGTAAGTTCATGTTCTTGTTCTTAATGGTCTGCATGGTAAGGTCATGTTCTTGTTCTCAATGGTCTGCATGGTAAGTTCATCAATCATGTTGTTCTGCATGGTAAGTTCATGTTCTTAATATTCTGCATGGTAAGGTCATGTTCTTGTTCCTCATGTTCTGCATGGTAAGTTCATGTTCTTGTTCTTATTGGTCTACATGGTAAGTTCATGTTCTTGTTCTTCATGTTCTACATGGTAAGTTCATGTTCTTGTTCTTATTGTTCTGCATGGTAAGTTCATGTTGTTGTTCTTATTGCTCTGCATGGTAAGTTCATGTTGTTGTTCTGCATGGTAAGTTCATGTTCTTAATAGTCTGCATGCTAAGGTCATGTTCATGTCCTTCATGGTAAGTTCGTGTTGTTATTCTGCATGGTAAGTTCATGTTCTTAAAATTCTGCATGCTAAGGTCATGTTTTTGTTCTTCATGTTCTGCATGGTAAGTTCATGTTCTTGTTCTTATTGTTCTGCATGGTAAGTTCATGTTCTTGTTCTTATTGTTCTGCATTGTAAGTTCATTTTGTTGTTCTGCATGGTAAGTTCATGTTCTTGTTCTGGCATTTTTTCAGCAAAAGTATCAGTATATTTGCCATGTTAACTGATCAAAGTTTAAACAATTATGTTGTTAGTTGAAAAACTGGCCATTGAAGTGCATTTGTGGCACAATGTCCACGTCCCTTTAATGGGATCCTTCACACAATCAGTTAAAACATATTGTCAAAACGACAATGTTCCAAAACCAGATGTGTTTTTTTGATCCAATTTGGGTAAGACAGAACCTTCTCTGTTTCTTATTGTATCAAAGGCTGAAAACAAAGGAAAGGAGTAGCTAGACTCAAATGATACCGCTGACTGAACCCACGCCACCGGAGTCCAGTTGGTTGGTGTCTCAGTCCGATGTGCACCCAAATGCTGATTTTTCTTCATGCTCAACTCAACTGAGCATGAAATTTTTTAATGCTAACATGCTAATACAAACAAATCAGGCGATTTTCCTTCTGAATTCAGCAATGCTATTAATTTTGTCCTGCTCATAAATTTAAAATGCCAACAATTGTTGGCATTTTAAAATTTATGTTCAGGACAAATTTCATGCTAGTATGAGTAGAGCATGAAAACCGTTTTATAACCTTGGGCCTAGGTCGTTGGCTTAATCCCTGCCGAGTCTAGAAACATCATTTTGTTGGGACTGATCACAAAATATTTTCTATGGACATTGTCACAATCTATCTCATTTCATAAACAGCAGTGAATTACATAACAATTCCTACATTAAGACCAGCTTTCTACTAGACCACTGGAACAGTCCCAAAGGTGGTCTTTTACTAGAGGTCCCTGGGTTTTGTTTGTTTGTATTGGAGTTTAACGGCCCAGTCAACACTATTTAGATCATTTTTGAGCCGGTCAGTTTACCTATCCACACTTTCCTGGGCAGGCTTATACGTAAGCGGTTAACCAGTACAGTGCACATTCTTTCGCCAGAAACTGACAACTGCCCTTCTTGAATCAGCGGAAGGGAGAGAATGACCGTAGAAAAGATTTCATGATCAATCTCCACGAAAGAATGTTGCCGACCCCGGCGGGAGTCGAACCCGCGTCCTCCTGATCACCAGTCAGACGCGCATCCGACAGAGCCAACGAGGCCGGCCCCTGGGTTTTGAAAACAGAAAGAAAAAAAACATAACAAAACTGAAACCTTCCAAAATTCAGGCAGGGAAACTCTGGCAAACAGTGCAGGCCCAGATCAGATGCTGCATCTGATCAGGGTCTGCACTTGCTAACAGGATTTGCCATCAAAAATAGAAAAAAAAAACAAAAAACAAGAGTGCCATGATGGCCCTGGATTGCTCACCTGATCCATAGAGAAACAAGTGGGCCATTATTGACCCCAGGGCTATAATGTTATAATGTGCATAATGTTGAGGGAGGTCTAAAAAGGTGAAGCTTCATACCAAATATCAACAAAGGCTATAATTTGAACAATCTTGGCAAACGTCCACTAGATTAAGCTACACACCAAATATCAAAGACCTGGGCCTTGCGGTTTCAGAGAAGAAGATTTTTTTTAAAGATATTCCCTACATAAGCCAATGTAAAACCAAATGGCCCCAGGGCGGGGGCATTTTTGGCCTCAGGGCTATAATTTAAACAATCTTGATAGAGGTTCACTAGATGAAGCCTCACACCAAATATCAACTAGAGCTGCCGCCTAACGGGCGCCAATTATACCCCCGCATGCGTTGTCAGACAAATTTTTACAAGTATTTGACCTTGAGGAAGGTCAACGTAAAGGTCAAGGTCAGGTTTGTGTATATCAATCTTAAGTACTAGTGGCAAGGTGTGTGGTGTGTGAATATTAAAGAAATCGGTCAAAGAATAAGGAAGTTATGAGCAGTGTTAAAGTTTTTTGTAACGGACCGACGACGACAGACGACGACAAGCTGACTCCTATATACCCCCTTCAAACTTCGTTTGCGGGGGTATAAATACCTGGGCCTTGCTGTTTCAGAGAAGAAGATTTTCAAAGATTATCTCCATATAAGTCTATGTATAACCAAAGGGCCCCGGGGCGGGGGCATTTGTGGCCCGAGGGCTATAATTAGAACAATCTTGGTAGAGGTCCACTAGATGAAGCTCCAAACCAAATATCGAAAACATGGGCCTTGCAGTTTCAGAGAAGATTTTTAAAGATTTCCCTATACATGTATAAGTCTATGTAAAACCAAAGGGTCTCAGGGCTGGGGCATTTTTGGCCCCAGGGCTTTAATTTGAACAATCTTGATAGAGGTCCACTAGATGAAATGTCACACCAAATATCAAAGCCTTGTGGTTTCAGAGAAGATTTTTCAAGATTTTCCCTATATAAGTCTATGTAAAACCAAAGGGCCCCGGAGTGGGGGCATTTTTGGCCTCAGGGCTATAATTTGAACAATCTTCGAAGAGGTCCACAAGATGAAGCTTCATACCAAATATCAAAGACCTGGGCCTTGCGGTTTCAGAGAAGAAGATTTTTTAAAGATTTTCCCTATATAAGTCTATGTAAAACCAAAGGGCCCCGGAGCGGGGACATTTTTGGCCCCAGCACTAATTTGAACAGTCTTGGTAGGGGTCCACTAGATGAAGTTTCATACCAAATATCAAAGACCTGGGCCTTGCGGTTTCAGAGAAGAAGATTTTTAAATATTTTCCCTATATAAGCCCATGTAAAACCAAAGGGCCCCGGGGCGGGGGCATTTTTGGCCCCAGCACTATAATTTGAACAATCTTGGTAGGGGTCCACTAGATGAAGCTTCATACCAAATATCAAAGACCTGGGCCTTGCGGTTTCAGAGGAGATTTTTAAAGATTTTCCCTATATAATCCTATGTAAAACCAAAGCGTCTCTGGGCGGGGGCATTTTTGGCCCCAGCACTATAATTTGAACAATCTTGGTAGGGGTCCACTAGATGAAGCTTCATACCAAATTGCAAAGACCTGGGCCTTGTGGTTTCAGAGAAGAAGATTTTTTAAGTTTTCGGTGCAAGAAATCTATTTTTGGCTCCTGTGCCCCAGATGTGCAACGGACCAGAACCATTTGAACAACTTTGAAAGGGGACCACCTAAGGATCATTCCTGTGAAGTTTGGTCAAAATCCGATCAGTAGTTCAGGAGGAGATGTTGTTAGAAGAAATTGTTTACGGACACATGCATGCATGCACGGACACAAGCACGGCTGACGACAGACAGAAAGTGATCCCAAAAGCTCACCTCGTCACTACGTGGCAGGTGAGCTAATAAATAGGCTTGTCACCCCTTAAATGAAAAATGGTTTTGTCCGGTATATAGCAATGAGAGAGTCCACCTGTATACAAAGGGTTAAAAGTTGAAGTCTTATAGCTGGCATTTGAGCCAAATCTTCTGAAAAAAATGCTTTTGACAGTGGCAACCATCAAAGCATCAGATCAGCCTTGTAGTCTGACCAGTGCCTTTGCTGTCCACATGAAGCATCAATAAACAGCAATGGTTAATACAGTGAATCTTCAATGGCTCGCTTACTATGGCTGAGTCCAACTCTTTTTGAGCTCCTAGGGATTTTTTCCATATCATTACGATAACATCTGTGCGATATAGTGCATTCTTGCACACCAGACAAGGAAATCCGTGATTTTACCTTGGGATAGAAATTTATGTTCTGACCCTGGTGTTCCAACCCAAAATCGAATATAATCGCATGTTTGATAAATGCACTGGTTAATTACGACCTCGTATGCGCCGTTTTTAAGGCTGATGTCACAGCAACGTCACTAAACATTCCTGCAGTGTCAACACAATATGGCGGACGTTGGTAACCGAAGTGACTGCAGCATTAAAAATCCGCTTTAAGAAATGGAAGGTATGCAAGAAAAAAAATCCAATATGGGTGAGGGGTGGATAGAAAAATCCGTCCCTCGGGATCACTCTCCGGCATCACTCGGCAAGCCTTGTGACAGTGTGCCTCGGGACGGATTTTTCCATCCACCCCTCACGCCCATATAAGATTCTTATATTCTTTCATACCTCCAAAATGGTTATTTTTCTGATGAAAATCGTTGATATTTTTCTTATTTAAACTCCAAACATAGGCTGTGAGTGCTCGTTAGAACCGCCTTACGGAAGGGGTTCTAACGAGTACCCACAACCTGTCTTGGAGCAGAAATAAGAAAAACAATGGCTATAAACCCGTTTTTCTCTATATAAAACAGGGATTAGAGGGGTTTTCATTACACAAACTTTTAATGTGATGCTCTGGATGACATTCGGAGGATGATTTAGGGAGATTTTTCTTATTTTAAAAAGTATGTTGTGTGTACATGTACTCATTAGAATGGCCTCAACAACTCAATTTTAATGAGAATCAGTGATTCTAATAAGTTTTTAGAACACAACATACCATAATTTCAAAGATATCTCTTAAGTCCTCCCTATTATGTCTCCTGTTCTGGAATTAACCCTTGTCCTGCTGAATAAATCAATTTAGCCACACCTACTGCTGACTGTCAACCAATCAAACTACTTGATACAATGCATTCGTTCATTTCACAAACTGCATAATAAACAGTAGATCTCATCTGATCTGGGTTTACAATGCAAATCAGGGCCTGACAAAACTGATTTAGTTCACTTGCCCAGAAAAATGCATACACTTAGAGGGAATACTGGAATGCCAAGCCATTTGGAAGGTGCTGAGGAACACGGGGCAACAGGCTGATTTTTCAGGCCCTGCAAAGGTGGGAAATGTCATGATCAGCAGGTAAGAGTCAATTATTAACCCTTAGTTGCTTAAATTATCCTTATTTTGAACAAATAATGTGAGCCATTAAAATTAGACTATTTTGCTCTGTTTGTGTTGTTCAACGTCCCTGTCAACACTATTTAGGTTATTTTGGAGACGTTGCTTCAAATTTTTGTGGGACTTTTACCCTACACCGAGTTGAAATGACATCTCAAACTCTACCGACAAAAGAAACCCCTTAGGTTTAAAAACAGTCCGACTTGCACCACTTTTTCTTGGCACCTTCTAAGCTGTTTACCAGTACACAAGTTTGGTAGGTTTCAGCTCTGCGTGGAATCACCATGCAGCCCATCTATTTCTCCAAGCCCCGATGGGCGGGGTTGCCTATTTGGCTCTGTTCACTACAGACCGTTTGTGTTACTGGTGGGGAGACCCACAAGACCTTGGCCCAGTTGTTCAAAATTCACAATGTTGTTAGTCAATGTATCCTTAAAACTTTGATCAATTAATACGGCAAATAATATGCTCATATTTTGTTTTATGAAAAATGGAGTAGGTTTTGCAAATGATAACAAAAAAATTCCACTTCAATAGATATTGAACTTGCTTGAGCTGTTAATATTTTGATGAGTAATAAACTCGTAAAACTACCATTGCTTTGAACAATTGGGCCCAATTTTCTTATGGTATGTTTATTTTCTATAATTTGTAATGTAAGGATAAAAGACAGATCAGACTGAGGTCAGATATTTTGTTTATAAAACATCCATTGACTAATTTTTATATATGACGTGATGAGTTGATTTATAAAGCTATTGCATTATGTGGCAACATAGCGATGAATTTTGACACCATTACGATGACACACCCGTGCATCATAGTGCATTTTTTACATCTCCAAAACAGTCAATTTTCTGATGAAAATTTGTGATATTATTCATACACAGAACATACGTTGTGGGTGCTCGTTAGAACCGCCTCAATGAGGTCGTTCAACAACCTACCGTATTCGCCCTAATTACCGCACATGCTCCTATCAGGCGTTACCATAAATAATTATGTGCTTTATACAGACTTCGAACACCTTTGGTTGAATCAGTTCTGTCCCTAGTTGGCTTAAGGAACATGCATATCAAAACTCCCCTATAGACATGGGAGACAAAAATACCTTTGAAGGAGTTGCCTCCCCTGGTGTATCCATTCCCCTTAAGAGCACAAGATTTTGAAGTTTGCTAAAGTTGTAATAGTGCTAAAAGATCACTCTCACATTCACACAGATTCTTGATCTGAGCTGTGACAAAGCAGAAATGTGTCTTCACAACTCCAGATTAGGAAGAATTATTTTCCTTATTTAACCCTTTTTGTACAAAATGGACTCTTCCAGCTAGTAAATAGCAGGAGTTCATTTCAAAATTTAGAGGTGTCAGGTTGCGTTTTCTTCAAGATTTATTTGGGAAATGGCTCAACTTTTTGCAAACAATGTAGGCCCTGATCAGATGCCGCGTTCTGCGGCATCTGATCTGGGCCTGCACTGTTTGCCAGGATACCCGTTTTGGGGTTTCCGGTACCAAATAGGTTAAGAAATAGATTAGCTCTAGCAGTGATTTGTTGAGTAATAAATCACAGTTTGAAGGTCAGTTATAAAGTAGATCAAATCAGGAGTGTGTAGTGCGAGTGATTTGTCTACTTATAACTGACAAACTGTGATTAAATACTCAACAAATCACACACTGGAGCCCATCTATTTTGATTCGAACATACTAAAAACTGACAATAATTTTGTTGTATCCTTCATATTCTGCCAAACTTTGGCCATTTTAGATGAAATCTCACCACCATTATTGATTGTATCACACCCAATTATGACTTATTTAATGTTTTTGATGTGATAACATGATGCCATAACCACAGCTTTTTACGACGTCACTCATCAGGCTCTTTCGCCTAGTGATTTATTGCATATTAAATCACAGTTGCTTTCCATTGCCTATATACCGGTAGGCGTGCTGTATTAGAAATATTGTTAGAAATAGAAACATAGTGTGGGTACTTGTTAGAATCATCACATCCTTATCTACAGCTTTATGTCTTCCCACATGGTTAGCGTAATGATCCCAAGCATTTGGACAGACAGGTCTAAGCAAACAGTTCAGACCCAGATCAGACTGCTCCTAAGGAGCAGTCTGATCAGGGTCTAAACTGTTTGCCATTTTGTCTGCACCTTTTGGACTCCTTGCAGGACCATGAAACACACTTGTTAAATTTTAAGAGAATTACAGCAAGTCCTCAAGCTGTCTGAATTTTTTTAGGATTTTAAGATATGCAGCATAGACTCAGGTCAGTGTAATCATCTTCACTGGCTGACATAAGTGGCTGCTGGCCCCCACCCATAGGGGCTTGAAGAAATATATGGGCTGCATGATGCTTCCACGCAGAGCTGAATCCGGCCCGCACACTAGTATTGGTAAACGGCTTAGAGGATCTAAGCCTGTCCAGGAACCGCAGTGCAGGGCGGACTGTCCATGCTAATAAACCCTATTGGTTTCATTGGGCGACAGGGCTTGAGATGTCATTTCATCTCAATGTCAGGTAAAAGTCCCACAAAATTGGAAGCAACGTCTCCAAAATGACCTTTACAGTGTTGACGGGGACGTTAAACCTCAAATCAAACAAACAATATAAGTGGCTGCTGTGCACACACATCTGAAAAACTTTCTCACTTGTTGCGGTTCATAATCAGTCAACACACAATAAAACCTACAATGAGAAGTGTATGACCATAGACGACTGATAAGTCTGCACAGCTAACCAGTAAATCAGTCTTCGCTAATAGCATGAGCCTTCATCAGCCTTCTCATTAGTAGAAGGAAGGAGGCTAAATTGCCTTCTACTCTTCCCAGACAGCCTTCTTCCTGTCAGTTCTTTTGGATTTATCTTCTTTTATCTTGATGCTAGGTGCCTTCAGCGGCCTACTTCAAACTTTAATGAAAAGGTTGGGGCCTTCTTTAGCCTCCAGGCTATCCACAGAGACATAATCGACAACTCTTTCAATAGTGAGTTTATGTGTAGGCTGATCAGAGTTTTTGTTTCCCATGTCAATAGGGGTCAACTCTTAAAGGAAAGAATTTGCTCCTTAGGAGCGAATTCTTTCCTTTAAGTGTAGACCCCTTTTTCCGTGGGACAGGGCTTAAAGAAAAGCGAACAGGAAGTCCCGAAAGTAGTTTCCCCTTGAAAAATGGCGGAAAAATATGCCAGTTGTTCCCATTCCCCTTAAGTTGCTGTGGAAAACATCTGAAAATGTCGTCTGCTTATGTCGTCTGCTGAATCTTCTTGCGAACTTTTCAGAAATATTTTTTCTTACAGTCAAACAGTGTGAACACAGATCAGACTGCTCCTAGAGGAGCAGTCTGATCTGGATCCACATTGTTTGCAAAAATGACTTTTGAAGTAACCGGCAAACAACAAAGCAGACAACAATTTTCGTGATTGGCATCTTTCGGGTTAAATAAACCAACAATACCAATATGATAACAGCAGGGCCCAATTGTTCAAAGCATCATTAGCATAGCAAACTGGTTAGTGGTCAAAATGTTAATTGTTCTAACAAGTACAGCGTAAAACTCCCACATTTTTGCAGGAAAAATGGGAGTAGCGTTTGCAAATGCAAAAAACAGGTCACATTTTTTTTTTTCAGGAAAAAAAAACAAAAAAACGACAACAACAAAAAAATAGCATATTTGCCATATTTAATGATCATCAAGCTTTTAACAGTATGTTAACTAATGACATGGTTAGTTTTGAACAACTAGCCCGGAAGTACAAAAAGACATGCACCAATTTATCCGCACCAAACTATCTTAACAGTAGGTTAATTATCGTATTCTCAATGAGATTCATTTGTCAAATTTATCTACAGAATCATAATTCTGAAGAACAGTTAAGTTGTGCCTTATACATTTAATACATTTCCATCATAGAGCAGTGGGCTGTAATTTCTTTGTCAGAATTGAACAAAAGCTTAAGCCAACTTTAATGGTTCATTTATAATGTTATAAACTGACAAACTATGTCCAGTTACATACATGTGATAACCTTTTGATGACCATGCTGGAGATTTGGTTTTCATTTCCTGGAGATTGGGTTCTCCTTCCTGGAGACTATTCGATGACCAGTTTGACACATCATTTTCATTCCTTTTTCATCACTCTCTTTTACTAGGCATATTTGCAGGTACACCCAGACCTCGTTATAGCATGATCAGTACAGCATGAATTTGGATTTACATGTAGCACGGTTTTGCTTTGGACCCCAAATTCTCCCCAACCAACATTTATGAATATTATCCAAGGTTTCCATCACAATTTTATTTTCCTCCGACTTTAAACTGCGGTAATACCGTAGTTGAAAAAATGAACTGCAATCAGTATACTCAAATCAAAAGTGTCAGCTTAGCGAGATCACAGATTAAGGAATGCATTAGTTTATAATTTAACTAGAAAAAGTGTCCATAGGACACGGATGTCCCCGCCAAATGCCATTCATAAAAAATATTACAAATGTACTTCAAATCAATCAAAATATATGCATCAAGGGCAGATAATCCAAAAACCAAAAATGCAATAGTTGTCTTCCTTGTTCATGACACATCGTCTCAGTGTGATGAATGCACCTGTGAAGTTTCATGAATATATTCCATACGGTTTAGGAGTTATGGCCCGGACACGGTTTACTATATGGTACTAAGTCAAGGGCAGATAATCCAAAAACCAAAAATGCAAGAGTTGTCTTCCTTGTTCATGACACATCGTCTCAGTGTGATGAATGCACCTGTGAAGTTTCATGAATATATTCCATACGGTTTAGGAGTTATGGCCCGGACACGATTTACTATATGGTACTAAGTCAAGGGCAGATAATCCAAAAACCAAAAATGCAAGAGTTGTTTTCCTTGTTCATGACACATCGTGTCAGTGTGATGAATGCACCTGTGAAGTTTCATGAATATATTCCATACGGTTTAGGAGTTTTGGCCCGACAACGGTTTACTATATGGTACTAAGTCAAGGGCAGATAATCCAAAAACCAAAAATGCAAGAGTTGTCTTCCTTGTTCATGACACATCGTCTCAGTAGGATAAATGCACCTGTGAAGTTTCATGAATATATTCCATACGGTTTAGGAGTTATGGCCCAGACACGATGTCGGGACGGACGGACGGACGGACAGACAGGGGTAAAACTTAATGCCCTTCCGCTATTCTCCGAATAGGCGGGGGCATAATGACCAGCCACAAGACGAGGACCCCTCCATCCAAAACGAGCCCAAACTTTCACACCCACATTACAAGCAAGTTCAATGCGAACATCAAAGTTTTCCACAACCCAAATCGCCAAAAAATCCAACCTCCGCAATTTACCGCTACCGTTTTTCTGCACGCTATCGGTATATGACGTCATCCCCCAAGCTACTGCACACGTGTTTAATGTCATTGTTTGGCTAAACGGTTGTGGATAGAGAACTCGACTTATCCCCAGAAGATCCGTGTCAATCACCAACAACAGCATACATGTGTTTACACAAACTAAAGCATGCGACTTTTCTCACCAAGCGTTCACTATTTGGCGCCAAAACATAACCATTCACGAGGCAGTAGAAAAGTATGTTTTTACATGCATGCATGTACTGTTAGTTGTAGCTAATCGTCTAAGGAGCGATTAAATAATTTTCGCATTGTTCAGTATCTTAATTAATAAAGATGACTTGCCCGCAACTTTCACGAATTTTTTACGGATGAATGAACCAGACTTAATGGTTGAACAATTCATCTACCACAATCACCCATGCCATTTTAATCATCCATGGCCCTTGAAAAGATACCTATTCCAGGTATAATTTTCGCTGTAACAGGTACCTTTATTAATGCGTGACTCACTTTCACACCTCAGTGCATCTTATCAGTGAATATACCGTTGATTGCCTGCAGACTGACAGCGCCGATAATTGCACCCTGCTATGAAGTTAATCTCTTGACCATTTGTTGTGTCAAGTCAGTACCCTTGTATACCAAACGGACAAAAATTGGACGGTTCAGAAAAAAATGTTATAGGAAAATTCTGAATCCGGGAGTTTTTAAGTCCTGTCCGGGAGCCCGGGAGATCGTGTCCATTTCCGGGAGCCTCCCGGATGATCCGGGAGATATCACATGTATGCAGTTACCAAGCCCCCGCCCATAGGGGCTTGAAGAAATATATGGGCTGCATGATGCTTCCACTCAGAGCTGAATCCGGCCCGCACACTAATACTGGTAAACCACTTAGAGGATCTAAGCCTGCCCAGGCAAAGCGGTGCGAGTCGGACCGTCTATGCTTATAAACGCCATTGGTTTCATTGGGCGGCAGGGCTTGAGATGTCATTTCATCTCAATGTCGGGTAAAAGCCCCACAAAATTGGAAGCAACGTCTCCAAAATGACCTTTACAGTGTTGACAGGGAAGTTAAACCTCAAATCAAACAAATCTACAGAATTATAATTCTGTAGAACAGTTAAGATGTGCCTTATTCATTTAATACATTTCCCTCATAGAGCAATGGTATAAACTGACATACTATGTCCAGTTACCATTAACCCTTAAGATGCCGAGAAAAACTACACCTGAAAATGTTGTCTGCTTATGTCGTCTGCTGAATCTTCTTGCTAATGTTTTAGAAATATTTTTTCATATGGCCAAACAGTTTGGACCCAGATCAGACTGCTCCTAGAGGAGCAGTCTGATCTGGGTCCACACTGTTTGCAAAAATGACTTTTAAAGTAACCTGCTGACGACAATTGTCATGATTGGCGTCTTAAGGGTTAAAACCTGCATTGTTTCATACTTTCAGATTTAACAGAAGCAGACAAAACAAAAACATCTCTTAAACTTTCTGAAAAGTGTTTTCTGTACAATTTCATAAAATCAATATTTATTTTTAAAGAGTACAACAGAGTATTATTCCAGAAATTGTAAGCTATGCAAGAATAAAGATCATTCAGGTTTGTTTGTACGCATTACCATTTGCCAGATACCTCAGACCATGCTAATGTCTTGGCCTGCGACTTGCCTTCAAACTACTTCATTCAACTAGGTTAATCAATAATGAGGGAACATATTAGAGGAAGAAACCAATATGGTTTAGTTAACTACAGAAAAACTTCAATGGCCCAAATACTAATGGTTCAATTAACCCTTAAGATGCTAAACAATTGATGGATCCCAAATATGTATAGTTATGGTCATTTTTCTATATACCGGTAATCTATACATTTTTGTTTGGATATAACACTGTTGTTTAACTAGCACGGTTTTTGCTTTGGCCCCCATTAATAGTGTTATAAAGAGGTTGTGGTGTATATGGAAGACTATACAATATAACTGTATCATGTGACAGACTACACAATACAACTCCATTATAAAGGCTGACTGCACAGTATATTCTACGACAGATTTATTTATCTCTAGTAAATCTCTTGATCAAAGGTTATGATTAATCCTCAGTTGCTAGAACTACCCCTGTCCAGAACAAAATTCCATGGTCCCAAAGGTGTTCAAGCCATTGAAGTTTGACTGTATTTTGAGGAGTTGACTTCAACACATGTAGTTCATGTTCGTTGTCAGTGTAAATAAAATGGAGACAACTGAAGCATCACACTAACAAGTCTGTGAAATGAACACCCCCTTACTCCCCAGTTTATATAGAGAAAACAGGGGTTTATGGGGTTCTACATCATTTTCCTTATTTCTGCTCCTAGACATAGGCTGTGGGTGCTCGTTAGAACCGCCTCAATGAGGCGGTTCTAACGAGCACCCACAACCTATATTTGCTTTATAAATAAGGAAAATATTGATTTTCGTCAGAAAAGTAGCCATTTTGGAGATGTGAAAAATTGCACTATGTCGCCCGGGTTTATTAACGTAATGAATGATATACTGTAATATTTCTGAAAATGCTGATTCTGCTTTCTGATCATGATTAAAATCTTGACAGCAAAGTCACAAACTGCAGGCCTTTGATCAGACTGCCCTTCAGGAGCAGTGTTCTTTATTTGTCTGAGCTGGAGCCACTAGCTTTAATAACAGGCACTCTTGTTTAAGTATTTACAGTCCGTAGCTCAAGATATGGAAATCCAATGTTGTATGTTTTGGACAAATCATTACTGCTTCATGTCCATATAAGAATCATCTTGTCTCAGTAATCCTGAGGAGTACAAACAGCATAATTCCCACCATTTTACAAGAGAGACAACTTTTGGGACTTCCTGTTTGCTTTCATGTAGAATTTGCTCTAATGAAAAAAGGATTTACTCTTAAAGGTAAGAATTTCCACCTGATGAGGTCTACTCTTAAAGGAAAGAATTTCCTCCTGAGGAGCCCTACTTTTAAAAGAAAGGTCTACGC
Organism: Lucinisca nassula; assembly: GCA_963580285.1. Classification (NCBI taxonomy): domain Eukaryota; kingdom Metazoa; phylum Mollusca; class Bivalvia; order Lucinida; family Lucinidae; genus Lucinisca; species Lucinisca nassula. Next base: position 47,972,044 of record OY757025.1, on the reverse strand, counting down.
TAAAAGAAAAGGAATTTACTCCTGAAGTGGTCTACTCTAATAGGAAATAATTTCCTCATAAGGAGCCTACCCTCAAAGTAAAGAATTACCTTCTGAGGAGGTCTACTCTTAAAGGAAAAAAAATCCTCTTAAGCAGGCAAAAGAATTTCCTCCTGAGGAGGTCTACTCTAACAGGAAAGAATTTCCTCCTGAGGTCTACTCTCAAAGGAAAATCAAAGAATTTCCTCCTAAGCAGGTCTTCCCTTAAAGGAAAAGGAAAAAAAATAATCCTGAGGAGGACTGCTCTTGAGGGAAAGAATTTCCTCCTGATGAGGTTCACCCTTAAAGGAAAATGAAAGAATTTCCTCCTGAGGATGTTCAACCTTAAGGAAAAGGAAAGAATTTCCTCCTGAGGAGGTCTACTCTTAAATGAAAGAATTTCCTCCTCAAGAGGAAACTCTTTCCTTTAAGAGCAGACCTCTACTGACAAAATGGAAGACAGATATTTTTGCAAGAGTTGCCTTCCCTGAAGGTGTAGGGGTCCAGCTGTCTCCATCTTAGCTCTGTCACATTATATCTGAAGCTCTTGGACTTGTTACAATAATGCTTATTTTGAAGCTTCTTGCTGTTCAAAGAGTGGGTAATTGTTGAGAATGTCCTCCCAGGTTCTCTGCTGTGATGCCAAATCTCGAACAATCTCGGGTAGTTCTTCAACCTGTCCAGATAAAAGGGGAAAATACATAATTAATCTAGCCTATGTAAACATAATGATCATACATGTCTTAGTTATCAGTTCTTACTAATTGCTTCTATACAATTAAATCTTAAACTCAACTGGATTTCGAAAAAAAAAGAGAAAAACAAAACAATACAGGACGTAGTTGTTCAAAGCATAACAAATGCATTAGTGAGCAAAGCATTAAAATGGTCTAGTGACTACAATATCTAATATACAGACAAAACGTAAACCAAAAAAATCGTTAGGCTATAACAACCAAAATGCTGGACATCTGATAAGCAACCTTCCTAATCATAAGAAAGCTACTCAAATTTTTCAGCAAAAATATCAGCATATTGGCCATAAACAACCAAAGACTTAACATTACATTAACTGACAACATTGTTCATTGTGAACAACCAACTCTGGACATCAGGGGCCAGTTGTTCAAAGCTTTGTTACCTTAACAAGCATGTTAGTGGTCATATTGTTAATTGTTCTAGCAAGTACAATATCTAAAATTTTGGTATTTTTGCTGGGAAAATGTGAGCAGCTTTTCACATTTTTCAGCAAAAATACTAGCATATTTGCCATATTTAATGATGAAAGTTTTAACAATTCGTCAGCCTCGATAGCTCAGTGGTTAGCACATTCGACTTATGATCGCAAGGTTGTGGGTTCGAATCCGGCCACTGGAGGCAAGGTGTGTCCTTGGGCGAGACATTATGACTATGCCCCACTTGACCCAGGTGGTAAATGGATAGCAGTGGTGCAAAAGTCACTGCCTCTCTCTCTCGTGCATGATAACATCCAGAATGAGTGTTTGAGAGCAAAACAATAAGCTTGGAGCTTTCATCGCAACTGAACTAAAATAAATTAGAATAAACTAACGATTCACTGACTAACGACATCATTAGTTTTGAACAACTGGCCCCTGAACAACAACCTTCCTAATTTTAAGGAAGACATAGATTTTATTCCTACTTACCGATGCTCTGATCTGTTTCATGCTATTTCTGTCTCTGAGAGTGGCTGTGTGAGGTTTCTTTAATGTATCAAAATCTATGGTGATACCAAATGGGATGGCTATTTGATCAGTTCTAGCATATCTCCTGCCTATAGACCCTCCAGCACTGTCCACTCGGTGAGAGATGTCATGTTTCGTAAGATCCCTTGCTGCAATTAAAACATTTCAAGTTTAATACCATAATGATCCTAAGTACTGGCACAAATTGGCCTAAGCAAACAGTGCAGACCCAGATCAGACTGCTCCTGAAGGAGCAGTCTGATCAGGGTCTACACTGTTCACCATTCTGTCTGCACTTTTTGGACTCCTTGCTGGATTGTGAAGCAAATTTGTTAAAATTTTAGGAGAACTACAGCAAGTCCTTAAGGAGTCCAAATTTTTAGGATTTTTAAGGTACATGTAACAAGGTTTCTACTATTACGCTATATCAAGGAGATTGAACCCATATTTCCCACACTTTTACAGGGGAGACAATTCTTGGGACTTTATGTTTGCTTTCCTCACAATGGATCCCTCGTACTAAAATGGGATCTACCCTTAACGGGAAGAATTGCTCCTTGTTATTCTTTTGTCATTGCCACGGCCAACACTGGGACAAGCAAGACTACTTTACAAAAGGACTAAAATGCATGTGTTACAGTCAGTAGAAGGACTTCTTCTAACAATGGAAAAAGCATTGGCAAATTTGAAGCAAACAACGGTAAAAAGTCAGTGTTCGAGTTTTATGTCCCACCAACAGATGAGGTCAAACGGAGACGGGAACTCAGTTTAAAGACTCATCAGAAAGCCTGGAGAAGCCCAGGATCGATCCTACGACCCCTGGTTTACAAGACGAGTAGTATAAATACTACACCACTGAAGCTTCTACAACGGCAAAGAGAGATGACTATACTTGTATAGCATTCACTTCCATCTACAGTAAATAGTTACTGTTAACAATAGGGAAAATGTACACATGTATGTGTACTTTTTTGAAACCTACAAAGATGGCTGTGATGAGTGTTGGGTTACTTTTTGTGGCATTCTTACACAGTTGGCTAACAAATACCGGTACTTAATTTATATACTTACACAGTTGGTTGACAAATGGCATAAATTCTGGATTATTGCTGAGTGGCAACACTGAACACTTGTAGGGAGCTATAATTGGTGGTAGTGTTAAATACTGTAAGAAAAGAAAAGTACACCACAATCTCATTAAAACACGGTTCATTATAACATGGTTTTAGATATAACATGATTTCAAGATGGATCCCCAAAATGTATAGATTATATAGAAAAATGACCATAAATGGTCATTTTTCTATATAATCTATACATTTTTGTTTGGATATAACACGGTTGTTTAACTAAAACGGTTTCTGCTTTGCACCCCATTTATAGTGTTATAAAGAGGTTGTGGTGTAAATAGGTTAGGATGTAGTTTATAAGCCAAAATTCATGTGGAGACTTTAGGGTCAAGATGAGATTGCTCAAAATGAGTCATTTTATCAGCATCTACACTATTTGTTTGATTGTAGTTTAACCGATTGACGCTTATGACCGACAAAGAGGGTTGACCCATCGTTAAACACAAAATCATCAACATCATTGATTGTAGTTTAATAACCCAGTCAACGTCTGAGATTATATCAGGTCGGTCAGTTTACCTAACAATACTTTTCCTGGGCATGCAGTACATAAAAGGGTAACCAGTACAGTGCACATTCTCCCACCAGAAACTGACAACTGCTTTTCTTGAATCAGAGGAAGAGAGAGAATGACCGTAGAAAAGATTTCACGATCGATCTCCACAAAATAATGTTGCCAACCTGGTAGGTATCGAACCCGCGACCACAGGATCACCAGTCAGAGACACATCTGACTGAGCTACAGAGGCCAGCATCTACACTGTTTTAAGAGTTGACCCTTTTCCCATTCCCATTCCCCTTGACTGAGCTACAGAGGCCAGCATCTACACTGTTTTAAGAGTTGACCCTTTTCCCATTCCCCTTAATTCAAAGGTGGAAGCGTATACTGCAGAAACTCTTGTTTGAAAGGGTTACAAACAGTATCTCTCCATTTCCTATATGACCAGGCCGAGAGGTAATAAAACTTTTTTCATGCTCAAATCAAGTGAGCATAAAAGTTTTAAGGCTCATAAAAATAAAATACAAAGAGTGAAGGTATTTTCCTCTACAGTTCAGCAGAGTTTGTTATTTGTCCTGCTCATAAATTTTAAAATGCCCACTATTGTTGGCATTTTAAAATTTATGAGGAGGACAAAGGGCTAGGGTCGATAAGGGCCATTTTTGGCCTCATCTCCAAAATCATTCAAATTTTGCCGAATGACAAAATATTAGTTACGATTTTGAAAAATATAAATAGTTGTAACATTTGAAGTATGTTGCCATGGCAACACGCGTTGAAAGAAAGACAGCGTTTTCCCTAGCAAAAGATGATGCTGCCTTCTTTTTGATTGTTTAACTGGCATATATCATAATGCTTTTTTATTCAAAGATGTAATGGTATATGCTAAACGAGGCTTTTAGTTAAGAAAAGTCATATTATCCAATAACAATACCTGCTGGAATTATGCCCCCCACCCCCCACCACCAGAGGGGAGGGGGCATATTGTTTTTGGTGCGGATCCCGTTTGCGTCGGCGTCAGCATCGGCTTAGCCTATTTGAAGCATTCCATCTCCTTTACCTATGGATGGATTTTGACCAAGCTTGCATAGACACATTACTAGCATAAGAGAAACAGTCTTTAGGTCATGATGACCTTGACCTCATTTTAAAGGTCACGGCGACCCAAAAACTGTCATTTTGGGCCAAAAAATGGCTTGTCTGCACTTTGTCATATTAACAAATTGATCATTTTTCGTCAAACTTGGTACAATATATAATTACAACATTCCGAAGATTTGGTTAGAAATTGGTGACCTTGACCTCATTTTCAAGGTCACAGCGACCCCAAAAACGGCCATTTTTTGGCCAAAAACGGTTAGTCTGCACTCTATCTCGTTAACGAATTGATTAATTCTAGTCAAACTTGGTACAATATATCATTACAACATACCACAGATATGATTAGATTTTGGTGACCTTGCCCTCATTTTCAAGGTCACAGCGACCCCAATACAGTCATTTTTGGGCCAAAAATGGCTTGTCTGCACTCTATCTCATTAACGAATTGACCAAATTTCGTCAAACTTGGTACAATATATCATTACAACAAACCGCATATTTGTTTAGATTTTGGTTACATTGACCCCATTTTCAAGGTCACAGCGACCCAAAAACAGCCAATGTTTGGTCAAAAATAGCTTGTCCGCACTCTATCTCATAAACGAATTGATTGATTTTCGTCAAACTTGGTACAATACATCATTACAAAAAAACGAAGATTTGGAGAGATTTTGGTGACCTTGACCTTTTCACAAAGTAGACTTACCGATAACCCAATATCAGACGATAAAAACCTGAGTATCTGAAAAAAAATAAACACCTGACCTTCCTTTGCAGAACTTGGCGTCTGACATGACCCGAGACCCGAGTGGGACTGGAACCTACAATACAGAGAGACTTTATCAATTAAGAGACGGCTAGCACTTTACCCAATTAGCCAATGACGTCTGTAACAATGAACGTGCCCAGCGGTGTCCGAAAGCAGTTCTCTGTTTAAATAATCTCTGGTCTGACCATCGTCTTGACTGGCCATGAAAAGCCCTAAGGCCTGTGTAATGAACATGTATTTTTTCCTGTTAATGTTGCTGTTCTCAGCATCTCTATTCTCAGTCTCTCTCTATCTCTCTCTCTCTCTCTCTCTCTCTCTCTCTCTCTCTGAAATGTATTTGTTCTGTTAATGTTGCTGTTTTCAGCATCACTACACTCCCTCTCTCTCTAGAATGTTTTCTGTTAACGATGCTGTTTTCAGCATCTCTACATACAGTTCTCTCTCTCTCACATTGAAGCTATACCTATATCAATCAGATGCCGCGTCTAGTCTGGATCTACACTGATTGCCAAACCCAGTGCATGGCCCTTTTACACAATACTTTGGTCTCACAATACTTTGGTCTCTCTCTCTCTCTCTCTCTCTCTCTCTCTCTCTCTCTGAAATGTATTTGTTCTGTTAATGTTGCTGTTTTCAGCATCACTACACTCTCCCTCTCTCTCTAGAATGTTTTCTGTTAACGATGCTGTTTTCAGAATCTCTACATACAGTTCTCTCTCTCTCACATTGAAGCTATACCTATATCAATCAGATGCCGCGTCTAGTCTGAATCTACACTGATTGCCAAACCCAGTGCATGGCCCTTTTACACAATACTTTGGTCTCACAACGGAAAGAAAAGCGTGACTATAATTTCCTATAAATCAGGGACAGTCACGTGGACATGATCAACAACATTTGGCTAGTGTATAATAACTTTAGGTCGACTGCCAAACAATCGACCCAGTCACAGTGCAGGTTGAAAACAATAAGAATTGTCCATCCAAGAGAAAAAAAGTAACCCGGGTATACATTACCAAAGCATACCCGCATCCCGGCCACATCCTAATTAGCTTTGGTACACCCGCTTCTCTTGAAAAGCAAGACTTTGGCGTATCATAATAATTGTTTAATTTGAGGTTTCACTTCTCAAGCCCTGTCGCCCAATGGAAACAAAAGGGTTTATAAGCATGGACGATCCGACTCACACCGCTCTGCCTGGGCAGGCTTAGATCCTCTAAGCGATTTTCCAGTACTCGCGTGCGGTCGGATTCAGCTCAGCGTGGAAGCACCATGCTGCCCATATATTTCTTCAAGCCCCGATGGGCGGGGGCGGAATAATTTTGAGGTATATATTTACTTATTTACTCTCCAATCAGCCGGAATACAAGGGAAGTAACAAATGACAACAAGCGAAAAGAAAAATTAAATTGCGAAAAATGATGTACCGGTAGGCCTAGCCATCAGTGCGGTATGAGACAGATATTATTTCAGTGCATTGTGTGTTAAACTTTTTATCGTCTTAGCCTTCTAAGTAGAAATTAAAACTGACTTTCACAAGAGCTTGCATGTACGAATAGTTTTTGTTTGTTTGATTTGAGGTTTAACGTCCCCGTCTTTAGTCTTTAGCTAAGCCATTAGGCCGATGATCCTCGCCGGTAGGTTCTTTCGCAGGTAGGTTCAAACAAAGTATATTCACACAGGTATATTAGTACAATTGCGTAACGAGGTTCGGTTGTTGTAATGACTTATTGTTTTTAAAATCTTTTTGAATTTTTTATGAATGACTCTAATTCAGAGAGGATGAATGTTCGGTCTGATTTGAATTCGTCGTCTGGTTTCATGTCCAATAGCAACTCTAGGTTCAAGTAAAAATGAGTGTATCTAATACACCGTCTGTGTCCCCTCCGGGGGTTAAGGCGAAACCGGAAGAAGAAGAAGAAGAAGTAGGGAATCCCTATTGCTTCAAATATTCTTTTCTGGAGAATCTCCCTCTGTTCCTCATATTGAGGGCATGCCAACAGATAGTGATGCACAGTCTCCGGTTCTCCACACTCACATGAGTTGCTTTCTGCCAGGCCCCACTTGTGTAGCTGGTCCTTCAGTGTTACATACCCTGTTCTCAACTGTGCCACACGGCGTTCCATGGAGACTGTTTCAAACTGGTGTGGAACCTGTGTCTTGTAACCTACAATGGGTCTGAACTGCAACAGTGTCCTTCCTCTTTCTGTGACTTCCCACCTCGCCTGCCATCTCATGCTACCTGACCTCCTTGCTGCTGATTTTATGTCCTCCAACGTGACTACTCCATTGTCCTCTTCCATCTCCTGAGCTTCCTTAGCTGCCTCTTTTGCTAGCTGATCTGCCAGCTCATTGCCCTTAATTTCTGAGTGTCCCGGTGTCCAAGACAGCTCAACATTCACTCCTTCCTTCTGAAGACTCTGTATGCCAGCCTTTCCTTCAAGAACTGCACCTTTATGTGTGGTGGCCTCCCATCCAAGAGTGAGTAGCCCAATAGCTGACTGGCTGTCGGAGAAAATGTGCAGATTGGAACTGACCCTTTCATTTACACTCCTTCTATGGTTAGTCACATACTCTACCACCATCTGAATAGCTAAAAGTTCGCCTAACAGGATAGACCCCCTCTTGCAAACAGCCCTTCTAAGCTGAACTGGGTCCTCAATACTGGGAAGGTAGATGCATGCACCAGATCCACCAGATCCGTCAACACTATAAAGGTCATGTTGGAGACGTTGCTTCCAATATTGTGGGACTTTTACCCGACATTGAGGTAAAATGACATCTCAAGCTCTGCCGCCCAATGGGGTTTATAAGCACGGACGGTCAGACTCGCACCGCATGTACGAATAGTAATAAAGAGAAAATAGCAGCCGATTAGATTCATATGCAAAATGAAACATGATTCAATGCAGAGGCGCGGGAAAAAATGAAAACCAGACAGAGTCCTGCACCTCTACTAGATCAGACCACATTTTGAAATTGATAGCCATGGGCTTCTATATTTAAAAAAAAAAATTTCTTAACTCGTCTGTTATGGAACAACATGTATTTAACGAGCGCTGTCAATTTCAAACGCGCAACCATGGTCTCTGGCACAAGTTTGGAGTTGTCAGTATTATACCGTTTTGTTTGTTTGATTTGAGGTTTAACGTCCCCATCAACACTGTAAAGGTCATTTTGGAGACGCTACTTCCAATTTTGTGGGACTTTAACCCGACACTGAGATGAAATGACATCTCAAGCCCTGCCGCCCAATGAAACCAATAGGGTTTATTAAGCATGGACGGGCCGTCTCGCACCGCTTTGCCTGGGCATGCTTAGACCCTCTTAGCGGTTTACCAGTACTAGTGTGGGGGTCGGTTTCAGCTCTGCGTGGAAGCATCATGCAGCCGATATATTTCTTCGAATGCCATTAATATAGATGCATCGAAGATGGAACGTGGTAACTCAGTGGTTAGTGCACTTGCGTCTGATGTTAGAGGTCCCGGGTTCGATCTCCGACAATGGAGATAATGACATATTTGCAGCGATGAGTCCACAAAGTGCACACTTCGTTGGATCCGGATGTGTGTGTGGGGGTGGGGGGCTTTTACTGGAGGTCATAATTTAAGAAAAATAATGTTTACTTCTGCACGCAAAGAATGCCGGGACACAACGTCGTATCGCTCTCGGTCCGACGCTGACCCACTGTTTGATGCTGGCTTGGCCGTCCCCCGGTGCAAGTTAAAGATTTCAGCTATAGTTAATACGGGCCTATGTGACGTAGCCTACGTCAAATGTGTTGGCAACTCCGGTTAAATACCGTGAATTGCAAGGGAGGCTATTCATGCACAGCAGACAGTAGCCGAAACAAACAGATAAAACAGTAGCCTAGAACAAAAGCATATTGGACAGATATAAATTTAAATTATTGTAATTTAAATTATTTTTTTATTTTAATTCAATGAGTAGGTTTATAAAAGTAGATATATTCACATCTAGATCTAGAAAAATGCAAAGAGTAAGAGCTAGTCAGATTTATGCAGATTTATTCTTGATCTAGTTTGAAATATAATTCAATGCCGTGACAAAATATTTTAACGAAATGAAGCGAAATAAATTTTTCATTCATGTCAAAAATGCCTCAAAGATTGATAAAATGTACGTTTCACCAGGCCTTTTGGCTGTTGTCAATGGGTCTCTACTTGTAATTTTAACAATCGCACCACCCCTCAACCAACACCAAACATTGGTGATAAGACGAACTGGACGTTATCTTTCTTTTGCGGCATTTTTCATGTTGGTTGAGGGGTGGTGCGGTACTTATTTTTCCGTGGAAACATGTCAAAACAACTAAAAAATTCAGGAAAATGGCGTTTCGACCTTCCATAGTGACGTCACCATAGCAATACGTGCGCACGATCCGACGTTCTAACAGCATTTCTTGAAACTTTATATGGTGTTCTGTTTTAACATGTATAAACCTAAGTAAACATGTAATTTTGATTTTTTCTGAAAAATCGAGGCCAAAAATGCGCCTTATCGACCCTAGCCCTTTCAGGCTCAAGTGAGTTGAGCATGAAAAATATCTCATAACCTGGGGCCAGAAAACTTTTACGAGTAGCTCAGTTTAAAGCTTCTTTTCAAGTAAACTAGAAAAAGTGTCCATAGGACACGGATGCCCCCGCCAAATGCTATTCATAAAAATATTACAAATGTACTTCAAATCAATCATAAAATATATGCATCAAGGGCAGATAATCCAAAAACCAAAAATGCAAGAGTTGTCTACCTTGTTCATGACACATCGTCTCAGTGTGATGAATGCACCTGTGAAGTTTCATGAATATATTCCATACGGTTTAGGAGTTATGGCCCGGGAGGGGATAATTAAAAATCTTTTAAGTCTGTGACCTTGACCTTGAGCTCATGGGCATGGGTGGGGATATCACTGAATAAAATGGACAGGTATCTAACATGATACCAAATATCAACTCAATCCATCGCATGATTTGGAAAATATCAACTCTTAAAATATCTAATTAAAAATTTCTAAGTCTGTGACCTTGACCTTGAAGCCATAGGCATGAGTGGGGGTATTGCTAAATAAACATTTGGACCTGTATCTATCATCATAGCATACATAAGCCAAATCCATAATATATACTGACCGGAAATAAAAACTATACACTTTTAAATTGTTTTTAAATTGTCTCGCCTGACAAAACAAGTGGATAATTCAGTTAAACGTTACTGATTAAGGATTTGACTAACTATCGACATGAATCCTGTAACAATTTAAAGAAAATCTGGTGTTCAAAATACCCGTTTTGGGGGAAAATGTAGAAAAGTGCATTTTTCACAAAATCTGTTTGTAATCGAATTTTGACTTCAACATTTTTGCGTATAGGTAACAAGCAAAACGCAAGAAATAAAAAATAACATAACATCTAAAAATTATCGAGAAACAAACATTCTATTGAAATCTCAGAAATTGCTTTTTCCGCGAAATTTTCAAAATAATGTTTCAAGCCAAAAATAGAGCAACAAGAGGGCCATGATGGCCCTGGATCGCTCACCAAATCCATAGAGTAATAAATAGGCCCCAGGGAAGGCCATTATTGACACCAGGGCTATTATGTGCATAATGTTATGTTAAGGGAGGTCTAAAAAGGTGAAGGTTCATACCAAATATCAACAAAGGCTTTAATTTGAACAATCAAGGCAAAGGTCCACTAGATGAAGCTTCACACCAAATATCAAAGACCTGGGCATTGCTGTTTCAGAGAAGAAGATTTTTCAAAGATTATCTCTATATAAGTCTATGTAAAACCAAAGGGCCCTGGGGCGGGGGCATTTGTGGCCCGAGGGCTTTAATTTGAACAATCTTGGTAGAGGTCCACTAGATGAAGCTCCATACCAAAATATCAAAGACATGGGCGTTGCGGTTTCAGAGAAGAAGATTTTAAAATATTTCCCTATGTAAGTCTATGTAAAACCAAAGGGTCTCGGTGCCAGGGAATTTTTGGCCCCAGCACTATAATTTGAACAATCTTGATAGAGGTCCACTAAATGAAATTTCACACCAAATATCAAAGACCTAGGCCTTGTGGTTTCACAGAAGAAGATTTTTTCAAGATTTTCCCTATATAAGTCTATGTAAAACCAAAGGGCCCCCGACACAGGGCATTTTTGGCCCCAGCACCATAATTTGAACACTCCTGGTAGGGGTCCACCAGATGAAGCTACATACCAAATATCAAAGACCTGGGCCTTGCAGTTTCAGAGAAGAAGATTTATATAGATTTTCCCAATATAAGCCCATGTAAAACCAAAGGGCCCCGTGGCGGGGGCATTTTTGGCCCCAGGGCTATAATTTGAACAATCTTGGTAGAGGTTTACAAGATGAAGCTTCATACCAAATAACAAAGACCTGGGCCTTGCGGTTTCAGAGAAGAAAATTTTTAAAGATTTTCCCTATGTAAGCCCATGTAAAACCAAAGGGCCCCGGGGAGGGGGCATTTTTGGCCCCAGCACTATAATTTGAACAATCTTGGTAGCGGTCCACAAGATGAAGCTTCATACCAAATAGCAAACTCCTGGGCCTTGCGGTTTCAGAGAAAATTTTTTTAAAGATTTTCCCTATATAAGCCATGTAAAACCAAAGGGCCCCCGAGGCAGGGGCATTTTTGGCCCCAGCACCATAATTTGAACAATCCTGGTAGGGGTCCACCAGATGACGCTACATACCAAATATCAAAGACCTTGGCCTTGCGGTTTCAGAGAAGAAGATTTTTAAAGATTTTCCCTATATAAGCACATGTAACACCAAAGGGCCCCGTGGTGGGGGCATTTTTGACCCCAGGGCTATAATTTGCACAATCTTGGTAGAGGAATTTACAAGATGAAGCTTCATACCAAATAACAAAGACCTGGGCCTTGCGGTTTCAGAGAAGAAAATTTTTAAAGATTTTCCCTATGTAAGCCCATGTAAAACCAAAGGGCCCCGGGGAAGGGGCATTTTTGGCCCCAGCACTATAATTTGAACAATCTTGGTAGCGGTCCACAAGATGAAGCTTCATACCAAATAGCAGACTCCTGGGCCTTGCGGGTTCAGAAGAAAATTTTTAAAGATTTTCCCTATATAAGCCCATTTAAAACCAAAGGGCCCCCAGGCCGGGGCATTTTTGGCCCCAGCACTATGTTTGAACAATCTTGATAGGGGTCCACTAGATGAAGCTTCATACCAAATATCAAAGACCTGGGCCTTGCGGTTTCAGAGAAGAAGATTTTTAAAGATTTTCCCTATCTAAGCCCATGTAAAACCAAAGGGCCCCAGGGCGGGGGCATTTTTGGCCCCAGCACTATAATTTGAACAATCTTGGTAGGGGTCCACTAGATGAAGCTTCATACCAAATATCAAAGACCTGGGCCTTGCGGTTTCAGAGAAGAAGATTTTTTAAGATTTACCCTATATAAGCCCATGTAAAACCAAAGGGCCCCAGGGCGGGGCCATTTTTGGCCCCAGCACTAGAATTTGAACAATCTTGGTAGGGGTTCACTAGATGAAGCTTCATACCAAATATCAAAGACCTGGGCCTTGTGGTTTCAGAGAAGAAGATTTTTTAAGTTTTCAGTGAAAAAAATCTATTTCGGGCTCCTGTGACCTATATGTGCAACGGAGCCGAGCCATTTGAACACCTTTGAAAGGGGACCACCTAAGGATCATTCCTTTGAACTTTGGTCAAAATCCCATCAGTGGTTTAGGAGGAGATGTCGTTTGAAGAAAATGTTTACGCACGGATGACAGACAAAAAGTGATCCTAATATTAAACACAAGAGGGCCATGATGGCCCTGGATCGCTCACCTGATCCAAAGAGTAACAAGTGGGCCCCGGGGAGGGCCATTATTGACCCACAAGGTTATAATGTGCATTATGTTGTGGGAGGTCTAAAAAGGTGAAGCTTCATACCAAATATCAACAAAGGCTATAATTGTCCACTAGATGAAGCTCCATACCAAATATCAAAGACATGGGCCTTAAAGTTTCAGAGAAGAAGATTTTTAAAGATTTTCCCTATATAAGTCCATGTAAAACCAAAGGGTCTCGGGGCGGGGGCATTTTTGGCCCCAGGGCTATAATTTGAACAATCTTGGTTGAGGTCCATTAGATGAAGCTTCATACCAAATATCAAAGTCCTGGGCCTTGTGGTTTCAGAGAAGAAGATTTTTAAAGATTATCCCTATACAAGCCTATGTAAAACCAAAGGGCCCCGGGGCGGGGCCACTTTTGGCCCCAGCACTATAATTTGAATCATCTTGGTAGGGGTCCTTTAGAAGAAGCTTCATACCAAATATAAAAGACCTAAGCCTTGTGGTTTCAGAGAAGAAGATTTTTAAAGATTTTCCCTAAATAAGTCTATGTAAAGCCAAAATGCCCCGGAGCGGGGGCATTTTTGGCCCAAGGTCTATAATTTGAACAATCTTGGTAGGGGCCCACTAGATGAAGCTTCATACCAAATATCAAAGTCCAGGGCCTTGCGGTTTCAGAGAAGAAGGTTTTTAAACATTTTCCCTATATAAGCCTATGTAAAACCAAAGGGCCCCGGGGCGGGGACATTTTTGGCCTCATCACTATAATTTGAATAATCTTGTTAGGGGTCCTTTAGATGAAGCTTCATACCAAATATAAAAGACCTAGGCCTTGTGGTTTCAGAGAAGAAGATTTATAAAGATTCCCTAAATAAGTCTATGTAAAGCCAAAATGCCCCGGAGCGGGGGCATTTTTGGCCCCAGGGCTATAATTTGAACAATCTTGGTAGAGGTCCACAAGATAGAGCTTCATACCAAATATCAAAGACCTTGGCCTTGCAGTTTCAGAGAAGAAGATTTTTAAAGATTTTCCCTATATAAGCCTATGTAAAACTAAAGGGCCCCGGGGCGGGGGCATTTTTGGCCCCAGCACTATAATTTGAACAATCTTGGTAGGGGTCCACTAGATGAAGCTTCATACCAAATATCAAAGACCTGGGTCTTGCGGTTTCAGAGAAGAAGATTTTTAAAGATTTTCCCTATATAAGCCCATGTAAAACCAAAGGGCCCCGGGGCGGGGGCATTTTTGGCCCCAGCACTATAATTTGAACAATATTGGTAGGGGTCCACTAGATGAAGCTTCATACCAAATATCAAAGACCTGGGCCTTGTGGATTCAGAGAAGAAGATTTTTAAAGATTTTCCCTATATAAGCCCATGTAAAACCAAAGGGCCCCGGGGCGGGGGCATTTTTGGCCCCAGCACTATAATTTGAACAATCTTGGTAGAGGTCCACATGATGAAGCTTCATACCAAATATGAAAGACCTGGGCCTTGCAGTTTCAGAGAAGAAGATTTTTAAAGATTTTCCCTATATAAGCCCATGTAAAACCAAAGGGCCCCGGAGTGGGGGCATTTTTGGCCCCAGCACTATAATTTGAACAATCTTGGTAGGGGTCCACTAGATGAAGCTTCATACCAAATATCAAAGACCTGGGCCTTGTGGATTCAGAGAAGAAAATTTTTAAAGATTTTCCCTATGTAAGCCCATTTAAAACCAAAGGGCCCCGGGGCGGGGCATTTTTGGCCCCAGCACTATAATTTGAACAATCTTGGTAGGGGTCCACTAGATGAAGCTTCATACCAAATATCAAAGACCTGGGCCTTGCGGTTTCAGAGAAGAAGATTTTTTAAATTTTCGGTGAAAAAAATCTATTTTTGGCTCCTGTGACCTTGATGTGAAACGGACCGGAACCATTTGAATAACTTTGAAAGGGGACCACCTAGGCATCATTCCTGTGAAGTTTGATCAAAATCTGATCAGTGGTTTGGGAGGAGATGTCATTTGAAGAAATTGTTTACGGACGGACGCACGGACGCACGCACGCACGGCGGACGACGGACAAAAAGTGATCCCAAAAGCTCACCTCGTCACTACGTGACGGTGAGCTAAAAAGTGCCTTCAATAGTCTTCAGCTGTGTCTTAAATATTGATAAAAACAAAAACCGCACTCAGAAATGTCATACTTTTCGCTCACTTCCGGTGGTTTGGTCCAATATTTAAACGTCGATAACATTTCAGCCATTGTGAAAATTTTCATTTTGTTAACAATATTTCCAACGTTAGATGATGCGTAATAACTGGTAAAAATGGGAAGCACATTCGCGACACAAATCATTTGACTCAATGTAAACTTGAACAGCAAGATTTGGACCCTTGCTTTGTACCTGTGGCTCTACCTGATAAATCGTAGCTATCATTACAAATTTTATTCGATAAATCAGACATGCCACTGATGCTACGTTATATAATAGCAATTCAAATTTCATTAAAATGTTTCGCCAGTGACAACTCAAAATTGAGTGTATAGTTTCTATTTCCGGTGAGTATAGTTTGGAAAATTTGAGCTCTTTAAAATCTTTCACATTAAAATTGTCTAAGTCTGTGACCTTGACCTTGAGGTCATAGGCATGGGTGTGGGGTATTGCTGAATAAAACACTGTACCTATATCTATCATCATATGAAACAAAGCCATCATAAAAGTTCAGGTTCTACCAGGTACAAATACCTTAACTGGAGTCTTTAACATGGAAAATTTCTAAGTCCATGACCTTGACCTTGAGCCCATGGGCATGGGTGGGGGTACCCCTGAATAAAACTTTGGACCTATATCTATAATCATACCAAATATGAACCAATTCCATCAAATGGTTTGGAAAATATGAGTTCTAAAATGTTCAAGTCTACCTGTTACAACAACCTTAGCCTGAGTCTTTAACATCGAAAATGTCTAAGTCTGTGACCTTGACCTTGAGGTCCCAGGCATGGGTGGGGGTATTGCTTAATAAAACGTTGGACCTATATCTATCATCATACCAAAGATGAACCAGTTCCATCAAATGGTTAGGAAAATATGAGTTCTAAAAGTTCAGGCTCTATCTGTTACAAAAACTTTAACCTGAGGTTACAGGATCACGTACGTACACACACACGTACAGACGGACGTACACATGTACGCACGTACGGAAAACCGAAAAACTATATGCCCCCTGCATCATATGATGCGGGGGCATAAAAATGTTGGAAAATCATATGCTCATATGTATTCCTCTTAATCCATTTTCAACTGAACTGAATCTTCCCCTTTTCAAAATTAAGGCGTCAAGTTGAGTTAGATCCAGGAAGTCCTTTAGAAAATTGTGGTGCTTTTTGCAAACAGTGAAGGCACTGTTCAGATGCTGCAGAATAGATGCCACATTCTGCGGCAGTGTCTCATCTTACCAGTGTACCCATTTTGTGGGGTCCTATCTGAAATGGGCCCCTGCCCATCAGGGCGTGGAGAAATAGATTGGGCTACATGGTACTTCCACACAGAGCTGAAACCTATCATGCACAAGTACTGTTAAACGACTTAGAAGGTCTAAGCCTGCCCAGGCAAAGTGCAGTCAAAGTGCAGAAGGTTGGACTGTCTTTGCATATAAACCCTATTGGTTCATTAGGCGGGAGGGGTTGAGATGTTATTTCATCTCAATGTCGGGTAAAAGCCCAACAAAAATGTAAGCAACGTCTCCAAAAATGATGTAAATAGTGTTGATGGGGACGATAAACCTCAAATCAAACAAACAAACTCATGTGGATCTGCACTGTTTGCAAACATACCCATTTTGGGGGTTCCCATCTGAAACGTGTTAACCCTTGAAGCACCAATCACAACTAGAATACAACATTTTCAGAGCATATTTTTTTCCCATTCTTCAGAGGAAATAAGGCTTGACCATTTGCCTGATATGTCAGGCCTTATTTTATACTGGGCAGAGGTTTGGCCTGAAATGTTAAGCTTTATTTACTCTCAAAAATAAGACAAAATAGATTGACATCAACTCCAAAATTTTCTTGGGCCCTTATCCTTCTGATCACAACATTTTCTATCTTTGCTAACAGTGTAGATCCAGATCAGATGGCTTCTGAAAGAAGCCATCTGATCAGGATCTACACTGTTTGTCATGCAGTTTGTGAAATGACCAACTATGTTAAATTAAGTACATGTAATTTGATTGGTGGATAGTTAGAAATGGGAGTTAAGTTGGCTTCTGAAGAAGCAATCTGATCTGGATCTACAGTGTTTGTAGTTTTTGAAATGAACAAATATGTTAAATCAAGTAATTTGATTGGTGGATAGTCAGAAATGGGAGTGACTAAACTAAGTAATCCAGCAGATAAATGATTAACCCTTGTCCTGCTGAGCCCGTATATGCCTTATTTTCCAAACAATGGAGATCCAGATCAGATGGCTTCTGATGAAGCCATCTGATCAGGATCTACATTGTTTGTCATTCAGATTGTGAATTTGTTGCAATAATTTGCATCAAGTAATCTGATTGGTTGATAATCGGCAGTGGGTGTGGCATATATAAATATTCAGCAGGTCAAGGGTTAAAAGGTTAAGAGTACACGCTGTTTGACACTTACAGTACGTTGTTCATCTCCTTCCCTAATTTTAAAGTTGTGTTCAAACAAGGCGTACATAACTCGTCCAATACCGAAAGATGGTTCTATCACAGATGGTGTAAACTCTTCAACTGCAATAAGATAATGAAAGGCAAATATAGTGTCAAA
The DNA here is from genome assembly GCA_963580285.1 of Lucinisca nassula. NCBI lineage: Eukaryota > Metazoa > Mollusca > Bivalvia > Lucinida > Lucinidae > Lucinisca > Lucinisca nassula. Next base: position 47,954,191 of record OY757025.1, on the reverse strand, counting down.
GAAAAAACACAACAACATCGGGGCTTGAAGAAATAGATGGGCTGCATGATGCTTTCAGGCAGAGCTTGAGCTGACCGCACATGAATACTGGTAAACCACTAAGACGATCTAAGCAAGGCAAAGTGGTGCGAGTCAGACCGTCCATGCGTATAAACCCTTTTGGTTTCATTAGGTGGCAGAGCTTGATATGTCATTTCATCTAAATGTCGGGTAAAAGACCCACAAAATTGGAAGCAATGTCTCCAAAATGACCTACATAGTGTTGACGGGGATGCTAAACCTCAAATCAAACAAACAAAAAACTGTCATTTGGAAAATTAAATTTTCAGTTTTACAGTCTGATATTTCATTTTACTGCTCTGCTGATGCGTGGTCGTGAAAAGAAACTCCAGACCATAAAACTGCCAATTTACCTCCTCAAAATGACGATTTTGCATACAGTTATCCCTATTCTAATGCATTTATTCAGTTGTTTTGTTACACAATAGTAATACAATGAAACTTTGATGGCTCCTTCACCAATGGCTAGTTTAATAAGGCTCTCTCGAACTCGTTCTTGAGTCCCTTGGAAAAAGTTCATAACTGCAGATATTAATACATTTGGGATAATTGTCTCAGTTGAGCTTAAAAATGTATGTTGTGTGTACTCATTAGAATCGCCTTGATAAGGCAATTTTAATGAGTACATTTAACATACATTTATTTTGAAGAAAACTGAAAGATGTCCATATTATGCCTCCTGACTTGGCTCTAATATCAACCCTCAGTGGCTCGAACTATCTCAGTTTCAAAATATTTTCAGGATCCCTTCAAGGTGTTTGAGCCATTGAAGTTCAAACGTATTTGCTCAAAGCAGCAAGCACTGTAAGCTTCATAAAACCAAATGCCAGCCATGAAAAGTTACATTGCATGTTGACATCGCGTCTCTGACATTATATCGCAGGATATACCATCCCAAATGTTTGACATTTTTCAATCAGTTCTGTACCCTTTTTACCAATTTTTTTTTTTGACAGACAGGCCTGAGCAACCAAAGTAGACCCAGATAAGACACCACAGAAAGCAGTGTCTCATCAATGTTTCCCACTCATCAAGCTATTTTAAGAAAACATTGGGTAGTTAATTGTACTTGTTCAAATTTTATAAAAAAGTATGGTAAGGAGTTGAGGTGTCCAACTACTTAAGCTAAATATGGTAGTACAACATTTTTAAATGCATTAGGACTGGCTTTATGTTGTTGATGCATATTATTCATTTATTGCCCTAGAGGGGAATATGACGATTTGTTCACCGGAGCAAGTAATATTGCCCGAGGATCCCAAAGGACAAGAAAATAAAAACTACACTATGTCGAACCACATCATGGTTCATCTTAGTGTTGTTTTTATTTTCTTGTCCTTTGGGATCATTGATTCCATTTGGAATTTTGAAAAAATTTGAGGGTCACTGATGAGGCCTAGTTGGCCGAAACAAGCTAGTCTGGCCCAGATCAACTGGTACACTCCACAAGTTTCAGTTCTGTGGAGTATTCTTTGCTTCCAAAAAAGAACCGTTTATACAACATACAGTCGACGCTCATTATCTCGAACCCCATGGAAGTGGATAAAAAAGTTCGAGTTATCCATAGTACGAGATAACCAAAGTGTGACTTCACATGCATGTCGAAGCCCATTATTTGCCATGATATGCTTGGTATTCTTGTATTCTAGAGTAATAGTACTTAATGCACAGCTTATTGAGTTTTTAATTTTTAATATTTGTTTATGAAAGTAATGGAGGTTGTCAAAGTATAGTGATTATAAAGAATTTCTCACATGTTTTGTTGTCTTTTGGGTTTCTGCAAATTCGGGTATCCAAATAAGCAAAAAATTGATATGTACTTAAATGGACTGGTTCCCCACCTGTGAATGAAATGCTTATACCACTTCTGTGCGCAGTACATGTTATACGTTTAATGGTAGTCCCTCGTATTGATTTAAGCAGTTCAGGTCCTGCCTAGAAAGTTGGTCATGAGCCATCTTTTTAGGATTTAGACTGTTTGTATGTGCATCGGGACAAGGGACAGTACTCAATTTTGACACTAATGTCAGACGAGTACGCAAAACATCCAATTAAAGAGCCTTGTCATACCTAATCATAAATAGGTACAAATCAGAGCCCTCTTTTATCACGGAAATCTTGGAAATCATTGAAACAAGACGGTGTCAAGATCAAAGGTTGAGCACCGTGTGTCAGTCCTTATTACACGCATGTGATATTCGTAATAGCGGTAAAGGTATTGTTTGCTCTAATTTTAATTGCGAACGCACCTGGACAAATTGCAAAATTAAAAACATTATGAGTTTTGATGAACTGTTGTTAAGGTCTACTATTATTTTCTTTAACTGAAAGACCAGCAGCATTGTTTATTTTTTTTTTCTTACTTCTTTACGTCATGAATCCTGTTTGGGTTACGCAGTAGTAAAAACAGGGAAAAATGTACTCAGGAACTGAAAATAATAGGCGAGACAGCTTAAGTGTTGACTTAAAGGTAGTTCAACACATGCGAAGTTGAAATACAATAAATATATAGGGGAAATGTACGGACTTAGAAATCGGTTCGACATAAGTGATAGGATCTAGATAGGCTAGGTAAAGATAATGAGAGTCAACGGTATTTAACTTCACTACAGCTGGTGTTAAGGGAATGCTTGCCGGCCATAAAAAGTCTCCCTGCCCTTCATCATATTGTAGTTTATATGTTCTTGTCCTTTGGGATCATAGATTCCATTGTGGGGTTTTGAAAATACAGTAAAACCTGCCTTAGTGGCCACCTCTGTTAAGCAAGCAACCTATCTTAAGCAAGCAGGCATTCAGTTCCCGAAAAAGGAAACTGCATTAAAATTCACCTGTGTTAAGCAAGCACCTGTCTTAAGCAAGCACTTTTTGAATATCCCACAGGTGCTTGCTTAATACAGGTTGGACTGTATTTGAGGGCCACTGATGAGGCCTAATTGGCAGAAACTAGCCAGTCTGGCCCAGAAAGGGTATACTCCACACTTTTCAGTTCTGTAGAGTATCCCTTGTTTCTAAAGGATCTCTTTCCTAGAACACATTGTTTGCTTTGAAATGACAAATGGACTTGTCCAACTTATAGCAATGGAAGAGTCCACTAGTATACAATGGGTTAATAAAGGTGGCCACTATGACAGGTTTTAATGTCTTAAAGTCATGAAGATGTCAGGGGCACAAAAATTTGACACATTGATTGTCGTACAGTAATTATCCTGGGACCTGTACATCAAATTCTTACCATGTACTGTCTTCTGATATTTCTTGACTTTAATCATGTCTTGTTTGATCGTAAACGACTGGCTATTTATAGATATATCTGTCTCCCTAAAATACAAGATACAAGATAATGAGAAACTTATCGCAAAAGCTTATATAAGTTTTAGTGAACCTCCATGGAGCTATGGGCAAAAACAGTTTTTCACATATATCAGGGTAGATAACTGAGGAACCAGAATGGTCTTAGTGGCAGTCCTTGGTCACAGTATCCTTCTTTAGGGGGAATGGAACACCTAGCAGATTTTGCCACCATTTTCCCAAAGGGAGACAAGTTTCGGGACTTCCTGTTTGCTTTTCTAGTAGCCCTGTCCCACTGAGTGAGTGTTAGAGTTTTACGTCTCACCAACAGCTAAGGTCATACGGCGATGGGACCTCAGTTTAAAGACCCATCCATATGTCTCCTGTCCCACCGAAAAAGGGTTCTACTCTTAAAGGAAAGAATTTGCTCCTTAGGAGCAAATTCTTTCCTTTAAGAGTTGACCACTAATGACATGGGAGAAAAAAATACTTTTGCAGGAGTTGCCTCCCCTGAAGGTGTATCCATTCCCCTTAAGTATTCTACGCATCTTTAAAATTTCAAAAAGATATTCCCTACGATAATGAAGTTACAGACCAATAACAGTTTTTCACATACAGTCGAACCTGTGCTTACGGTCACCTCCGAATAACGGTCCCCTTATTACAACGGTCATTTTCAACCCCTCCCATCGAACTTCCCTAATAAATTAACTGGGAATAGCGGTCCACTGTGCACTACGGTCAACGGTCACGTTATTCAGTCCCAAACTGAGTTGCTGTCATTGAATAACGGTCTATAATTGAATCCATCACGCTCATGATTTCACCTTTGAGGTAATTATCGCCATTGATTGGCATATAATTGGCCTGCTTGATTAGTGTTGCAGTCCTTAATCCTGGCGATCTGGTCAAACATGTTACGGTTTGTGAGTGAGTTGAATTGAATAAATCCATTGCATTCTGTTTTACACAAGAACTGAAGATAGTTTATTAGAAAAGTGAAGAAAAATTGAGTAAACATTTTTTTTTTAATTGGCGGACAATCCTAAAGACGGTAAAACTAGCCCAGTAAGTAAATCACAATAATTGCGGCACTGTCAATTCAGGGACAAACCATCTGTGTATTTATTACGGTTCAAGTATGACACTTTTGTTAATCCCTGTCATATAATTGCCACCCTGCGGTGCGTGTCGATAAGGTGTGAAAATATGGTCAAGTCATGTCTCTAATTTGCGTTTATCCTCCAGTCATAAAATTTAATCCAAGATCAATGTGAAAATGATTTAATCCTCCTCAGACAATTAGCTACATCTAACGGTATATGTTTGCATAATAAAAACGGACTACTCTACGATCTCATGAATGGTTATGTTTTGGCGCCAAATAGCAGACGCTCGAAGGGAAAGGTCGAACACTGTTGTTGGTTATTGACACGGAGGGATAATTCGGGAGCTATACAGCGCTGTTTTCTTTCCACCTCTATTCACAACCGTTTAGCTATCGAGAAAATATTTTTTACCGGTTCCAAACATTTTTTATGAAAGATTTAAACACGTGTGGGGTTGCTGGCGTCGAATGACGCAACAAATAAACATGTAAATTAAATGGAAAACAATATGCTTCTTCATCCAGTGACAGCTTGCTTTTTAATCAATAAATGTAAGAATTTTTGGACACTGTCGGCCTGCTGGTAATTGTCAAACCTCCGAATAAAGGTCACCTGTGAATAACGGCCAAATTTGTCCTGTCCCATAGATGGCCTTTGTTCACAGGTTTGACTGTATATCAAGGGCAGATAACCGAAAAAACAGTGCTGCTTGGCCACAATATGCTACCTTAAGTAATCTGTATGTCAGTGAAGCTTCATCTATGTATTCCATATAGTAAAGCAAAACAGGCAAAAAACTACTTTATAATTGGGAACTGACAAGGGTCATAACATTCCCGATATAAATGTGTATGCAAAACCTGAAGAAATTCTGTGAAGAATACTCACAGATGGATGGAAAACACAGACAGACTCTGGTGTGTATATCATAATAAATCATCATTATTGTGTGGCAGAGTATAACTAGATGTCAGTGGGCAGGGCCTACAAAATATCCCCGCAACAGTCTAAAACCAAGTTTTGAGGTCATTCAAGGGCCATAACTCTGCTGAAAATTGATGCAAAGAGCCTTGTCACTGTCTCAAGCTATATCTTGCCAACATAAATTCACATACAAAATCTGATCAAAACCCATCATTTCTTTTTCACAATATTGGAAACAAATTTTCAACATCATTCAAGGGCCATAACTCTGCTAAAAATGCAAGCAAGAAGCCGTGTAACAATCCCAAGCAATATCTTGTCAATATAAATTCACATGCTAAATTTGATCAAAATCCATAAATTCTTTTTCAAGATATTGAGCAGAAACAAATTTTTTATGTCACTCAAGGGCCATCACTCTCCTGAAAATAGATGCAAAATGCCGCATAATGATCCCAAGCTAGATCTTGTCAACATAAATTCACATGCAAAATTTGATCAATATCCATCAATTCTTCATAAAGATATTGAGCAGAAACGAATTTTTGACGTCATTCAAGGGTTAGAACTATGCTGAAAATATAAGCAAAATGCCGTGTAACAATTCACAAGCAAAATCCATAGATTCTTTCTTTAAATATTCAGCAGAAAAAAAATCAAGGGCTGTATCTCTGCAGGATATGGATGCAAAATGCGGTGTAACAATCCCAAGCTTTATCTTGTCAACATAAATTTATATGCCAAATTTTACCATAAATCATCAATTCTTTCTCAAGATATTGAGGGGAAACAAATTTATGATGTCAGTCATGGGCCATAACTCTGCTGATAATTGACATAATATATCATGTAACAAACCCAAGCTATATCTTATCAACATAAATTCACATCCCAAACTTGATCAAAACCACTGATTCTTTCTCAAGATATTGAGCGGAAACATACTTTGACGTCATTCAAGGGCCATAACTCTGCTGAAAATTGACAATATTTTGTAACAATCCCAAGCTATATCTTATCAACATAAGTTCATATGCCAAATTTGATCAAAACCAATGATACTTTCAAGATTTTTGAGTCATTCAAGGGCCATAACTCTGCTGAAAATATACGAGAAATGTCACCTAAGAATCCCAAGCTATATCTTGTCAACATAAATTCATATGCAAAATTTGATCAAAATCCATCAAATATTTCTTAAGATATTGAGCGGAAACGAATTTCTGAACCATTCAAGGGCCATAACTCTGCTGAAAATAGAAGCAAAATGCATTGTAATGATCCCAAGCTAGAGGTGGTCATTATCAATTTATAAGAAAAATTTGATCAAAATCCATCATTTCATTTTCAAGATATTGAGCAGAAATGACGGATGGATAGACAGACCGATGGACAGAATGTGAAAACAGTATACACCCCATACTTCATATGCGGGGGTATAACAAGGATTCTACTGAAGGCTATGTCACATGCCTGTGAGTGTACCTGTGAGAAATAGGCTTGAACATTACGGTTGATACAAGGGTTGACACAAATGTTGAGGTATTGGCAAACAAAATAGCGGATGATAAATCAGACTTCATTAAAGAAGATGTGACAAAAATAGATATTTTGCATATTTTATCATGAAAATTTTGTCTCTTTTAAGGGGAATGGGTACACTTTAGGGGAGGCAACTCCTGGAAAAGTATTTTTGTCTCCCATGTCAATAGGGGTCAACTCTAAAAGGAAAGAATTTGCTCCTGAGTAGCAAATTCTTTAAGAGTAGACCCCTTTTCCATTGGGACATGTCTTATAGAAAAGTGAACCAGAAGTCCCGAAAGTTGTTTCCCTTTGAAAAATGGTAGAAAAATCTGTCAGGTGTTCCCATTCCCCTTAACCTGTTTTATACAGGAAACTCCAAAACCAGTCATTGGTAAACAGTGCAGGTCCAGATCAGATGCCACATTCTAGATGCCGCAGATGAATAGGGCCTTCACTGTTTGTGGTAAGTTCAACCATTTTCTACATAAATATCTTAAAGTAACTGAACCTGAGAACCCTAAATACTGAAATGGACTCCCTCTTAAATAAGATGGACTATTCTGAAGAAAATGCAAAATGATGTAACTTAAGCTGCCACAACAAACTGCATCTCAAACTTTGTCTGCTGCATATTCTTGCCAACTTTTCCAACGATTTTTTGCAATGCATTATGGAAAACAGTATGGGCCATGATCAGAGAAGCAGTCTAATCTGGGATTACACTGTTTGCCCCTGATCAATAGAGGAGCAGTCAGGTCTGGCTCTACACTGTTTGACACAATGACTTTTGAAGTAAACAGCAGACAAGAAACTAAACAACTACATGTACGAGGGTCATCCAAAAATAACTGATCAGTGGGTTACAATTTTTTTATTTATTGACGTACGTATCTAATATTTGGCACGATTGCTGATCAATATCTCCGTCAAAGATTGCGCGCCAAAACACGACGTTACGTGACGTCATCTTTACGTGACGTCATTTATCGCAACGTAATGGCGGACTGCGCGTTCACGCTGACGCGGGAAGAACAGATTACGTATATTAAGATTGAATCAAGACGAGGAAAAGGCGCACCTGAGATTCTAAACGCTCTTGAAGAAGTTGTACCAACGTCAGTACTTGCGTATAGTACAATCAGGAGGTGGGTACGTGAATTTAATAATGGGAGGAGCAATGTAAGCAACAAGCACCTGTGCGGAAGGCCTGTGTCTGCAACGGATGGTGAAAATGTTGAAAAAGTAGCCAAACTATTGAATGATGATAGAAGATATACATGCGCCGAGATAGCTCATGAACTGGATATAAGCCATGGGTCAGCACATTCCATTCTGCTTGAACGTTTGAAAATGAGAAAAGTTGCAGCCAGGTGGGTGCCTCACATGCTGTCAGATTCCGAAAAACACCATCGGGTAAAAATCGCTCGCTCACTCCTGCATAGGTATGGAGAAGAAGGAGATGAAATGCTTCAGAGAATTGTAGCAATCGACGAAACGTGGATACGGTCTTTTGAGCCTGAATTAAAGCGGCAAAGTAGTGAATGGCATACAAAAGATTCACCGAGGCCATTAAAATTTCGCCGAAGTCAGAATTGTCCCAAGATGTAGATGATATTTGCGTATGATTTCCGTGGCGTTCTTACCTCACACCGGGTACCAACAGGTCGAACAGTCAATAAAGAATATTATGAAAAGTATCTACGGACAATACTTCGTCCAGCATTACGCCGCAAGCGCTCAGAACTTATTAACTGCACGCCGTTAATTCTGCACGACAACGCGTCACCACACAAAAGTAACGTTGTCAAGGAGCTGTTGGAAGGGTATGGCTGGGAAGTGCTCGATCACCCCCCGTATTCGCCAGATTTGTCTCCTCCCAATTGCGACCTGTTTCCAAAGTTGAAAGAACCTTTACGGGGAAACCGTTATGACAGTTTGGACGAGTTAGATGTGCCGTAAACGCAGAGGTCCGACGCATCAACTTCAGTTACTTAGCAACCGGTATAGAAGCGTTACCAAGCAGATGGAATTCTGTCATACGTTCGAGGGGAGATTACTTCGAAGGACTGTGAAGAAGTAAGCTGTATTTAAAACCTATTTTAATAGTTATAAGGCATTGATCAGTTATTTTTGGATGACCCTCGTATTAATGGCATCTTAACCTTTACTACACTCTTGGCTAATTCAGCAGACGACAAATTGTTGATATTTTTCTTGTTTATCCAAAAAAACAGGACTTGTCATCTCATGCAAATTGTCTCCATAGGAGACAGTTTGGATGAAATGTCAAATCCTGTTTTCAAAACAGGAGTCTGGACTCGACATCTCATGCAAATTGTTTCCATAGGAGACAGATTGTATGAAATGTCAAATCCTGTTTTCAATTTGCATGAAATATCAAAACCAGTTTTCAGGCTGGAAATCTCATGCAGACAATTTGCATGAAATGTCTACCGATAATCCTGTTTTCGGGAAAAAAAATAAGAAAACTATTTCAAAATGTCCGTCTGCTGAAAAAGTATACCCAGCATGCACTGCATCAAGAGTTAAAGGCATGCGCTTACCCTTTGTCTTGAAGATGTTTCTCCAACGCCTCTACTTCTTCTGATGTAAGCTTGGAGAGATGCTCCGTCACCTGTTTTGCATCTTTCTTGAATAATTTCCCGACAAGTCCTTTTTCTACCTGACATTCCACCACATCTATAGTTTTGTATGGAAGATTAAGGAATATTAACCCTTTTTGTACCAAATGGAGTGAGTGTTTTGAGTATTACGTCCCACCAACAGCAACAGGTCATATGGACACGGGACCTCAGTTTAAAGAATTATCCGAAAGTCTGGAGAAGCCCGGGATCAATCCTGCGAGCCCTGGTTTACAAGGCAAGTAGCATAACCACTGCACCACGGAGGCTTCTTTGTACCAAATGGAATCTTCCTCCTTATATAGAGCAGGAGTTCATTTCAAAATTTAGGGGTGTCAGGTTGTGTTTTCTTCAAAATTTATTAGGAACATGGCTGAACATTTTGCAAACAGTGTAGGCCCTGATCAGACGCGTCTGGGCCTGCACTGTTTGCTAAATACCCGTTTTGGGGTTTGGGGTACCAAATGGGTTAAACATGCAGTAAAATTCCCAAACATCATGCTAACAAGTCCATGCTATGAACATCCCGTTAAACCCCACTTTATATCGAGAAAACTGGGGTTTATGGGGGTAAACATTGTTTTTCTTATTTCTGCTCAAAGACATAGGTTATGGGTACTCGTAAGAACTACCTAAGTGGGGCAAAAATAAAATTATCTTCATTATGCTTCCTGGTATGGCACTAAAAGTAACCCTCAGTGGCTCAACCAACCAGTCTTGAACAAATGTCCATGGTCCCAAAGGGGTTTGACCCATCGAAGATTGACTTTTTGATCAAGAGCCACATTAAACTTTCATTAAAGCTATATTTTTAAGACAACTTTAGATAACAAAATTTATCATTTAGTAAAATTCATGTAAACACATGAACGGCTTTGAATATAGAAAGGTTCAACGATGGGTCCCAAAAATTAATAGATTATACTGAAAAATTACCAATTATAGTAAAGAGGTTGCTAGGCAATTCACCTGACCGAAAAACAGTCAAAACTATCAATCTTCAGTGATAGTTCTCTGGACTGATTGGCTTTTACTACAGGTTCATAGATGTGAAATTCAGATGACCATGAGATAGTCAAAACTGTCAATCCTGGGTAATAAATCTCTGAAAACTGGTTCAAATTGATTGGCTTTTACTACAGGTGCAAAGACGTGAAATAGTCGAAAATGCTTTCTGGTCTAGTAGGTTGGGTATTTGTTTGTTTGTATTGGAGTTCAATGGCCCAGTCAACACTATTTAGGTCATTTTTGAGCCGCTCAGTTTACCTATCCACACTTTTCCTGGGCAGGCTTATACGTAAGCGGTTGACCAGTACAGTGCACATTCTTTAGCCAGAAACTGACAACTGCCCTTCTTGAATCAGCAGAAGGGAAAGAATGACCGTAGAAAAGATTTCATGATCAAACTCCACGAAAGAATGTTGCCGACCCCGGCAGGAATCGAACCCGCATCCTCCTGATCACCAGTCAGACGCGCATCCGACTGAGCTACCAAGGCCGGCAGTAGGTTGGGTAATAACATGAAATATTTTTTTGAGGTTTGAAGGATATAGGTTCCTTAAGTCTTCTTTCTGCCACTAGTCTTGCCCCTGTAGATTTCTGATGGCAAGTCAAGTCATAACAGGATCTGTCAGCACATCCAACACATTCTATCCAGCCCTGGAATTACAAAGGTACAAGGGGAGGTCAGAAAATTCATGCAGCAAGGTATACACCACAACCTCATTATAACACTTTTCATTATAACAGGGTTTTGGATGTAACATGGTTTCAAGATGGATCCCAAAATGTATAGATTATATAGAAAAATGACCATAAATGGTCATTTTTCTATAAAATCTATACATTTTTGTTTAGATATAATATGATCATTTAACTACCATGATTTCTGCTTTGGATCCCACTATAGTGTTATAAAGAGGTTGTGCTGTATATTTCAGCAACAGACCACACTTCGTACTGTTATTTTCAATACAGTCTCCATCTAAGGCATCTATCTACCCCACTTTTTCTTTAGACTGCCTATACCTTTAAAATATTAGAAATGAGTCAAAAGGACACAGATGCCCCTGCCTGGTAGTGCAATGAAGAAAACTTAAACGCAAATTGCTAACGCCATCTGAGATACTGATGCAGATGGAGAGACAACGGTAACATCATATCATTTCTATCATCCTTCCAATGGTGGGGGTATAAAAAGTGTAGATGTGAGACTAATGAGTTTGTTTGAATTGAGGTTTCACAATATTTAGGTCATTATGGTTATGGAACAGTAGAACTTCAATGTTCCATGGCTCATTTCAACTTGTTCTTCTTTGGGGGTGGTTTTGTTTGTTTGATTTGAGGTTTACTGTCCCTATTAACACTATTTAGGTCATTTGGGAGACTTGGCTTCTAATTTTGTGGGACTTTTAGCTGACAGTGAGATGAAATGTTATCTCAAGCGCTACCACCCAAACAAACCAATAGGGTTTATATGCATGGACGGTCCAATTCGCACCATTTTGCCTGGGCAGGCTTTGACCTTCTGGCAGTTTACCAGTACTCATGTGCAGTCGGTTTCAGCTCTGCATAGAAACATCATGCAACCCAATCTATTTCTCCAAGCCCAGATGGGCGAGGGCCCAATTTTAATGAGTACATACAACATATATTTTCATTATACGGTAAGAAAGATGTCCCTAAATTATCCCTATATACAGTTGAGCTTCAATAACAAGAATACCTTTGGGATCCCTGGCTCCAGGCCATGGGGGCACAATGGGGATCACTTACGGTTATCTTTATGATCTTCTATAAAGTTGAGGCATGTTATGTGTACTAATTAGAATCGCCTCATTGAGGTGATTCTAATGAGTACACAAAACATACCTTTTAAGGATATGTTTGTTTGAGGTTTAATGTCCCTGTCAATATTATTTAGGTCATTTTGGAGGTGATGTTTCCAATTTTGTGGGACTTTTTCCAGTTACTGAGATGAAATGACATCTCAATCCCTGCCACCCATTGGAACCAATAGGGTTTATATGCATGGAGGGTCCAACTTGCAAATCTTTGCCTGAGCAGGCTTAGACCTTCTAAGTGATTTACCAGTTCTGCGTGCAAGCATCATGCAGCCCAAACTATTTCTCTAAGCAGGGGCTTTCCTTTAAAGGATAAAATCAGGAAAAACTAGAGAAAGTGCCCAGTGGGGCACATATACCCCCGGCCAGTGCCATCACCTCTGCTGGAAAAGGCAATGTCTATAACTTCTTTGCATAAACAGTCCATATTCCATATACAGTCGAACTTCATTGGCTCGAACACCTTTGGGACCTCCAAAATCTGTTCGAGACAGAGGTAGTTCGAGCCACTGCGGGCTACTTTTAGGAGGCATAAGGTGGTAAGTTTGAATCTTCTTTTCGGTGTTCGATAATATAAATGTATGCTGTGTGTACTCATTAGAATCGCCTCAAGAGGCGATTCTTATGAGTACAAACAGTATACATTTGAAAGACAAAAGACGATGATATCCTTAATGTTCCCTCTATTTCTTATGTAGAGACAATTCCTAGGGGTTCAAGAACGGGTTCGACTCAGCCATGGTAAACGAGCCATCTGTGTTCGAGCCATCGAAGTTTCACTGTACAAGATAATGCTATAGAGATATCCTGTTCCAAATATGAAGAGAAAAAAACATGGTTACAGACATATCAGCAATGAGAAAGTTTTAACGAAAAACTTTGATGTAAAAGTTGACAAACGGCACCAAGGGGCTTGACCCAGGACCTTAGACACTCCATATGAATGATAATGCTATAGAGATATCCTGTGCCCAATATGAAGAGAATCTAACAGGTGGTTACTGAGATATGAGCAATGAAAAAGGTTTAACACAAAACTTTGACGTAAAAGTTGACGAAAGGATGGACAGACCACCAAAGGGCTTGACTCAGGAGCTTAGATATGCCGTATGAAAAGTGACGCTATAGAGATATTCTGTACCAAATATGAAGAGAATCTAACGTGGTTACAGAGATATAAGCAATCAAAAATAGCCATCGGAAGAGATGGCAAATCCCCCGACCAAAAGCCAATATGGCCTTCAGAAGATTGTTCACCAATAGAAAGTGCACCAGAATTAAACCAGCAATATATCACAAAAGTATTGCAGTCATGGCCATCACAAGATTATACTGTCAGGGGAGATAACTAAACAAGAGGGCCATGATGGCCCTGGATCGCTCACCTGATCCATAGTGTAACAAGTGGGCCCCAGAGAGGGCCATTATTGGCCCCAGGGCTTTAATGTACATAATGTTGAGGGAGGTCTTAAAGGTGAAGCTTCATACCAAACATCAACAAAGGCTAAAATTTGAACAATCTTGTCAAAGGTCCACTAGATGAAGCTACACATCAAATATCAAAGACCTGGGCCTAGCGGTTTCAGAGAAGAAGATTTTTAAAGATTTTGCCTATATAAGCCTATGTAAAATCAAAGGGCCCCGGGACAGGGGCATTTTTTGCCCCAGCACTATAGTTTGAACAATCTTGGTAGGGGTCCACTAGATGAAGCTTCATACCAAATATCAAAGTTCTGGGCCTTGTGGTTTCAGAGAAGAAGATTTTTAAAGATTTTCCCTATATAAGCCTATGTAAAACCAAAGGGCCCCGTGGCAGGGGGGGATTTTTTGTCCCAGCACTATAATTTGAACAATCTTGGTAGGGGTCCACTAGACGAAGCTTCATACCAAATATCAAAGTCCTGGGCCTTGTGGTTTCAGAGAAGAAGATTTTTAAAGATTTTCCCTATATAAGCCTATGTAAAACCAAAGGGCCCCGGGGCAGGGGCATTTTTGGCCCCAGCACTAAAATTGGAACAATCTTGGTAGGGGTCCACTAGATGAAGCTTCATACCAAATATCAAAGTCCTGGGCCTTGTGGTTTTAGAGAAGAAAATTTTTAAAGATTTTCCCTATATAAGCCTATGTAAAACCAAAGGGCCCCGTGGCGGGGGCATTTTTGGCCCCAGCACTATAATTTGAACAATCTTGGTAGGGGTCCACTAGATGAAGCTTCATACCAAATATATAAGACCTGGGCCTTGTGGTTTCAGAGAAGAAGATTTTTAAAAATTTTCCCTATATAAGCCAATGTAAAAGCAAAGGGCCCCGTGGCGGGGGCATTTTTGTCCCAGCACTAAAATTTGAACAATCTTGGTAGGGGTCCACTAGATGAAGCTTCATACCAAATATCAAAGTCCTGGGCCTTGTGGTTTCAGAAAAGAAAATTTTTAAAGATTTTCCCTATATAAGCCCATGTAAAACCAAAGGGCCCCGTGGCGGGGGCATTTTTTGTCCCAGCACTAAAATTTGAACAATCTTGGTAGGGGTCCACTAGATGAAGCTTCATACCAAATATCAAAGACCTGGGCCTTGTGGTTCAGAGAAGAAGATTTTTTAAGATTTTCCCTATATAAGCCTATGTAAAACCAAAGGGCCCCGGGGCGGGGGCATTTTTGGCCCCAGCACTGTAATTTGAACAATCTTGGTAGGGGTCAACTAGATGAAGCTTCATACCAAATATCAAAGACCTGGGCCTTGTGGTTTCAGAGAAGAAGATTTTTAAAGATTTTCCCTATATAAGCCAATGTAAAACCAAAGGGCCCCGTGGCGGGGGCATTTTTTGTCCCAGCACTATAATTTGAACAATCTTGGTAGGGGTCCACTAGATGAAGCTTCATACCAAATATCAAAGTCCTGGGCCTTGTGGTTTCAGAGTAGAAGATTTTTGAAGATTTTCCCTATATAAGCCTATGTAAAACCAAAGGGCCCTGGGGCGGGGGCATTTTTGGCCCCAGCACTATAATTTGAACAATCTTGGTAGGGGTCCACTAGATGAAGCTTCATACCAAATATCAAAGACCTGGGCCTTGTGGTTTCAGAGAAGAAGATTTTTAAAGATTTTCCCTATATAAGCCAATGTAAAACCAAAGGGCCCCGTGGCGGGGGCATTTTTCGTCCCAGCACTCAAATTTGAACAATCTTGGTAGGGGTCCACTAGATGAAGCTTCATACCAAATATCAAAGTCCTGGGCCTTGTGGTTTCAGAGAAGAAGATTTTTAAAGATTTTCCCTATATAAGCCTATGTAAAACCAAAGGGCCCCCGTGCGGGGGCATTTTTGGCCCCAGCACTATAATTTGAACAATCTTGGTAGGGGTCCACTAGATGAAGCTTCATACCAAATAACAAAGACCTGGGCCTTGTGGTTTCAGAGAAGAAGATTTTTTAAGTTTTTGGTGAAAAAAATCTGTTTTTGGCTCCTGTGACCTAGATGTGCAACGGACCGGAACCATTTGACCCATATTCAAACTTGACCGAGATATTGTCATGATGATCATTCTGAGCAAGTTTGATTAAGATTGGACCAAAATTGTGGCCCCTAGGGTGTTCACAAGGTTTTTATATGATTTGACCCGCTGACCTACTTTTTAACCCGATATGACCCATATTCGAACTGGACTGAAATATTGTCACAATGGTCATTCTGAGCAAGTTTCATGATAATTGGACCAAAACTGTGCCCTCTAGAGTGTTCACAAGGTTTTTCTATGAATTGACCTACTGACCTACTTTTTGACCCGACATGACCCATATTCAAACTTGACCGAGATATTGTCACAATGATCATTCTGAGCAAGTTTGATGATAATTGAACCATAACTGTGCCCTCTAGAGTGTTCACAAGGACTATCTATGGTTTGACCTACTGACCTACTTTTTGACCCTACATGATCCATATTCGAACCTGACCGAGATATTGTCATGATAATTATTCTGAGCAAGTTTGATGATGATTGGACCAAAACTGTGCCCTCTAGAGTGTTCACAAGGTTTTTCTATGATTTGACCTACTGACCTACTTTTTCACCCGACATGACCCATATTCGAACTTGACCGAGATATTGTCATGATGATCATTCTGAGCAAGTTTGATGATGATTGGACCAAAACTGTGGCCTCTAGTTTGTTCACAAGAAAAAGTTTACGCACGACGGACGACGGACGACGGACGACGCACGACGACGCCGGACATCTTACTGTCACAAAAGCTCACCATGACCTTCGGTCAGGTGAGCTAAAAACCAGGGCACTCAGAAATGTGGTTCTTGCGCATGACATGCCTGCTTAAGCTCATGTATTTCTGTACAAAGTACCATCAATATGTCTCAAAAGGTATTGGAGATATGGTGATCACAAGCTGGTCACACTGTTATATTGGAAGGGTAGATAACTCAAATACCACAGCACCAACAGTTGTGGTTCTTGCACATGACATCCCTTCTGTACCTTGTATACAATTGTGCCAAGTTCCTTTAATATATCTCAAAGGGTGTTGGAGTTATGGCCATCACAAGGTTTTATTGCCAGGGGAGATAACTAAAAAACCAAAGCACTCAGAGTTGTAATTCTTGAGCATGACACACCTGCTTAACCTCATGTACATCTGCATCAAGTACCACCAATATGTCTCAAAGGGTATTGGAGGTACGATGATCACAAGGTTGTCATACTGTTATATTGGAAGGGGAGATAACTCAAATATCATAGCACACAGAGTTGTGGTTCTTAGGCATGAAGCGCCGCCTCAACGTTGTATACAATTGTGCCAAGTACCATCAATATATCTCAAAGGGTATTGGAGTTATGGCCATCACAAGGTTATATTGTCAGGGGAGATAATTAAACAAGAGGGCCATGATGGCCCTGGATCGCTCACCTGATCCATAGAGTAACAAGTGGGCCCCGGGGAGGGCCATTATTGACCCTAAGGTTATAATGTGCATAATGTTGGGGGAGGTCTAAAAAGGTGAAGCTTCATACCAAATACCAGCAAAGGCAATAATTTGAACAATCTTGGCAAAGGTCCACTAGATGAAGCAACACACCAAATATCAAAGACCTGAGTCTTGCGGTTTCAGAGAAGAAGATTTTCAAAGATTATCTCGGGCCCAGGGCGGGGGCATTTGTGGCCCGATGGCTATAATTTAAACAATCTTGGTAGAGGTCCACTAGATGAAGCTCCATTCCAAATATCAAAGACATGGCCTTGCAGTTTCATAAGAAAATTTATAAAGATTTCCCTATATAAGTCTATGTAAAACCAAAGGGTCTCGGGCGGGGGCATTTTCGGCCCCAGGGCTATAATTTTGAACAATCTTGATAGAGGTCCACTAGATGAAATTTCACACCAAATATCAAAGTCCTAGGCCTTGTGGTTTCATAGAAGAAGATTCTGAAAGATTTTCCCTATATAAGTCTATGTAAAACCAAAGGGCCCCGGGGTGGGGGCATTTTTGGCCCCAGCACTATAATTTGAACAATCTTGGTAGGGGTCCACTAGATGAAGCTTCATACCAAATATCAAAGAATTTGGGCCTTGCAGCTTCAGAGAAGAAGATTTTTAAAGATTTTCCTTATATAAGCCTATCAAAAACCAAAGGGCCCTGGGGTGGGGGCATTTTTGGCCCCAGAACTATAATTTGAACAATCTTGGTAGGGATCCACTAGATGAAGCTTATTACCAAATATCAATGACCTGGGCCTTGCAGTTTCATAGAAGAAGATTTTTTAAAGATTTTCCCTATATAAGCCTATGTAAAACCAAAGGGTCCCGGGGCAGAGGCCTTTTTGGCCCTAGCACTATAATTTAAACAATCTTGGTAGGGTCTACTAGATGAAGCGTCATACCAAATATCAAAGACCTGGGCCTTGCCGTTTCAGAGAAGAAGATTTTTAAAGATTTTCCCAGTATAAGCCCATGTAAAACCAAAGGGCCCCTGGGCGGAGACATTTTTGGCCCCAGCATTATAATTTTAACAATCTTGGTAGGGGTCCACTAGATGAAGCTTCATACCAAATATCAAAGACCTGGGCCTTGCGGTTTCAGAGAAGAAGATTTTTAAAGATTTTCCCTATATAAGCCCATGTAAAACCAAAGGGCCCGGGGTGGGGGCATTTTTTGGCCCAAGCACTATAATTTGAACAATCTTGGTAGGGGTCCACTAGATGAAGCTTCAAACCAAATATCAAAGACCTGGGCCTTGCGGTTTCAGAGTAGAAGATTTTTTAAAGATATTCCCTATATAAACCCATGTAAAACCGAAAGGCCCTGGGGCGGGGGCATTTTTGGACCCAGCACTATAATTTGAACAATTTTGGTAGGGGTCCACTAGATGAAGCTTCATACCAAATATCAAAGACCTGGGCCTTGCGGTTTCAGAGAAGAAGATTTTTTTAAGATTTTCCCTATATAAGCCCATGTAAAACCAAAGGGCCCCGGGGCGGGGGCATTTTGGCCCCAGCACTATAATTTGAACAATCTTGGTAGGGGTCCACTAGATGAAGATTCATACCAAATATCAAAGACCTGGGCCTTGCGTTTCAGAGAAGAAGATTTTTTAAGTTTTGGGTGAAAAAAATCTATTTTTGGCTCCTGTGACCTATATGTGCAACGGACCGGAACCTTTTGAACAACTTTGAAAGGGGACCACCTAAGGATCATTCCTGTGAAGTTTGGTCAAAATCCGATCAGTGGTTTAGGAGGAGATGTCGTTTGAAGAAATTGTTTATGCACGGATGACAGACAAAAAGTGATCCTAATATAAAACACAAGAGGGCCATGATGGCCCTGGATCGCTCACCTGATCCATAGAGTAATAAGTGGGACCCAGGAAGGCCCATTATTGACATCAGGGCTATAATGTGCATAATGTTGAGGGAGGTCTAAAAAGGTGAAGGTTCATACCAAATATCAACAAAGGCTATAATTTGAACAATCTTGGCAAAGGTCCAATAGATGAAGCTACATACCAAATATCAAAGACCTGGGCCTTGCAGTATCAGAGAAGAAGATTTTTTTAAAGATATTCCCTACATAAGCCAATGTAAAACCAAATGGCCCAGGGGCAGGGATATTTTTGGCCTCAAGGCTATAATTTAAACAATCTTGATAAAGGTCCACTAGATGAAGCTTCACACCAAATATCAAAGACCTGGGCCTTGCTGTTTAATGGAAGAAGATTTTTCAAAGATTATCTCTATTTCAGTCTAAGTAAAACCAAAGGGTCCCGGGGTGGGGGCGTTTGTGGCCCGAGGGCTATAATTTGAACAATTTTGGTAGAGGTCCACTAGATGAAGCTCCATACCAAAATATCAAAGACAAGGGCCTTGCAGTTTCAGAGAAGAAGATTTTTAAATATTTCCCTATATAAGTCTATGTAAAACCAAAGGGTCTCGGGGCGGGGGCATTTTTGGCCCTAGGGCTTTAATTTGAACAATCTTGATAGAGGTCCACTAGATGAAATTTCACACCAAATAGCAAAGACCTAAGCCTTGTGGTTTCACAGAAGAAAATTTTTCAAGATTTTCCCTTTATAAGTCTATGTAAAACCAAAGGGCCCCCGAGGCGGAACAATTTTTGGTCTCAGGGCTATAATTTGAACAATCTTTGTAGAGGTCCACTAGATGAAGCTTCATACTAAATATCAAAGACCTAGGCCTTGTGGTTTCAGAGAAGAAGATTTTTCAAGATTTTAACAATAGAAGTCTATGTAAAACCAAAGGGCCCCGGAGCGGGGGCATTTTTGGCCCCAGGGCTGTAATTTGAACAATCTTGGTAGGGGTCCACAAGATGAAGCTTCATACCAAATATCAAAGACCTGGGCCTTGTGGTTTCAGAGAAGAAGATTTTTAAAGATTTACCCTATATAAGCCTATGTAAAACCAAAGGGTCCCGGGGCTGGGGCATTTTTGGCCCCAGCACTATAATTTGAACAATTTGGGTAGGGGTCCACTAGATGCAGCTTCATTCCAAATAGCAAAGACCTGGGCCTTGCGGTTTCCGAGAAGAAGATTTTTAAAGATTTTCCCTATATAAGCCCATATAAAACCAAAGGGCCCTGGGGAAGGGGCATTTTTGGCTCCAGCACTATAATTTGAACAATCTTTGTAGGGGTCCACTAGATGGAGCTTCTTACCTAATATCCAAGACCTGGGCCTTGAGGTTTCAGAGAAGAAGATTTTTAAATATATAAGCCCATGTAAAACCAAAGGGCCTGGGACGGGGGCATTTTTGACCCAGCACTATAATTTTTAACAATCTTGGTAGGGGTCCACTAGATGAAGCTTCATACCAAATATCAAAGACCTGGGCCTTGTGGTTTCAGAGAAGAAGATTTTTCAAGATTTTCCCTATATAAGCCCATGTAAAACCAAAGGGCGCCGGGGCGGGGGCATTTTTGGCCCCAGCACTATAATTTTAACAATCTTGGTAGGGGTCCACTAGATGAAGCTTCATACCAAATATCAAAGACCTGGGCCTTGTGGTTTCAGAGTAGAAGATTTTTTAAGTTTTCGGTGAAAAAAATCTATTTTTGGCTCCTGTGACCTAGATGTGCAACGGACCGGAACCATTTGAACAACTTTGAAAGGGGACGACCTAAGGATCATTCCTATGAAGTTTGGTCAAAATCCGATCAGTGGTTTAGGAAGAGATGTGGGTCGAAGAAATTGTTTACGCATGGATGACAGACAAAAAGTGATCCTAATATAAAACACAAGAGGGCCATGATGGCCCTGGATCGCTCACCTGATCCATAGTGTAACAAGTGGGCCCCACAGAGGGCCATTATTGGCCCCAGGGCTTTAATGTGCATAATGTTGATGGAGGTCTTAAAGGTGAAGCTTCATACCAAACATCAACAAAGACTATAATTTGAACAATCTTGGCAAAGGTCCACTAGATGAAGCTACACATCAAATATCAAAGACCTGGGCCTAGCGGTTTCAGAGAAGAAGATTTTTCAAGATTTTGCCTATATAAGCCTATGTAAAACCAAAGGGCCCCGGGGCGGGGGCATTTTTGGCCCCAGCACTATAATTTGAACAATCTTGGTAGGGGTCCACTAGATGAAGCTTCATACCAAATATCAAAGTCCTGGGCCTTGTGGTTTCAGAGAAGATTTTTAAAGATTTTCCCTATATAAGCCCATGTAAAACCAAAGGGCCCCGGGGCGGGGGCATTTTTGGCCCCAGCAATATAATTTGAACAATCTTGGTAGGGGTCAACTAGATGAAGCTACATACCAATTTACCAAATATCAGAGACCAAATATCAAAAACCTGGGCCTTGCGGTTTCAGAGAAGAAGATTTTTAAAGATTTTCCCTATATAAGCCCATGTAAAACCAAAGGGCCCCGGGTTGGGGGCATCTTTGGCCCCAGCACTATAATTTGAACAATCTTGGTAGGGGTCCACTAGATGAAGCTTCATACCAAATATCAAAGACCTGGGCCTTGTGGTTTCAGAGAAGAAGATTTTTAAAGATTTTCCCTATATAAGCCCATGTAAAACCAAAGGGCCCCGTGGTGGGGGCATTTTTGTCCCAGCACTAAAATTTGAACAATCTTGGTAGGGGTCCACTAGATGAAGCTTCATACCAAATATCAAAGTCCTGGGCCTTGTGGTTTCAGAGAAGAAATTTTTTAAAGATTTTCCCTATATAAGCCTATGTAAAACCAAAGGGCCCCGTGGCGGGGGCATTTTTGGCCCCAGCACTATGATTTGAACAATCTTGGTAGGGGTCCACTAGATGAAGCTTCATACCAAATATCAAAGACCTTGGCCTTGTGGTTTCAGAGAAGAAGATTTTTAAAGATTTTCCCTATATAAGCCCATGTAAAACCAAAGGGCCCCGTGGCGGGGGCATTTTTTGTCCCAGCACTATAATTTGAACAATCTTGGTAGGGATGCACTAGATATCCAAATATCAAAGTCCTGGACCTTGCGGTTTTAGAGAAGAAGATTTTTAAAGATTTTCCCTATATAAGCCTATGTAAAACCAAAGGGCTCCGGGGCGGGGGCATTTATGGCCCCAGCACTATAATTTGAACAATCTTGGTAGGGGTCCACTAGATGAAGCTTCATACCAAATATCAAAGACCTGGGCCTTGTGGTTTCAGAGAAGAAGATTTTTAAAGATTTTCTCTATATAGGCCAATGTAAAACCAAAGGGCCCCGTGGCGGGGGCATTTTTTGTCCCAGCACTAAAATTTGAACAATCTTGGTAGGGGTCCACTAGATGAAGCTTCATACCAAATATCAAAGTCCTGGGCCTTGTGGTTTCAGAGAAGAAGATTTTTAAAGATTTTCCCTATATAAGCCTATGTAAAACCAAAGGGCCCCGGGGCGGGGGCATTTTTGGCCCCAGCACTATAATTTGAACAATCTTGGTAGGGGTCCATTAGATGAAGCTTCATACCAAATATCAAAGACCTGGGCCTTGTGGTTTCAGAGAAGAAGATTTTTTAAGTTTTTGGTGAAAAAAATCTATTTTTGGCTCCTGTGACCTAGATGTGCAACGGACTGGAACCATTTGAACAACTTTGAAAGGGGACCACCTAAGGATCATTCCTGTGAAGTTTGGTCAAAATCTGACCAGTGGTTTAGGAGGAGATGTCGTTCAAAGAAATTGTTTACAGACGGACGCACGGATGCGTGCACGCACTGACGCACGGACGCACGACGGACAAAAAGTGATCCCAAAAGCTCACCTCGTCACTACGTGACGGTGAGCTAAAAACAAAGGCACCCAGAGTTGTGGTTCTTGCACGTGACACGCCTGCTTAACCTCACGTACAACTGTACCAAGTATCATCAATATATCTCAAAGAGTGTTGGAGATGTGGCCATCACAAGGTAGTGATTCTATATTATTGGAAGGGGAGATAACTAAAAGACCATGGCACCCAGAGTTGTGGTTCTTGTGCATGACACACCGTCTCGGCCTTGTGAACAACTGTGCAAAACCATGGCAACCAGAGTTGTGGTTCTTGTGTATGACACGCCGTCTCAGCCTTGTGAACAACTGTACCAGGTACCATCAATATATCTCGAAGGGTATTGGAGTTATGGCCATCACAAAGTAGTCATTCTATTTTATTAAAAGGGGAGATAACTAAAAAAGTATGGCATCCAGAGTTCTGGTTCTTGCGCATGACACGCCCTCTCGGCCTTGTGAACAATTGTGCCAAGAACCATCAATGAATCTCAAAGGGTATAGGAGTTATGGCCATCACAAGGTTGGGTCTACGGACGGACGGACGGACGTGTTTACGAGAGGACATTTGTTGGGTACCTCCATGTTAATTTTCCCATTCACAATTACCCAACAAGCGACAAAATACCCAACAGGCTACTGGCTACTTTTCTTGGACAACAACGGAATAAACGGCAAGTACCCAAGAAAGGCCTACCCAACAAGTGTCCTATCATCCGCCCGGACAGACGGACGGACAGACGGACGGACGGACGCCAGGCTGATCGCTATATCCCCCGAACCTATTCGGTCGGGGGATAAAAAGGTTAAACGCAAAACTTCGATGTAAACGTTGATGAAAGGACATACAAATGGACGACCTACCAGGGGCTTGACCCAGGAGCTTAGATATTCCAAATGAAAGGTAATGCTTTAGAGACATCCTGTACCAAATATGAAGAAAATCCAACATGTGGTTACAGAGATAAGAGCAATCAAAAAGATTTAACACAAAACTTTGACGTAAAAACTGATGAACGGACGGACAGCCCATCCAGGGGCTTGACCCAAGGGCTTAGATGCTCCATATGAAAGGTAATGCTATAGGGATATCCTTTACCAAAAATGAAGAGAATCTAACATGTGGTTACAGAGATATGAGTAATCAAAAAGGTTTAATGCAAAACTTTGATGTAAAGGTTGACAAACGGTCAGACAGACGGAAGTACAAACAAACGAACCAACAATCAGACGGAAAGATGAAAACTATATACCCCCTGATATACTTCGTATGCCCGGGGTATAATGACATACTTCGTATACTGGGGGTATAACTAGCTAATAAATCCAAATATATGGCTATCTGGAGAGCTTTGATAAATCCTCTAGGGACTCAAGAGTGAGTTCAACTAAGCCCAGGTAATTCAATCACCATTGAAGTTCTACTGTATTCATTTCCCTCCAAAATAAACAGATTAAAACATCCCCTCATACTTACATATGAGGTTTTCATTTCAGCATCCCAGCAGTCGCATGCATAGTGAGCCATTTCATTGGACAGATGTTGACGAAATCTGAATTTTTTCTCATCCACTCCAACTTTCATAAGAAACAAATAGATCCTCCCCATAAAGTAGGCCAGCGACTCATTGGCAATCATTTTCTGTTGATGAAACAAAACCAGATTTTAATGCACTTACGTAAATGGCAGTATATTCTACGATATACTGTCGGAAACCCAACATCATCAAATAATGTCACCTTTCATTGATTGGTTATTTGTTTTTAAGCAGCTCACTGCACCTGCCGTTTTGCAAATAGAACATTTTTTAAACAAAAACAAGTTTGTTTGATTTGAGGTTTAAAGTCCCCGTCAACACTGTAAAGGTCATTTTGGAGACGTTGCTTCAAATTTTGTGGGACTTTTACCCGACATTGAGATGAAATGACATCTCAAGCCCTGCCGCCAAATGACGCCAAAAGGGTTTATAAGCATGGACGGGCCGACTCGCACAGCTTTGCCTGTGCAGCCTTAGATTCTCTAAGCGGTTTACCAGTACTTGTGTGCAGGTCGGTTTCAGCTCTGCGTGGAAGCATCATGCAGCCCATTTATTTCTTAAAGCCACGATGAGCGGGGGTCGGTAAACAAAAAGTGAATAAGTGCATCAGAATGGGAATAACCGTATTGAAAATTGTCATTTGGGGAGGTAAATTGTCGGTTTTATGGTTGCAAATTTCAATTAATTGCTCTGCTGACATGTCACAAAAAACAAAATTTCCACCCTTAAAACTGATGATTTACCTCTCAAAATGACAACTTTCAATACAGTTATTCCTTACTTTAATGCAACAAATCCAAGGGAAGGCAGCAAGGGAAATGGGAACACCTAGCACATTTTTTTGCCATTTTTCAAAGGGGGACAACTTTTGGGACTTTCTGTTTGCTTTTCTAAAAGCTCTGTCCCACTGATAAAGAGGTCTACTCTTAAAGGAAAGAATTTGCTTCTTAGAAGCAAATTCTCTCCTTTAAGAGTTGACCCCTATTGACATGGGAGACAAAAATATAATTTTGCAGGAGTATATTTTCCAATCATTTTTGGGGATGACTGTTTATAATCAACACAAAGTAACTATTAAATTATTACCTTATGACTTTCGGTGTGACCTATAAAGTTAAACACTGCACACACAGCTTTGTGAGATATACAAGTAACGGTTAGTAATAACCATGCAAGTCTTGTCCCTGTGATATCAGAGTAGGCCTGTCATGTTGACAGAAACCTCTAAACATGTACACAGAACGTCAAAAATGAAACAATACTGTGTACATGGAACACTTTTATGTATCAGTTCACAAGGAAAGATGATGAAATAAACATACAATCTTTACCAGTATTTCCATCTCAAATAGGAAAATTTCTGTTGCAGTTTCCAACATCTTTTCACCTGTAAAACCATGTTCCATTCAAGGATATTCCATAAGGTTTAATCTAACTATAATATCCATTATAATGTGTGAATTTTGATCCACTGCTTAAATGTGTATTGGCTGACCTCGATTCTGATTATAGGTGTCTCAAACATAACAACTCTGGATGCAGGTCAAAATAGCCCAATGCAAAGGAGTCTTAATGGGATGAATGTCGAAATGGCCTGATGCAAATAACAGTCACAATCAGCAAATATCCTGATCAGATTGTGTTGATGTACAGGCTGATCAAACTTTTAGAAATTCAGACAATGGACATAGTTTTGGCAAACACTGAAGGCCATAACCAGATGCCTCAGTAGCCCTTCTTTTTATGTGCTGACTCATTGCTTCAGTGCCTCTTTAATAGCATATGTGCCCTTTAAAATCAAACCGAAAAATTGATGATGTACATTTTCTCATGCTATTAATTCCCGCTTGGCTTTTAGTGAGTGAGTGTTTGAGTTTTATGTTTCACCAACAACTAAGGTCATACAGAGATGGGACCTCTGTTTAAAGACTCATCTGAAAGTGTGGAGAAGCCCAGGATCGATCCTGCCATCCCTGGTTTACAAGACTAAAAGCATATCCACTACGCCACGGAGGCTTCTAATTGGTTTTTAGTATGTCACTCACTGCGCTTGTGCGCTAGTTGCATGAAAAAAGGTGCTTACAGCAACCACGAACACACATTATCTTTTCCTGTTAGGGCACATTTGTGCTTACAATCTCATCGTATGTAACAATGACCTTGTCGTATCTAAGCCAACAGATATGACAGCTTCGTTAATTTCGAACAGTGAAGGTCCTGAAGAGACGGCTTGTGCATGCAGGCTGGTCTGAACTTTAGTTGGTCCCATTGGGGATTAACACATTGAATTGATGGGGCTTTATTGATGATATCATTATTGATCATGTGTCAATCATGCGTTCCGTGTAAACAATCTGTCATTTTCGTAAATGTTTTCCACACAAACACGACACACCTCCATGTGCACATTTAAATGTCATAGCCCTATGTCAGAGTGCTATGTAAAGAAGGTAAAGACATGGTCAGGGCTCATGTGCTGGGATATTGGCAAACAGTGTAGACCCAGATTTGATGCTGCAGAATGCAGCATCTGATCAGGGACTGGGTCTACACTGTTCACTTAAAATTCAAGAATTTAAGGGTTAAATGAAACAGCCTAAGTGTTCGTTCAAGACCTCAGCCTGCACTAAGCAATTATGTGACTTCTTGTTTATCTTGATGTAACCCATTGACAAAGGTTTATTTATTTCTGCTTCCCAGCCATTTTAAGATAATTTCACTCATTTGTGCCAACTGGTGGCAGAAAAATGGGGAACAACTGATTTCCACTGTAGAACTTGATGTCTCACATATGACCTGCTGTATTCACTTTTACACAACTTTGTCATTGCAAAAGTGTTCAATATCATTAATATTTTGAATACTGACAAGGTCATGAACCCTTAAGATGCAAGAAAAACTGCATCTGAAAATGTCGTCTATGTTGTCTGCTAAATCTTCATGCAAATTTTTTTAAAAATATTTGTTCAGACAGGCAAACAGTGTGGACCCAGATCCGACTGCTCTGCAACAATGAATTTTTTAAAGTAATAATAACCTGAAGACAGCAATTGTCGTGATTGGCATTATGTGGGTTAAGTTTACGCTGCTTTGAACAATTGGGCCCTAAAGTTGAGTCATGTGTGCACAGGTGCACCTACCTCTTTTACAGCCTCCCCAAGTGTTTTTCTTATCGGGGCTTTACCATCTAACTGATCACACCCAGAGAACAGAGTA
Organism: Lucinisca nassula; assembly: GCA_963580285.1. Classification (NCBI taxonomy): domain Eukaryota; kingdom Metazoa; phylum Mollusca; class Bivalvia; order Lucinida; family Lucinidae; genus Lucinisca; species Lucinisca nassula. Next base: position 47,926,292 of record OY757025.1, on the reverse strand, counting down.
ACCTCCAAGTTTGCCACATTCTGGAACTTAGGATGTGTTTCTTTCTCTAGTGGGTCAACAAAATACTCTATCTCGGCCATTCCAAACTCTCTGAAACAGATATTCCAGGCTATTAAACCCCTTTTTTTATACTAAATAAAATCATCCACCTTATATATAGCAGAAGTCCTTTTGGGGTGTTAGGTGGTGTTAACTTTGTATTTTATTTGGAAAATGGCTCAACTTTTTGAAAACAGTGTAGGCCCTGATGAGACGCCACATTCTGTGGTGTCTGATCTGGGCCTGCATTATTTTCCTGTAAGACGTTTTGGGGTTACCCCATGTAAAATGGGTTAAAGACAAATTTCTAGAGCAGACGACTATCTAAAATTTTTTTATTATTTTTGAGAGAAAACAAGGTTCGGCATTTCATGAAAATCAAGATAATATATACCAGATATCTAGCCATATTTTCTAAAAAAGTTAAAAGGGAAAAAAAACAAGAGGGCCATGATGGCCCTGGATCGCTCACCTGATCCATAGAGTAACAAGTGGGCCCCGGGGAGGGCCATTATTGACCCCAGTGTTATAATGTGCATAATGTTGAAGGAGGTCTAAAAAGGTGAAGCTTCATACCAACTATCAACAAAGGCTATAATTTAAACAATCTTGGCAAAGGTCCACTAGATGAAGCAACACACCAAATATCAAAGACCTGGGCCTTGCGGTTTCAGAGAAGAAGACTTTTTAAAGATATTCCCTATGTAAAACCAAATGGTCCCGGGGCAGAGGTCTGTTAGCCTCAGGGCTATAATTTAAACAATCTTGATAGAGGTCCACTAGATGAAGCTTCACACCAAATATCAAAGACCTGGGCCTTGCTGATTCAGAGAAGAAGATTTTCAAAGATTATCTCTATGTAAGTCTATGTTAAACCAAAGGGCCCTGGGCGGGGGCATTTGTGGCCAGAGGGCTATAATTTGAACAATCTTGGTAGAGGTCCACTAGATGAAGCTCCATACCAAATATCAAAGACATGGGCCTTGCAGTTTCAGAGAAATTTTTTAAAGATTTCCCAATATAAGTCTATGTAAAACCAAAGGGTCTCGGAAGTGGGGGGAGGCATTTTTGGCCCCAGGGCTATAATTTGAACAATCTTGATAGAGGTCCACAAGATGAAATTTCACACCAAATATCAAAGACCTATGCCTTGTGGTTTCATAGAAGAAGATTTTTAAAGATTTTCCCTATATAAGTCTCTGTAAAACCAAAGGGTCACGAGGTGGGGGCATTTTTGGTCTCAGGGCTATAATTTGAACAATCTTGGTAGAGGTCCACTAGCTGAAGCTTCATACCAAATATCAAAGATCTAGGCCTTGTGGTTTCAGAGAAGAAGATTTTCCCTATATAAGTCTATGGAAAACCAAAGGGCCTCGGAGCGGGGGCATTTTTGACCCCAGGGATATAATTTGAACAATCTTGGTAGGGGTCCTTTAGAAGAAGCTTCATACCAAATATCAAAGTCCTAGGCCTTGCGGTTTCAGAGAAGAAGATCTTTAAAGATTTTCCCTATATAAGACCATGTAAAACCAAAGGGCACCAGGGCGGGGGCAGTTTTGGCCCCAGCACTATAATTTGAACAATCTTGGTAGGGGTCCACTAGATGAAGCTACATACCAAATATCAAAGATCTGGGCCTTGTGGTTTCAGAGAAGAAGATTTTTAAAGATTTTCCCTATATAAGACCATGTAAAACCAAAGGGCCCCAGGGCGGGGGCATTTTTTGCCCCAGCACTATAATTTGAACAATCTTGTTAGGGGTCCACTAGATGAAGCTTCATACCAAATATCAAAGACCTGGGCCTTGCGGTTTCAGAGAAGAGGATTTTTAAAGATTTTCCCTATATAAGCCCATGTAAAACCAAAGGGCCCCGGGGCGGGGGCATTTCTGGCCCCAGCACTATAATTTGAACAATCTTGGTAGGGGTCCACTAGATGAAGCTTCATACCAAATATCAAAGACCTTGGCCTTGCGGTTTCAGAGAAGCTTTTTAAGTTTTCGGCAAAAAAAATCTATTTTTGGCTCCTGTGACCTATATGTGCAACGGACCAGAACCATTTGAACAACTTTGAAAGGGGACCACCTAAGGATTATTCCTGTGAAGTTTGGTCAAAATCCGATCAGTGGTTTAGGAGGAGATATCGTTTGAAGAAATTGTTTACGCACGCACGGAGGCACGACGGACAAAAAGTGATCCCAAAAGCTCACCTCGTCACTACGTGACGGTGAGCTAAAAAGCTGAGTGTCCTCTGCTTTAGAAATTCTGCAGTGCTTAAAGTGTTTATCAAACCAAGGGTTTAGAAAATACCAGATCTTGTTGTAAAACTGTGGTACGAAACTTGTATGGAAACATACACTTGTCATTGCTAACTCCAAGGGTTAGGTCAGTATCTCTTCTCTTACTTTCATCCAGGTGAATCTTTCATACATGTTAACAAGAATCTGAAATAGAAAATTCTCACCCTAAAATTTGCTGGTCAAGCTAGGTCCACTTCCAGCCTTAAGTGCAATGTGATCCTTTGAGTCAGTTTATGGACTTTGTAGCTCTTCAACTTGTTCTTTAAGCTAGACAAAATCTTTTAACGCTTAAGGTGCCGAGAAAAACATCGGAAAATGTCGTCTGCTGAATTTTTTTTTGGCAAACTTTTTAAAAATATTTTTGCATACAGTCAAACAGTGTGGACCTAGATCAGAGCAGTCTGATCTGGGTCCACACTGTATGTAAAAAATTACTTTTAAGGCAACCGGCAGACGGCAAAGCAGACGGCAACTATCGTGATTGGCATTTCATGGGTTAAATACCTGACTCTAATTAATCCAGCTCGTGGAGAAATTTCATTCCTAAATGCACTCCCGATTTGAGCACCAGCAAATGGCAATTTTCCGGCGTTGAATTCTAGAAGACGCTTGAAATTCACAAAGATACCCTGGGCAGTCTCCGGTCGTAGAAATCTGTGAAAACAATATCGTGGCATTATTATCCAAGAACAGCAAGCTAGGAGGAAGCAGAAAATAAAATTAAAGCATCAAGAACAAAGATTTTTACAAGATGTACAAAAGCACTGTGTTAGGATTTCACCAATAAAAAGTAAAACACTATAGCCCCAGACCTGGGGTCAGTTGTTCAAAACTATTGATGTGGTTAGCTAAAATAATTGTTAAAATTTTGCTGTTTTAGTATGGCAAAATGTACTAGTATTTTTGCTGAAAAAAAATGCAAAAGCTACTCACTTTTTCAGCAAAATACATAATTTAAGATATTGTACTTGCTAGAAGAGTTAACAATATGACCATAAATGAGCTCGTTAAGCTAACAAGGCTTTGAACAACTGGGGCCAGGTATCCAGAAATTTTCAACACATTGCAGTGAAGTCATTTTGTTCCATCACATTTAAGAAATGAATGTAATTTTTCAACATTCACTGAAGTACATGTATTTATCATATGAAGTCGCGTCTGAGAGTGAAATAACGCCATGAAATATTTTCAATAATCCACTAGTGGATTAAATATGCAAATTAGCTAAATACTTCCCATAACGTTACCTGCACGACGTCCTCAAAGGCGTCGCGTTTACTAATGGCGGAAAATGACATTTTTGTAAACAATCGTGAATAAAATGCGTTTTAAATGTCATATGATAAATAGAATCTTGCATTCGTGCCCATGTATTATTGAATTTATTAAACTCGTTGAGGAAAAGGGATAAAATGCTCGGCAAAGCCTCACATTTTATCCTTTTTCCTCAACTCATTTAATAAATTCAATAATACATGAGCACTCATGTCAGATCCTGTATGAATAACATCGGGTCACAAGCAGTGACAGATCCCAAAAGGGTTTCACTTAAACTTTGCTTGTGACCCCATGTTATTCATACTTCAATAAATTTGGGATTCTCTTACTTTTTTTATGACCCAATGATATTCATACTTCTCTGGACGTTAAATAAATTATGTTTATTAGTTGTATTAATATAATTTTCCATCCATTATGTGACAAAAAAGTTCTGGTCTGAGGCTGTGTTAGGCTTAACAACTTTTATCATTTCTTGTGAATTTGTTTTATGGCCCAAATTATAACATGGTACAGCTGTATTTTGTATGATTCCCAACCGCAGCCGTATCAATTGATTGGACTAAATTTAGCTTTATTAAACAAAAGCTGCTATAATGATCCTAAGTATTTGGACAGATAGACATAAGCAAACAGTGCAGACCCAGATCAGACTGCTCTTGAAGGAGCAGTCTGATCAGGGTCTCCACTGTTTGCTATTCCACCTACATTTCTTGGACTCCCTACTGGATCGTGAAACAAATTTGCTAAAATTTTAGGAGAATTATAGCAAGTCCATTTTTTTTTATTTTAAAGGTGCATTATTGAGCTACCTGGGCTCAAAATTTTTTTTTCTGGTTTTTATCTTCAATGCATACTCCTTTGTCATGTGTACACTTTTGGAGCCAAATACAGCTTCAGAACTTTGTGAAAATGGTCGTTTTCATTTGTGTTTACCCTTCGCTGTGAACATGTGTTTGGAAGTTCTGTTCTAAAAATAAATCTGTCACTTTCACATACATGGCGACAATATCGTCTCTGAGTGTCGTTACTTATGGCATGGTATTCAGCATCATACTTTTTTCCGATTCAGGCATGTCCTAAGCAAACAAGGCCAAAAATGAACGTGGCATAACGTCATATATGGGGATTCTATTTTTGTCACAAACTAAAAATAGATCTAACTAGTGTTCGAAACCTAGTTAGGGAATCCCTCTCAAACTCGTTTACCTGTCATCATAATTGTTTGCATTTTTGCATAAAATGCATTCATTTGTATTGTTTTAAAGAAAAATAATGGCTATATGTATTTTATTTTTGGAAGCATTTTTTCCAGATAGCTCAATAATGCACCTTTAAGGTAGATTGAATTTAATACTATGAAGAAAAGCTACAAACCCTCTGAGCTGTCCAGTGGGTCCTATAGATGTTGCAAACATAAGGTTGAAGTCGATTGGTTCTGTGATATCATTTCCAGTGATAGGCGACTTCATATCGTACTTCTTCAAGCAGTTTCCCATGTCTGCCTTTGTCATCTCTCCTATCTAAACATACAATAAAACATCAATATCTCAAACACCAATGGCTTGTTTACTGTGGTTAATGTGAACTGGCATTTAAGGGAAATGGGGACACCCAGCAGATTTTTCTGCCATTTTTCAAAGGGAGACAACTTTCAGAACTTTCTGTATCAACTTTGGTCCACGGAAAAAGGGGTCTACTCTTAAAGGAAAGAATTTGCTCCTTAAGGAGCAAATTCTTTCCTTTAACTTAAGGAGCAAATTCTTTCCTTTAACAGTTGACACTTACAGGCATGGGAGACAAAAATACTTTTGCAGGAGTTGCCTCCCTTGAAAGTGTATCCATTCCCCTTAAGTTCCTAGAGAATTCTTCAAATAGCTCCAGATATCCATATACACCACAACCTCTTTATAACACTATTAATAGAGTCCAAAAAAGAAACCATGTTAGTTGAACAACCGTGTTATATCCAAGCAAAAATGTATAGATTATATAGAAAAATGACCATTTATGTGAATTACAGCAAGTCCTCAAGGTGTCCACATTTTGAGGATTTTTACAGTAGAAAGTCGCAAGCCTGCAAGGCAGGCAACCCTTTATTTTGTTTCTCTGTTACCAATAGTGGTCTACCCTTAACCCATTTTGTACCGGAACCCCTAAACAGGTAGTTGGCAAACAGTGCAGGGCCAGATCAGATGCCACAGAATGCCACGTCTGATCAGGGTCTACAATGTTTGCAAAACATTGAGCCATTTTCCAAATAAGTTTTGAAGAAAACACAACATGACACCCCTAAATTTTGAAACGGACACCTGCTGTATGCAACAGGGCTCGAGAAACTGAAGAATCCAAATCGGTCCAGCCAGATTTCGCCAAAAAATTACAGAAATTGCCGATCGGTTTCGGTAATTTCCGTAAACATCCTTGGTGATTTGCAATTTCAAAATGTGTTATTAGCGTAACAAATGACATACCAATATTGCTCTTACACTTGGCAATGAATATAAGCACCAGTATCTCACTTATATTCAGCAATTAGTGCTCAAATAGTTCAGATTTCATCTACTTTCATTTTCTAAGCCAGATTTCATCTACTTTCATTTTCCCAATATCCGGGTCACTCAGCGCCTAAGACCGCTGGCGTGGTGCAGTCAAAGATCAGCTCGATGGTCACTATATTTTTTGCCCTTTTTTAAAACCTTTAAAATATTTCTCTTATTTCGCGCATCTTTATCTTGCCCAAATTACCTTGTTTACAAATGGCGACCGATTGCAGCCACGTGGTCGGAAAATGACGTAATACCTTTTCCTTTTACACAATACACATTAATGCAGTCATGGACGTAACACACACACACACACACACACCTGTTTTATGTCACTGATTTTAATAGAGCGGATTTCTAAAAAAAAATCGTTTTGAACGGGTTTAAAAAAAAACATGGCCGAACGAGAGCCGTTGAAAATCTTACGTGGCCAAACCGAGTCCTAAAGAATATAAATACATATTTCACGATTACACAAGCCTGAGTCTACAAACGGCGACCGATATTGATGGCAAGTGTTCGGAAAATGATGCCATGCGGTTTCATTTTAATTCATTCAAGGGCATAATACACACGTGGTTTATGATATTGGTTTCAATGGAGCGTATTTCTTGAATAGAAACATCGTTTAGAATGGGTGAAAAAAAGGCATTTTCTCTGGAAGGCTTAACAGACATGACAGGTGTGTATTGAAAATTGCGCCCTGTGAAAAAAAAACAATTATATACTCACCGGAAATAGAAACTATACACTCGTTTTTAAAATTTCGCTGGCAAAACATTCTAATGAAATCGGAATTCCAGTTATATAAATTATTATCAGTGGCATGTTTGCTATTGATTTATTGAACAAAATGTTTAATGATAGCTAACGGGTAAGGCCACATATTCAAGGCAAGGGTCAAAATCTTGGTGTTCAAGTTTCCATTGAGTCAAACATTTTGTGCCGCGAATGTGGTTCCCATTTTTACCAATTGTTACTCGTCATTCAACGTTGAGAATATTGTTTACAACTAGAAAAAGTGTCCATAGGACACGGATGCCCCCGCCAAATGCCATTCATAAAAATATTACAAATGTACTTCAAATCAATCATAAAATATACGCATCAAGGGCAGATAATCCAAAAAACAAAAATGCAAGAGTTGTCTACCTTGTTTATGACACATCGTCTCAGTGTGATGAATGCACCTGTGAAGTTTCATGAATATATTCCATACGGTTTAGGAGTTATGGCCCGGGAGGGGATAATTAAAATTTTTTTAAGTCTGTGGCCTTGACCTTGAGCTCATGGGCATGGGTGGGGGTATCGCTGAATAAAATGGACAGGTATCTAACATGATACCAAATATCAACTCAATCCATCGCACGATTTGGAAAATATCAACTCTTAAAATATCTAATTAAAAATTTCTAAGTCTGTGACCTTGACCTTGAAGCCATAGGCATGAGTGGGGGTATTGCCAAATAAACATTTGGACCTGTATCTATCATCATAGCATACATAAGCCAAATCCATAATATAGTTTGGAAATTTGAGCTCTTTAAAATCTTTCACATTAAAATTGTCTAAGTCTGTGAGTGAGTGAGTGAGTTTTAGTTTTACGTCCCACCAACAGCTAAGGTCATGCGGAGACGGGACCTCGGTTTAAAGACTCATCCGAAAGTCTGGAGAAGCCCGGGATCTCTAAGTCTGTGACCTTGACCTTGAGGTCATAGGCCAAAGGTGGGGGTATTGCTGAATAAAACACTGTACCTATATCTATCATCATATGAAACAAAGCCATCATAAAAGTTCAGGTTCTACCAGGTACAAATACCTTAACTGGAGTCTTTAACATGGAAAATTTCCAAGTCCATGACCTTGACCTTGAGGCCATGGGCATGGGTGGGGGTACCGCTGAATAAAACTTTGGACCTATATCTATAATCATACCAAATATGAACCAATTCCATCAAATGGTTTGGAAAATATGAGTTCTAAAATGTTCAAGTCTACCTGTTACAAAAACCTTAACCTGAGTCTTTAACATCGAAAATGTCTAAGTCTGTGACCTTGACCTTGATAAGATCAAAGAACCCGACGTGGACTTGTCCGATTTTCACCTAGTTAGATAATGAACCAGTCTAACACCTTGTGCTGTAGGCGATTTTTGTATACATGCTTGGATTATCAGTGGCAAACGGTCAGCTTGTTTTTACAACAATGATTTAGCGAAAATTTTTGAACCGATTTTTTGAAAATTTTATTGAATTATGGACCGATTTTTTAAACTTCTTTTTCAGTTAAAATCGGTTCAGTAAACCCAAAATCGGTTCAGATCCGGAAAACCGACATTTTCTCGAGCCCTGGTATACAAGGAGGAAGATTCCATTCAGTACAAAAAGGGTTAAAGGAGAGAATTTGGTTACCGCAGACCGAGTGGAGAAAATTCTTTGCTCTAATAGTATACCCCTTTCAGGTTTCAGGCGTATCCATACATCTTTACCCAGTTGTACCAAATGGCATCTTCCTCCTAATACATAGCAGGAATCCATTTCAAAATTTGGAAGTTTCAGGTTGTATTATCTTTGGAAAATGCCTGAACTTTTTGCAAACAACGTTTGCCCTGATCAGAGCCTGTGGGTACTCATTAGAACTGCCTCAATAAGGAGGTACCACCTATGTTTGAAGTATAAACTAGAAAATTATCAGAAATTTTCATCAGATGATTAACTGTTTTCAAGGTATAAAAGAATGGACTATGTTACACAGGTGTATTATCATAATGGTTAACATAATCATACTGATACTTACAGCAGCCATTTCAAGTCTGATCTCCTCCCTTTTCTCTTCTGGTATCTTTTTGTCTCCTAACATTTTCTCGAAAGTTCCTGAAAGGCCAACTTGTAAACTGTCAAAATGCCCTTTTTTCAGTTAATGCAGTGAGCATATAAAGCTGCGGAGAGGGTGGACATCTCACAAATCTAATGCTAATGCCATTATGCAAGATTGTAAACTCTACATTTAGCTTAAACTGCTTGGGCCCATTGTTCAACTAATGATGTCGTTATTTATTTATAGTATCATTACTTTGATCAAGTAATATGGCAATTAAGTTATTTTTTTGCAGACAAAATGTAAGCAAATGCAAAAACTGCACACTTTTTCCAGCAAAAATACCACTGTTATTAGAGTGATTTTTTTTTTTTTGGGGGGGGGGGGGGGGGGGTGCGGTGAGTATACACCCTTTCAAGATTATTTCACTTATATCGTGCCGATCATTAAACAGAGGTAGACGAAAACCAGAGTACTTGAAAAAGACCACTTGACCTTCTCTTGCAGAATATGGTGTCTCACGTGTGACCCCGAGCAAGGCTCGAACCAACAACGTGAGAGTAAATTAGATAATGACCATGTATGTACTACAGGAACAGTTTTGACCACATACAAGAATGTTAACCCTTATCCCGCTGAAATAGACAACCCCAACCTTTGCAAACAGTGCAGTAGAGCTGGGGCGCTATCATTGATGCATAGTGATATTTTTGCTGGCGATACTGTATCGCAATACTAATGCCGTGTATCGATACTTGACGATACTTTTGTGTTATATCAACAAACGTCTGAAACACAAGACGCATATTTTTCTGAGGTGCTTACTCTGATAAAAAATCTGTATCCAAAAGGAGCTGCTTTTAGCCAATAAAAACAGTTGATATAACTACCAGGATACAGTAACTACTGGAACTAACAGGTGTCTGGTCAAGTGACTCGAGTATGCACCCATGCGCTACATAAATTTTGTTGGTATTTTGAGTTATGGCATTCAGATTTATTCAAAACTGTTGCTTCCAAAATATGTTTGTGTGGTTGAAGGTGTGTGTCTAGCAGGGCTCAAGCTAGAGGGCGACTCAGGCGAAGAAGTCGCCCTGTTGGGGCTCACTTCGCCAACTTTGGCAATGAAAGCGAAAAAAACTTCGCCCTGAAATTTCGCCCGTTTTTTTTTCAGTGTCTTACTTGTGAATAGTAACGGTAAACTGACAAGGTGACGATAATCCTTCCATTCACTAGTGTCAGAAATCTCAGTAATTACACTGAACAAAGCTAACTGTTTATTCTGCACTTCGTGCCAGTTGCAGTTTGGTACAGTGATGTAACTTAATTCTAACTGTTAGCGCATGCCGCTGGAGCCACTTGCAACTTGCTTAGTAGTCTATTACTGTCATAAATCTCGGTTGATTGCACAAAGTTTTTATTGCAATAAGAGCCAATTAAGATTACACAAGATAATGTAATTTAAACAGGTATATTTGTACCGTTAGCTCATGCCAAAGTCCGGGTGCGGACGTACTTTGTTAAGTACTGTTGTATATAGTAATAAGATTATTCTGACTGTTGACACTGACTCTGCATTAGGATTAAATAATTTTTAAATATAGACCACTTTTGAACAGTCCCAAAAGTAGTCTCTGATCAGGGGTCACTGTATGCAGAAAACTGAAAGAAAGAACCAAATAAGCTTTATAAAGCAGAATTAGTCTTCATTTCAGGTGGTCTTAATAGCAGAATTTATTGATACCCCTATAAAACACACTTTTCACCAAATAGGGATTTACAGGACAACTCATTACATTGCTGTTGTCCTGTGTTAAGCTGCACCCACTTCTCCCTAGACCCAGCAAACTTCTCCCTATTTTCCTGGAAGGGAGAAGTCACTTCTCCCAATTTTTGGGGCTAGCTTGGGCCCTGTCTAGGATGATGGGTCTGTGCGATTAGATCGACCTGCAAAGTCATCATAATTACCGTTTTATTGTTAATACAAGCGGTTGCTACTAACATACATATAAACAATGGAGTCTGAACCAGACATTGAACGTGCTGGAGCGGCATTTAAATCACTTGTTTGGAAACATTTTGTTTTTGTCAAGTCATTATTTTATTTTATTGCATATAAATATAAGGACATACTCTACTCTACAACAGAAGTCCAAATATACCTAATAAAACATAGCAAATCTGTACAAAGCAAGTATCGTGATACTGTATTGTATCGCCTGTCTGGTAATGCGATAGTATCGTGATACATTTTTTCTGGCGATACCCAGCCCTACAGTGCAGATCCAGATCAGATGGAAGAAGCCATCTGATCAGGATCTACACTGTTTGCCATTCAGTATGTGAACTGAAGGAATACATTATATCCAGTAATTTGATTGGCTGAAAGTCAGAAATGGGTGTGGCTAAATCAATTTATTCAGCAGGATAAGGGTTAAGCTAAGAAGGCTTTGAACAGCTGGGTCCTGGAAGTCTAGGAACCAATATCACAGGAGCTTGGTGTTGATGGACAAATCCATCCATGGTGTTGATGGACAAATCCATCCATTAAGAATCACTGTTTAGTTTCATTTGCTCAGACTCCAAAGAACAGATTTTTCTTACATACCAGATATGGAAATCCAGGGATTTATCCTGGATTAGAAATTATTATACTACCCAGCTTATTCTATTGAGACAAAAAGTGAGTAATCTCACTTGTTTGATGTTCACTGGTTGAATATGATCTCGTTTACAACTTTGTTAAGGCTGATGTCACTGCAGATTACTTGATGTCATGAAACATCAAAGTATTGTTATAACAATAAGGTGGATAAAGTGACCACAATATTCAAAATAAATGCCCAGAAAGACAATGTGGATGTGAGGGGAAGAAAAAAACAAGGGGGCCCAGAGGGCCCTGGTTCGCTCACCTGTGTGTCACTGTCTCGAGTACATTCTATTTTTAGCTCTTGTGGCCATCTTGTTCATCAGCAGAGTGATTTTAGCTTATTTGGTAGGGAGTAACCTAGGCAACATTCCTGGGAACTTTGAATCAAATTGGCCTTAGGGTTAAGGGGGAATTTCCATTTGAATCAAATTTACAATATTTTTCTATTTTTACCTCCGGTGGCCATTTTGTTCATCTGAGTGGGATTGTTTTAGCCTTTTTGGTAGAGGATAATCTAAGCAACATTGTCGCAAGGAACCTACATGCTAAATATGAAGGCTGTATCTCAAATGCTTTAAAAGTTATGACAAAGTAGGTCAAAGGTCAAGGTTGCTTGTCGCAAGGAACATGCATGCCAAATATGAAGGCTCTATCTCATATGGTTCAAAAGTATGATCAAGTAGGTCAAAGGTCAATGTCACCGGTCAAATCTTCATGAGTGGGAAGCCCTTGTCAGAAGGAACCTACATGCCAAATATGAAGGCTCTATCTCAAACTGTTCAAAAGTTATGACAAAATAACCTACTGATCTACTTTTCGATTTGACATGACCCATATTCAAACTTAACTGAGATATTGTCCAGATGATCATTCTGAGCAAGTTTTATGATGATTTGACTGAAACTGTGGCCTCTTAGAGTGTTCAAAACGTTTTTCTATGATTTGACCTGCTGACCTACTTTTCGACCCGACATGTCCCATATTCAAACTTGACACAGATATTGTCAAGATGATTATTCTGAGCAAGTTTGATGATGATCGGACCAAAACTTGGACCTTTAGTGTGTTCACAATGTTTTTCAACAATCTGACCTACTGACCTACATATTGACCAGACATGACCCATATTCGAAATTAACCAAGATATTGTCAAATGATCATTTTGAGCAAGTTTGATGATGATCGGCCCAAAACTGAAGCCGCCAGCGTGTTCAGAGGGTTTTTCTTTGATTTGACCTACTGACCTACTTTTTGACCCAACCTGACCCATATTTGAACTTGACTTAGATATTGTCAAGATGATCATTCTGGGCAAGTTTGATGATGATCGGACCAAAACTGTGGCCTCTAGTGTGTCCACAAGCTTTTTCTATGATTTGACCTACTGACCTACTTTTTGACCCGACATGACCCGTATTCAAACTTGACCTGGATATTGTTAAGAATATCATTCTGAGCAAGTTTGATGATGATCGGACCAAAACTGTGGCCTCTAGTGTGTTCACAAGGTTTTTCAGCAATCTGACCTACTTTTTGACCCTACAAGACCCATATTCAAACTTGCCCGAGAAATTGTCAAGATAATCATTTTGAGCAAGTTTCATGAAGATCAGACAAAAACTGTGGCGGCCTCTAGTGTATTCACAAGGTTTTTCTATGATTTGACCTACTGACCTACTTCCAACATAACCCATATTCCAACTTGACCGAGATATTGTCAAAATGATCATTCTAGGCAAGTCTGATGATGATCGGACCAAAACTGTGGCCTCTAGTGTGTTCACAAGGTTTTTCTATGATTTGACCTACTGACCTACTTTTTGACCCGGCATGACTCATATTCGAATGTGACCAAGATATTATTAAGATGATCATTCTGAGCAAGTTTGATGATGGTTGGACATAAATTGTGGCCTCTAGTGTGTTCAGAGGGTTTTTCTTTGATTTGACCTACTGACCTACTTTTTGACCAGACAACACCCATATTCGAACTTGACTGAGATATTGTCAAGATGATCATTCTGGGCAAGTTTGATGATGATCGGACCAAAACTGTGGCCTCTCGTGTCTTCACAAGGGTTTTTTTCTGATTTGACCTACTGACCTACTTTTTGACCCGACATGACCCATATTCGAACTTGACCGAGATTTTGTGGTGGTACAAATTGTGTGCAAGTTTAGTTAAAATCAAATCATAAATGAAACATCTATCATGCAAACAAGACCAAAATAGGCAATTTTTGCCCTTTCAGGGGCCGTAACTCTGTAACGCTTGATGGGATATGGCTGGTTCAAGAAAGGAACCCAGATCTCATGGTGGTACAAGATGTGTGCAAGTCTGGTTAAAATCAAATCAAAAATGAAGATGCTATCGTGCGGACAAGACCAAAATAGGCAATTTTTGCCCTTTCAGGGGCCGTAACTCTGTCACACATGATGGGATATGGCTGGTTCAAGAAAGGAACCTAGATCTCATTGTGGTACAAGTTGTGTGCAAGTCTGGTTAAAATCAAATCATAAATGAAGATGCTATCGTGCAGACAAGAAATTGTTTACGCACGCACGCACGGACGCACTGACGACGGACGACGGACAAAATGTGATCACAAAAGCTCACCTTGTCACTACGTGACAGGTGAGCTAAAAACGTCCCTCTGGATCATAAACTGGCACCAAGAGGCAAGTCTCTTGATGCTGTATTATCACCCTTGGGATGGACTTTCCTATCCAACCCTAACATGCATGTAAGAGTTCACTATTCTGTTAGTAAGGTACATGTAAAATCAACTCTCTCCATACCAAGATTCCAGAAAAAGACAAAACTCATTGTAATGACAATTTCAATGGAACGAATCCTTAACTCAAGATGAGATGGATTAATCAAGATATTCAAGAGTATTGTATTTAAATATCCAAGAAACAAACATCATGGATATTTAGCAAGGTGTGAGGTGAGTAAAAAAAAAAACAAGTTTCTTGGAAGTAATTAAGAGAAAAATGCCCTTATTGAAGTTCTTTATTATAAGTGGCAGGTTAATTATATAGAGGATCTCACATGAGTGGTCATGTATTATTGAATTTATTAAACGAGTTGAGGAAAAGGGATCAAATGCGAGGCTTTGCCAAGCATTTTATCCCTTTTTCTCAACGAGTTTAATAAATTCAATAATACATGAGCACGAATGCAAGATTCTTTTTATCATATGATTTTTAAAACGCATTTTATTCACGATTTGTTTACAAAAATGTCAATATTCCGCCATTAGTAAACGTTGAGGACGTCGTACATGTAACATTACGGGACGTATCTAGCTGATTTGCATATTTAATCCACTAGTGGATTATCGAAAATATTACATGGTGTTATTACACTCTCAGACGCGACGTCATATGATAAAATGGTAAATTATAAGTGAAAAAATACTATCAGGCTAATGAGGGTCTACTGTAATAGATTCCTATATTCTGTCAAAATATGCTGCTCTCACCCTCAATAGTAGAAGCCCCTTTGGTGTGGCAGTTAAGCTACTGGCCTTATAAGCCACTGATGTGGGTTCGATTCCAGGCTTCTCCAGACTTTCAGTAAGTCTTTAAACTGAGGTCTCATCCAGGGCAGGAAAATTCTTCAAACATTTACTCATCCTGCATGACTAAGGGCATATAGATTTTGGTAAAGGGGGTCTTTCATTTGTGCCCATGCATGTTTTTTTCTTTAAACTTTGTATATTAATAACTCAGCATATACAACCTATAAAATTGTATTTAATAAATTATATAAATCAAAGTAGGACTCAGGAGGCCACTCTTACTGACTCCCTCCATGAGCTGGTGTCTGTCTCTAAATAAGTGCGTCTTAAAGCTTATGTTTTATTTAGAATCAAGATCTGTGAACTGGATTGAATGCAGAACTCCATAGGCTTTCCTTTGATACTAATAAACCTTTTGAATTAATTAAAGTTTACATTTTCTGATAAAATAATTATCAAAAATCTCATTTTTTTGATTGAAATTTTAAAAAATTATAAAAATTCAATCCCTAAGATAAATATTTTCTAGTCTTTGTCAAGATTTCATTTTGCTAGGAAAACTTGCCATATATATCTTCTTTAGCTATGCCAAATTTCATGAAAATCCGAAACCGGTAACACTGTAGTTTTATACCTTTAATTGATGCAAGTCGTTTCTGCAAAATTTACTGTTTTATTGAAATCACCCAAGAACCTTACGAGAAGGCAATTCGTAACACTTACGTAATAAAAATGAGATTATACAAATCAAAATGAATACATATTGAGCTGATCTAGCTTAGAAACTATTAAAATATCATGAATTTCTGATATTTTCCTTTCATTTATACACTATGATCTATCTAAAATAGTAGATAGTTAAACACTAAATCGAAAGGAATTCTAATCAACAAATTAGGCTTAACAACATATATTGCTTTTTTATTAGCAGAAAAAATTATTGTGAACATGTGCAACTTTATTTAATGACTTTGCATAAGTCATGCTACTCAAATAGATGTAAAGCAATGAGATCCATTATTTTCATTTCCATACCAAGCTGGTATGCAAGGACGCAATGGTCAGTGGTTTGTTGTTACTAGTAAAAATAGTTCTATTGATAAATCCATGGCCAGATTAAGCCTTAGATATACTCTGTCTTTATGAACGCTGGATTATTATCCTAACAAAAAAGTTACAGTAATTATTGGTTAGTATTTCCAAAAATCGAAATGTCAGTGATATTGAGTTTCTGTTGCAAAAGATATCATTGATTGATGAGGCGCAGAATATTTGGTGTAAACAAAGCTGTCACATGACCTAGAGAAATTTTGCTTTTGGACAGGGAGAGAAACAGTTTCCTTCCTTATAGTACACATGCATAAATATGTCTCTTTTCTGCATTGGTATTGTAATTGTTGACATTTCTTTAGTGCCTTATTTTTTCTATTTACTTTGTCAATGTAGAGGTTAATTTATCGGAAGCGAGCTTTTAGTATTTTTTCTGGTCGTAAAACTTTCAACCACTTCTTGAATGTTTCTGCTGAATACAAGTTCACTGTTTTTTAAAGCACTGTTCTTGCTTGCTGTTTGTTCATTAATAATTACCAGTGCATTTCTGTCCAATGTATCTCTCAGCTTAGAAAGAGCATTGCAGTGTTTGGACAGAAAAAGCATCACAATGTATTTACTGAAAATAGTTTAAAATCCTATGTGTAATGCGATAACTACTCACAGATTGAATAGTTATTATCAACAGTTTAAATGCTTCTTGATATCTTACATAATGTGCTTTGTAATTACTGAAACAACTGCTGAGATAGGTAAATGAAGTGAAAGACATATACAAATATATAGACAACACAATCATGATCACATAAGTTTTGGAACACTGACAAATGTACGACCATGTGAATTCTAAAAGCAAATTCAAATGGCTTTGGAATACAGCTTCAGGAAGCCGTTTGATTTCGTTCATAGGGGCTATACAAAAAGATAGATTGGCTAGTGCCTATGCAGATACAAATTCTGAAAACTTAATGTCCAGGAAAAGTAATCTCAAGTGTTATTGATTTTCCCTAGAGTAAACCGTTCTTTTTAAATGGACAGTTAGGGTTTAATAAACAAACAACAGTTTGACTTGAGAGTCATTTATCTCGAGTCGGATAACAAATCTCACTAAATCTGAAGCAATATCTAAAGTGACTGGTATGTTGTTGATTTGAATGTTAAATCTAAACATCACCTTAGCACCATTACCAGATTAGACAAGAAAGACAGAAAGAAAACTGTGCACATGATTACATGGTTGCGTTTGATGACGTTTGTCATCAAAACCTTTTAGACAAAATAATTTTTCCATAGGGGCAAATTTACTGAAATGTTTTGAAATAATACTTATAATTATGCTATGAAGTACTTACACAAACCATACTATACTATAGCCATCAAGATTGAAAGCAATAGTAAAGTATTATTAAACAGCATGACCAAAACATGATCATCATATAATTTCACATTTTGCTGAATCAGGACTATCAGTATTCAGTCTGTTAAAACACAATGTTACCGGACCTCAATTTCCATCAAAATTCATCAACATGTTCCAAAGGTATGTGGGTAGTTTTTATGCTAAAATGGTGTCTTGACAAAAACTAGAACATGGTAAAAATACATATAAAATTTTAATGAATACAAAAATAGGAGCTGAAATATGGGGACACCATCAAAGAAAACTGAATGTCCACCCACTATTACTAGACATATGAGGTCATTCTTAGTATCAACTAACTCGCCAATTATGGCTTTAATTCATAAAACATAGCAGCATTAGATATATGAAACTCTGAATACTGTAGACAAGTTTATGTGAGAGTACTCTCTGTTGTGATAGAGACATAATAAAATATGTAATAAATTTACTACGGAAATAAAATTTAAAAGTGAATGCATCGTAATTATAATGGTTATACCCAAGGCAATTATTGTGCATAATTTCATCAAAATCCAAGCGTGGGCAGAAACTAATCTAAAGTTCCTATACCTTGAAAGACCCCCTTTCATTGTGACTAGATAAAATCTGTATTCATCCTCCAGAGTGGACAAGTAGAATTTTCCAGCCCTGTCATGTTGATAGGACCTTCGTTCTTGTTTGGATGTAAAACTCAAACAAACCAACTCACCCTCAATAAGATGATCAGCTCTGAAACATTCTCCTGTCTTCACATCTTTCACCATGAAGTCTTGAAATCTTTCAACATGGCCAGATGCCCTGTAGATAGCAAAATATTGTTTGTGTTTACAGCAACAGGCTAAGGAAGGTATTTTGTGATAACTGAAGGATAATTGCTGTCAATTCTCCCCTCTGCAAGGCTTTTCTAATGAATACCCACCGCATACATTTATATGGAGAAATAAGGAAAATTATTGGCAATTATCACCAAAACCCACCTTATATGTTGCTGTGGACTACATGTAATTTGCATATGGGCCCTGTCAAGCGATTTTGGTACTTATCGCCTATGCGAGCAGCGAAGGTTCAGGCGAGCCTGCACATCCGCGCAGTCTCGCCAGAACCTTCGCTGCTCGCTCATACAAGCAGTGAATCAAGAGGAACCTTCAGACAGAAAGCCATATCCCTGGCCCCTCTGAATGGCTGGGCATGCGCAGTTAAAATTTGTCATGACGGAATGCTCGAAGACACAAATTCGCTTGGCGGGGCTCATATGTTGCTGTGGACAACATAATGTCATGAATCTATTTCATGCTTGGACAGAGGTAACCAAGGACAGTAATTCTTAGTGCCAATAAAGGTACGCCCAAACCTTTTTACAACATTGTTGTTGCATCCAAAACAAAGACTGTCAAAAATTTTATCTTCAAACAAAAATGTATAGGTTAAACTGAACAAGAAAAGTGCCTAACTGCATTATGGGGGAGGGTTTTTCAAACAAACATGTCACTCCCCTCAGCTCTATGTATTATTTGGTCCCTTTTTTCCTCATCTGAGTGACTTTGATCTTTAAATAGGTCAAGGTCAACCTGGGGTCAATATTTATAAAACATTGTAGTACTCAGTCTCAGTCACCTGTAGCTGCATATGAATTGCCCAGCGGTTCTGGAGAAAAAGATTTTTAATTTTCTTATTAGATATGGCCATGGTACCCATTTTGGTCATGTGACCTTGTCCATTTGAAAAAAACGTTCATTCATCCATTGCCAAGGCAGCTGTACATGCATATAAAATTTAATTGAAACTGGCCCAGCAGTTTCAGAGAACAAGTACTTTCAAAAGTTGCTGGACATCTGTGCCCTATAATAACCCTTAAGATGCCGAGAAAAACAACATCTGCTTATGTTGTCTGCTTATGTCCTCTGCTGAATTTTCTTGAGACTTTTTAAAAATATTTTTTCATAAAGGCAAACAGTGTTGGGCCAGATCAGACTGCTCCTAGGAGCAGTCTGATCTGGCTCCACACTGTTTGCAAAAACTAACTTTAAAGTACCTGACAGACAGATGACAAAGCAGACAACAATTGTCGTGATTGGCATTTTATGGGATAAGAATGAAATGTCAAAGCACACAGTGCCCTTACTACTAGTGTATACCGTAAAAAATCCTAAAAATTTAGACACCTTAAGGACTTGCTGTAATTCTTCAAAAATTTTGACTAATTTGTTTCCTGATCCAGCAAGGAGTGCAAAAGATAGAGATGGAATGGCAAACAGTGTAGACCCTGATCAGACTGCTCCTCTAGGAGCAGTCTGATCTGGGTCTGCACTGTTTGCTTAGGCCTATCTGTCCCAATACATAAATAAAGATGATTACAGTAAATAGAGGATATTTACTGTTTTGAGTTGGATACAAAAATATTTCATCGGGTGTGTTGAAAACATCCGAATTTTCACGAGTGTGAAGCACGAGTGAAAACTTGAATGTTTTCTTCACACGAGATGAAATACTTTTGGCATCTGCTGAAAAAAAGTAAAGTTTATTTTTATTTTATAATTTTATACAGATATTTATGGCAAGTGATCAATCGTATTGTACGTCACAATTTTGACCTGGCTACAACGTCACAACTGTCAGTTTCAAAACATAAACTGATTGCCATTTTACAACATTTTTACAGTTCAAAGAGTGCATTTCAAGGTATTATAACACAGAATAACTTTATCGATAACATATGAATTTTGGTGAGAAAAAGTAGCCCGGGCTGCTACTGTGAAAATAACAAGGTCATGTTATTTTTCAGTGTGATATATTTTTGAGATGAATACCGAAAATATTTCATAAACTGTGTTGAAAATATCATAATTTTCACGAGTGCAAAGCACGAGTGAAAATTCTGATGTTTTCAACACACAGTATGAAATATTTTTGATATTCATCGAAATAAAAGTAAATTTTCTTTTTATTTTATAATATTTTTGGACACTTACTGTAACTGATCAATTGGATCTTATGTCACAGTTTTTGACTTGGTTATGATGTCACAACTGTCAGTTTCAAAACATAAACAGATCGCCATTTTGAATACAGCATTTTTACAGTTCAAAGAGTGCTTTTCAAGGTATTTTACAGAACTATTTTATTGATAACATGCATTTTGGTGAGAAAAAGTAGTCCGGACTGCTACTGTGAAAATCTCATTTTTATTTGTTTCAGATATGCATTGATTTCACTCTAAAGTATAAAATAAATTTCACTTACTTTAGTACCACCTCTGGTGTGAGCATGGCCGTGTCCACCTCCAGCATCTGCTCTTCAAGAATGAAGAAATTCCTCCAAGCTTGTAACAAATTTGCCTTAACGGCACAACCCATAGGTCCAAAATCATAGAACCCATTTACCCCACCATAAATAGCAAATGACTGGTCGTAGAAGAATTTCTGCTTCAGCAAGTCCTCCATCTTGGATCTGTCAAAATCATCTTTGGGAGACAGGGCTAACTCCTGCAATAGATTAAAAAGATGTGTTTGTGTAGCACAAACATGTCCATGGGAAGATCAATATTTTCTTCAAAGCTGGTCAGAGGTCAAGATTTTTTTTTGTTTTAGTGGGAAGCTCCTGTCACAAGGAACCTACATGCTAAATATGCTAAATATGAAAGCTATATCTCAAATGGTTCAAAAATTATGATTGACGATATTTTTCTCTTTGAAGTAGGTTACGGTCACATCAAAATATTTGTTTGAGTGGAAAGCCCTTGGCACAAGGAACCTACATGCCAAATATGAAGGTCAAATCTGAAATGGTTCAAAAGTTATGACCAATTTTATTTTATTTCTTTAAAGTAGGACACAGGTCAAGGTCACAGATCGGAAAGTTTTGTATGAATGTCAAGCGCTTGTCACAAGAACCAACAGGCCAAATATGAAGGCTCTTTTTTAAACAGTTCGAAGGTTATAACCAATGTTAAGTTTTTCTTTTAAGTAGGTCAAGGGCATATTATTTCTTTAAAGTAGGACACAGGTCAAGGTCACAGATCGGAAAGTTTTGTATGAATGTCAAGGTCTTGTCACAAGGAACCAACAGGCCAAATATGAAGGCTCTTTTTAAACGGTTCAAAGGTTATAACCAATGTTAAGTTTTTCTTTTAAGTAGGTCAAGGGCCAAAGTCACAGGTCACAATTTTTTCTATGGGCTTAAAGCCTTGTCACAAGGAACCCACATGCAATACATGAAGGCTCTGTCTCAAAAGTTATGACCAATGTTATTTTTTTCTCTTTAAAGTAGGTCATAGGTCAAGGTCACAGGTCAGAAAGTTTAGTCTGAATGTGAAGCTCTTTTCACAAGGAACCTACAGAGCAAATATGAAGGCTCTATTTCAAATGGTTCAAAACTTATCACCAATGTCAAGTTTTTCTTTTAAGTGGGTCAAGGGTCAAATGTCTGGGCTTGGAAGTATTTGTCACAAGAAAACTACATGCAAAATATGAAGGCTCTATCTCAAACCATTCAAAGGTGTTTTTTTTTTTTTTCTTTAAAGCAGGTCCCAGGTCAAGGTCACAGGTCAAAAAAATTTGCAAGAATGCGAAGCTCTTGTCACAAGGAACCCACATGCCAAATATGAAGGCAGGCTCTATCTCAAATGGCTCAAAAGTTATGTTCAATATTAAAATTGTCCGACAAACAAACAGGGCAAAAACAATATGTCCCCACTATCGATACGGGGGACATAAAAATGACCATTTTTGGTCACGTGATATGATGCCTGTATATATAATGTATCCTTTCAATTCTCAAGCTGCATGACAGTGTAGATCATGATCAAAAACTGATCTGGATCTACACTGTTTGCAAAGGTAGGGACTGCAGTGTTCAGCAGGATAATTATGAACACAACTATTTATCACAATAGTGTAATAACTGGTTATGTAAAAGCGTCTTGTTGCAATGGACAAACTGAAACATCTTGCACTCCTTTACTTCTGAAAATCATCACAAAAATATGCTGTTATAATTTTGACCCCCTGAAGCCCCACTTTTATAGAGTAAAACTGGTGTTTTACAAAAAATTATGCATTTTTTTTTTGTAATTCTGCTTAAACATGTTAAAAACATTGATTGTGGGTACTCGTTAGAACCGCCTCACTGAGGCGGTTCTAACAAGTACCCACAATCCATGTTTACTGCAGAAATATGAAAAACAAAATCGGAACATTTTATCTGAAAATTTTCATTTTTTGTGGTAAAATATTCAATGTATTTGAATAGGCGTGTTTTCGTAATGTGTATTGGTGTGCGCTTATTAGTTACATAGGATATGGTATTTTCGCTTGTCTCAAGCTTAAGAATAGTCTGGCCAGTACTGGTACCTTAGCTTCAAGTGCATGTTTCCTGAGTTTCAGCTCTGCCACTGCCTTCTGTATATCAATGGCTGGTTCCTTGTTTTCTTTCAGCTTTCTGATCAGGTCACCCTGGAAACAAAGAATCACAGAAAATTCTGACAGTTTATCTTATTTACCTCCCTTTGACACAACAGGAAAGGGAAATTGCACGACCCGCAGAAAAAGCAACCGACTGAAGTCGCTTGATTTCTAAGAGTGCTCTAAAATCACCGTGTCATTCTGTCATTCTGTCAGTCTGTCCGTCCGTAACCAGTTTGTGAAAACTGGTGATAGTGACTAAACCGCTTGGAATATTTAAACAATTTTTGGCATACTGATAGATATTATCGATTGCAAAAAGATTTAGCAAAACAGGCGTACAACTGTCAATCGATTGGGCTGGCGTAATCACAGGTTGTTTATAAATGCGTCATACTGCTCAAGCATAATAACCAATCAGAAGTAGTTTTGTGCAAGAGCGTCACCGATGATTATCTATAGTCTGTTTCGTTTCACACAAGTTTTCATTGACGTTCTCCTTAACATCAGCCCTTATTATGACGAATTTTTGAATTTCAACTCCTGCTTGTTGATTAATTTATTTATTTATTTGAGTTTTAACGTCCCCGTCAACACTATTTATGTCATTTTGGAGACGTTGCTTCCAATTATGTGAGACTTTTACCCGACATTCAGATGAAATGACAACTCAAGCCCTGTCGCCCAATGAAGCCAAAGTCTACATGCATTGGACGGCAGGCTTAGTCCTTATAAGCGGTTCACCAGTACTCTTGTGTGGTCAGTTTCAGCTCTGCATGGCAGCACCTTACAGCCCATTTTTTTCTCCAAGCCCCGATGGGCGGGGGCGGACTGTCGCTTGTTGTCACCAAGTATTATGGGCGTACGAGAAAGGGAGAATTAGCCCTTGAATTTCTCCGCGGGCAGAAAACTCAATTTTCTTATTGGAGTACACGGTGTTTCATATGAGAATATTGTTTTGATTTCAGTTTAATCGTCCACGTCAACACTATGTTGGTCATTCTGAGACGTTGCTTCCGATTTTGTGCGACTTTTACCCGACATTGAGATGGTATGACATCTCAATACCTGCCACCTAATGAAACAAAGATGGTGTAAATGCTCGCATCACTTTGCCTGGACAGGCTTAGATCCTCTAAGCTGTTCCAGAACTCGTATGCGGTCGGTTTCAGCTATGCGTAGAAGCATCATGCAGCCCATCTATTTCATTAAGCCCGTAGCCCCCCCCCCCCCCACTCCCCCGCAAATATTGTGGGTGGGGCCAGCAATACAGATGCAGTTTTTGATTTTTTTTTTCATGAGGCCGTGCATTCATTTGACAATAATGGAAATATGTGTTTAAATCCAGAGGACCTGGTTAGAATAGACAAACTGTGCTATACACCGTTTGTTTAGTTTGTTAGGATCTAACATCCTCTTCAACACTGTGTAGATCATTTTGGAGACGTGGCTTCCAATTTTGTGGGACTTTTCCAAGCCGGACAGATTATGGTTGTAATGTTGGAGCAAGCAGGAATTGAATACATGTTCAAGCCTGGTTTCGCGTCCACATTAAACCCTGTAGAATTCTGTTTTCAGTACGTCAAAACGGCCCCCGCCCATAGGGGCTTGAAGAAATATATGGGCTGCATGATGCTTCCACGCAGAGCTGAATCTGGCCCGCACATTAGTACTGGTGAACCGCTTAGTGGATCTAAGCCTGTCCAGGAACCGCGGTGCGAGGCGGACCGTCCATGCTAATAAACCCTATTGGTTTCATTGGGCGACAGGGCTTGAGATGTAATTTCATCTCAATGTCGGGTAAAAGTCCCACAAAATTGGAAGCAACGTCTCCAAAATGACCTTTACAGTGTTGACGGGGACGTTAAACCTCAAATCAAACAAACAGTATGTCAAAAAACTTCTTCACACAAGCAAACTTCGAGCTGTAGTTAAAGACAAAGTATGTTATTATGACTGCGGTAAACAGTTACATCTTCAGACTTTGCTGGACATTGTTTTTGTTTAATTGGAGGTTTTACGTCCCCGTCAACACTGTTAAGGTAATTTTGGAGACGTTGCTTCCAATTTTATGGGACTTTTACCCGACATGGATAGCAGATATAAACAGTGACACTATGCTCAAGTGCTTAACCGGGCCTTCCTGGTTTGATGGGTAAGGTCGCCGACTCTTAATCTTTGGGTCTCTCCGCTGTGAATCGAATACCACTGGGATCACATGTGAAACGCCAAGTTCTGCAACGGAAGGTCAGATGTTTTGTTCAGAGTACTCCCGTTTTCGCCGACTCTGATGAAGGACCGCCCCGATATGTGAAATGATTTTAAAAGGTCCGTAAAAGCCGACCAAAAATATCCAAGAGGTGTGACATGCATTTTAGCGGGATTTGGTCCATATAGATATTTTAACACACACGTTCTCATTTAGGCTTCTATCTATTTTGCTTTTCATAATTTTTTGGTCTAGCAACACATACGAATGCACATCTGTCGCACTGAATTCGGTAAAGTTACACTCATGATCGAAAAGCCAACACTTAACGGCCGGCTTCTTACCTCATTCGGGTGCGCGTCAGACTGGCGATCAGGTTGACGCGGGTTCGATACATGCCGGTGTCGTGGAGATGGATCATGGAATCTTTTCTATGGTCATTTATTCTGCTGATTCAAGAACAGCAGTTGTCATTTTTGGGCGAAAAAAGCACTGCACTGGTTAACCGCTTACGTATAATCCTGAGAGAGATTATTCCTTTTTGCATCTCTTGTACTTGGTTTTAAGTATACTAAAGAAAGACCTACCTTTGCAGGAGCTGGCGAGGTGCCCTCCGTTATTATGATATTAATTCTCAATGAATCGGTGCTCCCACAACATTTAGTTGCTAGTCTTATAAATTCGTGATAGTTACGTTCTATGTACTCGTTTTCCAAATCCAGGAAAGAAACTCACAGAACCTGAAACTTTCTTAAACGAGTTACTTCCTCTTGCAATAAGTTGCAAATTTCAGTATACATCATACTGTATAAATTCCCCATTGATGCTTCAATTAAAGAGCAACGGGTGTCCTCACTGAACTCCGTGTAGACCTCATTGTCAACGAGATCTTCTAGGACCATTTTAGATGCCATCACTGATAGCAGATGCCTAGCAAGTTGTAATTTAAAGAAATATTTCGCTCTTGTGCCCGTGTAGAGGCCCAAAATACACTTTTATATTGGCTCATGGGTACGGCGGAGAGATTGCAACGCCTGCTATATGTAAACTAGGCCTGTGATTTGTTAACAAAATTCAGAAACCAATTTAAGCAACTGACCAGTATTCAGATTAGAGGGTAGTTCCCGCTATATGTAAATTAGAACTAAACGTAAGAATTTCAAGTGTTCCGACATGTTTTTGAAGGACCTATTAACGCATAATCATGATTGATATGTCATTGCAAGATGAAACGTAGGTCATAAAGATTATCATATCATGATCTCGAAATGGTCAATGAAACTGTGTAACTACTAGGCAATTTAACCAAGGCAGCAATTTGGCTCATATTTGCTCCTAACAATAACAGAATGTGGGAATTCAAGAGAGCCGCCTAGTCTTCGTCTTCCGTGAAATGGTCAGAATGTGAGCGTGAACTAGCTCGCCATACTTCTAATAATGACAGTAATTTGTCCAACGAAAAAAAAAGATAGCGTCTGAGACTACTTATGCTATCCGTCATACATACTCTCTTCTTAATAGCAAGACAGAAGCCTCCGTGGTGCAGTGGTTAATGGTTATACTACTCGCCTTGTAAACCAGGGATCACAGGCTCGATCCCGGGCTTCTCCAGACTTTCGTATCAATCTTTAAACCGAGGCCCAGTCTCCGTTTGACCTTAGCTGTTGGTGAGATGTTAAACTCAAACACTCACTCACTCTTTTAGCAAGACACAGAGTGCTCATTCGTTCATTGTCTTGTCTCGACAGAAGACTATGTGACGAAGCGGTTGACTGAGAGAGAGAGAGAGTCATTAGAGAGTCATTAGAGAGTCATTAGAACACTTGCTAAGATTTTCAACTTCGGTTTTTACGGCTTTTTCAGCCAGATGCGTGGCAACAGTGTATTTTTTTGTTTGTTTGTTTGATTTGAGGTTTAACGCCCCCGTCAACACAGTAAAAGGTCATTTTGGAGGCGTTGCTTCCGATTTGTGGGACTTTTACCCGACATTGAGATGAAATGACAACTCAAGCCTTGCCGCCCAATGAAACCAATAGGGTTTATAAGCATGGACGGGCCGACTCACACCACTTTACCTGGGCATGCTTAGATCCTCTAAGCGTTTTACCAGTACTCGTGTACGGATCGGTTTCCGCTCTGCGTGGAAGCATCATGAAGCCCATATATTTCTTCAAACCCCGATGGGCGGGGGCCAGGCAACAGTGTATGACAAAATTAATCTCAAAACTTTTCGGAATGGTACTTAATCAACAAGCTGATGAAAAATCAAAGCATTGAATACCGGTGGGTCGACTGTCTCTGAATGTAGGCTGGGAAAATAGTCCTGGACTAAAATTTTTTTTGTATAACCCTTAAATTCAAGTTTTTAACCAAAAAGTGTAGACCCTGATCAGACGCTGTGTACTGCGTCGTCTGATCCTTAATTCCTGTTCTGCGAGCAAAGAGTCCAGATCCTGATAAGACGTCGCGTTCTGTAGCGTCTGAGTTGGGTCTACGACATTTGTCAAGCCCAACCCATCGTTCCAGTCCAGATTCTATAGATAACATACTGTGATAAAATTAGCGCTACTTTTTTCTATAAATAAGTTATATGGGTTTCATGCAAATCAGTGATAGTCACATGAAATTCAGCACTGGAGCGTTTTTTATGCTTAGTACTTTGGGTCGACTGACAAACAATCAACCCAGAAAGATGTTGGTACTTGAAAGGTCTGCGCATAATGTTGTCAGAGCTTTTGATGTTCATGTATATCAACAGGGAGCTTTTGTGGTGTCAACATTTAGCATTAAAGCTGGCGATAGCTGATAAATCCGCCACGCCCATTGGGGCTCGAAGAAATAGATGGGCTGCATGATGCTTCCACGCAGAGCTGAAACTGACCAGCACACGAGTACTGGTAAACCGCTTAGAGGATCTAAGCCTGCCCAGGCAAAGCGGTGCGAGTTGGCCCGTCCATGCTTATAAACACTATTGGTTTCATTGGGCGACAGGGCTTGAGGTGTCATTTCATCTCAGTGTCGGGTAAAAGTCCCACAAAATTGGAAGCAACGTCTCCAAAATGACATATACAGTGTTGAGGGGACGTTAAACCTTAAATCAAACAAACAAAGAAAAAACCAAAATAGTTGATAGAACATAAATTGACACATTCATCGCCACAATCATTTTCAGATTTAAACATCATATACTTCGGCGTCGCCCATCGTGGCTTGGAGAAATGATCTGAAACCAACCGTAAACCGCTCGTCGCGTTTTGATACAGGTTAAAATGACTTGTAAATTTCCGTCATCACGTCAAAATTTGACACATCAAGTTTGCGCTAGGATCGTCTTTCTGCAATGCGTAGTGAACCTCAAATCAAACTCTTATTCTCTCTCTCTCTCCTACACACACGTGCGCGCGCACGCACGCACACACCACCCCCGCCCATCGGGGCTTAAAGAAATAGATTGGGCTGCATGGTGCTTTCACACAAAGCTGAAACTGACTGCACATGAGTACTGGTAAACCGCTAAGAGGTTCTAAGCCTTCCAATGAAAATGGATGTGAGTCGGGACCTTCCATGCATATAAACCCTATTGGTTCATTGAGCGGCAGGGCTTAATGTGTCATTTCATCTCAGTCCCACACGAGTGCAAGCAACGTCTCCAAAATGACCTATAGAATGTTAACTGGGACGTTTTGTTTGACGTTTAACGTCGCCGTCGGCACTGTACAGGCCATGCTTTGGATACATTGCTACCAATTATTGGGACTTTTACCCGACATTGAGATGAAATGACATCTCAAACCCTATCGCCTAATGAAACCAATAGGTTTTATAATCATGGACGGTCCGACTCGCACCGCTTTGCCTGGGCAGGCTTAGATCCTCTAAGCGGTTTACCAGTACTCATGGACGGTCGGTTTCAGCTCTGCATAGAAGCATCATGCAGCCTATCTATTTCTTCAAGCCCCGATGGGTGAGGACGTTGACGTAAAACCTCAAATCAAACAAACGCACATACGTACAAACGCATGTTCCTTTGGGCCCCGCCCATCGGGGTTGGGAGAAATTGACTGGGCTGCATGGTGCTTTCACACAGAGCTCAAACAGACCGCACCTGAGTACTGGTAAACCGCTTAGGATGTCGAAGCTCTCTCAGGCAAAGTAATACGAGTCAGATCATCCATGCATATTAACTTCTTTCTTTTTTTTTTTTTTTGTCTTTACTCTATATACTGCCAAAAGCCATCGGGCACATTCTAGGCAGGTGTACTACTGAGCTACCACGCTCCCTTTGATATTTCATGTCAATGTCGGGTAAAAGTCCAACACAATTGGAAGCAACGTCTCCAAAATGACATAAATAGTCCTGACGAGGACGTTAAACCTCAATTCAAAAACTGATATTCAATCGGAGCCGTTGATCATCAACCGTTCGAGGCATATGACCCACAAATAGGAAATGCGAAATCAACGTTCGCAGCCTTGGAGTTTTTGAAATAGGCTATAATTACGCTCTAGCTTTCCATCCAAAAATAACTTGCCTACGTGACAAAAAACGACAGACAAGTTCAGTTTTTGGGTCAGTTCAATTGCTAAATCTTTCTGCAATCAATAGTATCAATGAGATCTAACCAATGAACTTGCGAAATATTACATTCCATTTAGTATAGCCTCGCCGAGGCGAAAAATGTGAAAATTTTCGAACTGCTTCTCCTCGGAAACTGTTGGGCCGATTGAAGTCAAATTTCATATGGAGCCTCTATGGGATGAAGAAACCAAAATTTGCTCATGGGGTCCAGGTCACATGACCAAAATGGCCGCCAAGCCAAATATGGTCTGTCTGTCTGTCCGTCCATAACCCGTTTGTGAAAATTGGTGTAGTGACTTAACCGCTTGGAATATTTAAACAATTTTGGCATACTGATAGATATCAATGAGATCTAACCAATGAACTTTCGAAATATTACATTCCATTTTGTATAGCCTCGCCGAGGCGAAAAATGTGAAAATTTTAGAACTGCTTCTCCTCGGAAACCGTTGGGCCGATTGAAGTCAAATTTCATATGGAGCCTCTACGGGATAGGGAAACCAAAATTTGCTCATGGGGTCCAGGTCACATGACCAAAATAGCCGCCAAGCCATATAATATTATGGTAAAAACCCTTCAAAAATAGCCTTCTCCAGAACCACTGGGCAGATTTCCACGAAACTTGATAAATAGCATCTGGGACGTAGGCCCATCATAAATTGCTGAAATGGTGACCCTGGGTTGACCTTGACCTTCTTTGGGTCCGTCCGTAACCCGTTTGTGAAAATTGGTGATAGTGACTTAACTGCTTGGAATATTTAAACAATTTTTGGCATACTGATAGATATCAATGAGATCTTACCAATGACCTTGCGAAATATTACATTCCATTTAGTATAGCCTCGCCGAGGCAAAAAATGTGAAAATTTTCGAACTGCTTCTCCTCGGAAACAGTTGGGCCGATTGAAGTCAAATTTCATATGGAGCCTCTATGGGATGGGGGAAACCAAAATTTGCTCATGGGGTCATGGTCACATGACCAAAAAGGCCGCCAAGCCGTATATGGTAAAAACCCTTCAAAAATAGTCTTCTCCAGAACCACTGGGCAGATTTCCACGAAACTTGATAAATAGCATCTGGGACGTAGGCCCATCATAAATTGCTAAAATGGTGACCCTGGGTTGACCTTGACCTTCTTTGTGCCTAGGTCAAACTTTGACACATATGCTTTTGTATTGGAAAAGTGAGAATGCATTTTATCCTGCAAATGATTCAGAATACAGTACTAAAGTAGAAGATATATTTTTGCTCCTTATGATAAGGCGCATTTATTAGGGGAACCGTTTTAGGTCCAGGTCACATGACCAAAATGGCCGCCAAACCTATATATGGTAACACTCATAAAGCTAAAAGCATCCGGCGGGTCGTGCACTTCAGCTGAAGCACTGGTTTCTAAACATTGTTCAGCATTTGGCAAATGAATTCCCTACCTTTTACAAGTTAACTTTTATCCTGCTGTTCACAACAACCCTTTTCTTTGCAAACAGTGTAGATCCAGATCAGAGCCATCTGATCAGGATCTAAACTGTTTGACATTCAATTTATGAATTTGTAGGAATAAATTACATCAAGTAATCTGATAGGTTCAAAGTCAGAAATGGGTCTGGCTAAACTGAATACTCAGCACTTAGCAACCTCAGTGAGGCGATTCTAACAACATCCACAACAGTTGACATTAAATTTTGTTTCTTGGAGTGATTATGGGAAAAAGGCCCTATCTATTACCTGTTATGCTACTCCTTTAAAATTGGGATTATTTTGTTTATAATGTCAAAAAATCAGGGAACAACTACAGTCATTATAACAAGGGTCCTCCTTGTTGACCATAATCCTGTTGAGCATGACAACCCATATCTGTGCAAACAGTGTAGATCCAGATCAGATGGCTTCTGAAGAAGCCATCTGATCAGGACCTATACTGATTGTCATGCAGTTTGTTAATGAAATAGTCCAGGTCCCCAATCATTTTCCAAATATTGACCAATCGAGCTTGAAGAAATAGACTGGGCTGTATGGTACCTACATGCAGAGTTGATTAAACCAACAACACGTGAGTACTGGTAAATGCTTAGACGGTCTAAGCCTGCCCAGGCAAAGTGGTGCAAGTCTGACCGTCCATGCCTATAAACCCTATTGGTTTCATTGGGTGGAAAGGAATTGAGATTTCATCTCAATGTCACCGGGCTCCTCCAGACTTTCGGATGAGTCTTTAAATCAAGCTCCCGTCTCCAGCTGACCTCAGCTGTTAGTGAGACGTAAAACTCAAAAACTCACTCACTCATCTCAATGTCAAGTTAAAGTCCTATAAAATTGGCCGTAATGTCTCCAAAATGACCTAAATACAGCTTAGTGTTGATGGGGACATTAAACCTCTTTTGAAACAAACAAACAAACAAAATGCTATTGAGCAAGCAATATTTTGTCTTATTTATAATGTGAACATTTACATGCATTTGTATCAGTAGTTATTTTTATGACAGCACATGGCTGTAGGTCATTAAATATGATTAATTACATGTAAGTGTACTTCCTTCTGCATAATAAGGTTGACCTGTCCTGAGTACACATCTTATGCCAAGTCAAGAGAAAACATACCATAACGATCCTAAGTATTGGGACAGATAGGCCTAAGCAAACAGTGCAGACCCAGATCAGACTGCTCCTGAAGGAGCAGTCTGATCAGGGTCTTCACAAAAGGTGCAGACCCATATCAGACGGCACCTGAAGGAGCAGTCTGATCAGGGTCTACAAATTAACAAATGACAGAAACTGAAAGTTCTCAAGGTTTTTTTTTTTTAATTTCAGGTTTTATGTCCCTGTCAACACTATTTGCCGCCCCCGCCCATCGGGGCTTGTAGAAATATATGGGCTGCATGATGCTTCCACACCGAGCTGAAACCGTCTGCACACTAGTATTGATAAACCGCTTAGAGGATCTAAGCCTGTCCAGGAACCGTGGTGCGAGGCGGACCGTCCATGCTTATAAACCCTATTGGTCTCATTGGGCAACCGGGCTTGAGATGTCATTTCATCACAA
Organism: Lucinisca nassula; assembly: GCA_963580285.1. NCBI lineage: Eukaryota > Metazoa > Mollusca > Bivalvia > Lucinida > Lucinidae > Lucinisca > Lucinisca nassula. Next base: position 47,893,460 of record OY757025.1, on the reverse strand, counting down.
TGTCGGGTAAAAGTCCTACAAAACTGGAAGCAAAGTCTCCAAAATGACCTATAATGTGTTAACGGGGATGTTAAACCTCAAATCAAACAAACAAACAAATCAACACTATTTAGATTATTTTGGAGACATTGTAGTTTATTTTGACATGTTCAATGTTTCTGTCACACGAGCCGAAAGTTCATTAGCCTTGTTTTTTCTGCTTGGCAAAACGTACACCACTGTTACTATTGTTTAAGAGTCATCTTATTAAAATTAACTTAATTAATTAATGTACTATGAATATTTTTTGGACATTCAACTGCTTTTTTGTACATGTATTTGTGAACTGTGGGAGAAAAATACATGCATATTTGCTTGAATCTTATTTCCGTTCGTCAAATAAGGTGCATCAACTACATTTCAGCGTATGAGTAGCTTGCTTTATAAAGTTTTTGGGGGTAAAAAAAAAATGCCTGATCATCACGTGAACAAGTCCGTGAAATGTACCCTACTTTATATAGGGAAAACTAGAGTTTATTTTGGTATATATTATTTTTTTTTCCTTCTGCTCCAATAATATGTTGTGGGTATTCGTCAGAACCTCCTCAACATGCTCAATGAGGCAGTTCTAATGAGCATGAACAACATACATGTATGTTTGCAGTATGTAAATAAGAAAAACATTTATTTAATGGATTTTCATCAGAAAAGTAGCAATTTTGGAGATGTAAAAAAACTGCACTATGTCGCACGGTTATGTTATAGCATGAGACAGGTTTTATAATTGACAATACTTCAAAAATGCCAGCAGTCAAACAGCCACACAAGCTAATTTTGTGAGGAAAAAAATGAGTCTTATTATAAGATGAATTAATATTTGAAAATCTCATTGATAATGAAAGGAAATATGCATGTTCTGAACTTCTGCCAAACGAAAGGAAAGGAAATCTTCTAGCAGGGGTTTCAATAACTATTTTGGCATCCAGGCTTCCAGGAAAAGTAGGTGAGTGATTTTCTGTGTTATCTGTATTTACCCTATACAAATCTGTCAAAAGAAGCAGGGGGAAAATGTCTTAGTAGAAGTGGAAATCACACGACTCACGCCTCAAAATGAAACCCCTGTACTAGTGAAGATAATCAACGCATTGTAAACAAAGTTATGTGTCAAAACATTGGATTGGTCTGTTGGCTAGATTGTGTACATTGGACTGGTCTATTGGCTAGGTTGCAGACCTGCATCCCTAACTTCTCTGATATCTATCTATCTTCTAACACTAAGTCGGTCAAGTCTAATCATAACCACATGTTCATGGACACAATTAACACATGATGCCTGGCATGGGACTCAAACTCAGAACCCTTCATCACAAGCCAAGCGTGGAAGTTCAGTGGTAAGTGCACTCGACTCCGCTGCTAGAGGTATTCAGTTCGATCCCTGGATGTGGTGATAAAATTTCGGTGTTTGAACAATGAACATGCTCCATGTGCATCATCTGTGGGGATGAATGCCACTTATAGTTTTTCCCCTTGCCCTTTTTAGCCTGATGCAGTGCTATGCCCCTTCTCTCGAGTGCCATGCTATTTTTTATAGCGCCATGCCCTTTTTTCAGATATAGTAAACATGGTAGATGTCCTACATTTTGGTACAAAAACTGAAATTGACCAAAAAATAACTACATGTATGTTATGCCTGTTTAAATAAGCGACATTTTTCAGCAATAAATTGTTGCCTAACTGACAAAGTCCACATTTCTGCTTGACCGCTAATCTCCCTGTTTATTGTACTTAATTAACTCATTTTTAGAAGTCATAACTGTGTTTTGATAACAAGTGTACATGTAAGTGACATCAACAACTGAAGTGTGAAAGTGTGCCTGACCAGTGCCATGTCAGTGTTTGTGTGTATTAGAGAATGGGAGCTGTGGCCCAAACATGTACCAACTTTATCTTTTTTGTATCAGTCAGGGATTTTCCTACCCTTCAGAATCAGGGTCCAGGGGCCGCTGAGTTTGGGAAAAACAGTAGCTGCTCAATAATATTTATAGTTGAGAATTTAAATCAGCTGTAACTTTGTCAATTTTGGTTCAATTTTCATGAATTTTTTATCAAAATGTAGCACAACACCAGAAATTGGGAAATTTGTTATAAAATTTGGGAATATCTGTCTCTATATTGGAAAAAATAGGGGCTGATTACCGGCCCCAAAGTTACACTAGGAAAATCCCTGTCAGTGATCCTTACCAAACTCAAACTTCTTGTCACCAATGGTGAATGTGGCGGACAGTATAATTTAGCATTGAAGACAAAGGGTAAGAGATCAAGTTGAGAGATGTGCCCTTTTAGCAAGGCTCTGCATTTGAATGTCCGTTCCCCTCTATGGGGGACATAACAGTTGACCCCAAAGGGGTCGCAAAACTGTTGGACAAGCTCAACATACATAAGGCATCTGGGCCTGACGGTCTGCATGCCAGGGTGCTTAAGGAATGTAGTGCTGAAATATCTCCCCTGCTGGCCTTTATTTTCAATGAATCACTTGCTCGGGGCACTGTACCAGATGACTGGCGACAAGCAAACGTAACCCCGGTCTTTAAGAAAGGAGAAAAATATGATGCTGCGAATTACAGACCGGTGTCGCTCACATGCATCTGTTGCAAAACCCTGGAGCATATATTAGTTAGTAACATTAACAAGCACCTAGCCTTTGAAAGCATTCTTGCTGACTGCCAGCATGGTTTCCGAAGTCGAAGGTCTTGTGAAACTCAATTAGTTCAGTTCTACCATGACATAGTGAGCAATCTGGATGGGGCCATTAATCGTGGCCACAAACAGACTGACCTGATTATCATGGATTTTGCCAAGGCCTTCGACAAGGTACCTCACAGGAGGCTATTGTACAAACTAGATCATTATGGGATTAGAGGATCCACACTTAAGTGGGTTAGCTCATGGCTCTCTGGACGCACTCAACAAGTTGTACTTGACGGCCAAGCGTCGGATCCAGTCCCTGTTTTGTCCGGTGTCCCACAAGGTTCGGTACTTGGACCGGTCCTTTTCTTGATATTTATTAACGATCTTCCTGATAATATCAGGTCATCTGTTCGCTTGTTTGCTGATGATTGTGTTTTGTATAGGAACATATATACTACTTCTGACTGTCTTATCTTACAAGATGACCTGGATTGCCTAGCACGTTGGGAGGCCGATTGGCAAATGAAGTTCAATGTGGCCAAATGTCATTCAATGAGGGTGTCACGGCACCCTCCAGACAAGCAGATTAAATTCAACTACTCATTACATCAGCATACTTTGGAACATGTCCAATCCGCAAAATATCTTGGTATCACCATTACTGATAATCTTGATTGGGGTCAACATATTTCTGAGATTACCTCTAAAGCAACTAGGACCTTAGGGTTTCTTAGACGTAATTTGGCTTTTGCACCTAGGCAGACAAAGGGTGTTGCATACAAAACCTTGGTTAGATGCATCACCTGTTTGGCATCCCCATGTTAAAACTCAGGTTCAGCAGGTTGAGAAGGTTCAGAGGACGGCTGCCCGATGGACCTGCAGGCGATGGCGGAACAGAAGCAGTGTTGGTGATATGCTCGATGAGCTGGAGTGGCCATCCTTGGAGGCCCGTCGCGAGCAGTCCTCTTTAACCTTCTTTTATAAGATACACTCTGACACAGTGTCTCTTAATAAAGATAAATACTTGACCCCTGTGACTACTTCAACTCAAACAAGGGCATCAAAACTAAACAACAGTCAATATCGTAGGTACCAGGCCTATAGTGATGCCCTGAAGAATTCTTTCTTCCCTAGAACTATTCCTCAGTGGAATAGTCTTCCCTCCTCTGTGGTAAATGCCAAAACTGCAGAGGAGTTCAAAGCCCGCATGGTGTAGATTGGGATCCAGAGGTGTGCGTTTTAGTACACCTCTGAAAGCAGATTGTAAATAGTTTTAAGAACTCATCCAGTGGGTGTGTTTGTTTTTTTTTTTGTTTTTTTTTGCTAAATTCTAAATTTAGCGCACCACCCAACTGAGGTAATGGCCAAGTTTGACCGACTCAGTATATGAAGATAGATAGATAGAATGTGCCTTTTTTGCATGGCTGTGCATATTTAAAGTTTCCTTTTTACATACTTTCACGCGTTGAAAGTGCCCTTTTTGGGAGCTAGGGGAAACACTACACTTGGTACACCATCCTTCGAATCCGGATGCTAACTGGAGACCTTGGCACTCTGAAGGGAGAATCATCCCCTGTGCCCATGCAGTAATTACATGTAATGTACAGCTGTGAGTGTTTGAGTTTTACGTCCCACCAACAGCTAAGGTCACGGAGATGGGACCTCGGTTAAACAGTTAAAAGACTCATTCGAAAGTCTGGTGAAGCCCGGGATCGATCCTGTGACCCCGGGTTTACAAGGCGAGAAGCATAACCACTGCACCATGGAGGCTTCTACCTGACCTGTGACTAATGGCCAAATGTGTCCTATCACAGTAACGGAAGAAAAAGCGTTTTAGCACCAACAGAATAAAAGCACAGCACATACACACGTTCAGTAATGCAGCCACTATGTTAATCTAAGACTAAGAATACCTCCGAAGGGCACCATTAATTTCTCCAAAAGGAATGAGCAATAAATTCTGTGTGTAGGCTACTTTACCTGTTCTTTCACAGCCTGTCTCAGAGGTGTGAGCTGTTCTTCAATCTTGGGGTCCATATTATCTGCTCCACTGATCTGTACTTTAGGCGTTGACTTCCTCGATCCCCAACTTGGCGATTGCTTATATAGCTGTTTTGATGATGTAACAAAACGTACAAAGGCTGAAATAACCCTGTGTCTACTGATGAAAGCTTTCCCCAAACTCACTGTAGAACATAGCATCTGTATGATGACATATGCCACCTGTGCCGGTGTGATGATAAAAATCGAAAGGAAAAATTGTTTACCATGAAATCCGACTCCAAAAATTTATCAAAATAACATTTTTTTAAATATCATTTTTCTTGCAAATTGGAGATAAGTAGTTTTTAATCTTTATAGACTGAAGTTTTCGTATTGTTTTCTTCAAATTTAAGATAGACTAGTTCATGTATTCAAATCCGAGTTTTCCCTTGAGTTCTCCGAAAGGCAAGATCCAAGATGGCTGCGCCCATAGAGCAACATGACAGCTGACTAGTTTTGGACTAATTTTGTTGAGAATGTATTTCTGAGTCATGACAGCAGCTTTCACTGGATTGACGTATTGCAGAAGACGGTTTTTAAAATGCTTGTCAAGTGCATGCTTTAATTCCTTTAAAAATTCGCCTGCATTTCTCCATGCTAGAAAAGTTTTAGGGATAGAGACCAGTTGTGATGATACAGGCGCAGCAGTGGTAGATGAAAATGGCCATATCCTTGGGGAATCTCTGATTTCCCAGAGCCGTTTAAGTGTGGAGTAAGTCAGAGACTTCTAGTGGCGGGATACTATATAGACCTGAGCCAACTGTAGATACTGATGAGATGCCACAGAATGTAGCCGTCTCATCAGGGTTTACACTGGCACTTGTGCAGTTAAAGTTTAGACACAACATTGGGCAATTTATTGTACTTTCTATCTATCTATCTTATTCAAAAATTTAGAACAAGTTTGTTAGGAGCTGAGGTGTCTAGACGTACATGTGTGCATGCACCCATTTATCAGTTTATATCGAAAAATTTGTTTCTTATAGTTGATTATCTTTGCATTCTGAAGAATAAGAAAAACATAAATATTAGCATATAAATTTAAAATGTGAACATCAGGAATGCAGAACTCTCAAGTTTGGGAATAGATATACACTAAGGGTTGGTCTGATTAATACCGCAGGATACCTCTATACATTTGAGTTTTATTTTGACAGAAAATGTAGTGTAAAAATATATTTGAATCATTATTGTCTTAATTTTGCAAATTAAATAATAAAAATATAATATTCAGTAATTTACAGTATGAATGACCACTCCTGATTCTGCCAGATATATGTATATCTTTAAAGACGCACTGTCAGGTTTGCCTGAAAATAATATTTTATCCTGAATTTCGAACTGGCACCCCACTGCGAACCTTGCTGATCATAAAACCATTTTATTCAAATTCTGAATAATCCATTGTGACTCAGGCCTGGAGGTGTGCCTATGACTTGCTGTCATTCCTATATGCATTGCAGTCTTCAAAGACAGCCTCTATCTTTATCTTGATCTTTTTGTTTTATAATTATTATTTGTTATTTATTTTTTAGTCTTTGTTGCATTTGCCATGTAGTCTGATCTGTGTCTATCTGCCCATAGAGCACCCACTTAGTGTTTTCCCCACCTCCCAAAAAGGGCATGGTGCTGCTCAGGAAAAAGAGCCCTTTCAATGCACAAAAACATGTCAAAAAAGGCACTTTAAATGCGTACAGCAATGTAAAAAGGCACAATCCAGGTACTACCTTGTTCAAGAAAATGTGCCCATGCTAAAAGAGCATATCTCTCAACTTGAGATAAAAAAAAATCCTCTTACCATTAATTTGTCTTCAATGCTAAATTATACTACCTGTTTTTCATGAATAGTAAAGGTGATATTATGCAACATTTATCATTGGTGGCAAGAAGTTCTATCAGCAAACAGACCACTAAGATCAGTACAAACAAGATAAGTTTGGTACATGGATCCATGGGGCACAGCTCCCATAAATTTCTAATACACACCGCCGGTCAGGTACACTTTCACACTTCAATTGTTTAATTTGTGTCACTTTACACAAGTTTGTTATCAAAACACTGTTATGACTTCTTAAAGTGAGTTAATTAAATATAATAATTTTTAAAAAGGGGGATTAGCAGTCAACCTGAATAGGGACTTTCAAATTGCTGAAATGTGTTTAAAATATAACAATAGCTGACATTTGGGGTGGTGGGGAGGAAATCTGATAAAATCATGAAAATCAGACTTAAATTTTCACATCCATTTGGTGTTTTTGAGGAAAGACCTGCAACAGGAAGATATAATATAATTTCCTTGATTTGATAATACAGTTCTTCTTTTATGACATTGTCGCATCTGTACTATTCTGTAGGTCAAGCACAGGTGATTTTTGCACTGAAACAAAAACAAGATGGCGACTGCTTTTAAAACTAAACTGGACCTCCGTCCATTGGGGCTTAGAAAAATAGATGGGGGCAGGAAGGTGATTCTAATGAGAACACACACAACATACCTTGACATTAAAACATTAGTAAAATATACAATAATGAGCCTGCACACAACAATGCCTACAATATGATGACTTTGCCAGAGACTCAGATTAGCCTGTATATTCACCCTATATGGCAAGAGCTTAAATTTGCTTATCTGTCTTTGGATGCCATAACAACTGTAGAGGGCTAATGAGACCAGTGGATACTGATCAGATTTTACAGATGTGCAGTCTAATCTTAATCTTGGCTGGTTGCACAGATCTTATTTTAGGTTTTGTTGTGTGCTGGCTGAAATCATTTTGACCTGATTCTCTGAATACTCCTCAGTAGCTAGAACTTACCCAGAACAACAAAGTTTCATATTTGAGCCATTGAAGTTCATCAGTACATAAAAATACTATACCACCATATTGATCCAAAGTATTGGGACAGACAGGCCTAAGCAAACAGTGCAGGCCCAGATCAGACTGCTCCTGAAGGAGCAGTCTGGTCAGGGTCTACACTGTTTGCCATCAATCTGTCTGCACCTTTTGGACTCCTTGTTGGATCAAGTAGCAAATTTGTTCAAACGTTAGGAGAATTACAGCAAGTCCTTAAAGTGTCCTGTTTTCTTTTAGGATTTTTATGGCATATTATAGATTTCTCTTCAGGTTGGGAGGAGTGTTACCCCCAGTTGCAACAGAGTTACATAAACAACATATTGATGAAGTGATTCAAACAGCGCTGTCAAAGGCAGCTGTTCAAGCCAAGGTAAATAGAACATAGGAATTGGATGACATGTGCTTAACCATATAGTTTAACCCATTGTATACTGGTGGACTCTTCCACTGCTATAGGTTGGACAAGTCCATTTGTCCAAATTTACTGAATTATTCAGACACAGACCTGAGCAAACAGCTTTTGTTTGATTTGAGGTTTAATGTCCCCATCAACACAATTTAGGGCATTTTGGAGATGTTGCTTCCAATTTTGTGGGACTTTTACTTGACATTGAGATGAAATCCCTGCGGCCCAATGAAACCAATAGGTATTATATGCATCGACGGGCCAACTCGCACCACTTTGCCTGGGCAGGCTTAGACCTTCTAAGCGGTTTACCAGTACACTTGTGCTGTCGGTTTCAGCTCTGTGTGGAAGCATCATTTCTCCAAGCCCCCATGGGTGGGGGCAACTGAGCAAACAGTGAATTCCCAGATGAGATGCCACAGAATGTGGCATCTCATCAGGGTCGACACTATTTGCCAGTCATCCAGCTATTTTCCGACACAACAGAGTAGTAAATTGTTCAAATTTTAGAACAAGACTTATGGAAAGCAATTGAGGTATCAGAACATGTAGACTGTAGAGTAAATACGATAATAAAAGCTGAAGAAGCATGTTGTATCGATAAAATCTTATGTTCAACTGCTCCTGTTTTTCCAGGATCTAGATGCCATTGCAGTGACAACAAAGCCAGGCTTACCATGGTCACTTCATGTAGGACTGAATGCTGCTCAGAAGCTCGTAAGGGAAACAGGGTAAGTTCCTCTACATAATTTTATTCAATACAACTAAACTTCAATGGCTTGAACACCTTTGGGACCATGAACGCTTGTTTCGGACAGGGGTAGTTCAAGCCACTGAGAGTCATCACCGTTTGGATCATGATTGATTGATTGTGTTGGGGTAAAAGTCCCACAAAATTGGAAGCAATGTCTCCAAAATGACCTAAATAGTGTTGTCTGGGATGTTACACCTCAATTCAAACAAACAAGAGACTATAGCACAAGAAGAGTGATCTTCTCTTCTTCATAGTCAGCTGGCACCATCCTGATAACCAGGTAAATGACATGCCTGATGTCTCTAGTAAAATACAGTGAAATTCTGCTATTAAGAACACCTAAAATTAAGATGAGTCCTGCTTTAAAAAGCTTATTTAGAAAGGTGCAGCTATTCATTCTTTGTGTTTTCTACACAAAATTTTCTCCAGTGAGGGACCACCATTGGGGCTGTTCAAAAGTGGTCTTAAAGACCACTTTTGAACAGTCCCAAAGGTGGTCTTAGTATAGACATTTTACTGTAGTTAGATACAGAAGACATTGGTAATATAGGAGTATTGATGATCTAGTCCTTATTAACCCATAACATGCCAATCACGACAATTGTTGTCTGCTTTGATGTCTGGCGGTTACTTAAAAAGTCATTTTTGCAAACAGTGTGGACCAAGATCAGACTGCTCCTTTAAGAGCAGTCTGATCAGGGTCCACACTGTTTACCTGTATGCAAAAATATTTTTTTAAAAAGCTTGCAAAAAGATTCAGCAGACGACATAATCAGACAACATTTTCAGATGTAATTTTTTCGTGGCATCTTAAAGGTGCATTATTGAGCTACCGGGTCTCAATTTTTTTTTAGCTGGCTTTTATCTTAAATGCATACTCCTTTGTCATGTGTACACTTTTGGAGCCAAATACAGCTTCAGAACTTTGTGAAAATGGTCGTTTTCATTCGTGTTTACCCTTAGCTCTGAACATGTGTTCGGAATTTCTGTTCTAAAAATAAATCTGTCACTTTACACGTACATGGCGACAGTATCGTCTCTGAGTGTCGTTACTTATGGCATGGTATTCAGCGTCATATTTCTTCCGATTCAGGCATGGCCTAAGCAAACAAGGCCAAAATTGAACGTCGCATAATGTCATATATGGGGATTCTATTTTTGTCACAAACTAAAAATAGATCTAACTAGTGTTCGAAACCTAGTTAGGGAATCCCTCTCAAACTCATTTACCTGTCATCATAATTGTTCGCAGTTTTACATAAAATGCATTCATTTGTGTTGTTTTAAAGAAAAATACCAGCTATATGTATTTTATTTTTCGAAGCCTTTTTTCCAGATAGCTCAATAATGCACCTTTAAGAGTTAACTATCTACAGATACACATTTGAAGAATCATCATAGATACTAAAACATGTATATGATTTACATGTACACGTAAATATGTTCATTTTAAAAAAGCAAATTGTTGAGCAGGCCACATTTTTGTTCTATTTTTAGAAAATAGTAAGTTTGACATTTCATGTGAATAACTATTCTACTATTAAAAAAAGCAGGCACTTCACATGAAATTTCAAGGCCTCTTTTCTGAGAAATTTGTTTTGAAAATGTCATCTGCTTCTTGTTTTTGGTGCATTAAGGGTCAAGTTCTTTTTTTTTAACCCTTGTCCTGCCGAATGAATTTATTTAGCCACACCCATTTCTGACTATCAACCAATCAAATTACTCGATATATTTTGTATTCATTCAAATTTGCTAACTGAATGACAGACAGTGTAGATCCTGATCAGATGGCTTCTTCAAAAGCCATCTGATCTGGATCTACACTGTTTCAATGGTAGGGGTTGTCATGTTCAATGGATTAAACAGCATTATGGTCCCCGGTCTTGTGAACTGGTTCTTTTATCTTTTCAGAATGCCCATGATTCCTATACACCATATGGAAGCCCATGCCCTAACAGCCCGGATGATTCATAAGTATATACAATAATGGGAATGGTTAGATTTGGCCATTACGAAAACACGCCTATATAAATGCATCGCAAACTTTACCGCTGAAAAAAAAGAAAATTTTAAGATGAAAATTTGTGATATTTTTCTTATTTCTGCTCAGAATATGAATTGTGGGTACTTGTTAAAACCGCCTATCTAATGAGTACCCACAATCTATATTTTAGAGCAGAAACAGGAAAATAAGGTTTGCCCCTGTAAACCCCAGTTTTACAAATGATATGTTCAACCATTTTTTACAAGGAAATGACTTCTGGGACATTTTGTTTTCTTTGCTATAAATGGGGCCTCCGCAAAAAGAGGTCATCCAAAGAAAACAAAATCTCACCAAAAGCAAAATTCTTTCCTTTAAAAGTAGACCTCTTTTTAATGTGTGGACTGCCCTGAGAATATAACCATTCCCTTTAACTCATTTTGTACTGAATGGAATCTGCCACTTTATATACCGCAAAGAACATTCAAAATTTAGGGAGAAGCCTCCGTGGTGTAGTGGTTACGCTACTCGCCTTGTAAACCAGTGATCCCAGGATTGATCCCGGGCTTCTCCAGACTTTCAGATGAGTCTTTAAACCGAGGTCCCGTCTCCGTATGACCTTAGCTGCTGGTGGGACATAAAACATAAAACACTCACTCACTCAAAATTTAGGGATGTCAGTTTGTGTTTTCTTCAATGTTTATTTGGAATATGGCTGAACTTTTTGTAAACAGTGTAGACCCTGAACAGATGTCATGTTCTGACTAAGCCAGGGAAGCTAGCTGAATGCTTTTGATAACCTAAAATCAAACCTTTTTGAGTTATTACCTCCTTGTCACAACTTTACAACTGCCAGGTTCTTTAAAAATGTTCAGTATATGGAAATGTTTTTAAACATGATATTGGTAACATAACGTGGACAATTCCGTGAAATGTATGCCATCTAAACCATACTTTATACAGAGAAAAGTGAGGTTTACTGGGGTAAACATTAATTTTCTTATTCCTTCACCAAGACATAGGTGGTGGGTACTCGTTAGAACTGCCTCAATGAGGTGGTTCTTAAGAGCACCGACAACCTATGTTTCAGTATAAATAAGAAAAATATCATGGATTTTACTTTAGAAAAGTAGCCATTTTGGAGATGTGAACCATGTACTATGTCGCAAAGGTGTGTTATCGTAATGATATTTAAAGTTTTGTATAGATAGAAATTGGTTGTGTTGCAGACATGGCTCATTCTGTCTAAGTTTGTATAAAAAGGTGATTTGAGTCAACATGCTTGGAGACTGCTCATCATGAAAACAAGCCTATATAATTTTGACCCCCTTAAACTCCACTTTTATATAGTAAAACTATTTCGGCTCCAAAAATATATATTTTGACCAGAAATAAGAAAATAATCATAATTTTTCATCTTAAAATGTTGTTTTTTTTTTTTTTTGCAGTAATGTACTCGTACAATGCATTTGTGTAGGTGTGTTTTTAGCTCACCGTCAAGTAGTGACGAGGTGAGCTTATGTGATCACTTTTCGTCCATCGTGCGTCAGTGCGTCCGTGCATCCGTAAACAATTTCTTTAAACGACATCTCCTCCTAAACCACTGATCGGATTTTGACCAAACTTCACAGGAATGATCCTTAGGTGGTCCCCTTTCAAAGTTGTTCAAATGGTTCCGGTCCGTTGCACATATAGGTCATAGGAGCAAAAAATAGATTTTTTTCACCAAAAACTTAAAAAATCTTCTTCTCTGAAACCACAAGGCCCAGGTCTTTGATATTTGGTATGAAGCTTCACCTAGTGGACCCCTACCAAGCTTGATTATAATTATAGTACTGGGGCCAAAAATGCCCCCGCCCCGGGGCCTTTTGGTTTTACATGGACTTATATAGGGAAAATCTTTAAAAATCTTCTTCTCTGAAACCGCAAGGCCCAGGTCTTTGATATTTGGTATGAAGCTTCATCTAGTGGTCCCCTACCAAGATTGTTCAAATTATAGTGCTCGGGCCAAAAATGCCCCCGCTCCGGGGTCCTTTGGTTTTACATGGGCTTATATAGGGAAGATTTTTAAAATCTTCTTCTCTGAAACCGTAAGGCCCAGGTCTTTGATATTTGGTATGAAGCTTCATCTAGTGGACCCCTACCAAGATTGTTCAAATTATAGTGCTGGGGCCAAAAATGCCCCCGCCCCCGGGCCCTTTGGTTTTACATGGGCTTATATAGGGAAAATCTTTAAAAATCTTCTTCTCTGAAACCGCAAGGCCCAGGTCTTTGATATTTGTTATGAAGCTTCATCTTGTGGACCCCTGCCAAGATTGTTCAAATTATAGTGCTCGGGCCAAAAATGCCCCCGCTCCGGGGTCCTTTGGTTTTACATGGGCTTATATAGGGAAGATTTTTAAAATCTTCTTCTCTGAAACCGTAAGGCCCAGGTCTTTGATATTTGGTATGAAGCTTCATCTAGTGGACCCCTACCAAGATTGTTCAAATTATAGTGCTGGGGCCAAAAATGCCCCCGCCCCCGGGCCCTTTGGTTTTACATGGGCTTATATAGGGAAAATCTTTAAAAATCTTCTTCTCTGAAACCGCAAGGCCCAGGTCTTTGATATTTGTTATGAAGCTTCATCTTGTGGACCCCTGCCAAGATTGTTCAAATTATAGTGCTCGGGCCAAAAATGCCCCCGCTCCGGGGCCCTTTGGTTTTACATGGGCTTATATAGGGAAAATCTTTTAAAATTTTCTTCTCTGAAACCGCAAGGCCCAGGTCTTTGATATTTGGTATGAAGCTTCATCTAGTGGACCCCTACCAAGATTGTTCAAATTATAGTGCTGGGGCCAAAAATGCCCCCGCTCCGGGGCCCTTTGGTTTTACATGGGCTTATATAGGGAAAATCTTTTAAAATTTTCTTCTCTGAAACCGCAAGGCCCAGGTCTTTGATATTTGGTATGAAGCTTCACCTAGTGGACCCCTACCAAGATTGTTCAAATTATAGCCCTGGGGCAAAAAATACCCCCGCTCCGGGGCCCTTTGGTTTTACATAGACTTATATATGGAAAATCTTGAAAAATCTTCTTCTCTGAAACCGCAAGGCCAAGGTCTTTGATATTTGGTATGAGGCTTCATCTAGTGGACCCCTACCAAGATTGTTCAAATTTTAGTGCTGGAGCCAAAAATGCCCCCCGCCCCTGGGCCCTTTGGTTTTACATGGGCTTATATAGGGAAAATCTTTAAAAATCTTCTTCTCTGAAACCGCTAGGCCCAGGTCTTTGATATTTGGTATGAAGCTTCACCTAGTGGACCCCTACCAAGATTGTTCAAATTATAGCCCAAGGGCAAAAATGCCACCCCCCCGGGCCCTTTGGTTTTACATGGGCTTATATAGGGAAAATCTTTAAAAATCTTCTTCTCTGAAACCGCAAGGCCCAGGTCTTTGATATTTGGTATGAGGCTTCACCTAGTGGACCCCTACCAAGATTGTTCAAATTTTAGTGCTGGAGCCAAAAATGCCCCCCGCCCCGGGGCCTTTTGGTTTTACATTGGCTTATATAAGGAAAATCTTTAAAAATCTTCTTCTCCGAAACTGCAAAGCCCAGGTCTTTGATATTTGGTATGAAGCCTCACCTAGTGGATCCCTACCAAGATTGTTCAAATTATAGCCCAAGGGCAAAAATGCCCCCGCTCCGGGGTCCTTTGGTTTTACAAAGACTTATACATGGAAAATCTTGAAAAATCTTCTTCTCTGAAACCGCTAGGCCCAGGTCTTTGATATTTGGTATGAAGCTTCACCTAGTGGACCCCTACCAAGATTATTCAAATTGTAGTGCTTGGGCAAAAAATGCCCCCAGCCCCGGGGCCCTTTGGTTTTACGTGGGCTTATATAGGGAAAATCTTTAAAAATCTTCAACTCTGAAACCGCTAGGCCCAGGTCTTTGATATTTGGTATGAAGCTTCACTTAGTGGACCCTTACCAAGATTGTTCAAATTATAGTGCTGGGGCAAAAAGTGCCCCCACTCTGGGGCCCTTTGGTTTTACATGGGCTTATATAGGGAAAATCTTTAAAAAATTTTCTTCTCTGAAACCTTAAGGCCCATGTCTTTGATATTTGGTATGAAGCTTCGATCCCATCAGGCCCAGGTCCACCAGCCGCCCTGCCCTGGGGCCTTCTGGTTTTACAAGGGCTAATATAGGGAAAATCTTTAAAAATCTTCTCTGAAACTGCAAAACCCAGGTCTTTGATATTTGGTATGAAGCTTCACCTAGTGGACCCCTACCAAGATTGTTCAAATTATAGCCCTAGGGCCAAAAATGCCCCCGCTCCGGGGCCCTTTGGGTTTACAAAGACTTATACATGTATATGGAAAATCTTGAAAAAATCTTCTTCTCTGAAACCGCAAGGCCCAGGTCTTTGATATTTGGTATGAGGCTTCATCTAGTGGACCCCTACCAAGATTGTTCAAATTATAGTGCTGGGGCCAAAAATGCCCCCGCCCCGGGGCTCTTTGGTTTTACATGGGCTTATATAGGGAAAATCTTTAAAAATTTTCTCCTCTGAAACTGCAAGGTCCAGGTCTTTGATGTTTGGTATGAAGCTTCATCTAGTGGACCCCTACCAAGATTGTTCAAATTATAGTGCTGGGGCCAAAAATGCCCCCGCCCTGGGGCCTTTTGGTTTTACATGGGCTTATATAGGGAAAATCTTTAAAAATCTTCTTTTCTGAAACCGCTAGGCCCAGGTCTTTGATATTTGGTATTAAGCTTTACCTAGTTGCCCCCTACCAAGATTGTTCAAATTATAGTGCTGGGTCAAAAAATTGCCCCGCTCTGGGGCCCTTTGGTTTTACATGACGTACATAGGGAAAATCTTTAAAAAATTTCTTCTCTGAAACCGTAAGGCCCATGTCTTTGATATTTTGTGTGAAGCTTCACTCCACAAGGCCCAGGCCCTGGGGCCAAAAATGCCCCCGCCCCGGGGCCTTTTGGTTTTACATGGGCTTATATAGGGAAAATCTTTAAAAATCTTCTTCTTTGAAACCGCTAGGCCCAGGTCTTTGATATTTGGTATGAAGCTTTACCTAGTGGACCCCTACCAAGATTGTTCAAATTATAGTGCTGGGGCAAAAAATGCCCCTGCTCTGAAGCCCTTTGGTTTTACATGGGCTTATATAGGGAAAATCTTTAAAACTTTTCTTCTATGAAACTGTAAGGCCCATGTCTTTGATATTTGGTATGAAGCTTCAACCCACAAGGCCCAGGTCCCCCCCCCCCCAACCCAGGGCCTTTTGGTTTTACATGGGCTTATATAGGGAAAATCTTTAAAAATCTTCTTCTCTGAAACCGCAAGGCCCAGGTCTTTGATATTGGATATGAAGCTCCACCTAGTGGACCCCTACCAAAATTGTTCAAATTATAGCCCTAGGGCCAAAAATGCCCCCGCTCCGGGGCCCTTTGGTTTTACAAAGACTTATACATGTATATGGAAAATCTTGAAAAATCTTCTTCTCTGAAACCGCAAGGCCCAGGTCTTTGATATTTGGTATGAGGCTTCATCTAGTGGACCCCTACCAAGATTGTTCAAATTATAGTGCTGGGGCCAAAAATGCCCCCGCCCCGGGGCCCTTTGGTTTTACATGGGCTTATATAAGGAAAATCTTTAAAAACTTCTTCTGTGAAACTGCAAGACCCAGGTCTTTGATATTTGGTATGAAGCTTCATCTGATGGACCCCTTCCAATATTGTTCAAATTATAGTGCTGGGGCCAAAAATGCCCCCGCCCCGGGGCCTTTTGGTTTTACATGGGCTTATATAGGGAAAATCTTTAAAAATCTTCTTCTCTGAAACCGCTAGTCCAAGGTCTTTGATATTTGGTATGAATCTTCACCTAGTGGACCCCTACCAAGATTGTTCAAATTAAAGTGCTTGGGCAAAAAATGTCCCCACTCTGGGGCCCTTTGGTTTTACATGGCTTATATAGGGAAACTCTTTAAAAATCTTCTTTTCTGAAACCACAGGGCCCATGTGTTTGATATTTGGTATGAAGCTTCACCTAGTGGACCCCTACCAAGATTGTTCAAATTATTGCCCTGGGCAAAAATTGCTCCCGCTCCAGGGCCCTTTGGTTTTACATAGACTTATATAGGGAAAATCTTTACAAATTTTCTTCTCTGAAACGGTAAGGCCCATGTTTTTGATATTTGGTATGAAGCTTCACCCCACAAGGCCCACCTAGTGGACCCCTACCAAGATTGTTCAAATTATAGTGCTGGGGCCAAAAATGCTACCGTCGGGGGCCCTTTGGTTTTACATAGACTTATATAGGGATAATCTTGAAAAATCTTCTTCTCGGAAACCACAAGGCCTAGGTCTTTGATATTTGGTATGAAGCTTCATCTAGTGGACCTCTACCAAAATTGTTCAATTATAGCCCTGAGACCAAAAATGCCCCCGCTCCGGGGCCCTTTGGTTTTACATAGACTTATATAGGGATAATCTTGAAAAATCTTCTTCTCGGAAACCACAAGGCTCAGGTCTTTGATATTTGTTATGAAGCTTCAGCTAGTGGACCTCTACCAAGATTGTTCAAATTATAGCCCTGAGACCAAAAATGCCCCCCGCCACATGGCCCTTTGGTTTTACATAGACTTATATAGGGAAAATCTTTCAAAATCTTCTTCTCTGAAACCACAAGGCCCAGGTCTTTGCTATTTGGTATGAAGCTTCATCTAGTGGACCCCTACCAAGATTGTTCAAATTATAGTGCTGTGGCCAAAAAATCCTCCGCCCCGGGGTCCTTTGGTTTTACATGGGCATATATAGGGAAAATCTTTAAAATCTTCTTCTCTGAAAACACAAGGCCTAGGTCTTTGATATTTGGTGTGAAATTTCATCTAGTGGACCTCTATCAAGATTGTTCAAATTATAGTGTTGGGGCCAAAAATGCCCCCGCCCGAGACCCTTTGGTTTTACATAGACTTATATTGGGAAATCTTTAAAAATCTTCTTCTCTGAAACTGCCAGGCCTGGTCTTTGATATTTGGTATGGAGCTTCATCTAGTGGATCTCTACCAAGATTGTTCAAATTATAGCCCTCAGGCCACAAATGCCCCCGCCCCAGGGTCCTTTTGTTTTACCTAGACTTATATAGAGATAATCTTTGAAAATATTCTTCTCTGAAACAGCAAGTCCCAGGTCTTTGATATTTGATGTGCAGCTTCATCCAGTGGAACTCTATCAAGATTGTTTAAATTATAGCCCTGAGGCCAAAAATTCCCCCGCCCCGGGGCCATTTGGTTTTACATAGGCTTATTTAGGGAATATCTTCAAAAAAACCTTCTTCTCTGAAACCACAAGGCCCAGGTCTTTGATATTTGGTGTGTAGCTTCATCTAGTAGACCTTTGCCAAGATTGTTCAAATTATAGCCTTTGTTGATATTTGGTATGAAGCTTCACCTTTTTAGACCTCCCTCAACATTATGCACATTATAACCTTGGGGTCAATAATGGCCCTCCCCGGGGCCCACTTGTTACTCTATGGATGAGGTGAGCGATCCAGGGCCATTATGGCCCTCTTGTTGTAATGTTTCACTTGTCCCCGCCAAAATGATAATACATTAGACTATGCCTTATTGTACACATACAGAACATGTGCATTTTCAATTAAGCCACACCTCCTATCAGAGACGCCAGAGGGAAAGAAACACGATTATGAAATAACTAGACCCTAATGGAAACATCACTAGAGGAAAGCTAAAAGGACAGTTACTTTCCCACAAAATGGCCAATTGGTTATCTAAAACAACAATACATGTATTTTATGTATATAAGCAATGCACACAGCTAAAGATGAACAATAACAAAAATAAACCGCAACAGAAGAAACTGTAACCAGAGTTTCATTCAGGTAACACACAAAACAACCTGCTCCACTACACATAATAGCGAGAGACTTGAAATTTTTAATGCAGAAACTAGAATTGTGCTACTCACACAGCAAACAAGATAACGCTGATCAGGCTCTGCAGATGCCGGGCTGATCTGCACCTTTGTTGTATCAGGCTTTCTTATGAAGTGGTTAAAATGATTCACTGATATACAGTAAAACTTAGATAACTCGAATATCAATGGCTCCTTTTCCATAGCTGATTCAAACTCCTTCTTGACTCCCTGGAGAATTTTTCCAATAGTTCCAGATTTTGTTTGTTTGTATTAGAGTTTAACGACCCAGTCAACAATATTTTAGATCATTTTTAGGTCCACACTTTTCCTGGGCAGGCTTAAACATAAGTGGTTAACCAGTACTGTGCACATTCTTCCACCAGAAACTGACAACTGCCCTTCTTGAATCAGTGAAAGGGAGAGACTGACCGTAGAAAAGATTTCTTGATCAATCTCCATGAAAGAATGTTGCTGACCCAGGCAGGTATTGAACCCATGTCCTCATGATGACCACTCAGACACGCATCTGACTGAGCTACTGAGGCCAGCCCATAATTCCAAATGTTCGTATATTTATGTCTCCCCCCAAAATTTTTTTTTCGGAGAGACATATTGTTTTTCCTCCGGGCGTCTGTCCGTCTGTCTGTCTGTCCGTATGTCACACATTCGTGTCCGCTCTATAACTTGAAAACCGTTAGAGCTATCTTCATGAAACTTTGTATAAATATTAATCAGCATTAGATGACGTGCAGTGCGCAAGAAATATAACTCTCGCTTTTATACTTTTTGAATTATCTCCCTTTGAAAGTTGTCGGTATGTATATATATATGGGCAAATTGTGTCAGGTCAATAACTTTCTTATTTTCTGATGGATTTTAAAATTACTTGGCAGAAATATTAACAACCATAAGACGATGTGTGGTGCGCATGAGGCAGGTCGGTACCTCAAAGGTTAAGGTTATAGTTAGAGGTCAAAGGTCAAAAAGGGTCCTTTTTTTCGTATTTGGTCAATAACTTTCTTATTTTGAGATGGATTTGAAAATTACATGGCTTAATTATTAACAACCATGAGATGATGTGTGATGCACATGAGGCAGGTCGGTACCTCAAAGGTCAATGTCATACTTAGAGGTCAAATGTCAAAAAAGGGGCCTTTTTTCATATTTGGTCAATAACTTTCTTATTTTGAGATGGATTTTATAATTACTTGGCATAATTATTAACAACCATGAAACGATGTGTGGTGCGCATGAGGCAGGTCAGTACCTCAAAGGTCAAGGTCATACTTAGAGCTCAAAGGTAAAAAAAAGGGCCTTTTTTCGTATTTGGTCAATAACTTTCTTATTTTGAGATGAATTTTGAAATCACTTGGCAGAAATGTTAACCAATATAAGAAGATGTGTTGCGTGCATGACCTAGGTTGGTACCTCAAAGGTCAAGGTCATACTTAGAGGTCAAAGGTAAAAAAAGGGGCCTTTTTGGGGGGTTTTGTCAATAACTTGCTTATTTTTAGATAGAATTTGAAGTTACTTGGCAAACGTTTTAAATATAATGAGACGATGTGTTGCATGCATGATTCAGTTTGGTACCTCCAATGTCAAGGTCATACATAGAGTTCAAAGGTAAAAAGGGGCCTTTTTTTTCGTGTTTGGTCAATAACTTTCTTATTTTAAGATTGATTTTGAAATTGCTAGGCAGAAATGTTAACCACCATGAGATGATGTGTTGCACACATGACCCAGTTTGGTACCTGAAAGGTCAAGGTCATACATAGAGGTTAAAGGTAAAAAAGGGGCCTTTTTGTGTTCTGTCAATAACTTTCTTATTTTTAAATGGATTTTGAAATTACTTGGGAGAAATGTTAACCACAATGAGACGATGTGTTGTGTGCATGACCCAAGTTGGTACCTCAAATGTCAAGGACAAAAGGTCAAAGGACAAGGGGTCAAAGGACAAGAAGGGGGCTTTTTTTAGTGTTCAGTCAATAACTTTCTTCTTCCTGGATAGATTGTGAAATTACTTGGCAGAAATGTTAACCATCATGAGACGATGTGGTGCACGCTAGACCCAGGTCGGTACCTCCATGATCAAGGTCATACTAAGAGGTCAGAGTTAAAAAAAGTTTTGTTTTTTTTGTGTCCAGTCATTAACTTTTTTAATTCTGGATGGACTTTATAAAGTAACCATGCAGAAATGTTCACCGTCATTAGACCATGAGTCATGTACAAGACCAAGGTCCATACCTCTAATGTCCAGGTCATACCTAGAGGTCAAAGGTAAAAAAGGGACAGTCAATAACTTCCTTATTCTTTGATGGATTATGAAATTACTTGGCAGAAATGTTAACCATCATGAGACGATGTGTTGTACCTCAAAGGTCAAGGCCATACTTAGAGGTCAAAAGTAAAAAAGTGCTTTTTTGTTTACGGCCAATAACTTTTTTATTTTTCGATGAACATTTTTAAAGTTACTATGCAGAAATGTTCATCTTCATTAGATGATGTGTTGCACACAAGACCCAGCTCAATACCTCCAATGTCAAGGTTATACTTAGCAGTCAAAAACAGGGGAGACATCTGTGTTTTTGTAGAAAAACAAATTCTAGTCAGGAGTATTTTTCTTGAAAGGGAATGTTGTGTGCTCTCATTAGAATTGCCTCATTGAGGCGATTCTAATGAGAACAAAGGGAATGTTGTGTGCTCTCATTAGAATCGCCTCATTGAGGCGATTCTAATGAGAACACACCACATTCATTTATTGTATAGGAAAGTGAAAAGATATCCTTCAGTCATCCAAACTATTTCTCAAGACCTGATGTTATGATCACCATATTTACTCTAAATATTCAGACACCTCAGCTCCTTACCATACTAGTTCTAAAATACTATTTACTACGCGAGGTTGTGTCTAAAATAGCTGGATGAATGGCAACGGAGAAGAAGCTGCATTCTGCAACATCTCATCTGGGTTTACACTGTTTGATAAGACCTGTTTGTCCAAATACAGTAAAATGCCTATATGAAGACCACCTTTGGGAACTTTCAAAAGTGGTCTTTAAGACCACTTTTGAACAGTCCCAAAGGTGGTCCCTGACCAGAGGACTCTGTGGGCAGAAAACACAAAGAAGTGCAGCCTTCAAAAGAAGCTTTTTAAAGCAGAATTAGTCGTAATTTTAGGTGGTCTTAATAGCGGAATTTCACTGTACATACGACAAATATGGTAACCCTCAGTAGTTTGAACTACCCTTTTCTCAAATAAATTTTCATGGCCCCAAAGTATTTGAGTTATTGAAGTTTGACTGTGTGTATATTTTATTGTTTGTATTAAATTAATTTGTTCATAACAAGCAATACCGTCAAACAGTATTTGCAGTCTATCTCAACATCATGTTTTAGGATCGACTTTCCTTTCCTGGTCTTCCTCCTCAGTGGTGGTCATTGTTTACTGGCTGTTGCTAGGGATATTGATGACTTCTTGTTGCTAGGCACCACACTTGATAAAGCACCAGGTGAAGCATTTGATAAGGTTTGTAGTAATCCACAATTTGTAATGAGGGACATTTATCTCAAGACCAGCAGACGATATTCTCAAACTTTTTTTTTTTAGAAGGTTTGATGGTACACACATATCTTGTCTAACCTTATACACCACAACCTCTTTATAACACTATTAATAGGGTCCAAAGCAGAAACCGTGTTACTTAAACAGCTGTGTTATATCCAAACAAAAATGTGCAGATTATATACTAAGGTCATTTTTCTATATAATCTACACATTTTTGGATCCCTCTAGAAACCGTGTTTTATCCAAACCATTTTATAATGAACCACATTATAATGAGGCTGTGATGTATATAATGATTTTTTTTCTCCAAAAATAATAATATTGTCTGCTCCAGGAATTTATGTATCAGTTGAAGGTTTAACCCATAGTAGATGGTAAACCCTCCAAAATGACACCGGCAACCAGTGTAGGCAAAGATCAGATGCTACATTAATAAATTTCTATAGACAACTCTGATGTCAATGAAATATCAATTTTTTGGGGGGGGCGGGGGGGGGGTTTGGTTTTGGTTTTTCAAGATTATTTCACTCCTATCGAGCCGATCTTTAATCAGAGGTGGGTGAAAACTGGAGAACCCGCTGAAAAACCACCTGACCTTCCGTTGCAGAACTTGGCATCTCACATATGACCCAAGGCTTAGAGAAATAGATTGGCTGCATGATGCTTTCACGCAGAGCTGAAACCAACCAAATTTGTGTACTCATAAACCTCTTAGAAGGTCTAAGCCTGTCCAGGCAAAGTTGTGTGAATCAGACTGTCCATGCATATAAACCTATTGGTTTACAGGGGTATGCATTATTTTCCTTATTACTGCTCAAAAACATAGATGATTGTGGTTACCTGTTAAAACCACCTCAAAGTGGCAGTTCTAATGAGGTTCCACTATCAATATTTTTAGAAGATAAATGAACACTATCAGATTTTTTTTTCTGAAAATTGTCATTTTTGGTTGTAAAATTTTCAATATATTTGAATAGGCATGTTTTCACAATGTTACAAAATTTCCCATAACATATTTAACCCTTGTCCTGCTGAGCCCGGAAATGCCTTATTTTCCAAACAATGAAGATCCAGATCAGATGGCTTCTGACGAAGCCATCTGATCAGGATCTACATTGTTTGGCATTCAGATTGTGAATTTGTTGCAATAATTTTCATCAAGTAATCTAATTGGTTGATAATCAGTAGTGGGTGTGGCATATTTGAATATTCAGCAGGACAAGGGTTAACTCTTGTCCTGCTGAACCAGGATAAATAGGCTCTACCTTTGCAAACAATTTACAGTCGAACTTCAATGGCTCAAACACCTTTGGGACCTCGAAAATCTGTACAGGGGTAGTTCGAGTCACTGAAGGTTACTGTAAGAAAGCATAACGAGATACTTTGAGACGTCTTTTCGGTGTCCTATAATGAATATGTATGCTGTGTGTACTCATTAGAATCGCCTCATCGAGGCGATTCTAATGAGTACACACAGCATACATTTGCAAGATAAAAGACTAAAATTTCCTTAATTGTCCCCCACTTTTCTTATGTAGAGGATTTCACTAAGGGCTCAAGATTGTGTTCGACTCATCCATGGTAAACGAGCCATCGATGTTCGAGCCATCGCAGTTCTACTGTATACCAGATCAGATGACTTCTGCTATTGAGTCTGAATCATCAGTAGATGAATTTATAGGAATAAATTACATCACATAATTTTATTTGTTGAAAGTCTAAAATTGGTTTGGCAAAATAAATTTATTCCACTGTACAAGGGTTAAGAATTTGTTTTTTCCAAACCCTAACATCCTGGCTCAAGTTTATACTTGGCTTGATGATAGTTAATACTCTCGAACACTCATTCCAGGTGTTTTCATGCTCGCGCGAGAGAGGCAGTGGCTTTTACACCACTGCTATCCATTAACACCTGGGTGGAATGGGGGTATACATTATTATGCCCCCAACTTTGAAAAAGTTGGAGGGGCATATTGCTTCTGGTTCGTTCGTCAATTCGTCCGTTCGTCTGTTCGTCCGTTCGTCCGTCCGTTACGCTTTTGATGCATAGCAATACTAAAGAACCGTGTATGCTAGGGTTTTGAAATTTCATATATGGATTCCTCATGGAAAATTAGCTGACGCGTATTTTTTTTCTCGTCCGGATTATGCCCCCTTCAAGAGTTATTGCCCTTTGAATTTTTTTTAATAAAATCTTGTCAGCAAGATTTCTCAAAAACTATTGGAGCTAGAGCCTTGAAAGTTGGCGATTATATTGGTGGTGATGAGTAGATGAACTGATTAACTTTTGACAAAATTCCGAAAAATACTTTGTGAGTTATGGCCCTTTGTCATTTTGGTAATTTGTGCCCATTGTAATGTATGCTAAAAGTGATGCATAGCATATCTTTAGAACCGTGTATGCTAGGGTTTTGAAATTTCATATATGGATTCCTCATGGAAAATTAGCTGACGCGTATTTTTTTTCTCGTCAGGATTATGCCCCTTTTAAGAGTTATTGCCCTTTGAAATTTTTTTAATAAAATCTTGTCAGCAAGATATCTCAAAAACTTTTGGAGCTAGAGCCTTGAAAGTTGGTGAATAGATTGGTGGTGATTAGTAGATGAACTGATTAACTTATGACAAAATTCCGAAAAATACTTTGTGAGTTATGGCCCTTTGTCATTTTGGTAATTTGTGCCCATTGTAATGTATGCTAAAAGTGATGCGTAGCATAACTTTAGAACCGTGTATTCTAGGGTTTTGAAATTTCATATATGGATTCCTCACGGAAAATAAGCTGACGCGTATTTTTTTTCTTGTCCGGATTATGCCCCTTTTAAGAGTTATTGCCCTTTGAAATTTTTTTAATAAAATTTTGTCAGCAAGATATCTCAAAAACTATTGGAGCTAGAGCCTTGAAAGTTGGTGAATAGATTGGTGGTGATGAGTAGATGAACTGATTAACTTTTGACAAAATTCCGAAAAATACTTTGTGAGTTATGGCCCTTTGTCATTTTGGTAATTTGTGCCTATTGTAATGTATGCTAAAAGTGATGCATAGCATATCTTTAGAACCGTGTATGGTAGGGTGTTGAAATTTCATATATGGATTCCTCATGGAAAATTAGCTGGCGCGTATTTTTTTTCTCGTCCGGATTATGCCCCCTTCAAGAGTTATTGCCCTTTGAAATTTTTTTAATAAAATCTTGTCAGCAAGATATCTCAAAAACAATTGGAGCTAGAGCCTTGAAAGTTGGTGAATAGATTGGTGGTGATGAGTAGATGAACCGATTAACTTATGACAAAATTCGGAAAAAATACTTTGTGAGTTATGGCCCTTTGTCATTTTGGTAATTTGTGAAAAACTTTGTCATCGTTCTAGCGCCTACATTTCTTCACCAATTTCAATATAACTTCACACAAATGTTCCTTATAAAAAAATCTCGAGCGAGTTCCACTTTCAAAGTCATGACCTCAAGGTCAAGGTCACCGTGGCTATTTTTAGAAAAACTTTGTCATCGCTCTAGCGCCTACATATCTTCACCAATTTCAATATAACTTCACACAAATGTTCCTTATAAAAAAATCTCGAGCAAGTTCGACTTTCAAGGTCATGACCGCAAGGTCAAGGTCACTGTGACTATTTTTAGAAAAACTTTGTCATCGCTCTAGCGCCTACATTTCTTCACCAATTTCAATATAACTTCACACAAATGTTCCTTATAAAAAAATCTCGAGCGAGTTCGACTTCAAGGTCATGACCTCAAGGTCAAGGTCACTTTGGCTATTTTTAGTAAAACTTTGTCATCGCTCTAGGGCCTACTTTCTTCACCAATTTCAATATAACTTCACACAAATGTTTCTTATGACAATATCTCAGCGAGTTCCGACTTTCAAGGTCATGACCTCAAGGGCAAGGTCACTGTGGCTATTTTAAGAAAAACTTTGTCATCACTCTAGCGCCTACATTTCTTCACTGATTTCAGTATAACTTCACACAAATGTGCCTTATGACAATATCTTGAGCGAGGTCGACTTTCAAGGTCATGACATCAAGGTCAAGGTCACTGTGGCTATTTTTAGAAAAACTTTGTCATTGCTCTAGCGCCTACATTTCTTCACTGATTTCAATATAACTTCACACAAATGTTCCTTATGACAATATCTCGAGTGTGTTCGACTTTCAGGGTCATGACCTCAAGGTCAAGGTCACTGTAGCTATTTTTAGAACAATTTTGTCATCGCTCTAGCGCCTACATTTCTTCACCGATTTCAATATAACTTCACACAAATGTTCCTTATGACAATATCTCTAGTGAGTTTCACTTTCAAGGTCAAGGTCACTGTGGCTTTTTTTAGAAAAACTTTGTCAATGCTCTAGCGCTTACATTTCTTCACCGATTTCAATATACCTTCACACAATTGTTCCTTATGACAATATCTCAAGCCATTTCAAGGTCAAGGTCACAATGGTTATTTTTAGAAAAACTTTGTCATCGCTCCAGCGCCTACATTTCTTCACCGATTTTAATATAACTTCACACAAATGATCCTTATGACAATACCTCGAAAGAGTTCGACTTTCAAGGTCAAGGTCACTGTGGCTATTTTTAGAAAAACTTTTTCATTGCTCTAGCACTTACATTTTTTCACCAATTTCAAAATCGATTCACACAAATGTTCCTTATGACAATATCTGTAGCGAGTTCCACTTTCAAGGTCAAGGTCACTGTGGCTATTTTTAGAAAAAGGTTGTCAATGCTCTAGCGCTTACATTTCTTCACCAATTTCAATATAACTTCACACAAATGTTCCTTAAGACAATATCTCGAGCAATTTTGACTTTCAAGGTCAAGGTCACTGTGGCTAATTTTAGAAAAACTTTGTCATCGCCCTAGCAACTACATTTCTTCACTGATTTCAATATAACTTCTCACAAATGTTCCTTATGACAATACCTCGAGTGAGTTTGACTTTCAAGGTCAAGGTCACTGTGGCTATTTTTAGAAAAACTTTGACATGGCTCTAGCGCTTACATTTCTTCACCGATTTCAGTATAACTTCACACAAATGTTCCTTATGACAATATCTCAAACAATTTTGACTTTCAAGGTCAAGGTCACTGTGGCTATTTTAAGAAAATCTTAGTCATCGCTCTAGTGCCTACATTTATAGATGGATGTTAATAGAACTTCACACAAATGTTTCTTATGGTAATATCTCGAGTTGCTTTGACTTTTAAGGTCATGACCTCAAGGTCAAGGTCACTATGGCTATTTTTAGAAAAACTTTGTCATTGCTCTACCGCCTACATTTATGATTTTAATCTAACTTCACACAAAAGATGCTTATGATAATATCTTGAGCAAGTTCTACTTCGCGGCCATGGCCTCAAGTCAAGGTCCCTATGACTATTTTTAGAGAAATATTGTCATCACTCTAGAACCTACATTTATGGATGGATTTTTAAACAAACTTTACACAAATGTTGCATATGATAATATCTCAAGCAAGTTGGACTTTTGCCATTTCAGTGTTTTCCACACACGAAGTTGTCTTGTGCGAGGGGATTTGTATCGCATGCGATGCCTTGTTTTTTCTAATAAAATCTTGTCAGCAAGTCCATATCTTGAGAACTATTAGAGCTTCATTAATCATTCTTGGTACAAACTTGCATCCAGGCATTGCAGCTTCAACGCAAGCATTCATATCTGACCTTGACCTATATTTCATGGTTCACTGACTTCGTGAATTATTGTGACCACCCTGACATTCACCATTTCTCGAAAACTATTAAAGCTTTTTAAATTATAATTGGTACAAACTTGCATCTAGGAATTGCAACTGCAACGCAAGCATCCATGTTTGACTTTTACCCATATTTCATGGTTCACTGACTTTGTGAATTACATGTATTGCAACCACCCTGACTTTCTATCTAATGTAAGAGTCCATTTCTCAAGATCTATTAGAGCTTCATTAATTGTATTTGGTACAAGCTTGCATTTAGGAATTGAAACTTCAATGCAAGTATCCATTTCTGACCTTGACCTACATTTTATGGTTCACTGACTTTGTAAAATAGTGTGACAACCCTAACATTCACCCTGATGTAAGAGTCTGTTTTTAAGAGTTTCATTGATGATACTTGGTACATGCTTGCAACTAGGAGTGAAATTTTTATGCAGGTATCCATGTTTGACCTTGACCTAGATTTCATGGTTTGGTGACTTTGTGCCCCCACAGGCGCGACATAGCCTTCGGGGGAATTCTTGTTGTATGTTTTTGAGTCTTTAACAATATTTGTTGAATATTTTGCCATCTAAGGACAAGCAAAGGTTGGGGGCATTGTGTTTTATAAACACCATTTCTAGTTTTTCTTATTTCTGCTCCAAGATAGAGATTGTTGTACTCGTTAGTACTGCCTCAATGAGGCGATTCTAAAGAGTACCCACAATCTATATTTTGAGCAGAAATAAGAAAAAAATCACGATTTTCATCTTAAAATTTTCGTTTTTTCGGCGGTAAAGTTTACAATGTATTTGTATAGTCATCTTTTCATAATGTATCACTGTGCAATCAAATGTCACATAACATATATGCAAGTTCTTAAGAATTGCTAATAAGATGAACATAGAAAAAGTTTTATAAAATGTTGGCCTGTTTAAACACAATTACAGGTGGCTCGACGGTTGAAGCTGAAGAACGTTCCACAGTGTGATGGACTGAGTGGAGGTGCTTCACTAGAATTGATGGCAAAGGGAGGTAATCAGTTTGCCTTCAAAATTCCACATATTATGCTGCATCAGAATAACTGCAACTTTTCCTTTGGTGGAATGCTTGAGCAATATATTAGATATGTGGAGGAAGAAGAACGAAAACAAGGTAAAAATTACAAATTAACATTCTTTTAACACTTTTGCTAGGATACAGTCAGAGCTGGAAAATTCCACTCATCCGCTCGCCATGAAGAGTAAAAATTTTGGAGGACGAGTAAATATTACATCTATGTCTAGTTTCAATGAAATTTACCAAAATCTACATACCATTGGTCATACAGGACAAGCGAAATTTTAAAGATTTTCAGCCCTGAATTATTGAATAAAGTCAATTACATTCGAACTTAAATGGCTGGAATGCCTTTTAGAATCACCTTAATGAGGGGATTCTTATGACTGTACACAACATACATTTTCAAGATAAAAGTAAGAAAATTTCTGTTAATAACACTTCACAATTTCTTATCTGGCACTATGGGAAGAATTCCAAAGGAATGCAGGAATGACTTTGAATCAGTTATGAATAACTAACCATCAGTGTTCGGGCCATTGAAGATCAACTGTATATAGCCATGTTTGTAAACACTGTTAGCACTTCAGTTGTGCTTGTAAAGTCTGTGTTAGATATGCATTCATGTTTGTATAAAATCAAAACAAATATACACATATGAATAAGTACATAATACACCATTTGTGGTCATCTTTCTTTTTTTCCTATATAACCTTTACTTTATGGAAAAGAAACATTTTGGTCTGCTTAAATTTGTGTTCACCACAACTTCTTTGGGGTCCTAAGCTGAATCTCTATTAGTTGAACAACGGTATTATATCGAAACAAAAATATATAGATCATATAGTTTTTCTATATAATTTATACATTTTTGGGATCCATCTTTAAACAGTGTTATATTTAAAATCCTGTTATAATGAACAATTTTATAAAAAGGTTGGATTGTTTCTCAAAAACCATTGGAGATGTCACAAATGAAAACATATAATTCTACATAGAGGTCCAGCCAGACATGATAAGTCTGATTGGCCGTCATTGTGCACTTGATGGATAACCAGCTTCATCAGCTCAGTCTGGTTCCCGTTGCCTGGTGATCAGGAGGTTATGGGTTAGTTTCCTGCAGGGTAGGCAACTTCTTCCATGGTGATAGGTCAAGAAGCCTTTTTTGTGGCCTTTTTCTCCCTTATGATGATTCAAGAAAGGCAATCCTCAGTTTCTGGCGAAAGACTTTGCACTGTACCGTTAACCACTAATGTATAAGCATGCCCAGAAAAAATGTGGTCAGATAGACTGACCAGATTGATACAACCTAAATAAAGTTGACTACTGTAATGATCCTAAGTTTTTGGACAGACAGGCCTGTGCAAACAGTGCAGACCCAGATCAGACTGCTCCTGAAGGAGCAGTCTGATCAGGGTCTACACTGTTTATCATTCCGTCTGGACTTTTTGGACCCATTGCTGGATCATAAAACAAATGTGTTAAAATTTTAGCAGAATTACCGCAAGTCCTGAAGGTGTCCGAATTTTTAGGATTTTTAGGTAAGGCCATTAAAATCCAAACAAACAAAACATAATGGTAAGCTTTGTCTGAAAGTTAGTTTTCACAAAGACAGGGAAGACTATAATCAGACTGAGTGGCTTCTTAGGCTGATCTTTGTTTTCTTTTTGAGCACATGTCTGAGGGGGAATTTTCACTTGTTGCGGCTTCATGTATAATGCCAGTTGTACATCTGACAGGTGATCTGGAGGTTGCGCATTTGGCTGCATTCTTTAGTGTAGACTGATGATGAAATATTTTCTATGGTCGGTCTCTCCCTTCCACCGATTCAAGAATGGCCATTCGCAGCTTCTGGCAAAGAAGGTACACTAAACTACTTATGTATAAGCCTACCCAGGAAAAGTGTGGTTATGTAAACTGACAGACTCAATATGACATAAACATTGTGGTACGGGATGTTAAATTCCATTTTTATTAAAGTCTATATTTTGGAAAATGGGTGTTTGACAAAAGCTGAAAACACAAAAGCAGCGAGTGTAGATCATGATTGGCAAAAAAGAAGCCAATACCAATTGAAGAAAGTTTTAGGAATGCGTTTCAGGGGACTGAACCCATGACTTCCTATACTTAAGGGCCATGCTATACCATCTGAGCCCTGGGAACTGTTTGATGTCCCTTCTTTCTCATGTACAATTTGAAGATCCATTTAGTCAAACTGACTGGAGCAGTGATCATGTTGTTTGAAATATTACCATGAAGTTTACCGAGTACAGTATTAATTCATTTTGCACCGGAAACCCCAAAACAGATAATTTGCAAACAGTGCATGCCCAGATCAGATGCCGCAGAATGCGGCGTCTGATCAGGGCCTACACTGTTTCGGAAAGTTCAGCCATTTTCCAAATAAATTTTGTAGAAAACGCAACCTGACACCCCTAAATATTGAAATGGACTGCTGCTGTGTACAAGGAGGAAGATTCCATTTGCTACAAAAAGGGTTACATATTTAACTTCACTACAGCTGGTGTGTAAAACGTCTCCCTGCCCTACATCATAATGTAGATTATATTTTCTTGTCCTTTGGGATCATTGATTCCATTGTGGAATTTTGAAAATATCTGAGGGTCACTGATGAGGCCTAATTGGCCGAAACTAGCTAGTCTGGCCCAGAAAACATGCACACTCCATATTTTTCAGTTCTGTGGTGTATTCCTTGCTTCCAAAGGATAACCGTTTTATAGAAAATATTTACAAAATGCTTCTGTTGTTTTCTTTCTCACAGAGATATTTGGCGGAGATGTGATAAGCAATGCTGCAGATGTATGTGCCTCATTCCAGTATGCCATATTGAGACATCTTACCAGCAGATTGAAGAGAGCGCTGCTGTTCTGTGAAATGAAAACATTGTTGCCGGAAAATAAATGTTTGGTATGTCATTACTAGATAACTGCAGTAGTAAAATGATACAATGTATATGATTAAATTTTAATCACAGCTCTGTAGAGCAGTGAGCTGCAGGTCTGACTTGTGATCATTGGCTTGTGTGTTCAATAAAATTCAGCAAAATTGTTTCATTTTTGTTGTGTTTGTATTGAGGTTCAACTTCCCCATCAACACTATCTAGGTCATTTTGGAGACCGCTTCCAATTTCTTGGGTGGCCCCCACCCATCGGGGCTTGAAGAAATATATGGGCTTTATTTTGCTTCCATGCAGAGCTGAATAAGACCCGCACATGAGTACTGGTAAACTGCTTAGACGATCTAGGCCTGCACAGTGAAAACGGTGCACATGAGTCGGACCGTCCGTGCTTATAAACCCTATTGTTTTCATTGGGCGACAGGGCTTGAGATGTCATTTCATCTCAATGTCAGGTAAAAGTCCGACAAAATTGGAAGCAACATCTCCAAAATGACCTTTACAGTGTTGACGCGGAGGTTAAACCTCAAATCAAACAAACAAAATCCAATTTCGTGGGACTTTCGCCAGACACTGAGGTGAAAGCCCTGTTGCCCGATGAAACCAATAGGGCTTATATGCATTGAGCGGTCTGACTCGCACCACTCTGCCTGGACAGGCTTAGTCCTTCTAAGCGGTTTACCAGTTCTCAGATGCAGTCAGTTTCAGCTCTGCCTGGCAACATCATGCAGCCCAATCTATTTCTCCAAGCCCCATTGGGCATTCTCTCAGTCATTCTCTCCCTCCAATCGATTCAACAAGAGCAAGTTTCTGGTGAAAGAATATGCACTGTACTTGTTAATTGCTTATGTATAAGCCTGCCAAGGAAACCGTGTGGTTAGGTAAACTGACTGGCTCCATATGTCACACTATAAAGGTCATTATGAATTTATTAGTGCTTTTTGACCTTAATAGTGTTGACTGGGCCATTAAACTCCAAACAAACCAAACAGAAAGTCATCTCTCCAGGTAAGGATGCATTACCAAGACTGTTCAAATATGAATGCAAGTAGAACGTTTTCTCATGCACTAATGCAAAAATCACCTGGAAAAAAATATCACAGCGTAGAAAAACATTTGACCTATACATTGATACCAAACCTGTTAAAATCCGTGCACTTTAGCCATGTATATCGTTCGATAAACACTGTCTACTCTTGTACACTAATACAAAACATGGTTGGAAGAAGGTCAGAGTATGCCGTTGAGATACGGTCCTACATTAAGAATCGTTGTATTCTTGGTATATGGTGCAAAGACATTTTTGATGAAATATGTTCGGTTTATGGGCATAATGAAATGTCTTTTCCGACAGTTTTTCGTTGGTGTAAGAAATTCAGCTGTGGGCTAGGCTCAACAGAAGATGCACCACATGATCGTCGGCCGAAAAGAGCAAGATCTGCCAAGATGGTTGCTAGAGTGAAAGAAATAGTTGCTACCGATGCACGATACACCACTAGGCAAATAGCTAGTATGGTTGGCATCTCATTAGGAGCAGCTCATACAATTCTGAAACGGGATTTGAAAATGAGAAAGATCTGTGCTAGATGGATTCCCCATCTGTTGACAGATGAGCAGAAAAAGACACGCGTTCAGTGCGCCAAGAAGTTGCATAAAAAGTTTCCAAATTACAATGCACGGTCTTTCGCTAATGTCATCACAGGTGACGAGACATGGGTTCACTTTTTTGAGCCAAAACGAAAGATTCAGAACAAAATATGGGCAACAAAGTATTGCAAAAGACCATGCATTGCAAAGCGGACCATGAGCGTCAAGAAGGAAATGTATGCCATATTCTTTTCAAATCAGGGCCCTGCTATTCAGGTTGCTGTGCCTAAAAGCAAATCTGTAAATGCGAAGTTTTACAAGAATAAAGTTCTTCGAAAATTGAAGAAATATTTCAAAGAACGAATACCTGCAACTGGTTTGGCCAATGTCAGATGGCTACATGACAATGCGTCATCGCACAAGGCGTTCATTGTGCAAGACTATCTGGAGCAGGAAAAGGTTGTTGAACTCCCTTACCCCCTGTATTCCCCTGACCTTGCCCCGTGTGACTTTTTTGTTCCCGCGGCTGAAAAAATACCTTTCTGGTCGAAAATTTTTACAGCGCAAACACCTCGGTTCTGCAATATTCCAGTGCCTTCATAGTGTACCTCGAAAAGACTACCAAAATACATTCAATGATTGGATAAGAAGACTGAAAGTTTGTATATCTGTTAAAGGGGAATACTTTCATCGAAATCTATCACGGAATCATTTTTATGTGCTATTAAAGTTGCATTCATATTTGAACAGTCCTCGTACTTTGGGAGAAAATTGTCTGCACAACCATATATGCAGCAAAAGGTATTTTTCATTTATTTGAGTTTTATTTGAACACCATGAGATCACAGCCCAAGGTACTCAGGGTAGCCCAAGGTACTCAGGGTAGTTGGTCAATGTTCCTTGTTCATTGTACATCATGCAACATCTACAATTTGCGAGCAAATTTCTTTCAAACATCACAGGAATGTTGCCACTGTGGCTCTCTACAAAAACTGCGTAAAGTTTTCTCCACCAATATATCAAGCACTAAAGATTAACATCTTGTAGCAAAGGACAATTACTTTGGCCATTCAATTTTGGATTTATCTGCCCTTGATGTGTCTGAAATATAGTTTTTGTGATAATCTATTCTATATGGAACAGCTTCATGAAACTTTACAGAGATACAAAATGTTAAAGTTTGCATATTGTGACCATCTGCATACCTTTGCAATTAGTGCAGATCCAGATCAGCTGGCCATCTTTATCAGGAGCTACACTGTTTGTCACGCAGTTTGTGAATTGATTGAATACATTATATCAAGTAATATGATTGGCTGGGCAAGGGTTATTATCCCCCGCCGAAGGCAGAGGGATATAGTTTTGGCGTTGTCCGTCCGTCCGTCCATCCTTCCATCCGTCCGTCTGTCCTTCCGCACCAACGAAACGACATTTAGGGGGCAAAAAATTTGGACAGTTTGACACTTAAGTATATATTCCTGAGTCCAAATGGGGTTTATTCCGTTATTTGGGTACTTAAGTGGCAAAAATTCGCTCTTAGGTGGCTTGCCGCTTAAGAGAATTTGCCGCTTAAGTAGTCAATATGCCGACGCCTAGCCACTTAAATATCCGTTCGTGAGAACGTCCGTCCTTCCGTCCGTCCGTCACACTTTGTCCGGAACCGTTTCTCAGCAACTATTGCATGGAATTAAATGAAACTTGAAATAAATATGCATTATTATGCTGTGGTGATGCACGCGCAATTTTTTTTCGGATTGACTTTTTACATCCAGAGTTATGGCCCCTTGAATGATTGAAATTCTGGATTTTTCGTCGTCTCAGTTTGTCCGGAACCGTTTCTCAGCAACTATTGCATGGAATTAAATGAAAATTGAAATAAATATGTATTACTATGCTGCAGTGATGCACGCGCAATTTTTTTTCGGATTGACTTTTTACATCCAGAGTTATTGCCCCTTAAAATGATTGAAATTCTGGATTTTTTCGTCATCTCACTTTGTCCGGAACTGTTTCTCAGCAACTATTGCATGGAATTAAATGAAATGTGAAATAAATATGTATTATTAGGCTGCGGTGATGCACGCGCAATTTTTTTCTGGATTGACTTTTTACATCCAGAGTTATGGCCCCTTAAATGATCGAAATTCTGGATTTTTCGTCGTCTCACTTTGTCCGGAACCGTTTCTCAGCAACTATTGCATGGAATTAAATGAAACTTGAAATAAATATGTATTATTATGCTGCAGTGATGCATGCGCAATTTTTTTCTGGATTGACTTTTTACATCCAGAGTTATGGCCCCTTAAATGATCGAAATTCTGGATTTTTCGTCGTCTCACTTTGTCCGGAACCGTTTCTCAGCAACTATTGCATGGAATTAAATGAAACTTGAAATAAATATGTATTATTATGCTGTGGTGATGCACGCGCATTTTTTTTCCGGATTTACTTTTTACATCCAGAGTTATGGCCCCTTAAATGATTGAAATTCTGGTTTTCGTCGTCTCACTTTTTTGTCGGGAACTGTTTCTCAGCAACTATTGCATGGAATTAAATGAAACTTGAAATAAATATGTATTATTATGCTGTGGTGATGCACGCACAAATTTTTTTTCGGATTGACTTTTTACACCCAGAGTTATGGCCCCTTAAATGATTAAAATTCTGGATTTTTCGTCGTCTCACTTTGTCTGGAACCGCTTCTCAGCAACTATTGCATGGAATAAAATGAAACTTGAAATAAATATGTATTATTATGCTGCCGTGATGCACGCGCAATTTTTTTTTCTCAATTTTGGCCAGATATATTTTCTTGCCATATACGAAAAACCCATTCGGCGGGGGATATCAATTCTACGAATTTGCTTGTTGAATTTGATTTTTACATTAAACTGATGCAGAGGCTGATGCAAGTGTATCCATTGGAATCTGTGTTTAGTTTACTTAAGAAAATCTATTACACCAAAACCTCTTTATAACACTATTGTTGGGATCCAAAGCAGAAACCATGTTAGTTTAACAACCATGTTATATCCAAACAAAAATGTATAGATTATATAGAAAAATGACCATATATGGTCATATATGGTCATTTTTCTATATAATCTATACATTTTTGGGATAAGGTCATTTTTCTATGTAATCTATACATTTTTGTGAGCCATCTTGAAACCGTGTTATATCCATATCCGTGTTATAACGAACCATGTTATAATGAGGTTGTGGTGTATCTGTATTACCTCTGTTTAGGTTGTGTCAGGAGGTGTGGCCTGTAACCACTATCTGCGGCATGGGTTACAAACTGTTTGTGATGAATTTGACTGCGAACTAGTCTGTCCTCCACCTAACCTATGTACCGACAATGGGATAATGATAGCCTGGTGAGTAGCAATTTTTTCTCTGCTAGCCTGTGAGTAGCAACTCCTCTTCACCATTTTGTCTTCTTCAGCTCTTCATGCTTTTGCCTTTTCACCTCCAATTTTTGAACTGCCATAGTTATCCTAAGTATAGGGACAGACAGGCTTAAGCAAACACCCGCAGAAGCCTCAGTGGTGTAGGGGTTAAGCTACTTGCCTGATAAACGAGGGGTCATGGGTTTGATTCTGGGCTTCTTCAGACTTTCGGATAAGTCTTTAAACCAAGGCCACATCTTCATATGATTTTCTCTGTTTGGTGGACATAAAACTCAAACACACAGGCTCCTGAAGAAGCAGTTTGATCAGGTTCTTCACTGTTTGCCTTTGCATTTGCACTTTTTTGACTCCTTGCTTAATTGCAAAAGAAATTTGTTAAAATTTTAGGAGAATAGGTCTTGAAGGTGGTCAAATTTTTTGGGATTTTTACGTAACATGTAAATAGTATTAGTTCACCTTGAATGATCATATTCCTGTTATCATTTGAAAGACTTTGGTCTTCTTATATATGTTTCTGCTCTTCTTCTCCTCTTCATCTGCTATACCTCTTCATTTTCAAAATTTTTACACATCTACTGGAATCATGAAAAATTGTTTCTATCATGTTTCTGAAAAAAATGCCACCATCCATTAGTCTTATTTACATCTTCATCTTTACATTTTCAACTAGAGCGAGCAGTCGATGGCAAGCCATCGCAAATCCCCATGCTTTTGTGACATAGGAGGGTAGGCTGAAAAGTTCTGAGCCTGACCAAGAAGCAGGCATCGAACAGCCATGAAATTTTGTATTCAGTAAATCCAAACCTTAATTACTTGATTTGACTCAAATGAGTTCAAGTTTACATGCAATAATGTAGAAATTCTAGACTTTGAAAATTGATACTAGCACGTTTTTGAGAAAATGGACAAAATCTGGCATCGTGGTGTCATCAAGTACCTCCATAAAAAGGGGTTAGCTCCTAAGGACATTCATGCCGATATGGTTGCTACATTAGGGGATGATGCTCCTTCATATGCAACCGTGAAAAGGTGGGCAGCAAATTTTAAGATGGGCAAGGACAGCCTTGAAGATGATGACCGGTATGGACGACCCACAACGGCAACAACTGAGGAAACCATCAGCCAAGTGCACAGGGCCGTGATGGATGACAGGCGTTTAACTGTGAATCAGTTAGCTAACACTGTTGGCATCTCCCGTGAACGAGTAAAGAACATTCTACACAGTGAATTAGGAATGTCGAAGGTTTCCCCCAGATGGGTGCCACGGCTTTTGACGCCTGACCAAAAGTTGACCAGACTGAACCTGTCACTTGGCTATTTTTGAAGCAGACCAAGATGGTTTTCTTGACCGTTTTGTCGCTCAGGATGAGTGTTGGGTTCATCACTTTGAGCCAGAGACCAAAAGACAATCCATGCAATGGAAGCACCCTGGCTAACCCCCTCAAAAGAAGGCAAAGGTCGTCTCCTCTGCAGGGAAGATGATGGCGTCAGTGTTCTGGGATGCCAAGGGTATAATATTCATAGATTACCTTCAAAAGGGCATAACAATTAATGGGGAGTATTATGCAGATCTGCTAAAACAATTGCGAAAAGCAATTAAGGCTAAACGACCCGGAAAATTGACAAAAGGGGTCTTGTTCCATCAGGACAATGCGCCTGCTCATAAATCGGTTGTCGCAATGACTGCTGTGCATGACTGTGGCTTCACACTTGTCGATCACCCTCCGTATTCACCTGATCTAGCTCCATCAGATTATTTCCTGTTTCCAAACATGAAAAAGCACTTGGCTGGGCAGCATTATTGGTCAGACGAGGAGGTGATAGCTGCTGTGGAGGAGTTTTTCAGGGACCAGGATGAGACCTTCTATACCACTGGGATCCAACGACTCCAGCATCACTGGAGGAAGAGTGTGGACAGGAAGGGAGACTATATTGAAAAATAAGGCACTTTCAGCATGGACAAACCATTGGATCTTGGTCAGGCTCAGAACTTTTCAGCCTACCCTCGTAGCAGACTTGACCTTTTGACCCCTTGAGATGGCCCCTTTGGGTGGAGCCAACTAAAATGTCCCTCTTGCACGCCCTCACCATGTAAGAAGTCATGTAGCAAATATGGTTGCATTCCGGCCAGTGGTTAAGGAGGAGATAGCCTAACGGACGGACAGATGGAAGCGTTCACAATATCCGCCAACGCTTTCTTTAAAAGCGTGGGGATAATAAAAATAGCCATCAGAAGAGATGGCAAATCCCCCGACCAAAAGCCAATATGGCCTTCAGAAGATTGTATACACCAAAATTAAA
Source organism: Lucinisca nassula (assembly GCA_963580285.1). Lineage (NCBI taxonomy): Eukaryota > Metazoa > Mollusca > Bivalvia > Lucinida > Lucinidae > Lucinisca > Lucinisca nassula. The sequence continues at coordinate 47,854,266 of OY757025.1, read as the reverse complement.
CCAGCAATATATCACAAAAGTATTGCAGTTATGGCCATCACAAAATTATACTGTCAGGGGACATAACTAAAAAACAAGGGCACTCAGAATTGTGATTCTTGCAAATGACATGCCTGCTTAAGCTCATGTATTACTGTACAAAGTACCAACAATATGTCCCAAAGTGTATTGGAGATATGGGGATCACAAGCTGGTCATACTTTTATATTGGAAGGGTAGATAACTCAAATACCACAGCACCAACAATTGTGGTTCTTGCACATGACACCCCTTCTGTATCTTGTATACAATTGTGCCAAGTTCCTTTAATATATCTCAAAGGGTTTTGGACTTACGACCTTCACAAGGTTATATTGTCAGGGGAGATTACTAAAAAACCAGAGCACCCAGAGTTGTAATTCTTGAGCATGACACACCTGCTTAGCCTCATGTACATCTGCATCGAGTACCACCAATATGTCTCAAAGGGTATTGGAGGTATGGAGATCAGAAGGTGGTCATACCATTTTATTGGAAGGGAAGATAACTCAAAAACCATGGCAACCAGAGTTGTGGTTCTTGTGCATGACACGCTGTCCCAGCCTTGTGAACAACTGTGCCAAGTACCATCAATATATCTCAAAGGGTATTGGAGTTATGGCCATCATGAAGGAGTCATTCTATTTTATTAAAAGGGGGAGATAACTCAAAAAGTATGGCATCCAGAGTTCTGGTTTTTGCGCATGACACGCCGTCTCAGCCTTGTGAACAAGTTTGCCAAGAACCATTAATGAATCTCAAAGGGTAAAGTAGTTATGGCCATCACAAGGTTGGGTCTACGGACGGACAGATGGACGGATGGACGCCAGGCTGATCGCTATATATCCCCGAACCTATTCGGTCAGGGGATATAAATCCATCAATAAATGAAGTTGCTAGAGCAATGACAAAGTTTTTTTAAAAATATCCACAGTGACCTTGACCATGAGCTCATGACCTTGAAAGTCAACTCACTCGAGATATTGTCATAAGGAACATTTGTGTGAAGTTATATTGAAATCAATCAAGAAATGTAGGCGCTAGAGTGTTGACAAAGTTTTTCTAAAAATAGGCACAGTGACCTTGACCTTGAAAGTCTAACTCACTTAAGATATTGTCATAAGGAACATTTGTGTGAAGTTATATTGAAATCAATCAAGAAATGTAGGCGCTAGAGCGATGACAAAGTTTTTCTAAAAAAAAAGCACAGTGACCTTGACCTTGAAAGTCGAACTCGCTCAAGATATTGTGATATGGAACATTTGTGTGAAGTTATATTTAAATCGGACAAGAAATGTAGGCGCTAGAGCGATGACATTTTTTCTAAAAATAGGCACAGTGGCCTTGACCTTGAAAGTCGAACCCGCTCAAGAAATTGTCATAAGGAACATTTGTGTGAAGTTATATTGAAATCGGACAAGAAATGTAGGCGCTAGAGCGATTACAAAGCTTTTACTAAAAATAGCCACAGTGACCTTGACCTTGAAAGTCAAACACACTCAAGATATTGTCAAAAGGAACATTTGTGTGAAGTTATATTGAAATTGGTCAAGACATGTAGGGGCTAGAGCGATTACAGAGTTTTTCTAAAAAAAGCCACAGTAACCTTAACCTTGAAGTATAACACACTCGAGATATTGTCAAAAGGAACATTTGTGTGAAATTATATTGAAATTGGTCAAGAAATGTAGGCGCTAGAGCCATTACAAAGTTTTTCTAAAAATAGCCACGGTGACCTTGACCTTAAAAGTCAAACACACTTGAGATATTGTCAAAAGGAACATTTGTGTGAAATTATATTGAAATTGGTCAAGACATGTAGGTGCTAGAGCAATTACAAAGTTTTTCTAAAACTAGCCACAGTGACCTTGACCCCTGCCCATAGGGGCTTGATGAAATATATGGGCTGCATGATGCTTCCACGCAGAGCTGAATCCGGCCTGCACACTAGTACTGGTAAACCGCTCTGAGGATCTTAGCCTGTCCAGGAACCGCGGTGCGAGGCGGACGGTCCATGCTAATAAACCCTTTTGGTTCCATTGGGCAACAGGCTTGAGATGTCATTTCATCTCAATGTCGGGTAAAAGTCCCACAAAATGGAAGCAACCTCCCCAAAATGACCTTTACAGTGTTGACGAGGACGTTAAACCTCAAATCAAACAAACAAAGTGACCTTGACCTTGAAAGTCATACACACTCGAGATATTGTCAAAAGGAACATTAGTGTGAAATTATATTGAAATTGGTCAAGAAATGTAGGCGCTAGAGCGATTACAAAGTTTTCTAAAAATAGCCACAGTGACCTTGACCTTAAGGCCATGACCTTGAAAGTCAAACTTGCTCGATATATTTACATAAGGAACATTTGTGTGAAGTTATATTGAAATCGGTGGACAAATATAGGCGCTAGAGCGCTGACAAAGTTTTTCTAAATAGAAAAATAGCCACAGTGACCTTATCCTTGAGGGCACATCCTTGAAAGTCGAACTCGCTTGAGATATTGTCATAAGGAACATTTGTGTGAAGTTATTGTGAAATTGGTGAAGAAATGTAGGCGCTAGGCAATAGCGTGACTTTTATAGCAGACGTGACCTTTTGACCCCTTGAGATGGCCCCTTCTGGCGGAGCCAACTATTACATCCCTCTCGCCCACCCTCACCATGTAAGGAAGTCATGTAGCAAATATGGTTGCATTCCGGCCAGTGGTTAAGGGGGAGAAAGTGTGATGGATGGACAGATGGTCAGACAGACAGACGGATGGAGGCGTTCACAATATCCCTGAACACTTTTTTTAAAAGTGTGGGGATAATAAATTGAAATGATGGTGTGTGTGTCTGTGTGTAAGTTATGTCCCACCAACAACTAAAGCCATCTGGAGATGGGACCTTGGTTTGATGACTCATCAAAAAGTCTGGAGAAGCCTTGACAAAGTGGAAAGCAGTCACAATGTACATACATTCCACAAACTTTATCTTCCAGTATTTGTTTCTTTCATGTCTTCTTTATGTCTTAAGGGGAATGGGAACACCTTCATGGGAGGCAACTCCTGCAAAAGTATTTTTGTTTCCCATGTCAATAGGGTTCAACTCTTAAAGGAAAGAATTTGCCCCTTTTTCAGTGGGACAGGGCTTATAGAAGAGCAAACAGAAAGTCCCGAAAGTTATCTCCCTTTGAAAAAAGGCAGAAAAATCTGCCAGGTGTTCTCATTCCCCTTAATAGCCAGGCTGTGTAGCTTTGTCAGATGCACATCAGACGGACAACCAGGAGGTCAAGGGTTTGATACCTGCCAGATCTGCAACATTCTTTAGTACAGTGGTGATTGATCATGAAATCTTTTCTAAGGTCATTTTCTCCCTATTGCTGAGTTAAGAACTGTGATTGCCAGTTTCTGCCAAAAAATGTGCATTGTACTGATTAACTTCTTACATATAAGCTGATTACATATAAGCCGGCCCAGAAAATGTGTGCTTACTGGTAGATAAACTGACTAGCTGTATATGACTTAAATAGTGTTGCCTGGGCAGTTTATCTGACTGCCTCTTTATAACCTAAATAGGGTTGACTGGGCTGTTAAATTCTAAATCTGCAAACAAACAATTTACCTCTTTATCTTCTTCAGCGCTTCATCATCTTCACCTCTTCTTTGAATTTTCAAACTATTGATTTGAAATACCAGGTAATTGTACTTGAAAAGTGTTAAATGATTGAGTTTATAGATTGATGACTGTTTACTGAACACTACGTCATATCGAACATTCCGTTGGAAACCGTTACGAAGGGGTTACCAATTTTTCCCTCGCTTAATTCACAAAATCTTTGCTGTATATTATTCTGAAATGACATCCTTGCAGGAATACGATGTGGCGGTATTGGTTGTCTACATAGACTTTATCGACCTAGTTATCCAAAGGTCGTAGGTTCGAATCTCAAATTTTGGATAACATTTTTGTTTTTCGTTCTTTTTTCCATTATTTGTTTGTTTGTGTGATTTGAAGTTTAACGTCCCTGTCAACACTGTAAAGGTCATTTTGGAGACATTGCTTCCAATTTTGAGGGACTTTTACCCAACATTGAGATGAAATGAAATCTCAAGCGCTGCCGCCCAATGAAATTAATAAGGTTTTTAAGCATGGACAGTCCGACTCGCACCGCACTGCGGGTCGGTTTCAGCTCTGCGCGGAAACATCATGCAGCCCATCTATTTCTTCATGCCCAAATGGGCAGGGGATTGAACATGACTATCGCAAAAGTGACATCGTTGTTGAGGCTGAAATGGAGCTAATCATTAACCACATGGACCCTGACAGTGACGTTAGAGATGATAGTGACGAAGGTACAGAGACTGCTTCTGAGGGTGATGAATCTACCGATACTGCCAAAGAATCAAAACTGTTTTTGTAATGCAATTTCGAAAAATGAAATTCTATAATTATGAAATTCAAGTTAATGTGAAACGCTGAAATTTGAAAATAATCAATAACATGCTAATATTAAAAAAAGAAAAAAAATATAAAAAAAAAATAAAAAAATCTTTGAATAAAAAAACAACATATATAATAAAAACAAACAAAACTATATGTAGACCTGTAGCAAGGCTCAAAAGATATGTGATAAATTTTCTTTATAAAAATACAGAAAAAAGGAGAAAGAAAAAGTTTTAAAATAATTACACTGTGCGAGTATCTTTTCCAGCCCTTGTCCTCATCACACTAAGGACTTCAATGATTCAGAGATGTAACTCTGACCACTTGGTTATTTGTTATTCACGAGCATTTTTGCATACAGTAGACTTACATTCAAAATGATGCTGCTGGTTAAGAAGTTTGCATTTACTGATGACATTGTCATTCCTAGATAACGGTATCAGATGGACCGGCCCATGTGACGTAATGTTCAGAAAACATTCTTTGACCGGTACATAATATTTTATAAACATTTTCAACTGTAACTTTTTAGCTCACCTGTCACCTAGTGACAAGGTGAGCTTTTGGGATCACTTTTTGTCCGTCGTGCATGCGTGCGTCAGTCCGCACCAACAAATGTATAGTTAGGTGGCTATGTAAATGGAAAGATTCAATGTAAGTCAATGGGATTTATTCCGTTAGACACCGAAAATACTTCTTTTCAGTGGCTAAAAGTAGCCACTTAAGTATCAATCCTGCCAAATATAGCCACATAATTATACATCAGTGAGAACATCCGTGCGTGCTTCCATCCATGCTTGCATAAACTTTTTCTTCAAACGGCATCTCCTCCTAAACCAGTGAATGGATTTTGATATAATTTCACAGGAATGTTCCTTGAATGACCCTCTTTTAAAATTGCCTAAATCATTCCGCTCCGTTAAACAAAATGGCCACCAGAGCTAAAAATAGAAAAACCTTTAAATGACATCTCCTCCTAGGCAAATGGCCCGATTTGAAAATAATTTCCCGGGAATGTTTCTTGAGTGACCCTCTTTCAAAATTGCCTAAATCATTCCGGTCTGTTAAACAAAATGGCCACCAGACCTAAAAATAGATAAACCTTTAAATGACATCTCCTCCTAGGCAAATGGTCCGATTTGAAAATAATGTCACAGGAATGTTCCTTGGGTGACCCTCTTTCAAAATTGCCTAAATCGTTCTGCTCCATTAAACAAAATTTCTACCAGAGCTAAAAATAGAAAAACCTTTTAATGACATCTCCTCCTAGGCAAATGGCCCGATTTGAAAAGAATTTCACAGGAATGTTCCTGGAGTGACCCTCTTTCAAAATTTCCTAAATCGTTCTGCTTCGTTAAACAAAATGGCAACCAGAGCTAAAAATAGAAAAACCTTTAAATGACATCTTCTCCAAGGCAAATGGCCCGATTTAAATATAATTTCACAGGAATGTTCCTTGAGTGACCCTCTTTCAAAATTGCCTAAATCGTTCTGCTCTGTTAAACAAAATTTCTACCAGAGCTAAAAATAGAAAAACCTTTCAATGACTTGTCCTCCTAGACAAATGGCCCAATTTGAAAATAATTCCACAGGAATGTTCCTTGAGTGACCCTCTTTCAAAATTGCCTAAATCGTTCCGCTCCGTTAAATATGAAGGCAGCCAGAGCTAAAAAATAGAAAACCTTTAAATGACATCTCCTCCTAGGCAAATGGCCCAATTAGAAAGTAATTTCACAGGAATCTTCCTTGAGTGACCCTCTTTTGAAATTGTTTAGAGTCGTTCTGCTCCGTTAAATCAAAGGGCCACAAGAGATAAAAATAGAAAAACCTTTAAATGACATCTTCTCCTAGGCAAATGGCCCGATTTGAAAATAATTTCACAGGAATGTTCCTTGAGTGACCCTCTTTCAAAATTGCCTAAACTGTTCCGCTCCATTAAACAAAATGGCCACCAGAGCTAAAAATAGAAAAACCTTTAAATGACATCTTCTCCTAGGCAAATGGCACGATTTGAAAAGAATTTCAGAGGAATGTTCCTAGAGTGACCCTCTTTCAAAATTGCCTAAATTGTTCTGCTCGGTTAAACAAAATGGCCACCAGAGCTAAAAGTAGAAAAACCTTTAAATGACATCTCCTCCTAGGCAAATGGCCCAATTGAAAAATAATTTTACAGGAATGTTCCTTGAGTGACCCGCTTTCAAAATTGCCTAAATCTTTACGCTCCGTTAAATAAAATGGCCACTAGAGCTAAAAATAGAAAAACCTTTAAATGGCATCTCCTCCTAGGCAAATGGCCCAATTTGAAAATAATTTCACAGGAATGTTCCTTGAGTAACCCTCCTTCAAAATTGCCAAAATCATTCTGCCCCATTCAACAAAATGGCCACCAGAGCTAAAAATAGAAAAACCTTTAAATGACATCTCCTAGGCAAATGGCCTGATTTGAAAATAATTTCACAGGAATGTTCCTTGAGTTGCCCTCTTTCAAAATTGCCTAAATGGTTCGGCATAGTTAAACAAAATGGCCACCAGTGCTGAAAATAGAAAAACCTTTAAATGACATCTCCTCCTAGGCAAATTGCCCTATTTGAAAATAATTTCACAGAAATGTTCCTTGAGTGACCCTCTTTCAAAATTGCCTAAACTGTTCCACTCTGTTAAACAAAATGGACACCTGAGCTAAAAATAGAAAAACCTTCAAATTCCACTGCAATGAAAATAGCCTCCAAAGATAAAAGTCTTTGGTCCACATCTTCTTAAAGCAGTGAATCCTTCATTTCCATAAGCTTTGAAACATCTTGGATTCAGGTGAGCGATTCAGGGCCATCATCGCCCTCTTGTTTATTCTACTTATTTTAATCTTCACATCTTTATCACCTTGGCCTGTTCATTTATTTGTTCTTTTTTCAATTTGTTGGTTTCATAAATGTATGGTGTACTAAAATGGTGATAAACAATCACAACCATCATGCATTTGACAAAAAGTCATCATCAACATTTTGCTCTTTGCCAAGGTGGCTTTCTACCATAATAGCTAAATGATTCTACTCTTCTGTACAAAATGGCCACCATTACTAAAAATAGAAAAAATCTTTAACAGCATTTCCTGAACGCTTGGGCTAATTTTGTTCAAATGTCATAGGAATATTGTCTTGGTGGCTCCAGTCTGATTAGACAATGTCAAAAATCTGGGACAATGCATTCTTTGATAAACATTTTTACACCCAACATCATCACATAATGTCATTAGCTCACCTGAGCCGAAGGCTCATGTGAGGTATTAGTATACCACGAGCCGGCGTCCGTCGTCCGTCGTCGTCGTCGTCGTCCGTCGTCGTCGTCCGTCGTCGTCGTCCGTCGTCCACACTTTCAAAGAAGTATATCTCCGGAACCAGTGGGCCAATCTTGATCAAATTTCATGTGAAGCATTATCAGGTTGGGGGAAAGGCTGCATACTGTTTTCGGGCAGATCGGATTGGAACTCTGGTTGCCATGGCAACAAATAGCTCCCATAGACTTAACATAGGAAAAAGCTTGTCATCACTCTAGCTCCGTCAATTTTTTTCTGATCGACTTCATTCTTGCAGATAACGAGGACAGGCATGAAATCTCGATCAAGTTCGATTTTTGGCTGAATCGGATTATTCACTCAGGAGTTTCGTGCCCTTGAGCGTTAGGAAAAAGCTTGTCATCACTCTAGCTCCGTCAATTTTTTTCTGATCGACTTCATTCTTGCAGATAACGAGGACAGGTATGAAATCTCGATCAAGTTCGATTTTGGGCTGAATCGGATTATTCACTCAGGAGTTACGTGCCCTTGAGCGTTGAAAAAATTGCCTATTGACTTAACATGGGGAGAATGTTGTCATCACCGTAGCTGCTTCAATTATTTTCAGATTGGCTTTATTCTTGCAGATAACCAGCACAGCCATGAAATCTCGGTCAAGTTCGATAACTGGCAGAATCGGATCATTCACTTAGGAGTTACCTGCCCTTGTGTGTTTTTGCATTAGGGTTAATGGGAATTTCAAAAATGTATGTCTTAAAGACTACTTGGCCAACTTTGATCAAATTTCATGTGTCGCATTATTTGGCAATTGGAAAGGCTTCATTAGGTTTTCAGGCAGATCTGAGTGGAACTCTGGTTGCCATGGCAACATCTAGCTCCCATAGACTTCACATAGGAAAAAGCTTGTCATCACTCTAGCTCCGTCAATTTTTTTCTGATCGACTTCATTCTTGCAGATAATAAGGACAGTCATAAAATCTCGGTCAAGTTCGATTTTGGGCCGAATCAGATAATTCACTCAATAGTTACGTCCCCTTGAGCGCCCGAAAAATTGCCTATCGACTTAACATGGGGAAAATGTTGTCATCACTGTAGCTGCTTCAATTTTGTTCGGATTGGCTTCATTCTAACAGATAACCAGCACAGCCATGAAATCTCGGTCAAGTTCGATAATTGGCAGAATCGGATCATACACTTAGGAGTTACCTGCCCTTGTGCATTTTTGCATAAGGGTTAATGTGAATTTCAAAAATGTATATCTTGAAGACTACTTGGCCGACTTTGATCAAATTTCATGTGTAACATTATTGGGCAAGTGGAAAGACTGCATAAGGTTTTCATGCAGATCTGAGTGGAACTCTGGTTACCATGGCAACATATAGCTCCCATAGACTTAACATAGGAAAAAGCTTGTCATCACTCTAGCTCCGTCAATTTTTTTCTGATCGACTTCATTCTTGCAGATAATAAGGACAGGCATAAAATCTCGGTTAAGTTCGATTTTGGGCCGAATCGGAATATTGACCTCGGAGTTACGTGACCTTGAGCGACAAAAAATTTGCCCATAGACTAAACATAGGGAAAATGTTTTGACTGCGATAGCGACTTGAATTTTTTTCAGATCAGCTTCAAACTTGCAGGTAACGAGGACAGACATAAAATCACGGTTAAGTTTGATTTTGGGCCGAATCGGATTATTTGCCTTGGAGTTACCTCCCCTTGAGCATGAAAAAATATGTTGTGACCACGATAGCAACTTTATTTTTATTCAGATCAGCTTCAAACTTGCAGGTAACGAGGACAGGCATAAAATCTCAGTTAAGTTCGAATCGGAATATTGACCTCGGAGTTTCATGACCTTGAGCGACAAAAAATTTGCCCATAGACTTTACATAGGGAAAATGTTGTGACTACGATAGCGACTTGAATTTTTATGCCCCCGCCATTCAAAGAATGGTGGAAAGGGCATAAAGCGTTGCCCCTGTCCTTCCGTCCGTCCATTCGTCCGTGCGTCTGTTCGTCCGTGCGTCTGTCCGTCCGTGCGTCCGAAACTTAAACGCAGTCAATAACTTCCTTTTTTCTTGATGGATTTTAAAATTACTCGGCATCCATGTTAACCATCATAAGACGACGTGTCACGTGCAAAACCCAGGTCCGTACCACCAAGGTCAAGGTCATACTTAGAGGTCAAAGGTCAAAAAAAGGGTCCGAAACTTAAACGCAGTCAATAACTTTCTTATTTCTGGATGGATTTTGAAATTATTTTGGAGAAATGTTAACCATCATGAGTCGATGTGTCAACTGCAAAACCCAGGTCCGTACCTCCAAGATCAAGGTCATACTTGGAGGTCAAAGGTCAAAAAAGGGTCCGAAACTTAAACGCAGTCAATAACTTTCTTATTTCTGGATGGATTTTGAAATTACTTTGTAGAAATGTTAACCATCATCAGTCGATGTGCCACATGCAAAATCCAGGTCCGTACCTCCAAGGTCAAGGTCATACTTGGAGGTCAAAGGTCAAAAAATGGGTCCAAAACTTAAACGCAGCCAATAACTTACTTATTTTTGGATGGATTTTGAAATAATTTTGAAGAAATGTTAACCATCATGAGACAATGTGTCACGTGCAAACCCAGATCCGTACCTCCAAGGTCATACTTGAAGGTCAAATGGCATAAAAAGGGTCCAAAACTTAAACACTGTCAATAACTTTCTATGGATGAAAACGAACATAGACATATTTTCGGGCGGGGGCATCCGTGTCCTATGGACGCATTTCTAGTTTTCAGATCAGCTTCAAACTTGCAGGTAACGAGGACAGACATAAAATCTCGGATAAGTTCGATTTCTGGCCGAATCGGATTATTTGCCTTGGAGAGACCTGTCCTTGAGCATAAAAAAATACGTTGTGACCACGATAGCAACTTTATTTTTATTCATATCAGCTTCAAACTTGCAGGTAACGAGGACAGGCATAAAATCTCGGTTAAGTTCAATTTTGGGCCAATCGGAATATTGACCTCGGAGTTACGTGACCTTGAGCGACAAAAAATTTGCCCATAGACTTAATTAGGGAAAATGTTGCGACTATGATAGCGACTTGAATTTTTTTCAGATCAGCTTCAAACTTGCAGGTAACGAGGACAGACATAAAATCTCGGTTAAGTTCGATTTTGGGCCGAATCGGATTTGCCTTGGAGTTACCTGCCCTTGAGCATAAAAAAATACGTTGTGACCACGATAGCAACTTTATTTTTATTCATATCAGCTTCAAACTTGCAGGTAACGAGGACAGGCATAAAATCTCGGTTAAGTTCGATTTTGGGCCGAATCGGAATATTGACCTCGGAGTTACGTGACCTTGAGAGACAAAAAAATTTGCCCATAGACTTAACGTAGGGAAAATGTTGTGACAGAAATAGCGACTTGAATTTTTAGCTCACCTGAGCCAAAGGCTCCAGTGAGCCGATAGTATACCAAGGCTCCGGAGTCCGTCGTCTGTCGTCCGTCCATCCGTCGTCCACACTTTCAATGAAGCATATCTCAGAAGGCAGTCGACCAATCTTGTTTAAATTTTATGTGTAGCACCATTGGACAAGGGGAAAGGCTGCATTAGGTTTTGGAGCTAGTCTGGTTCATTTGTTCCTTCATTCTTCTTTCTCTCCATATAGAGATAATAGACCAATGTTAAATTTTTAATCAAAGATTTCTCAGGAACTATTAAAGCTAGAAGCATCAAATTTGGTATTCAATAGAATAATGATGACTTATTTTGTGTAAGAGACATTTGGCTTTCTCAGCTTATTTGTTCATCTGTTCTTTCATTCTTCCTTCTCTCCATTTTGACCAATGTTAAATTTTCGTCAAAGATTTCTCAGGAACTATAGAAGCTAGAAGTCTCAAACTTGGAATGCAATGCAATAATCATGACTTATATCCTGTAAGGGTCAATGGGCTGGATTCTATTAGCAGATTTAGTAGTCAAGTCTGTGAATTGTTAAAACTTAAGTTCCTCAGGTGAGCGGTTTAGGCTCATTGAGCCTCTTGTTTTTTACTGCCTAGCATTGTTTTTATGAATCTCACTGCACTTGCCCTTTGTGCAGATAGTACATGTTTTTAACAAAACAAATGGATAAATGTTTTAATGTATCAGGAAAGAGATAACTGCATTAAAATTGTTATTCTTGTGGGGGTGGGGTGGGGGGGGAGGGGTAAATTGTCATTGCAAATTTCATTTTATGGCATCTCTGACACCTCACCATAAAACAAAACTTCTGACTCTAAAACCAGTATGTACCTCTCAAATGACAATTTTCAATGCAGTTATCGCCTATTAACTTTACTGTAGTACTGTGTGTCATATTTTCCCTTTCTGCTACAGGAATGGTATTGAAAAGCTAAGGAAAGATAGAGGGTTTTCTGTAGATCCTTTCTCTGAAACAGTAGAACATAGGTGAGTAAAGCTTGCAGAATACCTTATCATAATGATCCTAAGTGTTGGGACAGATAGACCTAAACAAACAGTGTAGACCCTGATCAGACTGCTCCTTCAGGAGCAGTCTGATCTGGGTCGTTCAGGAGCAGTCTGATCTGGGTCGGCACTGTTTGCCATTCTATCTGCACCTTTTGGACTCTTTGCTTGTTTGTGAAACAATTTTTTTAAAATTTCAAGAGAATTATAGAAAGCTATCGAAGTGCCTGAATTTTTAAGATTTTTATGTCCCCGGTGTCATATAATATTTTGACCCGCCTAAAAAGTGACCCGCGGGTCATAATATTATGACCCGCGGGTCAATATATTATTATAATATTTTGACCCCCCCCCTATAATATTTTGACCCCCCTCCCTAACTTCACAAAAGTTACATTTAAATGACCAAATATGGTGAGGTAACTGTTAAGCAGTAAAACTATGACAACTGTGGTGGTTTTTCCTGCTGATTTTTACACTTGGGCAGTGTCTGAGGGGTGGGGTGGGATAGTTCTAGATCTGAAAATCTACAGCAAGAATAATGACTATAATATATAAGAAAGGGCAATCATGTTTAAAGGGAAATGACTAAAAAGCAGCAAAAAAGATAAAAAATAACAGAAAAAAAAACACATGACTAAAATGGTATTGAGAGAACCAGCCTATGCACGTGGGGGGGGGGGGGTCAAATTATTATAGCTATAATAAAATGACCCACCCTTACTATTTGTAATTAGTGTACTGGTATTTGAGTTCACACAGTTAAATTAAAACTTATATTGCTTTATATGGCTAGAAATAGACTATATTCAGTAAGGTTCAGTATGTGGGAGGGGTTGTTACTTAATGACTTGAAATTGGGGGGAGGGTCAAATTATTATAGCTAAAATAAAATGACCCACCCTTATTATCTGTTATTGATATACTGGCATTTGAGTTCACTCAATAGATTAAACTTTTAATTGAATTAGATGGCTTGTAATACACTCGATTCAGTAAGGTTGAGTATGTGGGAGGGGTTGTAACTTAATGACCTGAAATGGGGGGGGGTCAAATTATTATAGCTATCATATAATGACCCACCCTTATTATCTGTTATTGATATATTGGTATTTGAGTTCATTCAATTAATTAAACTTTTCATTGAATTAGATGGGTTGTAATACACTAGATTCAGTAAGGTTCACTGGTTCAGTATGTTGGAGGGATTGTAACTTAATGACTTTAAATGGGGGGTGGGGGGTCAAATTATTATAGCTATAATAATATGACCCACCCTTACTATTTGTAATTAGTGTACTGGTATTTGAGTTCACACAGTTAAATTAAAACTTAAATTGCTTTATATGGCTAGAAATAGACTAGATTCAGTAAGGTTCAGTAGTTGGGAGGGGTTGTTACTTAATGACTTGAAATTGAGGGGGGGGTCAAATTATTATAGCTATAATAAAATGACCCACCCTAATTATCTGTTATTGATATACTGGTATTTGAGTTCACTAAAAAAAAAATAACTTTTAAAGCTGCTGGCCCACGGCTCAATATCGAAAATATATTTTTTTAAAAAATCGCCTAAAACAGCTTATTGTGTTAAATGTCTTCAAATCCAAAAGCGTTTGCAACGGTTTTGAACGTTTGTATATAAATGTGGCGTCTTGGTACCACACCACGCTAAATCGTTATTTTCAAAGTGAAATATATCTAAATTGTACGCAGATTATCCGATAATATTATGATCATTATATTTATTTATACACAGCCTTTCAAACACTACCTTTAGATTTTATTCCTATTTTTGACATGAAATCTGTGGGCTAGCAGCTTTAATTGAATGAGATGGCTTGTAATACACTAGATTCAGTAATGGGAGGGGTTGTTACTTAATGACTTGAAATTGGGGGGGGGGGGGGGGGGGGGGTCAAATTATTATAGCTATAATAAAATGACCCACCCTTTTTATCTGCTATTGATATACTGGTATTTGAGTTCACTCAATAGATTAAACTTTTAATTGAATTAGATGGCTTGTAATTGAAAAGATTCAGTAAGGTTCAGTATGTGCGTTGGGTTGTAACTTAATGACCTGAAATCGGGGGGGGGGGGGGGGGGGGGGGTTGAAAAAGATACTTGGTGTGGGGGGCATTTTATTATGGGTATAATATTTTGACCCCCCCCCCCCCCCCCCTACATTTCATCAACAGTTCAACATTCAATAGTCATGATTATTCTGTTGTTTTAATCCAGTTAATTAGAAATAATCTACTGCTATATCCCCTTTTCTTTACATTATTTTGAGTCCATTTCCTTGGTTGAAAAGGATACGTGGTGTGGGGGGTCATTTTATTATGTGTATAATATTTTCACCCCCCCTACATTTCATCAACAGTTCAACTTTCAATTGCCATGATTATCCTGTTGTTTTAATCCAGTTAATTAGAAATAATCTACTGCTATATCCCCTTTTCTTTACATTATTTTGACTCCATTCCTTTGTTGAAAAAGTTACTTGGGTGGGGGGGGGGGGGGAGGGCAATTTTATTATGGGTATAATATTTTGACCGCCCCCCTTCTAAGCAGCAACACCCATTTCAAATGAGAATATTATTCTTCATTATCTTGTTAAATGTGATATAATGATGATAATGATATTATTGTCCAGTACTTTGTAAATTGTACTGGTGGGGGGTCATTTTATTATAGCTATAATATTTTGACCCCCCCCCCCCCCCCTTTCTTGGCAGCAACACCCATTTCAAAAGAGAATATTATTCTGCATTAATTTTGTCAAATGTGAAATATTTGTTGATATTATTGTCCAGTACTATTATTTTGAGTCCATTTCCTTTGTTGAAAAAGATGGGGGGGGGGGGGGTCATTTTATTATGGGTATAATATTTTGACCCACCCCCCCCCCTTCTAAGCAGCAACACCCATTTCAAAAGAGACTATTATTCTTCATGTTAAATGTGATATAATATGTTGTTTTATCCGTTTTCTTGACATAATATTATTGTCCAGTACTTTGTAAATTGTACTGAGGGGGGGGGGGGGGTTCATTTTATTATAGCTATAATATTTTGACCCCCCCCCCCCCTTTCTTTGCAGCAACACCCATTTCAAAAGAGAATATTATTCTGCATTAATTTTGTCAAATGTGAAATAATCTGTTGATATTATTGTCCAGTACTATCATTTTGAGGCCATTTCCTTAGTTGAAAAAAGATATGTATTGGGGTGGGGGGGGGTCATTTTATTATAGTTATAATATTTTGACCCCCCTACCCATGTTGTCAGATTTGAAATAGACTCCTTGCAATACCCATTTCTTATCTTGTCAATACCTATTTATCGATAAAAGTCCACTTCTGATTTATTTTGCTGAAGTTTTAGGGGCGGGTCAAAATATTATAGGGGGGGTCAAAATATTACTGTAATATATTGACCCGCGGGTCAAAATATTACACGGGTCAAAATATTATCTGACACCGGTAGCAAAAGTGGGGACATATTGTTTTTGCCCTGTCTGTTTGTTTGTGGGTTGGTTTGTTGGTTTGTATGTGGACAACTTTAACGTTGGCCATAACTTTTGAACCGTTTGAGATAGAGCTTTCATATTTGGCCTGAAGGTTCCTTGTGACAAGACCTTCACATTCATGCAAAAAAATTGACCTGGAGCTTGACCTTTGACCTACTTAAAAGAAAAAAATAACATTGGTCATAACTTTTGAACCACTTGAGATACAGCCTTCATATTTGGCATGTATGTTCCTTGTGACAAAAAATTTACATTCATGCAAAAAATTTTGACCTGTGACCTTGACCTTTGACCTACTTGAAATAAGAAAAAATAACAGTTTGGTCATAACTTTTGAACGGTTTGAGATAGAGCATTCATATTTTGCATGTAGGTTGCTTGTGACAAAAACTTTACATTCACACAAAAATTTTTGACCTGTGACCTTGACCTTTGACCTACATATAAAAGAAAAAGTTAAAATAAGTCATAACTTTTGAATCGTTTGAGATACAGCCTTCATATTTAGCATGTATGTTCCTTGTGACAAAAGCTTTACATTCATGCAAAAAATTTTGACCTGTGACCTTGACCTTTGACCTGCATAAAAGAAAAAGTAAATATTGGTCTTAACTTTTGAACTGTTTGAGATACAGCCTTCATATTTAGCATGTAGGTTCCTTGTGACAAACGCTTTACATTCATGCAAAAATTTTGACCTGTGACCTTGACCTTTGACCGACTTAAAAATACATTTTTGGTCATAACTTTCGAACCGTTTGAGATAGAGCTTTCATATTTGGCATGTAGGTTCCCTGTGATAAGAGCTTTTCATTCATGCAAAATGTTTGGACCATGACCTTGACCTTTGACCTACTTAAAAGAAAAAATAAAATTGTTCATAACTCTTAAACCGTTTAAGATAGAGCCTTAATATTTGGCATGTAGGTTCCTTGTGACAAGAGCTTTACATTCATGCAATTTTTTTGGACCTGTGACGTTGACCAACTTTGAAGAAAAAATATTACATGTATTGTTCATAACTTTTGAATCGTTTAAGATGGAGCTTTCATATTTGGCATGTAAGTTTCTTGTGTCAAGGGCTTCCCACACAAATAAAAATGCCCAGGGACATGTTCATGTTTCACAAACACATCTTGTTACAGTATTACAATTCATATTTTGGGCACAACAAGCAAAAATGTGTCTTCCTACAGGCGAATTCACCCTAAATATTTGGAACCATTAGCTCCTACCATACTTGTTCTAAAATTTGAATGAGAACAATTT
The DNA here is from genome assembly GCA_963580285.1 of Lucinisca nassula. Lineage (NCBI taxonomy): Eukaryota > Metazoa > Mollusca > Bivalvia > Lucinida > Lucinidae > Lucinisca > Lucinisca nassula. The sequence goes on along the minus strand of OY757025.1, from coordinate 47,837,260 downwards.
ACTACTGTGTCTAAAAATAAATAAGTGGCAAACAGTGTAGACACGGGTGACTGATGAGCTCAGAGCTTGCCTGGATGGTGATATGGAATCAGAAAACATGAGTAGGGTGATATTGGTTTCTGTATATTTGTGCCAGAAAACAGGTAGTAGACAGCAGTTCCGGCCTTGGTAGCTCATTCGGATTTGTGTCTGACTGGTGATCAGGACGCAGGTTCGATACCAGCTGGGGTGGGCAACATTTTTTCATGGAGATTGATCATGAAATGTTTTCTATGGTCATTCTCTCCCTTTTGCTGATTCAAGAAGGGCAGTTGTCAGTTTCTGGCGAAAGAATGTGCACTCTACTGGTCAACCACTTACGTATAAGCCTGTCCAGGAAAAGTGTGGATAGGTAAACTGACCGGCTCAAAAATGACCTAAATAATGTTGTCTAGGTCGTTAAAACTCCAATACAAACAAACAAGTAGACAGCAGTATTTTATATAGGTATATAATAAACAGGCTTATCTGAGTTTTTGACCAGCATTTCTGTCAGAAGAGTTCAAGACACATTTTTTGCTTGTAGCAGCTCATTTAGTTCTAACCAGGATATGCTCTACCTTTGCAAACAGTGTTGATACAGATCATATGGCTTTTGAAGAACCCTTCTGATCAGTATCTACACTGTTTGACATTCAGTTTGTGAATTTGTAGTAATAAACTACAAGTATTCTGACTGGATGGAAGTCAGAAATGGGTGTGGCTAAGTTAAAACCACAGCAACAAAGTTGGAAACCTTATGCTGAGATATTGCTCATAACCGTTAAACTGCCAAGAATAAATGTGCTTGAAACGGTTGCCTGTTATTGTTGTCTACTGCATCTTTTTGCAAACTTTTAAACAAATTTTTGCAATCAGGCAAACCGTGTGGACCCTGATAAGACTGCTCCTAATGGAGCAGTCTGATCTGGTTTCACACTGCTTGCAACAATGACTTTTAAAGTAACCAGCAGACAACAAAGCAGATGACCATTGTTGTAATTGGTGGCTAAGAGTTAATTACCTTTTCTTGGGTCTTTAGGAGAATGGACTCACTTCCAGTTGAGGCAATTCTTTCATAAAATTCATTCATCATCTTTATTAACCCATTTTGTACTGAATGGAATCTTTTGCTTACTTACAATGGTATGACATTTCAAAAGTAAAGGATATGAGCCAGCGCATGACAAAATCTACAAGAAGTCTTGAGCGACCAGCGAAGACTCAGATCAGCCTGCGCATTCGCGCAGTCTGATCAGAGTCTTTGCTGATCGCATGTACCTGCTTATAAACCCTATTGGTTTCATTGGGCGGCAGGGCCTGAGATGTTATTTCATCTCAATGTTGGGTAAAAGTCACACAAAATTAGAAGCACTGTCTCCAAACTGACATTTACAGTGTTGACGGGGACATTAAACCTCGAATCAAACAAACAAAAACCAATAGGCTAATATCTATGCAATGAGACAAAAGCAAAAAGTATTGTCATAGTGGATGGGTGGGCAGGTTGATTTGAGTCTGCTAGTCGCCATGGTCTTATTGTAGCTTTTGTCGCGCGCCGGCTCATATCAGATTCTAATATTTTAGAAAATTACTTGCAAAATGGTTTAACTTTCTAAAAACAGTGAAGGCCCTGATCAGATGCCACATTCTGTGGCATCTGGTCTGGGCCTGCACTGTTTGTCAATGAAGTGTTTTGGGGGTTACGCTTATAAAATGAGTTAATAGGAATTTACTCTTGAAAGAAACAAGATAGAGCATGTTTTTGAGAGGGGCTGGTTATACAGAGAAGCAAATGGAAAATTACAAAAGTTTTCTACCATTTAACAAATGGCAGAAAAATGGTGGACAACAAAATGGATTTTCTTGGGTCCTGTATTTGTTAAGAATATTTTGTTGTCTCTGTCTGTCAAATAGTATGCTGATTTGCGTTTACCAATTAAAAAAAAAAGGTTGATGTCTTGTAGGTCATTTATTAGAATTTACCTTTCTTTAGAATATATTTTTCATTCTAATGCATGTGAGGTTAATCAAAAACTAATAATTCAGTAAAATTCCCCTATTAAGACCACCAAAAATCGAGACCAATTCTGCATTAAAAAGCTTATTTAGAAGTTATTATTTCTTTGTGTTTTCTGCATACAGCGTCATCTGCTCAGAGACCACCTTTGTGACTGTTCAAAAGTGGTCTTAAAGACCACTTTTGAACAGTCCCAAAGGTGGTCTTAATACAGGAATTTTACTGTAATAGGTCAGTCTAAGTCCCTGCTCTGCCCCTGATATAATGTTTGTCCTTGCATGATGCAGTTCACTGAATACTGGTGGACTCTTCCATTGTTATATGTTTGTTTGTTTGTATTGGGGTTTAACAGCCCAGTCAACACTATTTAGGTCACTTTTGAGCTAGTCAGTTTACCTATCCACGCTTTCCTGCGCGGGCTTATACGAAGCGCTTAACCAGTACAGTGCACATTCTTTAGCCAGAAACTGACAACTGCCCTTCTCAAATCATCAGAAGGGAGAGAGATTTCATGATCAATCTCAACGAAAGAATGTTGCCGACCCTGGCAGGTATCGAACCTGCATCCTCCTGACAACCAGTCAGATACGCATCTAACTGAGCTACCGAGGCCTGCTGCTATATGTTTGACAAGTCCATTTTTCATTTAAAGGGTGTCAGGTCTATTTGTTCATTGTTATTTAATTTTTGGCAGAAGCACTTGTAAGAGTGAGTGAGTGTTTGAGTTTTACATCCCACCAGCAGCTAAGGTCATACAGAGACGGGACCTTGGTTTAAAGACTCATCCGAAAGTCTGTAGAAGCCTGGGATCGATCCTGCGACCCCTGGTTTACAAGGCGAGTAGCATAACAACTACACCATGGAGGCTTCTAAACACTTGTAAGAAAACAGTGTAGACCCTGATCAGACACTGCATTATGTGACATCTGATTATGGTCTGAACTGTTTGCCTATGTCCCTTTTAAAGGGAATGGGAACACTGGCAGATTTTTCTGCCATTTTTCTAAGGGAGACAACTTTCGGGACTTCTTTTTCGCTTTTCTATAAGACCTGTCCCACTGAAAAGGGGGTCTCCTCTTAAATGAAAGAATTTGCTCCTCGGGTGCAAATTCTTTTCTTTAAGTGTTGACCCCTATTGACATGGGAAAGAAAAATACTTTCGAAGGAGTTGCCTCCCCTGAAGGTGTACCCATTTCCCTGAAGGGTTACAATGGATTAACTAATTAAACCTTCTCTTGCTGAATATTCAGTTTAGCCACACCCATTTCTGACTTTGAACCAATCAGATTACTTGATGTAGTTTATTCCTACAAATTCATAAATTGAATGTCAAACAGTGAAGATCCTGATGAGATTCAGAAGCCATCTGATCTGGATCTACACTGTTTCCAAAGATAGGGGTTGTTGTGAACAGCATGATAAGAGTTAGATGATGTGCCATGTGATTACATTCTTGGTCTTGGTTTATTACAGGTTCCCTTTTGGAACAGACATTACAGCAGAGGTGTCCAGTATGAATATAAGATTTAAATCAACAAAGTTTTTATGACATCGAAGAACCATTGGCATTATGATAGATTTTCTATGTGACACCGAGCATCATACCATATCTCCAAAACAATTTCTAATGAAAAGAGCTTGGTTCACAAAGGCCAGTTTACTGCCCTGTAAATTCCTATGTGAGCAACCTGTTCAATTCAAAATGATCTTCTAATTTTTGTATACTATGACCTCTTGTGTCTTCGACAATGTATGAAGTAATCACCAAAACTGCCAATATCTGAATGAAAATTGTGTAAAAATAGACACAGTCTACACCAAAATCGAACATTTTCTCCATATTTATCATAAAAAAATCCAGAAAAAAATATGAAGACACGCATGCGACACAATGATTTTTGGTTGGAAGCTCCGAAAGTACAAGAAAAACATTTGATTAAATTTTCAAGGTGTCGAAGATGTGCCTTCATTGTTAAATTAAAGGAAATGTACCCTGTCCCCCTACCGAATTTGTACGAGGGCTCGAGCTGTCTTTACTGCCAAATAGTCGAAATTTAGAAGAAAAAAATAAATCAAGATCAAGGCAAAGAAAATGAGACCTATTAGAAGGTTTTGCTTATGATGTTTTATTTCTAACGCTATTGTTTGTCCAAAAAATATCGGTATTTTGGCAAGAACGCCGTCAACCAAACAAGGGACATTACTCTTACTGCAAGTCGCAGTGCGTCATTGGTGACGGATAAGAGACTTGATTCCATGTTACAAGTTCAAAATAGCCTTGCCTGACAACAGAGCCATTTACCTTGCATACTTTTAGAGTTTACAGACCCTTGACATTCATACAGAATACAGTGACAGACGATTTGATTCATTTAATACTATGACAGCTACGTCACGTCTATACCCATATAAACCTAATATTAGATGATGACGTCATCAATCATAATGGCCTAGTGGTTACATACTTCGGTTAGCATCGAAAAGGCCCCCGGTTCGATCCATACTACCGACATGTTTTTTGTTTCTTCTTTTTTTTTGGTTTCTTCTTTTTTTTTCTTTCCTTCTTTTTTTTCAACTATTGTTATGATTAGAAAAACACTTTTTATGCTTTGACCATTGTCTTCATTTTCCACAGTTTTTTTTAAATTATTGCCATGCTACAAAATTGGCGAGTTTTATGAATGTATTATGTTTCTCAAAGGAAAAAAATAAAATAACAAAAAAACATCGGCCTCATCAGCATGAGAACAATGCTTTTGAAATGTTTTATTAACTAATCTACTGCAAGAAAACTTACGCTATTGTCGTCATCATTGCCCCCCCCCCCCCCCCCCCGTCTCTCGGGTGCTTCAACCTAGAGCTTAAACGAGCGCACAGAAGTACAGGTTACTGCCTGCCTAGGCAAGGTTGTGCTAGTTGGACCATCCATGCATATAAACCCATTGGTTTCATTGGGCAGCAGGGCTTGGGTTGTCATTGCATCTCATTGTCGTGTAAAAGTCTCACAAAGTTAGGAGCATAGTGTTGATGTGGACGTTAAACCACAATTCAAATGAACCCGTCGTCAGCAGACCACATCATAAGTTATGACAGCAAGTTTGTTTGCGATGCCCTGCTTGTTGAACTCGTGTTTTTAAAAAAAGACAAAGGGCAAAAAGATGCTTTTGTTTGATTTGAGGTTTAACGTCCCCGTCAACACTGTAAAGGTCATTTTGGAGACGTTGCTTCCAATTTTGCGGGACTTTTACCCGACATTGAGATGAAATGACTTCTCAAGCCCTGTTGCCCAATGAAACCAATAGGGTTTATTAGCATGGACAGTCCGCCTCGCACCGCGGTTCCTGGAAGGCTTAGATCCTCTAAGCGGTTTACCAGTACTAGTGTGCAGGCCGGATTCAGCTCTGCGTGGAAGTATCATGTATCTTACCTCAGTTTGGTGGGTAGTTAAATTTAGATTTTTGCTTAAAAAAGTCACTGGATTAGTCCATTAAAATATTTACAATATGAAATCACAGAGGTATGCTAAAACGCATACCTCTGGATCTCAGTCTTATACTGTACGGTTTTTGAACATCTCTGTGGTCTTGGCATTCACCGCAGAAAAGAGAAGAATATGCCACTTAGGAATAGTTAAAGGAAAAAAAAAAAAAGAAATGTTTCAGGGCATCACTACAGGACTGGTGCCTACTATATTGTGATTTGTTTACTTTTGATGCTCTTGTTTGGGTTGAAGCTGTCTTTATTAATAGACGCTGTACCAAAGTGTATTTTATAGAAGAATATTAAAGATGACTGCTCACGAAGGGCCTCTAGGGGTGGTCATTCTAGATCGTTAAGCATGTCACGGACTCTTCTTCTGTTTCGCCATCATCAGCAGGTTCATCAAGATAATAATAATAATAATAATCGACCTTATTTATAGAGGGTAACACATTTAGTAAACTAGTACTAATCTTCAATGTGGCCCTCTTTTCCTGGGTAGAAACCAGTACTGAGCAATGTGGATAAAGTCTCTTGCACAAGGAAACAACACTTGCCGCTCGTGGGGTTCGAACCCGGTACCTCTCAATCACGAGTCCGATACTTTACCACTGCGCCAGAGCGCTCCATGAAGCTGTCCTCTGCACCTTCCCCCACTTGCTGAATCTGAGTTTTAACATAGGCATGCCAAATGGGTATTGCATATCCAAGTTGATGGCGAACCAGTGTTTTATATGCAACATCCTTTGACGCCTAGGTGCAAAGGCAAAGTTACGTCTAAGAAATGCCAAAGTCCTAGTTGCTTTCGATGTTATCTCTGAAATGTGTTGACCCAAATCAGGATCGTCAGTGATGGTGATACCCAGATGTTTAATGGCTCACTGTTTTGGGCCATCTTGTAAAATAAGACAGTCAGAAGGACCATATATGTTCCTTTACAGAACACAACCATCAGCAAACAAACGGACAGATGACCTAATATTATCAGGGAGAACATTAATGAATACCAAGAAAAGAACCGGCCCAAGGACTTAACCTTGGGGGACACCAGATAAAACTGGGACTGAATCAGAAGTACAACTTATTGTGAGCGTCCGAAACCCACCTATGTGTAGATCCTCTAATCCGATAGTTGAACAATTAATACAATAGCCTTCCGTGAGGTGCGTTGTCAAGGGCCTTGACAAAGTCCATGGTGATCATGTCAGTCTGTTTGTAGCACGGCTTATGGCCCCATCCAGATTGCTCACTTTATCATTGTAAAATTGACCTAATTGAGTTTCGCAAGACCTTTGCCTTCGTAAAACATGTTGTCAGTCAGCAAGAATGCTCTCAAAGGTTTGATGTGTGTTGATGTTGCTAACTTTTATATGCTCCAGGGTTTTGCAACAGGGTTTTTGCAGCCATAAAAAGAACATAAGAAGAAGCGCACAGCCCTGATTTTACAATTTACATTTAACAATCGAATGTATTTTCCGTAAAGGAAGAACATGCAAGCATCTGAGTGGTATTCCAGCAAAATATATCCGAAATGCCAGATAATCATGCAGTGTATACGACGTTTATTAGCTTTCTGTGTAATTGAAGTAAGATATATATTTTTGCATTGAAACGTTTTTGAAGTTAATGCTTTTCATTAATTTCTTTTCTTCTTTCTTACTTAAAGTAGCGTAAAGTCAAAAGTTCATGCAACAAGAGGCCCACGGGTCACTATGCTTACCAGAGCTCAGATAAGCCACTATGCTCACCAGAGTTCAGGTGGGTACTGCTCACTGGAAGCCATCAGTTATATCAAGCAGAGGCAGACCCCAGCCAAGGACGCTTCGGATGAACTTTGAACCCATTCGACCCAGTGACTTCAGAGATGTTTTTGATGTATGCCCATCCTATAAGTTCCCCTAGCAACCTTCGGCTCTGGTCAGATAAAAAAAAACAACCACAACCAATCCTGTAATGGCTAATATGGTCAATATTTCTATTGTCTCAGATTCATGTAACATATGGTAGGTTTAAACAGTATTTATTTGTCAAGAATAATGTACCTGCACAATCAATTACAACAGCAACTTACAGGATCTGACAGTAAGCTTTTGCTTATATCAAAGTCATCTCCTGTGATTCATGGAATGATGGTTGCTGAGGAGCCCAATGTTATAAAGCGAAAACCCTCCATGGTTTCTGTAGATATGCTTATTTATTTATTTATTTATTTATTTCCGTTTCTTTGGCAGCCAATAAAAAGGAGCAGCAGCCTAAAATCATATGGCAAATAGAACATGGCTTAAGGAACATTTCTATGAAAGTTTTGTCACAGTATCTGCAATGACTTAGTAGTTAATACCGTTTTTCATTTTTTCTAACTCTAAGTTGCCATAGCAACCAAACTAATGCACCAAAATGTCATAAAAATACATAATCTTTCAATCCCCCAGTCCAAGGATTTTACAGATGAAATTTGGGCCAGATCGGCCCTGTGGATTCAGAGGAAATGTGGTTAGAAAGTGTTGACGGAAGACAGACGGCGACTGAAAATTGCCTATCCTCCTATATGCGTCCTAAGAGCCTTTGGTTCTGGTGAGCTTAAAATACTTTACTGGAAGAAAAAGGTATATAATAAACACATTATAACTCTGTCAACTTGATCTGCCGTTCAGTATTGCATCTCGTGATCTTTCAGTCAGAAACAGTCACATTTGTGATATAGTGCAGCAGATCAAGTTATGTTATAATAATGTGTATTTAATAAACATGTAAACCCGTTCGTTACCATGGCAACATAAATTTGAACGATATGTTGTTCCATATGAATTGTTCCAGAACCTGGAATGCATCTTCCTAGTAATTACAAATATTTATGTTACCTTTGTAAGTTTTCTGGCCACACACGGGATAAAATTTAATCAAAAATGAAGATTTCACCTGATGTTCTTTTGTTGCTATAGCAACCATACTACATAAGCTTGGAACTAATTGTTGCCGTTTTTTAAGATACCATGCCATATACTGTTAACACAAAAGTTTTTAACAATTTTTGAAACAGGGCCATTTTTGGCCTTTCGTGAACCAAGCCCTTTGTAATACTTTTTCTTCTTTCTTTTGTATATTTCAAACATATGTTGTAGGTGCTCATGAGAACTGCCGCATGGAGACAGTGTTAAGTACTACCCACCTACTCATATGTCTTGGGGCAGAAATAAGAAAATAATATTACATGAACTCATTTAAATGATGGTAATGCTGTGATAAGTCACTACAACCTGTTTATAATACTATAATTTGGTTTTAAAGCAGCAACTTTGTGTTAGCTAAACAGCTGTGTTATTTTCAAACAAAAATAAATAGATTATGACTATTTATGGTCTTTTTTGTATAGTATATTTTTGGGATGTTATAAAGAGATTTATATTGTTGTAACAGTCAGGTTTTGGAACATCAGCTGGACTTCTTGATAACACATGTATGCATCATAGTGCATCCATTTGTATCTCTGAAATGGTTAATTTCTGATAAAATTGGTATTATTCCAATTTATACTTAAAACAAAGGTCGTAGCTGCACGTTAGAACCGCCTTATTCACCTTATTTGCATTATCTGCTGGTTCCTAGTCTGAAGATTATCAGTGTTGGGAAAACAGGTAACCAGACCCCCTTGACCTTTCAAGGCCAGGGGGTCTGGTAACAGTCTGATTACCTATTTTTCCAATATTGATAAAGTGTAAGCTGGGAGCCAGCAAATACTGCAAAAATGGTGAATTGAGGAGGTTCTAACGAGTACCACAACCTATTTTTCTAAGCAAAAATAAGAGAAATGATGTATTCCCCTGTAAACCCATTTTTTCTCTTTATAAAGTGGGTATTACGGGGGTGTTCATTTCACGGAGTAATTATTATAAAAAAAAGTTTGAGCACTGTTCTGGAAGTTTGTTTAATTTGTTCATAAAATTTTCAAATTTCAAAATATTCTGCTTATTTTTTCAAACATAATTGATAAATATTATTAAATTAGCTTTCCGAGGCTAAATATAGAATGAAACCTGCATTACCACTTTTAAGCCAACCTCGGTAGCTCAGTTCAATATTCACCATATTTGCATTATATGCTGGCTCCCAGCTTGCACATTGTCAATATTGGAAAAAAACAGGTAACCAGACCCCCCTGACCTTGAAAGGTCAGGGGGTCTGGTTACCTGTTTTTCCAACACTGATAACCTTTAGACTAGGAACCAGCAGATAATGCAAATAAGGTGAATAATTCCATTTCTCCATCATTATGTACATTTGGAGTGATTTGATTGGTTATAATAAAAGTTTTATACTTCAATAAAGTCAATGAGTAAGAATCTCAGAACTATTATACACAGCGACAGATAGTATTATAACCTGACATCATAGAGCATGTTTAGAACCAGCGTGTTACGTCATTGTATGTGAAACGCCGTCAATAGCGTTCGATTAAAAGATGACAAGTTCCTTCTTATGCTTTCGAAAGAGTTTCAACAATTCACCGTCTTTGTTACATTTTGAACATTTCAAAGATTAAAGTGGAACCATAAGGAATGTAATGTCATTTTTTGGCTTTTATCAATCTGTAAATGCAGGCAAATCACTCACAAACTTCGGCTTTCTGCAGGTAGCGGAGTTTCCACATCAATAAAATGCACAAAATTGAAATTCATTCCTATAGTGCGTCTAACTGGTGACTGGGAGGTCGCAGTTTCTATACCTGCGGAGGTCTGCAACATTTTTAGCTCACCGTCACGTAGTGACGAGGTGAGCTTTTGGGATCACTTTTCGTCCGACGTCCGTGCGTGCGTGCGTCCGTCCGTAAACAATTTCTTTAAACGACATCTCCTCCTAAACCACTGATTGGATTTTGACCAAACTTCACAGGAATGATCCTTAGGTGGTCCCCTTTCAAAGTTGTTCAAATGGTTCCGGTCCGTTGCACATCTAGGTCATAGGAGCCAAAAATAGATTTTTTTCACCAAAAACTCTTCTTGTCTGAAACCACAAGGCCCAGGTCTTTGATATTTGGTATGAAGCTTCATCTAGTGGACCCCTACCAAGATTGTTCAAATTCATCTAGTGGACCCCTACCAAGATTGTTCAAATTGTAGTGCTGGGGCCAAAAATGCCCCCGCTCCGGGGCCCTTTGGTTTTACATGGGCTTATATAGGGAAAATCTTTAAAAATCTTCTCTGAAACCACAAGGCCCAGGTCTTTGATATTTGGTATGAAGCTTCATCTAGTGGACCCCTACCAAGATTGTTCAAATTGTAGTGCTGGGGCCAAAAATGCCCCCGCTCCCGGGCCCTTTGGTTTTACATGGGCTTATATAGGGAAAATCTTTAAAAATCTCCTTCTCTGAAACCACAAGGCCCAGGTCTTTGATATTTGGTATGAAGCTTCATCTAGTGGACCCCTACCAAGATTGTTCAAATTATAGTGCTGGTGCCAAAAATGCCCCTGCTCCGGGGCCCTTTGGTTTTACATGGGCTTATATAGGGAAAATCTTTAAAAACCTCCTTCTCTGAAACCACAAGGCCCAGGTCTTTGATATTTGGTATGAAGCTTCATCTAGTGGACCCCTACCAAGATTGTTCAAATTATAGTGCTGGTGCCAAAAATGCCCCTGCTCCGGGGCCCTTTGGTTTTACATGGGCTTATATAGGGAAGAGCTTTAAAAATCTTCTTCTCTGAAACCGTAAGGCCAAGGTCTTTGTTATTTGGTATGAAGCTTAATCTAGAGGATCCCTACCAAGATTGTTCAAATTATAGTGCTGGGGCCAAAATTGCCCCCGCCCCGAGGCCCTTTGGTTTTACATGGGCTTATATAGGGAAAATCTTTAAAAATCTTCTTCTCTGAAACCGCAAGGCCTAGGTCTTTGATATTTGGTATGAAGCTTCATCTAGTGGACCCCTACCAAGATTGTTCAAATTATAGTGCTGGGGTCAAATATGCCCCCGCTCCGGGGCCCTTTGGTTTTACATGGGCTTATATAGGGAAAATCTTTAAAAATCTTCTCTGAAACCGCAAGGCCCAGGTCTTTGAAATTTGGTATGAAGCTTCATCTAGTGGACCCCTACCAAGATTGTTCAAATTATAGTGCTGGGGCCAAAAATGCCCCCGCCCCGGGGCCCTTTGGTTTTACATAGGCTTATATAGGGAAAATCTTTAAAAATCTTCTCTGAAACCACAAGGCCCAGGACTTTGATATTTGGTATGAAGCTTCATCTAGTGGACCCCTACCAAGATTGTTCAAATTTTTGTGCTGGGACAAAAAATGCCCCCGCCACGGGGCCCTTTGGTTTTACATTGGCTTATATAGGGAAAATCTTTAAAAATCTTCTTCTCTGAAACCACAAGGCCAAGGTCTTTGATATTTGGTATGAAGCTTCATCTAGTGGACCCCTACCAAGATTGTTCAAATTATAGTGCGGGGCCAAAAATGCCCCAACCCTGGAGCCCTTTGGTTTTACATAGGCTTATATAGGGAAAATCTTTAAAAATCTTCTTCTCTGAAACCACAAGGCCCAGGACTTTGATATTTGGTATGAAGCTTCATCTAGTGGACCCCTACCAAGATTGTTCAAATTATAGTGCTGGGGCCAAAAATGCCCCCGCCCCAGGGCCCTTTGGTTTTAAGTGGGCTTATATAGGGAAAATCTTAAAAAATTTTCTTCTCTGAAACCGCAAGGCCAAGGTCTTTGATATTTGGTATGAAGCTTCATCTAGTGGACCCCTACCAAGATTGTTCAAATTTTAGTGCTGGGACAAAAAATGCCCCCGCCACGGGGCCCTTTGGTTTTACATTGGCTTATATAGGGAAAATCTTTAAAAATCTTCTTCTCTGAAACCACAAGGCCAAGGTCTTTGATATTTGGTATGAAGCTTCATCTAGTGGACCCCTACCAAGATTGTTCAAATTATAGTGTGGGGCCAAAAATGCCCCCGCCCCGGAGCCCTTTGGTTTTACATAGGCTTATATAGGGAAAATCTTTAAAAATCTTCTTCTCTGAAACCACAAGGCCCAGGACTTTGATATTTGGTATGAAGCTTCATCTAGTGGACCCCTACCAAGATTGTTCAAATTATAGTGCTGGGACAAAAAATGCCCCCGCCAAGGGGCCCTTTGGTTTTACATAGGCTTTTATAGGGAAAATCTTTAAAAATCTTCTTCTCTGGAACCACAAGGCTCTGGAACCACAAGGCCCAGGTCTTTGATATTTGGTATGAAGCTTCATCAAGTGGACCCCTACCAAGATTGTTCAAATTATAGTGCTTGGGCCAAAAATGCCCCTGGGGCCCTTTGGTTTTACATAGGCTTATATAGGGAAAATCTTTAAAAATCTTCTTCTCTGAAACCACAAGGCCAAGGACCTTGATATTGGGTATGAAGCTTCATCTAGTGGACCCCTACCAAGATTGTTCAAATTTTTGTGCTGGGACAAAAAATGCCCCCGCCACGGGGCCCTTTGGTTTTACATTGGCTTATATAGGGAAAATCTTTAAAAATCTTCTTCTCTGAAACCACAAGGCCAAGGTCTTTGATATTTGGTATGAAGCTTCATCTAGTGGACCCCTACCAAGTCTGTTCAAATTATAGTGCTGGGGCCAAAAATGCCCCCGCCCCGGGGCCCTTTGGTTTTATATAGGCTTATAGAGGGAAAATCTTTAAAAATTTTCTTCTCTGAAACCACAAGGCCCAGGACTTTGATATTTGGTATGAAGCTTCATCTAGTGGATCCCTACCAAGATTGTTCAAATTATAGTGCTGGGACAAAAAATGCCCCCGCCCCTGGGCCCTTTGGTTTTACATTGGCTTATATAGGGAAAATCTTTAAAAATCTTCTTCTCTGAAACCACAAGGCCCAGGTCTTTGATTTTTGGTATGAAGCTTCATCTAGTGGACCCCTACCAAGATTGTTCAAATTATAGTGCTGGGGCCAAAAACGCCCCCGCCCCGGGGCCCTTTGGTTTTACATAGGCTTATATAGGGAAAATCTTTAAAAATCTTCTTCTCTGAAACCACAAGGCCCAGGACTTTGATATTTGGTATGAAGCTTCATCTAGTGGATCCCTACCAAGATTGTTCAAATTATAGCCCTGAGACCAAAAATGCCCCCGCCACGGGGCCCTTTGGTTTTACATTGGCTTATATAGGGAAAATCTTTAAAAATCTTCTTCTCTGAAACCACACGGCCCGGGTCTTTGATATTTGGTATGAAGCTTCATCTAGTGGACCCCTACCCAGATTGTTCAAATTATAGTGCTTGGGCCAAAAATGCCCCTGCCCCCGGGGCCCTTTGGTTTTACATAGGCTTATATAGGGAAAATCTTTAAAAATCTTCTTCTCTGAAACCACAAGGCCCAGGACTTTGATATTTGGTATGAAGCTTCATCTAGTGGACCCCTACCAAGATTGTTCAAATTATAGTGCTGGGGCCAAAAATGCCCTCATCCCGGGGCCCTTTGGTTTTACATAGGCTTATATAGGGAAAATCTTTAAAAATCTTCTTCTCTGAAACCGCTAGGCCCAGGTCTTTGATATTTGATGTGTAGCTTCATCTAGTGGACCTTTGCCAAGATTGTTCAAATTATAGCCTTTGTTGATGTTTGGTATGAAGCTTCACCTTTAAGACCTCCCTCAACATTATGCACATTAAAGCCCTGGGCCCACTTGTTACACTATGGATCAGGTGAGCGATCCAGGGCCATCATGGCCCTCTTGTGTTTTATATTAGGATCACTTTTTGTCTGTCATACGTGCATAAACAATTTCTTCAAAAGACATCTTCTCCTAAACCACTGATCAGATTTTGACCAAACTTCACAGGAATGATCCTTAGGTGGGCCCCTTTCAAAGTTGTTCAAATGGTTCCAGTCCGTTGCACATATAGGTCACAGGAGCCAAAAATAGATTTTTTCACAGAAAACTTAAAAAATCTTCTTCTGAAACTGCAAGGCCCAAGACTTTGATATTTGGTATGAAGCTTCATCTAGTGGACCCCTACCAAGATTGTTCAAATTATAGTGCTGGGGCCAAAAATGCCCCCGCCCAAGGGCCCTTTGGTTTTTACATGGGCTTATATAGGGAAAATCTTAAAAAAATTTCTTCTCTGAAACCGCAAGGCCAAGGTCTTTGATATTTGGTATGAAGCTTCATCTAGTGGATCCCTACCAAGATTGTTCAAATTAAAGTGCTGGGGCCAAAAATGCCCCCGCCCCAGGGCCCTTTGGTTTTACATGGGCTTATATAGGGAAATCTTTAAAAATCTTCTTCTCTGAAACCGCAAGGCCAAGGTCTTTGATATTTGGTATGAAGCTTCATCTAGTGGACCCCTACCAAGATTGTTCAAATAATAGTGCTGGGGTAAAAAATGCCCCCGCCCCGGGGCCCTTTGTTTCACATGGGCTTATATAGGGAAAATCTTTAAAAATCTTCTTCTCAAAAACTGCAAGGCCCAGGTCTTTGTTATTTGGTATGAAGCTTCATCTAGTGGACCCCTACCAAGATTGTTCAAATTGTAGTGCTGGGGCCAAAAATACTCCCGCCCCGGGCTGTTTGGTTTTACATAGGCTTATATAGGGAAAATCTTTAAAAATCTTCTTCTCTGAAACTACAAGGCCCTGATCTTTGATATTTGGTATGAATCTTCATCTTGTGGACCTCTACCAAGATTGTTCAAATCATAGCCCTGGGGCCAAAAATGCCCCTGCTCCGGGACCCTTTGGTTTTACATAGGCTTATATAGGGAAAATCTTGAAACATCTTCTCTGAAACCACAAGGCGTAGGTCTTTGATATTTGTTATTAGCTTCAGCTAGTGGACCTCTTCCAAGATTGTTCAAATTATAGCCCTGAGACCAAAAATCCCACCGCCATGTGGCCCTTTGGTTTAACATAGACTTATATAGGGAAAATCTTCTTCTCGGAAACCAGAAGGCTTAGTTCTTTGATATTTGTTATGAGCTTCAGCTGAGGACCTCTACCAAGATTGTTCAAATTATAGCCCTGGGGCCAAAAATGCCCCCGCTCCAGGGCCCTTTAGTTTTACATAGACTAATATAGCGAAACTCTTGAAAAATCTTCTCTGAAACCACAAGGCTTAGATATTGGTATTTGTTATGAAGCTTCAGCTAGTGGACCTTTACCAAGATTGTTCAAATTATAGCCCTGAGACCAAAAATGCCCCTGCCATGTGGCCCTTTGGTTTTATATAGACTTATAAAGGGAAAATCTTTAAAAATCTTCTTCTCTGAAACCACAAGGCCAGGTCTTTGCTATTTGGTATGAAGCTTCATCTAATGGACCCCTACCAAGATTGTTCAATTTATGGTGCTTGGGCCATAAAAGCCCCCGCCCCGAGGCCCTTTGGTTGTACATGGGCTTATATAGGAAAATCTTTAAAAATCTTCTTCTCTGAAACCGCAAGGCCAAGGTCTTTGATATTTGGTATGAAGCTTCATCTAGTGGACCCCTACCAAGATTGTTCAAATTATAGTGCTGGGGCCAAAAATGCTCCCGCACCGGGGCCCTTTCTTTCACATGGGCTTATATAGTGAAAATCTTGAAAAATATATGGATCAGGTGAGCGATCCAGGGCCATCATGGCCCTCTTGTTTGTTGATATTGATCATGAAATCTTTCCTGCTGTCATTCTCTCCCTGATTCAAGAATGACTTTTGTCAGTTTCTGGCCAGTGTGGACTGTACTGGTTAACCGCTTATGTATAAGCACACCAGCAAAATTGTATTTAGGTAAAATAACCAGCTTCATATATCTAAAAGTTTCTACTGGGCCATTACTTTTCAACTAAATAAACAAAGAAGGGATTATAACAAGCAATGGAAACAAAAATATGAATCCCGGCAAGGGACTGCCAAAAGAACAATCAGTATAAAGAAGCTGATATATGCTGTTTTCTTTAATGGGCCAGTTCAGTTGTATAGGTGCTATGTCCGTCTGAGTTGTCTGTGACTGGATGCTTCTGAAAGAGCTCTTTGTTGAAATAGCTGAAACAGTTTTATTGCAAGACACGTCGAAGCAGAGGATGGTCAGTGGCCCACCCGATTCATGACAACAGCTCTTGTCACAAGTGTAATGGGGTGAAGGCTTTCTTTTGATCTGAAAACTCTATAATTGTAAGCTTTACACCTTACTCACCGGCTTCCACCCATCGGGGCTTGAAGAAATATATGGGCTGCATGATGCTTCCATGCAGAGCTGAATCCGACCCGTACAGGAGTACTGGTAAACCGCTCAGAGGATCTAAGCCTGCTCAGGCAAAGCGGTGCACACGAATCGGACCACCCATGCTTATAAACCCTATTGGTTTCATTGGGCGACAGGGCTTGAGATGTCATTTCATCTCAATGTCAAGTAAAAGTCCCACAAAATTGGAAGCCACGTCTCCAAAATGACCTTTACAGTGTTGACGGGGACGTTAAACCTCAAATCAAACAAACAAACACCTTACTCACATAGGAGCCTTCATGGTATAGTGGTCAAGCTATAAAATGGGACTAGGTTGGATTTCGGGCTTGTCCATACTTTGGGATGTGTCTTTAAACTGAGGTCCCGTCTCTATATGACCTTAGTTGTTGGTAGGACGTAAACTGAAAACACACTCACAACTCACCAAATCTGATTCCATTATTTCCAAGGCTTATGAAAATGCTTTCTGGAAAGAAATACGATGCCAGCTGTGCTCTAGATAGCTCAATATTCCATTGATACTGAAGAGATCCCTCTGGGCTTGTCTCATAAACCAGGGGTTGTTTGCGGGATAAAAGCACAGAGAGAGAGAGCAAAAGACCATTACTTCATTGCATAAATGTGGTTCAATAAAGGGGGAAAACATTGAAGGTTTATAATAAAAATTATTGTGATACTGCTTATTGGATGGCCCCAGCCCATAGGGCTTGCAGAAATATATGGGCTGCATGATGCTTCCACGCACAGCTGAATCCGGCCCGCACACTAGTACTGGTAAACCGCTTAGAGGATCTAAGCCTGTCCAGGAACTGCGGTGCGAGGCGGACCGCCCATGCTAATAAACCCTATTGGTTTCATTGGGCGACAGGGCTTCAGATGTCATTTCATCTCAATGTCGGGTAAAAGTCCTACAAAATTGGAAGCAACGTCTCCAAAATGACATTTACAGTGTTGTCGGGGATGTAAAACCTCAAATCAAACAAACAAAAACTGCTTATTGGAGACAAAGAGTAATATAATGCTTTATGGATAAAATAAGCATGGTAAATTGGTAAAAGCATTGCAATAAGATCATTCGTTGGCACGTTTAGGCTATTAATGGAAATTGAGGAATCAGCCTCGATACAAATCCTTGCCACATTAGTGAATAGGGAAGGCTCAGGTGAGTATCAACGCTGATCCAAAATAGAAGTGAAGGCAATGATCAGGAATTGGTACAAATACCTCACACCTCCCATTCAACAGGCCCAAAGGCAAAGAAACAACATCATAAAACATCTTCACCATGATTAAAACATCAATAAACGGAAAGCCACTAAGGACTTTTACTTTTCCACAAAATGGCTATACGGGTGTCTAAATAGAAACGATATTAATGAGCAGTACATGCATGCAAAGACAAACAATAACAATAATAAACCACAACAGAAGCACTGCATGCATGACCTTTAGAAAACACGCCTATACAAATACACTAAATTTCGCCACCGACAAAAAAAAAAAAAAAAAAAACACAAAATTTTTAAGATGAAAAATATTTTTCTTATCTCTGCTCAAAATATAGGTTGGGAGTCTCATCCGCAAAATTTGACTAAAATAGCCCTTGTTATGGCAATATTGCCAGAATTCTGGCAGTGTTGCCAGAAATGTGACTACCAGCTCACTCCTGGACAGTTTTGGCCGTGATGCCGCAATATATTGATAGAAAGGTGCGCAGACATTTGCTCACAAGACAATTGCTCACAAGACAGTTGCCCACAAGACAATTGCTCACAAGACAACTGCCCACAACCTTAATGGAAAATAGGACAATTGCTCACAACATATTTTTTTTTGATGATTTTATTTTTAGCTCACCTGTCACGTAGTGACAAGGTGAGCTTTTGTGATCACTTTTGATATTTGGTATGAAGCTTCATCAAGTGGACCTCTACCAAGATTGTTCAAAATATATTCCTGGGGCCAAAAATGCCCCGGCACCGGGGCCCACTGGTTTCACATAGGCGTATATAGGGAAAACCTTTAAGAATCTTCTTGTCTGAAACCAGAAGGCCCATGTCTTTGATATTTGGTATGAAGCTTCATCTAATGGACCTCTACCAAGATTGTTCAAATAATAGCCTTAGGGCCAAAAATGTCCCTGCACCAGGACCCACTAGGTTTACATAGGCTTATATAGGAAAAAAACCTTTAAAAATCTTCTTTTCAGAACCCAGGAGGCCCAGGTCTTTGATGTTTGGCGTGAAACTTCATCTAGACTAGTAGTGGACCTCTCCTGAGATTGTTTAAATTATAGCCCTGGTGCCGAAAATGCCCCCACGCCAGAGCCCACTAGTTTTACATGGGCTTATATAGGAAAAAATCAATAAATTAAGCTGACTAATTTGGTTGACAATCATTCATCCAACTACTGATGTTTTAATTATCACTAATTAGTTGAAGTTCAGCTGACAAAAACTGTTGCATTATACTTTGAGGAAGAAATAGTTCCAATAAACTATGTATAATATAAATAAAAGACTTCAAAATGAAAAATAAAGTCTTGAAAAATGTGTTGTGAGCAATTGTCTTATTTTCTATTAAGGTTGTGGGCAATTGTCTTGTGAGCAATTGTCTTGTGAGCAACTGTCTTGTGGGCAATTGTCTTGTGAGCAAATGTCATGGAATCGATAGAAAGGGTTATTGTGGCAATATTGTCAGAAACCTAATTTGCATATGAAATCCAATATTGCCGCAATATTGCAGCAATATTGCCGCAATATGTTGCCAGAAGTCCTGTATTTTGGGATTTTGGTAAGGGCTGGTAGGAGGGATATGACGCAAATGATCTGCTTGCTATATGTCTTCATGTTTTTAATACAAACGTAGATTGTTAGTCAAAAGAAAATGTTTAGTTGAGCAGAAATAGGAGAAGAGTATTGCTACCTCTTCCCAACTTTCCCACATAAGGAGTGTAAGGCTTGATGAGGCCTAATTGGCCGAAACTAGCTAGTCTGGCCAAGAAAAATCTTGCAAACTCCATATTTTTCAGTTCTGTGCTGTGGTCCTTGCTTACAATGGATCACCTTTTTTTCAGAATATTTTTACCGTTTCATCTTGAAACATGAGCGTCAGCTACATGTTTATAGGAGGTTTTAGGAATTCCGTTTATGACGTCATTCTTGCGCATGCGCAAAGCACTGGCCGTTAATTGAAATGGCAATCGCTATTCAAATGTATTGGCGGAACATAAAATGCTAATAATATTCAGACATTTTGAGAGAAAATATACCCGTTTACATTGAAATAATTCCTCGAGAAGGAAAGAATGATATTTTGCTTTTGTTACTGAAATTCATTTATCCTGGATCCGTTTTTAATTGACGAAAATCTCTTCGTGAATGACCCATGTCAATGACTTGAGATACTGTTATTCACAAAAGCTTACTTACAAAATAAGTTTTTACGAAACTTTTAGTTTTATTCGCTATCCAAGTATAGCTATCACATACGAACAGAAATTAGATCTGTGAGAAAACTGTCCAATGATATGTCTACATGTGCAATTTAAAAAAGAATGTCCAACGATCTGTCTAGAAGTGCAGTTAAAAAATGTCCCGCGATGTGTCTACATATGCACTTTCAATAAATTGAACATTCCTGTGGACTGGCTACGTTTGTTTTGGTTTAAACAATATTTTATTTCTGGCAAACATCATGTACAATTAAATACATTGGAACTGACAAATACGATCCAACAGTAAGTCTGAGGCTTAGAAATATCATCTCCTAAAACAAACTAATTTACATTACATTTGAGTAATATGACAGACTGACGGACAGGCAAACAAATTGACTGACTAACACACAAAAGGGACGGGCATTTAGATAGACAAATAAACATACTGACAGTCGAAATAAACTAACGAGTGGACTGACGGACGGGCGTCGAGTCAACGTTGGTTCGACGTCATGCCGTTGACAACCACTCCATCTCACTTCAATGTCACATGACCGTTGGGAAGAGAGAGAGAGAGAGAAAGAAAGAGAGAGGTTTGAAAGACAAACTGACAGTAGACAGACAGACAACAGACAGACAGACAGACCGGCTGACTGAATGACTGACTAACAGACGAACGGATGGACATTTAGACAGACAAATAAACATACTGACAGGCGAAAAAACTATTGAGTGGACTGACAGGCGGGCGTCGAGTCAACGTTGGCTCGACATGCCGTCGACAACCACTCCAACTCACTTCAATGTCACGTGACCGTTGAGATGAGAGAGAGGTTTTACTGATCCCTGTATCCAAGAAGCACTTAATGTAAGGGCTGGGCAGGTTGAACAAATCTACAATTTTACCAGATTTTACTGTAAAACCTTGCACTTGCGAAGGAGTGTTTCATTCTTATGCACTAAAAGGTGTTCTACGTTTGTTTTGAATATAAGCAACGCCGTATTAATATCGCCAACGCAATTTTCTGACGTTTCATCGACGTTGCAAAGTCAAATTCAGTGCATCGATTTGATGTAGACTCGACGTTGTTGACACGCTACATGTCGGTTTACGTGGCTTTTAAGTGTAATTTACATTTACTTGGCTCACTAATTGCTGGTACGCTGAGAGAGAGAGATAGAGAGAGAGACTCTGTTTGGGTCGTATGTACAATGTATCTTTAAGGGCAGTTAACTAAAAAAATAACACTTGGGATTTGCCATCATGAAAAACACGCCTGTGCGATTTTGACGTCCTCAAACCCCACTTGTATATAGCAAATCTGGGGTTTACAGGGGTAAACATTATTTTTCTTATTTCTGCTCAAAAACATAGACTGTGGGTACTCGATAGTCGAGTCTCCCCAATCTATGTTTTGAGCAGAAGTAAGAAAAATATTACAATTTTTCATCTTAAAATTTTCATTTTTTGGCCGAAAAATTGAAAATGTATTTGTATAGGCATGTTTTCGTAATGCAAAATATCACATCTGGCAGCATATCGGTGTTTCTCCCATTAACTTACATAAGAATTCGCCAAAAGTTTAAAATAATGCCACTGCTTTATGCTGTAATTAACACTTTATCTGTCCCACTGCCTTGAAGCAATACGACAGTTGACGGCCAGGGCTTTTCCAGTTCTATTTTTAGAACCGGAAGTACGTCACGAAAAAAACTCCTATAAGGTTGATGAAAAGAAAACGGGATGCGTTAAATTGTAGCGTTTTAATTAAAAGCCATGAGCATAAACTATTGTGATAGATTTGAGTACATACATCGTTTTTAAGTGTCATAAATTTATTATTTCCACGAAACCGCATACAGTATGTCATTCAATTACCAGACAAGGAGAGAGGTCTGGAGAGAAGATTGCACGACACACTTTAGAGAAAATGTTCCTGATTGTCTCCATGAAATTGAAGCCTCCAGTTAGCGCCCACTCATTTCTCTTAGACTAGGCATGCTTCTAGTAAACTCAAAGGGCCTCAATTAGAATTTTTACGGTATGGTTAAGAGGGGCCACGCCCTTTTATACACCATGATACAGCCGTTTTGAACATTTCTTTTATAAATAAGGAGAATAAAGATTGTTATTGACAATTGTAGTCGATAACTGGCAAGACAGATCATCGTTGCTGTAACAATTCTGACTCAAGTGCACATTGAGATTTTGAAAAAGGATTGGATCATTGTGAGAAACTTCACATCACGAAAACACGCCTATATAATTTTGACCCCCTCGAACCCCACTTTTATATAGTAAAACTGGGGTTTGCTGGGGTAAACGTTATTATCCCCCGCCGAAGGCGGAGGGATATAGTTTTGGTGTTGTCCGTCCGTCCGTCCGTCCTTCCTTCCGTCCGTCCTTCCGTACCGTCCGTCCCTCCGTCCTTCCGTCCGTCCGTCACACTTTTTTGTCCGGAACCGTTTCTCAGCAACTATTGCATGGAATTAAATGAAACTTGAAATAAATATGTATTATTATGCTGTGGTGATGCACGCGCAATTTTTTTTCGGATTGAATATTTACATCCAGAGTTATGGCCCCTTGAATGATTGAAATTCTGGATTTTTCGTCGTCTCACTTTGTCCGGAACCGTTTCTCAGCAACTATTGCATGGAATTAAATGAAAATTGAAATAAATATGTATTATTATTCTGCAGTGATGCACGCGCAATTTTTTTTCGGATTGACTTTTTACATCCAGAGTTATGGCCCCTTGATTGATTGAAATTCTGGATTTTTTCGTCATCTCACTTTGTCCGGAACTGTTTCTCAGCAACTATTGCATGGAATTAAATGAAACGTAAAATAAATATGTATTATTATGCTGCGGCGATGCACGCGCAATTTTTTTCTGGATTGACTTTTTACATCCAGAGTTATGGCCCCTTAAATGATCGAAATTCTGGATTTTTCGTCGTCTCACTTTGTCCGGAACCGTTTCTCAGCAACTATTGCATGGAATTAAATGAAACTTGAAATAAATATGTATCATTATGCTGTGGTGATGCACGCGCATTTTTTTTCCGGATTTACTTTTTACATCCAGAGTTATGGCCCCTTAAATGATTGAAATTCTGGATTTTTCGTCGTCTCACTTTTTGTCGGGAACTGTTTCTCAGCAACTATTGCATGGAATTAAATGAAGCTTGAAATAAATATGTATTATTATGCTGTGGTGATGCACGCACAAATATTTTTCGGATTGACTTTTTACACCCAGAGTTATGGCCCCTTAAATGATTAAAATTCTGGCTTTTTCGTCGTCTCACTTTGTCTGGAACCGCTTCTCAGCAACTATTGCATGGAATAAAATGAAACTTGAAATAAATATGTATTATTATGTTGCCGTGATGCACGCGCAATTTTTTTTTCTCAATTTTGGCCAGATATATTTTCTTGCCATTCTACACGAAAAACCCATTCGGCGGGGGATATCAATTCAACGAATTTGCTTGTTTTCCTTATTTCTGCTCTAAAATATAGATTGTGGGTACTCGTTAGAACCGCCTCGGTGAGGCGGTTCTAACGAGTACCCACAATCTATATTTTGAGCAGAAATAAGAAAAAAATCACAATTTTTCGTCTTAAAATGTTCGTTTTTTCGGCAGTAAAGTTTGCAATGTTTTTGTATACTCGTAGGCGTGTTTTCGTAATGATAATAAGATACGAAGTTCTCATTGAATCTGTCATTTCAGTGCGCTCCCAGAGGTATCGTTGTGATGAGCTAACCCTTATCCTATACTGATATAGCCACAACCATTTCTTACCATCTACCAAAGAAATTACTTTATAAAATGTATTTGTTAAAGACTGTTTGAAAAGTGATTCTAATGCACTTGCCTATGTAACGCGATGTCTGATTGGATAACGTTAAAATTTGCGACAGTATATTCTGCGATATACTGTCGGAAACCCGTGTAACGTTGCTTTTCATTGGTTGGCATTTGGTTTTACGCAGCTCACTTTACTTGCCGGTTTGGGCAAAAACAAATTTTTAAAACAAAACAAGTGAATAAGTGCATTAGAATGGGGATAACGGCATTGAAAATTGTCATTTGGGGAGGCAGATCGTCGGTTTTACGGTCGCAAATTACGTTTCATGGCTCCACTGATGCGTCGCCGTTAGACGAAATTTCCGACCATAAAACCTCTGATTTACCTCCCCAAATGACAGTTTTAAATACAGTTATCCCCTAAGTGGCTGTCAAGGTCAGCGGGATTAGGGGTAAACAAAACTGAGGAAAAGAAAGTTTGACATAAATATATAACCAGGAAAACAACCAACAGGTTCTGTTATCCACATTACAACAATTCACATGTGGCCAGGGTGAAATCGATAGGGATGTTATTCTGTCTTAAGTTTGTTTACACAGTAGCACATAAAAGGCAACTCGGGTACCCCACACAACTCTGATCTGCGACAAATGCCTTTCTCATATCTCATGTTAGTACACCTGAAATAGAAGATAAAGGGTTGTTCCAAGCTGAACGCAGAATAATGACAAAATTCTCTGGTGCTCATGTGTAATATTCTACACCTATATTTGTACAATAAGCGAAAAAGCTGAACAAAATCTAACAAGCATACTCAAATGTCGCATTGTACTGAAATAGGACTGTTCTGTTTGGTTATAAGTTCCTAAGTGTTCTATTCGAAGTTTGAAAGGCGGAGAGGAGCTCTGAAAACAAAAATCGGAGAAAAAAATTAACCACTTTGAACAATCGAAAAAAATACTGCAAAATACCGAACAATTTGTTGTTTAGAAACAGATTAGCTCTATCTGGGAATTTTTGAGTGATAAATCACAGTTTGTAGGTCAGTTGTAGAGTAGATTAAATCACGAACGCGTAGAAGGAGTGATTTGTCTACACAGAACTTCTATTTCGATTCTGACACATTAAAATAAACAAATTTTGTTGCTGCCTTAAAATTCTATCAACTTACGCCATTGCTAGACGAAACCACATCAACGATATTGACTGTAACACATAACATGTATTACAGTTCTTTTGTAACTTTTTTGGTGGGAGAAAATGACGCTATACCGTCTCACCTCATATAATCTACGAGTGTCATTTCGAGTCACGCTCTAGTGCCCAGTGTTTTGCTTCAGAATAAATCACAGTTCCTTTCCGTTGCCTACATGTTTAATGTGGGTTGTGTTACAGCATCACAAAAGCATGCCTAAATAATTCTGCCCCCCCCCCCCCCACCCTCGAACCCCACTTAATATAGTAAAACGGGGGGTTTACAGAGGTAAGCCTTATTTTTCTTATTTCTGCTCTCAAATATAGATTCTTTGTACTCATTAGAACCGCCTCTATGAGGCAGTTCTAACGTGTACCCAGAATCTATATTTTGAGCAGAAATAAGAAATCTATCACAGTTTTTCATCTTAAAACTTTTGTTTTGTTTTCGGCGGTAAAGTTTACAATGTATGTCTGGGAATGTGTGGCGGCCCCAAAAAGTCTCCCTGTACTACATCATAGTGTTGTTTATATTTTCTTGTCCTTTGGGATCATTGATTCCATTGTGGAATTTGAAAATATTTGAGGGTCACTTATGATGCCTAAATCATGATGGCAGAAACTAGCTAGTCTGGCCCTGAAAACTTGAACACTTTGTATTTTCCATTTCTGTGGTGTATTCCTTGCTTCCAAAGGATAACCCTTTAATAGAACATATTTGTGTAGGCGTGTTTTCTTAATGGTTACGTATTTGTTTGATTTGAGGTTTAACGTCCCCGTCAACACTGTAAAGGTCATTTTGGAGACGTTGCTTCCAATTTTGTGGGACTTTTACCCGACATTGAGATGAAATGACATCTCAAGCCCTGTCGCCCAATGAAACCAATAAGGTTTATTAGCATGGACGGTCCACCTCGCACCGCGGTTCCTGGACAGGCTTAGATCCTCTAAGCGGTTTACCAGTACTAGTGTGCGGGCCGGATTCAGCTCTGCGTGGAAGCATCATGCAGCCCATATATTTCTTCAAGCCCCTATGGGCGGGGGCTTAAAATGGTTACGTAAAAGATCAGCCATAGAAGAAGTGATTTGTTGATATATAAATTGTTGTTTGTTTGTTTGATTTTTTGGTTTAACGTCCCCGTCAACACTACATAGGTCATTTTGGAGACGTCACTCCCAACTTTTTTACCCGACATTGACATCTTAAGCTCTGCCGTCCAATGAAATGGATATGGTTAATTTATATGCATGGACGGTCCGACTCGCACCGCTTTGTCTGAGCAGGCTTACCCATGTGCGGTCGGTCTCAGCTGTGCGTGGAAGCACCATGCAGTTCAGTCTATTTCTCCAAGCCCCGATTGGCGGGAGCCGATATCATTGTTTTCATATCAGTTGTAAAGCAGATCAAATTACGAACGCGTAGTTGGAGCGATTTGGCTGCTCACAACTGACCTTCAAATTCTGGTTTATTACTCAACAATTCACACGGTACCGCTGATATATTTCAATCACAACACACTAAATTCGACAGTTTTTTTGTTGTTGTTTCATTCATATTCTTCCAACCTTAAGAAATCTCGCAAACACTTGTGTTACACTGTCACTCGTCAAAGAATCTGCGGGTTAGGTAATAATATCACGAAACCACACCTACAAAATTTTGACCCCCTTGAAGACCACTTTTATATAGTTAAACTGGGGTTTGCATGGGTAAACCTTATTTTTATTTTTTCTGCTCTAAAATATAGATTGTGGGTACTTGTTAGAACTGCCTCGATGAGGCGGTTCTAACGAGTACCCACAATCTATATTCTGAGCAGAAATAAGAAAAATGTCACGATTTTTCATCCTAAAATTTTCATTTTTTTCGGCGACAAAGGTTACAATATATTTGTATAGGCATGGTTTCGTAATGCAACGGCGGCTTTTTTTTGCATCACGCTCTTCCTGTAAATAACGGTAGCACATAAGCACATAAAAGCCACAGGCATACAAGATTGACCCAACTTCAACATTGAGTGCCTATAAGGGCCATAATATCTGTTATTTCTGATCCAAGTTTTACAATAAACAGCAAAGAAGATGTTAATAAATTTTTATAACCATGATCTTTTGTTGCGGTATGGTCAACAAGATTACATATTTATTCAACCCAATGGCGCCAACTTTATACTTGCCCATACATGTGACAATTCTCTGCTGCCAAAAGCTGTCAGCAAAAAGACGTTTTCATCACACAAGCATCGAATAGGGATCCGGTTTTGCATCTTTCCGACCGTCAACATGCATCCCGGCGGGCACATGACGTCTAGACAACGTCGCATCAACGTCGATGCAACGTTGCAACAACGTAGGTACGATGTTGCATACACGTGTGCCCCCAACCCCCCCCCCCCCCCCCCCCCAACCCCCCGGGGTTGTAGTAATCAGAGTTATTAAACTTGATATGGTGAGTCTTCGATGGATGGAACACCGATGAGCGTGATAGCTCAGTGGTTAGTGCACTTGCCTCTGATGCAAGAGGACCCGGGTTCGATCCCCGGCGGTGGCGATAAAATTTCGGTGTCAGAACATGCTCCATTGGCATCATTTGCAGGGATGAATGTCACAAAGTGCACCGTCATTCGGATCGGGAAGTTAACTGGAGGCCCCCTGTGCATGGAGAGTCATGGCCTGTGCAGGTTATAGACCCCTACCGTAATTACATGATTACTGTGTAGGCTTTCATCCTGCAGACCTGGTATGTATGTAATGTAATGCGAGTATTTGTCAGATGTGACCAATCGCAGAATAAGTAGAAAGAAAGAAAGTTGCTGAGTCGAATTCATTCGTGAATCTCTGGCGAATGCCTCCCGTAGCTCCGATAGGAAATAGGGATAATTTAGGAAGATATTTAATCATTTAAGATGTATGTTGTGTTCACTCATAAGAATCGCCTCTCCCCGCCTATCATGACTTGGAGAAAAAGATTGGGCTGCATGCTGCTTCCACACACAGCTGAAACAGACCTCACACGAGTACTGGTAAACCGAATAGAAGGTGTAAGCCCGCCCAGACAAGGTGGTGCTAGCTGTTCACTGCTTATAAACCCTATTGGTTTGTTTTTGACGGTAGAGCTTGAGATGTCATTTCATCTCAATGTCGATTAAAAGTGCTACCATATTGGAAGCAATGTCTCCAAAATGACCTAAATTGTGTTGACGGGGACGTAAAGCCAATTTAAACAAAAGGGGTCGGTAAGTGTGTGTGTGTGTGTGTGGGGGGGGTTTGATATCGAGGCGCCGACAAAAAAAAAAATCCAACGAAAGAATCGCCTCATCGAGTACACACAGCAAACCTTTCTTTTACAGAAGTCATGTGACCCTTTTTCATGACGCTATGAACAACCTTCAGTGGCTCGAACTATCCCTATCTCGAACTCCTTTTCATGGTCCAAATGGTATTCGAGCCATTCATTACGAAAGCACGCCTATACAAATACATTATAAACTTTACCGCCGAAAAACACGAAAATTTTAAGATGAAAAATTATGATATTTCTCTTATTTCTGCTCTAAAATATAGATTGTGGATACTCGATAGAACCGCCTCGTCGAGGCGGTTCTAACGAGTACCCACAATCTATATTTTAGAGCAGAAATAAGGTATACCCTTGTAAACCCCAGTTTTACTATATATAAGTGGGGTTCAAGGGGTCCGAATTATATGGGCGTTAAGCGTGTTTTCATGATGAAGTCCAACTGCATGTACTTCCATATAGGGAAAAACTTTGGCTTCAGTAGTTTCAGGGAAATTGTGGTTACGGTATTAGAATCACGGGAATGGTTGCGTGTGGCAAATTTATGGCGTATGTTTCGGCACCAGTGCGTACTAACCGTTGGACGAGGCCTGCTGCGTTTGTAGCAGGTGGGCGAGAGATGGGCAGATTTATATCCGTGCATGCACATCAATCTCTCTCATTCCTCTGCTTTATTTCAGATGAAGGCACAAAATCACCCTCGCCGCCCCCACCCGTCGGCCTTGGAGAAAAAGATTGGGCTACATGGTGCTTCCACGCAGAGCTGAAACTGATCACATACGAGTACTGGCAAACCACTTAGCACTTAGCCTACCCAAGCAAAGTGACGTGAGTCATACGTCCAATGATATAAGTCTTTTGGTTTCATTGGATGGCAGGGCTTCAGATGTCATTTCATCTCAATGTCGGGTAAAAGTCCCACAAAATTGGAAGCAACGTCTCCAAAATGACCTAAATGGTGTTGATGGGGACGTAAAACCTCAAATCAAACAAACAAAACGGTATACGGCGGCAATTTACCCAGTGAGCACAAAACGCCTCACCAATGTCGGGCCGACGTCTATACGTCGTATCGCTGTTGGACTGACAATCTGTGCTTGCTGGGTTGTATGTTGATTGCTTTAACTATTTTTTTTTTTCGCGTACGTTTGCTTCAGAGTAAATTCTTTGTTTTCCCTAGGTTGTTCATTATAATTATTTGTGAAATCATACTTTTTCTGACATGACTGGTATATGGCAGCTGAATGCCTGAAAGCAGGAACCGGCCAGAGACATCTCATCATGCTAGAAAAACATCCTACTTCGACAACCGCCGTCGGTGTGCTGCCGTCCAACAAGGCAGCAATGAGAAGAAATCCAACCAAAGAAGATTTTTTCGACGCCATATTTCCTGTGGAAAGATATTTTACTAGTTTAATAAGAATATATAGGTTTCATTTTACCAATTTTAAAACATACATTAACCAACAGCTAACTTTTCAAAACAAAGGTTTCATTTTACCAATTTGAAACTTGACCCTTATCTTGCTGTTCACGGCAACCCCTACCTTTGCAAACTGTGTAGATCCAGATCAGATAGCTTCTGAAGAAGCCATCTGATCAGGATCTACACGGTTTTTCATGCAGTTTGTGAATTGAACAAATAAATTATATCAAGTAATTTGATTGGTTGATAATCAGCAAGGGGAGAGTGACTTAATTGATTTACGCAGCAGGATAAGGGTCGAGCATTTTATATGATACCATAAAAGGAGCGGGGTCGGCAGCATTCTTTCGTGCAGATTGATCATGAAATCTTTTCTACGGTCATTCCTTCCGCTGATTCAAGAAGGGCAGCTGTCAATTTCTGGCGAAAGAATGTGCACTGTACTGGTTAACCGCTTACGTATAAGCCTGCCCAGGAAAAGTGTGGATAGGTAAACTGACCGGCTCAAAAATGACCTAAAATTGTGTTGACGGGACCGTTAAACTTCAATACAAACAAAATCATATAAGGAGAAAGTTTATTCTGAGCTTTGTTTAAGGCAAGCTTCACCAGACATTTGTTCTGAAATGTGTGTAGG
The DNA here is from genome assembly GCA_963580285.1 of Lucinisca nassula. Lineage (NCBI taxonomy): Eukaryota > Metazoa > Mollusca > Bivalvia > Lucinida > Lucinidae > Lucinisca > Lucinisca nassula. Next base: position 47,806,710 of record OY757025.1, on the reverse strand, counting down.
GTTACTAAAGGATTTCAATTCATTATGAAAATGGTCCTGAGTGGGGACTTAAACTGTTTCATTTAACCCTTAAATGCCTGTATCTTAAACAGTATAGTGTATACCCAAAGTAGACCATGATCAGATGTCGCATTTTGCGGCGTCGGATCTGGGCCTGCTCTGTTTGCATGAGCTCAGTCAACTTCTACATAACTTCTTCACACTACATACTCGCCCCCGCCATTCGGGGCTTGGGGAAATAGGTTTGGCTGCATGGAGCTTCCACGCAGAGCTGAAACTGACCGTACATGAGTAGTGGTAAACCGCTTAGAAGGTCTAAGGCAATTTAAGTGCTGCGAGTTAGATCGTCCATGCATAAAAACCCTATTAGTTTCATTGGGCGGCAAGGATTGAAATGTTATTTCATCTCAATGTCAAGTAAAAGCCACAACATTGGAAGCAACGTCTCCAAAATGACCTAAATAGTGCTGATGGGGATGTTAAACCTCAATTCTAACAAACTAACGTCAGAGCCATAAGAACTATGTGGCAAAGAATAGCTACTGGTTTGTAATACAGAAATATAAGGGCATATGGGAAAAAGAATGCTAATCAAATAAGCGGCTGCTGGAGGCTTCGGCGAGTCTTAGCATAATCGTTGACGCATCGGAAACTTTCATCATGTTAACAAGCCCGTGTAATAAGCATCCATTTTAATTTTGCAAGTGTGGACTCTTGCAGTATCCTTTTGGAGTAGAATCCCTTTGGAAAGTTTATCTCGGCGTTTTTCAAGGATCGCAATTCTCAGTTGGTCGAGCAAATGTTTATAATTCGCACCTGTTTTTTGTATTATTCTTTGCTCGAAAGTACAACATAAAAACGCCTTGTGCGTCCCAAAATACAGTTGCCATCCCCTTACCAGCAGAGGGTTGCGTTTTGAACGTCTTTAACCTCTGAGACCCAGGCCCTACCCACTGGCGAGTTTGAGGTTTATTCTCTGGCTCATAATAATGGACCCATGCCTCATCTCCAGTCACCAGGCGTGAAAGAAAATCATCTTCCTTTGACCTAAACCGCTTCAACAATGCGCTGCATACTGATGCTCTGGTTGCGATTTGCTCATCGCTAAAGGATTTTGGGACCCAAAGGGCTGTTAGCTTGCGCATACCCAAGCGATCATATAAAATTGTTGAAACGCAAGCATGTGAAATGTGAAATGCATTCGCTATTTCTTCCACCTTAATTGCCTACCAGAGTATACCAGATCCCGTACTTTGTTACACATTTCTTCATCGGTGGCATCTGGTGGGTGCCCAGACCTGGTTTCGTCTTCTAAAGACGTCTACCGAGTTTGAATTCCCCAACCCGGAGTTTAACTTGTGCATACGATTGTGCAGAAGACCCATAAACATTAGTGAAATCACAATGTATAACCACATATCCGCGACTGGTTTATACACATAATCTTTTTTCCCTTTCAAACACAAGTACCAAATTACAGCACGGAACTCAAATTGTTACGAAAAGCTTGCTTTTGCATCGCTAGCCATGTTTGACATTCAATATCTTTTGAGTGAATGACACGATAAGGGTGCAATTTAGCCCTCATGCCTAAAACCTGTATTGAAACAAGGCATGAAAATCTTGGTTGTCTTGGTCAATTGTTACTTATTGACTTTGATATGACCTAAATAGTGCTGTCTCGACCGTCAAGATAAAAACATGCAGAGAAATCATCTACTTACGAATGTGATGGTGTTATAAATGAAAACAAAGCAGCATTATGGAGCATTATGTCTATTTCTCCAGTTCTTCAAAACGAGTATAGGGTGGCTGGATTGGCTCAAATAGTTAAAGCGTTTCTGCAATAAGGAAGCGGAGGAAAAGGGGGACATGGAGAAAGGGAAATTGGGAAGAGGAGAAAATAGGAATGGACAGGAAAGGTGTTAAGTGAAGAAGTAAGGATGAATATGGAAGGAAAGAAAGAAAGAAACGAGAATAGGCCGATGGAGAGGGGAGATGGGAGAAATGAAAAAGGTTATAACGGGGAATGGATTCTAACCGGGAATGGAGAGGCGAGAAAGGGTAAGAAAGAGAGGGAATTAATGTGAAAGAAAAGGGTTGAGAGAAAAGGAAAGGGAAAGGGTTCTAGGGGTAAAATAAGATGGGTGATAGCTGAAGCTAAAGGGGCGAAAGACGGAATGGAGAGTGAAGGGATGAAAATTGAGGAGGAGTTACAGACGGGGTAATGAGATGAAGATACGGTGAAAATAGATGTTAAGTTGAGTATGACAAAGGGAGAAATGTTACTGTGTATTAAAAGAGAAAGGGAGAGGGGATTCTGCCACGAAAGGCTATACAATATGCATTTGTCAGAAACACTTTTATGCTAGCATTGTTCGGAATATATTTGCCCGTAAAACCAGCTGATTAAAAAAGGAAAGTTTACCTTTCAGCCGATAAAACTAAAATACTTCTTATCCCGATTTTGGAAGACTTTACAAAAACGATAAGAAGGCAAAGGTGCTCCGAATGACGCGGATAGATTACATAATTCCAAAAGGATGTAATCAGGCAGTTTACGACTGTTTTCCCCGGGAACTCGTCTGGCCATTTTGTGGTTTTGGCTTTCTGCCTGTGGCGTTTTCATTTTAGTGGTATTAGTTTATGTTCGTGTTTCTTCCTTTCCCTTTGATGACTTAGGTGGGTAATTGTATCGATTCCTGACCATTGCCTTCATTGTCAAGTTTTATATGTGTTATAGCAGAAACGCTGTCGACTTTAATGAATTACCTTTAAGAAGATGAATGTATTCCAGATATCAGTTTATTAACTGTAAACATTTGTCGCCTACTAAGATCTATTTTATACATAGTTGCAATGTGGTAATACTATATGCAGATGAACATGAGACGACACTACTTTGACCGAATACGATATGCCTAAGAAATGAACCCTTATATGGGCCGCGTCAAGCGATTTTGGTACTTATCGCCTATGCGAGCAGCGAAGGTTCAGGCGAGCCTGCGCATCCGCGCAGTCTCGCCAGAACCTTCGCTGCTCGCCCATACAAGCAGTGAATCAAGAGGAACCTTCAGACAGAAAGCCATATCCCTGGCCCCTCTGAATGGCTGGGCATGCGCAGTTTAAATTTGTCATGACGGAATGCTCGAAGACCCAAATTCGCTTGGCGCGGCTCATATGACGATGAATTCTTCCACCTGATAAGTTTGGAGTGCTGCATTTCCAGTTATAGGGGTGTCAGGTTTTGTGTTTAAAGCAAAATTTGCAAAACTGAATGCTCTTTAAGCAAACAATGTCACCAAATTAGCGATTTACTTAGATCCATTAATAGTTAGGGAGTTACAGTTTGATGCAGTTTCCATAAGATTCGTCAAAAGGCTTCGATATGCTCGCTGCTGTTCTTCCTGTTTATACCGTTCCTTCAGAAATTTTACAGATATTTAAGAATGGTCTGAAGATATTCATCTGTTTGACAAAATCTTTATTTTTACTGGTTCCACATTTCAACTTAATTTTCTTCATACGAGTGCATATTTATTAAGTACCTTGTGAGAGCAATTCCTCCCACGGTTTGAAGCTAATCCTTCTGAAATTGTACGGGTGTTTTTCTTGTGGTATGCTTATGCTCTCGAAAAATCAAAAATCAATATTGAAATTGTGTTTGACTTTTTCTTTTCTTTAACTCATCTGAGCACGAAGTGCTCAAGGCAAGCTATTGTGATCACCCTGTGTCCGTCATACGCCCGTAGTGCGTCGTCTGTCGCCAACATTTACCTTGGGCACTCTCTAGAGGCCACGATTTTACTTACTTACTGTTGTCGACGTCGATATCAGGCATTTCTGCCTCTTCCAGACGCATTTGGATAATTCAATCTTTTTAAACTTTTCCAGAATGTTTGTCTAGATAATATCTTGGTTAATTTTGAATGTGGGCCGTGTCAGATCAAAAACTGGGACAGTAGGTTAAATTTCGTTATAACATTGTGCAAACACTAAAGGCCACAGATATGCTTGAATCTTCGTTATATTTCATCTGAATATTTGACTTGACGATATCTTAGACACGTTCGAAAATGGTCATGTCCGATCAAAACCTAGGTCACCGGGTCAAATTTCGTTAAAACCTTAGAGACCACGTGAAACTTTACATGATTGTTTCACTTTATAATAACTCAATGAAGTTAAAATATGTGTCATGTCAGATAAAAAACTACAAATGCGTCCATAGGACACGGATACCCCCGCCTAAAAATATCTCTATGTTCGTATTCATCCATAGAAAGTTATTGACCGTGTTTAAGTTTTGGACCCTTTTTTCACATATGACCTCTAAGTGTGACCTTGACCTTAGAGGTAAGGACCTTGATTTTGTGTGATTGTCTCATGATGGCCAACATTTCTGCCAAGTAATTTCAAAATCAATCCAGAGATAGAAAGTTATTGACTGCGTTTAAGTTTCGGATCTTTTTTTTTACCTTTGACCTCTAAGTATGACCTTGACCTTGGAGGTTCGGATCTCGGTTTGCACATGACACATTGTCTCATGATGGTTAACATTTCTTCAAAGTAATTTCAAAATCCATCCAGAAATAAGTAAGTTATTGACTGCGTTTAAGTTTCGGACCCTTTTCTTTGACCTTTGACCTCTAAGTATGACCTTGACCTTGGAGGTACGGACCTGGGTTTTGCAGGTGACACATCGCCTCATGATGGTTAACATTTCTACAAAGTAATTTCAAAATCAATCCAGAAATAAGAAAGTTATTGACTGCGTTTAAGTTTCGGATCCTTTTTTTTTTTACATTTGACCTCTAATGGATCTAAGTAAATCGCTAATTTGGTGACATTGTTTGCTTAAAGAGCATTCAGTTTTGCAAATTTTGCTTTAAACACAAAACCTGACACCCCTATAACTGGAAATGCAGCACTCCAAATTTACGTTGGAGGTACGGACCTGGGTTTTGCAAGTGACACATCGCCTCATGATGGTTAACATTTCTACAAAGTAATTTCAAAATCAATCCAGAAATAAGAAAGTTATTGACTGCGTTTAAGTTTCTGACCCTTTTTTGGACCTTTGACCTTGACCTTGGAGATACGGACCTGGGTTTTGCACATGACACGTCGTCTCATGATGGTTAACATTTATGCCGAGTAATTTTAAAATTCATCAAAAAATAAAGAAGTTATTGACTGCGTTTAAGTTTCGGACGCACGGACGAACGGACGGACGGACAGGGGCAACGCTATATGCCCTTTCCACCATTCTTCGAATGGCGGGGGCATAAAAGCTAGGTCATTAGGTCAAATTTTGTTACAACCTCATATGTACTCTAAAAGCCACATTTTTGCGACAGTCTTCATAAAGCTGCACCAGAATGTTTATCTTTATAAAATCTCAATTGACTTTGAATACTGGTCATGTCAAATGAAAAAACTAGGTCACCAGGTCAAATTTCTTTAAAGCTTGTTCACTCTATAGAGGCCACATTTTTACTTCAGTCTCTATAAAGTAGAAGTAAAACAAAGATCAGGAATCGATACAATTAACTTACTCCACCTTTATCAGCTTTATCAGAATATATATGTCTTGATGATTTCTTTATCAGCTTTGAGTACGAGTCATATCAGATCTAAATTAAATGTTATGTAAACTTTCTTCACAACTTCGAGGGCGCCAAATTGCTTCAATCTTCATGAAACATTGCCAGAATTGTTGACTTGTTTATTTATCGAATGAGTAGGAATATTCGTCATATCAAATCAATAAGTAGGTCACTAGGTCAAATGTCTTAATAACCTTGTTCACTTCTAGGAGTCACAGTTTTGTAAAACAGTTTTTCACTTGATGATACGTTAATTAAATCGGAATAGGGATTATACCAGATCAATACCTAGGTCAATGGGTCTAGAATATAATTTGTTTATGACCTTGTCCATCCTGTAGGAGTTTAGGAGTTGACCGAATAAATAGTTTTTGTTTGCAAAAAAAAAATCAATGAAAGAAAGAAAAAAGCAGATAAATTAAAGCCTTTATTTACATCACACACCACAGTATTAGGTATCATTATGACAACGGTGGAGAAAGGTTAATCTGGCCTATACACAGCGGAAGGGGTAGTCATAATATTAGCCAGTTATGATACAGTGTTAACTAGTCTTGTGGCGTTTACAATTCTCGGTAGGATCCGCATAATAAACATCACAAGAATTTGTTGATTAGCAATATAAAATGTTGAACAAAAAGATTACATTTAAATGTTTGAAAATGCGACATAAGGAATTAAGCCCACTCATTAAAAAAACCTCATGCACAGCATATTATTATATATGTGGTACTTTATAGAGAAGTGAATCGCTTTTTACTTATTATGAGTATAAGGTGATGGTAGGGTGACAATGGGCCAAAAAGTCCACTATTTCTGGTAGAAACCCATACCCCCCCCCCCACCCCCCCCCACCCCCCCCCCCCCCCCCCGTATAACAAAACACGTCATATACCAAAATGTTCGTCAGCATCCGTAGTATCTGAAACTGCCGGCATAAATCGGCATAAATGATGGCGAGCTGAGAAATCCAAGATGGCGTCCAAGATGGCCGCCATAGCTGTAAATTCCAGTTTTTCGTAAAATATGAATATAAATACCACAAATCATCTTACAAACTTATTTTAATTTATTTTTCTGTTGTAGAAAAAAAAAATTGTGCTAGAATATAGATCAACTTTTTAGGTTTGACTTAAAAACCGGTGAAAAAAAAAATGATATTTTATTGTTTTTGTGTCTAGTTTCATAGGTGGTACATAAAAGCAATTCTGATGTTTCAAAATTTAAACAGTTTTTACATATCTATTGTTTTATTTTAACTAAGACACTATTCTAAAATACATTTAACACTATTCTAAAATACATTTATGGTTGGTTATGACTTTTTTACCATCAATTTAGCCCAGGATTACCCCACCCACTCAGTTTACCAGTAAAATTCATTCACATAATATTGCCACAAATCATCTTACAAACTTATTTTAATTTATTTTTCTGGTATAGAAAAACGATTTGTGCTAGAATATTGATCAAAATTATAGGTCTGACTTGAAAACCGGTGAAATAAAAGACATTTCATCGTTTTTGTGTCTAGTTTCATAGGTGGTACATAAAGGCAATGCTGTTGTTTCAAAATTATAAAAAATTTTTATTTATCTATTGTTTTATTTTAACTAAGACACTATTCTAAAATGCATTTAACGCTATTTCTAAGTACATTTATGGTTGTTTTTTTTTACCATAAATTTAGACCCAGGATTACCCCACCCACTTAGTTTACCAGTACAATTCATTCACATAATACTCAAACTCAAGGGATTTGCAGGCGAGGATTCCATTTTAAAGTAGAAGAGGACATTGAAACTAATGCTTAGTTCAGTTTTCATACAATATTATATGATCATCCATTAGGATACACCACCTCTTTATAACACTGTTTTCGGTATCTGAGCATTAACCAACCGTCTTAATTAAGCAGTGCTACATCCAAACAAAATAGCAAAACAGTGTTTATCAAATTGATCTAAAATGACTTTTATTGTCATTTTTGCTGCGTAACTGGCTAGGTTTTGGGGGTTATAAAGTGGTATATCTAAAACTGTGTTATGAAAACGTGTTATAAAGAGGATATGCTATACAATTAGGTTATATTGTGTTTGATTTGAGGTACAACGTCCCACGTCAACACTATATCAGTCATTTTGCATTTTGGAGACATTGCTTCCAATTTTTTTGTGGGACTTTCCCCAACATGGAGATGAAATGACATCTCAAGCCCCGCCACACATTTAAACCAAAAAGTTTTATATGCAAGGATGGTCCAACTCGCACCACATTCCCTGGGTACGCTCAGAATCTCTAAGTGGTTTACTCTGTATACCCTAGGTCTACTGGGCTAGGCAAATTAATCTTAGATTTTATATTTCCCCATCAAATCGGTAGCTGATATGCACACCTGTGCACTAAAAAGAATTTGCTGCTGCTTTAACTAGCCCTGAGACATTTGACTCAGTCCCAAGATCTAAAATCTCTTGAAGCTGGAAGTCTGGTTTAGGCAGAACATGAATTGCCTTCTTCTTGCCTGTACTATGTAAAGAAGAGCAGGTATCACAACCCATAACGCAATACAGACAGCACAATTGCCCTTTCATCTGGCTCTAGCTTCCTGAAAACAGTGTGAACTGGAATATACCTGGTGCAGTCAGCATGAATATCTTTTCTGCCTGTCATCAGCATAAAGCAGGTTAAAGTGATGCACAAGTAGAAAGAAAACATCGGTTTCAGAACTGACAACAAGAGAACCTGCAACGGCTAGTTGCTAATCATTCTACTATCAGCTTGTTCACGGTTGGAATAAAGTTCATGCTGAACAGGAACAACATCAGCGGAAACATCAGAGCCTTGTTCTCAAGTCAACCTGCACCAACAACAGTAGCATTCTTCTTAAGAAGCTCATGGCAATTTTCGTTAAGGTATCTAGCGTAAAGTTTTGCTTTTACTCCTTGAAAGTATCTATCAATCACCAGTTACTTAATTTTTCCATAATTTCATAACTTCATTACATTTGTAAGCGCCTAAATGGCGATCAGGAGGACGCGGGTTCGATACCTGCCGAGGTAACATTCTTTCGTGGAGATTGATCATGAAATCTTTTCTACGGTCATTCTCTCTCTTCAAGAAGGGCAGTTGTCAGTTTCTGGCGAAAGAATGTGCACTGTACTGGTTAATCACTTACGTATAAGCCTGCCCAGGAAAAGTGTGGATAAGTAAACTGAGAAGCTCAAAAATGACCTAAATAGTGTTGACTGGGCCGTTAAACCCCAATACAAACAAGCAAACTAACATTTGTAAGTCGCCCCTGCCCATCGGGGCATGGAGAAATAGACTGGGCTGCATGGTGCTTCCATGAAAGGCTGAATCTGACCACACACGAACACTGGTAAACCGCTTTTAAGAAAGACTAATCCTGCCCAGGCAAAGCGGTGTGTGTCAGATCGTCCAATGCATATAAGCCTTCTGGTTTCATTGGGCGGTAGGGCTTGGTATGTCATTTCATCTCAATGTCGGGTAAAAGTCCCACAAAATTGGAAGCAACGTCTCCAAAATGACCTTAATAGTGTCGACGGGGACGTTAAACCCCAATTCAAACAAACAAACAAAAACTAACATTTGTAAAAACTTGTTTACCATACTAGCTCATGTCTATACCGAGAACTACGACAGTTTTAAAAACATGTACTTGTAGTCTGATATCGCCTATTAGTACAACACAATCGTTTTATAACACATTTTTACTTCAAAGCCCAAAACCCTAACTATTTGCATTGAAAAAATGACAAATGACATGTAAAGGAAGTTATTTTACACTATTCTACCTTTTTGTTTGGATATCACACTGTTTAACTAAGAGGTTTATGCTTGGATTCAGAAAACAGTATTATAAAGAGGTGGTTTTCAAATGGCTAAATACATAACATTAAGACAACACGCATAATTCAAATCCATTGGAAGATTTTACTACCCTTCCCTTCACCCCCTCCCCCCACCCAAAAAAAAAAACAAACAGATAAAAATGATTTTTTTCTTATTTCTGTTCAAAACATAGATTGCGGGGACTCGTTAGAACCCTCTCAACGTGGCGATGCTGTCAAACACCCACAAGCTATGTCCTTAAGCATAAATTAGAAAAATAATGCTTACCCCTGAAAACCCTAGTTTTTCTATAAAAACAGTGGGGATCAAGGGGGTCAAAAATATATATGGGCATGTTTTTGAGACAATATGAAAACAGAACTAAGCATTATTGTGAATGTCCTCTACTACTTAATTGTCTAAAATGAAGCACATGCCTACAAATCCCTTGTGTGTGAGCATTTATGTGCATGAATTTTACTGGTAAACTGAGTGGGTGGGGTAATCCTGGGGCTAAATTGATGGTAAAAAGTCATAACCAACCATAAATGTATTTTAGAATAGTGTTAACTGTATTTTTGAATAGTGTCTTAGTTAAAATAAAACAATAGATATGTTAAAACTGTTTAAATTTTTAAACATCAGAATTACTTTTATGTACCACCTATGAAACTAGACACAAAAACAATAAAATATCATTTTTTTCACCGTTTTTTAAGTCAAACCTAAAAAGTTGATCTATATTCTAGCATAAATCTTCTTTCTACACCAGAAAAAATAAATCAATATAAGTTTGTAAGATGATTTGTGGTATTTAAATTCATATTTTACGAAAAACTGGAATTTACAGCTATGGCGGCCATCTTGGACGCCATCTTGGATTTCTCAGCTCGCCATCATTTATGCCGATTTATGCCGGCAGTTTCAGATACTACGGATCCAGACAAACATTTTGGTATATGACTTGTCTTGTTATACGGGGGGGGGGGGGGTATGGGTTCCCATTTTTTTGGTCCAGATTGTCACCCTACCATGAATAAAAATGCACGCGAATACCGTTCTTAAGGCGAATAAGGCATATACATGATAGTGCTTTGGCTATCATCGACCTTTAACAAATGCAATATATCAGCATGGTTTTAAACGGACGAAAGCCAAACAAAAAAGCCAAAATCCGCAAACGGTAAGACTCGTATTAAAAAAATAGGAGAAATCATAATATGAGTCAAAAATCTTTGTCGTCACTGTACTCATGTTTGGTATTTACACTGTATCCCGGCCTATAATGTCTTGCATTACAGATTCATAGACCCTGAAGATGGCGCCAAGACGGAAAGAGGATATTCGCCCATATAATGACAATAAATATGAGTTGTTCATTCAGTCACTTAAAGGAACATTTTCTGTTCCTGTTAAAGAAAGAACAACAGAACAGAAGAGGGCGCTTTTACATTTTTGGCGCCTAAGACCTGGTTTAAAACTCAATGTTGAAAATGGCGCTGATGTGTTATATTATAATGGTAAGAGTTCTCAAGACATCCAATGTACAATAAAACGTTCTGAAAGTCCAAAAAACAATGGGTGCAGGGGCTCTGACGATAATGTACAAAATGAAAGAGACTTTGACAGGAGTAACTTAGAAAGGAGTATTGAAAATAATTCAAAACAGAGTCTACGGTAAATTGAATGCAAAGTTTACTAAGAAACCACCACTTTAACCAGTGAAATCGTATAGGGTATACGGACGGGTTCAAGTTGACCTAATAGATATGAGGATGCACCCTGTGGAACATACTAATATCACATACAATTATATTTTGAGCTTTATGGGCAAATTTTCAAGGTATGTGATATTGACAACAGTGCCACATAAAGGCTTCTGAAATACAGAAAATAATTGAATCAATATTCCTTGAACATGGGTACCCAGATATTGTCCAGTGCGACAATGGGGCCGAGTTTAAAGGATCCCTGCCGAAGTTTTTAGCTAAACACAATTTTAGAATTATCCATTGTAGTCCTTTCCAGCCGCAATCACAGGGTAAAGTTGAAAGAAGCAACTCAACAATGAAGAAAAAAACAACAACATCTGCAGTTTGCAGTATTAAAACATAGATAAAGTGGAAACTGGGTTTAAGGACTACCGAATATAACACAGGCCATGAACGATCAACCTAAAGAAGTATTGGCATATCAGACTCCTTCGTCTATTTATTTTGGTCGCAGTAGAATAACAACGTCTATAGATACCATACAGCAGAATGCTCAAAACGCAGCCAAACGATGCACAAAGAGAATGCAGAACAGAGCGTTTGGTTCAGGGTGTTCAATAAATAAGCCGGGTGAAGATGTTCTGCTGTTGTTACCACTAAGACATAGCAGGTTACCAAAACATCACTCAGTAGTAGTTGGAAAAATAAGAATGCGACACAAAATTTCCGCAAACATCTTGTTTCATACACCGGCTTCCATAATGAACAATGTAAAACATGGGCATCTGTATCACACATAACAAGCTTGACCAGGGAACAAGAAAACAAACGGAAAGAACATTCAAGAAAGGTATTCAGTGATATGAGGAAACGACAAGAACACAAGGACAAATACTACATATCGCTACTCGATGATACAGGCGCAAATGACGACGACGTGTATACTACTATAAATGGAGAAAATGATTTTCAGTCGGCTTCAGAGACAGTTAACCTTAATGAAGAGGTATTAGAAGACAGTATGATCAGTCATTTTGTAGAGAACTCTGATATACAGGGCACTGCAATGCAGGATGAACAGGTCATTGACAATGTTCAGATTATAATGAACCCTATGCGTTATGGGAACTGTCAGTTTGATGCTGATAAGGATCGGGTTGTACAGAACTTGAGAACAGGCGAGAAACATGAACATCTCATGCACAATTGTGATAATTATAGGGGCTTCGTAGGCAATACAATAGCCTTTCAGTCATACCTGTATAGACTGGCACGTTCTTCCACGTACGGTGATCACATGACCTTGCAAGCAATTGCAAGCGTCCACAACAACACTATTTAGTTCATTTTGGTGACGTTGCTTCCATTTTTATGGACTTTTACCCGACATTGGGATAATTGACATCTCAAGCCCAGCCGCCCAATGAAACCGATAGGTCTTTTATGCATTGGACAGTATGAAGAATATTTTTTTAAGGTTTTTATTAGTTCACCTGAGCACGAAGTGTTCATGGTAATCTTTTGTGATCGGCCAATGAGCGTCGTCAGTCATTTGAGCCCCGCCAAGCGAATTTGTATCTTCGAGCATTCCGTCATGACAAATTTGAACTGCGCATGCCGAGCCATTCAGAGAGGCCTGGGATATGGCTTTCTGTCTGAAGGTTCCTCTTGCTTCACTGCTTGTATGAGCGAGCAGCGAAGGTTCTGGCGAGACTGTGCGGATGCGCAGGCTCGCCTGAACCTTCGCTGCTCGCATAGGCGATAAATACCAAAATCGCTTGACGGGGCCCAATTTTGCCATGCGGCGTCAATAATTTGCTTTAAATGCCAACTCCTCATAAACCTTTGGGCAAATTTAATTCAAACTTCACAGAAATGTGGCCTACGTGGCTACTTACCAAAAATAGCTTAATCTAGCTTATCAAGCACACATACCCCTTCCCTCCCCACAAAATAAAAAATATACACTCATCATCAGGAATTTGAGGGTAACATGGTACGCATCGTTTATCTTTGACAGGAAATCAAAAGAGAATGCTGTGATAGTATATAATAGTATACAACAGAGAGATTGTTTACAATATTGTGTCTTTTTAATTATTTGATTATGGTGTTACGGTCCTTTAAATATGTTCTATAAAAGGGTTATCCTTTGGAAGCAAGGAATACACCACAGAAGTGAAAATATGGGGTGTACATGCTTTCTGGGCCAGACTAGCTAATTTCGGCCAATTAGGCCCCATCAGTGACCCTCAGATATTTTCAAAATTCCACCATGGAATAAATGATCCCAAAGGACAAGAAAATATAATCTACACTATGATGTAGGGCAGGGAGACGTTTTACCGCCGCCACACATTTCCACACACCAGCTGTAAAGACCAGCTTTAAAGACTTTTTTTCACTTACTACGAGCCGATCGTTAATCAGAGGTGGGCGAAACTAGAGTACCCGGAGATAAACCACCCGATTTTCCGTTGCAGAATTTGGCGGCCCACATGTGTCTCTCGAGCGATGCTGAACCCACAGCGATGCGAGACCTAATGCTCTTATCCATCAGACCATTGGAACCCGCCTTAAAATCTTTATAAAATTGAGCCCGCGCATAAAACCTACAATAAGACATGTGCGCCAGCGAAGAATCAGATCAGCCTGCGCATCCATATAGTCTTACCAGAGACTTCTCTTGCTGCATGAAGGAACAATGGACTCTTAGCTATCTTCAGAGCGCACAGCGAAGACTCTGATCAGACTGCGCATCCGCGCAGTCTGATGTGAGACTTCGTTGGGCGCACATGTCTTATTGTAGAGTGTGTTAACGAAGGCCAAGACAAGCTTCCTACGCTATACTGGTTACCAAAACTTCATAAAAAACCTTACAAAGCACGGTTTATTGCATATTCTAGCTCTTGCACTACCACTGAACTTTCTAAATTATTAACTTCCTGTCTTACTGCTATTAAAACGCATGTAATTGAATATTGTGATTGAAATATTGTCTTTGAAAGATCAGGAAGAAATCTGTTTTTGTCTATAAAAAAATCGAATGAGGTTTTAAATAAATTGAAATCTAGACATTTTCGTGCTTCTAGTCTGTCTACCTACGATTTTTCCACTCTTTACACTACACTTCCTCATAATCTTATAAAAGAAAAGCTGTATGATTCAATTGAATGGGCTTTTCACAGAGAAGATTCGCTCTATCTTGCATGTAATGTCAGAAATGCATTTTTCACTTCTAAAGAGCATAAGAATTATACACTTTGGTCATGTCAGAAAGTGTGTGATGCCCTCACCTTTCTACTTGACAATATTTATATTAGATTCGAATGAGGTTTTAAATAAATTGAAATCTAGACATTTTCGTGCTTCTAGTCTGTCTACCTACGATTTTTCCACTCTTTACACTACACTTCCTCATAATCTTATAAAAGAAAAGCTTAATGATTCAATTGAATGGGCTTTTCACAGAGAAGATTCGCTCTATCTTGCATGTAATGTCAGAAATGCATTTTTCACTTCTAAAGAGCATAAGAATTATACACTTTGGTCATGTCAGAAAGTGTGTGATGCCCTCACCTTTCTACTTGACAATATTTATATTAGATTCGGTACTAAGTTATTTAGACAAATTGTGGGTATTCCGATGGGTACTAATTGCGCACCTCTTGTGGCTGATCTGTTCTTGTATTGTTATGAAAGAGACTTCATTTTGTCGCTTTCCATTGATAACCAATCTGAAATTATTGAAGCTTTCAGCTCTACTTCTAGATATTTAGATGATTTATTAAATATTGATAATACCTATTTTGATGGTTTGATCAGTCAGATTTACCCCCTAGAACTTCAGTGAAATAAAGCAAATTCTTCTGATACCGAGGCCCCGTTTTTGGATTTACATCTATCTATTGTAGATGGATTTGTTTCGGGCAAAATTTATGATAAACGCGATGACTTTAATTTTGAGATTGTAAATTTTCCTTTTTTGGATGGTGATGTTCCTCGTGCGCCATCCTATGGCGTTTATATTTCGCAATTAATTCGATTTGCTAGAGTGTGTTGTCGTGTAACTGACTTCAACACACGTAATAAATTATTAACGGCTAAACTCCTTAATCAGGGTTATCGGTACCATAAACTACGCAAAGCCTTTTCAAAATTTTATAGACGCCATTCTGATTTAATTTCAAAATTCAATATTGGACTTAAATCTCTTCTGCAACAAGGTCTATCGGAACCCGAATTTTATGGTGACTTAGTATATAAATTCAGAAAAATATATAACCGCAATGACTTCAGCACCCAATTTCGTAAAATCATTCTTCGATATAAAAAGATTGGGTACAACATGGATATTATACGACAGACTGTATGCATGGTAGTTAACCCAATCACGGTTGGCAACTTTGCTTCCCTCTTTAATTGCACGCCGGTGGGTCAGGCCTCAGATTCTATGACGGCTCCAACGTAAAGGCTTATTGAGAATTAGAGAGATAATGTTGGTTGGTGCCTGATGCTCTGTCTCTGGTCGGACTCATCGGAGTCTAACTGTTGGTTTTCTTTTGCTCCAGCATTTCAGTGGTTTCTTGCTGTCGAGTCCTCACCGTTGTCTCACCTCTGTGGTTCTTTGATTTTTGTGTTCACGGAGATGTTGCACTGATGAGTTAGGAGGCCTTCATGCGGACTGAACAAATTATTTGTCTAAATCGCGACGGAAGTAAGGGCGAGGATTGTGGCCACGTAAAATCGATTTAAGCCCCCAGTGGAAATCTTCCACTGACCGTTCCAAGGCGGCTCTTCTGTGGCGATTTATTTATGTTGTTGTTTGTTACTTACTGTGTGTATCACTTGTGTCTTTTAATTTTGGATGGCCATATGGCCATTTTGTTGGAAAGTAACTGTCCTAATGGCCTTCCTTTGTTTAGGTTTCCATTATGGTCTGGTCGCTTAATGTTTGTATTTCTTTCCCTTTGGTGTCTTTTATGGGTGGAGTAAGTTAATTGTATCAATTCCTGATCTTTGTTTTACTTCTACTTTGTCGTGCGCTGGCTCAAATTACATAGAGGATCTTACATGAGTGTTCATGTATATTGAATTTATTGAACGAGTTTAGGATAAGGGATAAAATGCGAGGCTGTGCCGAGCATTTTATCCCTTTTATTTAACGAGTTTGATAAATTCAATAGTACATGAGCACGAATGCAAGATTCTTTTTATCATATGAGCTTTAAAATGCATTTTATTCACTATTGTTTAACAAAAATGTCAATATTCCGCCATTAATAAACGCGACGACGTTAAGGACGTCGAACATGTAACGCTATGGGGCGTATCTCACTGATTTGCATATTTAATCCACTAGTAGATTATCGATTTTATTACATGACGTTATTACACTCCCAGCCGCCATGTCATATGATAAATAAGCATATGTTTACTCGCTACGTTTCCATAAAATCGACAATCTTTGTCTTAGCAAATTAGGTTGGCGCACTGATGCTTCACACCAGGTGGCAGTTGTTCAAAACTTACGGCGTCAATAGTTAACCCCTTTTGTACCAAATGGAATCTTCCTCCTTATATATAACAGGAGTCCATTCAAAATTTAGGGGTTGCAGATTGTGTTTCCATCAAAATTTATTTGGAAAATGACTGAACTTTTAACAAACAGTGGAGGCCCCGATCAGACGCCGCGTTCTGTGGCGTCTGATCTGGGTCTGCAGTGTTTGCCAGGTTACCCGTTTTGGGGCTTCCGGTACATAATGGGTTAAGCAACAGCATTCGGTTAAAATTTGCTGCATCCTCCCATCTTCGTATAGATTGGACTCCATGGGGCTTCCACGCAGAACTGAAAAAAGGCTGACCTTCAGTACTGGAATTCCGCTTGGAAAACCTAAACTTGCTGCGAGTCGGACCGCACCTTAAACCCTAGCGGTTTCTTTGGGCAGTAGGCTTGAGATGACATTTCACCTCAATGTCGGGTAAAAGTCCCACAAACCCGGAAGTAACCGTCTCCAAAATGACCTAAATAGTGTTGACGAGGACGTAAAACCTCAACACAAACAACAACAACAAGAATAAATCTTCAAACTGTGCAAAGAGTAAATGATAAACAAATTTAAATGACGTTTTTATTCAGCAAACATTTTACAATCTTCAGTATCAACCATGCAGGCTTGCTGTCCTTTTGTCTTTCCGCTGTTGATGTTTCCATTAGGGTAAAGTTGTTTCATATTTATGCATCTTTCCCTACGGTGTCTCTGATGTGAGCTGTGGGTTAATTGTATCGATTCCTGATCGTTGTCTTCACTTCTATTTTGCATCTGTATCGACCATGATGCAGGCTTGTATCTGTATCAATTAGGCGTGCATGTCAAAACCATATATTTGCATGAGGCTTAAAACACCCATGAAAGATCCGCAGCATCATAAGATGTTATTCTGCCGACTGTCTTACACTTTGTTTAAGGTTTTTAACCCTTATCTTGTTGAATATTCATTTAAGCCACACCTATTTCTGTCTATCAACCAATCAAATTACTTGATGTAATTTATTGCTACAAATTCATAAACATAATGCCAAACAATGTAGATCCTGATCAGTTTAGAAGGCATCTGATCTGGATCTACACTGTTTGCAAAGATAGGGGTTGTCGTGATCAGCAAGATACCTAAACATCATTACGACAACACACCTATACAAATACATTGTAAATGTTACCACCGAAAAAGAACAAAAAAAAAAAAAAAAAAAAAAAAAGACAATTTTAAGATGAACATCGAGGCGGTTCAAAAGAGTAGCCACAATCTATATTTTAGAGCAGAAATATTATTTCTGCTCAAAATAAATATTACGTACTCGTTAGAACCGCCTCATCAAAAGAGTAGTCACAATCTATATTTTAGAGCAGAAATAATAAAAATAAAGTTTACCCCTGTAAACCCCTGTTTTACTTTATAAAAGTAGGGTTCAAGGGGGTCGGAATTATATAGGCCTGTTTTCGTGATGAAATGTAACTGACTCAAAATAGGAACGACAGTAAAAGACAGCACGTTTTTAATCGGATAATTTACAATGTTTGAGCATGCCAGTGAAGACATGGATGAAATGTTATGACGTCTTATATTCTCACTAAAAAGCCTATGTAAAATGACATAGGAACGCCATTTTGTTGAAAAGATCTACTTTTTATATAACAACTGTAAAACGTTAATCAGTCTGAAGTTGTGAATCTGAAACCACACCCAATCTTATGTTTAGTCCCGTGAGATAAAACCCATAAATGGTAGCCACTATTTTATGCAAAAGGAGTCCATTTTGATATATTTTGAAGGTTATGTCTTCAAAGCCACGTTGTTCACTGATTATCGTTGGTTTTATTAAATCTTAATTGTTTGTTCGTCTGATCTGAGGTTTAACGTCTACGTCAACACTGTATAGGTCATTTTGGAGACGTTGCTTCCAATTTTGTGGGACTTTTACCCGACACAGGGATGAAATGACATCTCAAGCCCTGCCACCCAGTGAAACTAATAAGGTTTATATATGCATGGGCGTCCGACTCGCACCACTTTTCCTGGACAGGCTTAGAACCTCAAAGCGATGTACCAGTACTCACGTGCGGCCGGCGTCAGCTCTGCGTGGAAGCTTCATGCAGCCCAAATTTTAATAGACGTGCGGTATATTATTTGTATTTAATGCTAAAAGAAAGACGCATATACATCACGAAAACACGCCTATTCAGTATTAGAATATATTGGTATACTACCAAAAAATTTAAATTCTGAGGTAAAAATGATGATATTTTTTCATTTTTCTGCCTGAAACATAGATTGTGGGTTCTCGATAGAACCGCCTCGCCGAGGCGGTTCTAACGAGTACCCACAATCTATGTTTTTGAGCAGAGATAAGAAAAATAAAGTTTATGTATACCTTTGTAAACACCAAGTTTTATTATATAAAAGTGGAGTTTAAGTGGGTCAAAATTATATTGGCGTGTTTGCGCGATGCATCTAGGAAAATTATTCTTAATGAATACATTCATATCACATATCACATTGGAATTCTATCTTTAACAGATCCTCAGCAGTTCTGGTCTGGGCGATATTCATTTGGATTCCAGACTACATTTGCTGAATTTGCAACAACAAATTCGTTTTACATAGATGATTGACATCAATGCAAATGATGTTTTATCCAGACGACGAAATTTGTGCGGTTTAGAGAAAGCATCATTGTTTGATAAGGAATATAGAGTGTTCTCAAAACCATTTGTTTAGGCAGGGAAACTACTTAATGAAGAAGAATGAATGGCATTTATGAATATACCTAGCCTTCAAACAGCTAGACAATTATTAAACTCATTTTTTTTTCCATAAAGTCAGCAAGTCCATTTAAAATCATGGAAACCCTAATTTATACAGAGGAAAGTGATTATAAAGTACGTTACGCATGCGTTTCTATCAAGCACAGACACGTTTAGCTGAACTTTGCCAAATGCCCCATTGGAGCTTGAACATTCTAGGACTACTTTAACCCATTTGGTACCGGAACCCCCGAAACGGGTACCCTGGCAAACAGTGCAGGCCCAGATCAGACGCCGCAGAACACGGTGTCTGATCAGGGCCTACACTATTTGCAAAAAGTTCAGCCATTTTCCAAATGAATTTTTGAAGAAAACACAAGCGGAAACCCCTAAATTTTGAAATGGACTCCTGCTTTATATAAGGAGGAAGATTCCATTTGGTACAAAAAGGTTAAGCCACTTGGCGTAATACATCGGATGAAAGACTACAACACAGAGCTGAAACCGTGAGTTTGCAAGTGTTTCAGAGCCGGACCAGCTAGTTTCGGCCAATTAGGGGATAACTGTATTCAAGTCGCCGTAAAACGAAATTTCCGACCGTAAAACCTCCGATTTACCTCCCCAAATCACAGTTATGAATACAGTTATCCCCTAATTCTAAAGCACTTGCATTTGTTACGCGACGTCTGATTGGATAACGTCAAAAATTTGCGACAGTATATTCTGCGATATACTGTCGGAAACCCGACGTTATCGCGTAACGTCGCAAATTTTGTTTTGTTATATATAGAGGATCATACATGAGTATTCATGTATTATTGAATTTATTAAACGAGTTAAGGTAAAAGGATAAAATGCGAGGCTTTGCCGAGCATTTTATCCCTTTTCAAAGCCTCGCATTTTATCCCTTTACCTCAACTCGTTTAATAAATTCAATAATACATGAGCACGAATGCAACATTCTATTTATCATATGACATTTAAAACGCATTTTATTCAAGATTGTTTACAAAATGTCAATATTCCGTTGTTAGTAAACGCGACGTCGTTAAGGACGTCGTACATGTAACTTTACGGGACGTATCTAGCAAATTTGCATATTTAATCCACTAGTGGATTATCGAAAATATTACATGGCGTTATTACACTCTCAGACGCGACGTCATAGGATAATAGACGTTTGACCATTTTATGGGAAAGTAACTGGCCGGTTGGCTTTCTGCTTATGACGTTTAAACTCTGGTGAGGTTATTTTATGTTGCTGTTTCTTTCACCTTGGTGTCTTGGAGTGGAGGTGTCGGGTAATTGTATCGTTTCCCGATTATTGCCTTCGTTTCTATTTTGGGTACGAGAATTGAGAAAGAAAATCTTACCTTCAAACCAGCGTTGTTACAAAAGAAGCGTATTAAAATACAACCAGATAACTTTAATACTTGAATTGGAACGACAACAAAAAAGTAAGACATTTTTAACACCGTAAATAGACTATTTGTACTGCAATCAGGCATTCTAGTAACCTAATAAAGGGGATCGAATAACTGCACGCTATAACCGGTAGTGACCTATAATACCTTCTACCGACCTATAATATGTCTAGTGACCGTTTATAGACCGGACCTACTTTTCAGGTCCCTATTTTACAAGTATAAACAATAACATACAAACTTTCATACATTGGAAAAGAACGAAACTGCAAGTAAAAATCCTTGCAATGTTTATTTAAACAGGTTTTCAGAAATTTCAGCTAAATTCTTACCTTCTCGGCGTTTCCTGGTTTGAATGGCCCGTTGGAATAACTGCGCACAGCTACTGCAGTTGCTTCTCAACCTCGAAAATATTTTTTAAAGCTAAAATAAACAATTTAATTGCAGATTTTCAGACAGAAAGTAACGCGCTGAGGAACTTTTGTTCGAGCGTCCGTGTTGTTTCCTACGTCTTTGTGGCGCGGTGACGTCAGAAACTTCGCACTCGTTGGTGTCACGTTATACTACGTGTGCGCGCCATGGCACTGAATGTCGTTTAACATGCCACAGTGTCTGCTGTCTTTTTTGCTTAAATTTGCTGAATTATTGCAAAACCCGTTGATTGTTTTGGTTTGCGGTATAAACTAAATACATGGATAGTGTCTTTAATAATAAAATACACTAACCATGTATTTACTATATCTAGATCCTGATCATTGCCATCATTTCTATTTTATACTCTGGGTACTAAACAGTAAACAACAAGAAACTTTGGAAAAGCCATGGGCAAAGAACAGCCATCTTAAGCTACCGTTTACAGAAACGTAGTGTAATATAAGAATACGATATGAGATTCTGTTGTAGATGGGCGCTCCAACCCGAAGGATGGCGCCTCGGTTCCGCTCAGCAAGGTCATCCCGAGGGTGTAGCTTCGGTTCCACTCAGCACGGTCATACCGAGGATTGGAAGCGCCCATCTATAACAGAACACCATATTAGATTCTTTGTTTCTTTTTTGCTCAACACCACCGAAAATTTTCATTTTACGTTAACATTTTATTTTTCGCGCACTATACTTAATATGTAGTTTGCCTGGGTAAGATCAGGCTAAAACAGGGGATTTCGTTACCGATGCCAGTTTATTTCAACAGTGTACATGTTACCTAGATAGGCCTTCAAGCTCCTCGCCAATGTTTTGTCATTTAAGAAATGAAGGTAATTTTTAACGTTCATTGAAGTATGGAAATATCGTGCAATGATCAAAGTATAATTATAGTGGTAAAGTAACTGTCCTTTTGGCTTTCCGCTTGTGATGTCCTTTTTATTAGGGTTCAGTTATTTTATGTTCTTGTTTATTTCCTTTTGGTGTCTCTGATAGGAGGTGTGGGGTACTTGTATCAATTCCTGATCATTGCCTTCACTTCTAATTTCATATGCAGCATTAGAAACTGTAAACTGGAACAAAGGTCAGTTTAGGAAAAAAACACGAAACTGACAACAGCCATCTGAAGCTAAGTTGAAAGTGTTTAGTTTATACTAATGAATTTTAGTTCGATGAAAGCTTCAAGCTTATTGAATCGCTGTCGAACATTCATTCCGGGTGTTTTCACGCGCGCGCGAGAGAGAGGCCATGGCTTTTACACCACTTCTACCCATTTACACCTGGGTGGAGTGGGGCAGTGTCATTACGTGTCTTGCCTAAGGACACACCTCGATACCGGTGCGGATTCGAACGCACAACCTCTCGATCATAAGTTGAATGCGTTAATCACTGCGCTATCGAGGCTGACAAGTTGAAGGTGGTGGTGATATGAAGACTCGCATAGAACAAAAAAAACAATACGTATATGAACACGCAAATACCATTAACAAGCTCATAATACAAATTACTGATCAAGTGTTTTTAAGTCCAGACTAGCTAGTTTCGGCCGCTTAGGCCCTTTTGCTGATCCTGGAATAAATGTTCAAGTCCCCAAAAAGGTTCAGTGATTTCAAAGGAATTATAAAGATTGTGTTGTGATTAAGTCCAAGAAGTTCTACGCCACCACACGGCACTTAACACCAGTTGCGGTGAATAGAAAATCTAATGCCATCACGTAAACACGCCTATACAATTTCGACCCCCTTGAACCCCACTTTTATATAGTAAAACTGGGGTTTGTAGGGGTAAACCTTATTTTTTTTATTTCTGCTCTAAAATATAGATTGTGACTACTCGTTAGAACCGCCTCTTCGAGGCGGTTCTAACGAGTGCCCACAATCTGTATTTTGAGCAGAGATAAGAAAAATATCACAATTTTTTAACTTAAAAATTTTCATTTTTTCGACGATAAAGGTTACAATGCATTTGTATATGCGTGTTTTCGTAATGACTTGCGTTTGTATCGCTACGCTTCATTGGATAACGTCCAAAATTGCGACCGTATACTCTGCGATATAAAGTCGGAAACACGGCGTCATCACGTAACGTCGCTTTTTATCGTGTGTCATATAGTTTTATGCAGGTGACCCCGCTCGGCGTTTTGTTCTCTGCTAACGCGTCGCCATGAAACGAAATTCCCGATCGTAAAATCGCCGATTTACCTCACCAAATGACAATTTTGAATACAGTTATCCCCCAACTCAGTTTTAAACTTTGCCTTTGGAATCATAGAACAAACAGAAAATAATGAAATTAAATCAAGTTATTTTTTTGCCATACTAGCTTCTGGTTTCTGCCATTTGGACCTCATTTGAGACCCTCCTATTAATTTTCATGTCCAGTAACTAGGTCGATGGTCCCAAAGACAATTAAGAAATGAAAGTAATTTAGTTAACGTTAATTTCAAAGTTTCAAAGTTTATTTCTACTCTAGGTTAACAAAGTTAACAACAAGAGGACATGCATGTATGAATATTACAAACAGTAAGACATTGTGAGAATTTCACATTTCATATTTGTATTGGCATGAATTTTTGTTTTCTTTGTGCCTCACTCTACGACCTAGATGCAGGACATATCTGTAACAAGTGAGCAATTTCACCGTTCATTGGCTGTCCGCAGCCGCAAAGGAAAAGTGTGGTGTGTCAGACTATATTCTTGTACTCAATGGAACACAACTAGCGCATCAGTATCAAAGCAATAATAATAATAATAATAATAATTTTGACAAGACTGTGAAATGGAGATCCCCGCAGACCCCATCTTTCATAGACAAAAATGGGGTCAACAGGGGCATATATTATTCTCCCCACCCCAAGACACGGACCGCAGGTACCCGCTTGAACAGCCTCATTGAGTTGGCTTCATCGAGCACCCACAGCCCATGCCCCGAGCAGAGATATGAAAAAAAAAATGTTTGTTCTGACGATACGATAGGCGCCATTATAGCACACGAATGAGTTACAATTTATTTTAACAGAACAGAACATATACTTTTTTATCCATGCAATTAGGTGAAATAGTAGTTGTTTACAAGTATTCTGAATATTATAATGTATTTTAATTGAGTTTTGACAAGGAACATGGCAAATAGTGTAGTCATGCATAAGGTATACCATTGATCTGTGTATGGGCAGCAGAGGAGAAAGTGTAGTGCCGTACAGTATAGTGTAGTGTGGTGTACTGTAGCATAGTGTAGTTAAGGGTAATGAGGTGCAGTATTTTGAAGCTTAGCCTAGCATGTAAATGGCATGACATATCAAAGCAGGGTAACATTACAAAGCATGACGTAGTGTGGCATGGCATAGCATGGCAGTTAATAGTCTCACTCCAAGTTAGACGGAGATCAGTCTGGCCTGATGCTCTGATTTAACTCCGTCTTCGATTGGGGGAAATACACAGTATATTCCGTTTAAATTGCCGCACGTGCTTGGCCCGGTCCAGTGGCCAGCGATAAACCGGTTATTGAAAACCACTGAACCGAGGGTTACACCAAACGAGGAAAACCTTCATTCATATAAATTACATTCATTATGCGTAAAAATACGGAGTAGACACCTATCTTGCCTCAACGTCGCCAAAGCGTCAACATTGATGTCTTGACGGCATTGATGCTCTGGAGGGTCCTAAATTACTAGTTTTACACGGTGGAAATGTGATTGTCATCTAAATTGGTAAGTAGATTTCCTGTTTTCTAGCACGTATATAGTCCGTCCAGGTTCTCCGTGAAGGCATGCACTGATAGGTATCCCTTTGCAGAAAATAAGGACAAGCAAATAGCCTATCTCAAAGGGAACTGATCCGGCGTTGAAACAAAAACTTCACTTATAACATGCAACCTTGGTGGAGATAGAATATTCCTTCCTGTTTTCACCCCTATCATCGAAACGAAAGTTGATAGGGAGTGGAAACGACGAAGGTAGATTGAGAAGCACTACCGTGAGGAATAACATTTTACGGAGGTACAATTTGTAGATTCAGTGAGGTTGTAGCTTTCTATAAATGTTTGTTTTAACGACTATTACATGTATTTTAACAAATATGATAATTGCATACGTACTGGAGGTAATACAACTATCGCAATGGACTGTTCCAAAATTAATAAATCACACAAATATGAGGAACTATAGTACTAACAACGATTCTTGGCAATGTAGCTTACAATTTTCAGAGTGGAATTTTAAATACTCTCCGACCCTGATAGAGGGTGCCAACAGGAGTAACTTCCTCGTACCGGGTCGGACGAGCACCAAAAAAATCGTTATTCAAGAGTATAACTAATAATAATAATAATAATAATAATAATAATAATAGTAATGATAATAATAATCAAGAAACTACCGAATTGTTTATAAAATTTATAAACATACACAATTTTCGTAAATCTGTAGAATTTTCCGATTCCATTAACTTTTTAATTTATTTAATTGAAGTTTGAACAACATCGGGTCAGGAGCGAAGTAAGTGAACCCCGAAGTATTTAACGTTCATCGAAGTATGAACAACGTCGGATCACGAGCAAAGTAAGTGAATCCCGAAATGAATAAGTAGTTCACTTGTTTTGTTCGTGATCCATTGTATTACTTTTATTTACATTATTTCCTATCCATCATATTATGAAAAAAAAAATCATATGAAAGGGCTAAACTGCAACAATAAAACAAATGGACGCAGTTATCCTAATGACAGCGGAAGAGCGTTATTGACGCCATAATGTCGCCATCGTCCAATGATATTGAAGGGGACCCTTGTATATTTCGACGTCACTGACGTTGCGGGAGTCAGTCTTTTCATTGAAGTGTGAACAACATTGCTTCCCAGTAGTTGGGGTTTTCTGTAAATGCAATGAGAATGTAAATATTTAAAGTATAAACTGCAAAGGAATGACCGCATTGGAAATGTCAACGGAAAAACTGCCCCGCATCGGAAATGTCAGCTGAAAAACTGCTGGACGAAAAATGTAGCCCTCGTACTCAATTCTAATACAGATTCCCGCAAAATTACAAAATCAAATTGATCCGAGTGGAGGAATCTTTATTTAACCGTGAATCGTAACAGCAACATTAAGAGTGAAACAACTGTATGAATAATGGCGATTCTAGATCAGGTTTGAGAACTCAACAATAATCAAACTTCACAGAAGAAGAAACGTCATTAGGTCTCTGAGGTTCAAACTCAGGACATAAAGAATTCAGTTCTATCCATCATAAAAGTGAGGAAAAACAAAAACAAAACAAACCCAGCTGTATATAGCATTGTTAGCTTTGATGTTTGGGATAGGCTTTGCGTTCTGATTCGATCATCTTTTCTCATTTAATTAATGATCTCTTTTGCGCTCAAATTGATAACAGTTCTAGCAACTATAATATCCAATGATCTGGGATCTGCAGAAAATGTGATCAGTTTTTGCAAATTCAAAAGCTAATCATATTTTTACCTGCAAAAATAATGTTGATTTAATGTACAAAAATTATACGAAATGAACAAAATTTCAACAATATGTTAACTTAAAATGCTGTTGGTTTTAAACAACAGGACCTTGAACCTTGACAAAAGAACTCCAGAAAAATCGAGGCACTAGATGGTATCTTTTATCTTCCGCGACAAAATCGATTCTTTAAATAAAAATGACCAGCGGAAAACACAACCAAGAGAATAGATTGGCGGAACAGCCTGAACTTCGCTTGTTCGAACAAGGTACAGTAAAACCTGCCTTAGTGGCCACCTCTATTAAGCAAGCAACCTGTCTTAAGCAAGCAGGCATTCAGTTCCCGAAAAAGGAAAATGCATTAAAATTCACCTGTGTTAAGCAAGCCCTTGTCTTAACTTAACACAGGTTGGACTGTATAACAAAATATGTTAAATAAAAAGCTGAAAGGTTGCCTTTGGAAACAAAGAACACATAAAAGAAGGAATATCGGAGACTCGGATTTATTGAGTCACTTCATACACAGCAATATAGTTTGCAAGGCTGCATACGCTTCCTAGCACCGGCTTAAGCTATATTCGATTTTCAAAGTAACCAGAATAGGCTTAATGATTCCAAAGGAATAGAAAATATAAGTTGCACTATGATGAAGCACGGGGAGACTTATTACGACCGCCACATGGCATTTAACACTAGCTGCAATGAGGTAAAATAAAAAGCTAAATCAAATGCAAAATATGCAAAATCTACCGGTCATTCCACCGGCAACAGCAGTTTGGTTACTTTGGCGTCATGTATGCTCACCAGAGAAGCGCCTCACTGGATATTGGGAATGGAGGTGAAGTAAGCTGATTGTATGACTGGTGAATGAGTTAAGATATATATAAATGGATATACTGAGTTTAACGTACATTAAAAGAATAAACAGCTACACATGTTTATTACTGTGCTTTTGGAAAGCACACAGAAATGAGGCGAGACAGAACGCCTATTGTTCCCTTTCTTCGTTTTGCCAGCGTCCAATTTGACTGCATAGTGTTTCGAGACGATTATTGCTGTGATTTTGGAAGGCGCACAGAAATGAGGCGACGCAGAACGACAGCTTTGCCAGTCTCCAATTTGACTGCATAGTGTTTCGATACGTAGGATTTAGATTAGCCTAGTCTTACGCCTCATTACGTCAATACAGACGATTATTTCCAGTCGCTAAACACTTATTTTAATGGTAATCTCCACGAAAAGAAAAGATGAGGCTGACATAATTGTCTTACTATTTAAATGCGCTTGTGGAACTTTCTCTTTCTGTTACAATGACAATGCTTTTCTGAGATGGCCGACATTCTTGAGGAAAACGCAACTGATATCACAGCATGAGACCTTCTTTAGGTATTTTTCATGAGACAGTTAAATGGGCCCCGTCAAGCGATTTTGGTACTTATCGCCTATGCGATCAGCGAAGGTTCAGGCGAGCCTGCGCATCCGCGCAGTCTCGCCAGAACCTTCGCTGCTCGCTCATACAAGCAGTGAATCAAGAGGAACCTTCAGACAGAAAGCCATGTCCCTGGCCCCTCTGAATAGCTGGGCATGCGCAGTTAAAATTTGTCATGACGGAATGCTCGAAATCACGAATTCGCTTGGCGGGGCTCAAATCATGACATAGTTTACTATTGGTATTGAAAGCCCCCGTCCATCGGGGCTTGAAGAAATAGATAAGTTGCATGATGCTTCCACGCAGAGCTCAGACCCACACACGATTTCTGGTAAATCGCTTAGAGGATCTAAGCCTGCCCAGGCAATGCGGTGCGAGTCGGCCCGCCCATACTTATAAACCCTATTGGTTTCATTGGGCGACAGGGCTTGAGATGACATTTCATCTCTATGCCGGGTAAAAGTCCGACAAAATTGGAAGCAACGTCTCCTAAAATGACCTTTACAATGTTGACGGGGACGTTAAACTTCAAATCAAATAAAACAAACAAACAAAGCCCTTGTATTGTTGCTATTTGGACAAAAATTCTATATTAAATTAATCCTATCAGTCTGGTAATCAACAAGTTTCATTTTCATTACGATTTCAAATTCATCGCATCGCAAGCAATAAAGTTTTCGACTATTTAACAAACAATTCATATATATCACTTGTTTCTTCATCTATTAAGTTCGCCATAGTTGTTGACCTTTGTGACCTTTCGTGCATGCCCCTGACGGTTGTTGTGAAGATAAACATGGTTAAAGACCATTTTTGGTGCAACATTTAACTGTATAAACAATTGTTTTATAAGTGTATATGTTAATGTGAAAATTTTATCTGATGCGTTAAGCTTTTTCATGGGTTGTTCAAGAAGACGACGATGGAAGGGGATACTGGTTCTGTTTGCGCCGCTTAGTTGGAATAGATTTACCCTATTGTGGGCCTCACTAAATTATACTGATTGTGCCGAGCAGACTGCCGATTCGGCGGAGTTTATTCGAAATACGTGGAAAGAGTTGACCCATCTTCTTTCTTATGAATATTTTCATTGCTCTTAAAGGAACTCATTTTTTATTTTTATTTGCCTTCACTGCAGCTGGTGTTGTGCCGTGTGGCGGCCGTAAAACGTCTCCCCGTTCATCAACCATAGTGTAGTTTATATTTTACTTTTGGTCCTTTGAGATCAGCGTGAATATTCTGAGAAATCAGAAATAAATTATTAGTTTAGACTCAAATTCTAGACAGGTTTTTAATTATCTGGACCTCATTTTGATTTATATCAGTCTTTGAATCGACTGCCTATTCGAAATTCGCAAAATTGCAGTATGCTTCCTCTGGCTTTCGTTGCCGGATCATTACAGGGTCACTGATGAGGCTTTATTAACCGAAACTACGTAGTATGACCCATCTTCTTTCTTATGAATATTTTCATCGCTCTTAAAGGAACTCATTTTTGATTTTTATTTGCCTTCACTGTGCCGTGTGGCGGCCGTAAAACGTCTCCCCGTACATCAACCATAGTGTAGTTTATATTTTATTTTGGTCCTTTGAGATCAGCGTGAATATTCTGAGAAATCAGAAATAAATTATTAGTTTAGACTCAAATTCTAGACAGGTTTTTAATTATTTGGACCTCATTTTGATTTATATCAGTCTTTGAATCGACTGCCTATTCGAAATTCGCAAAATTGCAGTATGCTTCCTCTGGCTTTCGTTGCCGGATCATTACAGGGTCACTGATGAGGCTTTATTAGCCGAAACTACGTAGAATGACCCATCTTCTTTCTTATGAATATTTTCATTGCTCTTAAAGGAACTCATTTTTTATTTTTATTTGCATGATTGTTTGGTGAAATTTTATATGTCTGTGCATATTAGTTTTTAGAAGTCGTTTTAAACAATTTGAACACAAACAGATTATTAAAAGCGTTCGAAATCAGGGTATACCGAATCGTTTATTTCCTCCGTTTATTATAACCTCTTGTAATTTTAAAATATAAATTTGTATTGCCTTTCTTGGCAAGTACTTTTATTTTACAGATTTTGTTTATTTTATATAGTCAATATTTGGTATTTAAATATTTTGCATCTCGCATGTTTTACAATTATAAACAAACAAAATAACAACGCCGAGAAAAGCTCATTTTAGTATCGAAATGCATACACACGTGTACTCATATTAATTATTATAAGAAACCTGAACTACATGACTTTCTGTAAATTAATATATATCGAGATGATCATATTACTAAAAATATTTTTTTTACAAACTAGTAAGAAAAGGTCACTCAGGAAAGGCCACACACAATCCAAGAACGCAGCCGTCTCAAGTCACCTATAGAAAGTGACACGGAGGCACACACAAAAAACAGACGAAACACAAACCAACGACACAAATCCAAATAACAGTTTAGACACTGCTAAAGAACGACCGCCTTGGAACGGTCAGAAGTAAATCTGCTGGGGGGGGGGGGGGGGTGATTCAACTCGGAGTTTATGAAATTTCAACTCTCGCCCCCGGTTCCTGTACAGTATCAATCAAAATAACAATAACAAATTGGTCCGCATGGAGGCTTTCTAGCTCAACAGTGAGTCATGATAAAATGCATGGTAAAATGGTTATGTAAAGATTAATATTATCATGAATCAGTGTTGAGGAATCAACAACAATCCGACGTCGGCTATCACTTAACCGTTCATCTGTATGC
Organism: Lucinisca nassula; assembly: GCA_963580285.1. Taxonomy (NCBI): domain Eukaryota; kingdom Metazoa; phylum Mollusca; class Bivalvia; order Lucinida; family Lucinidae; genus Lucinisca; species Lucinisca nassula. The sequence goes on along the minus strand of OY757025.1, from coordinate 47,775,742 downwards.
TCTATAGAATCAGGTAGCTTTGACCAACTCCATATACTCGTATGTCTGCATGGAGAATAAGTTGGGAAAAGTAGATGACATATAATTTATTGGAAGAAGAAAACATCTGAAAATGTGTCGGCTGTCCATAATCAGGGAATTGTGAGTTAAACATTACCTTAATGATTTAGAGCTTTGTTCATTTGCAGCGCCTATTTTGCCTTTGTTTCTCTAGAAGTTTCATTTAGAACGTGTTTGATTTATCACTTTGTTTTCAAAATTACATAGACGATTGCATACTATTAGCTCTTCTACTTTAACATTGGAGAATCCGATGCGATTTAAGTGCATTGTTTTTAGCAAATGCACTAAACCAAGGGAAAGATGAACTGTAGCTGGTGTAGGAAACACAGTGCTTAGAAAATGTTTTCGTAAATATTATATAGTCGAGGCAAAAGAAGATGTTATCTGCAACACAAGTAGACACAATTATTATAAGGAAACATCTTAAAGCACAGTTTAGGCAGTCAGAAATCAACAGTATCAGATTGAAACTGATGTGTTCAAAATCAAAGACTATGTTTTCTCCACTAATGTAAGTCTTCCTATTTCCTAAATGTGAGGAAATCACTCTCAATCTTTTCTTTGCAAGAAGATAGGTCAGAAACTTTTTAGAGTTCCAGCCACTGCCCGAAACGATATTCTAATAGATAAACCTGTGATCCTTCCTCCGGGACCTGACCGTTAATCTGAAATCAGATGTTCTGTCTTCGGCCGCATACATTCTGTTAGAATCGGCTAATGCTAGTGATACGTGTAATACAAATAGAACCGGGATAAGCAGTTAATAGAATAAGTCTGAACTTTGATGGTAACAATCCAGATGATAATGACTATTTCAATTTAACAGGTCTCATAAAAATCCTACTTTGATTATCTCTGTTCGAAAATAAGACAGGAAAGCATTGGGGAAACAAAAATACGAACTGTGCGTACATGCGTTGGTATGCTTTTAAAGAAAACCAAAACTTGATGTCTCACAATATATCAACCATTCTGGCATATCGAATACTACAGTACTGTTAGTGGAGCAGTTGCCTCAGCCAGAATAGCGCTGCTTCGTGATTGTATACCATTTGATGTGGGATTACGGCATTCGGTATAGAAGGAAAACCACAGCCAATAATTGTTATGGACGGCACATACATGTATATGAACATTCAGAAGAATAATCAGTTTGCATTCCAGCGACGCACCTTCAATCAGCTCAAATATCGGTCTTTCGTAAAGTCGATGGTATTTGTGTCGACTACAGGGTATGTTATATCAGTCTTACCGCAGTGGCCAAACCGAAATGATGCCCAAATTTTGAGTCATTTTTGTATAATAAAAAGAAGACATCCAGCAATAGCTAAGAGAGGAAGATATTATTATAATTGTTAGGGAGTTTAGAGATTCTATACAACTTCTGGATGAACTTGGTATCAAGTACCAAATGCATGCCGCGGCCCCCGCCCATTGGGGCTTGAAGGAATAGATGGGCTGCAGGATGCTTCCACGTATAGCTGAAACCTACCGCACACGATAACTGTTAAACCGCTTAGAGGACCTAAATAGAAGTAGAGGCAATGATCAGGAGTCGATACAATTTACCCACAGCTCCCATCAGAGACACCAAAGGGAAAGAAACACAAACATGAAGCAACAGACCCCAACGGAAACACCAACAGCGGAAAGCCAAAAGGACAGTTACTTTCCCACCAAATGGCCAATAGGCTATCCGAAATAAACAAATAAAAGCGACACAAACACCCAAAGACAAACCATAACAAAAATAAACCGCGACAGAAGAAGCGCATTGGAACGGTCAGCGGAAACGAATTCCACTGGGGGGGAGGGGGGGCTTAAATAGATTTTACGTGGCCACAATCCTCGCCCTTACTTCCGTCGCGATTAAGACAAATGAAGGCCTCCTAACTCATCAGTGCAACATCTCCATGAACATGAAAAGCAAACAACCACAGAGATGAAACAACGGTGAGGACTCGACAGCAAGAAACAACAGAAATGCTGGAGCAAAAGAAAACCAACAGTTAGACTCCGATGGGCCTGCCCAGGCAAAATGATGCGAGTCGGACCGTCCATGCTATAAACCATATTGGTTTCATTGGGTGGCAGGGCTTGAGATGTCATTTCATCTCAGTGTCTGGTAAAAGTCCCACAAAATTGGAAGCAGCGTCTCAAAATTGACATATACCGTATTGACGGTGACGTTTAACCTCAAATCAACAAACAAAAAACAAATGCATGCTCTCATTTCAAAAGGATTTCCAAGTTTACGGATGAAGAGAGCAATAGCTCTCGACTACTATCTAAAGTTCGATGCGTGGTAGAATCCTTTAATGGTAAACTGAAAAAAGTTGGTGTACTAAGGCGAAGTTTTGCCAATTCACAGACACGGAAGTTACATACGACTGGTTGCAGCAATAAGGCAGGCTTTTGGAAAAATGTTGCAGAAAAAAATGTACTGTAGGGTAGCAAAATGTTATACTTAGCCTTGCAAGTTAAGGTAGAAAGTTCTGGTATCATATGAAAAAATGCGATTCTGGAAACGCTTCCTCTGTTGCTGTGGATTTCCCAGATTCACATAGGAAGACATCAGGAGTCTCACACGTGGTGTCTACCATTTAAAAACTGCAAAACTATACACGAAAGAAGACATAGATGATAATGGCTCATATGAATGTTTTATAAACACGGACGACCCATTTCGCCTTTGCGCTAATTGTCTGTTTTATTGGAGGTTTAACGTCCCGTCAATACTGTAAAGCTCAAACTCAGGTAAATAGCAGGTATGTATCTGGAAAAGAATACAAGATGTTTGTGGAATAGGACAATGGTTCTATTAATGGTTGGTGTTGTAACCCCACAGCAGGAGCTGGCGTAGTAGGCATGTGCTCACACTGCGCGGCCGTAATTTGGTCCTTGTCCAATACTATACGCCAAGACAAAGATCGGCAGGTAATGATAACATGGTTTGATTTTGTGGATGGTGCACGGAAAATACCAGAAGCAATTGTTTCTAGTGAAGATAAGTTGACAGAGGAATAGAATGAGAACACCACGTACGTATCTTTAATATGAAGTTTATCATTCAAATCAGACTACAGTCGATTTTCGATGACTCGAACCCCTTTAGGACCATGAAAATTCATTCGAGACAGCGGTAGTTCAAGCCACTGAAGGTCACTGCCAAGAGGCATAACGAGATACTTTTGAACATCTTTCGATGTTAGATAATGAAAATGTTTGCTGTGTGTACTCACCGAGGCGAATCTAATGAGTACACACAGCACACATTTGCAAGATAAAAGACTAAAATCTCCTTACTCATCCCCCACCATTTCTTATCTTGAGGATTTCCCTAGGGGCTCAAGTACGAGTTCGACCCAGCCATGGGAAACGAGCCATCGGTGTTCGAGCCATCGAAGTTCTACTGTATGTGTAAAAATGCCAAGCCATGTCTAAATCTGAGTCATTTCATGTTTTCGAAACTGATTCTTGGTATTACACATGTCCACAATTAACACAAGTTACGCCAATCTTGTCGGTGTGTTGTTTACAATGATAGGGGGCCGCAACAAGCAAAAAGTGACTTCTGGTATGTGCTTTCAGGAAAGCTGAAACGATCTTATCTCTTTTTATTTTATACTTTGCAATGAAAAAAAAATGAATATCTGAAACAAATAAAAGTGATATTTCACCGAGTGTGTTGAAAATACATTTCATCGAGTGTGTGAAAACAACAGAATTTTTCACGAGTACGAAGCATGTTACAAACAGCTGTTTACATCGGCAAAGACACGTATAAAAAAGAGGAATATTTACTTTTTTTCGATAAATACCAAACCTATATCAGCTTGTGTTATTTAATTTTCGTGTTTATTTCCCTTTGGAGTCTCTGGTGGGGTGTTGGGTAGGTGTATCGATTTCCGATCATTGCCTACACTTATAATTTACTCCGTTGACTAAACTTACCTTAAACAGGCTTTAAATGGAACCAATGCTGGATGTGTTTATCATTTGGTGATTAGAGTTTGGTGACTGTCATTTAATTTGTTTGGACTTAAACAAAACAGAAAACAAATACGGTATATGAGTAAAGCATGAACTGAAATGCAGCAAGACCAGAGGGAGGTGTAGAAAACCGAGACTAGGTTTCAATAGTCCCGAGGGTCAATGGTAAGATTTAAACATCGAAACTCTTAAGCGCTTGTTGCTTCTTACATCTATTTTAGCAATTGTAGCCAATACGTGCATCATCATAGTGCACATTATAGTGATGTCATGTAATCTAAATGTCGAGAAAATTTCCCGCAAAATTGGAAGCAACGTCTTCAAAATGCTCATTGGGCCCTAAATAGTGTTGAAGGAGGCATAATACCTCAACTCAAACACACAAACAACAAGTGAAAAAAATCTATGATGATACGTCTTCTGTATTAAAAATATAAAGATAAAATATATTGAATTAAGATGAATCAGGAATTTTACAAACGCAATTTCCACAAGGATTTAATGACGATATAGATCAGGAAGGTAATAGTTAAAAATGCATGCGCTTAACGCATTTTCTCTTTTGGAAATTCGCAAATGAAAGACACGGTTTGTATTTTGCAATTACTTCGATTTGCTAGAATGTCTATTCATGTAACTGACTTAAACACTCGTAATAAATTGTTAACTGCTGAAATTCTTAGTCAGGGCTACCGGTACCATAAACTATGCAGTCTTAACAAAATTTCATAATCGTCATTCTGATTCAATGTTGAAGTTAATTAACGGCCCCCGCCCATCGGGGCTTGAAGAAATAGATGGGCTGCATGGTGCTTTCACGCAGAGCTGAAAGCGACCCCCACATGATTTCTGGTAAACTGCTTAGAGGATCTAAGCCTGTCCAGGCAAAGCGGTGCCAGTCGGTCCATGGTTATAAACCCTATTGGTTTCATTGGGAGACAGGGCTTGAGATGTCATTTCATCTCAATGTTGGGTAAAAGTCCCACAAAATTGGAAGCAGGGTCTCCAAAATGACCTAGACAATGTTGACGGGGACGTTAAACCTCAAATCAAACAAACAAACTTAATTAAATCTCTTCTGCAACAATGTCTATCGTAACACGAATTTTATGGTGACTTAGTATATAAATTCAGAAGAATATGTAACTGCAATGACTTCAGCACCCAATTTCGTAAATTCAACCTTCGATATAAAATAATTGGGTACAACATGTTGTACAACAGCATAGTAGTTAACCCAAACACGCTTGACAACTTTGCTTCCCTCTTTAATTGCGTGCAGGTGGATCAGGCCTCGGATTCTATGACGGATCCAGCGTAACGGCTTACTGAGAATTAGAAGGAATTTAATTTTACGTAATGTTGGTTAGTGCCTGATGCTCTGGTCGGGCCCATCGGAGTCTAACTGTTGGTTTTCTTTTGCTCCAGCATTTCAGTGGTTTCTTGCTGTCGAGTCCTCGCCGTTGCTTCACCTGTGTGGTTGTTAGATATTTGTGTCTAGATGTTGCACTGATGAGTAAGGATGCCTTCATGCGGACTGAACAAATGATTTGTCTTAATCGCGACGCAAGTAAGGGCGTGGATTACAGCTGGGTGAAATCGATTTAAGCCCCCAGTGGGATTTGTTTTCTCTGACCGTTCCAAGGCGGTTCTTCTGTCGCGGTTTATTTTTGTAACTGATGGTCTTTGAGTGTGTGTACCGCTTGTATTATTTTGTTTTGGATAGCCAATTTGCCATTGTGTGGGAAAGTAGCTGTCGTTTTGGCTTTCCGCTGTTGATGTTTTTCCATTAGGGTCTGATTATTTCAGGTTTGTGTTTCTTTCCCTTTGGTGTCACTGATAGGAGCTGTAGGTTAACTGTTTCGATTCCTGATCATTGCTTTCACTTCTTTTTAGAACAAAATGTAAAATAAAAGGAAAATTACTTCCATAAAGATTTAACGGAAATATTGAAATAGGTGAAGGTAAACCCAGATTTGAATAAATTGCAATAGGCCGGAGTCCCAATATTGAGTTTTAAGTTTGATATCTGAGTGTCCTAGGTCCAAGGTCAAGGAGTGACCTTGATCTTTGACGCTCAATATGAACAATAATTACCGAAGCATTGTCCACTTAAGCAGGTGCAACCGAATTTGAGAAGCATTTGCAACCAAATTGGACCTTGACAACTTAGGTGAAGGTCTAGACAAAGTCGTCATTTAAACAAGTTTTGATTGGTCCGAGACCTGAATGCTACACACCAAGTTTCAAAGCATTCCTTTCATTGGTTTCGGAAAAGAAAGTTTTGAAGCGTTCTCATCATATAAGGGCATGGTGGCCATGGAACTCATATTAATTTTCATTTCCTTGTTCGTAAAAGCTTTCATGAAATTTGGTTACAAATGGCCCTGTGTTTCTGAGAAAAATAATTTTTAATTTGCAAATCTGAATCAAATTGCGCAAAGATCAAGGAATGACGCTTGCTTTGAATACTCATGTTGTTTCAGTTACTTATTTGGCTAAAATCGTCTACCACTTTTCAAAGCTGCAAAAGCTTTAGAAAAAAAATACACGGTTTTCACTTTTTCCCCAATATAAAAGCCTATGCGACCTAAGTTGACATTGACAGTTCAAGGTCATCGAGGGGTTATCATTTGAATTAATTTGCTTGAGTCCCGATGCTAAGTTTCATGATTATTGACCCACTGTTTATATGGTTGGTGACTTGTTTTAAACCTTCAGCGTGCGTGCTGTAGGCGCCTTTAGTCGCCAAAGACGATAATCGGAGTCTAACTGTTGGTTTTCTTTTGCTCCAGCATTTCAGTGGTTTCTTGCTGTCGAGTCCTCACCGTTGTCTCACCTCTGTGGTTCTTTGATTTTTGTGTTCACGGAGATGTTGCACTGATGAGTTAGGAGGCCTTCATGCGGACTGAACAAATTATTTGTCTAAATCGCGACGGAAGTAAGGGCGAGGATTGTGGCCACGTAAAATCGATTTAAGCCCCCCAGTGGAAATCTTCCACTGACCGTTCCAAGGCGGCTCTTCTGTTGCGATTTATTTATGTTGTTGTTTGCTACTTACTGTGTGTATCACTTTTGTCTTTTTATTTTGGATGGCCATATGGCCTTTTTGTGGGAAAGTAACTGTCCTTATGGCCTTCCTTTGTTTAGGTTTCCATTATGGTCTTGTCGCTTAATGTTTGTATTTCTTTCCCTTTGGTGTCTTTTATGGGTGGAGTTAGTTAATTGTATCAATTCCTGATCTTTGTTTTACTTCTACTATTGAGCAACTTATCACGCTCATAAGAAAGCAAGTTTACTCCTTGAGGTGAGGCTCTCCTACACAGGAGGGATGGTTGTTTCTAACAAGGGCACAGGTTTTACCCACATTACCGTCTGTTTGATTTTACACCCGGCAATGGCGTTAAAAATGACGATCTTTCAGATACCAGCTACACAGCCCCTCCCCACTTACCTAATTTATCATAATTTTGTGCATACATGACTCTGAACAGCTACTGGTGATAAATATGTAGCCATAATAATGGCAACTACACAAGCTATCATTTTATCATACAAAGCACATACTGAGCGCTAATGTCTTGTAGTATTTTTTTGTCTTAAACGGTTCCCGGTCAGATCACAGTACCCATAATACTTCCAGTAGAAATGGCGTAAGATGTTTTGCCTACAATGTATCAAAGTATGAGCAGATTCGGTTCAGGTTAAAGGAAATTATGGCTGCCGAAATAAGGGTACCCCCTCCAAAGGGCGGTGAGTATTCAAAAGTGCCCAGCATGCTAAAGGTTAAGGTAGCCGGGCGCTTTAAGCGCATAGTCTAGTCCAGGATGACTTTTCCCACTTTCTATTAGGCTTTCGCATGGAGTAATATATCGGGGCGGGTGCACCCCTCTCGCCTCAGTAGCGGTGCAAAAAAAAAAAAAAAACGAAAGTTGTCTGAAAGTTACAGAAATTCCGACAGGCGGTCAGAAAAATAATAAACTGCAAATCGGCTTTTGAACGTTGTCAGTTCTTAACTGCAAATCATTATCCATAGTCAGGGCCTGTTAAAATGCCTGACCGAGGTGGCCTTTAAAAGGTCAGAGATCCGGCAGGCTAACCGTGGCATCTGCGTTGGCCCTGTTGCTGGCGTCACTGGTAGACTGTCCGATCAAACGGTCCTTTTTATGGTCTTATGGTCACAAGTCTTCGCTTCTTGGCCTGCACAATGCTATTTAGTCCCGGCACAAACGACAAGGTGTGCGGAGTCCGAATTACGCACGGGGATGCAGACGATTTCCTATTTTCTCCTTATATGGGCATGGCGGTCGAATTGGTCATGTGACCAAACTCATATTAATAAGATTCATGTCCTTTCATAAGAAATTTAGTTAAAAATGGCCCAGCAGCTTCTGAAAAAAAAAACTTTTAATTTTTACAACTGATTGACCTTAGGCCAGATCGAGAAATGACATTGAACTTGGATTTTAATGTAGTTATGTTTATTAGCTACTTGCACCTACCAATTTTTAGATGGCAGGTTGCAACAGTTTCCTGAAAACACACTGTTTTGTCTTTTTCCCATACAAAAGCCAATGTGACGAAATTTGACCTTGGCATAAAAATGGTCATGTCATTCAGGGGTCATCACTGATTACTCCATTATTGGATTTAGTCCCTAATGCGAGATACCACATTTCATCATAATCGACCCACTGGATAAAGAAAAGACTTCTAGGGTTTTACCTTATATGAGCATGGCGGCCATACTGGTCATGGGACCGAATTCATATTGATTGAATTTCATTTTCTTCGGTTCCTAAAATCTTTATATGAAATTTTTTAACAAACGGCTCAGTGGTTTTTGATAAAAAATAGGTTAACGAATGACATTGATCCTGAATATGCATGTAGTTCCATTTACTCATTTAGCTACTTTCATCTACCAATTTGCATATCACAGGCTAACAAAGTTCCCGAAAAATACAGTTTCGACTCCCCCCCCCCCTCCTCCCCCACCCACAAAAGTCTGTGAGACATTGGCCTGAAATAGGTCAAAGTTATCCACGGATCATCATTTGAACAACCAATGACTGATTCGAGCCCCCAGTGGTACATGCCAATCAGCCCACTGGTTCCGAAGATTTATGAAGGGTTTGTATGGGATTAGCGACCATCTTTGTCATGTGGCCTACACCGGGCAAACACACTCGTTTCCCCATCCCATGGATATTCCACATGAAATGTTACCTCAATTAGCCCATTGGTTCCAGAGGAGATGTTCGAAAATATTGACAATAGAGACATGCCATACCATAAGCTTACCAATGAGCCATCATCTAAGGTGAGCCAGAAACCAAGGTTAACAATTCGTGCTCTCGTTTTTAAGTTCTCTTCCGGGTTTTCACAAACGTATCTGCTGTACTAGGCTGCACTCCTCACAAGGTGTTAAACCGAACATGCTCTTTGTCCATTTATCAATACTGAGCCAAAAGGACAGTTACTTTCCCACAAAATGGCCAGTTGGCCAAAGTTTATCAATGCCGACGCGGGTCATGTCAATACAGTGAGTCTCAAAGTAATTTCAGTTTTCAGAATTCGTAACATAATTTCGAAGGGATAAAAATAAAGATTTTCATACCGTATAGATTCCATAAATGTAGGGAAAAATAGTGTCTCTTCTTTGGGTGGTTTTGGCAATTGATGGTATAAGCGGAGGCAAGTTGAGTCTGACGCATTAAAGGAACGGAAATTGAGTAGTCGATAAACGTAACAGTTTTTTTTAACAACCTTTTACCAGCTAAACCTAAATCAGTATTCCGTCACCTTTCATACGAAATATGTTTTGGTTCCAGCAGACAAGGCTGCAAGCAATGTTGTCGTTGTTTAGCGGCTATAGTATTTTAATACATTGGAACAGGAACTGAGCGGTACAAAGGCCAACGGAGAGACTTCCGAAGATGGGAATGCAATTGCCTTTCGGCACGGCAACGATATAGATCTCAAAGTATCTGCAAATGTTACCAAAGTAGAGGTAAAACAAAGATCAGGAATTGATACAATTAACTTACTCCACCCATAAAAGACACCAAAGGGAAAGAAATACAAACATTAAGCGACCAGACCATAATGGAAACCTAAACAAAGGAAGGCCATAAGGACAGTTACTTTCCCACAAAATGGCCATATGGTCATCCAAAACCAAAAGACACAAGTGATACACACAGTAAGTAACAAACAACAACATAAATAAATCGCCACAGAAGAGCCGCCTTGGAACGGTCAGTGGAAGATTTCCACTGGGGGGCTTAAATCGATTTTACGTGGCATAAACGACCGTACAAAGCAAGTCCAACTGTTAGTTTTCTTTTGCTCCCGCATTTGGGTTATTTCCTGCTGTCGCGTCCTCGTCGTTTTTTTCAACTCTGTATTCGTTTGATTTTTATGTACTCGGAGATATAGCACTGACGAGTTAGAAATCCTTCATGCGGACTGAACGAATGGTCTCCACTACGACAGAACCAAGAGCAAGGATTGTGGCAACCTAAAATCGATTTAAGCCACCAATAAAAAAACTTTCTACTGACCGTTTCAAGGCGGCTTTTCTGGTGTGTAATATTATTGTTATAGTTCGTCTTTGCATGTATGCATTGCTAATATCTTTTTATTTTGGAAAGTCGCTTGGCCCTTTTATGGGAAAGTAGCTGTCCTTTTGGCTTTCCGATTGTGAAGTTTTAATTATAAAAAAAGTTGCTTTATGTTTCGTTCCCCCTTGATGTCTTGGCTGTGAGGTCTGAGGTCATTTTATCGATTTCTGATCATTGCATTCACTTCTATATATCGCAAATCCAAGTGCCTGTTGCACTAGTGAACTTTTCCAATTATTAACTTCTTGCCTTACCGCTATCAAAATTCATGAAATTAGGATCAGTGAAAAACTGTTCGAACGGTCAGGAATAACATTTGTTTTGGTCAATGAAATAAAAAGGTTATACTGAAGTTTTACTGAAGTCAAGAGGATTTTGCGCCTTAAGTTTTTTTTTACTTTTTAAGATTTTCAACACTCTTTACAAATTTGCCCCATACTTTAACCAAGAAGAAACTAATACATTTTACTGAGACTCCTTTTCAGAGAGAGGGGGCACTTTATCTTGCCTGTAATGACAAATTGCATGCTTTACTTCAGATGCCCGCAAAAATGTTTAAACTTGGTCGTGCATAAACTTATGTTTGTTTGATTTGAGGTTTAACGTCCCCGTCAACACTGTACAGGTCATTTTGGAGACGTTGCTTCCACTTGTGTGGGACTTTACCCGACATTGAAATGAAATGACATTTCAAGCCCTGTCGCCCAATGAAACCAATAGAGTTTATAAGCATGGACGGTCTGACTCAAACCGCGTTGCCTGGGCAGGCTTAGATCCTCTAAGAGACTTCATGATATACTCAAGTTGATGTCAGTGAAGTATTTAACTGAGCGTCTAAATAATCGAACGACCTTTTGAATACTGACAATCCTTAGTATGAAGTAATGGTTAATAAAATTTATCTTGCTCTGCTGAACCGCAGTTAAATAATGCATATATTTCTGATACCGATGCCCCGTTACTAGATTTACATTTATCAGATTTTGAAGGATTGATTGATTTTGATATGTTTGTATAATGCACTTTCGGAAATAAATATTAGATAAAAAAGTACATATGATCTAGGTTTTGTACACTGTCAGGTGAATGCCGTTATTGTCGAGTGTGCATTGGGATTGCAAAAGTTTTCCATAATCAGAAGATATGATTTTTAAACGTATTTGCGCCTGACCTAAAGACGCCCAGCAACAAAAACTATCTTTTTCTGTTACCCCATTAAATGTCTGTGTCAAGATTAAGTTGTCAGGCGTATCAAAATTGACAACCAATTTTAAAAGGGTTAATGAAAAAAACCTTCAACTCCGATAATTACCGGTATAATACAAATTATATTCGGATCTATTTGCCCTAGGGGCTTCAGGAAAGGTAAGACGTCGTCTAAGAGTGTGGCCCACAACATCGTCGGACGACGAACTTCTACTTATCCTAAAAGCTAATCACGAGACTGCGACACTAGTGAGCCAAGAATCAAACCAAACGTGTAAGATTAAAACATGAATGCACTGTCCCACAGCCATAGAGCTTCACCATATTGATCTCTTGTGAGACATTTGAAGCCCGTGGAATAACAAAGACGGAAGTTTAGGCAATGTCAGGAATCAGTGCAACTACCTTACACCTCTCATCCAAGACACCAAAGGAAAAGAAACACTAACATTAAACAGCTTCACCGTAACTCTAAAATCACAAGCGGAAAGCCAAAATGAAAGTTTCTTTCCCATAATCCAAAATAAAAAGATAAAAACAGTGAATACATTCAAGGACAACGAATGACACTAATAAACCAAAACAGAAGCACTGCCTTGGATCTGTCAGTAAAATTTATTTGGAGGCTTAATGTCTATTGGAACCCAAATGTTATGGTGACTTTGTTTATAAATTCAGAAAAATATACAAATGCGATGACTTCAGCATCCAATTTCGTAAAATCATTCTTTGATGTAAAAATAAAGAGTACAACATAAACGTCAGCCTCGATAGCGCAGTGGTTAGCGCGTTCGACTCATGATCGAGAGGTTGTGCGTTCGAATCCGCCACCGGTATCGAGGTGTGTCCTTGGGCAAGACACGTAATGACACTGCCCCACTCCACCCAGGTGTAAATGGGTAGCAGTTGTGTGAAAGCCACTGCCTCTCTCTCTCGCGCGCGTGAAAACACCCGGAATGAGTGTTCGAGAGCGATTCAATAAGCTTAAAGCTTTCATCGCAATCGAACTAAAATAAATTAGTATAAACATAAACGATATACGATAGACTGCATGCATGACAGTAAACCCAATCACGGTTAACAGCTTTGCTTCCCTCTTTAATTGCACGTCGATTGGTCAGGCCTCAGATTCTATGACGGTTTCAGCGAAAAGGCTTAAGCCTAAGCCGAAGACGTCTTTACGTCATCTTAAACTAGGTATTGAAGAATTTCATAAGAAGTTTGTTTTGGCCCCTGCAGACAAGGCCGCTAACAACGTCGTCGTTGTGTGACGGCTCCACTATGTTAACACGCTAAAGCAGGAGCTTGGTGGTACTAAGGCCTATGAACTTCAGCCTTTAGCTAAAGAGAGAGCTATAGTAGATAAACATGTTTGTCATTCAGCCACCAAGTTTGCTGTGTGTGTTACCGAAGGCCAAGACAAGCTTCCTACGCTATACTGATTACCAAAACTTCATAAAAGACCTTACAAAGCAATGTTTATCGCAAATTCTAGCTCTTGCACTACCATTTCTAAATTATTAACTTCCTGTCTTACTGCTATTAAAACGCATGTGATTAAATATTGTGATAAAGTCTTTGAAAGATCAGGAAGAAATCTGTTTTGGTCTATAAAAAATTCGAATGAGGTTTTAAATAAATTGAAATCCAGACATTTTCGTGCTTCAAGTCTGTCTACTTACGATTTTTCCACTCTTTACACTACACTTCCTCATAATCTTATAAAAGAAAAGCTTAATGATTTAATTGAATGGGCTTTTCACAGAGAAGATTCTCTCTATCTTGCATGTAATGTCAGAAATGCATTTTTCACCTCTAAAGAGCATAAGAATTATACACTTTGGTCATGTCAGAAAGTGTGTGATGGCCTTACCTTTCTACCTGACAATATTTATATTAGATTCGGTACTAAGTTATTTAGACAAATTTTGGGTATTCCGATGGGCACGAATTGCGCACCTCTTGTGGCTGATCTGTTCTTGTATTGTTATGAAAGAGAGTCGCACATCGGAGTCTAACTGTTGGTTTTCTTTTGCTCCAGCATTTCAGTGGTTTCTTGCTGTCGAGTCCTCACCGTTGTCTCACCTCTGTGGTTCTTTGATTTCTGTGTTCACGGAGATGTTGCACTGATGAGTTAGGAGGCCTTCATGCGGACTGAACAAATTATTTGTCTAAATCGCGACGGAAGTAAGGGCGAGGATTGTGGCCACGTAAAATCGATTTAAGCCCCCCAGTGGAAATCTTCCACTGACCGTTCCAAGGCGGCTCTTCTGTGGCGATTTATTTATGTTGTTGTTTGTTACTTACTGTGTGTATCACTTGTGTCTTTTAATTTTGGATGGCCATATGGCCATTTTGTGGGAAAGTAACTGTCCATATGGCCTTCCTTTGTTTAGGTTTCCATTATGGTCTGGTCGCTTAATGTTTGTATTTCTTTCCCTTTGGTGTCTTTTATGGATGGAGTAAGTTAATTGTATCAATTCCTGATCTTTGTTTTACTTCTACTTTTTATGTTGTCGCTTTCCATTGATAACCAATCTGAAATTATTAAAGCTTCTAGATATTTAGATGATTTATTAAATATTGATAATACCTATTTCGATGGTTTGATCAGTCAGATTTACCCCCCAGAACTTCAGTAAAATAAAGCAAATTCTTCTGATACCGAGGCCCCGTTTTTGGATTTACATCTATCTATTGTAGATGTGTTTGTTTCGTGCAAAATTTATGATAAACGCGATGACTTTGATTTTGAGATTGTAAATTTTCCTTTTTTGGATGGTGATGTTCCTTGTGCGCCATCCTATGGCGTTTATATTTCGCAATTAATTCGATTTGCTAGAGTGTGTAGTCATGTAACTGACTTCAACACTCGTAATAAATTTTTAACGGCTAAACTCCTTAATCAGGGTTATCGGTACCATAAACTACGCAAAGCCTTTTCAAAATTTTATAGACGCCATTCTGATTTAATTTCTAAATTCAATATTGGACTTAAATCTCTTCTGCAACAAGGTCTATCGGAACCCGAATTCTATGGTGACTTAGTATATAAATTCAGAAAAATATATAACCGCAATGACTTCAGCACCCAATTTCGTAAAATCATTCTTCGATATAAACAGATTGGGTACAACATGGATGCTATTGACAGACTGCATGCATGGTAGTTAACCCAATCACGGTTGGCAACTTTGCTTCCCTCTTTAATTGCACGCCGGTGGGTCAGGCCTCAGATTCTATGACGGCTCCAACGTAAAGGCTTATTGAGAATTAGAGAGATCTAATTCTTGGTAATGTTGGTTGGTGCCTGATGCTCTGTCTTTGGTCGGGCCAATCGGAGTCTAACTGTTGGTTTTCTTTTGCTCCAGCATTTCAGTGGTTTCTTGCTGTCGAGTCCTCACCGTTGTCTCACCTCTGTGGTTCTTTGATTTTTTGTGTTCATGGAGATGTTGCACTGATGAGGTAGGAGGCATTCATGCGGACTGAACAAATTATTTGTCTAAATCGCGACGGAAGTAAGGGCGAGGATTGTGGCCACGTAAAATCGATTTAAGCCCCCCAGTGGAAATCTTTCCATTGAACGTTCCAAGGCGGTTCTTCTGTGCGGTTTATTTATGTTGTTGTTTGTTACTTACTGTGTATATCACTTGTGTCTTTTTATTTTGGATGGCCATATGGCCATTTTGTGGGAAAGTAACTGTCCTTATGGCCTTCCTTTGTTTAGGTTTCCATTATGGTCTGGTCGCTTAATGTTTGATTTTCTTTCCCTTTGGTGTCTTTGATGGGTGGAGTAAGTTAATTGTATCGATTCCTGATCTTTGTTTTACTTCTACTTTACTCAGAATTAGCGTTTCTAATTTTATGTAATGTTGGTTGGTGCCTGCTACTCTGTCTCTGGTCGGGCCCATCGGAGTCTAACTGTTGGTCTTCTGTTGCTCCAGCATTTCAGTGGTTTCTTGCTGTCGAGTCCTCACAGTTGTTTCATCTCTGTGGTTGTTTCATTTTTGTGTTCACGGAGATGTTGCACTGATGAGTAAGGAGGCCTTCATGCGGACTGAACAAATTATTTGTCAAGATCGCGACGGAAATAAGGGCGAGGATTGTGGCCACGTAAAATCGAATCAAGCCCCCAGTGGAATTCGTTTCACTGACCGTTCCAAGGCTGTTCTTCTTTCACGGTTTATTTTTTGTTGTGGTTTGTCTTTGGGTGTGTGCATCGCTTATATCATTTTGTTTTGAATGGCCAATTGGCCATTTTGTGGGAAAGTAACTGTCCCTTTGGCTTTCCGCTATTGATGTTTCCATTAGGGTCTGACTGCTTCATGTTTGTGCTTCTTTCTCTTTGGTGTCTCTGATGGGAGCCGTGGGCTAATTCTATCGATTCCTGGTCTTTGCCTTCCCTTCTATTTTTACATCGATCGATTTTACGTGACCACCATCCTCACCCTTGATTCTGTAGTGGTTTAATAGTTAATTTATTCAGTCCGCGTAAAGTTGCAAACCTTCAACTTATACAACGAAATATCTTGAAAGTTTTTGCACCATTACATTTAATCTCTATGTAAGTCACAATTAGACTTGTGCCAACGTAAACCATTTCGTTTAAATTTCTTAGAAACGCTCTTAAGAGTTCGCCTGCATGGCAAATTTAGATCAAGTACGGTATGCTTGATTTTCACAGCCGTATCCGATTTATTTGAACAGCATGATCTTTTCTGTTGCTTCAATTCAGTAGCTCTTAAATCAGTATATGTTGAAAGCTTCTCGTGAAAAGCATAAATAACTGGTGTCGAGAAATAATTTACTATGTCATTAGTGCTTTGACAGCCGTTTCAAGCCCAGTGGATAAATTCTTCTGGTTCATTAAGACCACTTCCAGACGACGAATTAACCGGCCCCGATAGCTCAGTTGGTAGAGTGTCCGCTCCGGGGAACGGGAGGTCTGGGGTTCGACCCCGGGCCGCGACATACCAAAGTCGTTAAAAATGGTACTAGCTGCTCCTCGTTTGGCACTCAGATTTACGGGGTAGAGCTAGGACTGGTCGATCCAGTGTCAGGATAATGTGACTGGGTGTGGTATCATGTAATGTGTCTGGGACATGATACTTCAGTGAGGCAGCACTATAAATGTGAGCATTGAGCTCCCTGTCGCAACCAGACACCGTCGTGATATGACTGAAAAATTGTTGAAAGCGACGTTAAACCCGAATTCACACACACACACACACACACACACGACGAATTAAATATTGATGCCAATTAGCAGGCTAGAAATGCCAGTGCTCTCACGACGGTTTTCAGTGATAACACATATATTCGCTACAGTATAAAAAGAGTACAATTATGGTGTGGCTTAAATGATGAAGGCATTACAGTATGTGTAGTCTTTTAATGCTTTCAATCTAAATGTTCTATAAAAGGACAATGCTTTGGAAGTAAGGACTGCAATACAGAACTGAAACTGTTATTGGATTGAACAAAACGTTTCCATTATTTCAAGACAAAGAGGGCCGCGGAGTCAAAACGAATGTGTCTCCAAGCATGTACCCCAAGAAAGACCGAGATCAGCCTGAGCATCCGGGACATCGCTAAACATTGACACAGATCCATCACGTCAGCAAGTCCGTTGAGGCGATTCATTGAGACGGTTCTCACGAGCACCCGCAGCCTATGTTTGCAGTATAAATAAGAAAAATATCACGGATTATCATGGCCCCCGCCCATTTGGGCTTGAAGAAATAGATGGGCTGCATGATGCTTCCACGCAGAGCTGAAACCGATCGCACAATAGTACTAGTAAACCGCTTAGAAGATCTAAGCCTGTCCAGGCAAAGCGGTGCGAGTCGGACCGTCCATGCTTATAAACCATATTGGTTTCATTGGGCGCCAGGGCTTGAGATGTCATTTTGTCTCAATTTCGGGTAAAAGTCCCACAAAATTAGAAGCAACGTCTCCAAAATGACCTATACAACGTTGACTGGGACGTTTAACCTCAAACAAACAAACATCACGGATTATCTTCAGAAAAGTAGCCTTTTTGGAGAAAAATGCACTATATCGCACGGGTGTACTATCATAATTTTCTTCATGCTGATCTGGAAGGATGTTTTTTGTTTTGTTTTTTTAGTTTTTATTCTGGCTGATCTGAGACTTCTCTGACATGTTCAAAAAAATCCTTTCACTTGTTGCGGTCAGTATAATCTGAGAATGCATATCCCTTTTATTAAACAAAATAGCTAAATAAAAGTGAAGGCATAGATTAGGAATCGATACAATTATCTCACACCTCCAATAAGAGACACCAAAGGGAAAGAAAACAAAACCCTAATGAAAACATAACTAGTGGATAGCGATAGGACATTTACTTTCCCACAAAAATGGTTAGACGGCTATCCAAAATAAAAAGATTTAAGCAATACATACATGCAAAGACAAACTATAATATAGGGATCAACCATGGTTTTTCATGCATTAACATTCGCCGGATCCCGAGGAAGTTGTTTGAACATGAGGCCGCCAGGCTGAATGTTCAAATATCTTCCGAGGGATCCGGCAAATGTTAATGCAATGAAATAACCATGGATGATCGTTGTTCTTGCATAACTTACGATTCCGACTACAAATTTTGACGAAAACGCCCAAAAGCTCCATATAAATTCCATATAAGCTCCTCAAATGCGACAGGCAAACCAAAATGGCGGCCAGTTCAGAATGTTGCTTACAATGACGTTGTTATGCAGTTACGTCATCATAGAACCCCAAAACGCTACCTTCAGGGCGATAACGTTACGTCGCTCAACCTAACGTAAACAAAGCAAGGCCGGTCTTGTGATATCAAAAGCTCAAACTCCATGTTCAAATAGCACGCGAATTACATGATTTGAACATAGTTGTTTTGCTATTTGAGTCCGGTTTTCGTTCCATTTGACAATAGCTTCAAACAGCCATGCACATAGGTATTTATGCAAGAACAAATAATAAATCAAAACAGAAGAACCGCCTTGGAACGGTCAGTAAAAGTATTTAACTTGCCGCTTAAAGCGATTTTACATATAAGCGACACAATGCAAGGCAGAGTGTTTGAATCAGTATAAGACATATAATCAAAATGCCTTCAGGACTGTTTCTTTCGAATTAGTTATTTGGTCAAGAGTAAGAACATTTTCTTTTATCTTATTTGGATAAAACTAGGCGATAAAAAAACATTGGTCGTGGACCTCGGAGAATCTGCAGTCAATGTTTCTTTCCCTTTCTTTCCCTTTGGAGTCTTGGATGTAAGGTGTGGGGTAATTGTATCCGTTCCTGATCAGTGTTTTCACTTTGATATGTTTCTACTCTCCAATAAGGCTTATGCTATTTTTCATTCTTATATGTTTTACTAGCTGCTGAACATTAACCCTTTTTAGTACCAAATGGAATCTTCCAACTTATATATGGCAGTAGTCCATTTCAAAATTTAGGGGTGTCAGGTTGTGTTTTCTTCAAATTTCTTTTGGAAAATGGCTGAACTTTTTTAAAACAGTGTAGGCCCTGATCAGACGCCGCGTTCTGCGGCGTCTGATCTGGGCCTGCACTGTTTACCAGGGTACCCGTTTTGGGGTTACCGGTACTAAATGGGTTAAAAATGGAAGTCCCTTTGAAAGTTTGAACCAGATGTTTATATAACATTTACATATAATGCGCAGAGAAAACCCACGAGATCCTTAAATGACTGTGTTTGTTTGTTTGTTTGAAGTTCAACGTCCCAACACTCTAGAGGTCATTTTGGAGACGTTGCTTCCAATTTTGTGGGACTTTTACCCGACATTGAGATGATATGACATATCAAGCCCTACCGTCTAATGAAACCAATAGGGTTTATAAGCATGGACGGGCCGACACGCACCGCATTGCCTGGGCAGGCTTAGATCCTTTTACCAGTACTCGTGTGCCGGTCGGTTTCAGCTCCGCGTGGAAGCATCATGCAGCCCATCGATTTCTTCATTTAAATGACTGTCTTGCTTTTTAAAAAAATAAAAACAGAAATGGAGGCAATGACCAGGAGTCGATACAATTAACCCGCAGCTTCCATCAGAGACACCAAAGGGAAAGAAACACAAACATGAAACAACAGACCCTAAAGGAAACATCAATAGCGGAAAGCCACAAGGACAGTTACTTTCCCACAAAATGGCCAATAGGCTACCCAAAATAAAATAATATAAGCGACACAAACACCCAAAAATAAACCATAACAAAAAGAAATCGCGACAGAAGAACCACCGTAGAACGGTCAGCGGAAACGAATTCAACGAGTAGGGGCTTAAATCGATTTTACGTGACCACAATCCTCGCCCTTACTTCCGTCGCGATTTAGACAAATAATTTGTTTAGTCCGCATGAAGTCCTCCTAACTGATCAGTGCAACATCTCCGTGAACACAAAAATCAAACAAACACAGAGATGAACTAACGGTGAGGATTAGACAGCAAGAAACCACTGAAATGCTGGAGCAAAAGAAAACAAACAGTTAGACTCCGATGGGCCCGACCAGACACAGAGCATCAGGTAACAACCAACATAAGCCTTTACGCTGGAACCGTCATAGAATCTGAGGCCTGACCCGCCGACGTGCAATTAAAGAGGGAAGCAAAGTTGTCAGCCGTGATTGGGTTAACTACCATGCATGCAGTCTGTCGTATAACATTTATATTGTACCCAATCTTTTTATATCGAAGAATGATATATTATCTATGATATATTAAAAGCCATATTTTGTGAAAAAGGAAAAAAAATCCTTTTTCGATTTGAAAATATTTTAAGATCACTGACGAGCCCTAATTTGCCGAAACTAGCTTATCTGGTCCAGACAAATCTTGAACACTCCACAGTTTTCAGTTCCTTTACGAAAACACGCCTATACAAGTACATTGTAAACTTTATCGCCGAAAAAAAAGAGGAAATTTATGGATAAAAAATTGTGATATTTTTCTTATTTCTGTTCAAAATATAGATTGTGGGAGCTCGTTAGAACGCCTCATCGAGGCGGTTCTAACGAGTACCCACAATTTATATTTTAGAGTAGAAATAAGAAAAAAAGAGGTATACTCCTGTTACTATACAAAAGTTAGGTTTAAGGGGGTCTTATGTATATAGGCATGTTTTCGTGATGTTTGTTTTAGTCATTGCTTCCAAAGAGAACATATATCTACACAACTACGGACCTTTCTAAATGAGCCGGCGCATAACAAAACCTACAATAAGACCGGTGTGACAAACACAGACTCAAATCAACCTGCGCACCCATCCACTATGACAAGACCTTATGCTTATGTCTCTTTGTATAGATATTAGCCTATAGAAGGTACATGCGATCAGCGAAGACACTGATCAGGCTGATCTGAGTCTTCGCTGCGCTCAAGACATCTTATAGATTTTGTCATGCGCCTGCTCAAATTATTTACTTTAGGTCTTACTGCAATCAGAAATCATGTGAATAATATTGCGACAATATCAATAAAAGATCAGGTAGAAATCATTTTTGATCCATTAGAAATTCGAATGACGTTTTAAATAAACTGAAATACAGACATTTTCTACGTAGGATTTTTTCAGGCTCTGCACTACACTACTCATGATCCAATAAAAGAAACACTTGAATAACTGATGAATTAAGGATCAGAACACACAACTAAAACCTCCACTATAGGCCACCCCCAATAAGTGACGATGATACACTGTTCCAAATTTGACCAAATGTTATTGACAACAAGCCAAATTAACAATCCGGTAGAGGAGTGCGTGTGTGTGGTGGGGTGGGGGATGGAGTGGAGCTGTGCCCTTGGAAATACGAGGTCAAAGTCATCAAATCTTATCAATCATTTGTTCGGTTGCAATGATATATTTTACCAAGTTTGACCATAGTTCATCGATTCGTTTATGAGCTATGGTACAATCAAGTCGTAATTTACAGCGGGTTTTTTTTTTGTTCTTTTGGAGGGGGGGGGGTGACCTTGGAAATGAGGTCAAAGTTACCAAAATCTTACAAATCTGTGGTGGGTTCCAGTGATATACTGTAACGTTTGACCAAAATTAATGAATTCGGTCATAAGATAGAGTACATACACGTCTAAATTGACAGA
The DNA here is from genome assembly GCA_963580285.1 of Lucinisca nassula. Taxonomy (NCBI): domain Eukaryota; kingdom Metazoa; phylum Mollusca; class Bivalvia; order Lucinida; family Lucinidae; genus Lucinisca; species Lucinisca nassula. The sequence continues at coordinate 47,753,730 of OY757025.1, read as the reverse complement.
CTTTTGCGCATATGCTCTTGAAAATAAGGACAAGGTCACCAAATTATAATCAAATCTTTCATAGGTACAATGATATATTGTAATAAGTATGACCAAATATCATTTATTTGCTCATGAGATAGGGCGCAGACTATCCAAAATTGACAGCTTTTTGGACATGTGCCCTAGAAAATACATGTAAGTTCAAGGTAACCAAAATCTAATCAAATCTGCGGTATGTAGTAATGATATATTGTACCAAGTTTGACCAAAATCAATCAATTCATTCGTGAGATAGACAGCAGACAAGCCATTCTGGCACAAATTGACTGTTTATGGTAACATAAACCCTTGAAAATGGGGTCAAGGCCAACATAAATTATCGCGTTTTCCCCCATCCTAGTGATATAACTATGAAAGTTTGGTAAGAATCCATCCATAGGTTCAGGAGATATAGCGCTTCAAACAGACTACCCCGACCCCTATGCCAACGCAAACGGGATCCGCAACAAAAACAATATGCACCCACCCATTCGGTGCGGGGAAACAATTATGCAAACATTGTTAGTTTTCTTAAATGATTCAAGCTTTTATGTAAGATTCAGGAAGATCCAGGCAAAACTAAGAGGCTTATGGCAATGACGATGCCAAAAATAATTTTTTTTCACCGATCAAAGGGACATAACTCTATGACAGATAGGCCAACCTCGCCAGTTTTCAAATTTATCCAAGATTTCACCCCAACCTACTCATGTAATTATTTAAAGGAAGATTCGATTAAAGCTTAATGACTTATGGTGATATCAGTGTCCAAATTGGCATTTTCAGTCAGCAAAGGAACGTAACTCTTTGAGTAATAGGCTGACATCGCCAGTTTTCGAATCAAGTCGAGCTTTTATCCCTGATTTACTCTAAGTTTCAAGACTTTAGATATATGGATTAAAGATATAAAAGATATATAAAGATTAATTGGCTAACTTAGCCGGTTTTCGAACACATCCAAGTTGTTATCCTAAGACCTTTCATATAAGTTTCAGAAAGATCCGATCAAAACTGAAGGCGCTACGGTGACGACGATCATTTTCCACTGTAAAAAAGAAATGATGGCAATGATCAGGAATCGATACAATTAACCTAAAGCTCCCATCGGTGACACCAAAGGGAGAGAAACACAAACATGAAATGGAAGAGTGCGCTTCAGAAGCCCGGTGTGATGAAGGGGTTATATCTTAATTTCGCTACTTTTTTCACTGTAGCAGAGTTCATTTTTATTTATCTCATATAACGTCACAGAAAACGTGACATCATATATCATGCGATTCATCTGCTGTAAGCTTATTCATATGAAATGCTGAATCTGATCTCTGAAAAAAAGATAATAAGAATCTTATATGGGTATGAGGGGTGGATGGAAAAATCCGTCCCGAGGGACACTGTCCGGCATCACGAGGCTTGCCGAGTGATGCCGGACAGTGATCCCGAGGGACGGACTTTTTTATTGCCGGACAGTGATCCCGAGGGACGGACTTTTCTATCCACCCCTCACACCCATATTGGATTCTTTTTCTTGCATACCTTCCATTTCTTAGCGCGAATTTTAAATGCTGCAGTCACTTCGGTTACCAACGTCCGCCATATTGTGTTGACACTGCAGGAATGTTTACTGACGTCACGTAACTTTCTGTGACGTCAACCTTAACGACGGTGCATACGAGGTCGTAATCAACCAGTGCATTTATCAAACACGCGATTATATTCGATTTTGAGTCGGAACACCAGGGTCAGAACATAAATTTCTATCCCAGGGTAAAATCACGGATTTCCTTGTCTGGTGTGCAAGAAAGAAGCCTCCGTGGTGCAGTGGTAACACTACTCGCCTTGTAAACCAGGGGTCGCAGGATCGATCCCGGGTTTCTCCAGACTTTCGGATGAGTCTTTAAACCGAGGTCCAGTCTCCGTATGACCTTAGCTGTTGGTGGGACGTAAAACTCAAACACTCACTCACTCTGAAAATAAGGAAACTTGCAAAGTCGTCTGCTTCAAAACTTCTTATCATGCTTTAAGGATAAATAAACCCGCTTGTTTAAATATGCATTTTTGTTTCAAAATCATGTGTTGTCTGATTATTTATGAAGTTTTTAAACTTAAACCAATATATGTATTTAAAGATGCGCGAGAAAATGCTCAAAGGTATCACTTGAGTGGTTTGTCTTAGGGTGTTTGTGTCGCTTGTATTATTTTGTTTTGGATAACCAGTTGGCCGTTTTGTGGGAGAGTAACTGTCCTTTTGGCTTTCAGCTCTTGGTGTTTCCCTTGGGGTCTGCTGTTTCGTGTTTGTGTTTCTTTCCCCTTGGTGCCTCCGATGGGAGCTGTGGGTTAATTGTATCGATTCCTGATCATTGCCTTAATTTCTATTTTGCCTAAAGCCTGAATATAAGCCCGACTATATTTTTTGCGGACACAGGCTTCGATGACGGTGAAAGTCCGGACCAATTTGAAAACCAAGTATGACAGCTATGAATGACAGATAGAATAAGTATTTAGCCCGGAGCCGTCAAAGCAATTCGAGAACATACCTATACAAATACATTCTAAACTTTATCGCCGAAAAAACACGAATATTTGAATATGAAAAATTGTGATATTTTTCTTATTTCTGCTCTAAAATATAAATTGTTGGTACTCGTTAGAACCGCCTCGATGCATTTCTGCTCAAAATATAGATTGTTGGTACTCGTTAGAACCGCCTCATCGAGGCTGTTCTAACAAGTACCAACAATTTATATTTCAGAGCAGAAATAAAAATAAGGCTTACCCCTGTAAACCCCAGTTTTTCTATATAAAAGTGGGGTTCAAGGGGGTCAAAATTATATAGGCGTGTTTTCCTGATGGAAACTGAGACCCGACCCGCCAGCGTGCAAACAAAGAGAAAAGCAAAGTTTACAGCCATGATTGGTTGCCTGGAAATGCCTCTTTATACATGATTGTAAACAAAACTTCAAAACTTTAATTTGTATACTGCTTGCGATAAATATACAAATCAAGTGATCAATAAAACAACAGTATCTCAATTGTCAGTGGCAAGACGTATTATCCATCATTCTGCCAAATTATAAGCCTAGGTTAGCAACTCCATTATCAGCCCCACGATATATCGATTCATTGTTTATCAATGATCAATATTTCAAGTTTCAAGCTTAAATGATACTCGAATCTGTGAAAAGTGAGACAAAAATTATACACTGCACAAAACAAATAAAGGAGCCAAGTTTTAAGCCTGTATAACATCACCGCTTGGCCATTTTAAACTCAAGAAAAAACACTATTTTAAAGGGACATCTGTTAACAATGTTCCTGCAAACGTCAAGAAGCAAGCTTCACGTGCAAAGCAAGACTGTGGGCTACAGCATGGATACCCCTATAAAACGGCTGAAATTCGGTAATGGGCGATCTGTTCAAAATTTGAGTTTGGGTCCGAAACATGTCAATCATTCGGTTATGCGTTATTTTGGGCTTCACAGTGACTTCATATGGTGTTAGTTGAGGTTGCTTTGCTTGAAAGTGGGTTCTGTAATGTCTTGCGAAAGGGCCTTAGCCCTTACGCTTAGATATATAAAAGAAACAACTCGATCAGTTAGATGTGTAATGGAAGAACTTTAATATGAACATGGAGTCAAGTAAATTAGCAACCCTGAACGTTATTTACGTTACGTCATAAACTGGATATGACAGGTTCACCCAACGGATCGTTGCTGAACGCTTTGATGTATCGAGAAGTGTTGTTGCCAGGCTATGGTGACGCTTCCATGAGACAGGCGAGTTTACTAGGCCGACCGTATGACGTCACAAAGGGAAGATCAATATCGTCGAAATCTAGCGCTACAAAATCGGCAGTACACGGCCAGAAGGCTACACATCGATTTCCCGCATGCAATTGGTCAAATGATATCCGATCAAACAAAACGTAACAGGTTACAAGAAGGTGATCTGAGGGTCAGACGTCCGACAAGAGGGGCTATTCTCACCAGGCAACATCGTGCACGGCGATATGAGTTTGCCCAAGAACATCAGAACTGGCGATTGCAAGACTGGCGTACAATTCTATTCACGGGTGAAAGCAGATTTCACCCAAGTGCATGTGATCGTCGTGCTCGAGTCTGGAGACGACTTGGAAAACGATACGAGGACTGCAACATTGTGGAAACAGACAGATATGGAGGGGGTCAGTACTGGTATGAGGTGGAATTTCTTATGAAAGTCCAACGGACTTGTACTTGATAAACGGAGGTACATTGCCTGAATTACGGTATCGAGATGAAATTCTAGATCCAATTGTGAGGCTTTTCGCTGGTGCAATCGTCTGATACAGGATAATGCGCGCCCTAAATACTGCTAGAGTGTGCATTCGGCATTATTGTCCTACATCATATCCGGTCAATTTCGGATAACATCGGTTCTACTTCCGCCTAGCAACGCCTTACCCGGGGAATGCCCGTCCATAGCGACCATATAAAGCAAAGTGTAATTGACCGTGAAAGCTAATTTACATATCTGTAATCTGTGTCAACATGTCGTACGAGTATTATGACCTTTTGCCCGATGTAGCAAAAGCCCGCTACAATCGTAAATTGGATGCAATTAACATGAATGAATGTCCAGACAGGCTACCATGCTGGCATATGGGTTAACAATCCGAGGTTGAATGGGGTGATTTGTATACGCACCTTGTTGATTCATCAGCAAAGTGAAAATAATTAATTGACCAAATGATTTCATAATTTACAAATTTAGTTAATTTAAGAAAGAAGGTGCTTTTATAGCGTTCTTGTTTAGAATTCTGTAGCGAAATCCCGCCAGATAAGTTTAAAAAATCAAAATAAAAACAAAACATCGATTTTTCTGACATTGTGAATTTAATACAGACAATATACATGTTATTTATTTATATATTTATTAATTTGTAGATCTGCACTAACGTACTTGATCTTTTTTTCACACACCCATTCAAATATGTTGAAATTTTTACCACCAAGAACTGAAAATTCTAATGAGTACCCACAATTCGACCAAAAACTGGTTCGACGAACAGTATCATTTGATGGAAAGGTACATTCAACCAAGTGGTCTTACGCTCCCCCCCCCCCGCCCATCGGGGCTTGAAGAAATAGATGGGCTGGATGATGCTTCCGCGCAGAGCTGAAACAATAATAATAATAATACTAATAATATTAATAATCGACATTATTTATAGAGGGTAACACATTTAGTACTAGTACTAATCTTCCATGTGGCCCTCTTTTCCTGGGTAGAAACCAGTGCTACGCAATGTGGATAAAGCCTCTTGCTCAAGGAAACAACACTTGCCGCTCGTGGGGATCGAACCCGGTACCTCTCGATCCCGAGTCCGATACTTTACCACTGCACCACAGCGCTCCAATGGACCACAGCGCTGCAGCATGGGTGTTATACGACAGACTGCATGCGTGGTGGTTGGCCCGACCTGCACACGAGTACTGGTATACCGAATAGAGGAACTAAGCCTGCCCAGGCAAAGTGGTTGGAGTCGGACCGCCCATGTTTATAAACCCTATTGGTTTCATTCGGCGACAGGGCTTGAGATGTCATTTCATCAAAATGTCGGGTAAAAGCCCCACATAACGGGACGCAACGTCTCCAAAATGGCCATTGCAGTGTTGACAGGGACGTTAAACATATCAAACAAAACAGACCAAGTGGTCTTCAACCAAATGTCATAAAAGTCTTCCAAGCAGAGCTGCACGAGTACTGGTAAGCTACTTAGTAGGTTTAAGTCTGCCACTGGACGACAGGACTGGAGATGTCATTCATTTCGGTGACAAGATAAAGCCCCACAAAATTGGAAGCAGAACCTCGGAACGACGTGCTGTTGACAGGGATGTTAAACCTCAGCCATTTTTCACTTCATCCTGCAAAAGCTTTTAGCCTGCCGGGCAGCCATTATGTAAACTCATACGAGTCTTAGTAAAGGAAAGTTTTAGTAAAGAAATTAATATTCTGACCAAAAATATGCATTCAGTCCTACAGATACTGATGCAATCCTACAAAAGATTTTGGGAAGAATATCTGAACCCTTGCTGAAAAAAAGCCCGTTCCTTTGCAAACAGTGTAGGTCCAGATCACATGGCTTCTTATAAAGACATTCTGATCAGGATCTAGGCATTCAGTTTGTTAATTGTTGCTGTATATCCATAATACATTTTATCGCTGCTTATAACCACTAGTAATATCTTGTGCACAGATATTCAGATTGCGAAGCCGGCCTCAGTAGCTCAGTCTGTTTGTTTTTGGTTTGTTTTAACGTCTACGTCAACACTGTAAAGGTCATTTTGGAGACGTTGCTTCCAATTTTGTGGGGCTTTTACCCAACATTGAGATGAAATGAACTCTCAAGCCCTGTCGCCCAGGGAAACCAATCGGATTTATAAGCATGGACGGACTGCCTCGCACCGCATTGCCTTGGCAGGTTTAGGGGGATTGGGTGCAGCATGGGTGTTATACGACAGACTGCATGCGTGGTGGTTGGCCCAGTCGCGGTTGGTGGCTTTGCTTCCCTCTTTGGTTGTGCGCTGTTGGGTCAGGCCTCAGATTCTATGACGGTCCCAGCGTAAAGGCTTATAGAGAATTAGAGAGATCTAATTCAAGGTAATGTTGGTTGGTACCTGATGCTCTGTCTCTGGTCGGGCCCATTGGAGTCTAATTGTTGGTTTTCTTTTGCTCCAGCATTTCAGTTGTTTCTTGCTATCGAGTCCCCACCGTTGTTTCATCTCTGTGGTTGTTTGGTTATTTGTGTTCACGGAGATGTTGCACTGAGTTAGGAGGCCTTTATGCGGACTGAACAAATTATTTGTCTAAATCGCGACGGAAGTAAGGGCGAGGATTGTGGCATTAAATCGATTTAAGCCCCCCCCCCCCCCCCCACCCTTCGTTTCCGCTGACCGTTCCAAGGCGGTTCTTCTGTCTCGGTTAATTTTTGTGATGTTTTTTCTTTGGGTGTTCGTGTCGCTTATATTATTTTATTTTGGCTAGCCTATTGGCCATTTTGTGGGAAAGTAACTGTCCTTTTGGCTTTCCGCTATTAATGTTTCATTTACGATCTGTTCTTTCATGTTTGTGTTTCTTTCCCTTTGGTGTCTCTGATGGGAGCTGTGGGTTGGTTGTATCGATTCCTGATCATTGCCTCCACTTCTATTTTAGATCCTCTAAGCGGTTAACCAGTACTCGTGTGTGGTCGGTTTCAGTTCTGCGTGGAACATCATGCAGCCCATCTTTTTCTTCAAGCCCCGTTGAGCAGGGGCGACAAAGTCTGATGCCCTGGCTGGTGATCAGGATGCTGTTTCCATACCTATTAGTTTCTGGCTAATGTGCACTGTACTGGTTAACCACTTACGTATAAGCCTGCCCAGGAAGTGGGGATAGTTACACTTATCAGATCAAATGAGTTTAATAGTGTTGACTTGGCTGTAAAACTCCAAAGCAAACAAAATAAAACAGTTTGTGAAATGAATAAATACCCAAGATCTATCGAGACATGCATTGTTTACAGTTACACAGGGGTGTAGCAAAATGATTTATTCAGGACCATAAAAAATATCAAGCGAAAAAGACAGGTTATTTACTTGACAAAAAGTGTGCAGAACACAGTACTGTGTGTTTGACAGGTTCCAATTTTGTGCCGTCTTGGCTGACTCTCTTGCAGGCATTTACCCAACGTTCAAATCGTACCGGATCAGCTGGAAACAGGTGAATACTTTCCCACAAAATGGCCAACTGACTAGCAAACACAAAATAATATAAGCGAAACACACACTCAAAGACAAATCATAACAAAAATAAACCGCGACAGAAGAACCGCGTCTGCACTAGTTCGCCTGAGCCTGTGCTTGTTGCATTTTTAGAGACCCGTATGTCATGAGCTGACTCATTTTTAAAATGTGTCCATCCCGCCTAAGCAAACGGTCGATATAATGTCGAGACGTTGCATCGACGTTATCACTTCCTGGAGATAGGTATATTGAAACTGTTTTGCTTTAAACTTTATTTTAATTGCTTCAATGACAAGTATATGTAACAGACAAATATATATTATCCAGGATTTGACATTAAGCCCAAGGCTTGTGCAGTGGCCATCTCCTGGTTAGAATAAATACAAAAACAGGCAATGATATCTGAATGGTCAGGGAGTGTTTAGAAGCATCGAATGCATCAAAAATAGACTGGAACAGACATGCAGACAATTCGAGAAAAACAAACACAGTCGACAGATAAACGAGATACAGACACAGACAAACAGACAGACAGACGGACGGACAAAACAAACAGACAGACAGACAAACAGACGGACGGACGGACACACATAGATTATTCCAGTTCTCGCGAAGGATAATATCGGATATCTTTCTTCATAAAAGTTTAGATATAGTACCAAAAATAGCGCTCTCTTCAGCCAAAACGCTTGGATTTTAAAATATATTCTTGCACACTCAGGAATAACGATTCATTGTCAATGTCGGTTGACGTTTCTTTACCATAAAGTAACTCACGTGTAGAATGATTGTGAAGGTAATTGTTCAGGTAAGTATTTCTGATTGCCGAATACCTGGCACATTGGAAGAGAAAGTGGTAAGGACTTTCAAAGGCACCACATTCGCATGAAGGGCTTGGAACAATGTTTTTACGATATAGATGTGAGTTAAGTGAGCTGCATTCCATGCGTAGGCGGGCATGTAAAATTTGGCCTATTCTTGAACCGGCATTAAAATATTTCGGTGGTTTTTTAATATTTCTGTTTAAGCGATATTTAAAAGATGCAACGGAATTGGCAGCCCTGATATCTTCAGCCAAATCATTCCAAGCTCTTATAGTGGACGGGAAAAATGAGTTGAAGAACAAGTTAGTGCGAGTACGAATCGGTTGAATATTGTTTGCATTGCGTACATTATAAGGATTCGAGTCTCTTACAAGGGGTGGCAGTATGTCAGAGAGGTATTCGGGTGTTAGGCCATTGGAGATTTTATAAAGAATAACAAGTTTGTGCTTGGTCCTCCGTTCTTGTAGGGTTTCCCATCCAAGTTCTAATAAAAGTTTTTGGATACTGCGGAGCTTTGTTGCTCCGGCTACTATTCTTGCTGCCTCGTTATGAATAGAAAACTGTTTTAGGGTTAATCCTGACCATTGTCTTCACTTCTATTTAGCTTATAACTGTCAACTGCCCTACTTAAACTCCAGGAAGGGGGTGGGGGCAATGACCGCATGTTGCGGTCCCTCCGAGGAGCGAATTTGCAACCTCGGTGCGCATCTTACTATAATTGTTTAAAAACATAAATATAAGTTGTGTCCTGAAAGCATATCTAACCACTTACAATAACATGGGCCTTTGCGAACAGCGAAGTTTGTGTTGCGAGCTGTTCTCTAACGCAAGTTTGATATTGGAGGAAGTTTTGTCAGAAAACACAGAACAATTCCCATTAGTAGTTTTGGATGCTTTAAAAATTGTTCGGTTGACGCGAAAAAAGGCATGTTTTGCAAGGGAAGGGACCTGAGTTCGAGCCACGATTGGGCCACATTTGAGATGCAAAATTCGGAAACGGAAGGTCAGGTGCTTTAACACTGTTTTGCTCCGGCTTTCGTCCGCCTCTCATTAAGGAACGGTTTGTTGCAAGTGAAATGATACTGAAAAAGACGAAAACCCAAAATAAACGGAAATTTACTTCTGTATGATATAGGCAATTCGTTACAAACATTAACAGAAGCAGAAGGGCCTCCATGACCTAGCGGATAAGAACGCTGACTCTTAATCATTAGGTCTCACACCACTCGGGTTGTATGTGAGACGCCAAGTTCTACAACGGAAAGTCGGGTGGTTTTTCTCCGGGTACTCCGGTTTTCGCCCGTCTCTAACGATCGGCTCGAAAAGCGTGAAACCAAAATCAAGAGAGAGAGAGAGAAGCAGAGCAAAACTTTGATTCAAATGCAGAATACAATTTATATATGGCGTATAAATCACTTGGGATAATTTCATGTTGTGATCAGTAGTGCAGCACGTTGGTGAAAAATGGGGCACCGATAAATGGGAAAGAAAGCCTTGTTCAGTTTTGGATGAAAGAATCGTTAATCAGCACTGGAATCAAGAAGCCATTATTGCCTGCGTACTTTTGAACGCGTTTTCAGAACACATTCTTTGTTCGCACCCTCGCCCATCGGGACTTCGCGAAATAGATTGGACTGCATGGTACTTCCGCGCAGAGCCGAAACCTGCTGATAACTGATAGGCCGCTTAGAAGCTCTAAGCCTGCCCAGAAAGCGGTACGGACTGCTAGCGGTTTCTAGACTGCTAGACGGACTGTTAGCAATCTCTAGCGGTTTCTTTGGGCGAAAGGGCTTGAGATGCTTTTTTACATCTCAGTGTCGGGTAAAAGTCGCACAAAAAATCGGAAAATATCGTCTCCAAAATGACTAAGTGTTGACATTCTTTGTACCAGGATTAAAGTTTTGCCTAAATATACTGTTAGCGGCCTTATCGGGAGGATTTCCCAGTTACGTCATAAGACGGACGAGATTAAACAGGGTTATCACCAATCCAATCTAAATGGCACAGCCTGTAAACAGCATTACGAAAACACGCCTATTCAAGAAAATTTTACCACCAAAAAATGAAACTTTTCGGATAAAACATCTGATATTTTCTACTATATGAACGTGGGGTTCAAGGTCAGAATTATACAGGCGTTTTCGTGATGACTTACACAGCTAATTTGTTCAGGTTAAGTGAAAGATTTCTAATTCATCACTGCATCATCTTTTTGGACCTCCGAAAACATAAAGATTCAGAGAATAAAGAACAGTGGGCGCAACAGCATGAAATAACTTAAATGCTGAAGCAAAAGTAAACCGACGTTTGTACTCCAGAGGGCTCGACCAGAGGCATAGCATCAGTCAACAACCGACTACAATTGTCTAATTTGGACCCGACTTGCTGGCGTGCAGTTGGAGAGCGAGGTCAGTTGACCTATTAGAGTTAACTAGAGTTTCGCCAAAATGCGCGGAGTAGGAATCTTGCGACTTCTAGAGTTGAATTAACTAAACATGCACCAAAATGCGCGGAGTAGGAATCTTGCGACTACTAGAGTTAACTAGAGTTCAACCCAGCTTGGTATGAGAGTTGGAAGAGTAACAACAACAAAAACATGGCGGACGGTGGAGAACTGTAATCCCAATTTTAAATTCCTATACATATGTCAATTATTAGAAATTTTTGCTCTGCATTTACAGGCAATTGTTGCAAAAAACACATCCAACTAAAAAACATATTATTTACTGAAAATGAATAGTGCGAGTATGCCATTTGTGTCTACCATCTTATTTATACTTTCGATTTACTCGAGGGTCAACTCGATTGGTGTTCTTGACATTTGACAAGAGTAGATTCTTGACATCAGAAGAGAGTTACCTCTAGTAGGTCACTAAACTTGCTCAGAGAGGAAACTAAAATTGTCAACCGTGATTGATTTAACAACCATGCATGCAGTTATATTTTCGTTATACGAAATCTTTCATATCGAAGAATGAGATTTTGAAAATGACGTCAATGAAATTTGGAAAACGCTTTGCGCAGTTTATGATACCCATATCCCTAACTTAGAAGCTTAGCAGTTAATCGTTTATTAACTCGCTTTACGTAAGGGGAGTTATTGCCATACCCCCGGTGTCAGCGTCGGCGTTTACCTGCAAGGTCTTATTTGTGATATTTTGCAACTTTGTTTACAAATTAAAATAACAACAGGAGAAAAACAAAACAACTTTATTTTATCTACTCTTTTTTTACTCCATTTCCCAGTTTTTTTTTTTTTTTTTTTTTTTTTTTTTTTGGCTTAAAATGGTCTTTGGTTTAAACATATTTTATTTCAAATAATGTCATAAACATATTTTACACAAATACAAAAACTTACAAAGGGATTCAGAAAATGGTCTTTTTGGAGCTTATTGTTTCCACTGCATTACCTCCCTTTGTTCCCTTGGTTAAAGTTTACCTGCAAGCTCTGTGGTGTAGTGGATAGTGTGTTGGACTCTAAACCAGAGGGTCGTGTGTTCAATTCTTGGAAAAAGGATTTTTCTTCATTTTTTTCTTCCATAAAATATATATACAGTTATTGTTACTTGCAAGTTTATAGAGTTTTGTTTCTTTTTGTCAAATGTAAATTTCGTTTTTTTTTTTACAATGCAAAGGCTTGAAGACATGATTTCTTGTTCATTTGTCCTAAGGGATCCATTTTGGTACTCTTTCAACTGCTGCACTCTGTTTAGCTTTTACGTAAGAAAATGACTTTTTTGGGAAAAACCTGCGAAATGAGAATTGTATTTTCAACAAGATGTGCTCGTGAAACACGAACATGACCCCAAACCGAAGTCATTTTGACCTTTAAAGTAGGTCACAATACAAGGATTAGGTCCCGAGACAAATGTTTGTATTAGTGGGAAGATTTCCAGACACTTCGGCCCCACTACCACCTCGGCCCCTAGACAGGTCGGCCCAAAACCAAGTCGGCCCTAGACACCTCGGCCCTAGTCACCTCGGCCCTAGACACCTCGGCCCCATTGTCACCTCGGCCCCTAGACATCTCGGCCCCACTTTTGATATCTGTTAGGTTATGAGCATTAATATCATGTTAAAATCGGCCCCGCCCATCGGGACTTCAAGAAACCGATAGCCTGTGGCGTGAGTACTGGTAAACCGCTTAGAGGTTGTAAGCCTGGTCAGGAAAAGCGGTGCGAGTCGGACCGTTCATACTTATAAACCCTATTGGTTTAATTGGGCTGCAGGGCTTGAGATGGCCTTTCATCTCAATGCCGGGTATAATTTCCGCAAAATAGGAGGCAACGTCTCCAAAATGACTTATTCAGTGTCGATTGGAGCGTTGAAGTCAAATCTAACAAACAAAACATCATGTTAACAAGCCCGTGTAATGAAAACCCCGCTAAACCCCAGTTTATATGGGGAAAACTGGGGCTCATAAGGGCATACATTATTTACATCACGAAGACACGCCTTTATAATTTTGACCCCCTTGAACCCCACTTTTATATAGTAAAATTGGGGTTTACAGGGGTAAACCTTATTTTTCTTATTTGAGCAGAAATAATAAAAATACCACAATGTTTTCGTAATTCTTGTTTCTGCTCCAAGATACAGGTTGTGTGTTATATAATTTTGGTTTTACGGAATCTTCTATTAAGTTGTTAGGAAACAAGATCAAATTATTGTATTGCTATTTTTATTTCATATAAAAATAACCAATAACCAATGCGACGTTTATAACAAATATAACAACGCATACACGACATTTTCAGGTTAACTTGGACTACACTCTTAAGGACAGCTAATCCCCCGCCGCCTTCAACCGTGACGTTGACCTTGAGTCAGCATCACGAAAAGTGGGGTTTAGCGGGTTGTTCTAATTGTGAATATTTGATACTGATAGTCAAGGAGCCTTTTCTACAAGAATATATAGGGCCATGAAGACTGCACTCAGTGCACATCCAGATCCATCTGATCTGGATCTACACTGTCATTCAGTTTGCGAATTTTGAAAGAATACGATATACATGTATCAAGTAATTTGAGGGTCTGATAGGCAGAAATGTGACTAATAAATAAATTAAATAAATAAATAAATTATACAGTATACTTGTTACTGTCCGTCTTTAAATATGAGCTGAAATGATAATCAAATAAGAATTTCTAAATGTGTGAAAATTGATAACAATGGAAACATACGTACTGAGTAATTCCTACAAAAATACGAACAGTGAAGACTTTGCACACAGTGCACATCCAGATCAACACTGTTTGCCACTAATATATACATATAGTACACATGCATCAAGTAATTTGAGCGGCTGATAGTCAGAAATGTGACTAATAAATAAATAAATAAATAAATAAATAAATAAAGTGTACAATATACTCTTTACTGTCTTTAATAAGAGCTAGAATGACAATCAAATGTGTGAAAATTGATAACAATGATCTGGTTATCATCAAGGATCTCTTTATTGGGGTAAAGGGATTAGTAACGCCTGGTTGTTTATTGAGCTTCACACTTTACTAATTTAAGTCAATAATTAATTGTTCTTGTAAAACTTTTTGCTTTATAGTGTACTAACCTGAAATTCATTTATCCTTACCCCACTGAACACAATAATCCTTATCTTTGCAAACAGTGTAGATCCTGATCAGATTGATTCTGCCCTCTGAACCGGATCTGCACCGTTTTTCATGCAGTTTTTGAATTGCATGCATACATTATATTAATTGGTTTACTTACGAGGATCATTCTAGTTCAGCGAACCTGAAGACTGATAATTACCTAATACATAAATAAATAAATTGTTTGTTTGTATTGAAGTTTAACGGCCCAGTCAACACTATTTTAGTTCATTTTCGAGCCGGTCAGTTTACCTATCCACACTTAACCTGGGCAGGCTTATACGTAAGTGGTTAACCATTACAGTGCTCATTTTTTTCGCCAAAAAGTGACAACTGCCCTTCTTGAATCAGCAGAAGGGAGAGAATGACCAAAGAAAAGATTCCATAATCAATCTCCACGAAAGAATGATTCCTGATCACCAGTCATACGCGCATCCGACTTAGCTGCCGAGGCCGGATAAATAAATTAATAAATAAATATTTGAATATGTTAACAAATATAAGATTATCCCCCATCATCACCATGGTTGACGAAACCGAGGAATGATTTTTTTTTTTTGATTTTACGGCCCCATCCACCGATCCATCTAGATTTCCATCCACTTAGTAAGGATAACTTTTTGGAATTAATTCAAAAAGTATTTTAGCGGTGTGGAATTATTTCGGATAATATAAAAAGCCTATAGATGACCAAAAGAGCAGAAAAGTAGAAAAAAAAGAGCCTGCTCTAAAGCATGCCGCAATGCAATTAGAATTATACATTGAAATAAAAAAGGGGAATTTTCAAATGTATCTACCATTCTTCTTAAATTAACATATAGATTTTCTATTTAGTTACGTTATAATATATAATAAATATATATATTATGGATTCAAATATTCGTGGCTCCCTATCAAAATAATCAAATCAGCAAATAAATAATAATAATAATAAAAAAAAAAACTCATCGGACATCCAACCCAATCTCTTATTTAAGTGGAAGCCCCGTGAAAAGCAAAGTGGGGCCGAAGTGTCTAGGTATATGGGGCCGACGTGTCTAGGGGCCGAGGTGTCCAGGGGCCGACCCGTCTAGGGTTTCAATTTTATGTGGGGCCGAGGTGGTTTTGGGGCCGAGGTGTCTAGGGGCCGAGGTGTCCAGGGGCCGAGGTGGTTTTGGGGCCGAAGTGTCCTGTTACCAGTGGGAAGCCCTTACATGCCAAATATATATGTTCTATTCGAAACGGTTCAAAAGTTATGACAGCCCCCACCCCACTCCGCCCTAAGGGGCTTGAAGAAAAAGATGGCTTGCATGATGCTTCCACGCAGAGCTGAAACTGACCCACACACGAGTACTGGTAAACTGATCAGAGGATCTAAGCCTGCCCAGGCAGTTCGGTGCGAGTCGGCCCGTCCATGCTTATAAACCCTATTGGTTTCATTTGCGGCCGGGCATGAGATGTCATTTCATCTCAATGTCGGGTAAAAGTCCTACAAAATTGGAAGCAACGTCTCCAAAATAACCTTTACAGTGTTGACGGGGACGTTAAACATCAAACAAACAAACAAATCAAAAGTTATGACCAATGTTATTTTTTCTTTGAAGTTGGTCACAGGTCAATTGTTTGTATGAATAGGAAAACACTTGTCACAAGGAACCTAAATACCAAATATGAAGGCTTTATCTGAAATGGTTCAAAAGTTATGGTCAATGTTATTTTTTCCTTTTACGTATATACCAGGTAAAGGCCACATGTCATGTTTGTTTGAGTGGGAAGCCCTTGTCATATGAAACCTGCATGCCAAATATTAAGGCTATATCTGAAACAGTTCAAAAGTCATGACCAATGTTAAAGTTGTCCAACAGACAAACAAACAGACAGGGCAAAAACAACATGCCCGGCTATCGCTACCGGAGACATAAAAGGAAAGACACTTACACCAAGGTTTCTTGTTCAGTGGTTCTTAGTTCTCTTTTAATTGCTGCCGTCTGTTAGGCTGTTTCACAAAACAAATGTAATTTGTGGGCAAAAACTGCATAATTGAAATTTCGTTCTTGATAACTTGCCCTCATCTAGCTTAGGCCCCAAAAGGCGAGCAGTGCTGTCTTTTGACAACTCTGGTTGGCGAACCAAATTAGCTGCGATATATAAACACAGTAGAATGTCGCACGATGAATATCTCTATTCAAGTTTGTATTGGATTTAAACCGCCTAGTCAACTCTATTTTAGGTAATTTTTGAGCAGTTAAGTTTACCTATCCACATTATTCCTGGGCAGGCTTATTTCTATACACTACACTTCCTCACTCCTTTTTTCACTTCTGAAGAGCATAAAAATTATACTTAATGGTTATGTATGAAAGTGTTTGAGGCTCTCACCCAAGTTATTTAGACACGTTGGTATTCTGACGGGTACAAATTGCGCACCCCTTGTAGCTGATCGGTTCTTGTCTTGTTATGAAAGAGACTTCATGATGTTCCTTTCCGTTGAAAACCAATCTGAAATCAATGAAGCCTTTGAATCGACTTCTAGATATTTGGATGATTTATTAAATATTGACAATACCTATATCGATGGTTTGATCAGTTAAATCTACACTCCCCTCCCAGAACTTCAGTTGAATACTGCATTTTTTTCTGATACCGAGCCCCGTTTTGGGATTTACATCTATCTATTGTAGATGGGTTTGTTTTTTGCACAATTTGTCATATGGTGATGCGGCATCCTATGGCGTTTACATTTCGCAATTAATTCGATTTGCCAGCGTATCTAGTCGTGTAACTGACTTCAACACTCGTAATAAATTGTTAACTGCTAAACTTTTTAATCAGGGTTATCGTTATAATAAACTACGCAAAGACTTTTCAATTTTTAATAGACGTCATTCCGATTTAAATCTCTTCTGCAACAAGGTCTATCGGAACCCGTATTTTATGGTGACTTAGTATATAAATTCAGAAAAAAATATATATATGCAATGATTTCAGCACGCAATTTCGTAAAATCATTCTTCGATATAAAAAGATATGTTACAACATAATTGTTATACGACGGACTGCATGCATGGTAGTTAACCCAGTCACGGTTGACAACTTTGCTTCCCTTTTTAATTGCACGCCGCCGGGTCAAGCCTTAGATTCTATGACGGTTCCAGCGTAAAGACTTACTGAGAATTAGAGAGTATCTCATTTTATGTAATGTTGGTTGGTGCCTGATGCTCTGTCTCTGATCGGGCCCATCGGAATCTTACTGTTTGTTTTCATTTGCTCCATCATTCCAGTGGTTTCTTGCTGTCGAGTCTTCACCGTTGTTGTTTGATTTTTGTGTTCATGGAGATGTTGCGGACTCAACAAATTATTTGTCTAAATCGCGACGGAAATAAGGGCGAGGATTGTGGCCATGTAAAATCAGTCCAAGCGCCCCCTCCCCAAGTGGAATTCGTTTCACTGACCGTTCTAAGGCGGTTCTTCTGTCGCGGTTTATTTTTGTTATGGTTTGTCTTTAAGTGTATTTTATCGCTTATATTATTTTGTTTTGGATAACCAATTGGCCATTTTGTGGGAAAGTAACTGTCCTTTTTGCTCTCCTCTATTGATGTTTCCATTAGGGTCTAGTTGTTTCAAGTTTGTGCTTCTTTCCCTTTGATGTCTCTGATGGAAGCTGTGGGCTAATTGTATCGATTCCTGATCATTGCTTTCTCTTCTATTATACGTAAGCGTTTAATCAATACAGTGCACGTTCTTTCGCCAGAAACTGGCAATTGCCCTTCTTGAATCAGCGGAAGGAAGGGAATGACGATAGAAAAGATTTCATGATCGATCTCCAAAGAATGTTGCCCATCCCGGCAGGTATCGAACCCTTGTCCTCCTGATCACCAGTCAGACGCGCATCCGACTGAGCTACCGAGGCCGGCTCTATTCAAGAAAGTAAAATGTTAAATCTTAAAATCCAAATTCTTTTCATTAATCGCAACTTTTATATGAAATAAACCAAATGAATGTAAATCCAAAGAAAGATATCGAATTTAATTGAAGTTTGACAGATCAAATAATTGGGGAAGGTATTATCAATACACGTATTTGATAAATAGTAAAAAAAAAGTTTAGATGCCGTCATCACGAAAACACGCCTATATAATTTTGACCCCCTTCAGCCCTAGTTTTATATAGTAAAACTTGGGTTTACAGGGGTGTACATTATTTTCCTTATTTCTGCTCAAAAACATAGATTGTGGGTACTCGTTAGAACCGCCTCGCCGAGGCGGTTCTAACGAGTTCCCACAACCTATGTTTTAAGCAGAAATTGTGATCTGAAAATTTCGATTTTTGGTGGTAAAATTTTCATATATCATCACGTGAACAAGTCCGTGAACTGGAGACCCCCCCCCCCCGAACCCCACTTTATATAGTAAAACTGACGTTTACAGGGGTGTACATTATTTTTCTTATTTCTATGTTTCCATTTTTGGTGGTAAAATTTTCCAATATATTTGAAAGAGGCATGTTTTCATAATGCGCTGAAAACCTCGATTGCTTCAGATTGCTTTTCATCAGAAAGAGACATCATAGTGAAGGCGCTGTCATAACAGTACAAGAAACAATCAGACACAAGTGCAATGAAGCGCAATTCGTTCACATCGGAATTCCTTTAATTTGTCAGTAAAGTTTTGTACCAAAAGTAATTAAATATTACCGCGAAGAAAGTTGAGAGTATCACACACTTTCTGACATAAACATAATGTGTGATTTCTATGCTCTTCGGAAGTGAAGAAAATGATTTCCTTCTTTACATGCAATATAGAGGGAACCATCTCAGGAATTCCCATACACTTAAATCATTAAGTTTCCTTTAGCTATGAAGTATTGTAGTATAAATCTAGGATTAATCATAAGGAGACTTAATGCACGAAAATTTCTAGAGTTTAGTTTATTTAATTCGTTTTTATGGACTAAAACAGACTGTTGCCAGACTTATCATTAATTCTGTCGCAATGTTTAATCGTATGTTCCTTGAAGCCAGTAAGTCATGAAGTTAACAATTTAGAAGGTGCAGTAGTGGTACAAGATCCTGAATTTGCAATGAACCGTGTTCTGTATCTTTTTTTGTGAAGTTTAGTTTACTAATATAACGTAGGAAACTAAACTAGTAAACATTACGATAACACGCCTATACCAATATGCGGTGTAAACTTTAGCGCCGAAAAAAAAAAACACGGAAATTTTAAGATAAAAAATTGTGGTATTTTTCTTATTTCTGCTAAAATATAGATTGTGTGTGCCTCGATGAGGCAGTTCTAACGAGTACTCACAATATATGTTTTAGAGCAGAAATATGAAAAATAAGGTTTACCCCTGTCAACCCCAGTTTTACTTTATAAAAGTGGGGTTCACGGGGGTTAAAATTATACCGGCGTGTTAACGCGATGGCTACTTCAGGAACTGATCGAATCAGAACCCGAAGCCTATCCTTCTATCTATATATCGCGTGGTACAGGGTAGGTAAGTGCTCGCATCTTATTGCGTTTGACGTAGTTTTAAACATTTGTAAGGAACAAGAAATCCCGAGTGATATATTCCAGTAGCTTCGTAATATCTAACACGACTGTCTATTGTTATTACACTCATGAAAAGTAACACTATCCAATCTAAAATATCTAGCATGTTTAGTTCGAAATAAGTGGCTGCAAAATAAAACAAGTTTTTTCTTATATTGATGTAGACATATTTGTCTGGGAGAACAAATTATGCCTCGAGATGTTTTCAGTAACAATAAAATCCATCGATTTCTTAGCGAAGGTTAATACTTACTGCTGAGCTAAGACTCCTCCATGCCGACAAAAGAATTAAATGACTTATTTCCAGTGTTAGTTTTCTTTTGTTGCAGCAATTCAGTTATTTCATGCTGTCGAGTCCTCATCATTATTTCATGTCAGTATCACTTTGATTTTAAATGTTCTCGAAGAGGTTGCACTGTTGAGTTTCTAAGCCTTCATGCGGACTAAATAAATTGTGTGTCTAGACCACGGCTGAACCAAATGCGAGGATTGTGGCCATGAAAACATGTTTTAAACCCCCACTAACAAATCACTGGCCGTTCCAAGGCGGTTCATCTGTTGTGTTTATTAATTTTTGGTTTTGGTTTTACGGCCCTTTCAAGATAATTTCACTCATATCGAGCCGATCGTTAATCAGAGGTGGGCGAAAACCGGAGTACCCGTAGAAAAACCACCTGACCGTCCGTTGCAGAACTTGGCGTCTCACATATGACCAGAGCGAGGCTCGAACCTCAGCGGTGAGAGACCTAATGATCAAGAGTCAGCGCTCTTAACCACTGGGCCACGGAGGCCCGTTTGTGTTTATTAATGCTACTGTTTGTCTTTTCGTGTATATACTTATAATGACTTCTTATTTTGAGAAGATTTTGGCCATTTTCACAGGTTGGGAGGAGCGTACAGTACACTTAACCCGGATGTTCCGATCTGTATAGTGGACAGATCCTTGTTCTAATATCTCGGGTAAGCTTCAGAATGTTAATTGTTGTGTTTTAAAATTATTAATCATGAGAGTTTCGACTTTATACCAGTAGTTCGGGAAGCATGACTAAAAGTCTTTTCGACATGCTACCTTGATTTTCTCTTTATTGCTATGATTTCTTTTATCTTCACATTTGATTTGTGAAAATCATAATCCTACTTTCGATTTCAAACGCTGCACCGGTACAATATAATCAAACTTTGCCACCAGCCTTACATGAAACGACTGCAATTGCATTTCAACTATTTTTATGATGCATTTCGGGTCAGTTTTTATGAATATTACTAAAAAACTTGCCATTTAAGGGCTATTATTTTCAAAGAAAACGATAGAGGGGTCAAAAACTGGTTTGTATCGCATGTCGCAAAACTTATTTCGTAGCACTGTAAGTCGTGTTCCGATCATACTATATAGTGTATCCTGATAATACAATAGAGCGAATGCGATATTTCGTAGGATAACATTTAAATATGTTAGCTATTTTGTTTCTGAAATGTGGAAACTTGGCATATATACACTTTTTTCAGCGGGTTCTTCATACTATCTAAGATGAAACACAAAACAAGACACAATGATTGCGCCCAATGAAGATTCAGATCAGCTTGCGCATGAACCCAGTCTGATCAGATTCTTCGCTGTGCGCTTGATGGGTAGCTTACTACTCGAGTTTTCTTCACACCGGCAACGAAGACTGATCAGACTGGGCAGATGCTCAGACTGAGCTTAGTCTTTGCTGGGTGCATAGGTCAATTTTTGTTTTGTCATGCTCAAGTTGAAATAGTCCCATTTTGTTTCTTTCACTAATTTCAGACGTGATGAATGAGTCGTTCGTGGTGGACCCAAATGATGAAGGGTTTGAAATAGATCACGAACCCCGATTTGAATGCGGCGTCTGTAACTATACCTCTCGGTTAAAATCAAACCTCAGGCGTCGTGAGCGCCGTCATCCGACAGAATGCAATGGTCCGCCGAGTGTCGAGGAAGCAAGATCGAGGAAGCAAGAGTTAACATTCTGTGTGATCAGTGCGCAAGACCTTTTAAGACAAAGCGAGGACTAAAACTGCACGTTAACAACAAACATTTGACATTATTGGAAGGGGAGATAACTCAAATACCATGGCGCCCAGAGTTGTGGTTCTTGCGCATGACATGCAGGGAAATGGATAAGCACTCGCCAGTCGCCCAATGCGTGTGAAATTTCGGCTGGGCCCCTAGAAAATATCAGCCAGTCGCCCAGCTGGCGACCATGAATATTTGGGAACGTTCATAAAAATCGGGATCGATTGTTTACAAATCCGTGATCCACTGTTTTTCCGTTTGCACTCAAGCGGAAATAAAGCGTCTACAACAATGTTAAAAATAAAAGACATGACCTCCATCCGACTTGCAATGAATAGAATAGAATGCAGTCTTGGTCTTTTGAAAACGGGAACACCTAGTATCAGTAGCCGGGTAAACTGTCTTTATCGGAGCCGTCTTCCATATCAAAATGCAATTTTCCATCCGATTTGTTACTTATCAAAACGATACAACTACGTCATGCCGCTCCGGGCTAGTACCGTGTTATACTCGTATTCGGTAGTCCGTGCTACTATACAAGGTATCGGATTTTACAACCAATGACTAATGGGTTTTTCCCTTTAAAAAAAAGGGGGTCGCTCTGAAAGAATATACTTTCGTTTTGTATCAGAGGATCGTTTTTTCGTTTCACTGGGAAAATGTGGCGTTTCATTTCTGGAGTAACTAAACCAGCTGAGAAAAAAGAAATCCGCTGAAGAAAAAAGGAGCATTTTCATACATATGAAAACAAAAGGGTAAGGAAGTATGAACCAGAATGGAAAAAGAAATCCGCTGAAGAAAAAAAAGAGCATTTTCATACATATGAAAACAAAAGGGTAAGGAAGTATGAACCAGAATGGGAATCAAACAGACTCAAGAAATGGTTTAATCTGTACAGTTTGTACAGAATTTGGCACAGACAGAAGCAGTTCTTTCATTGCTGGCAGCAAATCATACAAACTGGACAGCATCAAGAAGCATGAGACCAGCAAGGAACATGAGAAAAATGCCTTGATTAGTAAAGCCAACTCAGAGGCAAAGGCTGAATCCAGTGCTGGAAAAATTATCATCCAATTGAATCAGAATATCATTGTGAAAATAGATAAAATGTTCAGGAATTGCCATGCATTAGTTATAAAAAACAGACCAATATCTGACTTCAATTGGCTTTGTGACCTTGATGATATGAAAGGATTGGACCTTGGTCTTACCTATAGGAACACAGACGCTGCAAAATTATTTATTAAGTCTATCGCTGAATTAGAATTCAGTAAGGTCTCTGCAGCTACACAAGACTCCAAGTTTGTTTGTTTTATAGGGGATGGCAGCACAGACAATGCCGTCAAAGAACAAGAAATGTGGTATGTTAGATCATGTGTGAAAGGCAACATTTCTATAAATTTCATTGGTGTTCAGCCTCCAGAGAGGGCCGATGCCAGCAGTATTGTTGAAGGCTTAAAAGAAACGGTAGAGACAAATCTTAAAATTGATTGGGTGGACATTTCCCACAAAATGGTTGCTCTAGCTTGTGACGGTGCAAGTGTGATGCTTGGCGCTAAAGCTGGCGTTGGGGCCCTTCTGAAAAAGGAACCGCCTAGTTTAATATAAATTTCATTGGTGTTCAGCCTCCAGAGAGGGCCGATGCCAGCAGTATTGTTGAAGGCTTAAAAGAAACGGTAGAGACAAATCTTAAAATTGATTAGGTGGACATTTCCCACAAAATGGTTGCTCTAGCTTGTGACGGTGCAAGTGTGATGCTTGGCGCTAAAGCTGGCGTTGGGGCCCTTCTGAAAAAGGAACCGCCTAGTTTAATTGCAATTCATTGTATGGCACACAGGCTGGAGTTGGCACTGAAGGATGCTTCAAAAAACTATATGATAAATCCATTAATGTCCTGTCCATGGGCTTGTATTATCTTTATCATAACAGTGCATTAAATATGTCTATGCTGGTGAGAAGTTACCAGGTCATGGCGGGAAAGGAAAAGGGTGAACCTCTTTTGCCTACAAGAGTTGGTGGCACGAGATGGATCGGGCACACCTATTGGGCATTAACCAACTTGACCAGTTCCTATCCCTATATTGTACAGCATTTAGGCCAGGTAATTAAGGAGATGTGGTGAATGTTTGATCATTTCCGGAAACAATATAAACTAGAATACTGTCGATGGCGCGCCATCGCAAATCCCCATGTTTTCTACGGAGGGGCCAAGTACCGAAAACCCCTCACCCTGGGCCCTAATTTGACTCCATGGTCAAAATATTACCTGTATTATATTCTACTAATCATGCCCTTCAATTTCATATGCCACATGACTATGTTCCAAAAAACTTAAATTTTGACCCTTTGACCCCTCTCCCAGGGCCCCAATCTGACCCCAGGGTCAAAATTTTACTTGTAGTTTATTCTACCCATTATCCCCTTCGCATAGAAATGCAACATGACTATGTTCTGAAAAACTTTAATTTTGACCCCCGACCCCCCCAAGTCCGACCCCCAGGGGGTGACCTAGGGGTCACAGCCAAAATCCCGTTCAATATGTTTTACTTTTTTCATAACTAAGTACATGTGCAAAGTTTGGCATCAAAATCTTCAAAATTGACTTTGTAATTGAATTTTATTGATATTTGACCTTTTGACCCCTCCCCAGGGCCCCTGGGGGCGGGGACAAAAAAATGTGCTCTTGCGCAAGGCATTCATGTAAGCAACTCGCATACAAAATTTGGTTGAATTCCGGCTAACGGTTTAGGAGGAGATAGCCGGACAGACAGACGGACAGACGGACGGAGGCGATTGCAATATCCCCACTTTTTTTTAAAAACGTGGGGATAATAAATTGCCTATTCAAATATTTTTCCAGATACAATAACTGATATTTTTCATATTTTTGTTTAAAAAAGATTGTGGATTCTTGTTAGAACAGACTCAGAAAGTTTTAACAACTAACCACAATGAGCAGAAATTAGAAAAATAATGTTCTGTTAACTGAACTTTTACTATATAAAAGTGAAGTATAGGCATGTTGTTGTGTTGAGTTGTCAAATAACATAAGGGTACTAAATGTTATAAAAAAAGCAATAACAAAAACATCCTCAAACACCCACCTGATCTCTTTTGCTATTTGTCATATAAATTTGCTGAAAACATTACTATGCATGAATTGTAAAAGCAAATGTAAATAGTTAATTTCTTGCACTTGTCAATTGAGAACCAGAGAGTTATTGTATAATATAAAACCTGTATAAAACATTAACAAATCAGTTTATACAACAGTGTTTAATTTATTGCAGTAATATCACAAAAAAATTCATACATGCATGTATAAGAAAACCTGTAAAAGATATAATAAAAAAGCTCAGATTAAACATAATATCACAGATTGCTTCTGATGATTTTTTTCAGCTTCTTGAGCCTACCGAAAGAGTGTCTGTTGAATCAAAGTCGAAAGATAAAGCCTTTCTGAAGCTGTTAAGATCTCAAACTGTGGTCTGCTTCCTGTTCTTCCTCCTTGATGTCCTGTCACCTCTGAGACGTCTGTTAAAGATGCTTCAAGATCTAACATGTGTAATTGGTCGCCAGCATGCTGAGATTGGAACTACACTGCAGGTCATCAGAAAGATGAAAAACAAATATGTATATGGTGTTTGTTCAGTTCTTACTCTAAATTAAACACATCATAATCCTTGCTCATTACAGATTAATAACTCGGTTTCAATATGGATCCCAAAATGTATATATATAATTTATACTTTTCGTTTTGATTTAACATGATTGTTTAACCAACTTGGTTTCTGCTTGATACCCTTATTTTGCTGTTCATGACAACCCCTATCTTTGCAAATTGTAGATCCCGATCAGAGGCCATCTGATCAGGATCTACACTGTCAATTTGCAGCAATAGTTATTCCTTTCCTAAAACTTGGCCTGGTTGCACTTTTCAAGAATATTTAAACTGCAGTATCTTTGCATAGAGATGGACCTAACTTGAGGAAGGTTGCTGACATGACTGAGTTGGAAGGGGTCTAGCTGACTGGTTCCAGTACTGAGTTTGAAGGGAAAAGACAACACTGCTTCAGGAGACAGAGAAAACTCTCAATGCAAGATTTGTGACTTTTCTTCACCAAATGTGGTGCTATCAACAAGAATCGCTGACCTCAAGACTTGGCCTATCAGCTGGGAGCAGCTGAAAGGTGTAATTTTTGGAACCTAACTGTTACTGTTGCCTGTTTATTGTTCATTTCCTTTTTTAGCTCACCTGTCACGTAGTGACAAGGTGGGCTTTTGTGATCACTTTTCGTCCGTCGTCAGTGCGTGCGTGTGTGCGTGCGTAAACTTTTTCTTCAAATGACATCTCCTCCTAAACCACTGATCAGATTTTGACCAAACTTCACAGCAATGATCCTTAGGTGGTCCCCTTTCAAAATTGTTCAAATGGTTCCGGTCCATTACACATCTGGGTCACAGGAGCTAAAAATAGATTTTTTAAATGAAAACTTTAAAAATCTTCTTCTCTGAAACCGCAAGTCCCAGGTCTTTGATATTTGGTATGAAGCTTCATCTAGTGGACCTCTACCAAGATTGTTCAAATTAAAGCCCTGGGGGCCAAAATGCCCCCGCCCCGGGGGCCTTTGGTTTTACATAGGCTTATATAGGGAAAATCATTAAAAAATCTTCTTCTCTGAAACCACAAGGCCCAGGTCTTTAATATTTGGTGTGAAGCTTTACCTGGTGGACCTCCACTAAGATTGTTCAAATTATAGCCTTAGGGCCAAAAATGCCCCCGCCCCGGGGGCCTTTGGTTTTACATAGGCTTATACAGGGAAAATCTTTAAAAATCTTCTTCTCTGAAACCGCACGGCCCAGATCTTTGATATTTGGTGTGAAGCTTCATCTAGTGGACCTCTACCAGGATTGTTCAAATTAAAGCCCTGGGGGCCAAAATGCCCCCGCCCCAGGGGCCTTTGGTTTTACATAGGCTTATATGGGGAAAATCATTAAAAAATCTTCTTCTCTGAAACCACAAGGCCCAGGTCTTTAATATTTGGTGTGAAGCTTTACCTGGTGGACCTCTACTAAGATTGTTCAAATTATAGCCTTAGGGCCAAAAATGCCCCCGCCCCGGGGGCCTTTGGTTTTACATAGGCTTATACAGGGAAAATCTTTAAAAATCTTCTTCTCTGAAACCGCACGGCCCAGATCTTTGATATTTGGTGTGAAGCTTCATCTAGTGGACCTCTACCAAGATTGTTCAAATTATAGCCCTGGAGGCCAAAATGCCCCCGCCCCGGGGCCTATGGTTTTACATAGGCTTATATAGGGAAAATCATTAAAAAATCTTCTTCTCTGAAACCACAAGGCCCAGGTCTTTAATATTTGGTGTGAAGCTTTACCTAGTGGACCTCTACTAATGTTGTTCAAATTATTACCTAAGGGCCAAAAAATGCCCCCGCTAGGGGGCCTTTGGTTTTACATAGGCTTATACAGGGAAAATCTTTAAAAATCTTCTTCTCTGAAACTGCACGGCCCAGATCTTTGATATTTGGTGTGAAGCTTCATCTAGTGGACCTCTACCAAGATTGTTCAAATTATAGCCCTTGGGGCCAAAATGCCCCCGCCCCGGGGGCCTATGGTTTTACATAGGCTTACCGTGTATATTGGGAAAATCATTAAAAAATCTTCTTCTCTGAAACCAGCAGGCCCACGTCTTTAATATTTGGTGTGAAGCTTTACCTGGAGGACCTTTACTAAGATTGTTCAAATTATAGCCTTTGGGCCAAAAATGCCCCCGCCCCGGGGGCCTTTGTTTTTACATAGACTTATACAGGGAAAATCTTTAAAAATCTTCTCTGAAACCGCAAGGCCTAGATCTTTGATATTTGGTGTGAAGCTTCATCTAGTGGACCTCTACCAAGATTTTTCAAATTATAGCCCTGGGGGCCAAAATGCCCCCGCCCCAGGGGCCTATGGTTTTACATAGGCTTATATAGGGAAAATCATTAAAAAATCTTCTTCTCTGAAACCAGCAGGCCCACGTCTTTAATATTTGGTATATAGCTTTACCTGGAGGACCTTTACTAAGATTGTTCAAATTATAGCCCCGGGGGGGCTTTGGTTTTACATAGGCTTATACAGGGAAAATCTTTAAAAATCTTCTTCTCTGAAACCACAAGGCCCAGATCTTTGATATTTGGTGTGAAGCTTCATCTAGTGGACCTCTTTCAAGATTGTGCAAATTATAGCCCTGGGGCCGAAAATGGCCCCACCCTTGGACCCTTTGGTTTTTCATAGCCCTTTAAAGGGAAACCTTTAAAAATCTTCTTCTCTGAAACCACAAGGCCCAGGTCTTTGATATTTGGTTTGAAGCTTCACCTAGTGGACCTCTACCAAGATTGTTCAAATTATAGCCCTGGAGCCAAAAATGCCCCCGCCCAGGGGGCCTTTGGTTTTACCTAAGCTTATGTAGGGGAAATCTTTAAAACTTTTCTTCTCTGACACCGCAAGGCCCAGATCTTTGATATTTGGTGTGAAGCTTAATCTAATGGACCTCTACCAAGATTGTTCAAATTATAGCCCTGGGGCCAAAAATGCCCCCGCCCCGGGGGCCTTCGGTTTTACATAGGCTTATATAGGGAAAATCTTTAAAGAAACTTCTTCTCAGAAACTGCAAGGCCAAGGTCTTAGATAATTTTCATTCAAACTTCATAGGAGTTATGCTTAGATGACCGTCTACCCCATAGCTAAAAATAGAAAAAACATTGTAAATTTTCTCCTAAATCCTTGGGCCAGTTTTATTCAAACTTCACAGGAATGTTACATAGGTGACTCTATACCAAAATAGCTATAATCGTTCCACTCTGATGAACAAGATGGCCCCTTTTCTAAAAAACATCATAGGAGTGAGTGTTTGAGTTTAAGTCTTACCAACAGCTAATGTCATACGGTGACAGGACCTCGGTTTAAAAAGACTCATCTGAAAGTCTGGAGAAGTCCGGGATTGATCCCTGGTTTACAAGGCAAGAAACATGACCACTTCACCATGACGGCCTCTACATTTCATTGGAGTGTTTTGTAGATGGCCCTCTAGGAAAATAGCATAAACGATTAACAAATGGCCACAAGAGCTAAAAAATAGAAAAACATGGTAAATTTGCTTAGAATGTGAGCTCCTTCTAAACCCTTGAGCCAATTGGATGCAAATTTCACAGAAATATTGCCTAGGTGACTCCCTACCAAAATATTGTAAACTCATTCTACTCTGATGAACAAGATGGCAGCCAGAGTTAAAAATAAAAAAAAATCTTCAAACGCCATCCCTCCAGTACCATTGGACCAATTTCATTTAAACTTTGAAGTAATGTTGCTTAGATGACCCTCTACCAAAAAAGCTAAAACAATCCTGCTCAGATGTACAAAATATCGGGAGCTAAAAATAGAACAATATTGTAAATATGATTCAAACATGAACTCCTCCTAAAACATAGGCTTATATAGGGAAACTCATTAAAAAATCTTCTTCTCTGAAACCACAAGGCCCACATCTTTAATATTTTGTGTGAAGCTTTACCTAGTGGACCTGTACTAAGATTGTTCAAATTATAGCCTTGGGACCAAAAATTTCCCCTCCCCAGGGGCCTTTGTTTTTACATAGGCTTATACAGGGAAAATCTTTAAAAATCTTCTACTCTGAAACTGCAAGGCCCAGATCTTTGATATTTGGTATGAAGCTTCATCTAGTGGACCTCTACCAAGATTGTTCAAATTATAGCCCTGGGGGCCAAAATGCCCTTGCCCCGGGGGTCTATTGTTTTACATAGGCTTATATAGGGAAAATCATTAAAAAATCTTCTCTGAAACCATAAGGCCCAGGTCTTTAATATTTGGTGTGAAGCTTTACCTGGTGGACCTTTACTAAGATTGTTCAAATTATAGCCTTGGGGCCAAAAATGCCCCCGCCCCGTATCCCTTTGGTTTTACATAGGCTTATACAGGGAAAATCTTTAAAAATCTTCTCTGAATCCGCAAGGCCCAGATCTTTGGTATTCGGTGTGAAGGTTCATCTAGTGGACCTCTTTCAAGATTGTTCAAATTATAGCTCTGGGGCCAAAAATGCCCCCACTCTGGGACTCTTTGGTTTTTTCATCGGATTATACAGGGAAAACCTTTAAAAATCTTCTTGTCAGAAACCAGAAGGCCCAGGTCTTTGATATTTGGTATGAAGCTTCATCTAGTGGACCATTGCCAAGTTTGTTCAAATTATAGCCCTTGGGCCTAGAATGTACTGGAGACACTAATTCTCAGGTGAGCGATTCAGCCTCTGGGCCCTCTTGTGTTTTATATTAGGATCACTTTTTGTCTGTCATCCGTGCGTAAACAATTTCTTCAAACGACATCTTCTCCTAAACCACTGACCGGATTTTGACCAAACTTCACAGGAATGATTCTTAGGTGGACCACTTTCATAATTGTTCAAATGGTTTCGGTCCGTTGCACATATAGGTCACAGGAGCCAAAAAAGATTTTTTTCACCGAAAACTTTAAAAATCTTCTTCTCTGAAACCCCAAGGCCCAGGCCTTTGATATTTGGTATGAAGCTTCATCAAGTGAAACCCTACCAAGATTGTTCAAATTATAGTGCTGGGGCCAAAAATGCCCCCGCCCCGGGGCCCTTTAGTTTTACATGGGCTTATATAGGGAAAATCTTTAAAAATCGTCTTCTCTGCAACCGCAAGGCCCAGGTCTTTGATATTTGGTATGAAGCTTCATCTAGTGGACCCCTACCAAGATTGTTCAAATTATAGTGCTGGGGCCAAAAATGCCCCCGCCACGGGGCCCTTTGGTTTTACATGGGCTTATATAGGGAAAATCTTTAAAAATCTTCTTCTCTGAAACCACAAAGCCCAGGTCTTTGCTATTTGGTATGAAGCTTCATCTAGTGGACCCCTACCAAGAATTTTCAAATTATAGTGCTGGGGTCAATAATTCCCCC
The DNA here is from genome assembly GCA_963580285.1 of Lucinisca nassula. NCBI lineage: Eukaryota > Metazoa > Mollusca > Bivalvia > Lucinida > Lucinidae > Lucinisca > Lucinisca nassula. The sequence continues at coordinate 47,722,951 of OY757025.1, read as the reverse complement.
GCCCCGAGGCCCTTTGGTTTTACATAGACTTATATAGGGAAAATCTTTAAAAATCTTCTCTTCTATGAAACCACAAGGCCTAGGTCTTTGATATTTGGTATGAAATTTCATCTTGAGGACCTCTATCAAGATTGTTCAAATTATAGCCCTGTGGCCAAAACTGCCCCCGCTCCGAGACCCTTTGGTTTTACATAGACTTATATAGGGAAATCTTTAAAAATCTTCTTCTCTGAAACAGCAAGGCCCAGGTCTTTGATATTTGGTTTAAAGCTTCATCTAGTGGACCTTTATCAAGATTATTTAAATTATAGCCCGCAGGCCAAAAATGCCCCCGCCCCGGGGCCATTTGGTTTTGCATAGGCTTATGTAGGAATAACCTTTAAAAAAATCTTCTTCTCTGAAACCGCAAGGCTCAGTTCGTTGATATTTGGTGTGCATTTTCATCTAGTGGACCTTTGCCAAGATTGTTCAAATTATTGCCTTTGTTGATATTTGGTATGAAGCTTCACCTTTTTAGACCTCCCTCAATATTATGCACATTATAACCCTAGATCAATAATGGCCCTCCCCGAGGCCCACTTGTTACTCTATGGATCAGGTGAGCGATCCAGGGCCATCATGGCCCTCTTGTTAACTTAGACAATTTTTGAGATCTACTAATGTTAAAATGTATAGGGAGTAACTACCTTGTTACCGCAACTCCTCTTACAGTTCTAGGTCAATCCTTTTGAAACTTAACAGGTGTTTTCATATAGGTCTGAAGATGTGCGTGTGCTTAACCTTTAAGAATAGAGCATAACATACAGATGCATCGCATTTTCAGCTGACAAAACAAACAGCAACAAGACAAAAGTAAAAAACAAAAAGTGTAACAATAAATCGGGCGGATTACCCACATTTTGAACTTGGGCCATTAATTTGAGGGAAAAAAAATGTGGGTAATACACGCCCGAATAATGTTTGCTGTAATTGGATAGTTTTGGAAAATGTTTTCATTGAACGGCAGGATTAAACATTTTCATGGCTGAAAACTTACTCATCCTGCAGGGCAAGCCTGTAACAATTTTCACTCGTCCTTAGTGACAAACTACTCGTAAATACGAGCGAAAGAGTGTTAATTTCGACCCCTGCCTACCATTATTACATGATTACTGTGAAAGCTTTCATCCTGCAAACACTGGAGTGTATGTTATATACACCGTCTGTGTCCCCTCCAGGGGTAAAGGCGGAACCAGGAGAAAGAAAGGTAAAAGATCCCTGCTGTAATTACAATGTACATGATTACTGTGTAGGCTTCCATCCGGTCAGGAGTCGTTTCGCCCGTGCGTAGTTTCCCCCATGGGTCGTTTTGCCCCAGTTTGTTGGGTCATTTCACCCATATTTTTATTTACACCCTATGGATTGACTTAAGATACGTTTTGGTTTATTAAGGAGTCTAGGGGATATGGGGAGTCTGAGCGCTCTGGCCTGTTTATTCAGTATCTATTGCTTATAAGCTTTATATTGTAATATTGTCGTTTGATGCAGCTAGACAACCTACTGACAACTTCTACTTTAGGTTTGGGCAACTGAGCAACCAAATGTTTAAGAATTTTGTTTGATTGAGGTTTAACATACCTGTCAACACTAATTAGGTCATTTTGGAGGCATTTCTTCCAATTTTGTGGGGCTTTTACCCGACATTCAGTGTTGAATCTAGGCTGAGCCATTGCGCCCTGGGCCCGCTTTTTACATGAGGAGCGCACTAGAGATAATTCAATTGGTCCATCAGGTGCACTGTAAAATTTAGTGACTGTTTCTTCTGGAGTTCATTTTTTCTATTTTTTCTTGCGATTTTTTGGCTGTCTGGTGCGTATTAATGAGTTAATAACCAACCGCATGTTGCCCAATCAAAGTAACTCAGAAAAACATTTTGTTTTATCTGTGTAACCAGTAACAATTCTTATTTTTTAAACCCAAATCAATTGTTGAAGGACTTGTCACCAATAAACAATTCTGATATTTTGTTTTCCGGGGATGCGGCCATGTTCAGTCTACTTGTGTGTGCCGGCGACGTATACCATATTCTTGTGCGCCGTGCGGCTTATGCCAAATACCGGACCGAAATACCACAAAATACCGAGGCAAGCGGTATTTATTATGGTGTTCTTCTTTTCCAGAAATAAATTTTATGACATTCATTCTAAATAAACCGGCCCCGATAGTTGGTAGAGTGTCCACTCCGGGAACAGGAGGTCACGGGTTTGATCCCGGGCCGCGACATACCAAAGTCGTCAAAAATGGTACTGGCTGCTTCTCGCTTGGCACTCAGATTTACGGGGTAGAGCTAGGACTGGGTGTGGTATCATGTAATGTGTCTGGGACATGATACTTCAGTGAGGCAGCACTATAAAAGTGAGCATTGAGCTCCCTGTCGCAACCAGGCACCGTCGTTATATGACTGAAAAATTGTTTAAAGCGACGTTAAACTCGAGTTCACACACACTCGTTCTAAATAAAATGTGCATTTAGTTCTTGAACAAGAAACTTTATCCAAATTGCTTTGTACTGATAAACTGAGGTAATGGGCAAATGTGACCAACTCAGTATTAGAAGATGGATTGATAGACAAAATAGGTTTTTGTCGCACCTGCTTGTAGCAGGGTGCGACATATGCGTCAACTTTTCCGTCCGTTCGTTTGTCCGTGCGTCCGTCCATCACATTTATGTCGAAGTTCGACATTTATGTCAAAGTTTTTATTAAAGTCAACTACAAACCTAACCAGTGCTTCAGCTGAAGTGCACGACCCGCCGGATGCTTTTAGCTTTATGAGTGTTACCATATATGGGTATGGCGGCCATTTTGGTCATGTGACCTGGACATAAAACGGTTCCCCCAATAAATGCACCTTATCGTAAGGAGCAAAAATATATCTTATACTTTAGTACTGTATTCTGAATCATTTGCAGGATAAAATCCAACACAAAAGCATATGTGTCAAAGTTTGACCTAGGCACAAAGAAGGTCAAGGTCAACCCAGGGTCACCATTTTAGCAATTTATGATGGGCCTACGTTCCAGATGCTATTTATCAAGTTTCGTGGAAATCTGCACAGTGGTTCTGGAGAAGACTATTTTTGAAGGGTTTTTACCAAATATTGCTTGGCGGCCATTTTGGTCATGTGACCTGGACCCCATGAGGAAATTTTGGTTTCCCCCACCCCGTAGAGGCTCCATATGAAATTTGACTTCAATCAGCCCAACGATTTCCGAGGAGAAGCAGTTCGAAAATTTTCACATTTTTCGCCTCGGCGAGGCTGTACTAAATGGAATGTAATATTTCGCAAGTTCATTGATAAGATCTCATTGATATCTATCAGTATGCCAAAAATTGTTTAAATATTCCAAGCGGTTAAGTCACTATCACCAATTTTCACAAACGGGTTACGGACGGACAGATAGACAGACCATATATGGCTTGGCGGCCATTTTGGTCATGTGTCCTGGACCCCATAAGCAATTTTTGGTTTCCCCCATCCCATAGAGGCTCCATATGAAATTTGACTTCAATGGGCCCAACGGTTTCCGAGGAGAAGCAGTTCAAAAATGTTCGAAAATTTTCACATTTTTCGCCTCGGCGAGGCTATACTAAATGGAATGTAATATTTCGTAAGTTCATTGGTTAGATCTCATTGATATCTCATTTTCGTCTCGGCGAAGCTATACTAAATGGAATGTAATATTTCGCAAGTTCATTGGTTAGATCTCATTGATATCTATCAGTATGCCAAAAATTGTTTAAATATTCCAAGCAGTTAAGTCACTATCACCAATTTTCACAAACGGGTTACGGACGGACAGACAGACAAACCATATATGGCTTGGCGGCCATTTTGGTCATGTGACCTTGACCCCATGAGCAAATTTTGGTTTCCCCCATCCCATAGAGGCTCCATATGAAATTTGACTTCAATCGGCCCAACGGTTTCCGAGTAGAATCAGTTCAAAAATGTTCGAAAATTTTCACATTTTTCGCCTCGGCGAGGCTATACTAAATGGAATGTAATATTTCGTAAGTTCATTGGTTAGATCTCATTGATATCTTTCAGAAAGCCAAAAATTGTTTAAATATTCCAAGCGGTTAAGTCACTATCACCAATTTTCACAAACGGGTTACGGACGGACCCAAAGAAGGACAAGGTCAACCCAGGGTCACCATTTTAGCAATTTATGATAGGCCTACATCCCAGATGCTATTTATCAAGTTTCGTGGAAATCTGCCCAGTGGTTCTGGAGAAGACTATTTTTGAAGGGTTTTTACCATATATTGCTTGGCGGCCATTTTGGTCATGTGACCTGGACCCCATGAGCAAATTTTGGTTTCCCTATCCCATAGAGGCTCCATATGAAATTTGACTTCAATCGACCCAACGGTTTCCGAGGAGAAGCAGTTCGAAAATTTTCACATTTTTCGCCTCGGCGAGGCTATACTAAATGGAATGTAATATTTCTAAAGTTAATTGGTTAGATCTCATTGATATCTATAAGTATGCCAAAAATTGTTTAAATATTCCAAGCGGTTAAGTCACTATCACCAATTTTCACAAACGGGTTACGGACGGACAGACAGACAAACCATATATGGCTTGGCGGCCATTTTGGTCATGTGACCTTGACCCCATGAGCAAATTTTGGTTTCCCCCATCCCATAGAGGCTCCATATGAAATTTGACTTCAATGGGCCCAACGGTTTCCGAGGAGAAGCAGTTCAAAAATGTTCGAAAATTTTCACATTTTTCGCCTCGGCGAGGCTATACTAAATGGAATGTAATATTTCGTAAGTTCATTGGTTAGATCTCATTGATATCTATCAGTATGCCAAAAATTGTTTAAATATTCCAAGCGGTTAAGTCACTATCACCAATTTTCACAAACGGGTTAAGGACGGACAGACAGAATGACAGACTGACAGAATGACAGAATGACACAGTGATTTTAGGGCACTCTTAGAAAAAACTGACTTCAGTCGGTTGCTTTTTCTGCGGATCGTGCAATCTACCATCAAACCTTATATGAAACATCTCTCAGACCTTCTGACTTTGTAGGCACATTGACCTAGTGACTTTGACCTATATTTTTCGCTCCAGTGACTTTGATCTTTATGTCGAAGTTCGACATAACTTCGACATTTATGTCGAAGTTTTTATTTAAGTCAACTACAAACCTCATCTACCATCAAACCTTACATGAAACATCTCCCTGACCTTCTGACTTTGTAGACTCCTTGACCTAGTGACTTTGACCTATATTTTGTGCTCCAGTGACTTCGACCATTACGTCAAAGTTGGACATTTATGTCGAAGTTCGACATTTATGTCGAAGTTTGTTGTATACTCAACTACAAGACTAAATAGCCATCATACCTTACATGAAACATCTTCGTAAGCTCCTAACCAAGCAGGGGCTTTCATCTCGTGGCGTTGACCTATATTTTACGCTCCAGTGACCATGACAAATATTATATTATTTAGTGGAACCGTTTGAGATAGAGCCTTTATATTTGGCATGTGGGTTCCTTGTGACATTGCCTTCCCACTCGTACAAAAAAAATTGACCTGTGACCTTGACCCCTGACCTTTTGACCTACTTACCATGACTTTTTAACCATTTGAGGTAGAGCCTTAATATTTGGCATGTAGGTTCCTTGTGACATTCCCATACCATTCATACAAACAATTTTGACCCTTATCCTGTGACCTTTGACCTACTTTATCATAACTTTCCAACCGTTTGAGATAGAGCCTTCATATTTGGCATGTGGGTTCCTTGTGACATTGCCTTCCCACTCATACAAAAAATGACCCGTGACCTTGACCCCTGACCTTTTGACCTACTTATCATAACTTTTTAACCATTTGAGGTAGAGCCTTCATATTTGGCATGTAGGTTCCTTGTGACATTCCCAAACCACTCATGCAAACAATTTTGACCTGTGACCTTGACCCCCGACCTTTTGACCTACTTTATCATACCTTTTTAACCATTTGACATAGAGCCTTCATATTTGGCATGTAGGTTCCTTGTGACATTGCCTTGCCACTCATTTTTGACACACTTTGCCCTCACTAGGTTGGCACTTTGGATACATTGCCTTTAAACATATACTTTGCCAACTATAAGTACTGCTAAGAAGGGCATAAACCTGTTTAAAAAAAATCTGAGAGTGGCTACTGTGGCTTTTCCTGCAGCATATATATTTTTGGTTCAGTGAATTTGACATACTTTACATCAACTATCGGCTGCTGAGAATGAAATTATAAAATATTATTATTGTTTAATAATGACATTATAATTTTGGATCCTGGGACTTTTGCCCCCCTCAGGTGCGACGCCGCCTTCTGCGGAATTCTTGTGTCTGTGTAGTGTCTAACTTGTTTTGTGTCCATTTTTATCATGCAGCCAAAACTAAAAGAGTCATGTAAATCTGGCATCTTTATTCTTTATATATAGTATAATTTAAGGGCCCCTAAATTTCTAAATGGCCCCCTTTTCAAAGGCCTGTGGGCCCAGGGGGCCCCTTAAACCTAGATTGAACACTGGACATTGAGATGAAATGACAGTTCAAGCCCTGCCGCCCAATGAAAGCTACAATGTACATGAACATGTATAAGGCTTATATGTACTGGAAGGTCTGACATGCATAACTTTGCCTGGGAAGGCTAAGGCCTTCTAGGCAGTTTACCAGTAGCCACGTGCAGACAGTTTCACCTCTGCATGGAAGCATCATGCAGCCCAATCTATGTCTCCAATAAAAATCAAAAATGTGTTCCTTTAAAGAGCAATGAAAACATTCATAAGAAAGAAGATGGGTCATACTACGTAGTTTCGGCTAATAAAGCCTCATCAGTGGCCCTGTAATGATCCGACAACGAAAGCCAGAGGAAACATACTGCAATTTTGCGAATTTCGAATAGGCAGTCGATTCAAAGACTGAAATAAATCAAAATGGGGTCCAAATAATTAAAAACCTGTCTAGAATATGAGTCTAAACCAATAATTCATTTCTGATTTCTCCGAATATACACGATGATCTCAAAGGACTAAAAAGTAAAATATAAGTATAAAATATAAATCCAAGCCCCGATAAGTGGGGGCAAAAATGATTGAAAAGGAGATGTGATCCCACATCACGTTGACACACCCATGATTTTTTTGGCTGTGAAAATGACAGCGTTTCAGTGGTTTCTTGCTGTCGAGTCCTCACCGTTGTCTCACCTCTGTGGTTCTTTGATTTCTGTGTTCACGGAGATGTTGCACTGATGAGTTGGGGGGCCTTCATGCAGACTGAACAAGTTGTTTGTCTAAATCGCGGCGGAAGTAAGGGCGAGGATTGTGGCCACGTAAAATCGATTTGGGCCCCCCAGTGGAAATCTTCCACTGACCGTTCCAGGGCGGCTCTTCTGTGGCGATTTATTTGTGTTGTTGTTTGTTACTTGCTGTGTGTGTCACTTGTGTCTTTTAATTTTGGATGGCCGTGTGGCCGTTTTGTGGGAGGGTGACTGTCCGTGTGGCCTTCCTTTGTTTGGGTTTCCATTGTGGTCTGGTCGCTTGATGTTTGTGTTTCTTTCCCTTTGGTGTCTTTTATGGATGGAGTAAGTTAATTGTATCAATTCCTGATCTTTGTTTTACTTCTACTTTGTAGATGAGTAAAGTGGATTTTTTTCTCATATCAGCTCAACACATATATTGTGGGCTAGAACCACCTCATTGTCTAGGTTTAAGAACAGAAATAAGTAAAATAATGAATACGTGAAAACCAACTTTCCTCTGTAAAAATGGGGTTTAGGGGGTCTTCACTGAATAGACTTGTTAACATGATGATTTATTTATTTCCACCCTGTCCACCCAGCAGTCCTACATTCAACTGTCCTAGAAGCCTCCGTGGTGTAGTGGTTATACTACTCCCCTTGTAAACCAGGGGTCGCAGGATTGATCCCGGGCTACCCCAAACTTTCGGATGGGTCTTTAAACCGAGGTCCTTTGCTGAAGGCTGATCATTTGATACAGTTTCAGGTTCAAATGTTAGTTCTTCAAGTGACCTCTGGCTATTTTAGCCATAGGCATTTTAGCTCACCTGTCACAAAGTGACAAGGTGAGCTTTTGTAATCATGTTTTGTCCATTGTGCGTCTGTGCATAAACAATTTCAAATAAGTATATCTCTAATACCCCATGCCCAATCTTCCTGACAATATCTCAGTCAAGTTGGAATACATGTCAAGTCGGGTCAAAAAGTAGGTCAGCAGTTCAAATCATAGAAAAACCTTGTTAACACTCTAGAGGCCACAGTTTTGGTTGAATCATCATCAAACTTGCTCAGAATGATCATCTCTACAATATCTAGGTCAAGTTCGAACATGGGTCATGTGGGTTCAAAAAGTAGGTCAGTAGGTCAAATTATAGAAAACCTTGTTTACACTCTAGAGACCACAATTTTAGTCTAATTATCTGACATCAAACTTGCTCAGAATGATCATCTTGACAACATCTAGGTCAAGTTCGAATATGGGTCATGTGGGATCAAAAAGTAGGTCAGTAGGTTAAATCATAGAAAAACCTTGTTAACACTCTAGAGGCCACAGTTTTAGTCCAATTATCATCAAACTTGCTCAGAATTGTCCTCTTTTGGTAATACCTTGGTCTGGAGGGGTATTTTAGGAATATAGTGGTACATTTTATAAAGGGCCACCCCCTTCCCCCAGCCTCCCACTCCCTTTGTCACCATTGTTAGTTAGACTGAGCGTGTTCATCTCCGTCTGGTGCACTAGGACCTGACCCTCAATATCCACAAGGTGCCCAGATAGTGACATACAAGTCAGCTCTGTGTTGTCAAAGGAATGGATACCCCCCCCCCTCCCACGCCCCCTTTGTCACCACGAGTCATTGTTAGTTAGTTGGACTGAGCCCTTTCATCTCTGTCTGGTGCACAAGAACCTGACCCTCAATGTACACAAGATGCCCAGGTAGTGACATACAAGTCAGCTCTGTGTTGTCAAAGGGATGGATACCCCACTTTTCACCATGAGTCATTGTTGGTTAGTTATACTGAGAGCATTCATATGTGTCTGGTGGACTAGGACCTCACCCTAAATGTACATAATGTGCCCAGATAGTGACATTCAAGTCGGCGCTGCATTGTCAAAGGGAACTTTTGAATGACTTCTTCCTAAGAAAACAATTTTGAAGGAATGTTCCATGAGTGACACTCTGACAATTTTCCACTGAACGAGATGGCCACCAGAAAAAAAATGTATAACACTTAAAATGACCTAAGTTCCTAAATAGCTAGATTGATTTTGAAATGTTCCTTGAGTCACTGTCAGTCAAAATTGCTCTTACCCTCCACTCCACCTTATATTACCTACCATAAGGATCAGGTGAGCGATCCAGTGCTATCATGGCGCTCTTCTTTTTGATTGGGGATAGATTGCTGGACAACAAATCAGATTGTCGAATATGAATCAAGAGTTTCATGTTTTCAAGCCCCGGTGGAGGGATGGAAATTTTTTCTCTTTTTTTTCTCCTTTTCTTTTTTTCTTCGTAAATGCACAAAAACAGTTATTATCCCCCTCGCACAACAAAGTTGTTAGGGGTTTGGGATATTGCATAAATTTGTCCTGTACATACATACATACATACATACATACATACATACATACATACATACATACATACATACATACAAGCACTTATATCTGCACACATGCATGCATGCACACACACACACACTCATGCATGCATGCAGACTTATGCATACAGGCACACATGCATACATGTATGCATGCATACATGCAAACTCACACTCATGCATGCATGCATATACATACATGCATGCAGGCACTCACAAATGCATGCATGCACTCACATGCATTCACACACACTAATGCATAAATGCACAAACTCATGCATGCATGCAAGCACACATGCATGCACACATATACTCACACATGCTGCTGATGATGCATGCATTCACAAACTTAACCATACATGCATGTACTCAGAAATCCATACATGCATCCATGCACACATGCATGCATGAATACACACACTCTGATGCATGCATGTACACATGCATGTACACACACACGTGCATGCATGAAGACTTATGCATGTACACATGCATACACGCACACACACTCATGCATGCATGCACATACACACTTGCATGCATGCATGCATGCACTCATGCATGTTTGCATACATACATGCATGCACATCATGTATGCATTCACACACAAATGCACAAACTCATGCATGCATGCACACATGCATGCACACCTATACTCATGCATGCAGGCAGACACACAGAGATAAATCTATTCACCAACTTACCCATACATACATGCATGCACTAACACATGCATACACACATCCATGCACACATGTATGCATGAACACCCACACATACACACATGCATGCATGTACACATGCATGCACACACACATGCATGCATGCACTCATGCATTCATGCACACTCATGCATACACACGTTTGCATGCATGCGTTCATGCATGCCTGCACACACCCACACATGCATGTAGAAACACACTTATGCACACATGCATGCAGGCATGCATGCACACATACATGCATGCATGCACTCACACATATGCATGTATGCATACATGCATGCATGCACACACTCATGCATGCATGCACTCATGCATGCATTAACACACACAAACACATGGATGCATGCACACACATGCATTTGGTTTATGGCCCTTGGAAAATTTGGCATTTAGGGACAAGCATATGGTTGGTGGCATTGTGTTTTACAAACACCATTTCTAGTTCTTAAATATTTACCTACAGTGTTACAATCCTCAAAAAGTCCTATATATTTACATTATTTTGGCCGGCCTTGGTAGCTCAGTCAAATGTATGCCTGACTGGTGATCAGGAGGACGCGGGTTCGATACCTGCCGGGTTCGGCAACATTCTGTCGTGGAGATTGATCATGAAATCTTTTCTGCAGTCATTATCTCCCTTCCACTGAATCAAGAAGGGCAGTAACAGTTGTCAGTTTCTGGTGAAAGAATGTGTGCTGTACTGGTTAACCGCTTATGTATAAGCTTGTCCAGGAAAAGTGTGGATAGGTAAACTCACTGGCTCAAAAATGACCTAAAATAGTGTTGACTGGGCTGTTAAACTCAAATACAAACAAACAAACAAAACATTTTTTGTTTCGAAATGACAGCCAACTGCTGGTGCAGATGCTAGAGTCACATGGCAATCATATGACGTGTTTACTGTTAACCGTCTAAAATACCTGGTGTATTATTTTTAAATAGCCAATCAGAAGGCACAGCCAGGATGAGAAACATCAAAAACGTGGGAATAAAGTACTGTATTGAATTTGTTGTTGGAAAACTAATTTCCTAGTGAACGACTTAATATTGCAGATTAACTGGCAGTCAGAGCTAAAAATAGAAAAAAAATCTAGAAAAGACAACTCCTGTAACTTGGGCCAATTTCATTCAAACTTCATAGGAATAATGCTTAGATGACCTTCTACTGAAATAGCTAAAAAGATATTGCTCGGATGAACAAAATGGCTGCCAGCTAAAAATAGAAAACAAATTTGCTTCAAACGTGAACTACTAATCCCTTGGGTCTGTTGGGTTCAAACTTCACAGGAATGTTTCCGTGGTGACTCCCTACCAAAATAGCTAAAATCTTTACGCTCTGACAAACAAGAAGGCCGCCAGAGCTAAAAGTAGAAAAAAATCTTCAAACGACAACTCCTCCTTTACCCTTGGGCCAATTTCATTCAAACTTCTTAGGAATATAGATGACACTCTACCAAATAGCTAAAATGATCCCACTCTGGTGAACAAAATGGCCACCACAGCTAAAATAGAAAAACAATGTAAATTTGCTTCAAATGCGAGCCCCTCCTAAACCCTTGGGCCAATTTGATTCAAACTTCACAGGAATGTTGTCTAGGTGACCCCTAACAAAATAGCTAAAATTGATCCACTTTGACAAACAAAATGGCCACCAGAGCTAAAAATAGAATGTACTAGAGACAGTGACACTCAGGCGAGCAAAACAGGGCCCTCTGGACCCTCTTGTTTATAGTCAAAACAAAGATCACAGGTGCTAGTAAGAACCACCGCTAACTAGTACCTACTCTCATGTTTATGAGCAAAACTTATAAGTAAAATAATGTATACTCCTGTAAACCCCACTTTTTTCTCTTTAAAGAGTTGTGTTCATTACACAGAATTGTTGACCTGATGATTTGAATAATTTTCAGAAATCCTAGTATGGATGTCGCTAACTGTCAAGAAACTGATGAAGATGCTGACTTAAGTGGCGAGGAAGAATTTCATGAACCCAGTCAGATGACCCAGCCAGTAGAAACGTATTTTAATGCACAGGGACAAGATATTGCAGAATTTCCAAGTACACCACCTGTAAGCAATTCAAGACTAGCTAGGCGGGAAAAACAAGGTCGAACTGGTAAGAAGCAACAGACTGATAAAGAGTATAAAAATACAAAAGCTATGGACAGACAAAAGAAACAACCAAAAGGTTATGTGAACGTGATTAAAGAGCGATATGGTGAAGGAAATGCATCATTCAGTGGATTAACAAGTGTTGATTCTGATGCGGACTTGGAAAGGGATACACAGACGAAAGCAAAAGAAAAGAAAGAAAGGGATGAGAAACAAAAACGTATCTCCACAACACGATCACATGACAGATTCATTAAGAGAAATTCTGAAGATCTGTCAAACAGAGAATTGAATATGGCAGACACTGCTCCAATGGACATTGTCACACCTGTTGTGCCGGTAAAATTAGAAGGCTCTGGAAGATTTGTGTCATTATCAGCTTCAGCATCCAAAATCATACCACTTTCTCCTGTTGCTCTTGACAAAATTGAGCGGCGACAGCCATGTACAAGTAAAGTTCAGTGTCCTAAAGAAAGACTTAGTTTTTATAAGACTTTTGCAGCCCTGATAAATATGGGCTCTCATGGTAAAAAGCAGAAGGAGGTGAAGGAAAAAGAGAGATTCCTTGCTCAAAGACAGAAAAGTTCTGATGAAAAGTTATGGCTAAATTATATCTGGATTGGGCTTCAAGCATGGTTGAACGGTTGTCAGCCAATTGACCAAGAGCAAAAATTACAGACAGAGAAAGAAAAGATTCCAAAAGTTTTGGCAGACGTTATGGCATTTAAAGTGCAGTTGCCTCAAGGTGTTCTTGGATTTAAAATAGGTGAACAAAGCATTCCAGAAATGTCTGACTTAGTGGATAATTACAACAGAATGAGTTCTTGTAGTGTTGATACAGAAAGTTCTAGAACAGATATTTCAGAAAGATACCATTCTATGCGCTTAGATAGTGAAATATTTGTCCAGCAGCAAGAAGCTATTAAACAAGTTCATACACTTCTTCAAAAATTGGATAGATGTGAACAGCTTTTTCCAACATACAGCCTTTTTGCTCTAGAATTTGAATTATACCAAGATCCTAAATTTGTTAAGAGACTGGAGGCTTTATATTTATGGTTAAACATCACAGAGGATTTATGTCAGAAATTGAAACTTCTAGGGAAAGTTTTAAATGTACAAAGTGTTTCAAGTGCTGAATGGCCTTTTCTTGATTTTGAAAGTCCACGGTTTCAAGAGAATATTTATGGAAGAGAGTTAAGTCAGTTACATCGAACTAGTATTCCTGAAATCAGGAGCATTTACGAAGAGGAAGGTGGAGATGGGGAATGTGACACCTCAGAAGGGGAAGAGAATTCAAGGGGTGTTGAGAAAGGGTTCAGTGATAAACGAGTTAGTTTTAAGGTGGAAAATGAAAGAAGGACATCATTTACTGGATATGCTAGTCCAAAGAGAGATACTAGTCCAAGTATTGTCTTAGAAAGTCCCTCTGATGCATCAACTCCCCTTAAAGGACCTGTTTTGTCAACCTCACTCTCCAGAGCGTCCAGTGAAGCTAGTCTAGATGATATTTGTAGGCACTCAGTATACCGAAACTTTGTTGATAAGGGCTTAAAGAAGGTGGGATTAAGTAAAATGCTGGTGCGATTGAGAGACATTCTAGATAAGTCATTGCAGCGTGCCAAAAGATCTTTAGAAAGGCCACATGGAGAATTCATGGGTTATGATGCTATGTGCAAGGTAAGAAATAATCATTAATCCTTATCTTGCTGAATATTCATTTAAGCCACACCCATTTCTGTCTATCAACCAATCAAATTACTTGATGTAATTTATTGCTACAAATTCATAAACTGAATGCAAAAACAGTGTAGATCCTGATCAGATGGTTCGGATCTTCACTGGTTGCAAAGATAGGGGTTGTCGTGAACAGCAAGATAAGGCTAAAGCCTTAACCCATTGAAGTGGGAACCACCTAAAGGTGTACCTTGGCAAACAGTGCAAGCTCAGATCAGATGCCGCAGAAGGCGGCGTCTGATCAGGGCCTTCACTATTTGCTAACAGAATTTTCTGTCAGAAATAGAATAAAAATGAAAAGTAGGCTTAACACCCCTTATAATTATGACAAATGGACTTGTCCAACATACATTTATAGCAATGGAAGAGTCGTCTAGTATACAATGGGTGCCAAACAAAACTTCATCTGAAAATGTTGTCTGTTTACATGTACATCATCTACTGCATCTTCTTGTAATCTTTTCAGACACATGTTTGCATTCAGACAAACAGTGTGGACCCTGATCAGACTCCTAAAGGAGCAATCTGATCTTGGCCCACAGTGTTTACAATTATGATTTTTAAAGTGAACAGACAACAAAGCAGACAATATTTTTTTTGTGATTGCACCTTGAGGGTTAAATCAGTTTAATAAATGAATAAACATAAACATGTTTGTGTACATGTATATAAGGAGGAAGATTCCATTTGGTACAAAAAGGGTTACCAAGTAATGTTTGCTACATATATCTGCTGTTGCCCTTCCTTCTGGGGTGACCCCAGGTCCATGTCTGTTGGTTTGAACATTCTGCTTTTTTAGCTCACCAGAGCCGAAGGCTCCGGGGGAGCTTATAGGATAGGCAGTTGTCCGGCGTCGTCGTCGTGGTCGTCGTCGTCTGACGTCAACACTTTCAAACATCTTCTTCTCTGAAGCCACTAGACCGATTCAGCCCAAATTTGATCTGTAGCATCCTTGGGCTGGGGGATTGAAAGTTTGTGTTTTTTATGAAAATCAGCTTTTTAATTTGGTTGCTATGGCAACTTAGAGCTCCCATAGACTTATAATGGGGAAAATTGAAAAATGGCATTTACTGCCAAGCCACTGCAGATATTTTGACAAAACTTTCATAGAAATATTCCTTAGGCAATCTACTATCTGCCATATGATTTTAGGCCTACTGCTCATTTGTATTGGTTGCCATGGAAACCAAAATGAAAAAAAAATAGAAAAAAAAAATACTTAAAAAATCATCTCCTCAGAAACCGTATGCTCTATGAGGCTGAAAGTTTATGGAAATATTCACCATATTTGCCTTTACAGGTTTTGTGTTTTTTATGAAATTCGGCTCTTTAGTTTGGTTGCTATGGCAACTTAGATTTTCCATAGACTTACAATTGGGAAAATTGAAAAATGGCATTAACTACAAAGCCTTTGCAGATATTTTGACAACACTTTCATAGAAATGTTCCTTTAGTAAACTTCTCTCAGCCATATGCTGTTATGTCAACCTGGGGGTCCAGTAGGTTGTGCCGGGGCCATGTCCCGCCCCCAGTACTTCATAAAATGACTTATATCTCAGAAACCTTACAGATCCCCACCCCTAAACCATATATATTCTTGTTCCTATTGATAAGACGCATTCAGTGACACCAACCTGGAGGTCGTCCGGGATGTGCCGAGGCCATGCCCCACCCCCTCCACTTCATAAAAGGCCCAATATCTCGGAAACCATTCAGATCTCCACCCCTGAACCCTATATACTCTTGTTCCTTATGATAAGACGCATTCAGTGACATCAAACTGGGGGTCCCCCGGGATGCGCCGGGGCCATGTCCCGCCCCTCCATTTCATAAAAGGCCCAATATCTCGGAAACCTTACAGATACCCACCCCTAAACCATATATATTCTTGCTCCTTATGATAAGACGCATTCAATGACCCCAAATTGGGGGTCTTCCGGGGTGCGCCGGAGCCATGCCCCACCCCTTCACTTCACAAAAGGTCATATATCTCAGAAACTGTTCAGATCCCCACCCCTAAACCATATATGTTCTTGTTCATTATGATGAGACACATTCAGTGACACCAACCTGGGGGTCCCCAGGGATGTGCTGGGGCCATGCCCCACCCCCTCCATTTCATAATATCACAATATCTCGGAAACCTTACAGATCCCCACCCCTAAACCATATATATTCTTGTACCTTATGATAAGACACTTTCATTGACACCAACCTGGGGGTCTCCCTGGGCCTTGCCCCACCCCTGCACTTCACAAAAGGCCTTATATCTCAGAAACTGTTCAGAGCCCCACCCCTAAACCATATATATTCATCTTCCTTATGATAAGGCACATTCATTGACACCAGCTTGTGAGTCCCCTGGGCATGCCCGGGCCTTGCTCCACCGCTTGACTTCATTAAAAGCCACATATCTCAGAAATAGTTCAGATCCCCACCCCTAAACCATATATATTCTTGTTCCTTATGATAAGACTCATTCAGTCACACCAACTTGGGGGTCTCTTTGTGCTGAGGCAGTGTGGCCCGCCCTTCCACTTCATTAAAGGCCATATATTTCAGAAACCATTAAATCCCCACCCCATATTCATATATGTTCTTGTTCCTTATTATTAGCACACCTACTGTAGGTGTGTCCGCAGGGGCCAGTCCTCTCCTTTCCACTTCATGAAAGGATATCTTGGAAACCGTTCAGATTCCCACCCCTAAACCATATATATACTTGGTCCTTATGATGAGACAATTTAGGGATAACAATCTTGGGCTTTCCTGGGAACGATAGGGCATGCTCCAACCCCTCCACTTATATCTCCAGCCATGCAGATCCCCACTGCTAAACCATATATATTCTTGTTCTTTGTGATAAGACACATTTAGTGATACCAACCAGGGCTCCATTGGGTCCATGCCCCACCCCCTCTACTTCATAAAAGGCCTAATGTTTCATATACTGAGTCCACATGGATGCTCATTTGGATATGGGGGTTCATTTGGCAGATTAAAATGATATCATGTTAAAATACATGGCTGCAATTTGGCAGTGCCCACCTGAGCTCTGGTGAGCATAGTGGCCCATGGGCCTCTTGTTTTGTCATTCGTTTACGGATTTATGTGTTTGGATTACGTGGGCACTATGACCATAACTATTTATTAGGGTGAATATTGTGGATGGTAAATGTATTTAACCCATAATGCCAACCACGACAATTGTCATCTGCTGGTTACTTTAAAAGTCATGTTTGCAAACAGTGTGAACCCAGATCAGATTGCTCCACTAGGAGCAGTCTGATTTGGGCCCACACTGTTTGCCTACTTGCAAAAATATTTTGATAAAGTTTGCAAAAAAAAAAAAAAAAAAAATCAACAGATGACATAAGCAGACAGCATTCTCAGGTGTAGTTTTTCTTGGCATCTTAAGGGATAACAGTGCATACCCTTGAATTCTTGTTACATGTACATAGAGGATCTTACATGAGTTTTCATGTATATTGAATTTATCAAATGAGTTGAGGAAAAGGGATAAAATGCAAGGCTTTGCCGAACATTCTATTCCTTTTCCTCAACAAGTTTAATAATAATTTGAATAATACATGAGCACAAATGCAAGATTCTATTTATCGTATGACATTTATAACGCATTTTATTCACAGTTATTTTACAAAAATGTTTTTCAGCCATTAGTATACGTGACATGCTTAAGAACGTCATATGTGTAATGTTACGGAAGTATCTAACTAATTTGCATATTTAATCCACTAGTGGATTACAGATGTTGTTACATAGCATTATTACACTCACACATGCGACGTCATATGATAAATACATACATGTACATGTGTATCAGGGGTAAAAGTCCAACAAAATTGGAAGCAACTTTTCCAAAAAAAAACTAAATAGTGTTGACGAGGATGTTAAACCCAAAATCAAACAAACCAACATGCTTATCATTGGAAAAACTTGACAGATACATGTACATTTACATGTAGTTTACTATATGAGCCAGCGCATGACAAAACCTACAATAAGACATGTGGGCCCAACGAAGACTCAGATCAGCCTGCGCATCCGTGCAGTCTGATCAAAGTCCTCGTTGTGAGCTTTAAGGATAGCTAAGGGCCCAACGCTCTTTCATGCAGCAAGAGAAGTCACTGGTTAGACTGTGGATGTGTAGGCTGATCAGTCTTAGATGGGCGCTGGCTCATAAAACATTTGTCTGCTTTTTGAAATTTCAGTCGCCAACAGAAGACTACCACATGCCAACTTCTCCATCACTAGACCTCCTTGACAAGGCCTCTGTCACTCTCAGCCAGAGTTCTAGTGTCTCTGACAGCAGCTGGATGGAGGAGTCATTAGAAATAGGATTACCCTCATTCCGTCCCACATACATGTTCCTGGTGCGAGTGATGCTGGAGGTGATTCATGAGGCAATCATGATCCGACTGGAGCAGCTTGAAAATCCAATTGTTGAACCCTCATTTCTTAGTATAAGACAGGTAAGTACTGTATTTATGTCCCCACACAATGGGGGGGGGGGGGTGACATACATGTATTGTTTTTGGTGCGAATCCTGTTTGCGTCGGCATCGGCGTTGCCTGTTTGAAGCACTATATCTCCTGAACCAATGGATGGATTCTGACCAAACTTGCATAGAATTACATCATTAGGCTGGTGGAAAATAGTTATTAAGTAATGATGACCTTGGCCTCATTTTCAAGGTCACAGGTCCCTAACAGCAGTCATTTTGGGCCAAAAATGGCTTGTCAGTTGTCTGCACTCTATCTCATTAACGGATTGATTAATTCTAGTCAAACTTGAATGTCTTGATACAGTACATGTATATCATTACAACATACTGCAAATTGGATTAGATCTTGGTGACCTGGACCTGTTTTTCAAGGTCACAGGCCCCAAGAAACAGTCAATTTTGGGTCAAAAATGGCTTGTCTGCACTCTATCTCATTAAGAAATTGATTAATTTTAGTCAAACTTGGTACAATATATCATTTTTACATACTGCAGATTTGGTTAGATTTTGGTAACAAACTTTTTTCAAGGTCCCAAAAACAATAATTTTTTGGTGGAAACATTATAAACATGGGGTACAGCCATTAGTTACCTACAATACAGGTTGACCTTTATATGCAACAACAAGAAGAAACAAGAGGGCCCAGAGGGCCCTGAATCGCTCACCTGAGAATCAGTGTCTCTAGTACATTCTTGGCCCAAGGGCTATACTAGGTGAAGCTTCATACCAAATATCAAAGACCTGAGCCTTGTGGTTTCAGAGATGAAGATTTTTAAATATTTTCCCTATAAAATTTGTTCTATAAAAGGGTTATCCTTTGGAAGCAAGGAATACACCACAGAAGTGAAACATATGGAGTGTACATGTTTTCTGGGCCAGACTAGCTAGTTTCGGCCAATTAGGCCTCATAAGTGACCCTCAGATATTTTCAAAATTCCACAATGGAATCAATGATCCCAAAGGACAAGAAAATATAATCTACACTATGATGTAGGGCAGGGAGACGTTTTACCGCCGCCACACATTCCCACACACCAGCTGTAGTGAAGTTAAATATGTTCTATAAAAGGGTTATCCTTTGGAAGCAAGGAATACACCACAGAAGTGAAACATATGGAGTGTACATGTTTTCTGGGCCAGACTAGCTAGTTTAGGCCGATTAGACCTCATGAAAAACCAAAGGCCCCCGGGGATGGGGGCATTTTTGGCCCAAGGGCTATAATTTGAACAATCTTGGTAGAGGTTCATTAGATGAAGCTTCACACCAAATATCAAAGATCTGAGCCTTGTGGTTTCAGAGAAGAAGATTTTTAAATATTTTCCCTGTATAAGCCTATGTGAAACCAAAGGCCTCCGGGGCGGGGGCATTTTTAGCCCCAGGGCTATAATTTGAACAATCTTGGTAGGGGTCCACTAGATGAAGCATCATACCAAATATCAAAGACCTGGGCCTTGTGGTTTCAGAGAAGAAGATTTTTCAAGATTTTCCCTATATAGAACCAAAGGGCCTCATAGCGGGGGCATCTTTGGCCCCAGCACTATAATTTGAACAATCTTGGTAGGGGTCCACTAGATGAAGCTCCACACCAAATATCACAGATCTGAGCCTTACAGTTTCAGAGAAGGAAGATTTTTAACGATTTTCCCTGTATAAGCCTATGTAAAACCAAATGTGTGTGTGTGTGAATTCGGGTTTAACGTCGCTTTCAACAATTTTTCAGTCATATCACGACGGTGTCTGGTTGCGACAGGGAGCTCAATGCTCACGTTTATAGTGCTGCCTCACTGAAGTATCATGTCCCAGACACATTACATGATACCACACCCAGTCACATTATCCTGACACTGGATCGACCAGTCCTAGCTCTACCCCGTACATCTGAGTGCCAAACAAGGAGCAGCTAGTACCATTTTTAACGACTTTGGTATGTCGCGGCCCGGGATCGAACCCGAGACCTCCCGTTCCCCGGAGCGGACACTCTACCAACTGAGATGTAAAACCAAAGGCCCCCGGGGCGGGGGCAATTTTGGCCTTAGGGCTATAATTTGAACAATCTTGGTACAGGTCCACTAGATGAAGCTTCATACCAAACAGCAAAGACCTGGGCCTTGCGGTTTCAGAGAAGAAGATTTTTAAAGATTTTCCCTGTAAAAGCCTATGTAAAACCAAAGGCCTCCGGGGCGGGGGCATTTTTATGCCCTAGGGCTATAATTTGAACAATCTTGGTAGAGGTCTACTACGTGAAGCTGCACACCAAATACCAAAGACCTGGTCCTTGTGGTGTCAGAGAAGCAGATTTTTAAAGATTTTCCCTATATAAGCCTATTTAAACCCAAAGGCCCCCGGGGCGGGGGCATTTTTGGCCCCAGGGCTATAATTTGAACAATCTTGGTAAAGGTCCACTAGGTAAAGCTTCACACCAAATATCAAAGACCTGGGTCTTGTGGTTTCAGAGAAGAATATTTTTCAAGATTTTCCCTATATAAGCCTATGTAAACCCAAAGGCCCCCGGGGCGGGGGCATTTCTGGCCCAAGGGCCATAATTTGAACAATCTTGGTACAGGTCCACTAGATGAAGCTTCATACCAAATATCGAAGATCTGGGCCTTTCGGTTTCAGAGAAGAAAGATTTTTCAAGATTTTCCCTATATAAGCCTTTGTAAACCCAAAGGCCCCCGGGGCGGGGGTATTTCTGGCCCAAGGGCTACAATTTGAACAATCTTGGTAGAGGTCCACTAGATGAAGCTTCATACCAAACAGCAAAGACCTGGACCTTGCGGTTTCAGAGAAGAAGATTTTTAAATATTTTCCCTGTAAAAGCCTATGTAAAACCAAAGGCCCCCGGGGCGGGGGCATTTTTGGCCCTAGGGCTATAATTTGAACAATCTTAGTAGAGGTCTACTACGTAAGGCTTCACACCAAATACCAAAGACCTGGTCCTTGTGGTGTCAGAGAAGCAGATTTTTTAAAGATTTTCCCTATATAAGCCTATTTAAACCCAAAGGCCCCCTGGGCGGGGGCATTTTTGGCCCCAGGGCTATAATTTGAACAATCTTGGTAGAGGTCCACTAGGTGAAGCTTCACACCAAATATCAAAGACCTGGGTCTTGTGGTTTCAGAGAAGAAGATTTTTAAAGATTTTCCCTATATAAGCCTATGTAAACCCAAAGGCCCCCGGGGCGGGGGCATTTCTGGCCCAAGGGCCATAATTTGAACAATCTTGGTACAGGTCCACTGATGAAGCTTCATACCAAATATCGAAGACCTGGGCCTTTCGGTTTCAGAGAAGAAGATTTTTCAAGATTTTCCCTATATAAGCCTTTGTAAACCCAAAGGCCCCCGGGGCGGGGTTATTTCTGGCCCAAGGGCCATAATTTGAACAATCTTGGTAAAGGTCCACTAGGTGAAGCTTCACACCAAATATCAAAGACCTGGGTCTTGTGGTTTCAGAGAAGAAGATTTTAAAGATTTTCCCTATATAAGCCTATGTAAACCCAAAGGCCCCCGGGGCGGGGGCATTTCTGGCCCAAGGGCCATAATTTGAACAATCTTGGTACAGGTCCACTAGATGAAGCTTCATACCAAATATCGAAGACCTGGGCCTTTCGTTTTCAGAGAAGAAGATTTTTCAAGATTTTCCCTATGTAAGCCTTTGTAAACCCAAAGGCCCCCGGGGCGGGGGTATTTCTGGCCCAAGGGCCATAATTTGAACAATCTTGGTAAAGGTCCACTAGGTGAAGCTTCACACCAAATATCAAAGACCTGGGTCTTGTGGTTTCAGAGGAGAAGATTTTTAAAGATTTTCCCTATATAAGCCTATGTAAACCCAAAGGCCCCCGGGGCGGGGGCATTTCTGGCCCAAGGGCCATAATTTGAACAATCTTGGTACAGGTCCACTAGATGAAGCTTCATACCAAATATCGAAGACCTGGGCCTTTCGGTTTCAGAGAAGAAGATTTTTAAAGTTTTCATTTTAAAAATCTATTTTTAGCTCCTGTGACCTAGATGTGCAATGGACCGGAACCATTTGAACAACTTTGAAAGGGGACCACCTAAGGATCATTCCTGTGAAGTTTGGTTAGAATCTGATCAGTGGTTTAGGAGGAGATGTCGTTTGAAGAAAAAGTTTACGCACACACGCACGCACGCACGCACGCACACACGCACACACGCACGACGGACGACGGACAAAAAGTGATCCCAAAAGCTCACCTTGTCACTACGTGACAGGTGAGCTAAAAAGGGGCCCCATAACTAGTATAAGTTTTCACACAAAAAGAGGCCCAGTGGCAGAGCTGTGGCACAGAATTGCTATCACATTTATGTACATGTACAATCTAATACAAAATATACATCTACATACGACCTGACGGCCCCTGCCCATCAGCGAGGTTGGGCGGCAAATTCCACCCCCGGTATTTACCAGTGGCATTTACCGGTATATACCGGTCTGGAAAATACTCATCAAGTGGCAAATACCGGCAAATACTGGCAAATTGAAATTTTTAGCCTTAAAATACTGCAGAAATCTGAACAAATTTTAATTACAAATAGTTTAATGGAACTAAATGAGTAAAAGAATATTAAAAGTTAATATCTATACATGTATAAGGTTATCAACGTACAGAATAAATTATTTCTCAATTTAAACATGTTGAACCAGCCAAAAAGTGAATCTAAGACTAAAATTTGAAATTATTTATAAAAAAAAAAAAGAAAAAAAAAGTACAAGTACCTTTTTAAATCAACAATAAAAAATGTAGGTAGAAATTCCCCTCTGCACCTGGTTTAATATTGTCACTTACAACAATTATTCTTTTGTATTAACTACCCTTATCAGATCAAGATCAGACTGGGCTCATCTGTAACTTTTAAACACAGTTTTGTATGGAATAACCATTACAGCATTTTACTATTGTCAAAACATTAGTTTCACAGTAAATAGCAAGATCATATGGACTAAATTACTAAAACAACAACCCTCAAGACCTTGTTTATTCAAGAAAGCACCGGTTTATTCAAGAGAGCACAGGATAGCCAGGGGCAAGGATGGACTAAAGGATGTTTTATATGACTTTAAAACAATAAGTCATGGTGAAAGTAAACAAGCGAGTACTGTGGCAGGTTCAAAATAGGCCAGTTTTTCTTGAATTACATTTTTTATAATTTAAATTAGATTATAACAAATGAACAAATACCCCAGATAAACTATATTAGTAAAATGTAACCTCTATTTTGGAAATTGCCCATATATATCTGCTGAGTATATGGTTTTGTTTTAATTCCAGGGTAGAAAATTCCATTTTCCAGTATTTGCCGGCATTTTCCAGTATTTGCCGATATTTACCGGTAAATGCCACCGGCATGGAAAATACTCATATTTGCCGGCAGTTTGCCAACCTTGCCCATCAGGGCTTGAAGAAATAGATGGACTGCATGATGCTTGCACGCAGATCTGAAACCGACGGCACATGAGTACTGGTAAACCGGTTAGAGGATCAAAGCATGCCCAGGCAAAGCTGTGCGAGTCGGACCGTCCATGCTTATAAACCCTATTGATTTCATTGGGTGACAGGGCTTGAGATGTCATTTCATCTCAATGTCGGGTTAAAGTCCCACAAAACTGGAAGCAACGTCTCAAAAATGACCTATACAGTGTTGATGGGGACGTCAAACCTCGAATCAAACAAACTACATACGACCTGAGACCTCCGCCCATCGGGGCTTGAAGAAATAGATGGGCTGCAAGATGCTTCCACACACAGCTGAATGCGACCGCACATGAGTACTGGTAAACTGTTTAGAGAATTAAGCTTGCTCAGGCAAAGTGGTGCCAGTCGGACCAACCATGCTTATATACCCTATTGGTTTCATTGGGTGACAGTGCTTGAGATGTCATTTCATCTCAATGTCGAGTAAAAGTCCCGCAAAATTGGAATCAACTTCTCCAAAGGACCTATACAGTGCTGACGTGGATGTTAAACCTCAAATCAAACAAAACAGACATACTGACCAATGCCTATCCTATAAGCTTCCCAGGTGCTTTCATCTCTGATGAGCTAAAAAAAACTTGTCTTGCTTTGGGTTAATCTTCAATTAGTCTTCTACATGTATATAGTGCAGAAAAGTTGTCTACTTAAAGTCGCCAACAGTTTTCAAGCATTCCATCTGATAAGATGTTACAAGTATATTGAAGTTGCACATGTGCCTTTTTAAGATAAAAAAGTACTTTTTGATAAAATTACAGCA
This sequence comes from Lucinisca nassula, assembly GCA_963580285.1. NCBI lineage: Eukaryota > Metazoa > Mollusca > Bivalvia > Lucinida > Lucinidae > Lucinisca > Lucinisca nassula. Next base: position 47,697,937 of record OY757025.1, on the reverse strand, counting down.
TTTGTAACTTTGACATTTCAGACATTATACTTCAGTCGGCAGGATTCTGGGTGCAGACTGGCAATTAGAATATTGCCAAAGACAGTTAATTGTATAAATTACATATCTTGAATATAACTCTAGAGATTCACATTTAAGATGTGCTAAGCACAGACTTAGCTTTTTAGCTCACCTGTCACATAGTGACAAGGTGAGCTTTTGTGATCACATTTTGTCTGTCGTCCGTGCGTGCGGGCGTCCGTGCGTGCGTGTGTAAACAATTTCTTGTCCGCACAATAGCATCTTCATTTATGATTTGATTTTAACCAGACTTGCACACAACTTGTACTACCATGAGATCTGGGTTCCTTTCTGGAACCAGCCATATCCCATCATGTGTTACGGAGTTACAGCCCCTGAAAGGGCAAAAATTGCCTATTTTGGTCTTGTCCGCACGATAGCATCTTCATTTATGATTCGATTTTAACCAGACATGCACACAACTTGAACCACCATGAGATCTGGGTTCCTTTCTTGAACCAGCCATATCCCATCATGTGTTACAGAGTTACGGTCCCTGAAAGGGCAAAAATTGTCTATTTTGGTCTTGTCTGCATGATGGCTGTTTCATTTATGATTTGATTTTAACTAAACTTGCACACATTTTGTACCACCACAAAATATCTCGCTCAAGTTCGAATAAGTAGGTCAGTAGGTCAAATCAGTAAAAAACCTTGTGAAGAAGCTAGAGGCCACAGTTTTGGTCCGATCATCATCAAACTTGCCCAGAATGATCATCTCAGTCAATATCTTGACAATATCTTAGTCAATTTCGAATATGGGTGTTGTCGGGTCAAAAAGTAGGTCAAATCATAGAAAAACCTTCTGAACACACTAGAGGCCACAATTTATGTCCAATCATCATCAAACTTGCTCAGAATGATCATCTTGATAATACGGCCCCTGAAAGGGCAAAAATTGCCTATTTTGGTCTTGTCGGCACGATAGCATCTTCATTTATGATTTGAGTTTAACCAGACTTGCACACAACTTGAACCACCATGAGATCTAGGTTTCTTTCTTGAACCAGGCATATCCCATCTTGTATTACGGAGTTATAGTCCCTGAAAGGGCAAAAATTGCCTATTTTGGTCTTGTCCGCTCGATAGCATCTTCATTTATGATTTGATTTTAACCAGACTTGCACACAACTTGTACCACCATGAGATCTGGGTTCCTTTCTTGAACCAGCCATATCCCATCATGTGTTACAGAGTTACGGTTCCTGAAAGGGCAAAAATTGTCTATTTTGGTCTTGTCTGCATGATGGCTGTTTCATTTATGATTTGATTTTAACTAAACTTGCACACATTTTGTACCACCACAAAATATCTCGCTCAAGTTCGAATAAGTAGGTCAGTAGGTCAAATCAGAAAAAAACCTTGTGAAGAAGCTAGAGGCCACAGTTTTGGCCCGATCATCATCAAACTTGCCCAGAATGATCATCTCAGTCAATATCTTGACAATATCTCAGTCAATTTCGAATATGGGTGTTGTCGGGTTTAAAAGTAGGTCAAATCATAGAAAAACCTTCTGAACACACTAGAGGTCACAATTTATGTCCAATCATCATCAAACTTGCTCAGAATGATCATCTTGATAATACGGCCCCTGAAAGGGCAAAAATTGCCTATTTTGGTCTTGTCGGCACGATAGCATCTTCATTTATGATTTGAGTTTAACCAGACTTGCACACAACTTGTACCACCATGAGATCTAGGTTTCTTTCTTGAACCAGGCATATCCCATCTTGTATTACGGAGTTATAGCCCCTGAAAGGGCAAAAATTGCCTATTTTGGTCTTGTCCGCTCGATAGCATCTTCATTTATGATTTGATTTTAACCAGACTTGCACACAACTTGTACCACCATGAGATCTGGGTTCCTTTCTTGAACCAGCCATATCCCATCATGTGTTACAGATATACGGTCCCTGAAAGGGCAAAAATTGTCTATTTTGGTCTTGTCTGCATGATGGCTGTTTCATTTATGATTTGATTTTAACTAAACTTGCACACATTTTGTACCACCACAAAATATCTCGCTCAAGTTCGAATAAGTAGGTCAGTAGGTCAAATCAGAAAAAAACCTTGTGAAGAAGCTAGAGGCCACAGTTTTGGTCCGATCATCATCAAACTTGCCCAGAATGATCATCTCAGTCAATATCTTGACAATATCTCAGTCAATTTCGAATATGAGTGTTGTCGGGTCAAAAAGTAGGTCAAATCATAGAAAAACCTTCTGAACACACTAGAGGCCACAATTTATGTCCAATCATCATCAAACTTGCTCAGAATGATCATCTTGATAATATCTTGGTCACTTTCGAATATGGGTCATGTCGGGTTAAAAAGTAGGTCAGTAGGTCAAATCATAGCAAAACCTTGTGAACACACTAGAGGCCACAGTTTTGGTCCGATCATCATCAAACTTGCCCAGAATGATCATCTTGACAATATGTGAGTCAAGTTCAAATATGGGTCATGTCGGTTCAAAAAGTAGGCAAATAGTTCAAAACAGAGAAAAACCTTGTGAACACACTATAGGCCACAGTTTTGATCCGATCATCATCAAACTTGCTGAGAATGATCATCTTTATAATATCTTGGTCACATTTGAATATGGGTCATGGCAGGTCAAAAAGTAGGTCAGTAGGTCAAATCAGAGAAAAACCTTGTGAACACACTAGAGGCCACAGGTTTGGTCCAATCATCATCAAACTTGCTCAGAATGATAGTCTTGACAATATCTCGGTCAAGTTCGAATATGGGTTATGTCCGGTCAAAAAGTAGGTCAGTAGGTCAAATCATAGGAAAACCTTCTGAACACACTAGAGGCCACAGTTTAGGTCTGATCATCATAAAACTTGCCCAGAATGATCATCTTGACAATATCTGAGTCAAGTTCGAATATGGGTCATGTCGGTCCAAAAAGTAGGTCAGTAGATAAAATCATAGAAAAACCCCCTGAACACACTAGAGGCCACAGTTTTCGTCCGATCATCAAACTTGCTCAAAATGATCATTTTGACAATATCTCGGTAAATTTCGAATATGGGTCATATCTGGTCAGTAAGTAGGTCAGTAGGTCAGAGTGTTGAAAAACCTTGTTGACACACTAGAGACCCCAGTTTTGGTCTGATCATCATCAAACTTGCTCAGAATGATCATCTTGACAATATATGTGGGTCAAGTTCACATATGGGTCATGTCGGGTCAAAAACTAGGTCAGCAGGTCAAATCATAGAAAAACGTTTTGAACACTCTAAGAGGCCATAGTTAAAGTAAAATCATCATAAAACTTGCTCAGAATGATCATCTGGACAATATCTCAGTTAAGTTTGAATATGGGTCATGTCAAATCAAAAAGTAGATCAGTAGGTTATTTTGTCATAACTTTTGGGCCATTTGGATTTAAAACTTCACAGGAATGTTGCCAAGGTGACTCCCTACCAAAATAGTTAAAACTCATTCCACACCAATGAACAAGATGGCTGCCAGAGCTAAAAATAAAAAAAAATCTTCAAATAACAATTCCTTCTGTACCCTTGGGCCAATTTCAGTCAAACTTCGAAGTAATGTTGCTTAGATGACCCTCTACCAAAAAGGCTGAAACAGTCCCGCTCCGATGAACAAAATGGCCACCGGAGCTAAAAATAGAAAAATATTGTAAATTTGACTCAAATGTGAACCCCTCCTAAACCCTAAGGCCAATTTGATTCAAACTTCAGAGGAATGTTGCCTAGGTTACTCCCTACCAAATAAGCTAAAATCACTGCTGATGAACAAGATGGCCACCATAGCTAAAACTAGAATGTACTCAAGACAGTGACACACAGGTGAGCGAACCAGGGCCCTGTGGGCCCTCTTGTTTAATTCTTTTACAGAGTTTGAAGTTCAGTGCAGTTGAAAACTCTTCTTTGTTTCGTTTTCATTTTCAGTTTTCTTTTCTTTTACTGTCTCTGATGGGAGATGTGGTGTTATTGTTGTATTGATTCTAGATCATTTCCATTATGTCAATTTTGTTTATGATGTTAACTGCTTTAAGAGACCCTAGCCCTTGTGTTTATTTTTTTCTGCAGAGTATGGGGATGATGATCTTGTGGTGCTGTTAGACCATTACAAGGGACTTCTTGAGGATGCCAATGTTGATGTAGCTGAAGCAGAGATGGAGTTCACTGCACTCAAGAAAGAGCTGTTTGATGAATGAGTTCAATTTTTAAAAAGTTTATTAAAATAAACAAAATGAGTTGTATATTATTGCATTATATATTATAATTTTAAAACGCTGCCCTTATTAAAATCCATACATGATGTATATTAGTTAAGTTTACAAAAATTTCATAAACTTGAAAGCACAACAGTCAGATAATTCTAGGGGAATTTTATGCTTAACAGTTTTATTTTACATTTCGTTTAAGGTACCTGAAGCAGGGACAAGGTTGCCAGTGGGATGAAGTCAACAAACTGAGAGGAAAGAAGTTCTCTAATACCCTTTCTGTTATGGATCTAGTCCTTACACTCTCTCCCCTAAGCTCAGAGGCAGATAGGGGTTTCTCCCAGCTTAAGTTAATAAAAACAAATCTAAGAAGCAAACTTGGTCAGACTGCTCTAAACCACTGCATGGGAATCAAAATGCTTGCACCTGGCATCAATGAGTATGACCCATCACCAGTCATTAATTATTGGAACAACAATGGAGTGAGAAGTCAATGGCCTTTCCATAAGGACAAAGTTCAATCTAAATCTGTACTTACCCTTCAATTGCAGACACCTTCAGATGCAGCTAAAGGTTTGAATGATGTAGCTGTTGTTGCAGAATCAGACCCTACTACCAATGAAAAAGTAGGTTCAGTGGTAGAAGGGCCGGACTCTCAGTATGCTCTGGAGGAATCTGCAATTTATGAGGATGAAAAACACTATGAATCAGCCAGTGATTCTGAATATGATGGTGATCTGGATGAGGAAAATGAGTTTCTCAAGCTCTTAAGTGAAGAGATGAGAAACTGTTAGCTAGCTTAGAAGTTGGATGAGAAACTGTCAATGAATGAAATTGTGTTTTTCCGATTAAAAATATTTGTTCGTGTTTATCATTTGCTGATTTTTTGTCCTGGGTCCCCAAGTTTTTGGCTGGGCCCCCAAGTTTTAAATGTTTGGGGCCCAGCTGGCTACTAAGAAAAAAATCTTAGTCCTTATCCCTGACATGCCAGCTCAACATTTTTTACCATTGTGCCAAGTTTAATCAATATACCTCGAAGGGTATTGGGGTTATGGCCATCACAAGATAGCTTCCACGTATGGACGGACGTACGGACAACCGGACGGGCGGACGGACGCCAAGCCGATCGCTATATCCCCCGAACCTATTCGGTCGGGGGATAAAAAGGAAAATATCTTTTACAGACTGGTCCACAGCCCTTCATTTTCGTTGTATAAATGCATATATCTTGAACAAATAGCCCGTAACTAATCATATCACTCAGGTCGTTTTGCATTTCTGTGCAGTCTAACAGAGTATTTGCTATGCGCTCTGTGGATGAAGAGAGAGACGCGTGACGATGCGGTTCATTTTGTTAAATATTTCGTACCCGAAGACAGTCCTCGAAGGCTGGCTCTTTTGGCCGAGTGGTTAAGACCACTAGTCTGTAGTGCTCTAAATGTTCAATGAATACACACAGCACATGCAATTTCTCCAAGGTTTCGGGCGTTTATAGGTAATTAATATTTTACTGTTTAAGCATAATCATCTTATTGCATAGAAAAATATTGCAATGTACCTATGAATAACTTGCACACATTAATAGTGACATCCCATACAGTCAAAACAAAATATCTTAAGACAGCCTATACAGTAAATATGAGAAATACAATCAGAAATTTTTGGGTATGGTCAGTCTTGCGCTTCGTGTATTTTCGTATGGAATTCTAGAGGAACTTGTTTTGAGTATTAACTCATTATAAATTATTACTCTATCTTAAAACGGTCTTAAAAGATTTTATTTCGAATTAAAACCTTCTATTGGTTGATTTTCTGGTCACAGGTAAGGTGTGATTCTTACAAACGTAAGTGATTTGCAGCTGAAAAATAGATTTAGAGCTTAGAAAACGACATCTAGCCGTGCCCAAAGATGGTCAATATGGAAAAAAAAAATAAAACACAATGTTTGTGTTTCTTTCCCTTTGGTGTCTTTGATGGGTGGAGTAAACAATTGTATTGATATCTGATCTTTGTTTTACTTCTACTTTACCAAGTTGTTTATGTCCAACACATTTAATACACGAATAAAGAAGACAGGCCACGCATATACACCGTCAAGGTCATAAAAAAAGACAAGGATATGTTCACTATACAGATAGGAACATCCGGGTAAGGTGTACTGTAAGACCGTCAAGGTCATAACAATAGACAAGGATTTGTGCACTATACAGATCGGAACATCCGGGTTAGGTGTACTGTACGCTCCAAACCCTTGATTTAAGGGGAAAAGTAACTATCCCTTTGGCTTTCCGCTTGTGACAGTTTAGTTATAGTGAAGTTGTTTTATGTTGGTTTCTGTAGCAATTGTATCGATTCATGATCATTGCAATTTTGTTGATTAGTTAACCCATTTGGTCCCGGGATCCCTAAAAGGGGTAAGTGGCAAACAGTGCGGGGCCCAGATCAGACGCCGCAGAACGCCTACACTGTTTGCGAAAACTTAAGCCATTTTCAAGTTTATTTTTAAGAAAACACAACCTGGCACCCCTTTCTTTTGAAATGGAATCATGGTAGATATAAGGAGGAAGATTCCATTTGGTACAAAAAGGGTTAAAGTTACAATGTATGAAGCCGCGCCGGATTAATCTTTTTTGTTTTAAACTTTAGAGCTGAAGCATCCCAAGCGGTTTTACCGCTGACCATTCAACTGAAGTTTTTGATATGTTAAACAGAAGTGGAGCCAATGATCAGGAATCGATACAATCAACCCACAGCTCCCATCAGAGACACCGAAGGGAAAGAGACATAAGCATGAAACAACAGACCCTAATGGAAACACCAACAGCGGAAAGCCAAAATGACAGTTACTTTCCCACAAAATGGGCAATAGGCTATCCAAAATAAAATAATATAAGTGACACAAGCACCCAAAAACAAACCATAACAAAAATAAACAGCGACAGAAGAACCGCATTGGAACGGTCAGCGGAAATGAATTCCACTGGGGGGCTCAAATCTATTTTACGTGGCCACAATCCTCGCCCTTACTTCCGTCGCGATTTAGACAAATAATTCGTTCAGTCCGCATGAAGGCCTCCTAACTCATCACCCTAATCTTGCTGAACATGACAAACCCAACTTTTGCAAACAATATAAAGCCTGATCTTAAGCTGTTTGTCGTGCAGTAATGAATGAAAAAAGGCATACTTTCTAGTATGCATTTAGTTTGATTAGCTTAAATAAAAAAGAAGTGAAAGCAATGATCAGGAATCGCTACAATCAATCTACAGCTCATATCAGAGACATCAAAAGGAAAGAAACACAAACATGAAATAACTAGACTCAAATCAAATGGAAACATCAACAGCGGAAAGCCAAAAAGAACAGTTACTTTCCCACAAAATGGCCAATAGTCTATCCATCCCCCCCCCCCACCATCACCCCAAAATATATGTTTCTGTTGGAGTTTGATAGATCTTAAGTTATAAAATATAATATTTGCAAGCTTCGGTATCCATAGGATCCAGGCATCCATCACATAAAGTCCGGATGTGCTAACGCACAACGGTACCTAGTAACTCTATCTGACGGGTCATGCAGGAAAAAAGAGCTTAACTCTGTCCGCATGAAGGCCTCCTAACTCATTCGTGCCACATCTCCGAGAACGCGAAAATCAAACAACCACAGAGATGAAACTACGGTGAGGACTCGACAGCAAGAAACCACTGAAATGCTGAAGCAAAAGAAAATCAACAGTTAAGACTCCGATGAGCCCGACCAGAGACAGAGCATCAGGCACCAACCTACATTACATAAAATTAATTTCTCTCTAATTTTCAGTAATCTTTTACTCTGGAACCGTCATAGAATCTGAATTGTTATTGTTTAACCGCCCTTTCAAGATTATTTCCCTTATTTCGAGCCGATCGTCAATCAGAGGTGGGCGAAGATAGAAACAACCTTACCTTCCCTTGGAGAACCGAGCCTGGCTCGAAAAAGCAGTGGAGGGAGACATAATGAATAAAAGACAGTGCACATACCCACTAGGCCACGGTGACCCGTTTAGAAATGAGTTTGGCTAAATAAGTGTATTCAGCAATATAAGGGTTAATAGGTTGTGGGCTGTTGGAACATGTATTGCAGTATATTCCTCATGTATAGAATAGAACATGTTTATTTCTGAATCAAGGACGCTTTCGTGTATTTAAAATCTAGATAGTATGATACATGCAATTCGATTAAAAACCAACTACAAAAAAAGCATATACATACATGCAATAACAATTTGAACATATTGTGTTGCTTTTGTTTATGTAACCATAGTGGGTGTCAGCCGAGGCCTTAATATTTTTTTCATAATTCGTTTGCCATACAAGCTATACTATAAGAGGATAAACCCATTGGAATATTACAATTGTCCTGCATTAACAGCCAGACAGTTTTGTCATTGCCTGAAAGTAAATATAAGCGATATCTTATTGAAAATTTTTATACTTTCTTAGTTATACAGCGTACACTGGGTTAGGAAATGGAGTTCATTTTCTATCGGATTAAAAATAGAAAAGAAGGCAATGATCAGGAATCGATACAATTAACCCACAGCTCCCATCAGAGACACCAAAGGGAAAGAAACACAAACATGAACAACAGACCCTAATTGAAACAGCAACAGCGGAAAGCCAAAAGGACAGTAACTTTCCCACAAAATGGCCAACTGGCTATCCAAAACAAAATAATATAAGCGACACAAACACTCAAAGACAAACCATAACAAAAATAAACCGCGACAGAAGAACCGCCTTGGAACGGTCAGGGAAACGAACTCCACTGGGGGGGGGGGGCTTAAATCGATTTTACGTGGCCACAATCCTCGCCCTCAGTTCCGACTCAATTTAGACAAATTAGAAATGAGTTTGGCTGAATTAGTGTATTCAGCAGTATAAGGGTTAATAGGTTATGGGTTGTTTTTCCGGTGGTAAAGTTTCAGAGTGCAGTTATTACATATTCATATATAATAAATATATATACTCGTATATGTCCAATTTTAACATTTAGGCATGTCAATTTTTGTTATTATTCAAATGTATCTGGAAAACAGCTGAACTTTTTGAAAACACTGTAGGCCCGGATCAGACGCTGCACTACGAGGCGTTTGATCTGGACCTGCACTGTTTTCCAGTATTTCGTGTTGAGGTTTGGTTGTCGTTTTATAGTTCTAGTGGCCCGAGATAAATGCGTTGTTTTGGTCTTGGCTTTTTCGTATGATCCAAATTGATAAAGTGCATTAAGGTAGCTATTTGCAAAATATTAAAACCAAGAAGACATTTACAGAAGAAAGCTTCTATTGTCAACAGCTGGGCCGTAATGTTATTCAATCTGCTATGAATACACTGACGCACGTGATGTCACATGGTCATTAAGTAACAAAAATGAACACTGGTTTGTATGACTGTACGACGCTCTTGCACTATTGTTTCCTTGTTTAAATATTTCCCTCAATCCAGACTGTTGTCAAAAATGTATTGAAAATAATACAGATATAATAAATCAAGTTAATCTAATTTACGTTCATTGACAAATAGACAACATCGGGACGCAAGCAAAGTAAGCGAACGCCGATAACGTTCATTGGGGTATGGACACCTTTGCTCGTGACCCATTGTTGTTGGTACGTAAAAAAAACCTGAATTAAAAAGATCAGAAACTCACTCCGATAAAAGGATAACATTACTGTGTAAATTAAATAATTACTAACTTTCGAGACTATTCGAGTCACTGTAATTTTATCTATGAAAATTTCTAATGCTTTCCTATTGTTGCTTAACCCTTACCGTGAGGAATACGGAAAGTACCTACCTTTGCAAACAAAGTACTGATCACGAAAACACGCCTATATTATTTTGACCCCTTGAACCCCTTTTGTATAGTGAAACTGGGGTTTACAGTGGTAAACTTTATTTTTCTTATTTCTGCTCCAAAATATAGATTGTGGCAATGATCAGGAATCGATACAATTAACCCACAGCTCCCATCAGAAACATCAAAGGGAAAGAAACACAAACATGTAACAACTAGACCCTTATGGAAACATCAATAGCGGAAAGCCAAAAGGACAGTTACTTTCCCACAAAATGGCTAATTGGCTATCCAGAACAAAATAATATAAGCGATACACACACTCAAACACAAACCATAACAAAAATAAACCGCGACAGAAGAACCGCCTTGATTGACTGTTACAATCATTAAAGTCATCATCAAGACAACAAACTCTAGCTAAACGAATAAGCTGTTACATATAAACCCAATAAGACATAGCCTCAGGAAAGTCACCATCCAAGAACGCAATATTTACAAATTGAATTCAAACATTAAACCATCTCTTTTACCATAAATTTGGGAAGACACAGTACCATTAGATACAGTCAAAAGCAAGTCCAAAAATTGGGGCTTCAGAATCATCAGAATTAGCCTTATTTAAATGCAATACTTTCGGATAAATTCTACCAATCGCTTCAGAATCATAAGAATAAGCCTTATTTAACTGCAATTTTTTCGGATAAATTCTACCAACCATTTGTTCAAAGTAGAAGTAAAACAAAGATCAGGAATCGATACAATTAACTTACTCCACCCATCAAAGACACCAAAGGGAAAGAAACACAAACAATAAGCGACCAGACCATAATGGAAACCTAAACAAAGGAAGGCCATAAAGACAGTCACTTTCCCACAAAATGGCCATATGGCCATCCAAAATGAAAAGACACAAGTGATACACACAGTAAGTAACAAACACCAACATAAATAAACCTCCACAGAAGAACCGCCTTGGAACGGTCAGTGGAATGATTTCCACTGGGGGGGGGGGGGGGCTTAAATCGATTTTACGTGGCCACAATCCTCGCCCTTACTTCCGTCGCGATTTAGACAAATAATTTGTTCAGTCCGCATGAAGGCCTCCTAACTTATCAGTGCAACATCTCCGTGAACACAAAAAATCAAAGAACCACAGAGGTGAGACAACGGTGAGGACTCGACAGCAAGAAACCACTGAAATGCTGGAGCAATAGAAAACCAACAGTTAGACTCCGATTGGCCCGACCAGAGACAGAGCATCAGGCACCAACCAACATTACCTTGAATTAGATCTCTCTAATTCTCAATAAGCCTTTACGTTGGAGCCGTCATAGAATCTGAGGCCTGACCCACCGGCGTGCAATTAAAGAGGGAAGCAAAGTTGCCTACCGTGATTGGGTTAACTACCATGCATGCAGTCTGTCGTATAACATCCATGTTGTACCCAATCTTTTTATATCGAAGAATGATTTTACGGAACTGGGTGCTGAAGTCATTGCGGTTATATATTTTTCTGAATTTATATACTAAGTCACCATAAAATTCGGGTTCCGATAGACCTTGTTGCAGAAGAGATTTAAGTCCAATATTGAATTTTGAAATTAAATCAGAATGCCGTCTATACAATTTTGAAAATGCATGCGTAGTTTGTGGTACCGATAATCCTGATGTCAGTTACATGACTACACACTCTAGCAAATCGAATTAATTGCGAAATATAAACGCCATAGGATGGCGCACGAGGAACATCATCATCCAAAAAAGGAAAATTTACAATCTCAAAATCAAAGTCATCGCGTTTATCATAAATTTTGCACGAAACAAATCCATCTACAATAAATAGATGTAAATACAAAAACGGGGCCTCGGTATCAGAAGAATTTGCTTTATTTAACTGAAGTTCTGGGGGGGGGGGGGGGGGGTAAATCTGACTGATCAAACCATCGAAATAGGTATTATCAATATTTAATAAATCATCTAAATATCTAGAAGTGGAGCTAAAAGCTTCAATAATTTCAGATTGGTTATCAATGGAAAGCGACAACATGAAGTATCTTTCATAACAATACAAGAACAGATCAGCCACAAGAGGTGCGCAATTCGTACCCATCGGAATACCCACAATTTGTCTAAATAACTTAGTACCGAATCTAATATAAATATTGTCAAGTAGAAAGGTGAGGGCATCACACACTTCTGACAAGACCAAAGTGTATAATTCTTATGCTCTTTAGAAGTGAAAAATGCATTTCTGGCATTACATGCAAGATAGAGAAAGTCTTCTCTGTGAAAAGCCCATTCAATTAAATCATTAAGCTTTTCTTTAATAAAATTATGAGGCAGTGTAGTGTAAAGAGTGGAAAAATCGTAAGTAGACAGACTTGAAGCACGAAAATGTCTGGATTTCAATTTATTTAAAACCTCATCCGAATTTTTAATAGACCAAAACAGATTTCTTCCTGATCTTTTAAAGACTTTATCACAATATTTAATCACATGCGTTTTAATAGCAGTAAGACGGGAAGTTAATAATTTAGAAAGTTCAGCGGTAGTGCAAGAGCTAGAATTTGCAATAAACCGTGTTTTGTAAGGTCTTTTAAGAAGTTTTGGTAACCAGTATAGCGTAGGAAGCTTGTCTTGGCCTTCGTTAACACACACAGCAACTTTGGTTGCTGAATGACAAACATGTGTATCTACTATAGCTCTCTCTTCAGCTAAAGGCTGAAGTTCATAGGCTAAATCCCCATTGTCAATAAAATCACATTGCCAAGCTTAATGCACCAGCATAAAAAGGAAGCTTTCACTACAACCAATATAATGTTCGGGTTTGAAGCTATACAGTTGGGACCCATTGATGATTCAACCAAAAGCCTTTGAGCCATCTGCACCTTTCGACCAAACATCCGGCGAGGAGACCATAAGATGGGTAGTAGAGAAACTCAGAGGTAAGGATTGCAGTCCTGTAGTCGATGGACATCAGGAAGGATGTACTGGTTCAGTTAACAAGAAGTGACTTTAATAAACATGTATCTGATTCTACCCCGGAGAGCATGTAATCATGTATTTCCGGTATTTGGGACTCTGATCTCGTTGATTCAATGTTCTCCCTTCAAGAACCGAATGACAAGGATAACACCGCTAATAACTTGACAAGTCTGGATTACAAAGAACAACCTCACATGGCTCTTAACAAGGGAAGAAATACTTGCAGAAAAAAAGAAGAGGAAAGAAGACAACTTCTTAAGGCGGTTCTAACGAGTACCCACAATGTTTACAAGTAAAATTAAGGAAAATAACGTTACTATGTAAACACCATTTTTTGTAATGCCTGGTTTAGCATGGCGTGATATAGGAAAATAGAAGTGAAGGCAATGATAGGAGTCCGATTTCCAGTCCGTTCTTTTCGTCCATCCGTTTGTTAATTTATCAACATTTGCGACAACCCCAGCGTTCACCCTAATGGTCAAAGTGGAAGTGGAGGTAATGATCAGGAATCGATACAATTAACCCACAGCTCCCATTAGAGACACCAAAGGGAAAAAACACAAACATGAAACAACAGACCCTAATGGAAACATCAATAGCGGAAAGCCAAAATGACAGTTACTTTCCCACAAAATGGCCAATATGCTATCCAAAATAAAATAATATAAGCGACACGAACACCAAAAGACAAACCATAACAAAAATAAATCGCGACAGAAGAACCGTCTTGGAATGGTCAGCGGAAACGAATTCCACTAGGGGTGGGGTGGGGTGGGGTGGGGGCTTAAATCGATTTAACGTGGCCATAATCCTCGCCCATACTTCCGTCGCGATTAAAACAAATAATTTGTTCAGTCCGCATGAAGGCCTCCTAACTCATCATTGCAACATCTCCGTGAACACAAAAATCAAACAACCAGAGATGAAACAACGGTGAGGACTCGACAGGAAAAAACCACTGAAATGCTGGAGCATAAGAAAACCAACAGTTAGACTCCGATGGGCCCGACCAGAGACAGAGTAAGATTCAAGTACATTTCGCAAGAACTAGTGATACTTGGTATAAACTTGCATATAGTGATGGCAACGTTAACGCAAACATCCATTTTTGACCTTGACCTGCAGTTCATGGTTCACTGAATTTGTTAACTTTTGCGTTAAACGTAGCCTTCACCCAAATATTCAAGTTAATTTCTCAAGAAATGTAAGAGCTTAGTTGGTACAAACTTGCATCTAGGGATGGCAACGGTAATGCAAGCATTGGTATTTCGACTTGAACTCCATTCGATGGTTCACTGACTTTGTAAACTATTACCGCAACGCTAGCGTTCACCCTAAAGTTCAAGTTCTTCTCAAGAACCATAAGAGGTCAGTCATAATGCTTGATGCAAGCTTGCATCTAGGAATGGCAACTTTCATGCAAGCATCCATGTTTGACCTTGACTTACATTTCGTGGTTCTTTGACTTTTGCTTCCCTACATGCACGACAAAGCATTCAGTGGGATTAATGTCTCTATAAAAATGTGGAATGTACGGTTGTAACGACGACATATTTATGCATACGATGATATGAGTGTTTGCTGTGCGGCTTGAACAAAATCGGTACGCTACCACTGTCTCCAAGATTTGCCACTGATTATTGTTCTTAATAGCCAAGAAAGAAAGAAAGAAAGAAAGAAAAAACATTGGTAAGCTTTTTTTTTCTTGTAATGAACTAAGATTTTTGTTATTCACGTGCTGAATTTCTAAGCACCGCATATTTTAAACTTTGTCTCAGAAATACCAGCCCGAGGGTAAACGGTTAATGCCGGCAACTGGGGTTGAGATTGCACAATTACAGAAAAATGCAGTGTTTGCTTTCATCTTTTCATCAGGAAATCTGAAACGGTGCAAACACATGCGGTCTGTATGAATATGCATAAGCCGCCTCAATATAGGTTGCATCATGAAATATGAATACTTAAGCATGCCGAAAACATCTAGACTTGCTGTAACGTTTTTTTCTGCAAAACAGTACATCAGTCGGTCAAAAGTTTGCTTAATTTGAGGTTTAACATCCCCGTCAATACTGTCAAGGTCATTTTTGAGACGTTGATTCCAATTTTGTGGGACTTTTACCAGTCATTGAGATGAAATGACATCTCAAAGTAGAAGTAAAGCAACTACTTACTAACACCTAACTTACTCCACCCACCAAAGACACAAAAGGGGAAGAAACACAAACATTAAGCGACAAGACCATAATGGAAACCTAAACAAAGGAAGGCCATAAGGACAGTTACTTTCCCACAAAATGGCCATATGACCATCCAAAATAAAAAGACACAGTAAGTAACAAACAACAACATAAATAAATCGCCACAGAAGAACCGCCTTGGAACGGTCAGTGGAAAGATTGCCACTGGGGAGTGGAAAGATTCCCACTGGGGGGCTTAAATCGATTTAACGTGGCCACAATCCTCGCCCTTACTTCCGTCGCGATTTAGACAAATACTTTGTTCAGTCCGCATGAAGGCCTCCTAACTCATCAGTGCAACATCTCCGTGAAAACAAATAATCAAAGAACCACAGAGGTGAGACAAAAGTGAGGACTCGACAGCAAGAAACTACTGAAATGCTGGAGCAAAAGAAAACCAACAGTTAGACTCCGATGGGCCCGACCAGATACAGAGCATCAGGAACCAACCAACATTTCTTTGAATAAGATGTCTCTAATTCTCAATAAGCCTTTACGTTTGAACCGTCATAGAATCTGAGGCCTGACCCACCGGCGTGCAATTAAAGAGGGAGGCAAAGTTGCCAACCGTAATTGGGTTAACTACCATGCATTCAGTCTGTCGTATAACATCCATATTGTACCCAATCTTTTTATATCGAAGAATGATTTTACGAAATTGGGTGCTGAAGTCATTGCGGTTATATATTTTTTCTGAATTTATATACTAAGTCACCATAAAATTCGGGTTGCAGAAGACATTTAAGTCCAATATTGAATTTTGAAATTAAATCAGAATGGAGTCTATAAAATTTTGAAAAGGCTTTGCGTAGTTTATGGTACCGATAACCCTGATTAAGAAGTTTAGCCGTTAATAATTTATTACGAGGGTTGAAGTCAGTAACATGACTTCACACTCTAGCAAATCGAATTAATTGCGAAATATAAACGCCATAGGATGGCGCACGAGGAACATCGCCATCCAAAAAAGGAAAATTTACTATCTCAAAATTAGTCATCGCGTTTATCATAAATTTTGCACGAAACAAACCCATCTACAATAGATAGATGTAAATCCAAAAACAGCACCTCTGTATCAGAAGAATTTGCTTTATTTAACTGAAGTTCTGGGGGGTAAATCTGACTGATCAAACCATCGAAATAGGTATAATCATTATTTAATAAATCATCTAAATATCTAGAAGTAGAGCTTCAATAATTTCAGATTGGTTATCAATGGAAAGCGACAACATGACGTATCTTTCATAACAATACAAGAACAGATCAGCCACAAGAGGTGCGCAATTCGTACCCATCGGAATGCCCACAATTTGTCTAAATAACTAAGTACCGAATCTTATATAAATATTGTCAAGTAGAAAGGTGAGAGCATCACACACTTTCTGACATGACCAAAGTGTATCATTCTTATGCTCTTTAGAAGTGAAAAATGAATGACATTACATGCAAGATAGAGAGAATCCTCTCTGTGAAAAGCCCATTCAATTAAATCATTGCTTGAAGAAATATATGGGCTGCATGATGCTTCCACGCAGAGCTGAATCTGGCCCGCACACTAGTACTGGTAAACCGCTTAGAGGATCTAAGCCTGTCCAGGAATCGCGGTGCGAGTCGGCCCGTCCATGCTTATAAACCCTATTGGTTTCATTGGGCGACAGGGCTTGAGATGTCATTTCATCTCAATGTCGGGTAAAAGTCCCACAAAATTGGAAGCAACGTCTCCAAAATGACCTTTACAGTGTTGGCGGGGACGTTAAACCTCAAATCAAACAAAATCAATTCAATCATTAAGCTTTTCTTTTACAAGATTATGAGGAAGTGTAGTGTAAAGAGTGGAAAAATCGTAAGTAGACAGACTTGAAGCACGAAAATGTCTGGATTTCAATTTATTTAAAATCTCATTCGAATTTTTTATAGACCAAAACAGATTTCTTCCTGATCTTTCAAAGACTTTATCACAATATTTAATCACAAGCCCTGTCGCCCAATGAAACCAATAGGGTTTATTAGCTTGGACGGTCCACCTCACACCGCGGTTCCTGGACAGGCTTAGATCCTCTAAGCGGAAAAAAGGTCGGCCTACAGACTACACTTAGTTATACCTTCCCGTGGCAGACAAAACAGAAGTGAAGGCAATGATCAGGAATCCGTACAATTAACCCACAGCTCCCACCAGAGACACCCAAGGGAAAGAAACACAAACATGAAAGAACTAGATCCTAATGGAAACATCAATAGCGGAAAGCCAAACGACAGTTACAAGTGTGAAATGATGTCGCTTCAACCTCATCACTTTGAGCCGATGTGGTTTCAACGTTCTAATACTAACATGTTTCGCCGTAAGCCCCTAGCAGCTAATGTGTCCGACCGTTTGTTTTTGTTTTGTTTGATTTGAGGTTTAACGTCCCCGTCAACACTGTAAAGGTAATTTGGAGACGTTGCTTCCAATTTTGTGGGACTTTTACCCGATATTCAGATGAAATGACATCTCTAGCCCTGCCGCCCAACGGAACCAATAGATGACTTTATGACGCCATCGGTTGCTAAGGAAATGTGATCCCATAATGCAGTGTTCTCGAGCGTGACCAAAGTACGTAGGGCAAAAAAAAAAAACAAAACAAAAAAACAAAAAAAAAACACGCCGCCATTGTTAAAAACCAGTGATCCGTGAGGCTAATCGTGTCATCATTTGTTTACAAACACTGCAATCTGTCAAAATATTTATCGGAAGTGTTAAATTTGCAACTGACAAACAGTGCCATCATCATGTTGTGCCCCAGGCTGCACAAACCGCTTAAATCAGAAAGGAATTGTAGTGAAAATGTTTCGGTTTCCGTCGTCCACTTCTAACAAGGACAAATATGATAGATGGATAAAGAAGATCAATCGTGTGCCAATATCGGGAAAGAAAAATTCTAGATCAGACGGGTTATGGGAGCCTAAAGACCACGACAGAGTGTGCAGTGAACATTTTATCTCGGGCACGTAACTGTGCAAAGATTTTAGAACGCCTGGAACGTTTTTTCTTTCTTTCTTCCAATTTTACTTTAACCCCTGGTAGGGGCACTGAAAGTGTATGTTACATACGCTGTGTGTGTGTGTGTGTGTGTGTGTGTGTGTGTGTGTGTGTGTGAATTCGGGTTTAACGTCGCTTTCAACAATTTTTCAGTCATATCACGACGGTGTCTGGTTGCGACAGGGAGCTCAATGCTCACGTTTATAGTGCTGCCTCACTGAAGTATCATGTCCCAGACACATTACATGATACCACACCCAGTCACATTATCCTGACACTGGATCGACCAGTCCTAGCTCTACCCCGTAAATCTGAGTGCCAAACGAGGAGCAGCTAGTACCATTTTTAACGACTTTGGTATGTCGCGGCCCGGGGTCGAACCCCAGACCTCCCGTTCCCCGGAGCGGACACTCTACCAACTGAGCTATCGGGGCCGGTGTTACATACGCTACAGATTTGCAGGATGAATGTAATTACAGTAAGGATCTTTCCGTTTAATCTGCACGGGGGATCACCGCCCCCTGCCTAGTTTATAAGACCGTACCAACTAGTGTGTCCGAATGTTCCATCAAAAGCATACTGATCCTTGACAGTCAGTGGAAGACAAGATTTTTGTCATATTTCCTCTATATTGTTATCTTAAAAATATCCTGAATAATGTAAGCAAGTAGGGGAGACCGGGACAGAACGTTACACGGGATAAAGTGTTACATTTGAAGTTTCTACATGATGATGTCATCTATGACGTCATAATTTTTTATCTGTAAACTAGTTTCGGATGCGCCATTTGATGACATAGATTGCGGGCGATTAGAAGACGAGTGAATGCTTTTTGCAACAACTAAGTTAATTTTCTATTTTTTTTTTTTTTTCTATATGTCAGATTGTTCTGTTCTCGGAAGTTGGTGAATCAGCTAGCTTATAATCAAAAGATAGTGCACACCCAAAGGATGACTATGCAATATGAAATGTGATTCGGTCTACCTTTGATTTGACTGTATATCAAATATGTCCAAATGACTGCAGTGTGTTACATGGTACGTGGGGCAAAGTGTGACAGCCCCGTGCATATTCCTTCAAACACGTAGCGATATAATAACGACATCAATGAAACAGAAACTGTATATAACTATTCTAGAACTTCCATTACTGCTCCAGTGATGATTACTATTACGTGCATTACCATAAATAGCAACATTTATTCCTTGATACGCGGTCTAATGCGGCTCGTGATCCCATTCCCCAAATTTGCCTGCTTATTCATCCATAATGGCCCTCGTGTCATTATGCACGTGAATGACACATTGGTTTTGGCGGACAAAATCGTGCTTTACGCTTTAACGGGCATTGCGTGGTCAGCAGATGCTTAATTATATCAAACTTACAACCGATTTAAGAAAATTTAAACTTATTGTAAATACCCAGTAAATGATTGAAAGAAAATGCAAAATATATGTAGTATAAAGGTTATGACATATTAAATGTCGCGTTAATGGGCATAACGGCCTCATCCTAAAGCTCCTAAAAAGCAAAACCGAACGTAAGAAACGTAGGGCAGCTATTTTAACAGTTACGCCCGAGGAAAATTAATCGAGGAAGAATATAGCAATATCGTCAACAGAAAAAGAAGAAAGAAAAATCAACAAAGCAGGCAGAAAATATGAAACCAAAACAATTAAAAGAAAATCAGCGCAAAAGAAAAGGAAAGTTGAAAATTCCGATTCATCAGAAGATAAAGAATGGTACTGTTTGATATGTGTGGAACCCTATTCTAATAGTAAATCAAGAGAAAGATGGGTTCAATGTGTTGCATGTAAAGACTTGGCGCATGAAGAATGTACTGCTATTGCTAAGGGCCAAATGTTTGTGTGCCAAAATTGTGAATCAGATTATAATTCCG
Organism: Lucinisca nassula; assembly: GCA_963580285.1. Taxonomy (NCBI): domain Eukaryota; kingdom Metazoa; phylum Mollusca; class Bivalvia; order Lucinida; family Lucinidae; genus Lucinisca; species Lucinisca nassula. The sequence goes on along the minus strand of OY757025.1, from coordinate 47,677,704 downwards.
ACTAGAGTAAACTCATTACGAAAACACGCCTATTCAAATACATCTAAAATGAGTGTCCATGTATTATTGAAGTTATTAAACGAGTTGATGAAAAGGTCGGATATAAAGCGATGCTTTGCCGAGCATTTTATCCCTTTTCCTCAACGAGTCTAATAAATTCAAAAATATACGAGCACGAATGCAAGATTCTTTTTATCACATGACTTTATTTACGATTTTTTTTTATCAAAGGTGCCAATATTCCGTCATTGTAAATTCGACGACGTTAACGTTACGGGACGTGACTAACTAATTTGCATAATTATTCAACTAGTGGACTACCGAATTTATTACATGCCGTTATTACACTCTCTAACGCGACGTCATATAATAAATTGTACATTTAACAGCCAAAAACAGATTTTAAGATGAAATTTTTTTATTTTTTCTTCTGCCTACTCGAACTACAGATTGTGGGAACACGTTAGAACCGCCTTATGGAAGCGGTTCTAATGGGTACCTACAATCTATATTTTTGAGCAGATTTAAGAAAAATAAAGTTACCCCCCACCCCTCCCCCCGTTTTACTATATAAAAGCCACAAACTTTCCTATACACATCACGTGAACAAGTCCGTGAAATAAAGACCACCCCTAAGCCCCACTTTATATAGAGAACGGGTTTATGGGGGTAAACATTATTTTCCCTATTTCTGCTCCAAGATATAGGTTGTGGGTACTCGTTAGAACCGCCTCATTGGGGTACTCGTTAGAACCGCCTCAGTGAGGCGGTTCTAACGAGCACCCAAAACCTATGTTTGGAGTATAAATAAGAAAAATATAACACGTTTTCATCAGAAAAATTACCATTTTTGTAGTTTGAAAAAATGCCCTATATCATACACGTGTTATCGTAATGAATACTCGTATGTTCGAATGTGCCCCCAATGACCCTATCTTTGTACCATGGGAAACCAGGCCCCGAGGTTATAAAACTTTTTTCATGCTCAACTCACCTGAGCATGAAATTTGTTCTGTTCACAAATTTTAAAATGCCAACAATTGTTGGCATTTTAAAATTTGTGAGCAGGACAAAAAAAAACAGTCTCTGCTATCTGAGAAATAAAAATCGCTCAACTTCTTAGTATTTGAATTTTTATGAGAACCACAAGTTTCATGCTCAGCTGAGTTGAGCATGAAAAAAAGTTTTGTAACCTCGGGGCCTGGCTAACTTGCATTCGAGTTGGTGAAACTGAGGTCGCCTCAGGTAGTTTAAGTCATATTTATGCTGAATGTTTTGTGAACATTTCCAGTGACGGTTTGAACACACACTAGTGAAAATATAGAAAAGATGCCCAGGGACTACAGCCTAGCAATAGTAAACCGTAATGATGACGTCACGGTAAAATCTACATTCATTTTACCAGAACATTATATGACGTAATCAGCTACAATTTTTATACAAAAAATAGAGTTCGTACAATCCATTTGGAGATACTGCCCGACTCCGAAATGCAATTCATTACGAGAACACACCCGTGTGACATAGTGCATTTTTTTCACATCTCCGAAAAGGCTACTTTTCTGACGCTAAAACCGACCGCACTTGAGTACTGGTTTTGTTTGTTTGTATTGGAGTTGAACAGCCCAGTCAACATTATTTTAGGTCATTTTTGAGCCGGTCAGTTTACATATCAACTCATTTCCTTGGCAGGCTTATATGTAAGCGGTTACCCAGTACAGTGCACATTCTTTCGCCAGAAACTGACAACAAGTGGAATGGTGAGAATGACCGTAGAAAAGATTTCATGGTCAGTCTCCACGAAAGAATGTTGCCGACCCCGGCAGGTATCGAACCCGCGTCACGAGTCAGACGCGCTTCCGACTGGGCTACCGAGGCCGGCTTTGAGTAGGCCTACTGGTACACCGCTCAGAAGGTCCAAGTATGCCCAGGCAATGTGTGCGAGTTGGACAGTCCATTCGTCATGCAACTTCCAGGGTGACGCAAGTTCGATGACGTCATTTGTATATAAATATATCGAATACTACTGTTGCTATAATCTCGTGAATCAACAATACCAAGCCACAAATACAAGCCAACATTTGGCAGTATAATATTCTTGCGATGCCGATCAGAGAGATAAATATTGCTGGAGACATTAAAAAGTTACAAAAATCCGCCATTTTTGCTAATACTTTTACACCCAACTTTTACCCAATGATTTCTTCATTCACAACCATTCTGGCAGAAATATCAAGCATCCTTTGTTTACTGTTGACACATACCAGCAGACCTGTTTATCCATTATTTTCGTATGAGGATCAAATGTGGGAAAACTCTTTTAACTAAACATACCTGCTGTCCTTATTACTTCAGAGGCTTCATTTGTCTTCTGGGAAATGGAGAGCAGTAGTGAATGTGATGCTCTTAAGAAATGTTAAAACCTTATTAATCAAAACTTTAGGTAATTGTTCTTGTTCTCGGGACAACTAATTCTCGTTTGAAGTAGATATGAATGAGCAAATTGATGGAGCTACATTTTTGGACTCGTATGGAATAGAACAGAATGAACTAACAGATATCTAGAAGAAGAATAAACTTTTAAGAACAAATGGAGAATGAGTGAAAAAAAATCATCATGTTCCAAATGATTTCCAGTAAAATTTATGTTATTTACTATAAAATTATCATGTTATCAATTACAAGCCTTCATTTTATTTTTACCCCGCACAGCACCTTAATGATCCTCATGACAACTGCATCCTCGAACTTAAATGCCATTTTGACAATGACTAGGAAATGGGCTTTCAATAAAGAATAAGCTCTGTCGAAGTCTGCATGTTAATTGTTATGTTAGTTTCTGACAGTTTATTCATCAAATGTTGTTTGACTATTTTGTTACCAAATTTTTTAATGTATTGCTATTTATAGAAATATAAACCGGTCAAGTCGCTTACGTCCTCGAACTTCAGTCCTCCCAGTATATGTACCCTATTGGACCAATTGTACGGCAGGGACCACAATTACCTAAATATTGTTACACCTCAAATCAAACAAAACAGGGATCGACTTTTTTAGGATTTAAAAAAAATGAACGAGTCTGTTTCTCTGTGTGACGATATATGCAAATTGGATGTAGGGGACAAATTTTTACTTCAATATGCAAAAAGTAAATTTTACTGACGCAGTAAGTATGAATAATCTGTATATTACATGCACTTTCATTCCATTTTAGGGCAGTTTGGATCTGAATTTCGGTGCAGTTTACTGTTTACAGTCCATGTTAACGGTTCCGTCAGCGTATTGTTACAGAACTGGCTGAAAGAAAAATTTGATGGCCGCCATTTTGAAAGCGCTTTCTACATTTTTAAATAAAAATAGAAGATACAATGCGTTTTTTTTTTTATGATAAAACAGCTCAAATGTGAGAACTTACTTTCTGTTCAGTGGTCATGTGCATGTTTTCTTTGTATATCTTGTACAAAAAGTAGGTTCTCCCAAAGAGATTTATTTCCCCGGCTAAGAAGTAATAATTTCTTCTTAACAAAAAGAAAAAAATATCAAGTTTATGTCTTTTAGAAATCATAGTATTACTCTGTTTTGCATGTAATATAATGCAATAAATATAATGTACATGTATAAAAGTGTTAAGAAAAAAGCTGCTCTGCGCCGGAATGTGCATCTAAATCGAATTTTTTTCTAAACGACATTTTTCTTTTTTTTTTTTTTTGTAATCATCGAGGGCTAGTTGTTCAGAACTACTGGACCCATTTATTCAAAGAATCGTTAGCTTAACGAGCTCATTAGTGGTAAAAGTGTTAACTGTCTGTTCTAGCAAATAAATATTTAGTTCTTTGGTATTTAGCATCACAAATGTGGGTAGCTGTTGCATTTACAAAAGCGCCTCTCATTTTTTTCAGCAAACATTTTTGCATGTTTGCCTTATTGAGCGATCAAAATTTAACGATTTGTCAACTGTCGACATAGTTAGTTTTGAACAACTGGCCCTAATGCTCAGTAGGTAAGCGTATTGTCAAAACTTTGAACATTTAATATAGCAAATATGTTTATATGTTTATGAACATAATTTGAGTAGCTAGCTAACTAACATTTTTCGAGCAAAAACTCAGAATATTATATTTTGTACTTGCTAGAACAGTTAACATTTTGGCCACTTACGAACTAACGATGCTTTGAACAACTGGGTTCTGGTGAACTTTCATTACGAAAACACGGCTATGCAAATGCATTGTAAACTTGCCGCCGAAAAAACGAAATTTTTAAGAAAAAAAATTGTGATATTTTTCTTATTTCTGCTCAAAATATAGATTGTGGGTACTCGTTAGAACCGCCTCATCGAGGCGGTTCTTACGAGTATCCTAGAATGTTTTCAGCTCAAAATAAAGATTGTGGGTACTCGTTAGAACCGCCTCATCGAGGCGGTTCTTACGAGTATCCACATTCTATATTTTAGAGCAGAAATAAGAAAAATAAGGTGAGGCGGTTCTAACAAGTACCCACAATCTATATTTTGAGCAGAAATAAGAAAAATAAGGTTTACCCCTTAAAACCCCAGTTTTACTATATAAAAGGTCAGAATCATATAGGCGTGTTTTCGTGATGTGAAAAATAGAAGTGAAGGCAATGATCAGGTATCGATACAATTAACCCACAGCTCCTATCAGAGTAACCAAAGGGAAAGATACACAAACATGAAACAACAGACCCTAATGGAAACATAAATAGCGGAATGTTTTAACAGCAGAAAACACCAAACTGCGCCCGTGGAGCTGATGCAGACCACTCGCGTCTACAATACCAAGTAAGAAGCAAACCATTGTCAGTAATTCGGCACAGTACCTCAATTATTCTAAAATAGAGCTCGTATTAATTATTCTCTGTCACAGTGAGTGAGTGAGTGTTTGAGCTTTCCGCCCACGAACAGCTAAGGTCCTACGGAGACGGGACCTCGGTCTAAAGACTCATCCGAAAGTCTGGAGAAGCCCGGGATCGATCCTGCGACCCCTTGTTTACAAGGCGAGTAGCGTAACCACTGCACAACGGAGACTTCCACTCTGTAACAGTATGGGAACGAAAGGCATCGCATAAGCACGGTGTTTATAGGACCCTCAGTCTATCATGGTCTGTCGCCGGTTCAGGTAATATTGTTCTGCTAACAATATCCAGCTAATTGTATTGCATCAAGCACAGCCGACAACCGGAAACAAGAATCGCATTGCGCTTGCATAGTTAACATTCGGAAAAAAGCGATTTTAGCTCTAGAAATACGAAGTCTGTCATGATCTACAAGTGTACTAAGTTCAAGCGTTCTGCTAGGAACATAGCTAAATTTTGTTGTATCTGACACAATTCTACGCTGGGAAAAAACATCACGCGCGCGCAGCGGATTCTATCTAGTAATGATATCTCGTTAATGGGCTACAACTGCGTCTGATTTCGTGACTTTCCAAAATAACACGGGTATCGAAAGTTAGGCTCTTAGCAGCCATGGATATTTTATTTAAAAGACCAAATTGTTCAAGGACTCCGTTGTTTAAAGCATCGTTTGCTTAACAAGGTCGCGTTTGTTTGAATTGAGGTTTAACGTCCCCGTCAACACAATTAAGGTCATTCTGGAGACGTTCCTTTGAATTTGGTGGGACTTTAACTCGACATCAAGATGAAATTAAATCTCAGACTCCGACCAAAAGGTCTATATGCATGGACGGCCCCGACACGCACCACTTTGCCTATGCAAGCTTAGTCCTTCTAGACGGTTTACCAGTACTTAGCTCTGTGTGGAAGCACCATGCAGCCCAGTCTATTTTATCATAGACCCTTACTAGCTCGTGAGTTGTCGAACCGTTAGATGTTCTAGCAAGTACAATAATTATTTGATACCCTACTGATTTTACATGACAGATGGCAGCTTATTGATTTGCAAAACATACACACATTTTTTAAGCAAACATATTAGCGTACATGTCCAAGTTTTAACGATGTGTTAACTAATGCCATCGTTAGTTTTGCACAATTGGGCCCTGATCTCCAATAACTGAGACTATCTGCCCAGTTCCGGTGATATCAAATGAGCCCCGCCAAGCGAATTTGTGTCTTCGAGCATTCCGTCATGACAAAATTTAACTGCGCATGCCGAGCCATTCAGAGGGGCCAGGGATATGGCTTCCTGTCTGAAGGTTCCTCTTGATTTACTGCGTTTATGAGCGAGCAGCGAAGGTTCTGGCGAGACTGCGCGGATGCGCAGGCTCGCCTGAACCTTCGCTGCTAGCATAGGCGATAAGTACAAAAATCGCTTGACGGGGCCCAAATATCACCGGAACTGGCAGACAGTCTCAGTTGAACTGCCGCATTTAATCAATAATGCCAAAAGTACGCCACATCACACAGCCATGGAAACTCCCTAAAAGTACTCATTCTCCATGCAGACATTTATTACAAAAGTCACCTACAAAAGAAACTCATACATACGTACATATAACTAATTCGTTGACATTTTTGAACATAATGAACAGCATAATCGGTGATTGGCTCGTACGTGAACTGTCAAAAAGATACGGCTAAGAACTCTGGCTTATTCTACGATAACAGACAAACCCCAGCGACATGCTGATTTTTTCACATCTCAAAAACGGGTACTTTTCTGGTGAAATTCCGTGATATTTATCTTATTTATACTGCAAACATAGGTTGTGAGTCTCGTTAGAACCGCCTCAGTGAGGCGGTTCTAACGAGTACCCACTACCTATGTCTTGGAGCAGAAATAAGAAAAATACTTTATACCCCCGTATGCCTTAGATTTCTCTCTATAAAGTGGGGTGTAAGGGGTCATCATTTCACGGACTTATTTAATATGCTGGAACTTCAGGTAAGCACGTACGTGGTAAAAGACCCTCCTGCCTTGCAAAAATTTAGATGTTGTCTTATTTTATCGAGTAATTATGTACTCTATGCACTCGAGAGAGCCGCCTTGTTGATTTGTTTTTGTTTGATTTGAGATTTAACGTCCCCGTCAACACTGTGTCATTTTGGAGACGTTGCTTCCAATTTTGTTGGACTTTTACCCGACAATGAGATGAATGACCACATAAATCTGTCAAAGAGGTATGTTACAAGTTTTTGTCATAATGTAGATTTTGTCATGGTAAGTATGTGTGAAGTTTCATGAGAGTAAGTCAAATACTTTTGAAGGTATGCCCGAGGTTAGGCATTTGGGTTAGGCAGAATGTAGGTCTTGTGATGTTAAGTATGTGTGTGTGAAGTTTCAAGAGGGTAGGTCAAAATCTTTCGAAGTTATGACAGAAGTTACGTTTGACAAACACATGGACAAAAGAAATATAACTAAGGCCCTTTGTCAGAATGTAGGCCTTGTAATGGCTAGTATGTGTATGAAGTTTCATGTGAGTATGAAAAATACATCTTAAGTTATGACCAAGGTTAAGGTTTTGGTTAAAGCGTGACAAACACATGAACAAATGCAATATAGCTATGACCTTTGTGAGTATGTAGGTCTTGTAATGGTTAGTACAGTAGAACTTCGATGGCTTGTTTACCATGGCTGATTCGAACCCGATCTTTCGTCCCTAGGGAATCCTCTACATAAGAAATAATGGGGATAATTAAAGAGAATTTATGCTTTTATCTTGCAAATGTATGCTGTGTATACTCATTAGAATCGCCTCGATGAGGCGATTCTAATGAGTACACACAACATACATTTTTACAAAAGAACACCGAAAAGATGTCCAAAAGTATCTCGTTATGCCTCCTGGAAGTAATCTCAGTGGCTCGAACAACCCCTGTCTCGAACAAATTTTCATGGTCCCAAAGGGGTTCGAGCAATCGAAGTTCGACTGTATGTGTTTGAAATTTCCTGAGATGATGGCAAATACTTCTGAAGTTATGACCGAGGTCATGTTTTTTGGTTAAGGCCTGATAAACACACGGACAAAAGCAATATAGTTATGGCCAGTGTGGGACCCTCACAACATGTGCTGTTCCACATCATGGTCAAACTATATATAAAGTTTCAGCTTAATCGTATGTTGATTATGGGAGGTGTTAGCCATCATTTTACAGCAATACCGTAACCTCGAAACGATATGTGCTACACCGTCTCATAGTCTGTCTACCACGTTTCAGCTTCATTCTATAACAACTGTAGGAGTTATCCGGAAACGAAAAAGTTCAAAAAAATTTCAATGGGGCATAACTCTGTAAATATATAGTGGACCGAATTAATATGCGCTACACTACCTCGTAGTCTAACTATATAGCAAGTTTCAGCTTCATCCGATGAAAACTGAAGGAGGAGTTATCCGGAAATGCAAAAAGTTCACAAAATATTCAAAGGGGTATGGCTCTAATATATATGGCGGACTATAACCTCGAAACAATATGCGCTACACCAACTCATAGTCTTACAATCTACCAAGTGTCAGCTTGATCGGATGAAAAGTAGGAGAAGTTATCCGGAAATGAAAAGTTTACAGACGGACCGACTCCGACCGCATACCATAATTCGACCGTTTTTTACAAAATGGCAGTATAAAAAGAAGGAAATTACGGTATTTTATTTTTCGATCTATACCTAAAAAATAAAAATCATCTCAAGTGTTGAAAACATCAGACTGTGCACCCGTGCTTCGCACTCGTAAAAATTCTAATGTTTTCAACACACACGATGAATTAATTTTGGTATTCACCTGAAAAAGAGGAGAAAATATCCTCTATATGTACAACGTAATGTTGGAGACAAACTCTGGCTACTCATTCACTTCGTGCATAGATATCTTGAAACATTGACCTAGTGACGTAGTTCATGATCCTTCATTAGTCATGTTCAAATTTGGCCAACATGTTATGTCAACAAGAGAAGAAATTTGATTATGTTTCGTACAGAGCGGGTCAAAGTTTGCCTGTAGAGTATTCACATTTTCAAGCAGTTCGTGGTTCCGACAGGATTGATAATAGAAGTGGAGGCAATGATCAGGAATCGATACAATTAACCCACGGCTCCAAATTTGAGACACCAACCCCACTTAACAAACATCCTAGCCAACCTAATGAAAACAGCAACAAAACATGGTTACTAGAGAGTACACAAATGAATGTTGACAACGTACGACAAACTCTGGATACAATAGCAGGTAACTTTGAGCAGCTCAGTGCTCAGGTTAACTAAAGAGTAGCGTCAGGCTTTTGGCAGTGACATCAGAAACACCACAAAAAACATCAACATCAACTTTCTTTGAAGTGTTTCCCTGAGAAACAACCAATACGGTCACTTAATGATGCCTGCAGTTACTTGACTGGTGTTTTTAATGCTCGTTAGATGTGAATACAGACACATATTTGATCATATATAGACAAGTTGTTTATTGTAATGATCTAATTTGCAACACGTAACTTTGATTCAGCCATCGTTCAATAATATGACACGTTTTTATTCTATTCTGCACTTGTGTTTATTTCCGATGAAACAGACTTTATAGAAAACATTTTCCCTTCACAGGAAATGAAACGATTTTGCGTTGCTAGACCTTCAGTTTATAGCATCGAAGTAAATTTGTTTTCATTTGTCTTTGTCATGCTTATTGATCTGAATTGCCTGCCAATTTACCTCACCGTCCGATGCGTCTTATTTGCCTTATTTTTCCAATACAGGAAGATAAGACTGGGAGTATACAGACTGATAAATGGATAGGTGTCATGGACACTCTGATAATCTATCCATTGGTAGTAGCCAATACCAAAACCGAAACTCCCTGGTCCGTTACTGTCGGTAAACTTGCTTATGTAACTAGTTAATCACAATCGGTATCTTCATCATTCTTGGTTTTCAGATAAGGAAATTCCTTTCGATTAACGACAGTGATATCGATTGACATAACGTTAAATTAATAGTTCTGAATTACAAAATTAGAAGTGAAGACAATGATCAGGAATCGATACAACCACCTCACCCCTCAAATCCAAGACACCACCAACATAAAACATCTTCACCAAAAAGAAAACGCCGCAAGCGGAAAGTCAAAAGGACAGATTGGCCAAACTGCTATTCAAAGTAAAATATGTATGTATTAGCAATAATTACATTTAAAGACGAACAATAACATATAAGAACCACCTTGGAACGCTTTTTTTTCTTAAATGGATTAAATGGCCACAGTCCTCGCCATTGTTTCTGTCGTTGTCTGGTCGAGCCCACTGGAGTCCAACTGTTGGTTTTGTGTTCCTCCAGCATTTCAGTTTTTTTTTTTTCATTCTGTCGGGTCCTCATCGTTGCTTCATCTCTGTATTCGTTACAATCTGTTTTATTCGCTCCCCATCCACCCAGCCCAGTAAAACTTTTTACTGACGGTTCCAAGGCGGCCGTTCTCCGGTTGTGGTTATTATAGTATAGCTGTTTCTGAATGTCTGTATTGATAATTTATTTTTTTTTTCTGACCGTTCCAAGGCGGCCGCACTTCGGTTGTGGTTTATTATAGTACAGCCGTCTCTGAATGTCTGTATTATATATCTATATATAGAGTATATATATATATATATATATATATATATATATATATATATATATATATATATATATATATATAGAGAGAGAGAGAGAGAGAGAGAGAGAGAGAGAGAGAGAGAGAGGATAACAGTTTGACCATTCTGTAGGTAATTAACTGTCCTATTGGCTTTCCGCTTGTAACAATTTCATAATGGTCAAGTTGTTTTATATTTATGTTCCTTTCCTTTTGGTGTCCTAAGTGGGAGGTGTGAGGTATCAATTCCTGATCATTACCTTAATTTCTATTTTAGACAAATAATTTGTTCGGTCCGCATGAAGGATCTTTACCTCATCAGTACAACATTTCATACAACATAAAGATCAAAACGAATAAAGAGATGAAACAATGTTTAATAAAAGTGTTTGTGTGTGTGTGTGTGAATTCGGGTTTAACGTCGCTTTCAACAATTTTTCAGTCATATCACGACGGTGTCTGGTTGCGACAGGGAGCTCAATGCTCACGTTTATAGTGCTGCCTCACTGAAGTATCATGTCCCAGATACGTTACATGATACCACACCCAGTCACATTATCCTGACACTGGATCGACTAGTCCTAGCTCTACCCCGTAAATCTGAGTGCCAATCGAGGAGCAGCTAGTACCATTTTTAACGACTTTGGTATGTCGCGGCCCGGGATCGAACCCGAGACCTCCCGTTCCCCGGAGCGGACACTCTACCAACTGAGCTATCGGGGCCGGTTTAATAAAAGTGAAGGCAATAACCAGGAATTGATATAATTACCCCACACCGTCAAAGTCTGGCGGCGTGCAATTAAAGAAGGTTGCAAATGTATCAATCGTGATTGGGTTTACTACCATGCATGCATTTCAGACTTTCGGATGTGTCTTTAAACCGAGGTCCCGTCTCCGTATGGCCCTAGCTGTTGTTGGGACGTAAAACTCAAACTCACTCACTCACAATGCATGCAGTCTGTCGTATAACGCGTTGTGCCCATTTTATATCGAATACATCGGGAAAACACGCCTATATAATTTTGACCCCTTTGAACCCCACTTTAATAAAGTAGAATTGGGGTCTACAGGGGTAAATCTTGTGTTTCGTATACCTGCTCTAAAATATAGATTGTGTGTACTCGTTAGAGCCTACTCGTCGAGGCGGTTCTATCGCGTATCCACAATCTATGTTTTGAGCAGAAATAAGAAAAATATCACAATTTTTTATCTTAATTATTTTTTTCGGCGATAAAGTTTACAATGTATTTGTATAGGCGTGTTTTCGTAATGGATTTTACGAAATTGGATACTGAAATTAGTGTGAGTATATATTTTCTGAATTGGTATACCAAGTCACTAAAAGGGATTTAAGTCCAGCATTGAATTTGTTTTGAAACAAAGTCGAAATCTTAGGAATTTCTTTTCGAGGTTTATGATAACCCTATGAAGTTTCCTATTTTATAATGTATTACGAGTGTTGAAGTCAGTTACATCGCTAGATACCTTGGCGAACCGAATTAATTGCGAAATATAAACACCGTAGGATACTACACAAGACATATCACCATCCAAGAAAGGTAAATTTACAATCTGAAAATAATCGCGTTTATCATTAAGTCAATTGAAGAATGTTATCTGGTAATTTTTTAGTCCCCATGTATTTCAGTCAATTGCCTGACCGTCATTTCGCTTCTCTCTCTCTCTCTCTCTCTCTCTCTCTCTCTCTCTCTCTCTCTCTCTCTCTCTCTCTCTCTCTCTCTCTCTTACAATCTTTTTTATTTATGTATTGTTTAAATTATATTATCATATGACGTCGGGTCTGAGAATGTAATAACGCCATGTAGTAAATTGGACAATCCACTAGTGGATTAAATGTGCAAATTAGTTAGATTCTTCCTGTAACGTTACATGTACGACGTCCTTAACGACGTCGCGTTTACCATTACGATAACACATCCGTGTGATATTGTACATTTTTTAAACCTCTAAAAAGACTATTTCTAATGAAAATTTGTGATATTTTTCTTATTTATACTCCAAACATAGGTTTTGGGTGCTCGTTCGAGCACCCAAAACCTATGTCTTAGAGCAGAAATAAGGAAAATAATGTTAACCCCCGTAAACCCCAGTTTTCTGCATATAAAGTGGGCTTTATGGGGGTCTTTATTTCACGGAGTTGTTCACGTGATGTAATGGCGGAATATTGACATTTTTGAAGAACAATCGTGAATAAAATGCGTTTTAGATGTCTAATGATAAATGGAATCTTGCATTCATGTTCATGTATTATTGCATTCATGTTCATGTATTATTGAATTTATTAAACTCGTTGAGGAAAAGCGATAAAATACTCGACAAAGCCTCGCATTTTATCCCTTTTCCCCAACTCGTTTAATAAATTCAATAATACCTGAACACTCATGTGAGATCCTCTATATATACTGAACCAAATAAGAAATTTTCGCAAAGTAGGTGTTAAACTTGCAGGGTTAAATACAACATGTAGAAAAATGTGTATGTGTAGTAGTTTACACTGGCGTCCCACTTTGGGAAGTCGGTCAGATAATCACCTCATGTCGAACGATATCATCTGTTTTTTGTTGGGTTTTTTTTTTTGGTTTGGGTTTAACGGCCCTTTCAAGATTATTTCACTCATATCGAGCCGATCGTTAATCAGAGGTGGGCGAAAACCGGAATACCCGGAGAAAAACCACCTGACCTTCCGTTGCAGAACTTGGCGTCTCATACGTGGCCCGAGCGAGGCTCGAACCTACGGCGGTGAGAGACCTAATGACTAAGAGTCAGCGCTCTTATCCACTAGGCCACGGAGGCCCGTTATCATCTGTTTTGACAAAACCACAATTTTCACATGGACGCACGGGGTGGACATACCTGGTTTACATGTGTTTTCTTTTTTCACTGCAAATTATTGCACTTGATGACTACAGTCATAAAAATACCTAAACACTTTTATATCGATACAATTTGGGCAAAGTTTCGATGCCTCGAATTGCGAAACATTTAAGAGAGAGGGCCGTTGGGATTCTGGAGACGGGAGCTTCAACGGAAGATGTTGCTGCGCAACTTTGATCATCTGTGCAGTCAGTAAGAATATGTTCTATAAAAGGGTTATCCTTTGGAAGCAAGGAATACAACACAGAACTGGAAAATATGAAGTGCAAATGTTTTCTGGGCCAGACTAGCTAGTTTCGACCAATTAGGCCTCATCAGTGACCCTCAAATATTTTCAAAATTCCACAACGCAATCAATGATTCCAAAGGACAAGAAAATATGAACTACACTATGATGTAGGGCAGGAAGACGATTTACGGCCGCCACACATTCCCAGACACCAGCTGTAGTGACGTTAAATATGTTCTATCAAAGGGTTATCCTTTGGAAGCAAGGAATACACCACAGAACTGGAAAATATGAAGTGTACATGTTTTCTGGGCCAGACTAGCTAGTTCCGGCCAAGTAGGCCTCCTCAGTGACCCTCAAATATTTTCAAAATTCCACAACAGAATCAATGATCCCAAAGGACAAGAAAATATAAGTCTGATACGGCTGTTTGTGCAGACAGGAAGCACGTACGATCTTCCACTTAGCATTAGACCACGCCGGCGCTAGACCGCTATATTTTGAACCAACATTTACAAAATCGTTTTTAACTGCGACAGCAACAGCGTCTGCCAGCCTAGGTACTCATAACACCCGGAGTTCCGCTCAAACACTACGAAATTGTTTGGCTGAGAACAATTTACGTGCACGGCGTCCCCACGTCGGAACAGTATTAACGGATCGCCATGACAGGCTTCAGTGGGCTGATAGACACATCAACTGGACAAGGCTAGACTGTTGGACGATTCTTGTTTTCAGATGAATCCAGGTTTGCATTGTCCAATAGTGATGGTTGGACCAGGGTTTACCGACGTACATGTAGGGATGAACGTTACACTGACTGTTGCGTTCTTCAGCGGGATCGTTTTGGCGGCGGGGTTCCGTGATGGTTTTGGCCGGAATAAGTTATGGGTATCGTACCCAGTTAGTGGCCCATCGAAGTCGAACTGTTGGTTTTCTTTTGCTCCAGCATTTCAGTGGTTCCTTGCTGTCGAGTCCTCACCGTTGTTTCATCTCTGTGGTTGTTTGATTTTTGTGTTCAGGGAGATGTTGCACTGATGAGTTAGGAGGCCTTCGTGCGGACTGAACAAATTGTTTGTCTTAATCGCGACGGAAGTAAGGCGAGGATTGTGGCCACGTAAAATCGATTTAAGCCCCCAGTGGAATTCGTTTCCGCTGACCGTTCAAAGGCGGTTTTTCTGTCGTGGTTTATTTTTGCTATGGTTTGTCTGTGGGTGTTTGTCTCGCTTATATTATTTTATTTTGGATAGCCTTTTGGCTATTTAATGGGAAAGTAACTGTCCTTTTGGCTTTCCGCTGTTGATGTTTCCGTTTGGGTCTGTTGCTTCATGTTTGTGTTTCTTTCCCTTTGGTGTCTCTGATGGGAGCTGTGGTTTAATTGTATCGATTCCTGATCATTGTCTCTACTTCTTTAATGGCAGTTTGAACGCTCAAAAGTAAAGAGACCGTGTCCTTGTCCCACACGTTGTTCCTGTCTTACAAAATCACTGCGTTATTTCTGTGGTTCAGCAAGACAATGCCAGACCTCACGTCGCCCGTGACAATATCAAGTTCTTGCGAAACAACAATATTTATTTCATAGACGACTGGCCCTCAAAAAGCCCGGATCTAAATCCCATCGAGCACCTTTGGGATAATCTTGACACACGTGTACGGCAACGTCAAAATCCGCCTGGTAACGTCAATGAGCTCCGTGACGCTTTGCTAGAAGAGTGGAATAATATACCCCAGGCTCAAATTAATAATCTCATCCACTCGTGCGTCGTCGGTGCCAAGCTGTGAGCAATGCTAGCGGCGGGCATACTCGTAACTAAAGCCAAAAAAATTGAATCGACAACTACCTCAAATGAAATTGAAAACTCATTGTCAGACATTGTACAATATCAAATACGAATAAAAACTCTTAATATACACATATATGGAAACAGTCCCATTGAAGTCTCGCGAAAATTTCTTTTTTTGGTTCAGTATATAAATATGACAAACATTGAATAGCAAAGAAAAAAGGAAGACAGATATTAAAAAAATTAGAAATGTTTTCAGAGGAAAACAATAAACCCCCACCATAAATGTAATCAACCACCTATTTGACCTTGAAAACTAGGTTTTTTTTTTTTTGCTATATAACAGAGTTTTCGGGAACTGTGACCCTAAAAAGATCGAGATCACCAAAAACTAATCAAGTCTTAGTAGCTTGCAACCTACATTGTACCAAGTTAAACCAACATTCATCAATTTTTAGACAAGACAGGTTGCAGACAAGCCGTTTGCCCAGATTTGACAATTTGTTGGAGCCTGTGACCTTGAAAATAAGGTTAAAGTCACCAAATCTAATCAAATCCTTGGTAGGTTGCAATGATTATTGTTCTAAGTTTGACCAAATTTCATCAATTAATTCATGAGAGAGCAGACAAGCAAAATTCACAGCTTTTGTGGACCTGTGGCCTTGCAAATAAAGTCAAGGTCACCAAAATCAAATCAAATCTTTGGTAGTTTACAATGATATATTGTATCAAACTAGAAGTGAAGGCAATGATCAGGAATCGATACAATTGACCCACAGCTCCAATCAGAGACACCAACGGGAAAGAAACACAAATATGAAACAACTAGACCCTAATGGAAACATCAATAGCGGAAAGTCAAAAGGACAGTTACTTTCCCACTAAATGACCAACGGCTATCCAAAAGAAAATTGGCCATCCATATTTGACTAAATTTCAATAATTCCTTCATGAGATAGAGTGCAGACAAGCCAAAATTGACAGTTTTTGGAGTCTGTGCCCCTGAGAATCAGGTCAAGGTCACAAAAAACTAACCATAACTTTGGCAGGTTGCATTAATACATTGTACCAAGTGAGAATGAATTTCATTAATCTGCTCATGAGATAGGTTGCAGGCAAGCCAAAATTCAGTTTTGGGGTCCTTGAAAATAAGGTCAAGGTCACCAAAATCTAATCAAATTCTTTGCTAGGTTGTTAAGCATCACCTGGAATGAGACAATAGTAATTGCATTAATCACAAGTCAAAATATAAGAGCAAACAGTGTAAACTCCAAGTGTATTCCCCCAAAGACATTGAAGCACTGTAACAACGCTTAGTGTACACACGAAGCTTAGTGTTCATATGAACACTAAGCGTCGCAAAGCTACGTGTCCGACATGGACTCGCAACGCTACGTGTCCAACATGGACACTAAGCGTTGTAGTCGCAATGCTCAGTGTTCATAAGGACATTAAGCGTCGTGTGGACACTAAGCGTTGTTACAAAACACTCAACATCTATGGGCAAGGTTATGACCCCATGGCATACTTTGGTTTTTGACATCTTCCTAAAACTGTAATCAGAGGCTTCTAATGCCTCCAAACTATTTCCGTTCGTTTGTTCGTTCGTACGTACGCCACGCTGTCTTGTGGCTAGCATAATTTAAGAATCATGCATGTTAGTAACTTGAAATTTCATATATGAATGCCTCGTGAATAGGTGACCCGTGATTTTTTAGCTCGGCTGTTTTCGAAGAAAACGACGAAGTATTGTCATAGGTCTGGCGTCGTCGTGCAAAAACTTGGGCATTTTGTAATACCTCTGTCATTACTGAACATATTTACTTGAAACTCGGACTAGTTGTTCATTATGAAAAGGGGAACTCATACCAATAGGTGAGGTAACCCTCAAAATATTTTTGTCACAGTTATGCCCCTTTTTCGACTTAGATTTTTTTTTTCGTCGTCTGCATCGTCGTCGTGCAAAAACTTGGACATTTTGTAATATCTCTGTCATTACTGAACATATTTTCTGGAAACACGGACTAGTTGTTCATTATGAAGAGGGGAACTCATATCAATAGGTGAGGTAACCCTCAAAGTAATTTTGGCACAATTATGCCCCTTTTTCGACTTAGATTTTTGTTTAAAAATTGTATCACTCCGATTTCCCAAGAACTGATGGATGAATTCTGATCATGTTTGGTATTTAGCATAATTTGGAGGGTCACCATTGCAGTAAGGAGTTCGGTGACCTTGACCTAATTTTCAAGGTCACCATGGAACTCTATCTTACTTAATCTGCCATTCTGACACACAACTGTGGAGAAGTATTTTAACCCACATAATTATGGCACTTCCAGTTTAATGTTTTTAAGTAGTTCGGTTGCTTCTAATCAAACATGCCCTATCTATTTCTTAAAGAAACTGCAGCCGAGCGTTGGCACCCGCATGCGGTGCTCTTGTTTATTATCCGAATTATCGCCGGTTTTAGACTTATTTCTCTTTTAACAAAATAACATTAGGATCTTGTTTACAAGATGTCTCAAAAAGCCTTGATATTCGGTATACTGATTGCGACTGAGGAGAAAATCACCTCATTTAATTGTCAATCAATTTAATGAAATTTTGTTGAAGGTATGGGCCTTTGCAAATACTGGCCATAAACTTTTGTTGCTTTCTTAGGCATAGCATACTTTAAGAACCATGTGTGCTAATAGTTTGCAATTTCATATATGAATTCCTCATGAAAAAAAGGTGACCCGTATTTTATACGCCCGTCCGTCCGTTCATCCGTTTGTAAACGATCTTATAAGCTCCATTACTAAAAAAAACCCTTCAGACTATCTTCATGCAATTTTAAAGAAAAATTGAAATAGGACAGAAAAACGTGTCGCGCACAAGAATGATTGTACATCTTATTAGTGGGAGCTTTTGTTTCTGTTACAGTTTAGTCAAGAAAATTATTTTGAAGTTTACTGGTTGTTCTTTTGTTTTCCCTGTTTCTTACGACTATTGGAACTGTTGTGTATACTTATGTTGTTGGTATTATTACGCTGTATATCTCGTTATTCGTATTTACCATTACGATAACACACCCGTGCTCTAAAATTTGCATCCATCTTATAACTCTCTAGAAATAACATTTTTCTAATGAAATATGTGATATTTTTCTTATTTCTGGTTCATATATAGATTGTGAGTACTCGTTAGAACCGCCTAAGGCGGTTCTAACGAGTGCTCACAATCAATATCCTTGAGCAAAAAATAAGGAAAATGAATAACCCCGTATACCTCACTTTTTTCTATATACAGTGGAGACTAGGGGTCTATATTTCACGGACTTGTTGACCTGGTGATATAAGTTTTCGGCCAGTTTAATATTTTGTTCATGATTTCCACTTCACTGACTTAACTTTCTGAAGGTCTTTCCACTGATGGCACTCTGGCTAGGAGATTGAATATAATGTCCAGTTTCGTGTCAGATTCCCCGTTCCCCGTGAAAGATGTTATCAAGCTGCTCTTGGTTGATCTGTAGAGGGCTATCATGCAATCACATGTTCTAGGGCAACTTAATGGGCGCTTAAGAGCTGGTATTGCTAGCCTCAAGAGCCCTCTTAACAAGCTGTCTGAAAATACTTGTTAGTCTTGGAGTTTAAGTCCCATCTTTGTTTGGACGGTTTGACGCACACCACTTTGCCTGAGCAGGCTTAGTCCTTCCAAGCGGTTTACCGGTACTCATGTGTGGTCAGTTTCAGTTCTGCGTGGAAACACCATGCAGATCAATCTATATTTCCAACCCCTATGGGCGGGTGCGTTTCATATTCTCATATCTATTTTTTCACATTAAAATCAGTCAGGTTTTTGCAGTAAAAACAATAACAGGTCCTACGTTTCTAGCCTACGTGTTTCATTAAACACGTCACACATCCAAATTACAAATAATGCAGACATACTGCTACAAAGATTAAAAAAGATTGACTATGTTTGGAATCGATATACTATGAAAACAAAACAAGCCTTCTCTTTATGGCTGGTCCGGAGTTTCCTCATTACATATCACTGATTTACAAGAAATTATTCTTGAAAGAATCATTAAATTCACAGCAGACAAACTATACGACTTTTCATGAATCTCTATTGAGTCAGGGCACGGTAAAATTTACGATAAGACGTGTGCCTTACATTTTGATAACATAACATATTCGTGCGACATAGTGTTTTTCTTCACATCTCCACATCTCCAAATTGGCTTCTTTTCTTGTTAAAATCCGAGATATTTGTATGCCCCTTCGGGGGGGGGGGGGGGGGGGGGGGGGGGGGGCATATAGTATTTGCCCTCTCTGTCTGTTTGTTTGTTTGTCTGTCTGTCCGTCACAAAAACTTTAACCTTAACTTCAAAAGTATTTGACCTAGCCCCATGAAACTTCACACACTTATTCACCATCACAAGGGCTACATTCTGACCAAGGGCCATAACTCTATTGTCAATGTTTTGCTGAATTATCTCCCCTTGAAATTTTGCAAAACTCAGAAATTGGCTCCTACGGGGGGCATTAGTCACCCATATCGACAGCTCTTGTTTCTTATTTATACTGCAAACATAGATTGTGGGTACTCGTTAGAACCGACTAATAAGGCGGTTCTAACGAGTACTTACAACCTATGTCTTTGAGCAGAAATAAGGAAATTAATCAATACGAAAAATCGCCTATACAAATATAATGTACACGTTAATGCCGAAAAAAAAAACACATTTAATATAAAGTTGTGCGAACAAGATATCTTGTGCGCACAAGTTATTATGTTTTCTGCACAAGATCTATGTTGTTACGAACCAGACAATATGTTGTGCGAAATATCTTGTGTGCACAAGATATTATGTTGTGCGAACAAGATAATAAGTTGTGCGCACAAGATATTACATTGTCCGCACGAGATCTATTTTGTGCGAACAAAATATGTTGTGCGAACAATATAATATCTGGTGCGCACAAGATATTATCTTATGCGAACAATATAATATCTTGTACGCACAAGATATTATCTTGTGCGCACAAGATATTATCTTGTTCGCACAACATATTAAAAAAATATTGCATGTCCCTTCCAGGGTTCCGTATGAATCTCTTAAATGTGACATCGTTTTTGAGCCAAGGCTGGACAAACATTACGACTAATCCCGGCTATTCACCAAATTTGCATTATTTGCTGGCTCCCAGCTTGCACATTGTCAATATTGGAAAAACAGGTAACCAGACCCCCCTGACCTTTTAAGGTCAGGGGGGTCTGGTTACCTGTTTTTCCAACACTGATAACATTCAGACTACGAATCAGCAGATAATGCAAATAAGGTGAATGGAAAAAGTGACGAGGAAAAGCTGGTACCATACTGGGCTGATGAACAGGCTGATCTGTGTCAAGGGTGTTTGCATATACTGTACCTTATGTAATTTATTCGTGTGCTGGCCCACGCAATACGCTTTATAAAGAATAGAATAAAACAGACTTTTATTGCAAGCGGTATCGAAATTATGATGGGAAAGTCTCTGTTATAAGGAAACAAGATATTCTATTGTAAAGCAATAAACTGCAATAAAGTATCATTCAAAAGCAAGCGAAAAGGAGCTTGACGCCTGTCGATTGTTGAATACAAGATGTAAGTTAAGCAAATATTGCTTTTTCGATGGTTGCTGTGAACAGTATCGGATCGTCAATATCTTGAAGAACTATACACAAGTATTGAGCGAGGAATGACATTTAGCATCTATAACGTGGACATGTTGGATTTAAAGTTAACAGTTTTCAGAAATACTTTTCAAAAGTCGTGTAAGTATTCTTTCTGTCTTTTTTATTTTCTTTTGCAATTAAATTTTTTTTCAGTTGACAATATAATATCGCCACTAATATAAAATTACGTGCCATTTCCGTATAATATAAAATACGATATTTAGATAATGTATCTGAAAACAGCGAATATGGTAAAATCATTTGTGAAAATGAAAACGCTCAATTTATTTTTGCGTGCGTATACTTAAGGCAATTCCGTCATCTCTAAAAAAAGGAGTAAAACTTTCGCTATTACATGCTTGATTTCCAGTAAACTTTGCTGGGTTTACTTAAAGAAGTAATTTATACCTAATTTGTTTAATCATTGAACACAGATAGTAAAAAAAAAAAAAAAAAAAAACTACAAATATCTTTACAATTTTCAGAAGTGTACTATCCCCGTTTATCATATGACGTCGTTGATAAGCAGTGGATAACGTCCTGTAATAAAAATCGTATGACCACATGTGTAGTAACACTGTGGCGGGATTAAGTAACATGTTGACGACGTCAATGTCAACAATGCATTTTTTTGTGAAAAAAATGTCTAATTCAAAGGAGATACATTCAATGTCAAGTGGTCATATGATAAACAGAATCTTACACTCTTGATCATTTCATACGAAATTTATGAAATGACCACTCGTGTAAGATCCTCTATTTATCATATGACGTTGCGTCTGAAAATGTAATAACGCCATGTCATAAATTCGATAATCCACTAGTGGATTAAATATGCAAATTAGTTAGCTACTCTCCGTAACGTTACATGTACGACATCCTTAACAGCGTCGCGTTTTCTAATGGCGGACAATTGACGTTTTTGTAAAACAATCGTGAATAAAAATGCGTTTTAAATGTCATATGATAAATAGAATCTTGCATTCGTGCGCATGTATTATTTAATTTATTAACTCGTTGAGGAAAAGGGATAAAGTGCGAGGGTTTCCTCAACTCGTTTAATAAATTCAATAATACACGAACACTTATGTTAGATCCTCTATGAGGTCATAATCTCAACAGGACAAATAAGTTTTCTGTCCTAATGAATCACCTCATTGGGCATCAGAAGGATATAAATTTGTTCATATAATTGGAAACAGTGTCGGTATCTTTCTACACTAACAGCGTTAGGATTTATTAGGATCTAACATTATCTTGATCCATTTTGTACCGGAAACCCCGTAACGGATAGTCATCAAACAGTGCAGGTCCAGATCAGACACCGCGCAACGCGGCGTCTGATCAGGGCCTACACTATTTGCAAGAAGTTCAGCCATTTAACAAATGAAGATCTTTGAAAATCTTTGATTTTGAAAATGATTTGTGCTATATGGAATATTCCTTTTGGTGGAAAATGAGGCAAGCATTTTGCCAACCTAAATGGATACAGAATTGTGTGCGGTTTAGAATGTATATTATTTCGAACTGACAGACCATGGGACTTTATTTACCATTCTCCTGAACGGAGTGATGGGTTTTCATCAAATATTAATGATAATTTGGCAGGGTATGCCTTCATGTAGTCTAGATCTTGGTGACATTGACCTCATTTTCAGGGTTAGCACCGACAAAATATTCTAAATGCTATCAAAGTTAAGATTATGAGTGCAGGTTTGTGAAGCCTCATTTTAATGGCAGTGATGTATCAATGGGTTATATTTGCGAGCTTATGTATTCAAATTGTATCTATATCTCTCATTTTAAAGGTCAATACAAAACAAAGCAGTTGCAATTTAGAGAAATTAAATTTGTATGAACAATATCTTACAAACTCTTAAAAAAATCTTACTAAACTGACATGTATCAAATATTGGCCACTTAAAGCTTGTTTCATGTGGACTGATTGTTTAGAAGGACTTCCAAGGTTTTAAAATCAACACATTCTTTGTATATTTCAATTCAATTTGGATTACCTATTTTCTGTTTTCAAGGTCAACCCTTGACAAGTTCATTACGCTAAATCCCGTTTCAGTCAACACCCTCGAAATAAAGACAACTGTGCAGAAAAACCTTTTCTGAAAAAAAAAAATGGTCCGCAATCACAATATTAACCCCCATAAACCACACGTTTACATAGTGCAACTGGGGTTTATAGTGGTATACATTATTTTTCTTAGTTCTGCTCAAAAACAGATTGTGGTTACCCGAAGAACCGCCTCACAGAGGCGGTTCTAACGAGTACCCACAATCTATATTTGAACAGAAATGTGATAATTGAATATCAGATTTTTTAATTCGAAAATTTCCATTTTTTTTGGTGGCAAATCTTTCGATATATTTGGATAGGCGTGCTACATATATCATGCAATCAAGACCCCGACCAAAATATAAATACCTAGAATTCCTGCATGCGTTGTCAAAACGTGAACGGAAGAGACTTCTTTGATATGGTGATCTTAAAGTTGGCCAAGTTTAAAAAAAATAATGCCTTCAACATTACGGTAACAAACCCCTGCGACATGGTGCATTTTTTCACATCTCCAAAATGGTTACTTTTCCGATGAAAATCTGTGATATTTTTGTTATTTTTACTTCAAACATAGGTTGTGGGTACTCGTAAGAACCGCCTTGGTTGAAACGAGTACCCACAACCTATATCTTGGAGCGGAAATACGAAAAATAATGTTTACCCCCGTGAACCCAAGTTTTCTCTATATAAAGTGGGGTTTAGGGGGGTGTTCGTTTCATGGACTTGTTAACGTGATGATCAAGATTCTTCCGATTATGCTTAGAAGCAACTTCAAATCTTCAAATCGATTTAACCCCCCCCCCCCCCCCCCCCCCCGTGGAATTCGTTTCCGCTGACTGTTCCAAGGCGGTTCTTCTGTCGCGGTTTATTTGGGTTTTTGTGTCGCTTATATTATTTTATTTTGGATAGCCTATTGGCCATTTTGTGGGAAAGTAACTGTCCTTTGGCTTTCCGCTGTTGGCGTTTCCATTAGGGTATGTTGTTTCATGTTTGTGTTTCTTTCCCTTTCAACAGGAATCCATTCATTTTATCTTGATATACAGCAGTGTGACTGTTCACTAAAATAATTTGTTGAAGGTTTTCGATCTTGAAAATTAGGTTAAGGTTAGTAATACTTACGCACGTGTCATGTGCCATCGATGCATACTTGCAAGTCAATACGAAAACACGCCTATAAAAATGCATTGTAAACTTTACCGCCGATAAAACGGACATTTTAATGAAAACTTGTGATCTTTTTCTTATTTCTGCTCAAAATATAGACTGTGGGTACTCACTAGAACCGAGTACCCACAATCTATATTTTAGAGCAGAAATAAGAAAAATACGGTTTACCCCTGTAAACCCCAGTGGGGTTCAAGGGGGTCAAACTTATATAGGCGTGTTTTCGTGATGTTTGCAAAAACGTATCAATTGATTACCATGAGGTGAAGTCATGTACAGAATTTGTGAAGCGCCGACAGAAGGACTTGCGCTGACATTGTTCGCAACAAAAACATAACAGCATCTCCTTTGGTGTGAGACATAATAATATTTTTAACCAGACGCAGCAGTAGCTCACGGTCCGATTTACACTTAAGATCTTATTCTCTTTTGACCTGATCGCATGTGAGGAGCCTCCATGGTGCAGTGGTTATGCTACTCGCATTGCAAACCAGGGGTCGCAGGATCGATCCCGGCCTTCTCCAGACTTTCAGATGAGTCTCTTAATCGAGGACCTGTCTCCTTATGACCTTAGATATTGGTGAGACGTAAAACTCAAACACTCACTCACTCCGACCGCATATGCCACAAAACGACCGTAAGTACATTCTGCTGCTCTTATTTATCTGAGTTAAGGTTGTATCTATCGCGGGCAGTCAAGTCACTATACCACTATATACAGTGAAATTCCGCTTTTAAAACCACCTAAAATTAGGATTAATTCTGCTATAAAAAGCTTATTTTGAAGGGTACACTTATTTTTTCTTTGTATTTGCTGCCTTCAATGTCCTTTGGCCAGGCCCACCTTTGGGACTGTTCAAAAATGGTCTTTTTGACCACTTTTGAACAGTCCCAAAGGTGGTCTTAATATAGGAATTTTACTGTACATATATATCTTCAGTATATAGTGGAACTTCAATAATTCGAACACAGATATCTCGTTTATCATGACTTACTCGAACTCGCTCCTATTGGTTTCATGGTGCGACAAGGCTTAAGATGTCATTTCCTCTCAATGTCGGGTAAATGTCCCACAAAATTAGAAGCAACGTCTCCAAAATGACCTATGCAGTGTTGAAGGGGACGCTAAACCTCGGATCCATTACGAAAACACACCTATTCAAATATATTGAAAACTTAACCACCAAACAACCCCTCCCCCACACACCCAAAAATAACAAAAAAAAAAAAAAACATGAAATGTTTCAGTTAAAAATTCTGACCTTTGTCATAGATTGTGACCGAGGCGGTTATAACGAGTACCCAAAATCTATCTTTTTAAGCAGAAATATAAAAAATAATGTATACCCCTGTAAACCACAGTTTCACCATAAAAAGTGGAGAATTCATGCAGTAGCCCCACATATCATATATTTAGTTTAATTTAGGGAAGGTTCTTGAAAAGGTTAACAGAATCGCCTCGCTAATGCGAGAAAACATGCCATATTTTTGAAAAGGTTTCCTTATACTGCGTTATGATTTACATCAGGGGCTTGAGCAAAAACTCGTCTCGAACAAAACTTTTTCGGTTCCAAAAATATTCGAGGCACATCACGGAAACATGCCTATATAATTCTGACCCCCTTGAATCCGTAGTTTCACATATTGTGTCCCTGAAGAATTTTCACTGTAGTTTCATATATTGTGACCCTGAAGCATATTCCCGTAGTTTCTTATATTGTGTCCCTGAAGAATTTTCCGTAGTTTCATATATTGTGTCCCGGAAGAATTTTCCGTAGTTTCGTATATTGTGTCCCGGAAGAATTTTCCCGTAGTTTCATATATTGTGCCCCTGGAGAATTTTCCCGTAGTTTCATATATTGTGTCCCTGAAGAATTTTTCCGTAGTTTCATATATTGTGTCCCTGAAGAATCTTCCCGTAGTTTCATATATTGTGTCCCTGGAGAATTTTCCCGTAGTTTCATATACTGTGTCCCTGAAGAATATTCCCGTAGTTTCACATATCAATATATTAAGGATAGTTTATGGATTATTTCTGATTTCATTTTATAAGAATATTGTGTGTACTCATTAGCCTCAGGCGATTCTAATGTGTACACACAACCTTTTGTTTTTATGGAAGAGTAAAAAGATATCTTTGAGACGTCAACATTATTTTCAATACCTGGTGTTAAGATAACCCTCAGTTGTTCGAACTACCTATATTTCGGACATTTTTATGGTCCAAAATGTATTCGAGTAATTGAAGTTCGACTGTATATAATTGCCCAGACATATCATCAGCTTTTAACGTTAAGCGATTACCGGCTATTGATGTTTAGCGACAGTAGGATTATATTGAAGCCCCTGAACAATTCGAGCCGTGCAATAATTAACCCATTGCATGCGGGAAACCCATAAAGGGGTACCATGGCAAACAGTGCAGATCCAGATCATACGCAGCCTTCTGTTGCATCTGATCAGGGCGTGCACTATTTGCTAACAGAATTTTCCGTCAAAGATAGAATAAAAACGAACAAAATAGGCCTGACACCCGGTGACCCCTTATATGACACGTGGCCTTGTCCAACATAACGTAATGGAAAAGAAGACCAGAATACAATAGGTTGAATTTGCCCAAACAAATTTGAATTTGCTACGCAAGAGGGAATAGTATATGTAATATTTGTCTGCACTAGTGTTACCACTTGATCTGTATATTTTGAGAGGATCTTACTTGAGTGCTCATGCATTATGGGATTTATTCGGCCCCCGCCTGTCGGGGCTTGAAGAAATAGATGGGCTGCATGATGCTTCCACACAAAGCTGATACCGATCGCATACGAGTACAGGTTAACCGCTTAGAGCATCTAAGCCTGCCCAGGCAAAGCGAGCGGTGCGAGTCGGACCGTCCATGTTTATAAACCCTATTGGTTGCATTGGGCTACAGGGCTTGAGATGTCGTTTCATCTCAATGTCGGGTAAAAGTCCCACAAAATTGGAAGCAACGTCTCCAGAATGACCTATACAGTGTTGACGTGGAATAAAAAAAACAAAATTAATGAATTTATTAAACGAGCTTGGGGGATATATACTCAATGAGTTTAATAAATTTATAATGCATGAGCACCAATGCAACATTCTATTTGTCATATGATATTTTAAACGCATTTTATTCACGTTTGCCGCCATTAGTAAACACCACATCTTTAAGGACGTCGTACATGTAACGTTACGAGGTTTATCTAACTAATTTTCATATTTAATCCACTATTGGATTACCGAATTTATTCACATGGCGTCATTACATTCTCAGACGCGTCGCATGATAAATATTGTGAAAATCTTTGGTAATCAAAGTACTGAAAGTACTAATAGAAGGTGATGGTAGAAAACTGTTAGTTTTTACACTGGGCCATTTCATTTCATTATGTTTTTTTTTTTTTAATATTAAAACAGTCAATGGTTATGTATGATTGTAGTAACGCGAGGAGCAGACAAACGAAATGTCAAAAACAAAATTGAGGATCGAACGGTACAAGTTGTGAATCCCTTCTTGTGTCAATAAGATTAATTCTGGAGACAATCGTACATACATAGACTCTTGCAAACAAGATAATTTACTCAACACTCTATACGTGCTAGCAAATGGCTTTCTTACACCAACGGCCCCCGCCCATAGGGGCTTGAAGAAATATATGGGCTGCATGATGCTTCCACGCAGAGCTGAATCCGGCCCGCACACTAGTACTGGTAAACTGCTCAGAGGATCTAAGCCTGTCCAGGAACCGTGGTGCGAGGCGGACCGTCCATGCTTATAAACCCTATTTGTTTCATTGGGCGAAAGGGCTGGAGATATCATTCCATCTCAATGTCGGGTAAAAGTCCCACAAAACTGGATGCAACGTCTCCAAAAAGACCTTTACAGTGTTGACGGGACGTTAAACCTCAAATCAAACAAACAAAAAATTCTTACACCAATATTCCGGGACACTGGCTGGTTTTATCTGAGGCTTCGATCACAAGTTTAAAAGTTTGTTGGTTGCTATGTTTTGTCAAGTGTTTGAAAGACCCAGTGAAACCTGGATTAAACAAGAGGACCATAATGGCCCCGGAACACTCACCTGATCCGAATTGTACAGATAAAGTGGTAAGTAATATAAGGTGGAGTGGATGGTTTGAGCCATTTTGGTTGAGAGTGACCAAAGGAACATTCCTGTGTAATTATTTCAAATTCAGTCTACCTATTAGTAGTACATCACGTGAACATGCCCGTGAAATGAAGACCCCTCTAAACCCCACTTCATATAGAGAACACTGGGGTTACGGGTGGGGGGGTATACATTATTTTTCATATTTCTACTCAAAGACATGGGTTGTGGGTACTCGTTAGAACCGCCTCATTAAGGCGGTTCTAACGAGCACCTACAACCTATGTTTTGATCATCGTTAAGAAAAATATCACGGATTTTCATCAGAAAAGTGGCCATTTTGGGGGTGTTAAAAATGCACTATTTCGCATCCATGGATGTGTTATCGTAATGAGAAGTCAGTTTAAAGCGTGTTTATTGTTTCGATTGGTGGTTTTTTGTTCAGTGGAGCGAAACTATTTTGAGCAACTTTGCCAGAGGGTCACCCATGGAACATTCCTTCCAAATTATTTTCTTTCTGCATGAGGATGAAGTATTTTCAAATATGTTCTATATTATAAAGGGTTATCCTTTGGAAGCAAGGAATACACCACAGAACTGAAAAATATGAAGTGTACATGTTTTCTGGGCCAGACTAGCTAGTTTCGGCCAATTAGGCCTCATCAGTGACTCTCAAATATTTTCAAATTCCACATTGGAATCAATGATCCCAAAGGACAAGAAAATATAAACTACACTATGATGTAGGGCAGGGAGACTTTTTACGGCCGCCACACATTCCCAGACACCAGCTGTAGTGACGTTAAATATGTTCTATAAAAGGGTTATCCTTTGGAAGCAAGGAATACACCACAGAACTGAAAAATATGAAGTGTACATATTTTCTGGGCCAGACTAGCTAGTTTCGACCAATTAAGCCTCATCAGTGACCCTCAAATATTTTCAAATTCCACATTTGAATCAATTATCCCAAAGGACAAGAAAATATAAACTACACTATGATGTAGGACAGGTAGAAAGTTCCCTTCTAAAGAGCTGACTTTACTATCTGGACATTTTCCGAACATTCAGGGTCATGCCCTAGTGCATGGAGATGAATTTGCTCAGCATCACGTGAACAAGTCCGTAAAATGTCCCCCCACAACCCCCCTTTATATGGAGAAAACTAGGGTTTACGAGGGAATACATTATTTTTTCTTATTTCTGTTTCAAGACATAGGTTATTGGTACTCGTTAGAACCGCCTTACTGGGGCGGTTCTAACGAGCACCCTCAACCTATGTTTTGAACACTTATATAAAAAATATCAAGGCTTTTCATCAGAAAACTAGCCATTTTGGAGATGTGAAAAATGCTCTATGTCACACGGGTGAGTTATCGTAATGGTCTAACTTACAATGCCTCGCTGTGACAATTTGCGGGGGGGGGGGGGCGGCAAAAATTGTCGTAAAATGCTAGACATATGAGTCATTGGTTCCCTTTGACAATACAGAGCTAACTTGTATGTCACTATCTGGACATATTGTGCACATTGAGAGTCAGGTGCTAGTGCAACAGTGGGAATTGAAGAGACTCAGTTTAACTAATAATGTCACATGGTGACAAAGGGAGGGCGGTTATGTGCCAGTGGTTCCCTTTGACAATACAGAACTGACTTGTATGTCACTGTCTAGGCACCTTGTGGACATTGAGGGTCAGGTCTTAGTGCAGCAGAAGGAGATGAACCGACTCAGCCTTAACCCTATTTAAAACCAGTGGGCTCCGAGCAGGTCCAGTTTCGACCCGATGGGGTTATAATTTGGACAATCTTGGTAGAGGGCAACTAGAGGAAGTTTCATTCCAAATATCAAAGACTTGGACCTTCTGGTTTCAGACGAGAAGGTATTTAAAGGTTTTCAGTACGTAAGTCTATGTGAAACCGGTGGGCCCTGAAGCGGGGCCATTTTTGACTCAAGCGCTTTGATTTGAATAATCTTGGTAGAGGTCACCCGCATGAAACTTCTAGCAAAATATCAAAGACCTGGGCCTTGGGTTTTTTAGAAGAACATTTTAAAGGTTTTCCGTGCTATGTAAAACCGGTGGGGCCTGAGGCGGGGCAACCTTTGGCCCCAGGGCTATAATTTACACAACATAGTAGAGGGCAACCAGGTGAAGCACCATACACAATATCAAAGACCTGGGCCTTCTGGTTTCAGACAAGAAGCTTTTTAAAGGTTTTCCATATATAAGTCAAAACAAAACCAGTGGGCCCAGGGCAGGGCCATGTTTGACCCAAGGGCTATAATTTGAACAATCTTGGTAGAGGTCTGCTAGATGAATCTTCACACCAAATATCAAAGCCCTGGGCCTTGCGTTTTTAGAGAAAATTTTTAAGATTTTCCCTATATATCCCAATGTAAGACCAAAGGGCACGTGGTGGTGGTGGTGGTGGTGGTGGGGGGGGGGGGGGTGGCAATTTTGGCACAAGGACGATAATTTGATATAGGCCCACAAGACGAAGCTACATACCAAATATCAGATATCTGAGATCTGAGGCATATGGTTTCAGACAAGAAGATTTTTGAAGATTTTCCCACGAGATGTCTAAGTAAAACCAGTGGGCTACAGGGCGGGGGCATTTTTGGTAACATGGCTATAAGCCTATAACCTTAACAATCTTGATAGAGGTCCACTAGACGCAGCTTCATATCAAATATCAAACACCTCAGCCTCCTGGTTTCTGACAAGAAGGTTTTCGAAGGGTGTCCCTATATAAGTCAAAGTAAAACCAAAGGGCCCAGGGGCGGGTGCATTTTTGTCCCCATGGCTATAATTTGAAGTCGGAAAGTCCATTGGTCTCATAGTATGGCAAGGCTTTAAATGCCATTTCATCACAATTTTAGGTAAGAGTCCAACGAAATTCGAAGCACGTCTATACAGTTATGTTTATTTGTTTGATTTGAGGTTTAACGTCCCGTCAACACTTTATTGGTCATTTTGGAGACGTCGCTTCCAATTTTGTCGGACTTTTACCCGACATTGAGATGAAATGGCAACTCATCCTCTGCCGCACAATGCAACCAATAGAGTTTATATGCATGGATGGTCCAACTCGCACCACTTTTCCTGGGCAGGCTTAGAATCGGAACCTTTAAACTGTCTACCAGTACTCATGTTCGGTCGATTTCAGCTCTGCGTGGAAGCATCATGCAGCCTAATCTGTTTCCTCAAGCCCCGATGGGCGGGGCCGTTATACAGTCTTGACGGGGACGTTAAACCTCAAATCAAATAAATCAAATACACCTCAGTAAAAAAAGGGAAATATTCAGATACAGAAGAAGAGGAAACAAAATCTGATATTTTCTGACCTCGGCTAAAAAACAAAAAAACAAGCACCCACCGCCCGGGAATAAATATGTATTACCCCGTACTGTAAACGTTAAGATTAAGAAGTATAAGTTATAAATAAAATCTGAAGTAAGATCCTTTGGAAGCAAGGAATACACCAAATAAACGAAAATAGCAGACTCGGTTTTATTGAGTCTGTTCATGACCAGTACTGAAATGTGCAACACCGGCCACGCCCTCTAGCACCGGCTTAAGCAGAACTCTATTTTCAAAATGATACCAAATGAACTCAATGATCCCAAAGGACCAGAAAATATAATCTGCACTATCATGATGTACGGGAAACGTTTTACGGCCGCCACACGGCACAACACCAGCTACAGTGAAAATAAATAAGTTCTGAAGTAAGATCCTTATTAAGCAAGGAGTACACCAAATAAACGAAAATAGCAGACTCGGTTTTATTGAGTCTGTTCATGACCAGTACTGAAATGTGCAACATCTGCCACGCCCTCTAGCACCGGCTTAAGCAGAACTCTATTTTCAAAATGATACCAAATGAACTCAATGATCCCAAAGGACCAGAAAGTCATGCGTGTATTTTCCTGATGCTTCACAGAAATATATCCATGCAACAGTGAATCGGCCTCCGCCCATCGGGGCTTGAAGACATATATGGACTGCATGATGCTTCTATGCAGAGCTGAATCCGACCCGCACACTAGTACTGGTAAACCGCTTATAGGATCTAAGCTTGCCCAAGCAAAGCGGTGCGCACGAGTCGGACCGTCCATGCTAAAAACCCTATTGGTTTCATTGGGCGAAAGGGCTGGAGATGTCATTTCATCTCAATGTCGGGTAAAAGTCCCACAAAATTGGAAGTAACGTCTCCAAAATGACCTTTGCAGTGTTGACGGGGACGTTAAACCTCAAATCAAACAAATGCAACAGTGAAGGTAACTTCGCTCTATCCGCCCCCGCCCATAGGGGCTTGTAGAAATATATGGGCTGCATGATGCTTCCACGCAGAGCTGAATCCGGCCCGCACACTAGTACTGGTAAACCGCTTAGATGATCTAAGCCTGTCCAGAAACCGCGATGCGAGGCGGACCGTCCATGCTAATAAACCTTATTGGTTTCATTGGGCGACAGGGCTGGAGATGTCATTTCATCTCAATGTCGGGTAAAAGTCCCACAAAATTGGAAGCAACGTCTCCAAAATGACCTTAACAGTGTTGACGAGGACGTTAAACCTCAAATCAAACAAACAAACTTTCCCTCTATCTGCAGTGTAGCAAGTCGTAGTATTCCATTCATACTGTCAACTCATTCATTGAATTATTAATCCGCGATCTAGATTTTAGGCGAGTTCAGTTGACATACTAGAGTTAACAAGAGTTGACTTGCTCCAAAACTTTAGTTGGTCAACTGAACTCGCTCAAAGCAAACTGCTGCGAATCGAGACCAATTTGAACCATAGGGTTAATTTTATGGCATTTTACGCTGAAGTTAGTTGTTTGTGTAATTGGCTTCCTCAGTTTGACAATCTGCATTTATCAAATGATAGATGCGCGTCTATCGATAAATATATGGAGGCTTATATTTCTTGAAGCATAGGAGTGATTCGTCATCACCTTATGATAAGTTTAATTTCATTTCTTTATTAACCTACGATTATTCCCCTGCCGTCTGGTTTTTTGTTCTTGCTAGACAGAACTCCAAACTCCCAAAGCAAGCTTGATTGAACTCAAGTTAACTCTAGTAGCGCGGCACGAGCCATAACCCGCGTGTTTTGGTGTAACTATAGTTAACTCTAGAAAGTCAACCGAACTCGCTCTTAATAACTAGGCCAGGTCAGCTGCGAAACGAGACCAATTTCAAATCTAGATCCATTTTATGGCTTTTAACGCTGAAGTTCATTGTTTGTGTATTTTGCATCCACAGTTTTTTTCAGTCTGCATAATATTTTCACATATCAAATGATACAGGCGCGTCTCTTCGCTGATTTATGAGGATCTATTTTTCTTGAAACAGAGTAGTGATGCGGTATCAAGGGGATTCTTTGGAGTGTTGCCATAAGAAGGTGAGACCTGAAAGGTCATCACCTTCTAAAAATGACGCACAGAATTTATAATAATTGAGCCCCGCCAAGCGAATTTGTGTCTTCGAGCATTCCGTCATGACAAATTTTAACTGCGCATGCCCAGCCATTCAGAGGGGCCCGGGATATGGCTTTCTGTCTGAAGGTTCCTCTTGATTCACTGCTTGTATGAGCGAGCAGCGAAGGTTCTGTCGAGACTGCGCGGACGCGAGGCTCGCCAGAACCTTCGCTGCTCGCATAGGCGATAAGTATCAAAATCGCTTGACGGGGCCCTTATGATATTCTACTTTTAGTAATTTTGCGCTTAATAACCATAGCAATGCTGTGGTAGATCTAAATGAGTTAAAATAAGTGATAATCATTTTCATTTTATTCAATGCAAAAATATTTATGCTCAGATCTGTGGCTGCGTTGTCCAAAGACGGTATCCGAACATAAAATTCATCCTAAAATATGCTTATTTTGAAAAACTGCATATAAGGAATTGTTAACTAGAAGCATATCCTGTTTGCCCGTTCTGTCATTTTATAATTTTCATCTTTTGGTTGTTTGGAATAGAAAACTGCAACGGAACCTTATTACGAAAACACGCCTATATGATTCTGACCCACTTGAACACCGCCTTTATATAGTAAAACTGGGGGTTACTGGGGCAAAACTTATTTTTATGCTCCCCGAAGGGGGAGCCATATAGTCGCCGCTTTGTCCGACCGTCCGTCCGTCCGTCCGTCACGCTCTATATCTCTAAAAGTATTAAAGGTATTTAAGTGAAACTTGATAGAATGATAGAGGGCGATGAGGGGAATCGTAAAATACAAGAACCATAACCGTGTCACCAGTATTTATGGAGTTACTTCCCTTCTTAACTATTTCAATGAAAAAATTGTCCGGAGCATATCTCTGAAAGTATAGAAGGGATTTAAGTGAAACTTGATACATTGATAGATGGCCATCAGAGGAAGTGCACAGTGCAAGAACTGTAACTCTATCACAAGTAATTACAGAGTTATTTCCCTTTTTAGTTTTTGCTATATTAAGCTTGTCCGGATCATATCTCTAAAAGTTTTAAAGGTAATTTAGTGAAACTTGATACACTGATAGGGGGCTATGAGAAAATGGCAGAATGCAAGAAGCATAACCCTACCAACAGTATTTAAGGAGTTACTTCCCTTCTTAATTAGGGCCCCACACAGTATTTTGGATGCCCTATAGTAATCTCCTTGTCAGTCAGTTTCAAATCTAAACCAAAACATTTAACCGGTGATAACTTCAAAAGTATTATCCCTACTCCCATGAAACTTCACACTCATACTAACAATCAAAAGACCTACATTCTGACAAACCATATTGCTTTTGTCCATGTGTTTGTCACGCCTTAACCAAAAAACTTAACCTCGGTCATAACTTCAAAAGTATTTGCCCTACTCTCATGAAACTGCACACACTTACTTACTCTCACAAGACCTACATTCTGACAAAGGGCCATAACTATATTGCTTTTTGGAGTGTGTTTGTCAGGCCATAACCAAACAACTTAAACTCTGTCAAAATTTTAAAAGTATTTATCCTACTCTCATGAAACTTCACACACATACTTACCATCACAAAACCTACATTCTGACAAAGGGCCATAATTATGTTGCTGATTTTCACTGAATTATCTCCCCTTTTTCAAAAAATATCTCCTGTTGTTTCATAACCATAGGTAATAGGGCTTTCATATTTCACTTATGTATTCCTTGTGACATTCTTCATTGAAAATCACTTACTAGGGAACACAAAACTGAGTTTCTTTGTCTTATGGTTTAAGATTTACATGCCCTTGTATGGAATGGGTCTAACATTTCTCCTTATTTTTGCAGTCTTTGTTAAAAATCAATAACTAGGGAATTCTTAGACTTTTGGTTAAACCCATTTGGTACCGGAAACCCCAAAAGGGGTAAGTGGCAAACAGTGCAGGCCCAGATCAGACGCCACGAAACTCGTGTTTGTCACGCCTTAACCTGGCCCTACTCTTATGAAACTTTACACACATACTTACCATCACAAGACCTACATTCTGACAAAGGAGAATAACTCGTGTGTTTGTCACACCTAAACCAAAAACCTTAACCTCGGTGATAACTTCAAAAGTATTTTGTCTACTCTCATGAAACATCACACACAAATTACCATCACAAGACCTTCATCCTGACAAATTGCATTTGGGTGTGTGTTTGTCAGGCCATACCCAAACAACTTAAACTCCGGTCAAAATTTTAAAAGTATTTGTCCTACTCTCATGAAACTTCACACACATACTTACATTACAAAAACCTACATTCTGACAAAGGGCCATAACTATATTGCTTATTTTCACTAATCATTTCCCCTTTTTTCAAAAAAAAAATATCTCCTGTTATTTCATAACTATGGGTGATAGGGCTTTCATGTTTCACATGTGTATTCCTTGTGACATTTTCCATTGAAAACCACTTACTAGGAAACACAAAATTGAGTTTCTTAGCCTTATGGTTTAAGATGTGCAGGGAAGTGGCCTTACATTTCTCATTTTTTTTGCATTCTTTGTTGAAAATCACTACCTAGTTTCTATATTTGTACTATAAACATCAGCTGAGGGTACTCATTAGAACCTCCTAATTCAGACGGTTCTAACGAGTACCCATAACATTTGTCTTCAAACAAATCTTATCAAACTTCAAAGTGTATAGGATCATTTCACTAAACTAACCCTTCTACTACTGCGCATCTTCGGGGAGCATCCCTCGGTTTCACCGATGCTCTTGTTTCATAATTCCGCTCTAAAGTATAGATTGTGGATATTCGATGAGGCGATTCTAACGAATACCCACAATCTATATTTTGAGCAGAAATAAGAAAAATATCATGATTTTTTGCGGGGTTTTTTTTGGAGGTAAAGTTTACAATATATTTGTATAGGCGTTTTTTCGTAATGGATCTTTTCAACTGGTTGTTTGGAATAGAAAACTGAAACGGATCCTTATTTGGTTCAGAAACTGACTGTCAGGAAGATAAAAACAAATCAGAGAATAAATAGTCCATTACGAAAACCAACATATACAAATACATTGTAAATTTTACCGCCGAAAAAAAAAACATAAGATGAAAAATTGTGATTTTTTCGAGGCGGTTCTAACGAATACCAATAATCTATATTTTAGAGCAGAAATAAGAAAAATAATGTTTTCACAAATACGAACATGAAATATGAAAAGCAGAGATTTGCTAACCATGCTTTTGGGCGATACATAAATTTTATTCTTACACCTGTATACCAAAATACGTTTAAGTCTTAGGATCACCGCACAACTTATGTTCGGTAAAAGTAGAAAGTAAATTTTCTATACAACCAGTACACCTCAAAGATGCTTATCCTAAGCTGGGTAGGGTAACCAGAATAGGATTATAATTTACATTCCTGTGTAAAAATCGAGTTCCTTATCTAGTCTGATCCTTCCATCTTTAATAAACTTTCTCAGACAAAGTGACGGCTGTAAGATGTCCCCCTGCCATTCACCATAGTGTTGATTATATTTTCTAGTCCTTTGGTATCATTTACACCTGTGGACACAAATCCGTTCAAACTTTGATGAGCTTCATTTCATTTTGATCTGATGTTTCATTCAATATTTCCTTACATCCTGTCAGTCAGCTTAAAAGCAGGAATAAATTCAAAACACAGTGTTGTATATTTCATTGTAGGCACTGCACTGTCCAATCAGAATATATCTCGAATGTCAATCAGATCTAAAAATGGAAAAAGTGCTTGCCACAATAAGACCAATCAATGTATATTGCTTGATCCAGGTTTAGACTACTTTGATGAATGACATTTGCTTGTCAAACTAACTTGATGCAAAGAGATTCATTGAAAGGTACTTCATCAGAGTTTGAACGCTTTTGTGTCCACGGGTGTATTTCTCTGCGGAATTTAGGAAATGTTTGAGGGTCACTGATGAGGCCTTATTGACCGAAGCTAGCTAGCCTGGCCCAGAAAAACCTTCAACACTCCAGTTTTCAAGTCTGTGCTGTAGTCCTTGATTCCAATGGAGTACCTCTTTTTCAGAACATACAGCAATCAGAAGGTGACTTTCGATGCGAAAGTGAGCCCTGTCTTTAGTGTTCACAACAAGTTAAGATAAACCGGACTTACATAGTTTGTTTGTAACTTCCCGATCAACACTGTAAAGGCCATTTTGGAGACGTTGCTTCCAATTTTGTGGGACTTTTTACCCGACATTGGGATTAAATGACATCTCAAGCCTTTGCCGCCCAATGAAACCAATAGGGTTTATAAGCATGGGCGTGCCGACTCGCACCGCTTTGCCTAGGTAGGCTTAGATCCTCACTAAGCGGTTTACCAGTACTCGTATACGGGTGGGTTTCAGTTCTACGTGGAAGCATCATGCAGACCATCTATTTCTTCAAGCCCCGATGGGCGGGGACCGGCTCACTTACACAGACTACAAAATAGAGCCAGCGCATGACAAAGCCTACAACAAGACCGGGGCGACCAGCAGAGATTTTGCCATGCGCTGGCTCGAGCCGGAGCATGAAAAAACCTACAATAAGACCCGTGGTATGGTCGAAGACTCAGTTCAGACGGCAGGTCAGGCCAGCCTGGTCGCAGCATTCTTTGTTGCCCTATGAATAGCCCTGAGGCTATAGAAGGCTCATGCGAACAGTGAAGACTCTGATCAGACTGCGCGGAGGCGCATGCTGATCTGGGTCTTAGCTGGTCGCCAGAGTTTTATTGTAGATTTTGTCGTGCGCTGGCTCTTATATCTAAGCAGCGAAAAAAAAGGGCTGATCAGGCTGTGCGAATGGAAATGCGGGTACTTATCCTGAACCCTTGTTGTACGAAATGGCAGAATATAAGAATCTTACATGGGTGTGAGGGGTGGATAGGAAAATCATTTCCCAGGGTCACAGTCCGGCATCACGAGGCTTGCCGATTGATGCAGGACTTGATCCCGAGGGACGGATTTTCTATCCAGCCTACACACTACGTTAGATTCTGTTTCTTGCATACCTAAAATAACACAGTCACTTCAGTTGCCATCATCCGCCATATTGATGTTTAGTGACGTCACGTACCGTGCTGTGACGTCAACCTTAACGACGGTGTATATTAGGTCTTGTTCAACCAGGGCATATCAAACACGTGAGAATCTTCGATTTTTACCCGGTCCCTGGGTAAGAGCAGAATTTAAGTCCCACGCTAAAACTACGGATTTCCTTATCGGGTGTGCAAGAAATAGTTTTTTTTTTAACGAGGATCAAGTGTATTACGAAAACCATTGTTAATTACTTTCTCTCGTCGTTATCGTGATTTGGGGATGATGCCATAAATTATACGTTTACCTGCACTAATTTCGTATTTTCTGTTAATAGGTCTCTTCTACGCCTGAATAAAGGGAAAAAAAGTAAAATTCAGTATCTAGCCAGTCTCCAATTTCGAACATTCCAAATAAGAAGTTCAAAGCTGATCTAAGTACCTACGCTCATTTTACGTAAACGTTTTAAGCAAGGTTCATTAGGACTAGGTTTTAAATAAGGTCAGATCAGTATGTTTTAAACGTTTTCTATGGTTTGACCCACCCTGACGTATATTAGGTAAAGACGTGACCTCAGACATATATAGCTTTTGTTTTTAATTTGACTTTTTCTGTTCCCTTAAGACCCTATTTAAACGAGAATGCTACTTAATTAAGACCGGTATACTTAGTAAAAAATTCATATCGACTGCACTAAAATAGTAGCCTCGTGACTTTCTGCAAAACACGTATTTCTTCCTTTCTGAGACATATCTATACCGTATTGATATTTCATTCAAGACAAACGATCAAAGTAAGTTTCATGACCCCTGGGCAAGCATGTGACCTCAAAATAGAAGTGAAGGAAATGATTCTATTAACCCACATCTCCCATCAGAGAAACCAAAGGGAAAGAAACACAAACATTATTTTATACTTAGCAGTGAAATCAATGCATATCTGAAACAAATAAAAATGATATCAGCCACAAGTGAAATGATATCGTATCATTTCACATGTGACTGATACCATTTATATCATTTCACTGTAGCGTGCCGGATCTACTTTTTTGTTTACGTTATGGTCGAAAAAAGGGTTAATTTTCCTTTTATTTACTAAGAATAATAATTCCTTATGTCGTTAGAATATATTTTGACGTTTGAAGACAGAAGAGTGGCATTAAAACTGAATGGACAGGCGCCATACTTGAAACATGAAATAACTAGACCCTAATGGAAAGATAAATAGCGGAAAGCCAAACGGACAGTTACTTTACCACAAAATGACCAATTGGCTACCCAGAAACAAAGAAATGAATATAAGCGCTACACACACTCACAGACAAACCATAACAAAATTAAACCGCGATTGGAACGGTCAGTGTATTGAATTTCGTGGGCGGGTTGGGGGGGGGGGGGGGGGGGTGGTCGGGCGCTTAAATCGATTTACGCGACCGCAATCCTCGCCCTTACTTCCATTGCGATGGAAAAGTATTCACAAGGGTTTGATATGATTTGACTTTACCTTGTTTTTTTGTGTGTTTTTTTGGCCTCACCAATAGCCGAGCCTGACCCGATATTTCTTTATAGCAACGTTAATGTCGATAAGACAAACGTTAGTTATACAGTTTTATTTCATGCTTCCGTGTTTCATCTCTGTATTCGTGTGAGCTTTATGTACTCGGAGATGTTGCACTGATGAGTTAGAAAATCTTTCATGCGGGCTGAACAAATCATCACGAAAACACGCCTATATAATGTTGCCCCCCTTGAACCCCACTTTTATACAGTAAATCTTGGGTTTCCGGGTGTATACCTTATTTCTATTATTTCTCTGCTCTAAAATATTAATTGTAGGTACTCGTTAGAACCGCCTCGAGGCGGTTCTAACGAGTGGCCACAATCTATATTTTGAGCAGAAATAAGAAAAATATTACAATTTTTCATCATAAAAATTTCAATTTTTTTTCGGCGATAAAGGTGGCAATGTATTTGTATAGGCGTGTTTTCGTAATGTATTTATCCAAACCACGTTATTACAACAGTTATATTTCATGCTTCCGTTTTTCATCTTTGTATTCGTGTGAGTTTTATGTACCCGGAGATGTTGCACTGATGAGTTAGAAATCCTTCATGCGAGCTGAACAAATCATCACGAAAACACGCCTATATAATTTTGACCCCCTTGAAGCCCACTTTTATATAGTAAAGTAGAAGTAAAACAAAGATCAGGAATTGATACAATTAACTTACTCCACCCATAAAAGACACCAAAGGGAAAGAAATACAAACATTAAGCGACCAAACCATAATGGAAACCTAAACAAAGGAAGGCCATAAGGACAGATACTTTCCCACAAAATGGCCATATGGCCATCCAAAACCAAAAGACACAAGTGATACACACAGCAAGTAACAAACAACAACATAAATAAATCGCAACAGAAGAGCCGCCTTGGAACGGTCAGTGGAAGATTTCCACTGGGGGGCTTAAATCGATTTTACGTGGCCACAATCCTCGCCCTTACTTCCGTCGCGATTTAGACAAATAATTTGTTCAGTCCGCATGAAGGCCTCCTAACTCATCAGTGCAACATCTCCGTGAACACAAAAATCAAAGAACCACAGAGGTGAAACAACGGTGAGGACTCAACAGCAAGAAACCACTGATGGAGCAAAAGAAAACCAACAGTTAGACCCCGATGAGCCCGACCAGAGACAGAGCATCAGGCACCAACCAACATTATCTCTCTAATTTTCAATAAGCCTTTACGTTGGAGCCGTCATAGAATCTGAGGCCTGACCCACCGGCGTGCAATTAAAGAGGGAAGCAAAGTTGCCAACCGTGATT
Source organism: Lucinisca nassula (assembly GCA_963580285.1). NCBI lineage: Eukaryota > Metazoa > Mollusca > Bivalvia > Lucinida > Lucinidae > Lucinisca > Lucinisca nassula. Next base: position 47,635,859 of record OY757025.1, on the reverse strand, counting down.
GGGTTAACTACCATGCATGCAGTCTGTCGTATAATATCCATGTTGTACCCAATCTTTTTATATCGAAGAATGATTTTACGAAATTGGGTGCTGAAGTCATTGCGGTTATATATTTTTCTGAATTTATATACTAAGTCACCATAAAATTCGGGTTCCGATAGACCTTGTTGCAGAAGAGATTTAAGTCCAATATTGAATTTTGAAATTAAATCAGAATGGCGTCTATAAAATTTTGAAAAGGCTTTGCGTAGTTTATGGCACCGATAACCCTGATTAAGGAGTTTAGTCGTTAATAATTTATTACGAGTGTTGAAGTCAGTTACATGACTACACACTCTAGCAAATCGAATTAATTGCGAAATATAAACGCCATAGGATGGCGGACGAGGAACATCACCATCCAAAAAAGGAAAATTTACAATCTCAAAATCAAAGTCATCGCGTTTATCATAAATTTTGCACGAAACAAATCCATCTACAATAGATAGATGTAAATCCAAAAACGGGGCCTCGGTATCAGAAGAATTTGCTTTATTTAACTGAAGTTCTAGGGGGTAAATCTGACTGATCAAACCATCAAAATAGGTATTATCAATATTTAATAAATCATCTAAATATCTAGAAGTAGAGCTAAAAGCTTCAATAATTTCAGATTGGTTATCAATGGAAAGCGACAAAATGAAGTCTCTTTCATAACAATACAAGAACAGATCAGCCACAAGAGGTGCGCAATTAGTACCCATCGGAATACCCACAAATTTGTCTAAATAACTTAGTACCGAATCTAATATAAATATTGTCAAGTAGAAAGGTGAGGGCATCACACACTTTCTGACATGACCAAAGTGTATAATTCTTATGCTCTTAAGAAGTGAAAAATGCATTTCTGACATTACATGCAAGATAGAGAGAATCTTCTCTGTGAAAAGCCCATTCAATTAAATCATTAAGCTTTTCTTTTATAAGATTATGAGGAAGTGTAGTGTAAAGAGTGGAAAAATCGTAGGTAGACAGACTAGAAGCACGAAAATGTCTAGATTTCAATTTATTTAAAACCTCATTCGAATTTTTTATAGACCAAAACAGATTTCTTCCTGATCTTTCAAAGACTTTATCACAATATCTAATTACATGCGTTTTAATAGCAGTAAGACAGGAAGTTAATAATTTAGAAAGTTCAGTGGTAGTGCAAGAGCTAGAATTTGCAATAAACCGTGCTTTGTAAAGTTTTTTATGAAGTTTTGGTAACCAGTATAGCGTAGGAAGCTTGTCTTGGCCTTCGTTAACACACACAGCAAACTTGGTGGCTGAAAGACAAACATGTTTATCTACTATAGCTCTCTCTTCAGCTAAAGGCTGAAGTTCATAGGCCTTAGTACCATAACTTACTCCACCCATAAAAGACACCAAAGGGAAAGAAACACAAACACCAAGCGACCAGACCACAACGGAAACCCAAACAAAGGAAGGCCATAAGGGCAGCCACTTTACCACAAAACGGCCACACGGCCATCCAGTAAATCTGGGGTTTCCGGGGGTATACCTTATTTCTCTTATTTCTGCTCTAAAATATAGAATGTGGGTACTCGTTAGAACCGCCTCGATGAGGCGGTTTTGTTTGATTTGAGGTTAAACGTCCCCATCAACACTGTAAAGGTCATTTTGGAGACGTTGCTTCCAATTTTGTGGGACTTTTACCCGACATTAAGATGAAATGACATCTCAAGTCCTATCGCCCAATTAAACCAATAGGGTTTATTAGCATGGACGGTCCGCCTCGCACCACGGTTCCAGGACAGGCTTAGATCCTCTAAGCGGTTTACCAGTACTAGTGTGCGGGCCGGATTCAGCTCTGCGTGGAAGCATCATGCAGCCCGTATATTTCTTCAAGCCCCTATGGGCGGGGCCGCTCGATGAGGCGGTTCTAACGAGTGGCCACAATCTATATTTTGAACAGAAATAAGAAAAATATTACAATTTTTCTTTATAAAATTTTCATTTTTTCGGCGATAAAGGTGGCAATGTATTTGTATAGGCGTGTTTTCGAAATGTATTTATCTAAACCACGACAGAACCAAGGGTGAGGGTTATGGCCACGTTGCAGCGATTCTGGCCCCACGTAAGGCTGACACGATTAATCGTATAATCGATTAATTGATCGATAAATTCCACAAAAATGATTATCAGTACTGATTTGCTTGTAATCGAATATTTGATAAGTGCAATTTACTACCCAAAATTGTGCCTAAAATAGCTGGATCAGTGACAAACAGTGCAGACCCTGATGAGACGCCGCATGTTGCGGCGTCTCATCTGGGTCTACACTGTTTGCTCAGGCCTGCCTGTTCAACTATACATATGGTAAAGTGCAACATATGGTAAGAGTCATGCTCAGACAGAAAGCCAGACAGGTAATACTATGACAAAAACCTTAGCGATTACTATTCGATTATCGATCGCAGTGACAGGACTGAAAATCGATTATCTTTTCAGCTCCGATTAGCCAGCCCTAGCTCGTCGTAAAACCTTTTTACTGACCATTCCAAGGCGTCTCTTCTGTCGTGGTTTATTATTGTTATAGTTCGTCTTTGCATATATGTACTGCTAAAATCTTTATATTTATGATAGCAGTTTGGCCATTTTGTGGGAAGGGAACTGTCCTTTTGGCTTTCTGCTTGTTACGTTTTAATTATAGTTAAGTTATTTTATGTTGATGTTTCTTTTCCTTTGTTGTCTTGGGTGTGAGGTTGGGGGCAATTTTATCGATTCCTGATCACTAATATTAAGGTGATGCCGTGCTGTACTGGCTTATTGTAGTACTTATTGTAAAAGCCAAGTCGAAAGTTATGTGTATTTATTTGATTTATTTTAGTATTAAGGTTGTTAACGTGCTGTATGGAAGTACATTGGAGCCTTTAACTGCACGACATTTACTTTATTCAAACAGATAACCTCCAAGCAAAAAAGGGTTGCATGAGGTTATCTTCCATACATTTCATATGCATCTAGCGTAACTTAATCTAGATGGAAAATACCCGCAATCTTCCCATTGACAATAGACCAGAATCGCGGGCCATTTCACGTAACTATATGGAAAAACTATTACAAAAGTCTTGCTAAATATATAGTAAAATGGTTTCCGCGGTGCGTATTCTCTATTTCCCTTAGTTCTACCGCAGCTAATGGGTCGCCATCAACAGCTATGTTTCTTACAGAAGTAACCAAACATATCACGAATGGGTATTCTGTCAAAAGTGCAATGAAAGATAGATTATTAAATTTGATTACATGTTTTAACCAGTGCTAATGATGCTCACGAAATATTGTTCTGGTCACGCTCATGTTACACATAGCTCAGGATAAGGAACAATAACAGGAACAAAACCGAAATGATTTTCCTTATTTTTCTATAGATTAATAAAAGTGAAGACAGTGCTCAGAAATCGGCACAATTACCTCACACCTCCCATCAAAGTCACCAAAGGGAAAGAAACACAAACATGAAATGACTAAACCGTAATGAAAACATCACTAGCGGATAGTAGAAAGGACAGTTACTATCCCACAAAATGGCCAAACGGCCATCCAAAATAAAAGACATAAACAATACATTCAGGCAAAGACAAACTACAACAAAAAATAAACTACGACAGAAGAGTCGCGGTTTATTTTTGTTATCATTATCTATGAGTGTGTGTATCGCTTATATATTTTTGTTTTGATTAGCCAATTGGCAATTTTGTGGGAAAGTAACTGTCCTTTTGGTTTTCTGCTATTGATGTTTCAAGTAGTATCTTGTTATTTATTGTTTGTGTTTCTTTCCCTTTGGGGTCTCTGTTGGGAGGTGTGGCTAAACTGTTTCGATCCTGACCATTGCCTTCCCTTGACTTCTATTTTGAACGGTCACAGAAATCTGTGTTGTATGTAGCTCTTAGGTTCGCTTCATCACGGTGCCTCTAACATGTACCAGCATTTCAGAAACTATAATAATCGATTTTATTAATAGAGGGTCAGGAATTTAGTGAACTAGTACTTGTCTTCCTTGTGACCCTCTTTTTTCTCTTCCTGGATAGAAACCAGTACTTAGAAATGTGGATAAAGTAGAAGTAAAACAAAGATCAGGAATCGATACAATTAACTTACTCCACCCATCAAAGACACCAAAGGGAAAGAAACACAAACATGAAGCGACCAGACCATAATGGAAACCTAAACAAAGAAAGGCCTCAGCACCATCCTTCAATTAGCTTCTTTACCCCTTATCTGGGGTTGTAGCAGGTTCTTGGAGCGTTAACAGAACAGTTTAATCATGGCTCATAAACAACGCTAAAATACCCTCGCAATTTAGACAACCTACACTTATTCCGGCTGAGGTATCTCTCATGGCAACTCCTTTCTTCTATTGAAGCATGAAAAAGTCTCAAAATATCAGTTTTGGAAACAGTTCTATGGCCCAGTACAAATGCAATAATAAAAAAAATTGATCGCAATTTGTTGGTGGATTCCCAGGCCATTACGAAAACACGCCTATACTAATACATTGTAACCTCCATCGCTGACAAAAATGAAACTTTTAAGATGAAAAATTGTGATATTTTTCTTATTTATGCTCACAATATAGATTATGGGAACACGTTAGAACCGCCTCATCGAGGCGGTTCTAACGAGTATCCACAATCTATACTTTAGAGCAGAAATAAGAAAATAGGTTTACCCCTGTAAACCCCAGTTTTACTATATAAAAGTGGGGTTCAAGGGGGTCAAAATTATATAGGTGTGTTTCGTGATGAGTTTCTATACCAAAGTTTCTAGTTCTCACACATGTTCCCAGTGCCGTTACGCATGTTTTATTTCACTTTTCAATGCACTCGGTGCAAATATACCACTACGCAAAATTTACACATAATCAAAAGTATAACCATTCACGCGTCCTTTAAAGAACAGGGTGCAATGTATTGATTGGGTGTTTTGTAGCCAATTAGTCGGAAATTATCAAATGATATTTCAATCATGAAAGGATTGTCCATATTTGTAAAAGAGACCCATAACAAGATGTGAGGATAACGTTCACTTTTTACAGAAAATTTACCGTACTATCGGATCTAACTCGAAAAACGAGAGATAGTGGTAAAACTGGAAGCTCAAAGTGGGAGCAGAAAAACACGGCTTTGCATCGGGTCTGTTAAGATACAGAGGACCCCCGTTATAACGACAGTATTTGTGCCTGGGTATGCTGCCGTTATAAAGAATTTGCCGTTATAAAAAATCTCAGTTAGGTGTATGATAGGTAATAAAAGACATTTTCCCAATCATTACTCCAAGAAACAAATGTAATAGACATTCATTAGAGGCGATTCTAACACATATCTATAACATTTGTTTCTTGGAGTATTAGATTACAAGAATCTTTTATGACTATGGACTCGATTTCTGTATTTCCAACCCGAGGGAAGCCCACGCTACTCGAAACCGAGGCTAAGCCTTTAGCAAAGTAGACATTCCATTGAAATTGCCGTTATAACGAGTTTTGCCGTTATAACGAATGTCAGTATAAAGAGGGTTGACTGTGGTCCGAATGAAAACTGAATAGTCTGGTACTCATTGAAGGCTCACACACATTACGATACCCCATCCATTGTGAATTGTTTTCATCTCCAGCATGGCTAATTTTCTGATGAAAATCCGTGATATTTTTTCTCATTTATACTGCAAACATAGGGGTGCTCTTTAGAACCGCCTCCAAACATAGGTGGTGGGTGCTCGTTAGAACCGCCTCACCGAGGGGGTTCCAAAGAGTACCCACAACTTATGTCTTGGAACAGAAAAATAAGAAAACATGATGTATAACCCCGTGAACACCAGTTTTTATGAGGCTTTATTAGCCGAAACTACGTAGTATGACCCATCTTCTTTCTTATGAATGTTTTCATTGCTCTTAAAGGAACTCATTTTTGATTTTTATTTGCCTTCACTGCAGCTGGTGTTGTGCCGTGTGGCGGCCGTAAAACGTCTCCCCGTACATCAACCATAGTGCAGTTTATACTTTACTTTTGGTCCTTTGAGATCAGCGTGAATATTCTAAGAAATGGTTTAGACTCATATTCTAGACAGGTTTTTAATTATTCGGACCCCATTTTGATTTATGTCAGTCTTTGAATCGACTGCCTATTCGAAATTCGTAAAATTGCAGTATGTTTCCTCTGGTTTTCTTTGCCAGATCATTACAGGGTCACTGATGAGGCTTTATGAGCCGAAACTACGTAGAATGACCCATCTTCTTTCTTATGAATGTTTTCCTTGCTCTTAAAGGAACTCATTTTTGATTTTTATTTGGCTTCACTGCAGCTGGTGTTGTGCCGTGTGGCGGCCGTAAAACGTCTCCCCGTACATCAACCATAGTGCAGTTTATATTTTACTTTTGGTCCTTTGAGATCAGCGTGAATATTCTAAGAAATCAGAAATAAATTATTGGTATAGACTCATATTCTAGACAGGTTTTTAATTATTTGGACCCCATTTTGATTTATATCAGTCTTTGAATCGACTGCCTATTCGAAATTCGTAAAATTGCAGTATGTTTCCTCTGGCTTTCTTTGCCAGATCATTACAGGGTCACTGATGAGGCTTTATTAGCCTAAACTACGTAGTATGACCCATCTTCTTTCTTATGAATGTTTTCATTGCTCTTAAAGGAACTCATTTTTGATTTTTATTCTCTATTTAATAAAGGGTTTATGGGGATTTTCGTTTCACGGACTAGTTCTCTTGATGAACAGCAAATTTCCTTATTAAAAGTCGCAAATACATAGACCTGTCCGATTCTTTACTGTTTCAGTGGAAATCCCACGAGATGAATATACTCGATAGGTCAAAATTACGACCCAAATGCGTCCCGAGACAATTCGATTCGGGGTCAAACAATGAGTTTGGTATTCCATGATGGCCTGTGGTGTATATGACCATGATTAGATTTAATAGTTCTAGCGAGAACTGTTAAGGCTTCTCCGTTCATTAGACATAAGCCTTGTATAAGCTCTTATCTTGAGGCGTATATAAACAAAACTATCGATGGAACAGAACTCTACTCTTCATATCGCAAGCATATAGGCTGTCAAAGGGAAGACGTTTTGGATTTTGTCAGTAATATGAGATCACCAATCGACTAAACATTTAATTCCATCCGATATTACACGTCGTACTTTTCTGCATATTGAAGAAATGAGAAGATTTATATGTTGGGCTAATTATTTTTATATGCCATGGGTGATTTTTTTGGTGGCAGTTTGCATCTTTCGAGTTTTTGAGTATCACAAATATAGGTGGTATAAGCCCATTGTACTGTACCTTTTTCATGAAAACTGAATGATTTTTACATCTTGCACTTCTACAATTAATGCCAACGGTCGTACAAACTCTTCGAAATCCGTCCTAAAATCATTAAATCCTGGTTACAAAAACATTTGATAGCAAATGATACTTTCATTTAAACGTTCTATTTAACTTCAATATGCAATATGACAAGCATATTATGACAAGCATATTGCAAGCAAAATATGAACAGGATTTGACAGAAAGCACTGTGGCTTACATGGGTCATCGTCTGATTGGCTACATAACGCTATATGCGTTACATTCGCTGCAATTGCAGGAAGATATTTGTAGTTAACACCGAATATAATATTTGTAAATTGTGCAGATAGTATAAGGCCTATTTTCAGAAAGCAAAACGTGTTGATATTGTATTGAGACTGCTATCGATATCATGATAATACCTCCCGGGATCAATGTCATTTATTCTGACATATTGTCGATTGCTTTGATCTGATAAAGCAACGCTACTGGGAATACTTAATCATAAAATAGATTTATAAGGACTTTATCATTAGTAAGAGGCTGCCTGTAAGTAGCTAACTGAAAATATCAAGACCGACTGTGAACGAAATACGGGTGTGAGGATTATTTGTGCAACGTCGCCTGTGTTAGCACATGTCAGTACAATTGTCCAATACCTCGATAGTCGATTGTAGATGCTGACAATGAGGCACATTCAAAAGCTCTCGTGAAAAGATTTTAAACATAAAAAATCATTTTGTAAAGATATCCTATGTTTTAAGTGTGGAGACGTTGCTGTTTGTTAGTTCTTCGCCCTCACTTTATACTTTTGGATATCCGTTTGGCCAATTAGTGGGAAAGAAACTGCCTTTTTGACTAATGCTTGTGATGTTGCTTTTTGTTAGTGTTTCTCTGGATGAAAGGTTTTAGGTAACTGTATCGATTCCCGATCATTGTCCTCACTTCTGTATTGTATGTATATACAAATCGAACTATCTGGAACAGTACCTCGTGTTTAAGTCATTTTAGAAATGAAAAGGCGGAACATATTTTAGGATGGTGGAGTCCAGCATCCGTCACCTCGTTCGTCGTCTTTCTGCCACAGCAATTTAAACAACATCTTTCAAACTACTAGACCAATTTCAATAGAATGTATAGGACTGATCCTTGGGTCTGATTCACCCTATAACCCATAGTTTTACTATATAAAAGTTGGGTTTAAGTGGGGTCAAAATTATATAGGCTTGTCTTCGTGACGCACACAAAATATTAAACCAAAACACGAATTCAATAAACTCTCAAGAACTCAAAAGGAATGATCTCATGACAATGGTCAAGGGAATTTATATCACAATCAGCCATTCTAGTAACCAAATAAAGGGGGTCGAATAACTGCACGCTATAATCGTTGATCTATAATACCTTCTGCTGACCTATAATACGTCCAGTGACCGGACCTACTTTTAAGATACTTAAATTACAAGTGTAAACAATAAAATGCAACCCTTTCTACCCGGAAATACATCCAAACTGCAAATTATTATCTTTGCTTAATTTATTTAAATATTTTTTTTAGAATTTTCAGCTAGATTCTTACCTTCTCGGGCTTGTCTGGTTTGAATGGCACGTTTGAATAATTCCGCAATCCTACAGAGGTTGCTTCCTAAATTCTAAAATAATTTTCAAAGTTATAACAAACTATTCATTGGCAGACATGTTGCTGCTGTTGTGGCGCGGTGACCTCAGAAATATTGCACTTTTTGACGTCACGTTTTACTACGTGTGTGCACCAAGGCATTGAATTTCGTTTAGCAAGCGAATTGTTGCAATCTTTTTTGGTAAAATTTGCTGAAAGATCACAGAACCCCTTGATTTTTTCGGATATCGGTATCAACTAAATACATGATTTGTGTCTTTAATAATAAAATATAATCGGTTCGCCGCTATAAGTTTATAGAGGATCAAATTCTGTATCGCTTATATCTTTTTGTTTTAGATAGCCAATTGGCCATTTTGTGGGTTAATTGTATCGATTCCTGATCACTTCCAATTTACTATGTTTCTGGATTTTGCCGGAATTCCGCAGTTAACTAGTACTCAAACCTTGCAATGTAGATTCCTATAACATAACAAACTGATTGCATGGTGAAATCCTAGCTCAACAGTGAATCAGGACAACGGCAAACAAAGTTATGTTACATAAATAATCGGGGTTATATTCCTCTTTAAAATATTCAGGATGAAACTGTCACAAGAGCTGAAGTCTGAACCACCGCCATGCAACCAAGAGGCTGTAGACTGTAGAAAGGGTCGCTATCACATGTCTGGTTTTCCTAGTGATATTGTGGATAGAATTTCGAATCTCTGATCGTTTCTCTTTTTAATTTTCATATGCTGCAACAGATTCAGAAAAAAATCCAATGATCCATTGTCCCTCATTACAGCTAAAAGGATCAAATTTGATCTCTCCAAAATATAGTTCAAGTTCACCCTATGGTCATTATTTAAACATATTTCCCAGTGCTGCATACAAGTCTAACGGCTATCAATACAGTTCCTGATAACGCGGCATCTAAAGGGTTATAAACTGGGTATGGTGTTGGTTAGTATTGCATGTATACAGTAAAATTCCTCTATTGGAACCACGAAAAATTAGCACTAATTCTACTATGAAAAGCTTATTTAGATGGGTGCAGATATTCTTTCCTTGCGCTTTCTACACACTATGTCTTCTGGTCAGGCACCACCTTTGGGACTGTTCAAAAGTGGTCTTAAAGACCACTTTTGAATAGTCCCAAAGGTGGTATTAATATAGGAATTTCACTGTACATGGATGTGGCATTCACCTTCGTTATATCATCCAGAGCTGCATTCCCTATCCCTTGAAGTTTTTTAATAAGAAGCTCAGTGGTTCAAGAGAAGGTAAGAAAAAACAGCGACAAACGACGGACTGTACGACGGAGTTCACGTGCCATTGTCACGTGTTCAACACGTCTGTTTAAATTAATTTTCTAAATTACGAAATAACGGAAGAAAATATAATAATGCATCTTTGCAACCGTTATGTGATCGGCAGGTGGTGGATTGTATTGTTTAAATCATATACAAACTACCCGTGACTCGCAAACTCAGTCAGAGTGGGTTTTTCATAGTGATAATAGAAACATGCTTTCCCTGTCTAATTCTGATTTATCAGCAATAAATTGCATCATTGTGAATTGTTCTGTGAAAACCAAATACATGGTTTGTACTTTCCTATAAACTTGTATACAGCAGAAAGTTCATTGCGATTATGAAACGATGAAATCTATTAAAAGCATTTGTTCCTCATTATTGAGGACTATCATTTCATTACATAATATTATGTAGCCCTCAGTGCTCACTGGAGAGAAGTCCTCTGTCTTCAACAGGTAAGGGACCGCCTTGGGGGAAATCAATAAATTACTTACTGTTGACTGGTGTACATTATTGATTTTCCCCTTAAGTGTCTCAGTCAGGGGATTCAACAAGAGCTACTAATCACCCTTTTAAGGGCCGCCTTTGATCTGCTATAGTCAGTATATCACAGGGGGCAATAAAACAATTATGGACACACGGTGTGTTTTACTGTTACAGAATAAATGCCTTTAATGGGAAGGCTATGTTTTCAATACTAGATCATTAGAAGAAAGCCAGTCTAGCTCGTGCTGCATTTAATTTCTGCCACGTATATTAATATTTTCTAATTAAATGCAGTTCATTCCTTTGAATAATCGACTGCGTATAATTATTATTTCAATGAAAATGCATTACAATTATTAAGATAAAGATAGTTTTCGGCCCCCGCCCATCGGGGCATGAAGAAATCGATGGGCTGCATGATGCTTCCACGCAGAGCTAAAACTGACCCGCACACGAGTACTGTGAAACTGCTTAGAGGATCTAAGCCTGCCCAGGCAAAGCGGTGCGAGTTGGACCGTCCAAGCTTGTAAACCCTAATGGTTTCATTGGGCGGCAGGGCTTGAGAAGTTATTTCATCTCAGTATCGGGTAAACGTCCCACAAAATTGGAAGCGTCGTCTCCAAAATGACCTTTATAATATAAACAGGGACGTTAAACCTCGAATCAAACAAACAAAGATAGTTTTATTTATTCTTGGTCCCTATGGGATTAAAACAGCACTATACAAGAGACTGTGAGTAATCCGTCTATCACACCGAAAATCTAGGGTACGTTTTTGGTATTACTCTATCAATTAACTCTTCATTTCGTCCAAGGCTTCTTTTATGAAACTTTACGTATCATTACATTTCATTAGCATGTTATATGATTTCGTAATTGATTCACACACGTTTATGAAAATGAGTTTTTTTTTTTTTTTTTTTTTAGCTTTTGCTTACATATCATATTTTGCTTAGGAGTTGAAATCTATTTCTCTTAATGTTGGTTAAACAAAGAGTCCAGAAAAGTTCCGACTGCAGATATATGTTTTTTGCATGTCTGAAACTCATCCAGGCACGCTGTTATGGCAAGTAATTGAATAAGTGTATCTCGAAATAGCTAAAAATATGTTAACTCCTTATTGTTTTGAGCGCAATACAGTATAAAACGGCATTCCACGCGAGAGAAGCTACTTCGATGCGGTTGCTGCTACCAACATATTTTACTACAGGAAATAACAATGTAAAGTGAGTGAGTGAGTTTTAGTTTTACGTCCCACCAACAGCTAAGGTCATACGGAGACGGGACCTCGGTTCTATAGACTCATCCGAAAGTCTGGAGAAGCCCGGGATCAATCCTGCGAGCCCTGGTTTACAAGGCGAGTATCGTAACCACTGCACCACGGAGGCTTCTATAACAATGTATAGAGCTAATGTAATATGTACCTAAGTTAAAGAAAAAAAAAACCGATAAAGCCACAATCACGGGGTACACCTCACTTGGCACCAGGAGGAAGAGAACGTTACGATAACAATTCCGTGAAACGAGGACCCCTCTAATTCCCACTTTATATAGAGAAAAGTGGGGTTTACGGGGGTATACATTATCTGCCTTATTTTGTGGACTCTCATTATAACCGCCTCTTTGAGGTGGTTCTAACGAGCACCAGCAATCTATGTTGAAAGCAAAAATAAAAAAATACCCAAAATGTGTAATTTCTGACACCATGTTTGACGCCATTATTTCACACGGACATGTTTTCCTAATGGAAAATAACAAAATAACATAGAATGAGCACAACAACAAGGGCAATCATGAGCAAAATCTTTCCCTTATGAGTTGACCCCTATTGACATGGGAGACAAAATACCTTTTTTTTTCAGGAGTTGCCTCCCCTGAAGGTGTACCCATTCCCCTTAAGAAACGGTCATAGCTACCTAAAACTGGGTAGTTAGACTTCTAGAAAACATTTTACAATAAATGCACAATAAAGAACAAATTGCAGAACTGTTACAAAGCAACAACGAGAAAGTAACCCCAGTGAAAACGTTTTACTGGCCGTCCTAATAGAGGATCTTACATGAGTGGTCATGTATTATTGAATTTATTAAACGAGTTGAGGAAAAGGGATAAAATGCGAGGCTTTGCCGAGCATTTTATTCCTTTTCCTCAACGAGTTTAATAAATTCAATAATGCATGAGCACGAATGCAAGATTCTATTTATCATATGACATTTAAAGCGCTTTTTATTCACGATTGTTTACAAAAATGTTAACATTCCGCCGTTAGTAAACGCGACGTCGTTAAGGACGTCGTACATGTAATGTTACGGGCCGTATCTAAATAATTTGCATATTTAATCCACTAGTGGATTATCGAATTTATTACATGGCGTATTTACACTCTCAGACGCGACGTCATATGATAAAGGCGGTTCTTCTGTCGTGATTAATTATTGTTATAGTTCGTCTTTGCATGTATGTATTGCTAATATCTTTTTATTTTGAATAGCCGTTTGGCCATTTTGCTGGAAAGTAACTGTCCTTTTGGCTTTCCGCTTGTGACGTTTTCATTACAGTGAAATTATTTTATGTTCGTTTTCTTTCCCTTTTGTGTCTCTGATGAGAGGTGTGGGGTAAGTGTATCGATTCCTGATCTTTGCCTTCACTTTTATTTGAGCCCCGCCAAGCGAATTTGTGTCTTCGAGCATGCATTCCGTCATGACAAATTTTAACTGTGCATGCCCAGCCATTCAGAGAGGCCAGGGATATGGCTTTCTGTCTGAAGGTTCCTATTAATTTACTGCTTGTATGAGCGAGCAGCGAAGGTTCTGGCGAGACTGCGCGGATGCGAAGGCTCGCCCGAACCTTCGCTGCTCACATAGGCGATAAGTACCAAAATCGCTTGACGGGACCCATTTAGTATCGCTGCTAAACCTTTCTAATTTTTTTACTTCATGGCTTACTGCCATCAAAAAGCACGTGATTAAATATTGCGACAAAGTGTATGACAGATCAGGGAATAATCTGTTTTGATCAAAAAATCGACTGAGGTTTTGAATAAACTAAATCTAGACGTTTCCGTTCATTTAGTCTGTCAACGTATAATTTTTCCATGCTTTGCATAACAGTGCCTCATATTCATATAAAAGAAAATCTTAATGATTTAATTAGATAGACAATCCATACCCAAGTGAAACTCTTTTCACTGATCGTTCCAATGCGGCTCTTCTGTCGCGGTTTATATTCATTGTTGTGGTTTGTCTTTTAGTGTGTGTATAGCTTATATCTTTATTTTTTGGAAAGCCAATTGGCCATTTTGTTGGAAAGCAACTGTCCTTTTGGCTTTCCGCTATGTCATGTATGTGTGTTTCTTTCCGTTTGGTGTCTCTGATGGGAAGTTAGAATTAATTGAATCAATTCCTGATCATTGCCTTAGCTTCTATTTTGCAACGTAAAGTGATGCTCTTTAAGAGTTTTTATAAAAATATGTGTCTATTGTTTACCGATTACCAAAGGGAATTGTATAAAATGGGCGGATTTTTTCCCACCTTATTAAAGAGCAATTACAAATGTTTTCACCTCTGAAGAGCATAGAAATAACACATTATGGTCACGTTAGAAAGTGTGAAGCTCACATCTTTCTACTTGACAGGATTTATATAAGCCTTTGCGGAATTTGGAAGTACTTGAGGGTCACTGGTGGGGCCTTATTGGCCGAAACTAGCTAGTCTGACCCAGAAAACATGTGCACTCTCAGTTCTGTGGTGTATTCCTTGCTTCCAAAGGATAACCCTTTTATAGAACATATTTAAGGATAACCCTTTTATAGAACATATTTGTACGAAGTTATTTAGACGAATTCCGATGAGTACGAATTTCAGATCCCTTGTGGCTTGATTTGTTCTTGTACTGTTATGAAAGAGACTTCGCGATGCTCCTTTCGGTAGAAAAGCAATCTGCAATTATTTGGGTTTTAGCTCGACGTCTAGATATTTGGTGTTGACAATACCTACAGTCATGTTTACCCTTTAGAGTTTCAATTACCTAAAACAGTGTCTTCTGATACCAGCTGAAACACTTCTTTTTCTAATACCCAGCCAGGTTTTTAGAACTACATTTAACTATTTTAAATGGGCTTGTTTTATGCCGATTTTTTTTTATAAACGCGATGACCATTTCGTTTGAGATTGTAAAGTTTCCCTTTTCAGATGGGGATTTTCTCGTATAACATCCTACGGTATTTATATATCAAAATTAGATCAGTTAGCTAGAATGTCTAGTCGTGAAACTGACTTCAACACTCGTCATAAATTCTTAACTGGTAATCTTATTAATCAGGGTTATTGGTACCATAAACTTCGCCTTTTCTAAGTTTTATAGACGTCAGTTAATCTCTTCTGCCACAAGACCTGTGGGATCCTGATTTTGATGATGATTTAGTGTATTCAGGAAAATATATGCTTGTGTCGCGGGTGGATTTATTAGATCGGCTGTGGCCACGGTGATTGGATGATGGATGTTGATGATGGGTCACATGATATTGATGAAACGACCACAGCTGGTCCTGTCCCACTATCTCGAGGGGGTTCGGGGTTCACTAACGACAACAGAGATAGATGTTTCCATGTTTTTGGAGATGTCAAAAACCTTCCCTTCCCGACCTCGTCATCTGATAAATATAATAAATATCCTTAGCAATAAGGAATATATAAAATAGGTGTCCTTTGAGGTGGTCGTAAGACCTACCTCCGCCAGAGACAAAGTTAGACTGACAAAGGCGTGTGTAAGAAAGTGCGCATGCGGTGTTAACCAGTGACGTGATAAACGCGCGAAGCTTACATAAGGACACGGAAGTAGATATGCGCTAATGATGATGACATGCTTAAATGCTTAATGATATATGAAAAAGATGAGTTTATGAAGTATCAAAATGACTATCATTAGGGGGAAATTACTGGAAATGACTAGAAAGTCCAAAGCACAAGCGCTCCCCAGTTTCCATAATTTCACTCTGTGACATTCTCCCCCTCTTCGGGAAATGTCGTCCCGACATTTAAATTACTAAAATAAACTAACTCTGATGATTTAAAGATTTCTTTAACTACACCTTGCCTTATAAATAAATTTGCCAGATCTGTATGTTATTAACACAAAATCTGAAAAATAACTAAGAACACAAAGATATGGCTTCGAATCTTATCAGCAAGTGAAGTTAATCATACCTAACACTTTGCCAGGTAAACCCTTATCAAAATGCGCTGTCATAAATGCTGCACAGTATGCACAGCGCAAAAGATAAAACTTTATATACAGAACTTAGACAAAAAATCTTTTATTGATAGCGCGTAATAGGACACTCCTTACTGGTTTAGCTTCAAACGGCCAAACATTAAAACCAGGCTAAGATTGCTTATCCTAAAACACAGCCAAAATGGAAGTGTCATATAAAAATACATTATTTACGCGCTGGACTGGAGAGAGGAAATATAACAGAACTATTCAATTCTTACGAAATTATTCACCCTTCCACGAAAGCACAAGTCAGAAGCACGAACCGGCCACGGTCTGATTGGGATAGCCCCCACCTAGGTTGTAACCAACCCATGTCCAAGCAAGCGCGAAATCATGTCAAGGCGAATTTTTTTATTTTTTTAGAACTTTCTTACCAGTTTGCAGTCAAGTGCACCACGTATCAACGGCACTCTAACACAGGCTCTCTAGAGACGCCATGATAAATCATGCACCGTCAACCAACTGCAACCCAGCAGAAGACGAATTTAAGAAAGAAAAACAAAGGGTCAGCAGAATTGCATTCCAGTGCGGCACGTGCCAAGAGCACTCTGACAACATACAAGCTCTCCAGAGACGCCATGACAAGCCATGCATCGTCACTCGACTGCAACCCAGCAACCCGTTTAAATGAAAACTTTTTGTTTCGAAGCCTCTCTCCAGAATATATTTAGCGTAATTGTCACACGCTCCCCTCCCCCTCTGTGAAAAAACGTCGTCTCGACATTTCAATTAAAATAGTTAAAACACACACAGGAAACCAGGAAACCATGTCAGCTGTTAATTCAGTTAAAAAAATTCGAAAATTTAAAATAACCAGTCCCCTCCTGCCTGCCACCTTGGTTTCTGCCTATGCCTTGTTGGACGTGTCTGAGGTCGCAATTCTGGTTGTGATCCCGGAGCAGGACTGAAGGGTTTCGCCAAAGGATTCAATGACGATCTCTCTGGGGGTATCACCACACTAGGGGATACCGGTGCATCCAGCATGTTCGCACTATCTGGAACTGCAGAGTCTGGTGCAGGTGAGGCTGCACTACCTGCCGCTCCACTCGGAACATTGATATCACCGGCAGTTGTACCCTCAACCGGTGACGGTTGAGAACTGCTATTTGGTGATATATCTGTATCCGCGGAGCGTTGTTTGGATGCTGGAAGGGCCATGAATGGAAGAAGGAGATTCCTGTGCAGCATCCTTCGGATGCTCCTCCCATGTTCACGTTTGACAACGTACACAGGAACCTCTGTATTTGGCTGTTCAACAACCAAGTACACATCTTTCTCCCAATTATCTGCCAGCTTGCACTTTCCCCTCAATGATTTCGTAGAATCCTTCTTTGATACAATAAGATTCGGTACAACATCAACCTTTAAAACGACAGACTGCATGCATGGTAGTTGAACCAATCATGGTTCATAACTTTCAAAATGCTACCTCATTAGTTGCAAGCCGGTGGGTCGAGCCTCAGTCTCTACGACGTCTCCGCCTAAAGAAGTACTTCTCAAGTAGTGTCTGTTGGTGCTCTGTCTCTGGTCGGGCCCGCCAGAGTCAAACTGTTCGTGTTCGTTTGCTTCAGCATTTTAGTCATTTCATGCGATTGAGTCCTAAGCGTTATTTCATCTCTGTATTCGTTGAATTTTATGTTCTTGGAGATGTTGAAACTGATGCGTTAGAAGGCCTTCACAAGGACTGCACAAAGAACAAATTATTTGTTTAAACAACGACAGAACAAAGGGCGAGGTTTTTGGCCACGTAAAATCGATTTAAGAGGAATAGGAACACCTGGCAGATTTTTCCGCCATTTTTCAAAGAGAGACAACTTTCGGGACTTCCTGTTCGCTTTTCTATAAGCCCTTTCCTGCTGAAAAAGGGGTCTACTCTTAAAGGAAAGAATTTGCTCCTCAGGAGCAAATTCTTTCCTTTAAGAGTCGACCCCTATTGACATGGGACACAAAAACACTTTTGAAGGAGTTGCTTCCCCTGAAAGTGTTCACATTCCCCTTAAGGCCCCGGCAAAGAATTTTACTGACCGTTCTATGCCTGTGCTTCTGTTATGATTTATTGCTGTCATCGTTTGTCTTTGCATGTACTTCTAATGTAGTTTTGTGTTTGGACAGCTGTTTGGCCATTTTGTGGACGGGGACTGTCATTTTGACTCTCCGCTGCTTGTGTTGTTTTACATACGATGACGTGGTTTACGATGGGTTAGGAGGCCTTCATGCGGACTGAACTAATTATTTGCCTAAATCGCGACGGAAGAAAGGGCGAGGATTGTGACCACGTAAAATCGATTTAAGCTCCCAGTGGAATTCGTTTCGCTGACCGTACCAAGGCGGTTCTTCTGTCGCGGTTTATTTTTGTTATGGCTTGTCTTTAAGCGCGTGTATCGCTTATATTATTTTGTTTTGGATAGCCAATTATCAATGTTGTGGGAAAGTAACTTTCCTTTTGGCTTTTCGCTGTTGATGTTGCCATTGCGGTCTAGTTGTTTCGTCTTTGTGTTTCTTTCCTTTGGTGCCTCTGATGGGAGCTGTGGGTTAATTGTATCGATTCTTTATCATTGCCTTCACTTCTAATTTATTTAGGTATCTCTTTCTCTTTGGTGTCTTGTATAGGGGATATGGGTAATTGTATAGTTTCCTGATCATTGTCTATACTTCCTTTTTTTTGTTTATCAATATTCAGTAAACCGTCCAGAATTGAACGCTCCAATAATGTCTGCTCGATTTTCACTTAAGACTACTTTTGTTAATATTGGCCCATAAGTTTGACTATAGCTAGCACAGGATTATCCACTACTCACTTGTTCCAGTGATACCTTTTTAAAGTGATTGAATAAATATGAGAAAATCTGTATTGACCCTCGTACTTTCACGCATTACTCAGAGTTGCTTTTTGATAAAGTAAGCATATAATAAGCGGTTTCTTCATTTTCATTAAAATTGCCAGACCCAAGATTTTCGAATACAAGCCGATGTATACCATTTGCGAGAGCAAATCCGTTTTACTTTCATGGCCGAAACTAGCTAGTCTGGCCCAGAAAACATGTACACTTCATATTTTCCATTTCTGTGGTGTATTTCTTGCTTCCAAAGGATAACCCTTTTATAGAACATATTTTACGCACTAAATATGCTCTATAAAATAATAATACCTCAGAATTGAAGACTACGTCACAAAACTGAAATCCGAAGAGTGAACAAGTTGTTTCTGGGCCAGACTAGCTAATTTCGGCAAATGAGGCCTTAACTGTGACCCTTAGATATTTTCAAAATTCCGCAGTAAAAATAGAGGAAGCTATATGCAGGTTCTGAAATAAAGGAAGTATACGCTATTTCTGGTTAGCTCTGTCAAGTTGTAGTATAATTTGGTTACTGATGATTATTCTGTCGATTTCTTGAGATACTTGTGGCATTAATGCACATGCGACCCAAATAATAAAGGCCCGGAACTAACAGCAACGTGTCAGCAACCAATTACCTATTATCTCGATAAAGTCTATATCGCCAGAAAACTCAACAATTTTAAAATGAACAGTATTGTTATACAAGGAGGCGTCAAAGAGTCTGAGTCCCGACCCGCCTCTGAGTTGAGATCTTGCTTAGATGCTTGTTAGTCTCCTCTCATAGACCTTATATTAAGTGGTTTAGATAAGTTGAGATCAACACTATTCAGGTCATTTGGGAGATGTCGCTTCCAATTTTGTGGTACATATACCAGGCATTCGAATGAAATGACATATCAAGCCCTGCCACCCAAAGAAACCGCTTGCTTTATAACTAAGGACTGACCGAATCGCATCACTTTGGCTAGGCAGGCTCGGATTCTGTGACGGTTCCAGCGTAGGGGCTTATTGAGAATTAGAGGGATCTTATACAAGAAAGTGTTGGTTGGTGCCTGATGCTCTGTCTCTGGTCGGGCCCGTCGGGGTCTGACTGTTGTTTTTTTTTTTGCTCCAGCGTTTCAGAGGTTTCTTGCTGCCGAGTCCTCGCCCTTGTTTCATCTCTCTAGTTGTTTGATTATTTGTGTTCACGGAGATGTTGCGTTGGTGGGTTGGGGGCCTTCATGCCGACTGGGAGGGTTATTTGTCTAAATCGCGACGGCGGTAAGGGCGAGGATTGTCGCCACGTGGGGTCGATTTGAGCCCCGTAGTGGAGTTCGTTTCCGCTGACCGTTTCAAGGCGGTTCTTCTGCCGCGGTTTATTTTTGTTATGGTTCGTCTTTGGATGTTTGTGTCGCTTGTATTATTTTATTTGGATAGCCTGTTGGTCATTTTGTGGGAAAGTAACTGTCCTTTTGGCTTTCCGCTATTGACATTGCCATTTGGTCTGTTGTTTCATGTTTATGTTTCTTTCCCTTTGGTGTCTCTGATGGGAGCTGTGGGTTGATTGTATCGATTCCTGATCATTGCCTCCACTTCTTTTTAGACCTTCTAATCGGTTTACCAGTGCTCACATCCGGTCGGTTTCAGCTCTGCGCAGAAGTACCATGCGGACCAGCATACCTCTCCAAACCCTAATGGGCGGCCGCGTTTATATAAAGTGGTATTAATGACTGTATAATGAACAGTGAATAGTTCACAACTCACAGTGATGGCTTGGCTATTTATACGATGCATTCAAGAATCAGTGATAATGCTGGTTGCTTTTAATATTGCCTTAACGCCTTTGCACTCTTGAAAATATGTGTAGAGATTCTGGAATAGACGAGCTTGTAATTTAATCATTGATGTATGTCAGAGGAACTTCGTCGGCTTTGCTGGCCGGAAAGCAGAACAATCTCGGGGTTAGCGCACGCATAGTTAAACATGAAGCTCGTATCCACCTTTAGTGACGTTCGTTGAACGAATAGCTTGAAGACTAAGACAAGAACCAAGATGATCTAACCAGTGAGTTAAGAAATTACAGTCCACAACAAAGTAACCCGCCTATTGCAAATGCGTTAAAAGTTGCAGTAATAATGTTCTATGAAAGTGTTATCTTTTTGATGCAAGGAATAATGTCTTCTGTCGCTATTTATTTTTGTTATGATTTGTCTGAGCGTGTGTATCGCTTATATCTTTTTGTTTTGATAGCTATTTGGCCATTTTCTGCGCAAGTAACTGTCCTTTTGGCTTTCCGCTGTTGGTGTTTCCATTGGGGTCTAGTTTTTCGTGCTTGTGTTTCTTTCCCTTTGGTGTCTTTGATGAGAGCTGTGGGTTAATTGTGTCGATTTCAGATCATTCCTTCACTTCTATTTTGTAGAACTGAAACACATGGAGCGTACAAGTTTTTTTTTAAACAACCTAGCTAGTTTCGGCCAATCTAGTTAAAAATAATATAGCACCGTGTATACTATTTTGAAAGCTGTCCAAATAGTGAAAATATCAGTCAGACTGACTACATCATTACATCTGAGATATCCTTGCAAATGACACAAACACAATTAGAAAAAAATGAGCCAGCGCAAGACAAAACCTACAATAAACTCAGATCAGCCTGCGCATCAATACAGTATAACCAGAGACTTCTCTTGCTGCATGAAGGAGCATTGGACCCTTAGCTATCCTTAGAGCGCACAACACAGGCTGATCTTAGTCTTCGTTGGTCGCACAAGTCCTATTGTAGGTTTTCTCGTGCTCTGGATCAAATCATTATAGGAAAAAGGGGAATTTGCATTTCGGGATAATTATATAAAGCAAAGGAAATTCGCCTCTCGTTCATAAAAAGCCGAACGTACGGAAGATTTGTCACTTAATTTGTGTGCAACAAAGGCAATGGTTTTTTGTTGTTGTTTTTTGTTTTTTTCTATGACTGAAATTTGTAGACTATTCGAGGCATGTTGACTTGCAGCAAAAAATAAAGGGTTACTGCATTGATATTAAGAAGATAGTCCCAGTCCCTTGATGACGCCTTCATAGAACAAATTTGGAATAGCGAAGGACACTTAAGCGAGTTTCGTTCGATACCACAACTCGCGACAATATTGACCATCATTATATGCCCAAAACAGTGTCTTTTCACAGAGAAGATTCTCTCTATCTTGCATGTAATGTCAGAAATGCATTTTTCACTTCTAAAGAGCATAAGAATTATACACTTTGGTGTCAAGTGTGTGATGCCCTCACCTTTCTACTTGACAATATTTATATTAGATTCGGTACTAAGTTATTTAGACAAATTGTGGGTATTCCGATGGGTACTAATTGCGCACCTCTTGTGGCTGATCTGTTCTTGTATTGTTATGAAAGAGACTTCATTTTGTCGCTTTCCATTGATAACCAATCTGAAATTATTGAAGCTTTTAGCTCTACTTCTAGATATTTAGATGATTTATTAAATATTGATAATACCTATTTTGATGGTTTGATCAGTCAGATTTACCCCCTAGAACTTCAGTTAAATAAAGCAAATTCTTCTGATACCGAGGCCCCGTTTTTGGATTTACATCTATCTATTGTAGATGGATTTGTTTCGTGCAAAATTTATGATAAACGCGATGACTTTGATTTTGAGATTGTAAATTTTCCTTTTTTGGATGGTGATGTTCCTCGTGCGCCATCCTATGGCGTTTATATTTCGCAATTAATTCGATTTGCTAGAGTGTGTAGTCATGTAACTGACTTCAACACTCGTTATAAATTATTAACGGCTAAACTTCTTAATCAGGGTTATCGGTACCATAAACTACGCAAAGCCTTTTCAAAATTTTATAGACGCCATTCTGATTTAATTTCAAAATTCAATATTGGACTTAAATCTCTTCTGCAACAAGGTCTATCGGAACCCGAATTTTATGGTGACTTAGTATATAAATTCAGAAAAATATATAACCGCAATGACTTCAGCACCCAATTTCGTAAAATCATTCTTCGATATAAAAAGATTGGGTACAACATGGATATTATACGACAGACTGCATGCATGGTAGTTAACCCAATCACGGTTGGCAACTTTGCTTCCCTCTTTAATTGCACGCCGGTGGGTCAGTCCTCAGATTCTATGACGGCTCCAACGTAAAGGCTTATTGAAAATTAAAGAGATAATGTTGGTTGGTGCCTGATGCTCTGTCTCTGGTCGGGCTCATCGGAGTCTAACTGTTGGTTTTCTTTTGCTCCAGCATTTCAGTGGTTTCTTGCTGTCGAGTCCTCACCGTTGTCTCACCTCTGTGGTTCTTTGATTTCTGTGTTCACGGAGATGTTGCACTGATGAATTAGGAGGCCTTCATGCGGACTGAACAAATTATTTGTCTAAATCGCGACGGAAGTAAGGGCGAGGATTGTGGCCACGTAAAATCGATTTAAGCCCCCCAGTGGAAATCTTCCACTGACCGTTCCAAGGCGGCTCTTCTGTGGCGATTTATTTATCTTGTTGTTTGTTACTTACTGTGTGTATCACTTGTGTCTTTTTATTTTGGATGGCCATATGGCCATTTTGTGGGAAAGTAACTGTCCATATGGCCTTCCTTTGTTTAGGTTTCCATTATGGTCTGGTCGCTTAATGTTTGTATTTCTTTCCCTTTGGTGTCTTTTATGGATGGAGTAAGTTAATTGTATCAATTCCTGATCTTTGTTTTACTTCTACTTCCCATTTACTTCGCCCAGAACTATGCGGTCAATATTATCCCATATTGCCCATAGTAAAGTGCATTTTTTCACGACATACAAATACATTATAACGTTTGCCACTAAAAAAAAAACAAGAGGACCAAGCTAGCTTGGTCCTGTATCGCTCACCTGAGCTAACAGATTCAAAGTTTCAGGAAGTGCCAACCTTTACTGAAGGATTAATGGAAGGACATGGTGATGACACGGTAAGCATTTTCTGCAAATCAAGTAGAATGTAACTCTATGATAAATAGGCTGACCTCACCAGTTTTCAAACTCATTCAAGCTTTTATTCCTGACTTGCTAAGAAGATCGGATATAAACTGATGGGGCTACTATGGTGATTACAAGTTCAAAAATAAGCAATTAACTGCTGCAATCTAAGTGATGTTACTCTGTGACAAATAAGCAAACCTCACAAGTTTTCAAACTCCTCCGAGCTTTTCCGCCTGACTTATTTGTTTGTAAGTTTCATGAAGATCCGATCAAAACTGAAAAGGCAGCAGTGCTGACAAGGTCGAAAATAGGCATTTTTAAGCAATCAAAGGCCTGTAACTCTATGATAAATGTGCCGACTTGGCCAGTATTCAAACTCATCCAAGGTTTTATTCCCAGCCACCTTACATATAAGTTTCAGAAAGATCCGATCAAAACTGAAGGGGCTAGGGTGATGACAAGGTTAAAATTTGGCATTTTTAGCAATCAAAGGGATGTTACTCTAAAATAAATAAGCCGTCTTGGCCAGTTTTCGAACTCATCCGAGGTTTCATCCCCAGCCACCTTACATATAAGTTTCAGAAAAATCCGATCAAAACTGAAGTGGCTACGGTAATGACAAGGTCAAAAATCAACATTTTCAGCCATCAAAGGGACATAACTCTGCGATAAATGGGCTGACTTGGTCTGTTTTCGAACTCATCCAAGATTTTATCCCCAGCCACCTTACATATAAGTTTCAGAAAGATCCGATCAAAACTGAAGGGGCTATGGTGATGACAAGGTCAAAAATCGGCATTTTCAGCAATCAAAGGGACGTAAATCTATGACATATGGGCCAACTTGGCCTGTATTCAAACTCATCCTAGGTTTTATCTCCAGTCACCTTACATATAGGTTTCAGAAAGATTCGATCAAATCTGAAGGGGCTACGGTGATGACAAGGTAAAAAATCCACATTTTCAGCCATCAAAGGGACATAACTATATAGTTAAAGGGGCAACTTGGCAGGTTTTTGAACTCATCCGAGGTTTTATCCCCAGCCACCTTACATATAAGTTTCAGAAAGATCCGATCAAAACTGAAGGGGCTACAGTGTTGACAAGATCAAAAATCAACATTTTCAGCAATCAAAGGGACCTAACTCTATGATAAATAGGCCACCTTTGCCGGTATGCGAACTCATCCGAGGCTTTATCCCCAGCCACCTTGCATATAAGTTTCAGAAAGATCCGATCAAAACTGAAAGGGCTACGGTGATGACAAGGTAAAAAATCGGCATTTTCAGCAATCAAAGGGACGTTACTCTGTGATAAATGAACCAACTTGGCTGGTTTTCGAACTCATCCGAGGTTTTATCCCCAGCCACCTTACATATAAGTTTCAGAAAGATCCGATCAAAACTGAAGGGGCTACAATGTTGACAAGATCAAAAATCAACATTTTCAGCAATCAAAGGGACCTAACTCTATGATAAATAGGCCACCTTTGCCGGTATGCGAACTCATCCGAGGCTTTATCCCCAGCCACCTTGCATATAAGTTTCAGAAAGATCCGATCAAAACTTAAGGGGCTACGGTGATGACAAGGTCAAAAATCGGCATTTTCAGCAATCAAAGGGATGTAACTCTATGATAAATCGGCGGACTTGGCCGGTTTTCGAACTCATCCGAGGTTTTATCCCCAGCCACATTACATTTAAGTTTCAGAAAGATCCGATCAAAACTGAAGGGGCTACGGTTATGACAAGGTCGAAAATGGGCATTTTCAGCAATCAAAGGGACGTAACTCTATGATAAATGGGCCGACTTGGCCGGTTTTCGAACTCATCCGAGTTTTTATCCCCAGTCACCTTACATATAAGTTTCAGAAAGATCCGATCAAAACTGAAGGCGCTACGGTGATGACAAGCATTTTCCCGTAGTAAGTCTATGGGACCTTGTGGTTGCCATAGGAACCAAAGTTTTAGAGCGATTTCAATAAAAAGTTTATGTCATCAATGCCCCACCAGAGGCATGCTACAGATGAGAAATGATTGAGATCAGCCTGCAGGATACAGAGATATAGCTGCTCAAAAGTCCGGACGGACGGACGACGGACGACCCACTATACTATAAGCTCCCCTGGAGCCTTCGGCCCAGGTGAGCTAAAAATCGGCATTTTCAGCAATCAAAGGGATGTAACTCTATGATAAATGGGCCGACTTGGCCGGTTTTCGAACTCATCCGAGTTTTTATCCCCAGCCACCTTACATATAAGTTTCAGAAAGATACAATCAAAACTGAAGGGGCTACAGTGATGACAAGGTCAAAAATCGGCATTTTCAGCAATCAAAGGGATGTAACAGTATGATAAATGGGTCGACTTGGCCGGTTTTCGAACTCTTCTAAGGTTTTATCCCCAGCCACCTTACATATAAGTTTCAGAAAGATCGGATCCCAACTGAAGGGGCTACCGTGATAACAAGGTCAAAAATCGGCATTTTCAGCAATTAAAGGGGCGTAACTCTATGATAAATAGGCCGACTTGCCAATTTTTCGAACTCATCCGAGGTTTTATCCCCAGCCACCTTACATATAAGTTTCAGAAAGATCCGATCAAAACTGAAGGGGCTACCTTGATGATAAGGTCGAAAGTCGGCGTTTTTCAGCAATCAAAGGGACGTTACTCTATGATAAATGGGCCGGCTTGGCCGGTATTCAAACTTATCCGAGTTTTTATCCTCAGCCACCTTACATATAAGTTTCAAAAACATCCGATCAAAACCGAAGGGGCTACAGTGATGACAAGGTCAAAAATCGGCATTTTCTGCAATCAAAGGGACGTAACTCTATGACAAATGGGCCTACTTTGCCGGTTTTCGAACTCATCCAAGGTTTTATCCCCAGCCACCTTACATATAAGTTTCAGGAAGATCCGATCAAAACTGAAGGGGCTACCGTGATGACAAGGTCAAAAATCGGCATTTTCAGCAATCAAAGGGACGTAACTCTATGATAAATGGGCCGACTTGGCCGGTTTTCGAACTCATCCGAGTTTTTATCCCCAGCCACCTTACATATAAGTTTCAGGAAAATCTGATCAAAACTGAAGGCGCTACGGTGATGACAAGCATTTTCCCATAGTAAGTCTATGGGACCTTGTGGTTGCCATAGGAACCAAAGTTTTAGAGCGATTTCGTAAAAAAGTTTATGTCATCAATGCCCCACCAGAGGCATGCTACAGATGAGAAATGATTGAGATCAGCCTGCAGGATACAGAGATATAGCTGCTCAAAAGTGTGGACGGACGACGGACGGACGGACGACGGAGGACCCACTATACTATAAGCTCCCCTGGAGCCTTCGGCCCAGGTGAGCTAAAAAAAAAGAAACAGAAAATATTAAGATGAAAAATTGTGATATTTTTCTTAATTCTACTCAAAATATAGGTTGTGGGAACTCGTTAGAACCGCCTCATTGAGGCGGTTCTAACGAGTACCCTCAATCTATATTTTAGAGCATATGTTTCTTATTTCTACTCAAAATATAGGTTGTGGGAACTCGTTAGAACGGTTCTAACGAGTACCCACAATCTATATATATATGAGCAGAAATAAGAAAAATAAGATATACCTCTGTAAACCCAAGTTTTACTTTATAAAAGTGGGGTTCAAGGGGGTCAAAATGATATAGGCCAGTTTTCGTGATGTTTAGATTATTAAGTGTATTTGCATCTTTCGCGTTGGTTAGCAGTCTCGTTCACAGCAGAACTACTTCATGGAAACATCATCGTTAATCTGCCGGACAAAATTGAATGTTACCAATAGGACGTGACGAGTCATAATTACAGCAACTCAGACATTTGAGCCCCGCCAAGCGAATTTGTGTCTTCGAGCATTCCGTCATGACAAATTTTAACTGCGCATGCCCAGCCATTCAGAGGCGCCAGGGATATGGCTTTCTATCTGAAGGTTCCTCTTGATTCACTGCTTGTATGAGCGAGCAGCGAAGGTTCTGGCGAGACTGCGCGGATGCGCAGGCTCGCCTGAACCTTCGCTGCTCGCATAGGCGATAAGTACCAAAATCGCTTGACGGGGCCCATGTCATACTGTCACTTATACCGACAGCATAATTGATGTATAATTGTTATGGTGAGACAAGTTAAAACATCACCAATTTAGCAACCCGAAAGCACTGATTGGTCCATCGCCTCAGTATGTTGGTTGTGAAATGGTCCTGAACCTGGATCTATAACCCTTAACCCTCTATAACCCAGTTTTTAAGCAAACAATGCACATCAAGATCAGATGCAGCGTTCTGTGGCGTCTGATCTAGATCTACATTTTTACCCATGCCTACAATTATGGGCTCACCATATCAATGATAATAGAAGAAAAGGCAATGATCAGGAATCGATGCAATTAACCCACAGCTCCCATCAGAGACACCAAAGGGAAAGAAACTCAAACATGATACAACCAAACCCTAATGGAAACATCAATAGCGGAAAGCCAAAAGGACAGTTACTTTCCTACAAAATGACCAATTGGATATCCAAAACAAAATAGTATAAGCGATTATGCGTTTTGATACTTGGGAGCTTTATTTTCATTGCGCTTCATTTAGTTTTAACTTGCGCGCAATTGCACTTCATTTATCAGTGGAAGTCATATTGACGTCCGCAGTATAAGTGCTTTCGTATAAATACCCATGGAACGATTGACTCACCATCGACCCTAAAATGGTGTCCTGATTAAGTTGTCGGAACAAGATATCTTTTGCGAACAAGATAGATATCTTGTTCAAACAAGATATCTTGTTCAGACAACTAAAATCAAAGTACTGGTCAACAGAACTGATGGGCTGCAGTTTACATAAATAATTTGTTCAGTTCGCGTGTGGGGTTTCTAACTCATCAGTACAACGTCCCCGAGAACATAGAAAGAAGTAAAGGCAATCATCACGTGGACAAGTCCGTGAAATGAAGCCCCCCCCCCCTAAACCCCACTTCATATAGAGAAAACTGGGGTTTACGGGGATATTCATTAGTTTTCTTATTTCTGCTCCAAGACATAGATTGTGGGTACTCGTTAGAACCGCCTCAATGAGGCGGTTCTAACGAGCACCCACATCCTATGTTTTGAGCATTTACAAGAAAAATATTAAGGATTTTCGTCAGAAAAGTAGTCATATTGGAGATGGGGAAAATGCACTATTGATGAACGGGCGAGTTTTCGTAAAGATGACCAGGAATCGATACAGTTTTCTCATAGCTTCCGTCCAAAACACAAAAACGACAGTTTCAAAATTCGATGCCAAAATATCGAGGCAACTGGAAGCCCAAACATGGTTACAGTCGTATCGTACCCCATATCGTACCGACAAACGCAAACTTGTATCTAAAGTGTTTTTCTTCCCTGTTGTAGTTTCATTAAGGTAACACATGTTTTCTAACTTGTTATAATGGGCGGTACCTTGAATGATGTGGAATTTGTAAGAAATACGAACACTCTGTAAAGTCGTACTTATTGAATGCATCTGACCGGCCCCGATAGCTCAGTTGGTAGAGTGTCCGCTCCGGGGAACGGGAGGTCTCGGGTTCGATCCCGGGCCGCGACATACCAAAGTCGTTAAAAATGGTACTAGCTGCTCCTCGCTTGGCACTCAGATTTACGGGGTAGAGCTAGGACTGGTCGATCCAGTGTCAGGATAATGTCACTGGGTGTGGTATCATGTAATGTGTCTGGGACATGATACTTCAGTGAGACAGCACTATAAACGTGAGCATTGAGCTCCCTGTAGCAACCAGACACCGTCATGATATGACTGAAAAATTGTTGAAAGCGACGTTAAACCCGAATTCACACACACACACACACACACACACATTGAATGCATCTGATGTACATGTTTTGTAACACGTGCAGTTTTAAGCACAGTCTATTTAAAGTAATCTACGCAAACAGTAAAGACACTCTTCAGACGCCAAGTTATTTGGCATCTCATCACGTGAACAAGTCAGTGAAATGAAGACCCCCCTGAACCCCACTTAACATAGAGAAAACTGGGGTTTACGGGGGTATACGTTATTTTTCTTATTTCTTCTCCAAGACATAGGTTGTGGGTACTCGTTAGAACCGCCTCAATGAGGCGGTTCTAACGAGCACCCACAGCCTATGTTTTGAGCATTTACAAGAAAAATATGAAGAATTTTCGTCAGAAAAGTAGTCATATTGGAGATGGGAAAAATGCACTATTGTCGTACGGGCGAGTTTTCGTAAAGATGACCAGGAATCGATACAGTTTTCTCATAGCTTCCGTCCAAAACATAAAAACGACAGTTTCAAAATTCGATGCCAAAATATCGGGGCAACTGGAAGCCCAAACATGGTTACATTCCTTTCGTACCGCCTATCGTACCGACAAACGCAAACTTGTATCTAAAGTGTTTTTCTTCTCTGTTGTAGTTTCATTAAGATAGCACATGCTTTCTAACATGTTATAATGGGCGGTACCTTGAATGATGTGGAATTTGTAAGAAATACGAACACTCTGTAAAGTCGTACTCATTGAATGCATTTGATGTACATGTTTTGTAACACGTGCAGTTTTAAGCACAGTCTATTTTATTGTAATCTACGCAAACAGTAAAGATACTCTTCAGACGCCACGTCCTTTGGCATCTCATCACGTGAACAAGTCCGTGCAATGAAGACCCCCCCCCTGAACCCCACTTAACATAGAGAAAACTGGGGTTTACGGGGGTATACGTTATTTTTCTTATTTCTTCTCCAAGACATAGGTTGTGGGTACTCGTTAGAACCGCCTCAATGAGGTGGTTCTAACGAGCACCAACAGCCTATGTTTTGAGCATTTATAAGAAAAATATCACGGATTTTCATCAGAAAAGTTGCCATTTTGGAGATGTGAAATATGCACTATGTCACACGGGTGTGTTATCGTAATGTAATCTGGACTTACAATGTTTGCCAAACACAACCCATGCATGATTCTTAAGTTAACCCTACTATACAACAAGCTGATCCTCCCTGCGAAACCAACATATCAGTGATAGCCATGTGGACCATTACGTAAACACGCCTATACAAATATAAAAAGATTGGTCTGCGTGATGTTTCCACGCAGACCTAGAACCGACTGCACACGAGTACTGGTAAACTGCATATAGGTTCCTAGCCTACCCAGGAAAAGTGGTGCGGGTCGGGCCGTCCGTGCATATGATTTTATTGGGCGGCAGAGCTTGAGATATCATTTCATCTTAATGGGTAAAAGTCCCAGAATACTTGAAACAACGCTGACGGTGGCGTTTTACCTAATATCAAACAAAAACTTGGGTTGACAATCGACCTTAAAATTATCGATAAAAATATGAATGAAAGCTTTTACTTGTAAACTAGTATGTCCACGGGAAGACACTCATATTGCAACCTAATTATTGGCTGTATAGCCAATTATCAGATTGCTGTTAAATAAATGATACAGTAACATTAATTTATTACAAATGTATTTGAATCCAGCTTTTAGTAACATAGTTTTAATCCAATATATACTCACAAAACAAACAGGAATTATGCTTACTAACTTAAATACCTACTAAATGTCCACCTTCCAAAAATTTACGGATCCACTAGGCAATTACGTAACAATGATTTACAGAAATCTAGTTTTAATTTGGCACATGAGTATATATCTAGGAGATATATATTTAATAGTAAATACTGTTAGTATACATCTACTTGTACTCGTACACCTTCGAATAAAAATCGCATAAGAAAAATTGCCATATACTTCTTTTATTTCTTGACCAAGCATATATTGTTCGTGCTAGTTAGACCCGGGTCAATTAGGCGGTTCTAACGAGTACCGACAGTCTATGTTTTTGAGCAAGAATAAGGAAACTGTTGTATACCCTTGTAAACCAAAGTTTTCTCTATATTAACCCTTTTTGTACCAAATGGAACCTTCCTTCTTATATATAGCAGGAGTCCATTTTAAAATTTAGGGGTGTCCGGTTGTGTTTTCTTCAAATTTGATTTGGAAAATGGCTGAATTTTAAGCAAACAGTGGAGGCCCTGATCAGACGCCGCGTTCTGCGGCGTCTGATCTCGGCCTTCACTGTTTGCCCGGGTACCCGTTTTGGGGTTTCTGGTACAAAAATGGCTTAAGTAGGGCATACAACAGTGGCCCCTCGGAGTCTAACTGTTGGTTTTCTTTTGCTCTAGCATTTCAGTGGTTTCTTGCTGTCGAGTTCTCACCGTTGTTTCATTTCTGTGGTTATTTGATTTTTGTTTTCTCGGAGATGTCGCACTGATGAGTAAGGCGCTCTTCATGCGGACTAAACAAATTGTTTGTCTAAATCGGGACGGGCGAGGGTTGCGGCCGCGTAAAAACGATCTAAGCCCCCTAGCGGAATATGTTTCACTGACCGTTCCAAGGCGATTCTTCTTTCGCGGTTTATCTTTGTTATGGTTTGCCTTTGAGTGTGTGGGTATCGCTTATACTTTTTAATGACAGATTCCATCTGCTATTCTTGCTGTGCTGCACGTTTAAAGTAATTCAGGCTTCACTGATGAGGCTTTATTTGCCGAAACTATGTAGTATGACCCATCTTCTTTCTTAAGAATGTTTTCATTGCTCTTAAAGGAACTCATTTTTGATTTTTATTTCCCTTCACTGCAGCTGGTGTTGTGCCGTGTGGCGGCCGTAAAACGTCTCCCCGTACATCAACCATAGTGCAGTTTATTTTTACTTTTGGTCCTTTGAGATCAGCGTGAATATTCTGAGAAATCAGAAATAAATTATTGGTTTAGACCCATAGTCTAGACAGGTTTTTAATTATTTGGACCCCATTTTGATTTTTATCAGTCTTTGAATCGACTGCTTATTCGAAATTCGCAAAATTGCAGTATGTTTCCCCTGGCTTTCTTTGCCGGATCATTACAGGGTCATTGATGAGGCTTTATTAGCCGAAACTATGTAGTATGACCCATCTTCTTTCTTAAGAATGTTTTCATTGCTCTTAAAGGAACTCATTTTTGATTTTTATTTCAGTTCTTCCGGCTTTAACCGCCATAGAAATATGAGTCCGCACAATATGTAGTCCGGTTTGGCGCAGTAATAAAAATTGTACGAGCGTATTAGTTATCCTGTAAGCGTAATACAAACTTTTGAAGCAGACGACTTGACGATTTTATCTTACAATCAGCATTTCATATGAATCAGCTGCATCATGCGAAGGGTTTGGCGACGACTGTTCAGGTTTTACACTGTTTTCTATCAGTGTTGTCAATATTTAATCCTTAAAGTCCAGCCTGCCGTTGGACCAGGTCAGCTGCAGAAAGAATATTAATGAGTTTCCTTTCTGACGTTTAGGTCAGTTACAACTAAGATGTATATTGACTTTGCGTGGAGAAATTTGAAAGAAAGGCTGTCCCTTTTAACCCTGGAATATGGTACAGTAAATGTAATTAGTGTAGGTTCTGTGATATAATTCTAGGTGCCATATATTTAGCAGAATGGACGAGCCCAACTTCAGTGATGGAAGAGAGCACGCCAGAAATAAATCATAGCACTGATAACACGCATGTCGATTGTCTCTAAATACAGGCTGGTCGTGAACGGGGACTTGAACTGATTCGTTTAACTAATGCAAAAAGTGTAGAACAAGATCAGCAGTGTGTTCTGTGGCGTTTGATCTGAAGTTGCACTGTTTGCCAGATCCAACATTTGATTCATGTGCAGATTTTACAGATAACACTTACATGTACCCAACACTGACAAACGGCGCGGCTATGTTTGGGTTGATTGTTTGGCATTCGACCCGAAGTTGCTAATAAGAAAAGCGCTTTAGTGCTAATGTCTACGTGACTATCACTGACTTGTCAGAATAACTTTTTGTCTCGTATAAAATAGCCGCAGTGAGATCAGGTATTCCATTAGACGGAAGAGGGTTGTCCTGGAATCATAGGGTGAGCTTGGCAAACAGTGTAGACTAAGATCAGCGCATCTTCTTATCAAAATCTTCACCATTTGTTTTGAATTTCAGAGTTAAATGAAACAGTTTAAATCTCAGCCTAGGACTATTACTCCAACCTACACCCCACACTCTCAGTGCTTGAATTCTGAAACCAAACAATAACAACACGCTTAGGCACCATGCCCTTAAGCTAAAAAGGTTAAATCAATCAACCGCGACGTCTGGTTACCAGTCCGGCCACATTGATCCTGTGCACCAGATTCACACCAGTACAGATAGAAACCACATGTTCAGGATCAAACTTTTGATGTGTGATTTAAGGTCGTGCCTAGAAAAGAAGAAACTGAAATTTGTTCTAAAAAAACATTAAGTCAGAGCCTATTGCAACATTTTTCATTAAAGGATCGTAAGCGTGCCATGGACAGTTAGAAGCTGGTCGGAAAGCGTTTGACGTTGACTCTGATTTCGGGTGCCACATGTGTGTGATCTATCGTCTATTGGAGCGACATCTTACTATAGAATAGAATAGAATACTATATGCAGAAGACGCTAGTGGACGTCGACGTAGTGGAAGACCGACGTCAGTACGTCAAGATCAGACGCATATGCGAAACAGATTTCCGCCGGCAGCTGCTACACTGAACCTGTAGATAAACAAGGGGTCTCAACTACCGACTAATAAGCACTGACACTGGTCATCGCCCTTATGCGATGCACGTTTGAGAGCTAGAGACCCCCGTCGTGACCAAAGTTAACGCGTCGACACAGTACGGAACACTTACGCTAGTGCATGAAATACGTAAACTGGCGTCTAAGCGACTGATATATGCGTTTCTGTGACAAATCGCACTTCAGCGTGAATCACGTCGGTTGTCGTTTCCGGGTGTTTCGACGTACAGGTGTAAGGTATGCCGAGGCGACGCGTGCGTTTGTTTGTTTGTTTGATTTGAAGTTTAACGTCCCCGTCAACACTGTAAAGGTCATTTTGGAGACGTCGCTTCCAATTTTGTGGGACTTTTACCCGACATTGAGATGAAATGACATCTAAAGCCCTGTCACCCAATGAAACCAATAGGGTTATTAGCATGGACGACCCGCCTCGCACCGCGGTTCCTGGACAGGCTTAGATCCTCTAAGCGGTTTACCAGTACTTGTGTGCGAGCCAGCTTCAGCTCTGCCTGGAAGCACCATGCAGCCCATATATTTCTTCAAGCCCCTATGGGCGGGGGCGGACATATCGGGTGAAATAAGCGTAATTGTGTGGCGAACTATGGCAGGTAGTTAACGAACGCAGCGTAGTGTCATTAAGAACATTCAGAATAGAGATTTCCACAACCGACTAGACAAAAACTGTTACTTATGGACGGTAGCATTGTTAAAACTTGAATTTTAATGTTTGGTTTTGAAAACGTAAATAGTTTCTTTCAAACATTTGAGACATCGAATGGCGTTTCGTAATACCACCGGTCAATAGACATCTGCAAACATATCATAGTTTGGAATTTGCAGAACTACCTTTCTAAATTTTAAGATCATTTTAGAACGGTTTTCTGTAAGTTTTCACAGTGTTATGATTATCTCATAGAATCTGTCATTTCAGTGCCTTTGGCGCTTTGATCTGTTTTTGGGTAACCAATTGGCCATTTTGTGGGAAAGTAATTGTCCATTTGGCTTTCCACTATTAATGTTTCCATTAGGTTCTAGTTATTTCATGTCTGTGTGTCTTTCCCTTTGGTGGCTCTGATGGGAGCTGTGGGTTAATTGTATCGATTCCACTTCTATTAAATAGCCAGCGCACGAAAAAACCTACAATAAGGCATGTGTGCCCAACGAAGACTAAGATCAGAGTCTTCGCTGTGCGCTTTAAGGACAACTAAGGGCCCATTGCTCCTTCATGCAGTAAGAGAAGTCTCTGGTTAGACTATATGGATGCGCAGGCTGATCTGATTCTTCGCTGAGCATACATGTCTTATTGTAGGTCTGGTCGTGCGTGAGCCAGCGCATGACAAAATCTACAAGAAGTCTTGAGCGACCAGCGAAGACTCAGACCAGCCTGCGCATTCGCGTAGTCTGATCAGAGTCTTCGCTGATCGCATGTACCTACTATAGGCTAATAGCTATGTACAGAGCCTTAAGCCAAAGGGCATGTCATAGTGGATGGGTGTGCAGGTTGATTTGGATCTCTGCTGGTCACACCTGTCTTATTGTAGGTATTTTAGCTCGCAGACTCGTCAACGTTATGGTAGAATAAAGGTGAGAAGCCTCATGGTACTTTCGTTACGGTATTGGTGATCTGTCCGCTTGTATTAGCTACAGTTATAATGCAATCAATCGTTGCGATTATGAATATGACGTTGTAAAAGAAATCAATCGGCAAACAACAGGACGCGAAAACATAACAATGGCACAATCACATCATCTGGATAGATTAATGTCCAATATTGTCACATATATCAACCGCAGGACAGCTTAATCCATTTATTTCTGATGATGTAACGTTTTCAAATTGCACTTAGTGCAAAAATCAATCTAACACTCTTATAGAGAAAAGCAGTTGTATGATATCAGAAGATTACCTCTGAAGAAACAACAATAAAAGCAACATTTAATTGTTAGAGGTAGTGTGATAATATTGTTATTAATGGATGTAGGTTTTCATAACTGTAATATAATAGGATGAGTTGCAAAATGATCCTACATTAGTGTGGGCACATAGCGAACATAATGACTGAATGACGCAGACGTTGAGGTTCGTGGAGATTGATCATGAAATATTTTCTACGGTCATTCTCTCCCTTCCGCTGATTCAAGAAGGGCAGTTGGCAGTTTCTGGCGAAAGAATGTGCACTGTACTGGTTAACTGCTTACGTTTAAGCCTGCCCAGGAAAAGTGTGGATAGGTAAAAAATGACCGTCTCAAAATGACCTAAAATAGTGTTGACTGGGCCTTTAAACTCCAATACAAACAAACAAACAAAAATGACAGTTTCTTTGCCCAATAAAAATGGACAAAGGGTTATCGAAAATAAAAAAATATAAGCAGTACTTAAATGCAAATACAAAATGGGACTTAGGACGACCAGTAAAATATACTGGGGGCATAATATCGATTTTACGCTACCACAATCCTCGTCCTTCGGCTGTGTTTGGATTAATTATGCAAATAAGTAAGATACGCACTGTAACATTACATATACGACGTCCTATGACGTCGCGTTTACTAATGGCGGAATATTGACATGTTTGTTGAACAATCGTGAATAAAATGCGTTTAAAATGTCATATGATAAATAGAACCTTACATTCGTGCTCATGTAGTATTTAATTAATTAAACTAAGGAAAATGAATAAAATGCTCGGCAAATTTATCCCTTTTCCTCATCTCGTTTAATAAATTCAACATGAACACATCAACATCACATTACGATAACACATCCGTGCGACACAGTGCGTTTTTCACATCTCCAAAAATAACTATTTTTCTGCTGAAAATCCGTGATATTTTTCTTATAAATACCGCAAACATAGGTTGTGGGTGCTCGTTAGAACCGCCTCATTGAGGCGGTTCTAACGAGTACCCACAACCTATGTCTTGGAGCAGAAATAAGAAAAATATTGTTTACCCCCGTATACCCCAGTTTTCTCTATATAAAGTGGGGTGTAAGGGGGTGTTCATTTCACGGACGTGTTCACGTGATGAGCCCGCGTGAAGGGTTTCTAGCTCATCAGTACAACATCTCCGATGACCTAAAATCAAACTAATACAAAGATGAAACAACGATGAGGACTCAACAGCTTGAAATAACCGAAACACTGAATGAATAAACGCAGTTGGACACCGGTGGGCATGATAGGGGAATACTGAGACCACAATAATGACACCTGATAGTGGCACTGACCAAAAACGTTTTGAATTATATGCAAAGTATATACTCACTTGCACCAAATTGTTAAACAAAAGGACCATGACGGTCCTATATCGCTCACCTGCGCTAAGGGAATTACATGATGACTTTACGTACCTTTTGGTTGAAAAATGTATGATAGTATAAATTATAAGATATTGAATTTGATTGCATATTATTGTATACTTATTAGCATGTTTACTGTACATTGTCATGCTTGGTTTTGTTTAAGCGGGCTCCAAGTAAGAGGGGCGTGTAGCTAATTGTGTTACTCACTGAAAATAAAAACTTTATTCTTATAAGAATTACTATTACATACATAATATTGATTTTTATAGATTTGGTGTCTTTGTGCAGTTTATATTTTACTTTTGGTCCTTTGAGATCAGCATTAATATTTTGAGAAATCAGAAATAAATTATTGGTTTAGACTCATATTCTAGAAAGCTTTTTAATTATTAGGACCCCATTTTGATTTATATCAGTCTATGTATCGACTGCCTATTCGAATTTCGCAAAATTGCAGTATGTTTCCTCTGGCTTTCTTTGCCGGATCATTACAGGGTCACTGATGAGGCTTTATTAGCCGAAACTACGTAATATGACCCATCTTCTTTCTTATGAATGTTTTCATTGCTCTTAAATGAACTCATTTTTTGATTTTTATTTGCCTTCACTGCAGCTGGTGTTGTGCCGTGTGGCGGCCGTAAAACGTCTCCCCGTACATCAACCATTGTGCAGTTTATATTTTACTTTTGGTCCTTTGAGATCAGCGTTAATATTCTGAGAAATCAGAAATAAATAATTGGTTTAGACTCATATTCTAGACAGGTTTTTAATTATTTGGACCCCATTTTGATTTATATCAGTCTTTGTATCGACTGCCTATTCGAATTTCGCAAAATTGCAGTATATTTCCTCTGGCTTTCTTTGCCGGATCATTACAGGGTCACTGATGAGGCTTTATTAGCCGAAACTACGTAGTATGACCCATCTTCTGTCTTATGAATGTTTTCATTGCTCTTAAAGGAACTCATTTTTTATTTTTATTTGGTGGTTGGAGTAAGTTAATTGTATCGATTCCTGATCTTTGTTTTACTTCTACTTTGTATAAATACTATGTTCAAGAAATTAGTACAGGGGATATGATTTGAAAATTCTTGGTAAAGGTCCACTAGAAGTAGCTCTGTACCAAATATCAAAGGCATGGACTTTCTGGTTTTAGACGAAGAGACTTTTCAAGTTTTCTCTATGTACCGCTTTGAAAAATAAGTGACCCCTTAGGCGGCACCATTTTTTACGCCAGGGATATTGTTTGAACAATCTTTGCAGAGGTCCGCTAAGCTCAGCTACAAGCCAAATATCAAATGCAAGGACTACTGGTTTTAGAACAAAAGGTGTTTAAGGTTTTTCCTGCATAAGTCTGTGTAAAACATGTGGGCCCAACGACTGGGCTATTTTTGGCCTCATGGTTTCAGACATGAAAAGGTTTAAAGCTTTTCCATTTATGGGTCTAGGTAAAACAAATGGGTCCCGGGGTGAGCTATTTTTAACCTAGGCTATAACTTGAACTTTTTTGGTAGAGGTCCACAAGAATAAGCTGTGTACTTAATATCATATACATGGAGCCTTCTGGTTTCAAAGATGAAGATTTTTAAAGATGTTTCCTTTATAAGTCTATGTAAAACGTGGACCCCTGCGCTGATCCATTTTTGTCCTCATGATATATATACGAGTAATTTGAACAATCTTGGCAAAGGTCCACTAGACGAAGCTGTATACCAAATTTCAAAGACGTGGGCCTTCTTCTGTCAAACAAGATGTTTGAAGGTTTTCCTATATATGTCTGTGTAAAGTATGCAGGCCCTTCAGCGGGGGCATTTTTTAACCTCGCCAATCTTGGCAGAGGTCAACTAGCCAAAGCTGTGTACCAAAAATCAAAGGCCGCAGGTCCTTCAGGTTTCGGACAAGAAGATTATAAATGTCTTCCCTGTAGAAGTCGATGTAAAACGCGTGGGAACCTAGGCGGAACCAATTTTGGCACCAACGCTATAACAAGAACAACTCTGGTAGAGGTCTACTAGACAAAGCTGTTTACCAAATATCAAAGACTGAGATCGTCTTGTTTCAGACAAGAAGCTTTCTAAAGGTTTTCCCTATATAAATCTATGTAGTTACAACACGCTGAAACACCTGGAGATCCCTGGGGCGTCAGCATCACGACTGAACTATGCAGAAGAAAATATCACCATAACAGGTCCCGACAAGCAATTTATTCAGGTATTATATTTAGAAATCAAGTCGAAGTGTCTACGATAAAATAGAACAACTTTCCGCAGTAAATGGTGCGGATATCCTTGTTGTAACCGTTTGGCCGTTCAATTTTTATTACGAGCAGTCAAATCAGCATCGAACATCACCGTCTAAAATGGTAATTTAACTGAGTGTGGAAATCAAAACCATCGAGTTTGTCATAGATCTTAGACTAAAAATCCGTTTAAAATGGACAAATGTGAATCCAAATACGGGCCCTTGGTACAGCAAATATTTAACTGCAGATCGGTAGGATTATGACTAACCATTCCTTCGGTCTAACTGTTGGTTTTCTTTTGCACCAGCATTTCAGTGGTTTCTTGCTGTCGAGTCCTCACCGTTGTCTCCCCTCTGTGGTTCTTTGATTTTTTGTATTCACGGAGATGTTGCACTGATGAGTTAGGAGGCCTTCATGCGGACTGAACAAATTATTTGTTTAAATCGCGACGAAAGTAAGGGCGAGGATTGTGGCCACTTAAAATCGATTTAAGCCCCCCAGTGGAAATCTTTCCACTGACCGTTCCAAGGCGGTTCTTCTGTGGCGGTTTATTTATGGTGTTGTTTGTTACTTACTGTGTGTATCACTTGTGTCGTTTTATTTTGGATGGCCATATGGCCATTTTGTGGGAAAGTAACTGTCCTTATGGCCTTCCTTTGTTTAGGTTTCCATTATGGTCTTGTCGCTTAATGTATGTGTTTCTTTCCCTTTGGTGTCTTTGGTGGGTGGAGTAAGTTAATTGTATCGATTCCTGATCTTTGTTTTACTTCTATACTTCAAAATAACGATTGTCAGTATTCAGAAGGCCTTCCAAATATCTAGATGTTTAGCTAAATGCTTAAATAACATCAGCTCGAGTATCATCCGAAAGAGATATCATGAAACCCCTTTCATAGCAAAATAAAACATATAGCTCCAAGAGACATATTGCACTTTGCTTTGCTGGTTTCCCAGTGATGTTTGTATCAATGGTGCTGAAGAAGCCAACTTAGCTGCGAGAAGTTCAATAACGGAGCTATCATTGGAAGCATGGAACACACGTCAGGACTGAAAAGTACGGTGTTCGCAATTTTTTTCTGGACCGGACTTGTTTCGCTAATTAGGCCTTATCAGTAACCCTCAGATATTTTCAGAATCCCACAATAGAATCATTTATCCCAACGAACTAGAAAATAATCTACAGTATGACGAAGGGCAGGGAGATTTTTTTACGGCCGGCACACATTCCCTTAACACCAGCCCAGCCGTAGATGGTAGTGACGTTTAATAAGTTCGAAAAACGGCTTACTTGTAAAGGTACAGGATACACGTTTGAACTGAAAAAGTATGGAGTATATAAATAAAAATAAAAAATGAGTTCCTTTAAGAGCAATGAAAGCATTCATAAGAAAGAAGATGGGTCATACTACGTAGTTTCGGCTAATAAAGCCTCATCAGTTGCCCTGTAATGATCCGGCAACGAAAGCCAGAGGAAACATACTGCAATTTTGCGAATTTCGAATAGGCAGTCGATTCAAAGACTGATATAAATCAAAATGGGGTCCAAATAATAAAAAAACCTGTCTAGAACATGAGTCTAAACCAATAATTTATTTCTGATTTCTCAGAATATAAAGTCTGCATAAGCTTTAAGACCTTCGGCCTTTAAACCGCATATGAGTGCATAGCCTCAGAAAGTGACAGAATGAATAGAATACTGCCAGCAAAAAAAAACTAATTCTGTCTAATATCTTTAGGTGAATGGCGGTTAGCCTACAGAACAGATCGCAAAGAGGAAGTAACTTTTGCGCGACCAAGACATAATCATACAAACTGAAAGGAGAACAGCCAAGTACATTTCTTGCGATGCTCCATTCACCAGTAAAACAGTTTGCTTTGCTGCGCCGACTTCCAAATTACACGAAATAGATATTTTTCAAGCACACAATTTACATGACATTTTCCAAAACGTTGACCTTCGAAAATATATTTGTATTCCTTAAAGCTGTTGGTCTTTACATACAAGCGTAAGAATGTAATCCTTTTGACAGCATATTTCTGTAAATGCCACTGAAGTACAAAGAAGTCCCCTTCTTTAGGATTGCCAAATGTATATATCATTTCAATGCTATAGCTAGGTTAGGTCACAATAATAAAATGGGTACTATTTATCTAAAGAACCTTGTAATGCATAAAACCTATTTTGCTGCATGTATGCCATAAAAGATAAAAGAGCCATACGTACTGGCCTTGGTCTACTGACAGCCTGATGGATTGATTTAGTAAGTTATACCATATTCTACTGCTTTGAATCCCTTTCCTAGCATCGCTGCTTTTTGTCAACTATTGTTGTTAAAGCTTTGCATATTTCAAGACTCGCAATAACTGAATTACCAGTAACATTCATTTTCACAGCGCAAGAGATTAATTATATTGTGTGGAAATTAGATGTCACGAAAGCCGAATGAAACCGAACACGATTAATCCTGAAATATATTTATGTTCAAAAATGATTCAGA
This sequence comes from Lucinisca nassula, assembly GCA_963580285.1. Taxonomy (NCBI): domain Eukaryota; kingdom Metazoa; phylum Mollusca; class Bivalvia; order Lucinida; family Lucinidae; genus Lucinisca; species Lucinisca nassula. Next base: position 47,593,325 of record OY757025.1, on the reverse strand, counting down.
GAAAAGAAGCAAATGTTCAAAAGCTGCTCGCAACGGTTTTTAAAACATCTATATAAAGCTATATCGGAACATTGGATCTGGGTCTCATAGTCTGTTACGAAAATAACCGAAAAGTAGATACATGTATAACCAAGTTATAACAACTAAACAACCCACTATACCAACCATACGATGGCTACTAAGCATTATGCAAAACTTTATGTCACTTAGGTAATAAAGTTCAGTTATGTTACACACTTGTGCTGCATCTTCTATAGCGACGTGTTACAGCGTTCTGCACATGTAATACCTTACAGCAACGTGTGCATTAGAACTCGAGCATGCGCATTTCACATGTTTCTCATTAGATCATACTTTTGGGTTGTGGCTACTGTTATGGATAAGATTATTTTCTGAATCGCATTTGTTTTGTTTGTTTGATTTGAGGTTTAATGTCCCCGTCAACCCTGTAAAGGTCATGTTGGAGACGTTGCTTCCAATTTTGTGGGACTTTTACCCGACATTGAGATGAAATGACATCTCAAGCCCTGTCGCCCAATAAAACCAATAGGGTTTATAAGCATGGGCGGACCGATTCGCTCCGCTTTGCCTGGACAGGCTTAGATCCTTTAAGCGGTTTACCAGTACTCGTGTGCGGGTCGGTTTCAGCTCTGCATGGAAGCATCATGCAGCCCATCTATTTCTTAAAGCCTCGATGGACGGGGGCTTTTTCTGAATCATATTCAGGATTTTGTTTATTAACTAAACATAAAGGAACGATCTTGAATATGAAAGAGAAAAATTGCAATTAATAAATATTTTGTTTACGAGAAAAGGGATTAAGAAATAACCCAATAATTTCTAGATCACATTATTTTTATCATATGAGCAAATTTCCTTTTTACAGACTTCTAGTATATTATCTGAGTCTACAAAAAGATAAGAAGAGAGAGATTTTCCTTTCGTTCAGTTTTGTAGTTTTAAGAAATTTTCATCCTAAACTCTGTGTTGCATTACTAGAGGATTGGTATTTATTTTAGTTTAGTTTAAACATATTTTATCCAAGAGATTTTTACAATGAGGTTCATTACAAATTATTAAATGTGAGAACAAAAAAAAAAAAGGATCAGAATGATAGCTGGGCTTATATTGTTCTTCTCTTTTACAGACCTATCCATGTATTGCATACGGCGGATTATAAAGAACATATTGAAATAACGTACATTGATTAAAGACATTACATAAGTCAAAATCGATATGATAGTAACATAAAAAAAAATGCGAATCTTGGCAAAAATTAGACAAAACAGCAAATATGACTGAGGAAAAGAGGGAGGGAGAAATGGCACGCAACGTAACCCAATATATATAACATTGTTTTGAGGTCGCATAATTGGAGTTGGTGTTAGTTTAAATGCCTTGTATTAAGTATATACTCATGTACGTGCCTAAAAATATTTTCATTGCTGTTCCGCGAGAAAACAGGATTACCATACAGTAAAACATTGAGTGTACGGTATGATGCATTGACACAGCATTGAAAATAATGTCGCAAAGTTTCTGAAAGAATCTTCAATGAAAGAAAAAAATTTCGAACATGTCCGATGCTACCGAGAAGGCACAAATGAGGGTCTATTATGCTTTTGCAGGAAAAGTCTAGGTTGAGCGAACTAAATTTTGTGCGCAAACGTGTATGCAAAATCCAGCTTTCTTGTTATCATTCACCTTATTTGCATTATCTGCTGCTTCCAAAGTAGAAGTAAAACAAAGATCAGGAATCGATACAATTAACTTACTCCGACCATCAAAGACACCAAAGGGAAAGAAACACAAACATTAAGCGGCCAGACCATAATGGAAACCTAAACAAAGGAAGGCCATAAGGACAGTTACTTTCCCACAAAATGGCCATATGACCATCCAAAATAAAAAGACACAAGTGATACACACAGTAAGTAACAAACAACAAGATAAATAAATCGCCACAGAAGAACCGCCTTGGAACGGTCAGTGGAAAGATTTCCACTGGGGGGCTTAAATCGATTTTACATGGCCACAATCCTCGCCCTTACTTCCGTCGCGATTGAGACAAATAATTTGTTCAGTCCGCAAGAACGCCTCCTAACTCATCAGTGCGACATCTCCGTGAACACAAATAATCAAAGAACCACAGAGGTGAGACAACGGTGAGGACTCGACAGCAAGAAACCACTGAAATGCTGGAGCAAAAGAAAACCAACAGTTAGACTCCGATTGGGCCGACCAGAGACAGAGGCAAGTCTGAAGGTTATCAGTGTTGGAAAAACAGGTAACCACATCCCCCTGACCTTGAAAGATCAGCGGGGTCTGGTTACCTGTTTTTCAAATATTGACAATGTGCAAGCTGGGAGCCAGCAAATAATGCAAATATGGTGAATAGTAAAAGTAAATTGGTTCAGTTTGTTTATATTGATTTTGGACTTTGTGTCCATACTGTTGGGATCTAAGGATATTTAAAATCAGAGCTAAGTATACTTTTGTTTATCAGAGATCAAACAATTTGTCAAATAAATTTTGTTGATTTTAAAGGACTTGTTTTTTTCTGCTATAATGGACCCGTAACACTACGAACAATCGGTTTAAGTTCCACCCCACCGTCCCCAGTAAAACATCTTTTACTGCACATGTCAAGGCGGTGCTTATACTGTTGTTTACTACATTTATTGACTCTGCATGTATATCCTAGTAATATTTTTATTTTCGATAAATCTTCGGTCGTTTTTTTCTTTCTTTTTTGAGGAGTTTTGTCTTTCTACTGGTAATGTTTCTGTATTATGTAGTTGGTTTGTGTGCGGCAATTGTGTTAAATACGGCAGAGCAAAAGGAGTTTGGGTTGCGGCGCCTTAAAAATCGATTTAAACGTTTTATAAAAAAGGCTATCCTTTAGATTAAAGCCGTGACATGTTCAAGTTTATCTAGGCCAGACTAGCTAGTTTCGACCAAATAGGGCTCAACAGTGACCCCCAAATATTTTCAAAATTCTGCAGTGGAACCAATGATCCCAAAGAACCAGAAAATATAAACCAATCTGCGACGCCCCTACTCACCCCTTCCCCTATAATTTAATTGACCCTTCCAGTGCTTTTGTTTTTGGTTTATTTTTGTTGTCGTTTGTCTTTGCATGTAATATCTTACTTTTTTGACAGCCACTTGGCCATTGTTTGATTGTTTGGATAAGAAACGTTCCTTTGGTCTTTCTACTTGTAATGTTAATTCTTCTTTGTCTTGGACAGAAGGTGTTCCATAATTGTATCAATTAGGGGATAACTGTATTCAAAATTGTCACTTACGAGGACAAATACTCCCATCTGAGTTGAATCTGATGTTTTGTCCCATTACTAAGATCCGCTGCCAAATATATGGCGTAATTTCTTTTTACTATATTTGATGCTTGCATACTTGTTCAACAACATACACGGTGTATGTCCTAAAGTTTACAGTAACAAATTTTTCAGCATAACACTACAATAACAAAGAAACGTGTGAAATGCTGAAAATAAATCTAGATTGAGCGGCCATACCTTTGGTTTTAAATCAACAGCTTCGGCAATCTGAACTCTGCAAGTGTACGCAATGCGTTTGCTATGCCATTACATGGTTTTGGAAGGAAGTTAATGCTTTAACACCACTTGCTCTTTCCATTTTATGAACATCTAGTCTTTAACGAACTTCTTGAAATTACGTCAAAATACTGTGAAGTGCACGATGTAATTTGTTGCATTGACAACTACTTTAATTTACAAACACACATGCAACTTTGAAGACCACAGACAGAGTTTTGAAGCAGTAATTACACTCGTATGACATACGGACAAGTAAACAAGCTTTAGTACACGATGCATTAATTAATTAAAGAACACCATACTGACCAATGCGCACTGATACTAACTATCAGCACCTTTACGGTAATGAAATCCGTGTAATCGCGCATTTACGTGCAAACAGTCTTGTTACTATTCTTTTTTAGTTAAAAAAGTGCGCATCACACTAAGAAAGTCATTGTAATGAAACCCGATAGACAGAGAGCAGTTGGCCCACCGGAGGCTAACTGTTGGTTTTCTTTTACTCCGGCATTTCAGATATTTCATGCTGTCGACTCCTCGTCGTTGTTTCATCTCTGTATGCGTTTGCTTTTTATGTTCTCGGATGAGTAGCGAACTAAAAAAAAATATTTTTATCATATGACGTCGCGTCTGAGAGTGTAATAACACCATGTAATATTTTCGATAATCCACTAGTGGATTAAATATGCAAATTAGCTAGATACGTCCCGTAACGTTACATGTACGACGTCCTTAACGACGTCGCGTTTACTAACGGCGGAATATTGACATTTTTGAAAACAATTGTGAATAAAATGCGTTTTAAATGTCATATGATAAATAGAATCTTGCATTCGTGCTCATGTATTATTGAATTTATTAAACTCGTTGAGGAAAAGGGATAAAATGCGAGGCACAGCCTCGCATTTTATCCCTTTTCCTCAACTCGATTAATAAATTCAATAATACATGAACACTCATGTAAGATCCTCTATGTCAATAATTTATTAAACTCGTTGAGGAAAAGAGATAAAATGCTCGGCAAAGCCTCGCATTTTATCCCTTTTCCTCAACTCGTTTAATAAATTCAATAATACATGAACACTCATGTAATATCCTCTATGTCTAAACCACGACAGAACCAAGGGCGAGGATTGTGGCTAAGTAAAATCGATCTACCCCCACTCCCACCTCCCAGCAAAACCCCTTTTTAGTGACCGTTCCAAAATAGAAGTGAATGCAATGATCAGGGATCGATACAATTAACCTACAGTTCCCATCAGATACACCAAAGGGAAAGAAGCACAAACATGAAACAACTAAACCCTAATAGAAACATCAACAGCGGAAAGCCAAAAGGACAGTTACTTTCCCACAAAATGGCCAATTGGCTATCCATCTAAAAATAATATAAGCGATACACACACTCCTCGACAAACCATAACAAAACTAAACCGCGACAGAAGAACCGCCTTGGAACGGTCAGTGAAACAAATTCCTCTGGGGTGTGGGGGTGGGGCCCAAATCGATTTTACGTGGCCACAATCCTCGCCCTTATTGCCTTCGCGATTTAGACAAATAATTGGTTCAGTCCGCATGAAGGCCTCCTAACTCACCAGTCCAACATCTCCGTGAACGCAAAAGTCAAACAACCACTGAGATGAAACAATGGTGAGGACTCGACAGCAAGAAACCACTAAAATGCTGGAGCAAAAGAAATCCAACAGTTAATCTCTGATCGGCCCGACCAAAGACAGAGTATCGGGCACCAACCAATATTACATAAAGTTAGATACTCTCTAATTCTCAGTTAGCCTTTACGCTGGAACCGTCATAGAATCTGAGGCCTGAGCTACCGGCGTACAATCAAAGAGGGAAGCAAAGTTGTCAAACGTGATTGGGTTAACTACCATGCAAGCAGTCTGTCGTATAACATTTATGTTGTACCCTATCTTTTTATATCGAAGAATGGTTTTACGAAAAGGCGGTTCTTCTGTTGTGGTTTATTATTGTTACAGTCCGTCATTGCATTTATGTAATGCTAATATCTTTTTAAAGAAATTGTCCTTTTGGCTTTCCGCTGATGACGTTTTCATTGTGGTGAAGTTGTTTTAGGTTGGTTTGTCTTTCCCTTTGGTGTCTTAGATTGCGGGTTTGTGAGGTAATTGTATCCTCTCCCGATCATTGCCTTCACTTCTATTTTACAACCGTACTTTCCCTAAAGTGTCCTCAAAACCAAAGAGTGCTTGTACTAGTTTGAATAACGCAAACCTGCATCAGAAAAATGCTATTTCAGAGCCATGCAAGATAAATTACACGGATTGTTTATCCTAATTGTAAGTTTATCAGTTACCCCCGGTATATATTGTATTGTAACATATTGACCTGATAAAGATATGATCTCAGGACAAGTGAGCTTTATCACGTCAACGTAACATTGCACTTTTATGAATGAACCGGACTACTGAAAAATGACAAAAAATGTTAATGTAACTGGGAAAAATGGCAGTATTACTTGAAAAAAAAATATCATAGGAAAAACATGGTCAGCTTATATTAAATATATAGACCACCAGAATGCTTGGACGCACTAAGGACCACCAATAACTGACCGTAAATTGCTAATTTAAGAGTGTATAAGAGGATAAACTAATAATAAGAATACCAGATTCGTGTCATTTGATATCAAGTTTATCAGGCTCGGCTTCGAGAACGCATGTAGAATCGCTCGGCAAGCCTCGCGATTCTACAAGCGTTCTCGAAGCCTTGCCTGATAAACTTGATATCAAAAGACACCAACCTGGTATTCTCTATATCTCAGATATTTGTATGGAGACGCACTAGCTGTGTCTAATCGTTCCGATGTATCATTTTTGTTTAATTATATGTCTATCTTTATTCAGAGTAAAAAGTTGGATTATCACGTATCCAAACAACATGATGCAAGCTTTTAGCTTACAATCAATATTCGCTTAACCTCAGGACCGACCCATCTCACATCCGTCAATTGCACAGGATAAAATGAGATTAGTTTTCTTACGCCAAAATCACCAATAAATCATGTCGATAAATTCATATATTCCTTCAGACTTTTCACATCAATCAGCTTATCGATCGACATTCCAATCTTTATCGGCCAAGTAGATTATTTGATATTGTATGATTAATTCGCTCTTTTGTCAATCTCGTTGTTTGGTCAGCTTATTTGAAATACTGGGAAATCTTTCATATTGTAATACGCCGCAGTTAAAGAAACTAGTGAAAATTAATACACAAACGTGACGCAAGCAGAAATAGTCTGCAACTTGAAGTGGCTTTAGGTTTCAATAGCTCGGACAGCAGCAAGCGTATTCAAAGCTGGAAAAAGTATGTTAATTCATCCTTATGGTTATACAATTTGTAATTCTGTTTTAACACTAATATCTCATTCATGTAGACAAACTTTCTAAGATAGCATTTTTCTGTTTTTATATATATTATCTATCATATTTAATGAGCCGCATTTATTCGAGACTGACTATAATCCGTCATTTCGTAAAGCTCTTTGCAAGTTTTATTAGCTATTTATTTATCAAATCTTGTACATGATAAAGTGAAAACTAGCCATCTGAACATGTTACAGAGATCAACACAGAGTTACAGTAAAATTCCTATATCAAGACCATTGAACAGTCCCAAAGGTGGTCCATGACCAGAGGTCAATGTATGCAGAAAACACAAAGAAAGAATACTGCAACCTACTAAATAGTTTATTTTTTATAGCAGAATTAGTCTTAATTTAAGCTGGTCTTAATAGCGGAATTTATTCGAGACTGACTATAATCCGTCATTTCTTAAAGCCCTTTGCATGTTTTATTAGCTATTTATTTATCAAATTTTGTAGATGATAAAGTGAAAACTAGCCATCTGAACATGTTACAGAGATCAACACAGAGTTACGGTAAAGTTCCTATATTAAGACCATTGAACAGTCCCAAAGGTGGTCCATGACCAGAGGTCAATGTATGCGGAAAACACAAAGAAAGAATACTGCAACCTACTAAATAGTTTATTTTTTGATAGCAGAATTAGTCTTAATTTTAGCTGGTCTTAATAGCGGAATTTAACTGTACATACTATTTAATTTGTCTTCTGGCATTCAATTAGGGGATAACTGTACTGAAAATTGTCATTTGGGGAGGTAAATCGGAGGTTTTACGGTCGGAAATTTCGTTTTACGGCGACGCGTCAGCGGAGCCGTAAAACGTAATTTGCGACCGTAAAACCGACGATTTACCTCCCCAAATGACAATTTTCAATACAGTTATCCCCATTCTAATGCACTTATTCGATTGTTAAGTTAAAAATTGTACTATTTTGCACAAGCCGGCAAGCGCGGTGAGCTGCGTAAAACCAAATGCCAGCCAATGAAAAGCGACGTTACGTGATGACGTCGGATTTCCGACAGCATATCGCAGAATATACTGTCGCAAATTTTTTGACGTTATCCAATCAGACGTCGCGTTACAAACGCAAGTGCATTAGAATGAAGGACATTACCAGAGCGGTGTTGGTGTAAAATAGAAGTGAAGGCAATGATCAGGAATCGATACAATTAACCCACAGCTCCCATTAGAGACACCAAAGGGAAAAAAGCACAAACATGAAACAACTAGACCTTATTAAAACATCAATAGCGGAAAGCCAATAGGACATTTACTTTCCCACATGATGGCCAATTGGCTATCCAAAAGAAAATAATATAAGCGATACACACGCTCAAAGACAATCCATAACAAAAATAAACCGCGACAGAAGAACCGCCTTGAAACGGTCAGTTAAACTAATTCCATTGGGGGGGGGGGGGGCTTATTTCCGTCGCGATTTAAACAAATATTTTGTTCAGTCCGCATGAAGGCCTCCTAAATCGGACCATGAAGCGCAGCTGTGGCTGGTTATTCTGAGTGATACATACATTTAACCTGTTGATTACAAATTTAACGTCTTGATCTAATCATATTTTGAGTAAAAACTCTTGTTACTCTTACAAAATTCCCATTCTGTAAATTGAGGAAGCTGATTAGCAGAATCGCAGAAGCGGACAGCACAAGGTCATGCGATAGTCCGAACCTATGACGCTGTATTACCCGATGTTATGTCGTTTTCATTGTTGTTTTTGAAAATAGAATAGTACTGAAATATATGCCAAATTAGTATAAACAACTGAACAAGTTTTCATGGTCAGAAGAGTTTAAGATATAAAATAAAAAAAAGAAGTGAAGGCAATGATCAGGAATCTATACAATTAACCCACAGCTCCTATCTGAGACACCAAAGGGAAAGAAACACAAACATGAAACAACAGAGCCCAATGGAAACATCAACAGCGGAAAGCCAAAAGGACAGTTACTTCCCCACAAAATGGCCAACTGGCTATCCAAAACAAAATAATATAAGTGTTACAAATACTCAAAGACAAACCGTAACACAAATAAACCGCGACAGAGGAACCGCCTTGGAACGGCTAGTGAAATGAATTCCACTGGGGGTGGGGGTTGGCATAAATCCATTTAACGTAGCCACTATCCTCGCCCTTACTTCCGTCACGATTTAGACAAATACTTGTCATGTGGAACTTCCTCAACTCTTGAACAATTAATGACCAAAATGGATACATCAATTTTGCTTTTCGAAACGAACACATTACAGATAGACAATAATAAGCCCCGATTTTATTTAGGGTATGTAAGAAGCAATGACTAAACATGTTCTGTGAAAGGGTTATCTTTTGAAAACAAGTAATACACCACAGAACTTGAAAATATAGAGTGAACAAGTTTTTCTAGGTCAGACGAGCTAGATTTTGCCAATTATGCCTCATGAGTGACCCAAAAATATTTTCACGTTTCCACAATAGAATCAATGATCCCAAAGGACAAGAAAATATAAGCTGTACTATGGTAAAGGATAGGGAGATTTTTTACGGCCGACTAACATTCCCTTAGCACCAGCTGATCATGTAGGGTGAGAAAAATATATTTAAGTGGGAAAAGGTATGTTTTCGCAACTTTTCTAATAACGATGCGATTTGGTTTCACATTGAAATTGGTGATCAGTGTTAGGGAAATCCTATGAAGGCGGAATGCCTTAAACGTCAATAGGTTGAGGCCACACATGTGACTAATTTTTCAAGCTTCCCGCTCAGGTATTTGTGCTTATATTAGAAGCCTGCATTTAGGGAAGTTTTTGTCACGGAAACCGCATGGACTAATCAACGCTCTCATTAATATACTTAACAAACATTGATAATTTAATATGACAAATTGACTTCTTGGATATATTCAGATATATTATATCATCCCACTATGCATACGAATAAAATATTCTCTCAGATTTTAACAAACTGAGGGCATACTTGGTTTGCAACCCATTTACTGTGTGCAACATTGCTTCGCTCTTTGGTTTGCATGGCGGGGCGTTGGCTTTCGGGTTCATTGAGGGCTCTGTATTAAATCCTTTGAAGAAATATAAACGCCAATGCGTAAAGTCTGAGTTCGGACCCACGTGATGCAAATGATGATATTCTTCTGTACTGGCCCAATATTGTCCCTGATTAATGATTGATGCAATTCATGCATAGTTGTTGTCAGGACCCACCGTTGAGCAGGAATTCCTCCCTTCATGTCAATTTGTTATTGTTCTTTTTTACAGAAATCTGCGTTGGAATTGAGGGCATGGAATGAATATTTTGACAGTTCTAAAGACCACCCCAAAGGATTAGTTCCGATGCAGTTCCTGTATGTTTATTGGATCTGTGTGGTATAACACATCTTGTGTGGTATTATTGTGTGTACATTCTAGTAAGTAACAGGATGTTCGAGAAGATATTTAAGTGACCGTGGCTGTTTTAGCTCGCCTAACAAAAGAAAAGGGGAGCTAGTGCCACACCCCGGCGTCTGTCGGCGCCGTCTCATTTGGTTAAAGTTTACCTGCAAACTCTTATTTGTTGTGTCTTACAAATTCAGTTTCAACTCAACAACATGAAAACAACAGTATTTTACATATTTTTTTTTTAAACCATTATCCTTTTTTATTTCGCTTAATTTGCACAGTTTTGGTTCATTGTTTCATTATCGACCCCAAATTACTAAAGGGCAAATAAAACATAATGCTGTTGTCCACGTGACTATCACTGAATTGGAAAAACCAATATTATGGTTATTTATAGAAAGTCTTGCGCTATTTTTATCGATATTACATGTAGGTCAGAGCTATTTATAAAGCCTGGTCAGGCATCGCGTGCTGTGTTTGGCAAACACCGAATACCCAGATCAAAATGTGGGGTGGAATGTGGCGTCCTCTCAGCCGGCTGCTCAGGGACTACACTGTTCGCTAAAAACTGGCATTTAATGGTGAACCGAAATAGTTAAGGCCAATGCCAGGCTGCCTACGTCGTGAAAGGAAAACAAAAACATATCTTAATATATACCGCGCTATCATGGGACGACTTTCAGAACATTCCATTCATAATACTAATAGAAATGGACGTTTACACATAGGTATGCCAAGTTATCTAACTTCTGAAGATATAAGGTTACTTTTCGCACTTCTGCCAAGAACATAAATTTTAGAACCTAGAAATGTTTTTAGAGCAAAACCTTTAAAGATGATATCTATATTAGACATACAGCATAAAATTGAAGTGAAGGCAAAGAACAGGAATCGGTACAATTAACCCACAGCTACCATCAGAGACACCAAAGGGAAAGAAACACAAACATGTAACAACAGACCTAATGGAAACATCAATAGCGGAAAGCCAAAAGGACAGTTACTTTCCCACAAAATGACCAATTGGCTATCCAACAAAATAATATCAAAATAATATAAGCGATACAAACACTCAAAGATAAACCCAGATCGGATAGTCAGTACATTGCGTCTGATCAGGGTGGGCTCTGTTCGCCATACATACAGCAACATTTTAAGAAATGATTCAGGCCCGTACGCAGACTTTAATAAAGTGGAGAGGGTTGCGAATTTCGTGTATTTTGCAGAGGGTGAAATACTGCATGAATTTGAGAGAGAGAGAGAGAGAGAGAGAGAGAGAGAGAGAGAGAGAGAGAGAGAGAGAGAGAGAGAGAGAGACTGACTGGGTGTTTATAGCATCGATAAGCGCCCCAGAACGCGTTTTAAAAATCAAATTCTGGACTGTGATCGTCCTCGTGGGCATTGGCAAAAAGTGTATAGCTAATCAGAAGCCACATAACGCGGTGTCTGATCACGTCTACTATGCTTGCTTAAAATACTGGAATTTAAGGGTTCAGCGAACAGTTCAACTTTCAGTTCAGGACTATTTCCCCAACCTACACTCAGAGACAATCGACCCACCAGTACCCTCAGTGCTTTGATTTATAACTTAATAATTTCATCTGTATTACCTCCCTTGGATTAAATTCAGCTTAAATCTCTGTCAGTGTTGGACGCTGAACAAGAAGATCTTAGCCTGCCAAGGCAAAGAGGTGCGAGTCGGACCGTCCATTCATGTAACCATATTGATTTCATCGGCGGCAGGTCTTGAGATGTCATTTCATCTAAGTAAAAGTCCCACAAATGTGGAAGCAACGTCTCCAAAATGAACTAAAACATGTTGACGCAGATATTAAACCTCAAATCAAACAAAAAACAGGCTTAAAAACAGGATTTCTTGTTCTTTTGTTCTTTGGGATACGCATTTGTTCTCTTTCAAATGATGCGGCCTGTTTAGCTCTTTTACTTTAGAATATGAGATTTTGGGGCAAAACTGCAGAACTAAAATTTCATTCTTTAAAGAAAAACTCTTTCATCACGAAAACATGCCTATATAATTTTGATCCCCTCCAACCCCACTTTTATATAGAAAAACTGGGGTTTACAGGGGGAAACCTTATTTTTCTTATTTCTGCTCTAAAATATAGATTGTGGGTACTCGTTAGAACCGCCTCGATTCTAACGAGTACCCACAATCTAAATTTTGTGCAGAAATAAGAAAAATATCACAATTTTCATCTAACACTGTATTTGTATAGGCGTGATTTCGTAATGAAACGAGATTTTTGGTTCAATGGTTCTTAGGGGTACTTTCTGGTTGTCCTTTTTATTGATGCAGTCTGTTTATCTCTTTTTCAAAAGACAATGTCATTTTTGGGGAAAAAATTGCAAAATTAAAAGTTTATATTTTTAATTTCCATAGGGCACCATAGGCGAGCTACATGTATGTTGTCTTCTGACTATTCTTGCTATTTCTTTTTAAGACCGTGCCTTTAAATTCTAGAATTAACATTCAGCTTTGCAATAGTAACCCAAGAGAAAGCTCAAAGCGCCAAAAGGCACTGAAATGACAGATTATATGAGAAATTCGTGAATATCGAGGTTTTAAATTTATTCTTTCAACCATTGCCACTTATTGGGCTAATTCAGGAGACAACGAATTGTTGATGTTTGTCTTATTTTTCCTAGAAAATAGAACTAGAATTCGTTGATGTTTGTCTTATTTTTCCTAGAAAATAGAACTAGACATCTCAGAAAATGTCAAATCCTGTTTTCTGGAAAACAAATAAGAAAACATTTTAAATTGTCGTCTGCTAAAAAAATAGCCAGTATGCAGAGCATTTAAGTTATAAGGACAAAACCTCTATTACTACTGAAGATCGTTTCGGGGAAACCAAGGTTACTGTTAAGTCCAGTGTGTTTATCAATAGAATATGGCCATGACTCATGTGTTGGGAGACTTTCGGATGAGTCTTTAAACCACGGTCCCGTCTCCGTATGACCTTAGCTGTTGGTGGGACGTGAAACCCCAAAACTCACTCACTCATGTGTTGGGCTTGACAAACAGTATTGACCGAGATCCATCACGTGAACAAGTCCGTGAAATAAAGACCCCCCTCCCCGTAAACCCCACTTTATATAGAGAAAACTGAGGTTTATGGGGGTAAACATTATTTTCCTTATTTCTGCTCCAAGACATAGGTTGTGGGTACTCGTTAGAACCGCCTCAATGAGGCGGTTCTAACGAGCACCCAAAACCTATGTTTGGAGTGTAAATAAGAAAAATATTACAAATTTTCATCAGAAAAATTACATTTTTGAGTTTTGAAAAATCCTATATAGTACACGGATGTGTTATCATAATGTGATAACGATCTACATTATTTGCTTAAAGTACTGGGACCAGTTGTTCAAAACTAACGACATCGTTAAGTAACGTATCGTTAAAACTTTGATAATTTATTATGGCAAATATACTAATATTTTTGCTGAAAAAAGTGAGCAGCTTTTGCATTTTTCAGCAAAAATACCAACATTTTAAATATTAAACTTGCTAGAACAGTCAACAATATGACCACTAACGAGCTCGTTAAGCTAACGAGGCTTTGAACAACTGGGCCCAGGTCTTTCAGGACTAAACGAAACAGTATAAGTCTCAGTTCATGACTGGCGACAAATCAATCCTTAGATGCCTCTGTTAATGTCGTCTGCTTTATATTCTTGCCAACTTACTTTTTATCCCCCGACCGAATAGGTTCGGGGGATATAGCGATCAGCCTGGCGTCCGTCCGTCCGTCTGTCCGTCCGTCCGTAGACGCAACCTTGTGATGGCCCTAACTCCTATACCCTTTGAGATTCATTTATGGTTCTTGGCACAATTGTTCACAAGGCTGAGGCGGCGTGTCATGCGCAAGAACCAGAACTCTGGATTACATACTTTTTGAGTTATCTCCCCTTTTAATAAAATAGAATGACTACTTTGTGATGGCCATAACTCCAATACCGTTTGAGGTATGTTGATGGTACCTGGCACAGTTGTTCACAAGGCTGAGACGGCGTGTCATGCACAAGAACCACAACTCTGGTTGTCGTGGTTTTTGAGTTATCTCCCCTTCCAATAAAATTGAGTGACTACCTTGTGATGGCCATAACTCCAATACCCTTTAAGATATATTGATGATACCTGACACAGTTGTTCACAAGGCCGAGACCATGTGTCATGCACAAGAACCACAACTCTGGGTGCCATGGTTTTTGAGTTATCTCCCCTGACAATATAACCTTATGATGACCATAACTCCAAAACCTTACAGATCCCCACCCCTAAACCATATATATTAGTGTTCCTTATGATAAGACACATTCATTGACACCAACCTGCCCCCCCCCCCCCCCGGATGCGCTTGGGCCTTGCCCCACCCCCTCCACTTCATAAAAGGTCCAATATCTTGGAAACCGTACAGATCCCCACCCCTAAACCATATATATTCTTGTTCCTTATGATAAGACACATTCAGTTACACTAACCTGGGGACCCCGGGATGCGCCCGGGCCATGCCCCACCCCCTCCACCACATAAAAGGCCATATATCTCAGAAACCGTTTAGACCCCCACCCCTTAACCATATATATTTTTGTTCTTTATGATAAGATGCATTCATCGACACCAACCTATGGGCTCCCGGGATGCGCCGGGGCCTTGCCCCACCCCCTCCACTTCATAAAAGGCCCAATATCTGGGAAACCTTACAGATCCCCACCCCTAAACCATATATATTATTGTTCCTTACGATAAGACACATTCAATGACACCAACCTGGAGCCCCCCCCCTGGGATGGGTCAGGGCCCTGGCCCACCCCCTCCACTTCATAAAAGGCCATATATCTGAGAAACCATTCAGATCCCCAACTCAAAACCATATATATTTTTGTTTCTTATGATAAGACGCATTCAGAGATACCAACCTAGGGGTCCCCGGGATGCGCCATTGCCCCACCCCTCCACTTCATAAAAGGCAATATATCTCGGCAACCTTTCAGATCCCCACCAGAAAACTATATATATTCTTGTTTCTTATGATAAGACGCATTCAGTTACACCAAACTGGGGGTCCTCTGGGATGTGCCCGGGCCATGTCCTACCCCCTCCACTCCATAAAAGGCCCCAAATTCTCAGAAACCGTTCAGATCCCCATCCCTTATCCATATATATTCTTGTTCTTTATGATAAGACGCATTCAATGAGTCCAACCTAGGGGTCTTCAGGGGTGTGCTGGGGCCATGCCCCACCCTGCCACTCCATAAAAGGCTATAAATCTCAGAAACCTATCAGATTCCGACCCCTAAACCATATATACATTCTTGTTTTTTATGATTAAACACATTCAGAGACACCAACCTGGGGGTCTCTTGGGATGTGCCCGGGCCATTCCCCATCCCCTCCACTTCATAAAAGGCCAAATATATCAGAAACCGTTAAGATCCCCGCCCCCACCCATAAACCATATATTTTCTTGTTCCTTATGATAAGATGCATTTAATTATATCAAATTGGGCTCTGTTGGGTCATCTCCAACCCCTCCACTTCATAAAAGGCCTAATATTTCAGATACAGAGTCCTCATGAAATGGGGGTTCATTTGGGAGACTTTATAATCAATAAATTAAAACCATACATGGCTGCCAGTGGGCAGTGCCTGCCTGAGCTCTGGTGAGCATCGTGGCCCATGGGCCTCTTGTTTCGTTATCTCCCCTGACACTATAATCTTGTAATGGCCGTAACTGCAATACTTTTGTGATATATTGCTGGTTTAATTCTGGTGCACTTTCTATTGGTGAACAATCCTCTGAAGGCCATATTGGCTTTTGGTCGGGGGATTTGCCATCTCTTCCGATGGCTATTTTTGCATGTAGGAAACAGTGCGGACGCTGATCAAACTGCTCCTAAAGGAACTGTCTGGTTTGCAATAATGACTTTTAACGTTACCAGCAGACAACAAAGCAGTTCCTAAAGCGTTTATCGGATGCAGAAGAAGCCAACCGAAGCCCTTTGACGAACCTCACCGGAAACTATACCCGTCAGTGCCAATCGTCCCATTACCGGGACATTCGGAAACATTTAAGATCCTGATCAGAAGCCGCCGAATGAGGCATCTGATCGGTGTCTTCATTGGTTGCTTAAAGTACGGAACCGATTAAAAAAACTTACAACTTACAGAATAAACGTGACAACACACATTTTGGTAACAAAGGTGGACTACCATGTTCGATGTCGGTCAGTAAAGGGTTGTTAAACCAATTTTATTTGCGACTACTTGGAATTCGTACTTATAAACGCTATTTTACCCTTTCAGCCCTGTCGACCGGTGCAAACCTTGTAGATCCAGATGAGACGGCACGTAAAGAGTAGTCTTGCCAGGATCTACATGTACACTGTTTGCCATTATGTCAATGAACTGGAAGAAAGAACCTTTCAACAAGCACAAATACACCCAAGAGTCCTGTTCTGAAACACAGGGGAGTAGGGTGAAGTCTCGAATGTAGGTTATATAAATAATGTTTATTCAAGGCATTTGCGAACTTAAATCAATATATGTATACATTTGCGCGAGAAAATGTTCTAACTTATCTAATATATATGATTTGAGCGAAACTGCGCTAAAATTGAAAGCAAGCCGGACTACCTTTTTTGCGCGGACTCAGTTTCAGCAGTATTGAGTCAAAGCCGGAAGTTAGTTAGCAAACGACTGGGACAGCTAGATCTGTCATTAAAATTGACCAGGCTATACAACAATCAAAGAAAACAGGCAACATAAACCATAAAAAGAATATGAAAATTAGAAGTGAAGGCCATGAAGAGAGACTAAGTGACTAGAAGGCACGCACTTAAATACAACTGAAGTCCAGTTAACCCTTATCATCACGTGAACAAGTCCGTGAAATGAAGACCCACCTATACCCCACTTTATATAGAGAAAACTGGGGTTTACCGGGGTATAAATTATTTTTCTTATTTTTGCTCAAAGACATAGGTTGTGGGTACTCTTTAGAACCGCCTCAATGAGGCGGTTCTAACGAGCACCCACAACCTATGTTTGCAGTATTTTTACGAACAATATCACGGATTTTCATCAGAAAAGTAGCCATTTTGGAGATGTGAAAAAAATGCACTATCTCACATGGGTGTGTTATCGTAATGTCCCACTGAACACAACAAACACTTCCATTGCAAACATTGAAGATCCAGATCAGATGGCTTCAGAAGCCATCTTATCAGGATCTACACTGTCACGCATTTTATGAATTGAACAAATACATTAAATAAAGTAATTTGGTTGGTTGATAGTCAGTTATGGGTGTGGCTTAATTAATTTATTCGCCGGGATAAGGGTTAAAAACAGAAGGGAAGGCAAAGATCAGGAATCGATACAAATAAACTACAGCTCCAATCAGAGATACCAAAGAGAAATAAGCATAAACATGAAATAACTAGACCCAAATGGAAGCATCAATAGCGGAAAGCCAAAGGGACAGTTACTTACCCACAAAATGGCGAATTGGTTATCCAAAACAAAATATATAAGCGATAACGCAATCAAAGACAAGCCATAACAAAAATAGACCGCGACAGAAGAACCGCCTTGGAACTGTCAGTGTTAAAAGAATGGGGTGGGGTGGGGGAGGGGAGGGGCTTAAATCTATTTTACGCGGCCGCAATCCTCGCCCTTACTTCCGTCGCGATTTAGACAAATACTTTAATAAGTCCGCATGAAGTCTTCCTAGCTTATCAGTGCAGCATCTCCGAGAACACAAAAATCAAACAAACTCAGAGATGAAACAACGGTGAGGACTCGACAGCAAGAAACCACTGAAATGCTAGAGCAAAAGAAAACCAACCGTTAAACTCCGATGGGCTCAACCAGAGAAAGTATAAAAAACTGCAAAGAAACGGCGGCCTTGAGTAAAATACACAGGGATGTAACTCCCGAGTTTACGAAATTTCAACCCTCGCTCTTAAGGGGAATGGGAACACCGGATTTTTTCTGTATGTTTTCAAAGGAAGACAACATTCGGAACTTTCTGTTCGCTTTTCTATAAGCCCTGTCCCAAGAAAAAGGAGTCTACTCGTAAAGGAATGATTCTTGCTCATCGGGAGCAAAATCTTTCCTTTTATAGTTGACCCGTTTTGATATGGGAGACAAAAATACTTCTGCAGGAGTTACCTCCCCTGAAGATGTATCCATTCCCCTTAATTCGAATGTTTTGTCAATCAGTATTCACCATATTTGCATTGTTTGCTGGCTCCCAGCTTGCACATTGTCAATATTGGAACACATGTAACCAGACCCCCCTGACCTTTAAAGGTCAGGGGGGTCTGGTTAGCTGTTTTTCCAACACTGATAACCTTCCGACTAGCAACCAGCAGATAATGCAAATAAGGTAAATAAGAATATAACGGAAGGTCCAAACCACAACATCATGCCCCTCTCTTTAAATGTTCAGGATGAGGTCAATCGCTGTTTAACGGAACAGCAAAACACACACAAAAAAATACGCACACCAATTACACGACGGAACTGCAAAGGAAAACTGTTGGTGCGCCAAAATCCGTACCATGCGAAATTTCACCCTCGATGTCAGTTCCAATGCAGTTTCTAACATAATAGCAATAACAAATGAATCCCAACAGAGACGACCCATCTAATCAGGGATTCATTACAACATACAATTTAAAAAGTTTGTGCAATGAGTTCGTGAATCAGTCTTGAGGACTCAACGGTAATCTGTCGTCTGAACAGTGAAAAACACATAGAGTCAATCACACGCCGTGAAATATCTGGTTCCACCCACTTAACCCACGTCCTACTGAATAAATTAATTTTGCCACACCACTTTCTGAGTATCAGCCAGTCCAAATACTTGATATAAAATTTCATAAAAATTCAGCAACTAATTGATGAACAGCTTCGATTCTGATAACATGACTATCGAGATCAGTATCTACCCTGTTTGCAAAGGGAGGGGGCTGTCGTTTGCAGAAAGGGTGAGGATTAATCATTGTTTTAAGAGAATGATCGTTTTTCTTGTACCTCAGTGATAATAGATTCCTCCTAATCAGAGCAGTAAAATGAGTTTTTAAGAAAACATTATATAATTTCCCTGTATGTGTCAACATCACCTATAGAACTGTTCACACCATTCTTTAGCGGCCCCCGCCCATCGGGGCTTGAAGAAATATATGGGCTGCATGATGCTTTCAAGTAGAGCTGAAACCGACCCGCACACGAATACTGGTAAACCGATTAGAGGATCTAAGCCTGCCCAGGCAAAGCGGTGCGAGTCGGTCCGTCCATGCTTATAAACACTATTGGTTCTATTGGGCGGCAGGGCTTGAGATGTCATTTCATCTCTATGTCTGGTAAAAGTCCCACAAAATTGGAAGCAACGTCTCCAAAATGACCTTTTCAGTGTTGACGGGGACGTTAAATATGTTCTAGAAAGGGTTATCCTTTGGAAGCAAGGAATACACCACAGAACTGGAAAATATGGAGTGTACATGTTTTCTGAGCCAGACTAGCTAGTTTCGGCCATTTAGGCCTCATCAGTGACCCTCAAATATTTTCAAAATTCCACAATGGAATCAATGATCCCAAAGGACAAGAAAATACAAACTACACTATGATGTAGGGCAGAGTGACTTTAAACCTCAAACAAACAAACAAACAAACAAACCATTCTTTACACCTAGACGAGAAGCCACAGGTAAACCAAAAGTAAACTATACTGTTTACAGCCCCCCGCACATTGGGGCTTGAAGAAATAAATGGGCTCGTGATGCTTCCACGCAGAGTTGAAACCGACCGCGAATAAGTACTGGTAAACCGCTTAGAGGATCTAAGTCTGTCCAGGTAAATCGGTGCGAGCCGGACCGTCCATGGTTATAAACCCTATTGGTTTCATTGGGCGACAGGGCTTGAGTTGTCATTATAGCCCCGCTTTGAAAAAGTGGGGGCTATATTGGATTTGGCTTGTCCGGAATTCCGTCTGTCTGTCTGTCTGTAATATTTGATAGTGGGTACCTTGTTACCGCAACTCCTCTTACAGTTCTAGGTCAATCCTTTTGAAACTTTACAGGTGTTTTCATATAGGTCTGAAGATGTGCATATTCTTTTTTCATTATCCTTAAATAATTTTTTTCACTTATTTCACCTTTTTTAACTTAGACAATTTTTGAGATCTACTAATGTTAAAATGTATAGGGAGTAGCTACCTTGTTACCGCAACTCCTCTTACAGTTCTAGGTCAATCCTTTTGAAACTTTACAGGTGTTTTCATATAGGTCTGAAGATGTGCATATTTTTTTTTTCATTATCCTTAAATAATTTTTTTCGCTTATTTCACCTTTTTTAACTTAGACAATTTTTGAGATCTACCAATGTTAAAATGTATAGGGAGTAGCTACCTTGTTACCGCAACTCCTCTTACAGTTCTAGGTCATTCCTTTTGAAACTTTACAGGTGTTTTCATATAGTTCTGAAGATGTGCATATTCTTTTTTCATTATCCTTAAATATTTTTTTTTTTACTTATTTCACCTTTTTTAACTTAGACAATTTTTGAGATCTACTAATGTTAAAATGTATAGGGAGTAGCTACCTTGTTACCGCAACTTCTCTTACAGTTCTAGGTCAATCCTTTTGAAACTTTACAGGTGTTTTCATATAGGTCTGAAGATGTGCATATTTTTTTTTTTCATTATCCTTAAATAATTTTTTACTTATTTCACCTTTTTTAACTTAGACAATTTTTGAGATCTACTAATGTTAAAATGTATAGGGAGTAGCTACCTTGTTACCGCAACTCCTCTAACAGTTCTAGGTCAATCCCTTTGAAATTTTACAGGTGTTTTCATATAGGTCTGAAGATGTGCATATTCTTTTTTCATTATCCTTAAATAATTTTTTTCATTTATTTCACCTTTTTTAACTTAGACAATTTTTGAGATCTACTAATGTTAAAATGTATAGGGAGTAGCTACCTTGTTACCGCAACTCCTCTTACAGTTCTAGGCCAATCCTTTTGAAACTTTACAGGTGTTTTCATATAGGTCTGAAGATGTGCATATTTTTTTTCATTATCCTTAAATAATTTTTTTCACTTATTTCACCTTTTTTAACTTAGACAATTTTTGAGATCTACTAATGTTAAAATGTATAGGGAGTAGCTGCCTTGTGACCACAACTCCTCTTACAGTTCTAGGTCAATCCTTTTGAAACTTAACAGGTGTTTTCATATAGGTCTGAAGATGTGCATGTGCTTTTTTCATTATCCAAAACTTATTTTTTAACTTAGACTGTTTTTCAGAGCTAATAAGGCGTAGGTACCTTGTTAGGGATTTAACCCTCTCACAAGTCTTTACCTTTAATTCATGAGTCTTTCTCCTCTGACAGGGCTATAGCGGGGCTATAGTCAGATCCTCTGACAGTTCTAGTTCCATCTCAATGTCAGGTAAAAGTCCCACATGAATGGAAACAACGTCTCCAAAATGTCCTATACAGTGTTGACGGGGACGTTTAACCTCCAATCAAACAAAACTATGCTGTTTAATTAAGCAATGGTTAACTCCGCAGTTGACTACAAGTTAAACGCCTTGTCTAACTGTTGACTAATAGTTGAATCAGTTGAATATTAGTACAGGGTGCTGCTTCAATAATTTGAATATTACTATATGGTGTTTCAATAAGCGTTTGATCAAGCACCACAATACCTAGGGTGTTTAAAGAAGCCTGTTCACAAGCATGTGTAACTAGCTGACATCGCCCTGGGCGCTTTAGCATTTTGGATTCAGGAAATAAAATTCTTTTCCATGCCAAGACGGTACCATCACGTGAGCAAGTCCGTAAAATGAAGACTCTCCACTTAAACCCCACATTATTTTTCCTTATTTCTGCTCCAGGATATAGGTTGTCGGTTTTCGTTCGAACCGCCTCACTGAGCGGTTCTACCGAGCACCCTACACCTATGTTTTGAACATTTATAACAAAAATGGCAAGGATTTTCATCAGAAAAGTAACCATTTTGGAGATGTGTAAAATGCGCTTTGTCACACGGGTGAGTTATCGTAATGCTGGAATATGACCAAAATGCAAACTCATATTCATTCAAACGAACAAAAGAGCTTGTTTTCAAATAAGTACATAAATTTGTTTGTTTTGGAGTTAAACGCCCCGGTCAATACTATACATCTATTTCGAGCAGTCAGTTAATCTAACCATATTTTTTTCTTGGCCGGCTTAATTAAAGCGACTGAACTGAACAATGCACATTCCAATGCATATAACTGACAAATGTCTTTCTAGAAAAAAAGCTGCCAGGTAAATAATGATCGTAGAAAATATTTCTTGAGGGAATTTCCTCGAAGGAATGCTGTTGTACTCGAATGCACAACATCCGACTGAACTACCAGACACAGCCTTTCTATATTTCTGTTGCGTTTACAGCGTATAATCAAATTTAAATATTAATGCTTCGAATCTTATTTTGCAGATGCCTCAGCTTCACAGATAACAACATCAAATACAACGATACCACATTTTGAAAAGAACCAACAGCAGATTAGTATGAATGCGATGGAAGTTTTCTAGACCAGGACAGTTGTAAAAAATGCATGTTTAAAGCTATTGATATTTTACAAGACACATCATATATACCATGATACATTACTCAGAGTGTGTTCTCATGTATAATGTTTTTGTATGAACCAGCTGGTACACAATCAGGTGATCCACCAAACACACGGTCAGCAACTAGTCTTTATGATAGCAATTTAACTCTGACAAACACCACGCTATTAGAAAATAAATATTTCATTGATACAGACGCTTCAATCTCGACGTATGTGTCACGCTACTATTTTGTCAATCTTACACGAGGAACAATGACGACCAATAAAGCGGATTCTGTAGTGGGCACAATGAAAACAGCTGACATTCCACACAATCAAATAATGCTGCTGATTTTACTTGCTATATTTACAACAATTAGTTTATCACTCACTGTTGCCGTAATTGTGTTTTGTAGGAAGAAAAATACAGTGTCTATATTACAAAAATGTGAACAAGAATCGGATGTTGAAATGGACGATATGCCAACCGAAATCGAAAATAGTGATACTGACTCAGAGGAAGTAACAACGCTCTTTGGAGTGAAACGCTCAGAAACTTATCCAGGTTCATCCAAATATTCTGCTAAGGCTAAATCAGAAAGCAGTTCTCTTCTGTCGGATAAAGTAGAAATACGTTCAAAATCGTTAATGCTTCTTCTTATAAAATCAGATCATTGTTCAAAGGGTGTCATATTTTCAGATAAGCGAAATGATAAGAATAAGAAAATACTTCGATTGAAAACAGTTCCGGCTCAACAGAAGTGTCGGAATTTACTTAAGAATCCTCGGACACAACCGAACACCGATTGCCAATTCGGAAGTGTATCCAACACGTATATTCCAGCAACATCAAAACAAAAATATATTATACAAACGACAGTCGAAAATACTTCTTTGGAACAGAATAATGAATATAGCCAATCAACTAGTGACACTGCTACTGCAATTCCAGTGGTTAAAGAAGCAGACATACACGAGCTTTTAAAACAGGATGAAAACTCTTACGACATCCACGGGCAAGTAGAAAAGTTGTAAAGGCTATCGGAATAAAGATACAGTATTGGTGTCAGGACTTTTTTCCTCAAAGAAGCCACATTTCTTCACAATTGTTTCATTAATTTCACTGCACACCCTTATAACTGCTCTCAAAGCAGATTAGACAGAGCATCTAGCTTCAGCCTAAGTATACTATCTTCGGCACGTTCATTCTAGGTAGGGCATTTCTAAATCTGATCGATTCAAATCTAGGGTTCTCTGAGGTCTTGGAGTTCTCTAAAACGGAATGTTTAGAATAACTGTCAGTAATGAATTCTTGCAATTAACTGGATGCGACCCATCAGTCCTAAGTATGGTGTTTGGACATGATAACACCAATTTAATGACTATCACTCGCAACAGTTTACATCAGCAATATTAGCTGTTGGAATTAGCAAATCAGACAGTAGGAACAAGCTGATGCTATACCTGAAAGCTCTCGTATGATGGTGCTACTTGCTGCTGCACATTTATTCACTATTGTATATGACAGTCATCATGAAAATACGTGTATATTTTATTCTGACCCCCATGAACCCACTTGTATATAGACAGGGGTAAACCGTATTTATCTTATTTCTTCTCTAAAATATATGTTGTGGGTACTCGTTAGAACCGCCTCGATGAGGCGGTTCTTACGTGTAACAACATTCTACATTTCGAGCAGAAATAAGAAAAATACCACACGTTTTTGTCTAAAATTCTCATTTTTTGGCGGTTAAGTTATAGGCGTGTTTTAGTAATGAAAGACCACGTTTCTACAGTCTACTATCATTCGAATGTACGACTTGCACGCTAATTCGGTTATTGAAATATTAGAACGACCTTTTCGATCAGCTTGTTTGCATGATTCGGTTGCATTTAAAGCAAACTTCGTTTCCAACGTAATTATTACGTGTCGTTAATCCTAAAATCGTTTACAAACTTTTTCGGTCAATATTCGATTACGGCAATGTAACGAAAACTATCAATAACGATGACAATTGTTCAGTAGAATGCATATATTCAGAATCCTTTACTAGAGTCAAAACAAGTATAAGGCAACTTCAGTGCATAGCTTATCTATAAAAGTTGCAAAATGAACCGTATATACCATTTCCCTGCCATGTTACTCCGTAACATTGTATCATTAGGTCCGGGGAACATTCGTTCACCTGTTCCCCATATTCTGTGACCCTCTGTAGTGTTCAATCGAAAATTCTGACACTTAAGGATGAATTAAAGTCAGAAATTGAGTACAGGCTTCGAAAGGTTTTACCACGAGCCATGGTTTTGATATTAAGTAACTCATACCTTTATTTGTCGTATTAAGCCCACGCGTGAACCATATTAAATTTGTAAAGCTTCTTCGATGTTTCTGTGTGTGTTGTGTCTTTCAGACGTGTTAGCGTATTAACACTTACTTTTATTTTTTTTCGAAACGAAACCAATCCATTCAAACGACAATAGCGACGAGACAAATGTTAGTGCGGGCAAGTGCTACAGGTGTCTATGTTTGATTTGATTGGTAATTTGTTGTATATTTGATATGATATTTGCCTATTTGTTTGTGTTGAGGTTTTACGTTCCCGTCAAAACTATTTAGGTCTCTTTGGAGACGTTGCTTCCACTGTTGTTGTACTTTTAGCCGCACTCGACATATCAAATGACATCTCAAAATGATCAGGAATTGATAGGATTACCTCACACCTCTTATCCAAGACATCAAAGTGGAAGAATCACGAACATAAATCAACATCACTATAATGAAAACGTCACAAGCGAAGAACCAAAAGAACAGTTACTTTCCTACAAAATGGCCAAAAGGCTATCCAAAATAATAATAAATTACCAAAACACATGAAAAGACGAACTATAACAATAAGAAACCACGACAGAAGAACCGCGTTGGAATGGTCAGTAAATTGTTTTACTGAGGACATGAATTGAATTACGTGGCCACAGTCCTCGTCCTAGGTTCTGTGGTAGTTTAGACAATTGTTTTGCCTCAGTTAAGTTGAAACTTGACTAGAGGCATAAGGGCAACATGTAAATTTGGAATTGCTAAAATTGCACGGTCCAATATCCAAATTGCCACAAAGGCAGTCATTGTGCAAATATTAAAAATAGAAGTGGAGGCAATGATCAGGAATCGATACAATCAACCCACAGCTCCCATCTGTCCTTTTGGCTTTCCGCTATTGATGTTTCCATTAGGGTCTGTTGTTTCATGTTTGTGTTTCTTTCCCTTTGGTGTCTCTGATGGGAGCTGTGGGTTAATTGTATCCATTCCTGATCATTGATCATTGCCTCCACTTCTATTTCCCATCCTAAATCTTTTGAATTCAAGAGGAGCGGAGCCTGATAATTCCTGGGTTCGATCTTTCCTGATCTAACTGGTGGTTTTCGTTTGTTCTGAAGTCGGATTTTTATTGAGTCCTTTATCCTGATTCATACTTGTATGAATCTATACAATAATCGTTTCCTGTGTACAGTCGAACTTCAATGGCTCGAACACCTTTGGGACCTCGAAAATCTGTTCGAGACAGGGGTAGTTCGAGCCACTGAGGGTTACTGTCAGGAGGCATAACGAGATACTTTTAGACATCTTTTCGGTGTTCTATAATGAATATGTATGCTGTGCGTTCTCATTAGAATCGCCTCATCGAGGCGATTCTAATGAGTACACACAGCATACATTTGCAAGATTAAAGACTAAAATCTCCTTAATTATCCCCCACTATTTCTTATGTGGAGGATTTCGCTAAAGGGGCTCAGGAATGGGTTCGACACATCCATGGTTAACGAGCCATCGGTGTTCGAGCCATCGAAGTTCTACTGTATTATAAATCACTCGAAGTAGAAGTGAAGGCAATGATCAGGAATGGATACAATCAACCCACAGCTCCAATCAGAGACACCAAAGGTAAAGAAGCACAAACACGAAACAACAGACCTAATGGAAACATCAATAGCGGAAAGCCAAAAGGACTGTTACTTTCCCACAAAATGGCTAATAGGCTATCCAAAATAAAATAATATAAGCATCACAAACACAAACCATAACAAAAATAAACCGCGACAGAAGAAGCACCTTGAAACGAATTCCACTTGGGGGTGGGGGGGGGGGGATTAAATCGATTTTACGTGGCCACAATCCTCGCCCTTACTTCCGTCGCGATTTAGACAAATAAATTGTTCAGTCCGCATGAAGGCCTCCTAACTCATCAGTGCAACATCTCCGTGAACACAAAAAAAATCAAACAACCACAGAGATGAAACAACGGTGAGGACTCGACAGCAAAAAACCACTGAAATGCTTGAGTAAAAGCAAACCAACAGTTAGACTCCGAAAGCCTCCCTGCGGATCAATTTGATATGGGCCCCGTCAAGCGATTTTGGTACTTATCGCCTATGCGAGCAGCGAAGGTTCAGGCGAGCCTGCGCATCCGCGCAGTCTCGCCAGAACCTTCGCTGCTCGCCCATACAAGCAGTGAATCAAGAGGAACCTTCAGACAGAAAGCCATATCCCTGACCCCTCTGAATGGCTGGGCATGCGCAGTTAAAATTTGTCATGACGGAATGCTCGAAGACACAAAATCGCTTGGCGGGGCTCATATTATGTTTGATACTGCACTGGAACTGAGGTCCAAGGTTGAAATTTAATAAACCCCGAAGCTGAAGCCCCTCCCCCCGAGTAGTTTTCCTACTGACCGTCTCATGGCGTTCGTGCGTTTGCAGTGTCATATTTGTGTATAAGCTTTGCGCCGTTGGTTCCTGTTTCGTCTGATATTTTTGTGTGTGCCGCCATGTCGCTTACTTTCTTTAGCTGACTTGAGATGGCTTCGTTTCTTTTATTGTGGCCATTCCTGAGTGAATTTTTTCTTACCATTACAAGAACACGCCTATAGAAATACACTGTGAACTTTACCGCCGAAGTAAATGAAATTTTAAGATAAAAAATCATGATATTTTTCTTATTTCTGCTCAAAATATAGATTGATGGTGCTCGTTAGAACCGCCTCGTCGAGGCGGTTCTAACGACCACCCACAATATTTATTTTAGATCAGAAATAAGAAAAAAATAAGGTTTGCCCCTGTATACCCTAGTTGTACTGTATAAAAGTGGGGTTCAAGGGGGTTAAAATTATATAGGCGTGTTTTCATGATGCTTGTTTACTAAATCGAAACAAAATTTTAAAGAAAATAAAAAACTAAAAGGTTGCCTTAGGAAACAAACAACACATTAAAGAACGAAAATTGGAGACTATGTTTTAATGAGTGTCTTCATTCACAGCAATGTATATTGCAATGCTGCATACGCCTCCTAGCAGCGACTTAAGCGATATTCGATTCACAAATTAATCAGAATGGGCTCAATGATCCCAAAGGAAAAAAAATATAAGCTGCACTATAATGAAGCACGGGGAGACTTTTTACGGCCGCTACACGGCACTTAACACCAGCTACAGGGAGGTAAAATAAAGCCAGTACTTGTAACAGCATATCTGAAAATAACAATCCACTGCAGATACACAGATTGTTTAAAATAGAAGTGAAGGTAGTGATCAGGAATCGATACAATTAACACACAGTTTCCACCAGAGACACCAAAGGGAGAGAAGCACAAACATGAAACAACTAGACCCTAATGGAAACATTAACAGCGAAAAGCCAAAAGGACAGTTACTTTCCTTGGGCCCCCGCCAATCGGGGCTTGCAGAAATTTTTTTTTTTTTTTGTTTGATTTGAGGTTTAACGTTCACGTCAACACTGTAAAGGTCATTTTGGAGACGTTGCTTCCAATTCTGTGGGACTTTTACCCGACATTGAGATGAAATGACATCTCAAGCCCTGTCGCCCAATGAAACCAATAGGGTTTATAAGCATGGACGGGCCTGAGCATCCAGCTCTGTGTGGACGCATCATGCACCCCGTCTATTTCTTCAAGCCCCGATGGGCGGGGGCGAGCTTGAAGTAATAGATGAGCTGCATGATGCTTTCACGCAGAGCTGAAGCCGACCCGCAAACGAGTACTGGAAAACCCCTTAGAGGATCTAAGCCTGCCCAGGCAAAGCGGTGCGAGTCTGAACCGTCCATGCTTATAAACCTTATTGGTTTCATTCGGCGGCAGGGCTTGAGATATCATTTCATCTCAATGTCGGGTAAAAGTCCCACAAAGTTAGAAGCAACGTTAATGACCTTTACAGTGTTGACGGGGACGTTAAATCTCAAATCAAACAAAGACAGTTACTTTTCCACAAAATGACCAATTGGCTATCCAAACCAAAATACTATAAGCAATACACATACTCAGACAAACCATAACAAAAATAAACCACGACAGAAGGACCGCCTTGGAACGGTCAGTGAAACGAATTCCACTGGGGGGGGGGGGGCTTAAATTGATTTTACGTGGCCACAAACCTCGCCCTTATTTCCGTCGCGAGTTAGGCAAATAATTTGTTCAGTCCGCAAGAAGACCTCCTAACTCATCGGTGCAACATCTCCGTTAACACAAAAATCAAACAACAACAGAGATGAAACAACGGTCAGGACTCGACAGCAAGAAACCACTGAAATCCTGGAGCACTTAAATGCTGGAGCAAGAGAAAACCAACAGTTAGACTCCGATTGGCCCGACCAGAGACAGAGCATCAGGCACCAACAAACATTACATAAAATTAGATACTCTCTAATTCTCAGTAAGCCTTTACGCTGGAACCGTCATAGAATCTGAGGCCTGACCCACCGCCGTGAAGCAAAGTTGTCAACCGTGACTGCGTTAACTACCATGCATGTAGTCTGTCGTATAACAATTATGTAGTCCCCTATCATTTTATATCGACTTTTTTAGCTCACCAGAGCCGAAGGCTCCGAGGGAGCTTATAGGATAGGTAGTTGTCCGTCATCGTCGTCTGCGTCTGCGTCGTCGTCTGGTGTCAAGACTTTCAAACGACATCTACTCTGAAGCCACTGGGCCGATTCAGCCCAAATTTCATCCTTGGGCTGGGGATTGAAAATGAAAAACGGCTGATTAGTTTGGTTGTTAGGGCAGCATATAGCCCCCATAGACTTTCAATGGGAAAAACTAAAAAAAAAAAACTTCTGCTCTAAAAGCACAAGGCCCAGAGCTTAGATATTTAGTATGTAACAACGTCAAGTGGTCATCTATATAAAACCTGTCAAGCATGCCCATGGGGTCTAAATTGGCCATGCCCCAGAGCTCCTTAGTTTCCATAGACCTATAATTGGATAAAAAAGCTTCAAAAATCTTCTACTCCGAAACCATAAAGCCCATAGTTAAGATATTTAGTATGTAGCAACGTAATATGGTCACCTACATACATCCTGCCAATCGTGTCCCTGGGGTCAGAATTGGCCACGCCCCGGGGCTCATAAGCTCCCATACACTTACAATGGGAAAAACTTAGAGCTTATATATTCAGTATGTAGCAACGTCGAGTGGTCCCCTACATAAATCCTGCCAATCATGCCCCTGAGGTCTGAATTGGCCACGCCCCGGGGCTCCTTAGCTTCCATAGACTTTCAATGGGGAAAAACGCTTCAAATATCTTATTCTCCAAGACCATAAAGCCCATAGCTAAGATATTTAGTTTGTAGCAACGTAATATGGTCACCTACATAAATCCTGCCAACCAAGCCCCTAGAGTCAGAATTGGCCACGCCCAGGAGTTCATAAGCTTCCATAGACTTACAATGGGAAAAGTTAGAAAATCTTCTTCTCTGAAACCACAAGGCCCAGAGCTTAGATATTCAGTATGTAGCAACGTCGAGTGGTCCTCTACATAAATCCTGCCATTCAAGCCCCTGGGTTCTAAATTGGCCACGCCCCGGGGCTCCTTAACTTCCATAGGCTTATTATGGGGAAAAAGCTTAAAAAATCTTCTCCGAAACCATAAAGCCCATCGCTAAGATATTTAGTATGTAGCAACGTAATATGGTCACCTACATAAATCCTGCCAATCATGACCCTGGGGTTAGAATTGGCGACAGGCCCTCTTGCCATTGAAAACCAAAATAAAAATAAAATGAAAAATAAATAAAAGAAAAATAATTAAAAATGGTCTCCTTATAAGCAATATGCCCTATGAGGCTAAGACTTTATGGAAATATTCAACATATTTGCCTTCACACGTTTTGTGTTGGCTCTTTAGTTTGGTTGCTACGTTAAGAGTTTCCATAGACTTATAATAGGGAAAATTGAAAAATGACATTTATATCTTTAAGATTTTTTTTCAAACTGTCATAGAGATGTTCCTTATACAATATTGTATCTGCCGTATTATTTTTGGCCTATTGGTTGCCACAGATGGGCAGTTGTCAATCGTCATCTTGCAATGGCAGTTGTCAATTGTCATCTGTTGTCTTGAAATAACACATTCAAGCGACATCAGACCTCTGCAGCCACTAGGCTGTTCGGGCCCAAATTTTATCTGTAGCGTTCTTGGGCGCAGGGCATTCAGGGTTTATTAAAATACAAATCTGCCAGTGGGCAATGCCCCTATGAGATCTGGTGAGCATAGTGGCCCATGGGCCCCTTGTTTATTCATTTTGAACTGCCGTGTATACATAAATAAATGTCAAGTTTGTAACAGACCAAAGTTTGAAAGAACAAGCGAATTCTAGCTAACTTTGAAAGTTGGTGTACCTTAATTTATCGGTGCCCCCTAGATGCAGTAAATTGAATTGTTCTAAACCTTAAATGGTGTGGTATGGTTTGCTGAGTGAGAAATATTCGCTAGTATTACATTGTTACAGTTTACAAAAAAGTGATAAAAGCTGGATGGTCAATTCGAACTTTTGGCTAGTTTATTATACATCGTATAGTAGTCGCAGATAAGATTGACTAGGCGGGGCTATTTAGGTGTTGTCAATATATGCCAAATTCGCTGAGTCCACCAGAAGATTCGGTAGAGTGCCTTTCGCAAGCTTTCTGCAAGCGGCCAATTGCCCATATACGCCACAGCTTTGTTTGTGTTACAGCTGAATTCACACAATCTAGTGACTTGGTTTACCTTTTTGTTAATAGATCATTCCAAAGGCAGGTGCAAACGATACCTCCGCCTAGTCAGTTTAATCTGCGACTACTATACCCAGTGAAGAAGCAAACAATATTTACACAGATTGAGAACTTTGATAAACCCTTTTTGTACCAAATGGAATCTTCCACCTTTTATATAACATGAGTCCATTTCAAAATTTAGGGGTATCAGTTTTTGTGTTCTTCAAAATTTGTTATGAAAATAGCAGAACTTTTCGTAAAACAGTGTA
Source organism: Lucinisca nassula (assembly GCA_963580285.1). Taxonomy (NCBI): domain Eukaryota; kingdom Metazoa; phylum Mollusca; class Bivalvia; order Lucinida; family Lucinidae; genus Lucinisca; species Lucinisca nassula. Next base: position 47,561,005 of record OY757025.1, on the reverse strand, counting down.
GGCCCTGATCAGACGCCGCGTTCTGCGGCGTCTGATCTGGGCCTGCACTGTTTGCCAAGCTACCCGTTTTGGGGTTTCTGTTGCTAAATGGGTTAATTAGATAATGTACTAGCGGATAAAAATCATTGATAAAAACGTATTTTAAGAGCCAAGGGCGGGAGTATGTATGAACAGCTGAAATTCAGAGCTAGTATTATGTTCTAAAGAAATTAATAAAACATCATGTCAAGCAGATCATTTACCAAATATTTACTACAAAATACTTTGTTTTTAAATATACGATACGCACTTGGAATCCGTGCGCGTATCAAGCTCGATGAGGCGTAGGCACGTGATGCCGTATCGCATACCCATATCACACCCCCAAATCCATACCATTCACCCTTTATCATACCTCTGACGTAACACTCTTCGGAACTTTCGGCTGTTCTCCTATCACACAATAATTTTGGCAAACAGTGATGGTCCTGGTCAGATGTCATATTTTGCAGTATCTGACCTGTGCCGAGTGACATTTGGAGATTTAACATATAACACGAGTCAAGAAAATGGACAAGTAGCATAAATTATTTTCACTTTCACATGTAAATGCATTTCTATTTTTTTTTGGAATTTATATATAACCTCGATCATACATAGTTAGTTCTGATTAAATACGTATGTCGTAGATATGTCTTGTCATTAAGAAAAGTACGGACGAAGCCACATACCGGACTTATACGGACACGACCTTTCTCAGCTGTGCTGATAATCAAGGGAATTAACGCGTACAACACAGAAAACAAATGGTTAATTGTAATTCCCATATAAATCTAAGTATTAACTTTAACCGACTGCAGTTACCTGGATGTCCGTTAAAGTTCGACATGAGTCGTTGCTTTTCCACCTTAAACTTTGCTTTGTTTTAGAATAGTTTTATGCAATCATGGCCCTAAGGAAAATTTCCTCCTCGTTTTACGTTCGATATAACATTTTTTTTTTACCACAACCGATGTCTTTGAGCAGAAATAAAGAAATAATGTATACCCGTGTAAACCTCAGTTTTCTGTATATAAAGTGGGGTTAAGAGGGGTATTTATTACACTGTCTTGTCAATATGATGAGTAAGTGTTTGAGTTTTTTCGTCTCGTCAAAAGCTAATGTCATCCGGAGACGGACTCATCCGAACGCCTGGCGAAGCCTGGGATCATCCTGCGGCCCTGGTTTACAAGGCGAGTAGCATAACCACATGAAACAACTTGAACCTGATGGAAACACCAATAGCGGAAAGCCAAAAGAGCAGTTACTTTCCCACAAATGGCCAACCGGCTATCCAAAACAAAATAATATAAGCAAAAAACACACTCAAAGACAAACCATAACAAAAATGAACCGCCTTGAAACGGCCAGTGAAACGAATTCCAATGGGTCCATAAATCGAATCTACGCAGCTGCAATCCTCGCCCTTCCTTCCGTCGCAATTTAGAAAAATAATTTGTTCAGTCCGCATGAAGGCCTCCTAACTCATCAGCGCAACATCTCCGAGAACACAAAAATCAATCAGACACAGAAATCTGAAACGTGGCATCGCATTGCCATTATAATTACAGCCATTATAATTGCATGGTCCTTCACACCCGCCTTAATTAACGAGAGGAAAATGTGTTCCATAGTTTTCTAACAAGCATAAAACTCAAAAGTTTATGAAATATATAATATCACTGCAATGTACGGTAATATTTGATTAAATACAAGAGCGTAAGTAAGGGTTACCTATTGATAAAGCCAACTTATCATAAAGCATTTCCTATGGCCTCTTTAGCTGCATGATTCTTACTTCCGGTTGACACTTTTCCTATGCAAAACGTACAAAACAGAAGTGAAGGCAGTGATCGGGAATCGATCCAATTAACCCACAACTCCCACCAGAGACACCAAAGCGAAAGAAACACAAACATGTAATGATAAGACCATGATGGAAAATCCAAAAGGACAGTTTCTTTCCAACAAAATGGCCAACAGGCTATCAAAAACAAAAAAAAAAAAAAAATAAGCGATACACATACCCAAAGACAAACCATAACAAAAATAGAAGATCCGCCTTAGAACGATTAGTGAAACGAATTCCACTGTGTGTGTGTTGGGGGCCGGCGCATAAAATCGATTTTACGCGGCCACAATACTTGCCTTTACTTCCGTCGCGATTTAGACAAACACTTGAACAATCCGCACGAAGGCCTCCTAACTCATCATTGCAACATCTCCGAGAACACACCTTCCATAAGAGTGTGTGGTTAATCATTTCGTTGTTATTGGTCAGAGAATAGGGTTCGTAACAGAACACGGTCACCACTTTTCCGTATGGTTATCATTACACTCTCGGTAATTATCATTATTTAACGTCATACGACTTAACGCCCGTGTTTGCAATTTTTGGAAGCCCAATACATTCATGTTCAATTATCTTAAATGAAATTACTGTTATACTGAGTGTAAGACGAACGTGATTTTATTCACTTTTTGGAAAATGGCTACTGTACTATTAAACATAATACCATAACTCAACATTTTTTCTCAAGGACAAAGGTTGGGAAATATATGGTAAATAGATTATGATATGGCATTTTGCATATCATACCCCAAATCAGCCCCCGATCCTTAAAAGCCAGAGGCCAATGGGCTGACATTGGAGTCTCGGGTTGCTATTGGGTATGATATGAAACATGCTATGTGATAATCTTAATGTAATGGTCTTACCTACGAAACAGAAGCGAAGTCAATGATGCCTCTAAAATGAACTTTTTTCTGATATATTGCTTGGATACTTTTCTTTTCATCTCCTGTAAACATAGATTGTGGGTGTTCGTTAAAAACCCCTAACTGATGTGGTTCTAATAAGTATCCCCAATCTTTGATTTCGAGCATGCGTGCTCATATATTATTGCATTTAGCACGTGTATTATTGAACTTACTAAACGAGTTAAGGAAAAAGGATAAAATGCGAGGCCTTTTCCTCAACGAGTTTAATAAATTCAAAAGTACATGAGCTAAATTCAATAATACATGAGCACGAATGCAAGATTCTATTCATCATATGACATTAAAACGCATTTTTCACGATTATTTCACAAAAATGTCAATATTCCGCCATTAGTAAACGCGACGTCGTTAAGGACGTCGTACATATAACATTACGGGTCGTATTTGACTAATTTGCATATTTAATCCACTAGTGGATTATCGAATTTATTACGAGGACTGTTCAAATATGAATGCAAGTAGAACGTTTTCTCATGCACTAATGCAAAAATCACCTGGAAATAAATATCACAGCGTAGAAAAACATTTTACCTATACATTGATACCACACCTGTTAAAATCCGTCCACTTTAGCCATGTATATCGTTCGATAAACACTGTCTACTCTTGTATACTAATACAAAACATGGTTGGAAGAAGGTCAGAGTACGCCATTGAAATACGGTCCTATATTAAGAATCGTTGTATTCTTGGTATACGGCGCAAAGACATTTTTGATGAAATATGTTCGGTTTATGTGCATAATGAAATGTCTTTTCCGACAGTGTTTCGTTGGTGTAAGAAATTCAGCTGTGGACTAGGCTCAACAGAAGATGCACCACATGATCGTCGGCCGAAAAGAGCAACATCTTCCAAGATGGTTGCTAGAGTGAAAGAAATAGTTGCTACCGATGCAAGATACACCACTAGGCAAATAGCTAGTATGGTTGGCATCTCATTAGGAGCAGCTCATACAATTCTGAAACCGGATTTGAAAATGAGAAAGATCTGTGCTAGATGGATTCCCCATCTGTTGACAGATAAGCATAAAAAGACACGCGTTCAGTGCGCCGAGAAGTTGCTTAAAAGTTTCCAAATTACAATGCACGTCTTTCGCTAGTGTCGTCACAGGTGACGAGACATGGGTTCACTTTATTGAGTCAAAACGCAAGATTCAGAACAAAATATGGGCAACAAAGTATTGCAAAAGACCATGCATTGCAAAGCGGAACATGAGCGTCAAGAAGGTAATGTATGCCATATTCTTTTCAAATCAGGGCCCTGCTATTCAGATTGCTGTGCCTAAAGGCAAATCTGTAAATGCTAAGTTTTACAAGAATAAAGTTCTTCGAAAATTGAATAAATATTTCAAAGAACGAAGACCCGCAACTGGTTTGGCCAATGTCAGATTGCTACATGGCAATGCGTCATCGCACAAGGCGTTCATTGTGCAAGACTATCTGAAGCAGAAAAAGGTTGTTGAACTCCCTCACCCCCCGTATTCCCCTGACCTTGCCCCGTGTGACTTTTTTTTTTTGTTCCCGCGGCTGAAAAAATACCTTCCTGGTCGAAAATTTGTACAGCGCAAACACCTCGGTTCTGTAATATTCCAGTGCCTTCATAGTATACCTCGAAAAGACTACCAAAATGCATTCAATGATTGGATCAGAAGACTGAAAGTTTGTATATCTGTTAAAGGGGAATACTTTGAGGGGACAAAATAATTTTTTCATCGAAATCTATCACGGAATCATTTTTATGTGCTTAGTTGCATTCATATTTGAACAGTCCTCGTATGTGACGTTATTACTCTCAGACGCTACGTGATATGATAAATAAGTTTTTCTCATGAAGGATGTGATGCAATGTACCTACCTTTGTTTACCCCACAGATGTGGTGGCACACATTCCCAGTGAACGTTCTGCCATACGGAGGGAATTCGACAAACTCTCAACATTCAAAGCCGCAGTCATAACTTCTTGGAAAAAAAGATGCCAGACAATTAGCCCATTTTATGGGAAAAATTCTAATTGGAACTCTCGTAAACAGTGAAGTTCCAGATCATACGCCGCGTTCTCTGGCATCGAAAAAAAAATGTTTTTTTTTTTTTTTTTTTAAGAATCATTGCCTTCATATCTATTTTTCACTATTTGCAAAATATTCTGTCCTTTTCCAAACCAAGAGTTATCAACAGCCTGGCACACTGTTGATTAAGCCATTATTGTTGTGTTCATGACAAAGTGGGAGAAAGGTACCTCCAGGGATTTTTCAACTAAAACTAATGACTCGAGAGAGGGGACTTTGATCAGAGAATTTGACTTTGGTCTAATTCCCTAGCACAAGCCCGCCATCTTTTTTTTTTTTGGGGGGGGGGGGGGGGTGGGGGGGGGAAGTAACACAGACGGGTGTTTAAAGCAATAACAACTAATGTGTTGACGAATAAATAACGTGATTCGTCTGAGGAACAAAAAATATTCTTCTGGGGTTCTGAATGGAGTTGAATAACTCATTGGTTGTCAACCTTAAACGGATAACTATAAATAGTAAGCGTACGATCTGAAGCATTTCAAATCAAATTTTATACCGCATTCAGCCATTTTCCTAACCTAATAAAGTGGTTCGTATTAATGCACGCTATAATCGGTAGTGACTATAATTGACTTGTTATTCTGAAATATTCGTCACGAGTTCATATCGTGAATGGCGCACGAGATTGCGAGTGGGTATACGCCATATGAACATATGCCGAATAATTCACAATATAATATGCTAAGAATAGCGAATGTCAAACCAAACTTAACCTTGCCTGGCATAATAATTAGTTAACATATCGTTAAAACTTGGGTCATTAAATATGGCAAATATGCTCAAATTTTTGCTGAAAAAAATGTGAGCAGCTCTTACATTTGCAAAAGCTGCTCACATTTTTTTCAGCAAAATACCAAAATTTTAGATATTGTACTTGCTAGGACAGTTAACAATATGTCCACTGACGAGCTCGTTAAACTAACAATGCTTTGAACATCTGGCCCCTGAACGTAAAATCCGATTATGTTTCTTTTAGTGGTTGAAAAATGCAGATGGTTAAGTGCCTTCCTTGTAAAAAAACAAATACGCAAAATGACGTTGATATTGTCTGATATATAACGCTATTTACAAACGATGACGTTTTCCAATACATGCCGTAATTTTCCGCCTTTCCCTTTTTATTTTCTTTCAATATAGTCCTTATTGTCTACAAGAAATTATTTCGAACCTAACAGATTATAGATTCATATTTGAACCCGAATTGCACAAAGGCACATGTGGTATTCGTTGCGTTTTTTTCTTCGTTCCTTCAGTTGACAAGATGACTGCTGATGTTTGTTCTCTAGAAAAACACATTTGAAAATAATTTTACTGTTCAAAAACCTTGTCAGAGGCATCAAGGCAAAATTCAAATTCCGACTTGCGAGGTCAACAACGTTGACGCTTTCCATTACATGGCGCGATTTTTACGACTGCCTAGTTTCCATCACGGAAACACGCCTATATAATTTTGATCCCCTTAAACCACATTTTTATATAGTAAAACTGGGGTTTGCAGGGGTATTCATAATTTTTCTTATTTCTGCTCCAAGACAGGTTGTGGGCGCTCGTTAGAACCGCCTCGTCGAGGCGGTTCTAACAAGTATCCACAATCTATGTTTGGAGCAGAAATAAGAAAAATATCAAACTTTTCCATCTAAACATTTTCATTTTTCGGTGGTAAAATTTACAGTGTATTTGTATAGGCATATGCACTACGTCACTTGCCTTACTCGTTGTATTTACGTTCTTTCAGTTGACAAGTTGACCGCCAAATGGAAAAATTAAAAGTAGTTCTACAGTGAACGAATTTGCATACCAAATGGCAATACATATTTGCTTAAGGGCTGCGCGCAATATGAATAAATACAATACCAAGTAAACGGAGCATTGTCTTCGTAAATAATAATCCATTCTACTGATCTTTTATGCGTCTTATGATAAACGCGATGATTTTGATTTTGAGAGTGTAAATTTTCCCTTTTTGGATGGTGATGTTCGTCCTGCGCCATCCTATGACGTTTATATTTCGCAATTAATTCGATTTGCCAGATTTGTGTGTAGTCATGTAACTGACTTCAACACTCGTAATAAATTGTTAACAGCTAAACTCCTTAATCAGGTTTATCGGTACCATAAACTACGCAAAGCCTTTTCAAAATTTTATAGACGCCATTCTGATTTAATTTCAAAATTCAATGTTGGTCTTAAATCTTTTCTGCAACAAGGTCTATCGGAACCCGAATTTTACGGTGACTTAGTATATAAATTCAGAAAAATATATAACCGCAATGACTTCAGCACCCAATTTCGTAAAATCATTTTTCGATGTAAAAAGATTGGGTACAACATAAATGTTATACGACAGACTGCATGCATGGTAGTTAACCCAATCACGGTTGACAACTTTGCACACCGGTGGGTCAGGCCTCAGATTCTATGACGGTTCCAGCGTAAAGGCTTATTGAGAATTAGAGAGATCTAATTCAAGGTAATGTTGGTTGGTGCCTGATGCTCTATCTCTGGTCGGGCCCATCGGAGTCTAATTGTTGGTTTTGTTTTGCTCCAGCATTTCATTGGTTTCTTGCTGTCGAGTCCTCACCGTTGTTTCATCTCTGTGGTTGTTTGATTGAGCTCACGGAGATGTTGCAATGATGAGTTAGGAGGCCTTCATGCGGACTGAACAAATTATTTGTCTAAATCGCGACGGAAGTAAGGGCGAGGACTGTGGCCACGTAAAATTGATTTAAGCCCCATCCCCGCCCCGCCACACACAGTGGAATTCGTTTCCGCTGACCGTTCCAAAGCGGTTCTTCTGTCGCGGTTTATTTTTGTTATGGTTTGTCTTTGAGTGTTTGTGTCGCTTACATTATTTTATTTTGGATAGCCTATTGGCCATTTTGTGGGAAAATAACTGTCCTTTTGGCTTTCCGCTATTGTTGTTTCATATTTGTGTTTCTTTCCCTTTGGTGTCTCTGATGGGAGCTGTGGGTTGATTGTAGCGATTCCTGATCATTGCCTCCACTTCTATTATGAAAACTGATAGATCGGACACAACTTGGTTAGGTTGGTTATAATGCTGTCCTGAATCAAATCTGTCAGAGCAAATAATATATATAAAGATATCGGTTCGTTGACACTATGTTGCGTCAAGCATTTGAAAACTTATATATATGTAGTAGTCGGCTTATATGTTTGGATTTCATCTACATGTATCTTCTTTCTTGAGTTCTAGACGCAGTGATATTTCTCTACAACTTATCTTTTGACAAATAAGGCTTTAGAATCAATCCTTCAGATAAACAAGCCATATTGGATTTCTTCTGACGTTTTACCCATCACATTTAAACAGGTCGTAGAAGTGTAAAATACCATACCAAGACCAGACTGTCATTCCTTTCATGCAGAAAACAAGAGCTACCCGGCAAACTTCGCATAAAGGGTAAGAGATTCTCTTACAAAGTGGTGATATGGTGACTAAACTTAAGCCTTTCTTTTCATGCTATGCGTCAGTCTTGTTTTCTCACGATCTGAATGCCGCGGCTGCAATAATGATGTTGTATTTCCATGAAACCTTCCGGAGTAAAGAATTGATTTCCAAACTAAACTTTGTAAGAAAAAAGTCCATGGCCGTAATATCATTCATCGTATGAAAAATGTTTTTGTCATTTATGGATTGATTTGTATGGCTGCTCGTAGATATTAAATAATCAACGGCAAAATTGTCATTCTAGCCCTATAATGTACAGCACATATATAGTACACCAATTAGAACAAGACCAGCCTGTGTTTTGCATGCATATTTGATATACTCCAGTCACTATTGGAGCTATGCGACCCCCTTTAATTGCATGACTGCGGGTCTGTGATTCATTGACGGTCCCACCCAACCCTTCCTTTACAAGAAAGAATGACTGTCGGTCTTTCAAACTTCAGCACTGTGTAAGAATCCAGGTGCATAGTTTCTACAAGCCCGTGTTTTGTGGAAATGTTTCCCATCAGATGAACAAGTCCTTGACATGAACACCCCTAAATAGAAATAAAGGCAATGATCAGGAATCTATACAACTAACCCTCACCTAAAAACCACTTCATATAAGAGAAAACTGTGGTTTATGGGGGTAAATATTGTTTTTCTTATTTCTGAACCAAGACATAGGCTGTGGGTACTCTTTGGAACCGTCTCAACGAGGCGGTTCTAACAAGCACCCACAACCTATTTTTGTTGAAAAAATATCACAGAAAAGTAGCCATTTTGGAGATATGAAAAATGCACTATGTCGCACGGGTGTGTTATTAAAATGAATTTCTAAAATCAAACGAACCTACAATTTGGTAACCAAACATTTGGAAATAACCATTACGAAAACCCGCCTATACAAATACTGTGTAACCATTATCGCCGAAAAAATGAAAATTTTGAGATGAAAAATCGTGATATGTCTTATTTCTGCTCCAAATATAGATTGTGGGTACTCGTTAGAACCGAATCATCGAGACGGTTCTAACGAGTACCCACAATCTATATTTTAGAGCAGAGATAAGCAAAATAAGGTTTACCCCTGTAAACCCCAGTTTTTCTATATAAAAGTGGGATTGGAGGGGTAAAAAATTCATATAGGCGTGTTTTCGTGATGTCTTGCTATTCTAAATTTCTAAAATCAAACGAACTTGCAATTTGGTAACCAAATGTATAGAAATCTGTATTTTTCTGTATGCTCCATTGATAAGGTGGGAAATAGCAGTGAAGCCAATGATCAGGAATCGATACAATTAACTCACAGCTCCCATCAGAGACACCAAAGGGAAAGAAATACAAACATGAAACAACAGACCCTAATGGAAACATCAAAGCGGAAAGCCAAACGGACAGTTACTTTCCACAAAATATAAAACAACAACAAACAACAAAACAATATAAGTGATACACACACTCAAAGAAATAAACCGCCACAGAAGAACCGCCTTGGAACGGTCAATGAAAAGAATTTCACTTGGGGGCATAAATCGATATTACGCGGCCACAATCCTCGCCCTTACTCCCGTCGCGATTTAGACAAATAAGTTGTTCAGTCCGCATGAAGGCCTCCTAACTCATCAGTGCAACATCTCCAAGAACACAAAAATCAAACAACCACAGAGATGAAACAACGATGAGGACTCGACAGCAAGAAACCACTGAAATGCTAGAGCAAAAGAAAACTAACAGTGAGACTCCGATGGGCCCAACCAGAGACAGAGCATCAGGAACCCACATTCTGAAAACGGGAGAAATCTTTTTCCAAGATGTGCTATAATAAAGGTCTCATCACTACCACAACGAATTGTCACATTTTCAATGAAAGGCGAAAATTTGGCCAGTAATAATGCCATTTGTTGCCTATGGTCCTTCTGTGCACATTACTTTACATTTCTCCAATTAGTGCAAAATTATCTAATTCTTAAATATTGCAAAAAGAAGATTTACGCTAGGTTATTCCTTTTTATTTATCACAGCAACTAATGATAAACTGACAGGCCAGCTTTATCTCACAGAATGACTATTTGAAAAAAAAAATAATAATAATTAAATACCCGATTTTAGGGAGAAAACATATCGACTGGTTTATTTTTATTTTATTTTTTATTATTTTAATTAATAAAACTGTTATCATTCGTTGAATGATCTCGGAGAATAAATCTTTATAAAGGTGAAAGAGATTAAATTACTTCTGCCGCGCTGAGTTTCGATAAATCTCAATATTTCTTGAATACTCTCTTGGGATTTGAATAGACAAGAAAAGTTCCGTTGATTTTCGGAGTCTGGATTTTAACTAAAGCTATCTGATTGGTACGAATATGAATGAGCTTTGATTTAGTTACACACTTGGTTTACTTAATATTCAAAGCTAGTTATACCAGATTTATTGGGTTCAATTATAGATGTATATATGATCGATCGACTGTTTGTAATACTGTGAAAGCAAAGTGAACCTTTTTCAATGGCTATCAAGGCGTCTCATATGCATGATCTTGTATTGCAGTTTTTGTAATGCTTTCAGAGGTCAGGTTGGGTGTTTGCCGCGAGCTCACATCTTCGTTTCACAGCTAGGACTTAATCTGTTATAATATTGCATGTTGTGTATTTTTGATTGAACCGCTGAGTGAACAGAAAATCCCTGTGCTTGAATAGAACTCGGAATGTGGGGACCTCAGAAACTAAGGTACTTCACACAGAATACAACATTTACATTTGCAATTAAATTAAACGGAGTAAGTTCTAATCAGAAGCCATCTGACCGGGATCTACACTGTGCTTCTGATTAGGAACTACTCTATTGACCATTTAGATTGTGAATTTGTAGGAATAAATGACATTGCGTAATCCGATTTGTTCAAGGTCGGAAATAGGTGTGGCTTAATTAATTATTCAGCGGGAAAAGGGTCAATCCCTCCCCCACTGAATATCGCTGCTGACCGGTTTTGTGTTAATCATTACACTAGTTATACGCAGCCCGTTTGTAGACAGATACTATAATTCAAAGTCCGGTTTTATGCATTCTCGAATTTCGTTCCTTGCAGCATAACCAATCACAGCGATTATTATTAGTATTTAGCCACAGGGAACATACGAGGGGAGTTCAGTAAGTTCGTAGAACTCGGGGTTTAATTCACAGATTGGAAGATAGTTTGAACATTATTTTTCAATATAATCCCCATTTACTTCAATGCATTTGGCCCCCTTTACTATTAAACAGTCTATGCCTTTGAAAAAAAGTCATCTATTTGGTCCTCAAACCAACCCTCTGTAGCAGCCTTGAGCTCATCATCGTCCCGGATTCTCGCTCCACGCAAGTGGGACTTCAAATTTCGAAACAGATAATAATCACTTGTGGCCAGGTCTGGGCTGTAAGGCGGGTGTTATAACTGCTCGAACTTGCACTCACGAATAGCTGCTTGTGCAACTCTGGACTTGTGTACAGGAGCATTATCATACAAAAGATTGACACTAAGAGCTAGCTTTTCTCTTCGTTTTTCTTTAATAGAAACCCTTAATTGTTTGATGACATTGGCCTTGTATTCTCCTGCAATTGAAGTACCAGCAGGCTTGTAATATATCAATATAATCACTTTGGAGTCACAAAACACCGTGGTCATTACCTTTCCGGCTGATGGTTGGGTACGAAATTTCTTAGATGGGGTGAGCCAGGGCGCTTCTATTGCATGGATTCGTTTTTAGTATCTAGGTTCAGAAGTGAAGCCAAGTTTCGTCTCCTCTTACAAGACGAGTGTGAAAGTCCTCTGTACACTTCCAGAAGTTCTTGTCCTTTGCTGGTGATATTGCATGTTCAGGTTTCTGGGTACCCACCTGGCAGACACTTTTGGCATGCCTAAATGTTCATGGACTATAGTGTAAACACTTCCATTAGAAATACCACATACTGAAGCAAGTTCGGCAACTTTGATTCGGTAATTGTTTAGCACAATAGAAGTAAAACAAAGATCAGGAATTGATACAATTAACTTACTCCACCCATAAAAGACACCAAAGGGAAAGAACACAAGTCTCTCAACAAGGTTGATCATCTCCTGTATGATGACATCAGCATGACGACCTGGCCTTGGGTCATCTTCTAAGGAGTCTCGCCCACGTTTAAATTCTGCTGACCACTTTGCCACTGTGGAATACTTTGGGCTACTATCACCATACATATCAGCCATGTGCCGGTGAATTTCTTTAGCCTTTGCACCGTCCTTAGTGAGGAACTTTATGACTGCTCTGAACTCAATATTCTGACTTTCCATTATTGCCTATCGGTATAGGTTTTCAAGCAAAAAGTATGGGCAAAAATGTATGTGTTCACTGGAAGGCTGTTTTGATTCAACTGACAAAGGTTTACATTGCATAAAAAATGGAAAATAAAAATCTTGAGTTGTACAGAAAAATACCGAGTTCTACGAATTATTTGACCTCCCCTCATAATCTTTCACTTGTTATGAAACCAGAACAAAACGACTTGTCAGAATAAGGGACTGAGGTATTTGAACTACATTACAAAGACAGTAGGGCCTTTTGGCATTCCGCTTGAAATGTTTTCATTACGGTGCAGTAGTTTAGTGTTGGTGGTTCCTTTATTTATGTGTCTTAGATAGGAGGTATAAGGTAATTGTTTCGATTCTTGATGATTGCATTCACTTCTATTTCTTCAATCAAACAATTAGTAGTTCAGTAAATGATTCATTCAGAATATGTCTTCAGTTACTGTAGAGAGATTGTTTAGCATTGCTGGAAAGTTCTTAAGCGCTAGTGACAAAATATGATCAAGTTCAACATATATATTGAATGTTCACAAATTGCACACTCCTGTTGTCTGGTTGAATATGCGTTCTTGCAAGAGGACCAAGGTCTTCAAACACGTACACAGGGTCTAGCATTTTTTATGAACATGCACAATATCAGACCAAACTAGTTCTTTTTATTGGTTTTGGTTTACCGCCCTTTTAAGATTATTTCACTTATTTCGAGTTGAACTTTAATCAGAGGCACTCGAAAACCAGGGTGCCGGGAGAAAAACCACCTGACTTTCTGTTGCAGAACTTGGCGTCTCACATGTGACTAGAGCAAGGCCAGAACCACTCCATTGAGAAACTATAGTTTTATTTAATTTTGTGTTCCTATTACTGAAGCTTTAATGTTATGTACACCTTCTATCGTACTATTAAGAACTTTGCAAACGCATGTATTTGAAAATAAGCATGATTATATGTTTGAAAACATTTTTTTAAATATTTCAATAGCAAGTAGTTCAATTGATCTGTACAAAAACGAGGCAAGAACCACTGCATGGAGAAACTATATTTTTATTTAATTTTGTTTTAATGTTATGCACAACTTCTATCGTACTATTTAAGAACTTTGCAAACGAATGTATTTGAAAATAATTATGATTATTTGTTTAAAAACATTTTTTTAAATTGCAATAGCGAGTATTGATCTATACAAAAAACGAAAGAAAACATCAGAAATTTAATTCATGGATTTTGTTTTCAAGTAATGGACCCGTTGGCTGCTCTTGTGTCTTTGTGAACTTAGGCATTATTATATGAACTGTTATGTTAATGTATATAAACAAAGCATTACGACATTGTAAACTTTACCGCCAAAAAAAACCCCCGAAAATTTTAATATGAAAAACTTTGATATTTTTCTTATTTCTGCTAAAATATAGATTGTGGGAACTCGTTAGAACCGCCTCGATGAGGCGGTTCTAACGAGTACCCACAATCTTTATTTTAGAGCCGATGAGTCGGTTCTGACGAGTTCCCACAATCTATATTTCAGAGCAGAAATAATAAAGAGATTAGGCGGTTCTAACGAGTACCAACAATCTATATTTTAGAGCAGAAATAAGAAAAATAAGATTTACCCCTGTAAACCCCAGTTTCACAATATAAAAGTTCAAGGGGGGGGGGGGGGGGTGGTCCTAATTATATATGCGTGTTTTCGTGGTGCTACTTTGTGAAACCATCACCTCGTTTTTAAGTTTTGTCAGTATGCTTTTGAAATTTGGCAGATGTTTTAAATGGACTAAACATGCGTTATTATGTGTTATTTTAAATACTTTTTCTTATGTTTTCGACATTATTATGATAGCCCCTCTTGGAAAAAAAGCTGACTCCCGTTTTCAGACACTTTATTGTAGGTCTTCTCTGAAAGAACTGCAGCGGAAATATATTCGCATCTTCTTGCAGTTCCAGTTTTGCTTATATTGGTGGACATGTGCTATGACATTTTTGTTCCTTACATGGAACTTTGAATAGCACTATAGCGGATATATCACGACTTTTTACAGTTCTAGTTTTGCTTATATCGGTGGACATGCGCTGTGGCATTTTTGTTCCTTACATGGAACTTTGGATAGCACTATAGCGAATATATAATGACTTCTTACAGCTCTAATTTTGCTTATGTTTGTGCACAGGTGAAATGACTTTTGTTCCTTTCTGTGAAAAAGTGTGCCTTTCTTTCGAGACTTTTGAAATCATGTGACTGTGACTTTCTCTGTATTGCCAATCCTCTTTATACCGACATTCGTTGTAACATCAAAATTTTTAATATCAACTTTTTTAATGGAATGCATCCCATCACGAAAACACGCCTATAGAATTTTGACCCGCTTAAACCCCACTTTTATCTAGTGAAACTGGGGTTTAGAGATGTATACATTTTTTTTTCTTATTTCTGCTCAAAAGTAGATATAAGAAACATATCGGCACTTTTGCATCTTAGTCTCCTACGATTACAAATCAGGGTGACAGGACAAACAATTTGAGATTGATTTACGATCTTGAGCCTTTCACACACATACACAATTTGTTAAGACACTCGCTGATATATTTATTAAGGGTAATATCATGTAGATTGGCTCGAAAAAAAAATCTTACATGTAGGTGGCAGAAGAGGGGCCGCGGGATGTGGGTCTGGTCAGTTATATCGAGTTATAATCATGGCTGTATAAAAGCTGTGGATAATGATACCGTGCTACTGAAAATGAATTGAATATTGATCGTTATCAGTCTGGAATCCACCTATTATTGTACTCAGTCTACATCTATCTTGTCAGCTACTGGACAAGAGACCATGTGAAAAGCCACTTTGGATAGCCACTTGGTAATTTTATGGGAAAGAACTGGTCTTTTCGCATTCCGCTTGTTAACTTTTAACTGTGGTGAAGTTGTTTTATTTTGGTGGCTTTTCCACTTCGCTGTCTTTGATTTGAGGTGTGAGGTAGTTGTATCGATTCCTGGATATCGCCTTCACTTCTATTTGTGTCGCATTTTAACAAACTGACCAAGTCCGGCCTCGGTTGCTCAGTCGGATGCGCGTCTGACTCGTGATCAGGGGGGGGGGGGGGGGCGCGGGTTCGATACCTGCCGGGGTCGGCAACATTCTTTCGTGGAGATTGATCATAAAATCTTTTCTACGGTTATTCTCTCCCTTTCGATGATTCAAGAAGGGCAGTTGTCAGTTTCTGGCTAAAGAATGTGCACTGTACTGACGAACCGCTTACGTTTAAGCCTGTCCAGGAAAGTGTGGATAAGAAAACTGACCGGCTCAAAAATGACCTAAACTAGCGTTGACTGGGCCGTTAAACAAACAAACAAAAACAAACTGACCAAGGTAGTTTAATACAACATATACTATGATTCGTGTAGCAATTTCAGCAAGCTTGAAACTTCAAAGCTTTAATGTTAAAGTCACTTCCTTTCCTAAACCAAGAACTTTTTTTCAGGGCCAATCAGTAGTATGGCTTGGAGCAATGTAGTTTACAAACTCGTTCTGCAGTATTATTTCATCTTTATCATATGACGTCGCATCTGAGAATGTAAAAACGCCATTTAATTAATTCGGTAATCCACTAGTTAGATACGCCCGGTAACGATACATGTAATAATATACCCAGATTCAATAGAAACGCCCCACTTTTAGAATTTTGATTTCTTTAGTTTAAGACTGACTTTTACAACTGATAAATACGGTATTGTAAAGTTGTCACCGAAGCATGAGTTTGTTTGGCACGAATGCAGCGTGATTTTCATGTGCATGTGCACGTGCAAATTGCAAAAAATATGCCCCGCCTATCCGAAGAATAGCGGAAGGGCATTAAGTGTTACCCCAGTCCGTCCGTCCCTACGTCCGTCCGTCCCACTTCGTGTCTGGGCCGTAACTCCTAAACCGAATGGAATTTATTTATGAATCTTTACAGGTGCATGTATGGCATCGAGACGATGTGTCATGAACAAGAAAGACAACTCCTGCTTTTTTGGTTTTTGAATTATCTGCCCTTGACATAGGTCCTTATAGTAAACAGTGTCCGGGCCATAACTCCTAATTATTTATGAAACTTTACAGGTGCATGCATGACATTGAGACGATGTGTCATGAGCAAGGAAGACAACTCTTGCTTTTTTGGCTTTTGAATTATCTGCCCTTGACATATTTGCTTATAGTAAACTGTGTCCGGGCCATAACTCCTAAACCGTAAGGAATATATTTATGAAACTTTACAGGTGCATGCATGGCATCGAGACGATGTGTCATGAACAACGAAGACAACTCTTGCTTTTTATGTTTTTGAAATATCTGCCCTTGACTTAGTTCCTTAAAGTAAACTGTGTCCTGGCCACGGCTCCTAAACAGTATGGAATTTATTTATGAAACTTTACAGGTGCATGCATGGCATTGAGACGATTTGTTATGAACAAGGAAGACAACTTTTGATTTTTTTAATCATCTGCCATTGACTTAGTTCCTTATAGTAAACTGTGTCTGGGCCATAACTCCTAAACCGTATGGAATATAATTATGAAACTTTTCAGGTGCATGCATGGCATTGAGATGATGTGTCTTGAACAAGGAAGACAACTCTTTATCTCTTGAAAATGACATCTACCTTAATACATGTAATAACTTCATGCTATACCTGTTACAATTACGTATAAACCTTTTTTATCTGAATGGCATTTTGGCGCAGGCATCCGTGTCCTATGGACACATTTTCTAGTTGGCACTTTCTTAACTGTCATTATAAGGATCGGACTCTTTACGTAGAAAAGCCAGCAAAACATTTCAAAAGAACAAGCCAATGGGACGTCTAAGTATTTACTGTCATTATAAGGTCCGAATGTTTTACGTAAAAAGACAGCAAAACATTTCATAAGAACAAGCCAATGGGACGTCTAAGTTACGTCAATCGTCATCGTGCCCTCGGTATGGTTGAAGGTGGGCTTTCACACCGCCAAGTTGCAAAGCGTATGGGCTGTTCGCACACTACGGTTGCTCGATTAGTTGAAAGGCACAACGCTACGGGGTCTCTGGACGATAGTCAACGGCCTGGACGTGAACGTGTTACTACACGTCAGCAGGACCGGTACATTGGTTTTAGTCATTTACGCGACCGATTCAGGACGTCTGCGGAAACTGCCTAGGAGACAGTGGGAACCCATAACCTACGCGTGTGTGCATTAACTGTACGGTGGCGTCTCCAGGAACGCTGCATTTCTAGCCATAAGACGTATAGGGAGAACGTTTTGACGACGGAACGTCGAATCAGTTGCTTTAGTTTGGTGTCGACAGCGTATCCGATGGACACACCAGCGTTGGCGTGGTATACTGTTCACGGACGAGTCCAGTTTTTGTGTTGAAATGTTTGATAGGCGGCGTAAAGTATGGCGTCGATGTGGGGCCCGATTTCAAGACTGTTGTGTTAAACAGATGTCACGTTGGGTTGTGGTAGCGTATTGGTGTGGGGAGGGATCTCATTGCGCCACAAAACCCAACTCATCGTTTTCGATGGCAATTTGACGACACGTCGGTACATCGATGGAATCTTAGAGCCTGAGGTGGTAACTCTTTTACGCAATAATGGTGACGTTGCGTTTTTCCAACAGGACAATGCACATGCTCATTCTGCGAGCCTAACAATGGACCTTTCAATCAAAATGGGATGCAAGTCCTTCCTTGGCCTGCGTTTTGACCGGATTTAAACCCAATTGAGCACGGAAAACGTGCGTTCAGCCGACGTCATCCGCCAATCAGCCGTCAGTAGCTTGCCACGGCACTACTGGAAGAATGGGACAACATCACACAATACCAGATACAGCGTTGAATTCGAAGCATGAGGCGTCGATGCCAAGCAGCACTTGATGCTAATGCTGGGCATACCCGGTAATAGGATTTGTGATTTTGTTTTTTCGGGTGCGTGGACTTATTCAAGTCTCCGTATCCCTACATCCAATGAAATGCTGTAACTCTGTAGTGAGTCTGTGGATATGATAGTGATAATTCGTTAAACGTGGTCTAATGCTGGAAATATTGTGAATCAATTAAAATTTGAGGTATAGTACTAGTGCTGTGTTTTCATTGAATCTCAGTATAGTTCGTCTGTCATAACTGACAATGTATTCGAGAAATGTTACTGTTTGTGTGTTCTAAGATGGCTGGTAAGACCGATTCTAGCTCTGAACTGTCTGTTGCATATAGAGCAACAAGGGCTAGAAGAAGACAGCTCTGTTTGTGATGCCATAGCTCTGGCTTTGTGCCATGCGCGTTTCTGCTCAGCTTCGCAGATTCTTTTTGCCTCGTATTCACTGGCACCCCTTCTGATGAGACCTCGCTACTGTGCGCTTTGCCGGTTCCCAGGATTGTTGGAATGTTGAAGTCCCTGAGAGAGACTTTGAGTGTGTCCTTGTAGCAATTCTTCTGACCGCCTTGGGAGCGTTTGCCCATTTCTAGTTCTCCGTAGAGAATTTTCTTTGGCAAATGCTCCTCAGGCATTTCTGTCCATCTTAACTGTGTAAATTTCAGAAGAGTATATACATTTTGCATCCCTTCCGTGTTCAGGACTTCCGTGTCTGGAATCCTGTATCGTCACTTAATCGTTAAGGGTTTTTTAAGACAGATTGTATAGCAGTGATTCAGTCTTTTGGTATGCCGTTGGTAACTATTCACGTTTCACATGCAACACCACAGCTCTGTAGACGTTCAGTTTTCTGTAAAATAGAAGAAAAACAAAGATCAGGAATCGATACAATTAACTTACTCCACCCATCAAAGACACCAAAGGGAAAGAAACACAAACATTAAGCGACCAGACCATAATGGAAACCTAAACAAAGGAAGGCCATAAAGACAGTTACTTTCCCACAAAATGGCCATTTGGCCATCCAAAATTGAAAGACACAAGTGATACACGCGGTGAGGTGAGACAACGGTGAGGACTCGACAGCAAGAAACCACTGAAATGCTGGAGCAAAAGAAAACCAACAGTTAGATTCCAAAGTAGAAGTAAAACAAAGATCAGGAATCGATACAATTAACTTACTCCACCCATCAAAAACACCAAAGGGCAAGAAATACAAACATTAAGCGACTAGACCATAATGGAAACTTAAACAAAGGAAGGCCATAAGGACAGTTACTTTCCCACAAAATGGCCATATGGCCATCCAAAATTAAAAGAAACAAGTAATACACACAGTAAGTAACAAACAACAACATAAATAAATCGCCACAGAAGAACCGCCTTGGAACGGTCAGTGGAAAGTTTTCCACTGGGGGGGGGGCTTAAATCGATTTTACGTGGCCACAATCCTCGCCCTTACTTCCGCCGCGATTTAGACAAATAATTTGTTCACTCCGCATGAAGGCCTCCTCACTCATCAGTGCAACATCTCCGTGAACACAAATAATCAAAGAACCACAGAGGTGAGACAACGGTGAGGACTCGACATCAAGAAACCACTGAAATGCTGGAGCAAAAGAAAACCAACAGTTAGACTCCGATGGGCCCGACCAGAGACAGAGCATCAGGTACCAACCAACATTACCTTGAATTAGACCTAATTCTCAATAAGCCTTTACGTTGGTACCGTCATAGAATCTGAGGCCTGACCCACCGGCGTGCAATTAAAGAGGGAAGCAAAGTTGCCAACCGTGATTGGGTTAACTACCATGCATGCAGTCTGTCGTATAATATCCAAGTTGTACCCAATCTTTTTATATCGAAGAATGATTTTACGAAATTGGGTGCTAAAGTCATTGCGGTTATATATTTTTCATAATTTATATACTAAGTCACCATAAAATTTGGGTTCCGATAGACCTTGTTGCAGAAGAGATTAAAGTCCGATATTGAATTTTGAAATTAAATCAGAATGGCGTCTATAAAATTTTGAAAAGGCTTTGCGTAGTTTATGGTACCGATAACCCTGATTAAGAAGTTTAGCCGTTAATAATTTATTACGAGTGTTGAAGTCAGTTACATGACTACACACTCTAGCAAATCGAATTAATTACGGTGGAGCGCAGTGGTGCAGTGGTAAAGCGTCGGATTTGAGATCGAAAGGTACCGGGATCGATCCTCACATGCGCCATGTGTTGTTTCCTTGAGCAAGAGACTTGATCCACATTGCTCAGTACTGGTTTCTACCCAGGAAAAGAGGGCCACATGGAAGATTAGTACTAGTACTAAATGCGTTACCCTCTATAAATAAGGTCGATTATTATTATTAATTGCGAAATATAAACGCCATAGGATGGCGCACGAGGAACATCACCATCCAAAAAAGAAAAATTTACAATCTCCAAATCAAAGTCATCGCATTTATCATAAATTTTGCATGAAACAAACCCATCTACAATAGATAGATGTAAATCCAAAAACGGGGCCTAGGTATCAGAAGAATTTGCTTTATTTAACTGAACTTCTGGGGGGTAAATCTGACTGATCAAACCATCGAAATAGGTATTATCAATATTTAATAAATCATCTAAATATCTAGAAGTGGAGCTAAAAGCTTCAATAATTTCAGATTGGTTATCAATGGAAAGCGACAACATGAAGTCTCTTTCATAACAATACAAGAATAGATCAGTCACAAGAGGTGCGCACTTCGTACCCATCGGAATGCCCACAATTTGTCTAAATAACTTAGTACCGAATCTAATATAAATATTGTCAAGTAGAAAGGTGAGGGCATCACAAACTTTCTGACATGACCAAAGTGTATAATTCTTATGCTCTTTAGAAGTAAAAAATGCATTTCTGACATTACATGCAAGATAGAGAGAGTCTTCTCTGTGAAAAGCCCTTTCAATTAAATCATTAAGCTTTTCATTTATAAGATTATGAGGAAGTGTAGTGTAAAGAGTGGAAAAATCGTAAGTAGACAGACTTGAAGCACGAAAATGTCTGGATTTCAATTTATTTAAAACCCCATTCGAATTTTTTATACACCAAAACAGATTTCTTCCTGATCTTTCAAAGACTTTATCACAATATTTAATCACATGCGTTTCAATAGCAGTAAGACAGGAAGTTAACAATTTAGACAGTTCAGTGGTAGTGCAAGAGCTAGAATTTGCAATAAACCGTGCTTTGTAAGGTCTTTTATGAAGTTTTGGTAATCAGTATAGCGTAGGAAGCTTGTCTTCGCCTTCGTTAACACACACAGCAAACTTGGTGGCTGAATGACAAATATGTTTATCTACTATAACACTCTCTTCAGCTAAAGGCTGAAGTTCATAGGCCTTAGTACCACCAAGCTCCTGCTTAAGCGTGTTAACATAGTGGAGCCGTCACACAACGACGACGTTGTTGGCGGCCTTGTCTGCAGGGGCCAAAACAAACTTCTTATGAAATTCTTGAATACCTAGTTTAAGATGACCTAAAGACGTCTTAGGCTTAGGAGGTAATAAGTTAGTATTTTGAGAATAGGAGGAAATGCGTTTATTCACTAGTTTAAAAAAGTCAGATTCCACTTCGATCCAAGACACTACCACGTAGTCGGCCAAATGTTGCACTAGCTTTAGTAATCCTGGCATCAACTTCATCATCAAAGTACACCGCTCTTGACAGTGTGCTCCCAAGGTAGGTGAACTTGTCTACCACTTGCAATCTTTGACCTTTCACTGTGATGGTGGGCTCTTTGTAAGTCTTGTCAGGTGCTTGCTGATAGACTACCTCAGTCTTTTTGATGCTGATTGTGAGGTCATAGCTATCACGGGAGTCAGATACTTGATATATACCTTTTTGCATCTTCTCTTTGGTACATGTACGACGCCCTAAACTAATGTCTAATATTGACATTTTTGTTTAAAAATCGCGAATAAAATGCGTTTTAAATGTAATCTTGCATTCGCGCTCATGTATTATTGAATTTATTAAACTCGCTGAGGAAAATGAATAAAATGCTCGGCAAAGCCTTGCATTTTATTCATTTTCCTCAACTCGTTTAATAGATTCAATAATAAATGATACTATTACTGAATTATTCAACTCGTTCTGGAAATTGAATAAAATGCTCGGCGAAGCCTCGCATTTTATTCACTAAAATAAACTCAATATTACATGGTCACTCATGGAAGATCCTCTATATACACTATCCTAATGACCTACCAGTTAAGAGCGCTGACGCTTCAACATTGGGTCTCACCGCTGTGGGTCCCTGTCTCGTTCGCATCAAAAGTAAGACAAGAATATTGGCTTGGGTTTTATCCGTATAGCCCGTGTTCGCCCACCCTTGATTGATGAGTAAAAAAAACTCTTGAAAGCGGCGCGAAACTTTATAAGGGAGAAAATCACAGTTTATAACATGAACCCTCTTTCAGTGAACTACTTCCCTTGGCAATCAATCACTTGTCAATGTCAATGATATTAACATCCATCAGAGAAAGAAAATGTCATATCATTCCAATTAGTGAAAGCACACATTACACGAATCCTATCAATTAGAGGGTCGGGCTAAATATCTAATGATACCACTATTTATAGTTTCAAATACATGTAAGTTATTTAGAAAACGGTCTTGAAATTCAAATTTCTGGAAAACTCTCGTAAGAAATCAGGTACACCATGCTGGAGGATTAAAATCGTTTACACAAAATTGAAAGTAAGAACTATTAGAAGCGGAGCCTACATTTGTGCTTTGTTTTGTTTGTTTGATTTGATGTTTAGCGTCCCCGCCAATAGTGTATAGGTCATTTTGGGGACGTTGCTTCCAATTGTGTGGGACTTTTACCCGACATTGACATGAAATGACATTTCAAGCCCTGTCGCCCAGTAAAACCAATAGGTTTTTTGCGTAAAGTCAGAAAAGACATATAAGAGGCGAATAAAACAAAGAAACGGTGGAGAATCGGGAAAAAGGGCATGGAGAAGCAGAAGAAAATATAGAAACATTTCCTCCGTGCCCTGATTCATAATATAATGTTATTAATCAAGTAATTATACCCCCGCAAACGAAGTTTGAAGAGGGTATATAGGAGTCAGCTTGTCGTCTGTCGTCGGTCCGTTACAAAAAACTTCAACATTGCTCATAACTTCCTTATTCTTTGACCGATTTCTTTAATATTCACACACCACACACCTTGCCACTAGTACTTAAGATTGATATACACAAACCTGACCTTGACCTTTACGTTGACCTTCCTCAAGATCAAATACTTGTAAAAATTTGTCTGTCGTCGGCCCGTTACAAAAAACTTTAACATTGCTCATAACTTCCTTATTCTTTGACCGATTTCTTTAATATTCACACACCACTCACCTTGCCACTAGTACTTAAGATTGATATACACAAACCTGACCTTGACCTTTACGTTGACCTTCCTCAAGGTCAAATACTTGTAAAAATTTGTCTGACAACGCATGCGGGGGTATAATTGGCGCCCGTTAGGCGGCAGCTCTAGTTTCGTATTGTCCCAGTTACAGGTCCGAGGTCTGCTGTATTGGCACGAGGCCGAAGGCCGAGGCCAATACAGCTGACCGAGGACCTGTAACTGGGACAATACGAAATTACTTGATTAATGACAATTTTATTAACTGACACCATAAAAAACATGATTTATGATTTTTTAATATTGGTTGACCTTGTGTAATATAGGATAGTCAATTAATAACTGTTTCTAATAAAAAATCCTAACCTTTAAGTTCGTAAGCAGGCACCAAAACGGGATCCAGGTTACGAAATTCATTGTAAGATATAATGGTCTAAATTATGTTTAAGTTTAACTTTTGCCGTCTCAGTTCTGTGAAATGAACTCCCCTGTTTAAACCCCACATTATATTTTTAGATTGGCCGTTTTCTTTTTTTTTTTTTTTTTTTTTTTTGTGTGTGTGTGTTTTTTTTTTAAATAGTGATTGAAACGGGGGAAACATTTCACCAGATGTTTTGGGCCAGTTGCCACTTTCTCACCCATTATCAATAGGAGAGAGATGTCCGATTTTGATGACGTTATAGGTCATGGCACAGAGTCAGTCTAAGCTGATTTATGCGCATGGGCCGCTTTTTATACCCCGCCACACCTCCAGTGTCTGTCCGTCCCTCCGTCTGCACATTTACGATCGATAATATATAACTTTTGTGTTCTTTTCTCAAAATTTGCATACGCATATACGCAATGTGTGGTTTGAAATTGTTAATCTGCAAAGTCCATAAGTGTTTGGAGGAGAACGTGGCCCTAATCAGTTCCTATTATGTGAATGTTAGGCATTTCTGATGGAGAACTTGAGTTTTTACGGATTTTCTTCGAATTTCTCTAATAAAATAGTATCCGGGATGTGTGGTTTGGTATTGTTCATCTCGTACCAAATGGAATAATCTAGGCTGCATATCAGGAGATTTAGATGTAGTTTAGGTCGTAGTACCAAAGCGTTAATCCAAAATCGTTAATCCATAGACAAAATGGCAAATATCAATGTTCGGATCAACAGACATGGACTTCAGAAGAGTGTAATCAGGCGTCCGCGGATAGTAAGCATTACTTGGTAAGCAAGCTTCGCCCACCATGCTCATCGACCCGAACGAAGAAATGGTGTAAATGCCGGGAAGGGTATGTCCGAGATTTTGGAAGTCTTCCTATGGCTTTCCATTGGCAAACATATCAGAAATAATTCTGGAAATGGCCACATTGTACGGATCCACAAGATCATGGTGCCTCCCATAAAACTTCTTTAGTGTTGATACAGTTTGGTTTTTTGATACCCCTGGCATAACAACCTGGTAGTGAGCACCTTCCCACGTTCCATAAAGTCCTGATACTTTGAACAGGCTCTAGCATAACGGATTAACTGTGAAACGTAAACTCCATATGCCGGTGCAGACGGGATATTACTGCTCAGGAAGGGAAAGTTAACAATGGGAAAATTGAAGTCATCTCGTTTATCGTACAGCCTAGTAGAAAGCTTCCCGTTGGCAATAAAGAGATAACAATCCAAGTATGAGGAGAAGGTTGCAGTCTCTATAGTAGTTATCACACATTGTATCAAGGTAATTGGATACTGGCTGTCCAATTTTCAAGGTTGTCTGCTCTAGAAGCACCGGAAATAAATGTTTGTCATTGGCATGCAGTGGTGGGATATCACCTTAACCCCCCTCCCAACGCCCCCTCAAACACACGGTAATTACTGCTGGCCGTCCATAGACAGAACTGCCGTTGCCTTTTCATAGAGGATCTTACATGAGTGCTCATGTATTATTGAATTAATCAAACGAGTTGAGGAAAAGAGATAAAATGCGAGGCTGTGCTGAGCAATTTATCCGTTTTCCTCAACGTCTTTAATAAATTCAAAATACACGAGCACGAGTGTAAGATTCTATTTATCATATGACATTTAAAACGCATTTTATTCACGATTGTTTTACAAAAATGTCAATTTTCCGCCATTAGTAAACGCGACGTCGTTAAGGACGTTGTACATGTAACGTTACGGGGCGTATCTAACTAATTTGCATATTTAATCCGCTAGTGGATAATCGAGTGTATTACATGACGTTATTACAGTCTTAGAGGCGACGTCATATGATAAATTCGTTTTATGTTCGGTGCTGTTTAATTTGTAAAAGTTTTCATTTCCACATTTCTGTCTCTCCATATTATTCATCACGAAAATACGCCTATATAATACAGGCCTCCTTGAACCCTACTTTATATAGTCAAACTGGGGTTTTCAGGGGTAAAACGTATTTTTCTTATTTCTGCTCTAAAATATAGATTGTGTGTACCCGTCAAAATACAGACGGTGGGCACACGTTAGAACTGCTTCTAACGAGTTCTCACAATCTATATTCCGAGCAGAAATAAGAAAAATAGCACAATTTTTCATCCTAAAAGTTTCGCATTTTGGCGGAAAAATTAACAATGTATTTGTACAGTCGTGTTTTCGTAATGAAGTTCAGTAAAGGTAACCAAGTTTGGGAAAGAGTTGTTGACTGTGGTTTTCGCCTGTTGTTTTGTTGTTTGTTAAGATGGGTTTGTTCGTCTTTCCCTTTGATGATTTGAATTTTTTTTTTGTTTGATTTGAGTTCTAGCCCTTCTCTTGCTGAATATTCATTTTAGCCACACCCATTTCTGACTTTGAACCAATCAGATTACTTGATATAATTTATTCCTACAAATTTATAAACTGAATGTCAAACAGTGTAGATCCTGAGCAGATGGCTTCTTCAGAAGCCATCTGATCTGGATCTACACTGTTTCCAAAGATATGGGTTGTCGTGAACAGCATGATAAGAGTTAACGTCCCCGTCAACACTGTAAATGTCATTTTGGAGACGTTTCTTCCAATTTTGTGGGACTTTTACCCGACATTAAGATGAAACGACATTTCAAGCCCTGCCGCCCAATGAAACTAATAGGGTTTATAAGCATGGATGGGCCGACGTGCACCGCTTTGCCTGGGGGGCTTAGATCCTCTATTACCAGTACTCGTGTGCGGGTCGGTTTCAGCTCTGCGTGGAAGCATCATGCAGCCCATCTATTTCTTCAAGCCCCGATGGGCGGGGGCGATTGATGTTTTGGATAGGCTTCGGGTTCTGTTCAATAACGGAAGTATATTTACTAATTTAATTTGTTCAAAAGGTTTGAACAGCAATTACGCATGAATACGCTGTATATAAGTTGAAGGGAAATAATAGAGAAAACTCGGGTTTACAGGGGTTAACAATACGTGCCATATTCTAATAGCCGCCCAACTGAGGCAGTTCAACAAGCACCAACAATCTGTGTGTGTGTGCTTTGGTTTTACGGCCCTTTCAAGATTATTTCATGCATATCGAGCCTCGATCGTCAATCAGAGGTGAGCGAAACTCAGAGTACCCGATGAAAAAAACCACCTGACCTTCCGCTGCAGAACTTGGCGTCTCACATGTGACCCGAGCCAGGTTCGAACCAACAGCTGTAAGAGACATAATGATAAATAGTCAGCGCTCTTATCTACTAGGGCACAGAGGCCTGTTCACCTGTGGTTGTAAAAGAAGTAAAAAAATATCACAGATTTTCATATTTTTAGTATTGTTTGTTAGCCCCCGCCCATCGTGGCTTGAAGAAATGGATGGGCTGCATGATGCTTCCACGCAGAGCTGAAATCGACCAGCGCACGAGTACTGGTAAACCGCTTAGAGGATCTAAGCCTGCCCAGGCAATGCGGTGCGAGTCGGCCCGTCCATGCTTATAAACCCTATTGGTTTAATTGGGCGGCAGGGCTTGAGTCTCATTGTCGGGTAAAAGTCCCACAAAATTGGAAGCGACCTCTCCAAAATGACCATTACAGTGTTGACGGGTACGTTCAACTTCAAATCAAACAAAAAAAACAAGTATTGTTTGTATTGGAGTTTAACGGCCAAATCAACGCTGTTTAGGTCATTTTTTAAGCCGGTCAGTTTACCTGTCCACACTTTGCCTGGGCACGCTTATACGTTAGCGGTTAACCAGTACAGTGCACATTCTTTCGCCAGGAAAAAACAATCAGTTTGGGGCCATGAAAAAACCCGCACCAATTCACATGTCCTTGTTACTTGAATGCATAATACTAAAAAGAACAATTGTCGCAACACAATGTTCTATTTGATTTTCTCTGAAACAGACGATTCGTTACCCCGTGCATATATTGACAATAAAGCAAATAAATTGTACAGTAGACACATAAATCTCAAGGAAAGTCTCACATACTTTAAGCAGTCTGTAGGAAGCACGCATGGTCGTAACATATCAGGAAGACTGTTTAATCAGGCACGGAAAACATTTCAGACGCAATTTGGATTTACATTTGGCCAATGACCTAAATTGCATACATACAAGATATTCGCCGGTCCTGGGGTTGGTAACTCGAAGCCATCGTAAATATATCAACTTAGATGTACTTACGACATACTTAAGGTGACCACCGTAAAATTTATGGTCTCGTTATGCCGGTAACTGAAAACCTGTCGTATCGTTTCCATAAAGTTACGACCATCTAAGCACTTACGATTTACCTGTGTAATTTTAATCTCGTGCAAAGCGCTTCGGAAACTTTTGTAAGCCATGGCATAGCAAAATAAAATAACGCTTAACATCTTACTATTTATGATAATACCGGGGTTTGTTTAACAAAAAGGCAGCCTTGTTGGAGCCTTTTCTGCCAAAAAAGGCCTGGGTAGCGGTATCATAATAGGCAAGGTTCTAAATAAACTAAGGGATGAGAAACAATGACACAACTGGCGACCCCATCTCTACATTTCCTCCTGATTTGCCATGCCTGAGCTCATATTGGCATCAATTACTTGACAGTGTCTTAAACAAATTGCTTTCCCACCTAACCAAGAATTTTCTCCCATTACAAATACTTTTATCTTTATTATACGCACCCCCCCCCCTCCCCCACGTGTGAGACACAATATGGGATTAAAACATGGTGTTTCGAGGAAAGTTTTGAATAACATAATTCCCACGCGAGGAATCCCCTGGTCGATTGAGAAATTTGTTTGATCGCTATCATTACATGAAAACTTACTTGTGCCCGAAAAAGGTGTGAAATAGGAAGCAGAAATAGGAAATAGGAAGTGAGCAGTCATGACCGCTATTTCCCAAAAACAAGACCCCCACCCCCTTCCCTCATGTACGAGACACATTATGAGATTAAAACACGGTGTTTCGAGTAAGGTTTAGAATAACAGAATTCCCACGCGAGAGATCCCAACGTTTTTGATCGCTATCATTACATGAAAATTTTCTTGTGCACGAAAAAGGTGTGAAGTAGGAAGCGAGAAATAGGAAGTAGAAATAGGAAATAGGAAGTGAGCAGTCATGACCGCTATTTCTTAAAAACAAGACGATTGTGGTCAGTAGTTCACTTATTGTACAGGCAAAACTATCTTTTGCCTTATTTATTTTCTTCTTCTTTTCTTCCTTTGTTGACACGACTATTACACACACAAATAAGCAGGTTGTACATAATAATTACGTACTACATATATACATGCTTATCGGAGATGTATAGATCTTTGTTTACATGTATTTTTATACAGGTAATACTGCTAAATATAGCATATATCTGCCTTAATACAATACCAAACAATACATGTATCGCATATCATTACTAAAAGAAACCCTCTGTGCCGAGAAAAAAGTAGATAGATGTACAACTTCTTTTCTTATGCTTCTATGTAGTGTCTGTTTTTTTCTCGCAATATCTCAAGTGAGTCTCGCGTGATATGACGATATTTAATCATTCGTGTCGCAACCACCAGACTGAATGGACGTGTTTTTTCGAAGTCTTACATTTAGTGAAGCACGTGGTCGAGACGTAAGTTTTGGATTTTGAAATTGTAGGCAAGTTTTTCTTAGTAGAAGTAAAACAAAGATCAGGAATTGATACAATTAACTTACTCCACCCATAAAAGACACCAAAGGGAAAGAAATACAAACATTAAGCGACCAGACCATAATGGAAACCTAAACAAAGGAAGGCCATAAGGACAGTTACTTTCCCACAAAATGGCCATATGGCCATCCAAAACCAAAAGACACAAGTGATACACACAGTAAGTAACAAACAACAACATAAATAAATCGCCACAGAAGAGCCGCCTTGGAACGGTCAGTGGAAGATTTCCACTGGGGGGCTTAAATCGATTTTACGTGGCCACAATCCTCGCCCTTACTTCCGTCGCGATTTAGACAAATAATTTGTTCAGTCCGCATGAAGGCCTCCTAACTCATCAGTGCAACATCTCCGTGAACACAAAAATCAAAGAACCACAGAGGTGAGACAACGGTGAGGACTCGACAGCAAGAAACCACTGAAATGCTGGAGCAAAAGAAAACCAACAGTTAGACTCCGATGAGCCCGACCAGAGACTGTTTATTTATGCAGTCAGTAGATACGGTTGAAGACTGCCACTGTTTTTTGCAAAGTTTCAGGCGGAAATTTGTTCGTTAGGTCGAGTAAAACTTTTTGGTGTAACAGTGTGTTCAGAAGGAATTGAGCAGCTGTTTTAAATTGTTGAGTTATGGAGCCGCTTGAAGTTACATGTATTTTTGGCGGAATGTTTAATTGTGCAATCAGTAGATACGGTCGAAGATTGCAAAATTTCAGGCGAAAATTTGTTCGATAGGTCCAGCAAAACTTTTTCGGTGTAACAGTATGTTCAGAAGGAATTGAGCAGCTGTTTTGAATTGTAGAGTTATGGAGCCGATGAAGTTACATGTATTTTTGCCGGAATGTTTATTTGTGCAATCAGTAGATGCGGTCGAAGATTGCAAGTGTTAGGCGGAAAGTTTGGTAGTTAGCTGGTAGGCTGGAGCAAAATGTTTTCGGTGTAATGTTCATGTTTGAGAGAACATTTTAGAGAGCTGTTTGTTTTGTTGCTATGTGAAACACAGGGTATAGAACAGCTGATTTGACTTATTGAGTGTTGAATCCATAATTCGGATTCCAGTAAATGTAATGTAGTGAGAATCTACCTGTATTAAGCAAGCACCTGTCTTTTTCAAGTACGGTTTGGCTATTTGATAGGTTTTTGCTTGAAAAAGTTTGAACCGGAAGTTTGCTAATTACAGGTCTACTTTTATATTTAACATTTGTAATCAAGGAGCTTATATGCTTTATCGTAGCAGGTTCATATACACACAGATCTTTTATGGTATGCTATCCATGGCTAAAAAAAAGAGTGTTTGGAGTGTTGGGTGTTTTGTAGGGTCTTCGTGGGGAGATGAGTGTTTAGCAGCTGAGAGGAAGTTGTTCATTCTCTATTCCCCAGTACCTATAATAAACTTGAGTCACATTGAGCGCAGGGTCACTTGGGATAATAATATATCTCAAGTCAGTCTCGCGTGATGTGACGATATTTAATCATTCGAGTCGCATCCACCTAGTACAGGTTAGGAGGTGTTTAAGAGCGCGTCATTGTTATTTGTTGTTTGGTACCCTTATCTGGCGTTTTAGACCCCGTAGTAAGGACTGACAATTGTGGGTGTCCTTTTTTCCCGTGGGCAATTGGCAGTTGGAGTGCCCTCCCCTGTTTGATCGTTTCCGCGGCTGGGGATGCTGAGGAGTGTGTGGCTTGGTTTCCCTCTTTGGCGGGTGTTTGGGGCTGGCTTCCCTTGTCGCGGATCCTGGTGTGGGGATGTCGTTTGGCATGTCGCCGGTGACAGTTCAGATTATAAATTGGCATTTAAAAAAAAATAAAAATAAGTAGCACATTAAATATGCATGTTTGATTTTGCATTCTGTGATTCAAGTTTTCACTCTCTATTCCCAATTACGTATAATAAACTTGAGTCACATTGAGCGCAGGGTCACTTAGGATAATATTATTGTTATGATGAGGTTACGGCATGCCTGAGTTGTCCGTAACTTTACAATATGGTTAAGTTGTCTCCATAAATTACGGTACTTTCGAGTTACTCACACTAATCGCTACGAGGTGATTAAGATATACTTAAGGTCGTCGTAAGCCTTAAGAGAGCTTCGAGTTACCAACCCCTGGATTGCATTGCATTAAACTTTTACCGCTATCAATTTCGATTAGTAGTCAGTTGGTTTTATCAGTTATGCCCTATATTAATTGCATTGTAACATACCTGCCTGATAAAGATATGCTATCTCAGGACAAGTGAGCTTTATCAGGTCAACGTGCCATTGCACTTTTATGAATAAAACGGACTACTGAAAAAAAAAATAAACCAGACTACTGAAAAAAGAGTGTATCTACCCAATGCCCGATGGTTATGTTTTATGTAAGAAATCTCGCAGCTGAACATTCTCATTCCATTGTATGCTAGTGGATTCTTCCATTGCTAAATGTTTGACAAGTCCATTTGTCGTATAAGGGGTGTCAGGCCTATTTTTGAGTTTTTATTCTATTTTTGACGGAAAATTCTGTTAGCAAATAGTGCAGGCCCTGATCAGACGACGCGTTCTGCACTGTTTGCCAATATACCCCTTTAGGGTGTGAGGTGGGGGTTAAATCACATTTCGAACAGAGCATTTTCCAATTTTTGCACAAGTTGATCAAACTATTTCTGGTGTCACAAGATTCGGTCCTCAAGAATTTATTTGCCATGCATAGCAATTAAGCTACTGTATACAGGAAATACACAGCACGCCCGGATTAGAAAACATGACTTTCATGTTGCAAAAAGTTCAGTCATGTCCCTTATTTGAATTGCTATAACTAACTCACACTTACATCCCTTAATTTTAAAATGGACTATTTGAGCAAACAAATTGCTTGTTTCTTTAAATATCGCAAAATCTTTAGTCGATGGTTTTCTCTCGAAAAACTAACAAAGTACAGAGGGCCCGCGTTATAACAACAATATTTGTTTCCTGTTATTGTGCGGTTATAATGAATTTGCCGTTATAAAGAATCCCAGATAGGAGTATGATAGCTTATAAAAGGTCTTTTCCACATCTCGGAGTATTGAATTACAAGAATCTTTCATGACTATGGATTCGATTTGGGTATTTCCAACCCAAGGGAAGCCCAAGCCACTCGGAATCGAAGCTAAACCTTGAGCTAAGAATTCCATCCATTGAAATTGTCTTTATAACGAGTTTTGTCGTTATAACGAATGTCGTTATAACGCGGGTCCTCTGTATGTCATCCTCACCAGCAACACATTACCGAAGTACTTTCTTCTAATAATTATTCACACCTACATTTTCAAATGACTACACTTAGCATGACCATTTAGTTTATGAAAGCATAATTTCCTTGTATATGTAATGAGCACAATTAAATTCACACACGATAGAAACATACACATCCTTTATTAGACCACTAATGTATGCTGATGTCGTTTGGGACAATTGTCCCGAAAACGAATTAGACAAAAAAGAGGCCGCAAGGATCGTCACTTGGTCAACAAAATTAGTATCAATCCAGTCACTATCCTGCGAACTAGGGTTTGCATTATGATAACATATGGTTGTGACATAGCGCACTCTTTCATATCTCCAAAATGATTACTTTTCTGGTGAAAATTTATGATGTTCTTATTTATCAACGAGGCGGTTCTAACGAGTACAACTACATCTTGGAGCAGAAATAAGAAAAATGATGTATACCCCTGTAAACCTAAGTTTTCTGTATATAAGGTGGTTTTTAGAGAGGAGGAAAGATAGTGTTTTCAAGAGCCATTACGGTATCTCATCCGTTGGTCATAGTGGTTTTTTCATATCTCAAAAATGACATTTTTTTCTGATGAAAATTTGTGATTTTTGTCTTATTTCTACTAAAAACATAGGTTGAGGGTGCTCGTTAGAAACACCCTTCTTTGTTTTACTTCTACTTTCTATGAGGCGGTTCTAATGCGTACCTACAGCCTGTCTTGGAGTTGAAATAAAGAAAAATGTAGTTTTCATTACACGGACTTGTTAACGAGATGAATGTTATTTTATTTTACACTTATTCGATTTTTAAAAAACTTTTTTGCCGCATTTTCCGGCGATAACTTATTTATTTTTGATCAACAGCGGGAAAATTGTAGAGGAGAAGTTCCACCAACTTTTCAAAAAGGTCCCGTGCCCCTAATTTGTATGATCAGAGCGATTATCATATTTCTGAAATTTCAAGACTGAGCGAAATTTTCTGTTTCAACTGGTCCCGCCTTGACGGTGTGGTTTGACGATTTGTCGTCTGTTCAGTGCTTGACTGATGGATAATTCTGTCGGTCATTCCAATATCCTGCATGTTTACAATGTGCACATTCGAGAGTGAAACAGAATGTCGCAATGACTGACGAAGTGTTTAAATATTTTAATAAAGATCAAAAGCGTATGATGTGTACTGTCTTTACAAATGATTTGCGGACTAAAACCACGTATTTCATGTTTTTGACCGTCTGCACACTAATAAGTTGTACAACGTCCCTTGATTTGAACGCTTCGTTAGCTGCACGGGATAAAATATTTACATTTTGACAGTGTGACTGACAGAACTCGGACTTAGTTTGTATTGAAAAATGCAGAAATTGTTAAAAGTTCATCTGATTAGAGCAAAAAGTATACACTTCAGGCGGCTGTATCCTTTACGAGAAATTGGCGGAGCTTCGTCTCGACAACTTTCTCGCTGGATGTGATGATCAAAAATCAAAATGGCCAAAACAGCTTTCCAAAATAAAAAGATAAAAACAATGCATCTAAACACATGCAAAGGTGAACTATAACAAAAATAAATAGCGAAAGAAGAGCCGGCTTGGAACGCTCAGTAAAACGTATATAACGAAGTCGGGTAGCACCATAGTGAACACTACTAGGGTGGTTCAATATCTCTATGTCTATATCTGTAATTTCAAGACTCTTGCTGAGAACGCCATGTGTTTGACATTGTCCCAACACCATAAATCACGTTTTCTAGTGACAGGGTTTGTAGTTGGAAGCCTAAGAAACCAAGGTTCTTACATGTGTGTTTATGTATTATTGAATTAATTAAACGAGTTGAGGAAAAGGGCTAAAATGCGAGGCGAAGCACGAATGCATGATTCTATTTATCATATGACATTGATTCTATTTATCATATGACATTTAGATAATAAACACATGGTTAGTATCTTTAATAATAAAATATAATCGCTGAACCTAAGACAATGTTATCCTGTATAAAATTGTCGCGGCGAACCGATTATATTTTATTATTAAAGGCACTTATCATGAATTTAGTTTATTCCGCAATCAAAAAAAAAAAAAAAAATCCAGGGTTTTACAATAATTTTGCAGGTTTCACACAAAAACAAGAACAAAAAAAAACTGAAGTGTGGCTTGTTAATCGACATTCATTGCCTTTGCGCGCAAATGTAGCATAACGTCAAAGAGTGCAACGTTTCTGACGTCACCGCGCACATAGACGTCGGAAACAACATGGTCACTTGAATAAAAGTTTGTTTGCGCTTTACATTCTGTATGAAAATCTGCAAATAAATGGTTTACTTTAGCTTTGGAAATTATTTTCGATGTTTTGACCCAATCGCAGCAGCAGTACGCAATTATTTCAACGGACCATTTAATCCAGGAAAGCCCGAGAAGGTAAGAATCTAGATAAAAATTCTGAAAATTTATTTATTTAAATAAATATAGCAAAGATAATAACTTCCAGTTTGGTTGTTTCCCCGGGTATACATGGCTGCATTTTATTGTTTATACATGTAATTCAGGTATTTGAATAATAGGGTCGGTCACCAGACGTATTATAGGTCAGTAGAAGGTATTATAGTTAACTACCGATTATAAGGTGCAGTTATTCGGCTACTAAAATGGCTGATTGCGGTATAAAACGCATTTTATTCACTCTTAATTACAAAAATAACATTATTCTGCCATTAGTAAACGCGAGGTCGTTAAGGACGTCGTAAGTGTAACGTTATGACACGTCTTTAACTGATTTGAATATCTAATCCACCAGTGGATTACCGAATTTAATACATGGCGTTATAACGTTCTCGGAAGCGACGTCACACGATAATGTGGTTCGAAGGAGCGTTAATATTCTATATTTGCGGCCGAAATTGTAAAGATATCACAATCTTTTATTAGTAATACGTTTACATCAGTGTTGGGCCATTCAACAAAGCGTGGACTACGAGGGCTGATTGATATGTTGTGAACCTCGAATTGAAGGAGGTACGCAGGGATGTTCTTTTTAAGTCCTAATATTCTCTGACTATATAGAGCCGTGTACCCAAGGACTGGTCTCATTTGGTCAGTTTATATCGACGAGGTAGCACTCTAAAGTAAAAAAGACAAATAGCTTTTGCAAAGTGGACAAAATCGGCGAAAGAGCAGTGATTCAATATTTGAATAAAAATGGTTCAACACTTAGGGAAATCCATAATGATATGGAAGCAACACTAGGGAAAGATGTCCTTTCATATGCCACAGTGAAAAGGTGGTTGGAGGAATTTAAGCGCGGCAGACAGAGCCTTGAGGATGACCCCGACCTGGAAGGACTATCAATGTTGCAACCCCAGAAATGATCAATAAAGTCCATGCTATTGTTATGACTGATAGACGAGTCACAAAAAGATGTATAGCCAGTAGATTTGGCATTTCACAGAAAAGAGTACATTCAATTCTGACAGAGAATCTTGCAATGTGAAAGCTTTCGGCCCGATGGGTACCAAGACTTGACAGTTGATGAGGAGCACACCAGGCGCACATTTTTGCGTGTAACTATGGATGAAACATGGGTCCAACATTTTACCCCCGAGGCCAAACAACAATGGAAGCACCCTGGCGCACACTCGCTAAAGAAGGTTAAGACTGTTCCATCAGCTGGGAATCTTATGGCTTTGGTTTTCTGGAATGCAGATAGTATTCTGCTAATAGATTATTTCCAAAAGGGACAAACAATCAATGGCACATACTATGCTTCACATCTGACGCAGTTACGGGAAAATATTAAACTTAAACGCCGCGGAAAGCTAACTAAATGTGTGTTGTTCCATCAGAACAATGCTCCTGTTCACAAGTCTGTCATTGCTGTGGCTGCCATTCAAGATTAATGCTTTAAATTAATTCAGAATCCGCCTTATTCACCTGATCTCGCTCCATCAGACGTTCAATTATTTCCAAAACTGAAAACGGCTATTTCAGGCACCCACTTCCAGTCCGACGATGACGTCATATATGCATGGATGACTTTATGAACAGCCAAGAAAAGGAGTTCTATAAAAAATGTCATTGGTACCTTAAACACCGCTGGAAAAAGTGTATATATACTGAAGCGGTTTATGTTGAAAAACAATACAATATGCCCGACAAAATTCATAGCGTTTAATATGAGGCTAACAACATATCAATCAGCCCCCGTATCTTAGTGAACTAGCATAGGGGAGCAAACATGCACCGTTGGAAGATAATCGACAGATATCTTTTAGCTCCCCTGAGCAGGATGGTAGCCTCATATCTCAACAGTGAGCATCTCAATCATATTACGCTGT
Organism: Lucinisca nassula; assembly: GCA_963580285.1. Classification (NCBI taxonomy): domain Eukaryota; kingdom Metazoa; phylum Mollusca; class Bivalvia; order Lucinida; family Lucinidae; genus Lucinisca; species Lucinisca nassula. The sequence goes on along the minus strand of OY757025.1, from coordinate 47,523,416 downwards.
AAGCCCATGTTATGAATACTCTTGAAAACCTCTCTTTATACTACTATGTGCAACAAATCGATAGTCATTTGTTGTATGTGAAAGTTTTCTTGGTTTCGACTCAGCAGCCGGTTCATGCCCGTTTTTCCTCGTTGCAACATTTAATTTTTGATGGCTCAGTGTGTGTAGACGGCAATGAGGCAGAGGGCGTCAAAAAGTGCAAAACTCGTTGGTCCGGCATGGTTTATAGCGCATTCGGGACGAAACGAATTAGACAAGGTTAGCGAGGGTGATGTTAAAGGTTGCAATCATTTATTGTTTTGGAGTTTAACGCAGTTTTTCTTTGAACAGCGGAAGTGTACCGTTGATGACAAAACGTCGCAATCGTCAAATCATTTGGAGAGAATAATGTACAGACCAGCTAACGGTAATAACCCATTTTTTTTTGTTTCGCGGAGAAACCGCCTAACGCGAAATCGGCTATTTTCTCCGCAAAACAGCGAGAAAAGATAACATGATCGAGAAATTTCTCGCTGAAATTTCTCCCGGTTTCGAGGAGAAAATTCTCGGCGAAAATTTGACCAATGGCTTTCATTGAAAGTGAAATTACCCGCTTTTTGCGGAGAAAAAATACAACTGAGCTTACGTGAAATTTTCGGCTCATTATTATTTCTTCGTTTGTTTGGCTGTGTTTTTGTAAACAAAGGTAAATGGTAGTCATTGTTAAATCATAATCAAATATTCTTTCATGTTATACAATTTCAGTTTAGTAATTTATTTCTACTTTGTATAATCCCTTTTTAAAAGTCTCATGACAACTTTTATTCACATCACGAAAATACGCCTATTTATTTGTTACCCGCTTAAACCCCACTTTTAACTGGGGTTTACATTGGTATACATTATTTATCTAATTTCTGCTCACATAGATTAAGGGTACTCTTTAGAATCGCCTCGTCGAGTCGTTTTAAAATGTACCCAAAATCTTGGGTACATTTTGTCGCGAAGAAATATGAAATATTGCCCGAATTTTTATCCGAAAATTTTCCGTTTTTAGTGGTAAAATTTTACAATATATTTGAATAGGCGAGTTCTCATAATGAGTCGTACATAAAGGTTATTACGACCATAATGATGTGTGACATTTACCAAAAGCTCAGCTTGATAAAATAGATTGGATGCATGATGCTTTCATGCATAGCTGAAACCGACCCGCATGCGAGTACTGGTAAACCGCCTACAGGATCTAAGTAGAAGTAAAACAAAGATCAGGAATTGATACAATTAACTTACTCCACCCATAAAAGACACCAAAGGGAAAGAAATACAAACATTAAGCGACCAGACCATAATGGAAACCTAAACAAAGGAAGGCCATAAGGACAGTTACTTTCCCACAAAATGGCCATATGGCCATCCAAAACCAAAAGACACAAGTGATACACACAGTAAGTAACAAACAACAACATAAATAAATCGCCACAGAAGAGCCGCCTTGGAACGGTCAGTGGAAGATTTCCACTGGGGGGCTTAAATCGATTTTACGTGGCCACAATCCTCGCCCTTACTTCCGTCGCGATTTAGACAAATAATTTGTTCAGTCCGCATGAAGGCCTCCTAACTCATCAGTGCAACATCTCCGTGAACACAAAAATCAAAGAACCACGGAGATGAGACAACGGTGAGGACTCGACAGCAAGAAACCACAGAAATGCTGGAGCAAAAGAAAACCAACAGTTAGACTGCCCAGGCGTGTTTTCATGGTGTCAGGACAAATTCATTTATTTCGAGCCGACCGCGCTCAACTCGCAACGTTGCAGAATTTGAACCGAACGAGGTGCGAACCACAGCAATGAGAGTCCTAATGAGTGTCAGCGCTTTAAGGATGCCCGGGGTGTTTAGTGGATTTACAGCACTTTCAATATTATTTCACTTATTTCGAACGGACCGCTAAACAGAGTTGAGCTAAAACCGGAGTAAGACCACCTTCTGTTGCAGATCTTGGCGTCTCATATGTGGCCCGAACGAGGCACAAACCACAGCGGAGAGACCTAATGACCCGATGATTAACCCTTTTTGTACCAAATGGAATCTTCCTCCTTATATATACAGGAGTCAATTTCGAAACTTAGGGGTGTCAGGTTGTTGTTTTCTTAAACATTTAGTTCGGGAAATGGCTTAAAGTTTTGCAAACAGTGTAGGCCCTGATCAGACGCCGCGTTCTGCGGTGTCTGATCTGGGCCTGCACTGTTTGCCAAGGCACCCATTTAGGGGTTTCTAGTACTGAATTGGTTAAGCGTCAGCGCTCTTACCCATTAGGACACGGGGGCCCGTTACCTTCGGGGTACAGTAGACTTAACAAGATACCCAGGTTGCATGCCTGTACAAACTTCGCTGATTATCTTGGATAATTTTGTAGTTCTGCTCCAAGTTAGAGATCAGACTTATATGCAGCCACGGAATGCTTGCCGCGCAATTTCCCCATATTAATCCTTTTTGTACCAAGTGGAATCTTCCTCCTTACATAAAGCATGAGTCCATTTCAAAATTTAGGGGTTTCAGGTTGTGTTTTCTTCAAAATTTATTAGGAAAATGGCCGAACTTTTTCCAAACAGTGTAGACCCTGATCAGACGCCCGTATGCCACGGTACCCGTTAAGGGGTTTCCAGTCTGAAATGGGTTAATGTGCATGTATAAGTAAAATTGAATTGTAAAGGCAAAAAACACAAGCGGGCCTCCATGTGAGCTTTAGTGTAAGCATCAGTGATGTTTAATTACTCGCAGTGTAAGAAAAAGATCAACCAAAATGTAGAGTGAGATCAGCGCCCACATATACATGTACAAACAGGATCCCCGTTATATATACATTGAGTTTCATTTTTCTAAAGTATTTACTTGAGAAAAAAATAAAGTACTCCCAATGTGGTGAACCGATAGAAAATCAACAGATTTCAATTTATGGAGCGTTTACACAACACTAAAAAAGTAACACAGAAAGCATTCATCATGTTCATACTGCGTTGTAAAGTGCATAAGATGCAAATCATTATGATTCCAACCAGATCAAAACCATACTTTACGATCGCTAGAGTTGTCCATCTTTGTACAAAGAACATGCATTTCGTCATATGCTTCTAACTTTCTGTACCAAATTTTAATGCATGAAAAAAAAAATACATGCAAATGAACAAATATACATGTAGGTATAGGCAGATTTCGCGGAGAAACACCGTGAACGTCTTCACCTGTACTAATTGGCTTTCTCCGAGAAAAGGCGATGTTCGCGGAGAAATTTCGCGGCGTTTCGCGGAGAAATTAACCGCTTTGAAACGCGATTTTTCTTCTTCTCGGAGAAATCTCTCGCTTGTTCTCCGAGAAAAAACTGCCTATTACCGCGGAGAAAAATAAAATATGGGTTATTACCGGTAGCTGGTCTGTATATTTTGGCGCGATGACGTCACTCAAGTCAACGTCACTCAAGTCAAAGTATTCGATGAATTATGAAAAAAATCAACAATGATCCAGTATCATGTCTTGCTAGCCTGCTTTTGTGTCTAGGCATTGCTGGATCCCGTGGATGCTGGTCCGTGTCTTTGCCTTTTCAAGCTGAAAGCGCAACCTGGTTGGTCAAACTTTGCGACAAATCGGCATCTTAGTCTTTTTAAGGTCCGCTTATAATTTGGTCAGCCTGCGCGTGGGCTCGGCCTGGTAGTTTATATATCATTATTTTATTGTTGCCTCTATGAGGGTTTCAGTGTCTAGGCTGGTGACAGTTTTCCGGGATGCTGCGATTTTTTAGATTTACATGCGCGCCCGGCTATTACTCGGATCAGCCTGTGCATTTGCGCAATCTGATTTGGGTCTTCTCATTGCACGCTTTAAATGGCTGGGAACCTAGTTATCTTCTATGTGGCCGATGGGGAGGCTGATCCGCGCGGCGTGGCGACGGGGTAATAGTTCTTTTTTCATGCTCGGGTCTGATGAGCATGGACTTTATGATGCTCATAAATATTGAAATACATATGAAAGAGGCGGTTTTCCTGCTTAGATCAGCACAAACTGTTATTTGTCCAGCTCATATATTTTAAAAGTTTGTGGGTGTCTGGGTGCTACCACGGACCCTAAGCTTGGTCTTCGCATGTCGCATGTATGCGCGTTGTGTGAATTGCTGTGCTCCGGATTACTTATTGTACATTGTCGCTAATTTTTATGTAACGTAGCTGGTGTGGCGCACCGCATCATGTTACTTTTTCGCGCGCAACGTCATCTATGTCTATTGTTTATAACACCCTGAAGAAGCCATGATGGTGAAACGTTGATGTTAATACATGATAAAGATTATTTCGTGTTGGTGTTGATTTACTATACAAATTATTTATTACCCTCCTTCAAAACCATGGCATCATGCTATGATCCACGGAAACATCTTGAAAGCTTAGCGGAGAAACAAATAAAGTGTACACGTCATGCCAAATTTTGGAAGACTGGTTGTCGAACGACCTGGTGCCTAACGGACTGCCACTGAAGCTGAAAGTTAGCGTTGCCGTCGGCAAAGAGCCTTAAGACCTTGGGCGCACCTCGGTTTTAACGGTCGCACAAAATTTAACGCAAAAGGCGCGCTACGGGCGCATAACAGCTTCGCATCCTAAATACTCTATATAGAGACACGCGACAGCGTTCTAGTTAAAAATCCAATAAAATGCAAAAGTGCCTCAAAAATGAATTCTTCGTGCGATTTTATGTTAATACCTTCGGTATGTAATACCGAAAGGTATTAACTGATTCCAGAAGATGGTTAATATCGGTCAGCTATTTCGATGCTGTTTTTGGCGTCACGTTACATTGTTTTGCATGTGACAAATCCAAGACATCTGATTGGACTTAAGTATGCAGACGATGTTAGGCGCCATATTGGTAATAAAAACTGTCAAAGTTATGTTACTCGTTTACGACGACCTCTATCAGATAACTAGGAAAACATATGATTTAATTCTGTGGTTACAAGATAAAGGTATACTTGATAATTTAGACTGTGAATGTCCGCGTTATTCAGAGGTAAGAATTACATTAAAAAAGGATGCTAGCTGCGGCAGTGATGGATTTGTTTGGTGATGCACCAAGAAGGAATGTGGGTAAAAGATTTCTTTGAGAGCAGGCAGCTGGTTTGAGAGGCCCAGCCGCACCATACAGCAGGTAGTGAAACTCACATATTACTGGGTGTACAAACAAGACAACAAACTGTACGACGGGAGATAAAATTGGCTGCGAAGAGACACTACTTGTGTAGAGAAGTTTGTTCAGAGAGAAGTTTGTTCAGAGGTGTTGTTCAAAGATGCTAGGATAAGCGGAATAGGAAAGATAGTTGAGATCGACGAGAGTTAATTTGGGAAGAGCAAATATCACAAGGGCAGGAGAAAGGACGGTGTGTGGGTATTTGGTGGAATATAGAGGGACTCAAAGAACTGTTTTCTGGTCAGTGTTGAAGACAGAAGACTGTTGGAAGGCATACTCGAGATTGGGAGAGGAGGCTTACCAACACCAGACAGTGAACCACAGCAAAGAGTTTGTGAATGACGACACTTTGGCCCACACCAACATCGAGAGCACATAACCAAATACTTGGATTTGTTACAGCTATTGCAAAGGGCCACCGTTTATTCTGTACAGGCTTATATAAAAAAAGAAGTGAAGGCAATGAATGATCAACAATCGATACAATTCACCCACAGTTCCCATCGGAAGAAACACAGATATGACATAACTAGACCCTAATGGAACATTCAATAGCGTTCAGTCCGCATGAAGGCCTCCTTACTCACCAGTGCATATCTCCGAGAATACAAATTTAAAATAAGCCTAAACAGACACTTTCTTGTACCGTCATTTTAACCGTACAGTCCATTCTATAAATGATATTTCTACACAACCAGTGGGAAAAATGTACTAGTATGTAAATTATACAGCTAGGTTTAAAATTATTGAAGGACATGAAACTGAATAAATGGATTGAATTATTACGGACACCTTTTTCATAAGGCTTTATTGTTTGTTTGCATTGGAGTTTAACGACCCAGTCAACACTATTTAGAATAAAAGTGAAGCAATGATCATGAATCGATACAATTAACCCACAGCTCCCATCAGAGACACCAAAGGAAAATAAGCACAAACATAAAACAACAAGACCCTATTGGAAACATCAATAGCTGAAAGCCAAACGGATAGTCACTTTCCCACAAAATGCCCAATTGGCCATCCTAAACATTATATAAGAGAGACGCACACACTCAAAGACAAACCATAACCAAAATAAACCGCAACAGAAGAACTGCCTTGGAACGGTCAGTGAAACGAATTCCACTCTGGGACTTAAATCGATTTTACGTGGCCACATTCCTCGCCCTTATTTTCGTCGCGATTAAGACAAATAATTAGTTCAGTCCGCATGAAGGCCTCCTAACTCATCAGTGCAACATCTCCGTGAACACAAAAAATCAAACAACCACAGAGATGAAACAACGGTGAGGATTCTACAGCAACGACTGAAATGCTGAAAAGTCTTCTCTTCTGAAACCATTAGGCCAAAAGCTTAGATATTTATCATGTAGCAACGACAAGTGGTGCCCTACATAAATCGTGCCAATCATGCCCTTGGAGTCCAAATTGGCCACACCCTGGGGCCCATTAGCTCCCATATCCTTTGGATATAAAAGCTTAAAAATATGCTTCTCTTAAACCATTAAGTACAGAGCTAAGATATTAAGTATTTAGCAACGTAAATTAGTCACCTACATATATCCTGTCAACAATACCCCTTGGGTCAAAATTGGCCACAACCGGGGCTCATTAGCTCTCACAGACGTGTAATGGAAATAACTTAAAAATCTTCTTGTCTGAAACCACTTGGTTCTGTCCTTTGATATTTAACATGTAGCAATGCCAATTGGTCCCCTACATAAATCCTACCAATAACGCCATGGGACCCCTTGGCTCCCATGGCTATATTATGGCAATAGTCTTCAAAAATCTTCTTCTATGAAACCATGAAGCAACATAGAATGTTTACTTACATAAATCCTGCCGACCCTACCGCTGGTGTCAAAACTGGTCACGTCCCGGGGCTTATCATCTCTGACATTCTTATAATGGAAAAAAAAAACGTCAAATATCTTTTCCTCTGAAACCATAAGACCCAGAGCTTAGATATTTAGCATGTAGCAACATTATGTGATTCCTATATAAATCCTGCCAATCATGCCCCTGGGATCCAAATTGGCCACACCCTGGGGCCCCTTAGCTCCCATAGACTTATTTGAAATAAAGGTTTAAACCTCTTCGCTGAAACCATGAAGTACAGAGCTAGGATATTAAGTATATAGCAATGTAAAATGGTCGCCTACATGGATCCTGTCAAACATAGATTGCTGCATTATGCTTCCACGCAGAGCTAAAACCGACCACACACGAGCACTGGTATACTGCTCAGAGGATTGAAATTAGAAGTGAAGGCAATGATCAGGAATCTATGCAATGAACTCACACATTCTATCAGAGACACCAAAGGGAAAGAAACACAAACATGAAAGAACAAACCCTAATGGAAGTATCAACAACGGAAAACCAAGTTACTTCCCACAAAATGGCAAATTGGCTATCCAAAGCAAAATAATAGAAGCGACACAAAAACTCAAAGACAAACCATAACAAAAATCAACCGCGACAGAAGAACCGCCTTGGAACGGTCAGGGAAACGAATTCCATTGGGGAGGGGGGGGGGGGCTTAAATCGATTTCACGTGGCCACAATGCTCGTAAGCCTGCCCAGGTAAAGCGGTGCGAGTTGGACCGTCAATGCTAACAAACCCTGTTTCATTGGACGACAGGGCTTGAGAAGTCATTTCATCACATGTTGGGTAAAAGTCCCACTAAATTGCAAGCAACGTCTCCAAAATGTCCTATACAGTGTTGACGAGAACGTTAAACCTAAAAAAATCAAACATAGATTGTGAGTGAACAGTCAAATATATATTGTTGGTGTTTGCTAGAACGGCCTCGTTTAGGCAGCTCTTACGACCACAAACAATATAAGTTTTTGAGCAAAAAAAAATAAAAAATAATAATGTTAACCTGTGTAAAAATCGTTTTCTATGTAAAAAGTTGGGGGTACAAGGGTGTTCATTACATGAACTTGTCTTATTTCAAATTTAGACTAAAATCTGGACTCACATCCAATTCCGATTCCAAGCAGGAGTCCCGAGTCCACTTTAGAAACTAAGGGGTGAAAGGGTAAATATACCTTTTAGAAAACACAATTGGCTTTTGTATGTTCACCGCGTCCAATCGTAACGCCGAATAAGTGGTCGCAACACCGCATAAGTGGTCGTTTCACGCCGAATTGTGGTCCTTTTTGATAGATTCGCCGCCATTTCTCGCTCGGGGAGACACGGTGAGTAGAAACAAAAGTTTATTTGAAATATACAAACATGTTAATCAACTATGAAAAGTAGCCTATCCGGATCTACATACATTCTTCTAACTGCCAAATATTCAGTTGATGCATAAACTTTCCTGAATTTGTCAAACACTTCGCGAGATTATTGTTGTATAGGTTCGGCCATACTGCAAATGAGCATTCGTACCAGAAAGCTTCGTACTTTTCAAATTTACTCCAAATCTATGAACAACTGGTGAATACAAATGCCTCTGAAAATGACATTGTATCATAATATTGCTATTCAGTAAAAACATTGCCGAAGAAACAAACACAGAGACACACTCGACGAAATTGTAGGTAACGCCGGATAAGATGGTATCTGATTGATCGGTTAAAGGTGCATTATTGAGCTACCGGGTCTCAATTTTTTTTTCTGGTTTTTATCTTCAATGCATACTCCTTTGTCATGTGTACACTTTTGGAGCCAAATACAGCTTCAGAACTTTGTGAAAATGGTCGTTTTCATTCGTGTTTACCCTTAGCTCTGAACATGTGTTCGGAATTTCTGTTCTAAAAGTAAATCTGTCACTTTACACATACATGGCGACAGTATCGTCTCTGAGTGTCGTTACTTATGGCATGGTATTCAGCGTCATATTTCTTCCGATTCAGGCATGGCCTCAGCAAAGAAGACCAAAAATGAACGTCGCATAACGTCATATATGGGGATTCTATTTTTGTCACGAACTAAAAATAGATCTGACTAGTGTGCGAAACCTAGTTAGGGAATCCCTCTCAAACTCGTTTACCTGTCATCATAATTGTTCGCATTTTGCATAAAATGCATTCATTTGTATTGTTTTAAAGAAAAACACCGGCTATATGTATTTTATTTTTGGAAGCATTTTTTCCAGATAGCTCAATAATGCACCTTTAATTGCCAGTTGTCTGGCTGAGAAACTGTGCATACTTAGTCAAATGCCAGTTAATATCAGTCTACTACATTGAGCGTAGTCCGTCCGTATTAACACAAGAAAATTCGTTTTGGCCCGAGATGAAGTCATTTAGATGAGGTGAAACGGCAACACTCGTGTTTTAGTGATTTGGTTTGGGTTTTGACCCTTTCAAGATTATTTCACTCATATCGAGCAGATCGTTAATCAGAAGTGGGCGAAAACCGGAGTACCCGGAGAACAAAAAAACACCTGACCTTCCATTGCAGATCTTGGCGTTTCACACGTGACCCGAGCCAGGGTCGAACCCACGGCGGTGAGAGCCTAATGACTAAGCGTCAGAGCTCTTATCCACTAGGCCACGGAGGCCCGTTAGTGGTGTCAGTTAATTAACGTTTCATTTATCAATGGTTATCCTTTGGAAGCAAGGAATACACCACAGAACTGAAAAACATGGAGTGTTCACGCTTTCTGGGCCAGACTAGCTAGTTTCGGCCAATTAGACCTCATTAGTGACCCTCAGACATTTTCAAAATTCCACAATGGAATCAATGATCCCAAAGGACAAGAAAATATAATCTACACTATGATGTAGGGCAGGGAGACGTTTTACCGCCGCCACACAGTCCGACGCATCAGCTGTAGTGAAGTTAAATATGTTCTATAAAAAGGTTATCCTTTGAGAGCAAGGAATACACAACAGAACTGAAAAACATGGAGTGTTCATTTCGCATTGTCCCAGTTAAAAGTCGTCCCCGTCAACACTATTTAGGTCATTTTGGAGACGTTGCTTCCAATTTTATGGGACTATTACCCGAAATTGAGATGAAATGACATCTCAATCCCTGCCACCCAATGAAACCAATAAAACTTATAAGCATGGACGGGCCAACTCGCAGCAGTTTCCCTGGGCAGGCTTAGACTTTCTAAGCGGATTATCAGTACTAATGTGCGGTCGGTATCAGCTCTGCGTGGAAGCATCGTGCAGCCCATCTATTTCGCCAAGCCTTGATGGGCGGGGGCGCTCGGTTTCAGTCGTAATTCGATGCAGCAGACCTCGGAGCTGTAAATCTGCCAATACGAAAAATCACATGACTAACGAAATATGTGTTCTCTGAATTTTATACCTTAATTTGTTATATGTAAATTAATGAAAGACAGACAAATATCAATGACACATAATTCATATCTGAAAAAAAGTTATATTTTCAGTCTTTTTTTTTTTTTGGTTTGGGTTTTACGGCCCTTTCAAGAATGTTTCACTCCTCATATCGAGCCGATCGTTAATCAGAGGTGGGCGAAAACCGGAGTACCCGGAGAAATACCACCTGAGCGAGGCTCGAACCTACGGCGGTGAGAGAATAGTGAAAATATAAGTTTTCTCGTTTCACTACTATGTTTACATGTTTAAAATAAATCAAAGGAAGATTTTGGCCTCCGAACTTTTCGGTTTTGTTTTGTACATATTTGAGCCGGCGATAAGTCCGGTGCGTCGAGCAGAGACTCAAATCAATCTGCGAACCAATCCACTGAGACAAGACCTTTTGCTTATATTTGTTGGCATAGATCGTAGCCTACAGCAGGTTCATGCGATCAGCGAAAACTCTGATGAGACTTTTTCGAATGCGCAGGCCGATCTGAGTCTTCGCTGGTCGCTTCATGCCTTTTTGTAGGTTTTGTCATGCGCTAGCTCATTTTCTATCTGCAGTGTCAGCAACATCTTTTTATAAGGCGTTCACGCGACCTGACGTCATGTCACATTTAAAGACGCCACTAATGATGTCGAGACATGTAACAATTAGAAAATATTTCACGCAAATATGATTTTTTCCATTTCGTGGAGTGACAAAAATGAAATATATATTTCGTGTCTTTTGAACTCGTTCAAGATATTATATATATATATATATATATATATATATATATATATATATATATATATATATATATATATATATATATATATATATCGCTTCCTTTGATGAAATGAGTTATTTTTACTCCCAAAAATTGAATATCCTCTATGTCTTTTCAGTTAATGGATCAAAGTACTCAATTTAGCTGTCATGTATGTGGAAGCCAATACAAGACAGTGACGTCCTTACGACGCCATTTAAAGAGGCACGCAGAGAAACCATATGTGTGTGACATCTGTAGCAAAGCATTCATACGTCAGGATGAGTTAAAAAGGCATACTAATGGGCATACTAAAGAAGTTTTACACATTTGTGAAATATGTGGTATGCGTTATCCGACGCGAGGTTCCCTGTACAACCACAAAGTTATAATTCATGGTGTGAAGAAATTTAATTGTGATCAGTGCCACAAAAGGTTTGTCACAAAACAGAACATGCAGAGGCATAAAAAGTCGCATGGTGACACTTCAAAGGAAACATGTCCTATTTGCGGGAAATCATTCTCCAGGCTAACGGACCATCTACCAAAATGCAACAAACAACGAATTAAAAAGTTTGTATGCAGATGTGGGAAGAAGCTTTTAGAAAATAAATACTTGAAGGAGCATGTAAAATACAAGCATGAAAAAGTAAGATACCAGTGCGAAAAATGTTCGCATGTTTTTGCACACAGAAAATCAATAAGCAATCACAAAAAGAAATGTCATGCGCGCTGATACCTTTCATTTTTATGCTTGTTTTGAAAATATGGGAGAAACGGTTGGATAGATCAAAATTTACACAATGGACCAGGATGTTTTGTTGTTTTTTGATTGTAATTGTATTTGTTTGCTTGATTTGAGGTTTAACGTCCCCGTCAACACTGTATATGTCATTTTGGAGACGCTGCTTCCTATTTTGTGGGACTTGTATTCGACATTGAGATTAAATGACAGCTAAAGCCCTGTCGCCCAATTAAACTAATAGGGTTTTTAAGCATGGACGGTCCAATTTGCACCGCTTTGCCTGGGCAGGCGGTTCTTCGTTGGCGTTTTTTTATGTCATTGTTACTGATTGTGTGTATCCTTTTGGATGGCCATTAGGCCATTTTGTGGGAAAGTAACTGTCCTTTCGGCATTCCTTTGTTAAAGTTTCCATTATGGTCTGGTCGCTTCGTGTTTGTGTTTCTTTCCCTTTGGTGTGGGGGTGGGTGGGTTAATTGTACCGATTCCTGATAATTGTTTTACTTCTACTTTTTAGATCCTCTAGGCGTTTATCAGCCGGATTCAGCTCGGCGTGGAAGCTTCAGGCAGCCCATCTATTTCTTCAAGCCACGATGGGCGGGGACGGGTTTGAAATTTTGTATCCAAACTAACATGTATGGATAATATAGAAAGATGGCTTTTGCGATATCTCTGTGGTAAATGTACACAAGAGCATCTTTGTAGCAGTATTGTTCCGCGCTCAAAGCATGAACGATTTTAGTGAAACGGTGTTTATGTGAACACAACATATAGATTATACAGAAAAAAAAAACATTAATTGGCTTTCTTGTATAATCTGTGCATTTAAGATCCATCTTTGAGCCGCGTGATATCCAAAACCTTGTTATAATGGACCGTGTTGTACGGAGTTTATAGGAAATATTTTCAATATTGGAACAGTGGTGTATCACAAACTGCATAACGGGTCGCGTTGTGCTGACATTTTCTCTACTCTGGGGAACAAGTTTTGGACCACCCGATATAATTTCGTGTAACTTTTATATTTACCTAAAGCTGCACGATTGCCATATATGTTGCTTATGATTGATGTTAAAGTGCAAAATAGAGCGATGTTCCAACCAATAATTGCAGTCCCAGATGCGTGGCGAATGATGATATTGCACCGGGGTATTGTATAAATGTGTACCGAATGAATTTTGCCATTGGCTCAAGCAAATTGAACAGTGCTAAGCATGAAATTAATATCTTTATGTGGAACGGTCGCTTTTTGGTGCCAAGATCATTCCATCCCGAAAACAAACCTAAATAATTTTGATCCCCTTAAACCCCACTTTTATACAGTAAAACTGGGGTTTACAGGGGTATTCAATATTTGTCTTCTATCTGATCAAAACATATATTGTGGGAATTCGGTTCTAACGAGTACCCACAATTTACATTTGGAGCACGGAATATAAATTGTGTGTACTCGTAAGAACCCCCTAAATGAGGCGATTCTAACGATTGCCCATTCCCTTTGTTTTTGGAGATATAAGAAAATAATGTATACCGATGCAAATCCCAGTTTTACTATATAAAAGTGGGGTTCGAGGAGGTCAAAATTTTCTTGAAACGTTCTCGTGATGGTCAAGGCTAAAGCAGTAAACATACATTCAAAGTGACAATTCGGAGCACTTTTTCTTATCCCCAAATAGCACTAAGTAATTGGCTACTCTTCACTGGTTTCATATGTGGCAACAAAATAAGCACCAAACTGTACTGCTAATTCGAGATGTCCATCTGTGCATAGGAATCACAGTGATATTTAAAAATGCCTGAAATGTCCACGATTATATTAAGTGGTCCAAAACTTTTCCCCAAAGTATATGCCATCCGTATATTTTAGACCAATTCACATTTTAAAGGATCTGGGTTTCTCGAAGGCAAAGTTGAAATAAATAGTGGTTAAAGGGCATATAATTTGAACCGTGTTATATCCATATAATTACGTTTATAAGGTTCACTAGCGAGGGAAACAAGGTTTACGAGGTCAACAGGACAGCCAAGCGTTTATATAGATACAACATTAACCGAGCCTCAGAGAGAGAGATACAACTCTTACGTTTTTGACAAAGACATTCAGTGTGAACAAATGTACTCCTTGTTGACCACACGAAGATCCTTTGTATATTTACACATGCAAATATAGCTATCGCAGTTGGTGGCTCAAGTACTTGAGTCTGAGCGTGTTTGCAGGATGAACTGAATCTTGCTTTCTGCAATTGTGGATATAAAGTCAAGCAATCGTTGTGCTATTGCTTAATATGTGTGCGAGCCGGCACATGAAATAATGGTATATCGCATATTCGAACAACAAGGCTCTGTCTCCACATGCTCAATGACGCATTTCCGCGCAAGCTAGCCAGAGCCTTCGAACGTGCATATTTGGTTGCATATGTTGTAAACTTGATAAATTTATTTACGGAGAATGAAATGAACCATTATATCATGTACAGGCAAACAATGTGAGCGATTCTTTAGTGCAGATTAACAGTTTCGCAATCATTATTCTTGTCCACTTACCACATAAGACAGTATTTTTGGCCGGCATCGGTAGCTCAGTTGGATGCGCGTCTGACTTGTGATCAGGATGTCGCGGGTTCGATATCTGTCGGAGTCGGCAACATTCTTCCGTGGAGATTGATCATGAAATCTTTTCTACGGCCATTCTCCTTCCTCTGATTCAAGAAGGGTAGTTGTCAGTTTCTGGAGAAAGAATGTGCACTGTACTGGTTAACCGCTTACGCATTTATAAGCCTGCCCAGGAAAAGTGTGGATAGTTTACATGACCGGCTCAAAATGATCTAAAATAGTTTTGACTGGGCCGATAAACTCCAATTAAAACCAAACAAAGACAGTATCGTCAACAAAATGTCTGTCAGAATATTATTATTCTAATACATTTGTACTGCTGTCCTGTTCATATGACAGCCCTATCCTGGCAACACGGTCTTCTCTCAAAGCTGTAAGGCCAGGTTCGCTTCGCTAAATGCGTTTGAGATGCAGCTCCAACACGAAACTGACAAGTCTAAGGAACCTGGGGTGGATTTCATTTACCTAATTCAGAATCAGGATTCGAAATTATGTTTCTGTTTTAGCGTTCTATTTGTGCAAAACAAAAACATGATATTGAATCAGGTGAATCATACTCCATTCATGTTTCAGAATGATTCAAGTACATCCAATTTAGCGAAATCATAGAATCGAAACATACCGCGTCTTTAAAGTGGCAGAATCATGTTTGTGATTTAGAGATCATGATTTGGAATCTTAATTCTGATTCAGCTAAATCAAACGCACACCTGCTATTTTGTGACGGCATTCATTTCTGACGTCAGTAAAGCATACAAGTCACAGCGCAAAATTAGTGGCATGAAATCAGCTGTGACATCTGTTAGTGGTCTTTCCAGTAGATGGTTATTTCGCTTTTAACGACAATCTCTTAAAATGTTTTATCACAAAGAAAACTTGCCTATGTTAGCCCCTCAAACCCAAATTTTGTGAAGTATAACTGAGTATCTTATTTTAGGTTTCAGTACTAGCTAGAACTAGATTGTGGGTGCTCGTGACTACCCTCAATCTATGTTTTGATTTGGAAATAAGATAACTTTCTTGTATGCATCTGAAAATTTTCATTTTTTTTTTAATTTTGACCTCTATCATCCAGTACGAATAACACCACTATATACAAATCCATTGAAAAAGTTTCGGCCAAAAAGTGGAAATTTTATGATGAAATCTTGTGATATTTTTCTAATTTCTGCAAAAAATATAGATTGTGGGGACTCGATAGAACTGCCTCGTATGTGGGGACTTGATAGAACCGCGGTTCTCTCGAGTACCATCAATCTATGTATTTGAGCAGAAATAAGAAAAATAATGTATACCCCATTTAACCCCAGTTTTACTGTATAAAAGTGGGGTTTAAGGGGGTCAAATTATATAGGCGTGTTTTCGTGATGATATAAACGTGGCTAACAAATATGTATTTGTACATCATTTCATGTTTTTAACAGAAATAGGAAACTATATATTTTTATCTTAAAATTTTCCCTTTAAGAACCCTTAATTTTACAATATGTTTTCAAAGGGCTTGTTATAAAAAATATGGCACTGCAGATCTTTTAACTTTATCATTCTAATTCCGGGGTTAAATTTGTTTGTCCAGTGCCACATTACGAAAACACGCCTTTTCAAATACATTGAAGCTTTTATTGTCAAAAAATGAACAATTTCCGAAGAAAAGTTGATATATTTTTTCTTTTTTTCAAAAACATAGGTTGTGGGAACTCGTGAGAACTGCCTCGATTAGGTGGGTCTAAGGAGTACTCACACGTCTGCATTGTGTTAGGTAATGTTAAAATAGCTTTAGTAAGGACCTGTACATTCCACTACTTTCTTGAACAGCTTCAATACGTGTCTGTTGCATAGACATGCACGATTATATTTGTTTCACAATTTATGTTAAAATAGCTTAAATTAAGGACCTGTACACTCTACATTTTTCTTGAACAGAGTTCCAGCAGGGATTGCCTATAGTCAACTGTTCTTATCTTGCAGATTATTTTGTTTTGTTCCTTTATGTTTATTTTGCTTTACTGCAATGCTTTCATTAATTTTATTTTTTATTTTACGACTTTAGTTTTAATCACGATTTTTTAAATAAAAATTGGAGACTCTAAAATGATGTGTTGTATGTTTCATGTATATACCTAATTCCGACAAGTTTGTCGTTACATAGCTGTCAACCAATATCCAAAAATCTGGCTCTATATTATTGAAAAGTAGACTTTATTAATAAAGTGTCATTTCTGTGGCTGAAAAAAAAAAATCGAAAATTTCTGCTTGATTTAAATCAAAGCTGTTAAAGCTAACTTTTATATATTATTTGCAGGAATACAAATGTTATAGCCCCAAAAATTGGGTCCTAAACTGCACAGGCTTGTCATCAGGACGTGGGTGTAGCTCAGCCTTTGTCGGTTACACACATTTAAGCTTGTCCTTATACTATTGTGTCTTGTTATTATTATGTAGCGCGCAGCACACACATAGCTACTGGGTCTTTTAGTAGGTAAGATTAGGTTCTCCGCCACTGATAAAGATTTACGAACTTTCTACTGGCAAAGTACAAATCTCTACAGCAAAATAGGTTGTCATCACGCTATAGCGCAGAGTTAATACCCTGTACCGGCTTTGTTTTCAGTCTCTTTAAACCAGGAATTTTAGACTCATCTTTCCGGTGCCACTGTCGAACAGGAAGTGCACCGCTAGAAGGTGCCGAAGGTTCGGAAACTGTGCCAAATCGTATTCTTCTGGCAGCTTTCTTCTTTCTGTTTTTGTCAAACTCGTGGTCTCTAAGATGGAAAAGTTTTGATTAATAAGAGATTTAGGGAACAAAGCATTTTTGGTGGGGGAGGTAGGGTATGCTTTTTTCACTTTGAACTTACAAAAGACATAAGCGTTTATATATATGACGTACAGGTTAGCTAACCGAGTTTCTAATGACGTAAATGTCAGGTTTGTTTGTTCGTTTTATTTGAGGTTTAACGTCCCTATCAACACTTATGTTATTTTGTAGACGTTGCTATGGTACATTTACCCGATATTGGGATGAAATGACTTCTCAAGCCCTGCCGCCCAATAACACCAATTATAAGCATGGACTGTCGATCTCTTACCTGGACAGCCTTCGATCTCCTAAACGGTTTACCAGTACTCGTGTGCGGTCGGATTCAGCTCTGCGTACAACCCATCTATTTCTTCAAGCCCTGATGGGCGTTGGCGGTCAGGTTACAGGGTTTGATAACACTATGCTCATTTATTATTTGCAAGATTTATTTAGATAAAAGATGCTTTATACATTATTGCGAGTAGTGATCTACCTCCGTTCTAAATTTATCAGTTACCTCCCATGTTAATTACATTGTAGCTCATTGATCTGATAAAGATAAGCTATCTCAGGACAAATTAGGTTTATCAGGTCAACGTGGCGTCAATGTGACGTGATCAACGTGACGTGCGCTTTAATGAATGAACCGCACTACTTTGATAAATCACAAAAATAGTGTGTTATTATAGCTAGAAAAATTGAAAACTAATGAAAAAAGCATCATAACAAAAATTAGGGTCAAATGATATAAAACATATTTACCCATTATTACACGTCGCAATGCTGGGAAGCACTGTCGACAATCGATATCTGTTTATTAATTGCATATTTAAAGAGTGTACAATGCGTTTAACTGATAAATAGAATACCAGATTCGTGTCATTTCATATCAAGTTTACCAGGCTCGGCTTTGAGAACGCCTATAGAATCGCTCGGCAAGCCTCGCGAATCTACAAGCGTTCCCAAAGCCTTGGCTGATAAACTTGATATCAAAAGACACGAACCTGGTAGTCTCTATTACTCATGATCGAGAAAAAATAATATACAGAAATTATGTCGCGACGACGGCTAACCGTACAGCACGTTCGTGCGGTTCCAGCTGTCCCGAAAATCAATTTTTTTTTTATTGTTAGATTTGCTGATATCTTCATATTTTCAACAGAAAGACAGGAAGGCAATACTGCATTAAACCTTTCTATAAGTTAAGTATGACCATAATGATCAAAAGGCAATAAAAATACATATAACATGGAGAAAAGATGATTTTCAAATTTGCTTGTTTTCATCCACGCATAATGTTGATAAACGAATCGAGGAGTTATAGTGAAATGATACATTCAAAACTTTGATTTGATTTGGTTTGATTGAGCATGCTACAAGCCAGATAGAGAACGCCGGATCTCGCTCACCTTGTTTAAACTGTTCGGTCGGCTGCGCCAACCTCGAAGTTTAAACAAGATTGTCTCGACTATCTGTTTTTATATAGTTTATATAGTAGTATATTCACCTGATAACTGTTAAACATCTTGATCGAGGTGTAGCGATAGAAACCTCCATATCTGGCTGATAACTCTCGTGAGCTGGATAGATACCACTTCCTCTGCACGTCCTCATATAAAATCCCCTGGAAGTGAAAATCAGTTTGAGACTATGGATGATATCCAGCTATTAGAAATGTCGAATCAGATGGATTGGTATGTTCTCGGAGATGTTACATTGATGAGTTAGGAAGCGTTCATGCGGACTAAACAAAATCTAATGTCTATACCGCTACAGAAGTAAGGGCGAGGATTGTGGCCACGTAAAATCGATTTAAGCCCCCCCAGTGGAATTCTTTCCACTGACCGTTCCAAGGCGGTTCTTCTGTGGCGGTTTATTTATGTATCACATGTGTCTTTTTATTTTGGATGGCCATTAGGCCATTTTGTGGGAAAGTAACCGTCCTTTTGGCCTTCCTCTGTTTAGGTTTCCATTATGGTCTGGTCGCTTCGTGTTTGTGTTTCTTTCCCTGTGGTGTCTTTGGTGGGGGAGTAAGTTAATTGTATCGATTCCTGATCTTTGTTTTACTTCTACTTTTTATTCTTTTATTTTTTCACTCTCAGAATTTTATCAAATATGAAATCTTAAAAAAAAAATAATCAATTCTATAAAGTTAAGACATAGTCATTAAATTAACTAACCTAGCAGTCGAAGATGGTCATGCTTTCAAAAGATTGAGTCCTTATAATAACTAACCGAGCATGCCAAAAATGGCCAATCTTTAAGACGACGGCGTTACAGCATAACTAATAATCAAACCAAGCATGTCAAAAATGACCGTGCTTTTAGATAATGCACCAGGAAAACACGCCTATCTATTCATATTGAAAATTTTACTTCCAACTGGAGTTTTTCTGCTGAAAAATTTAGATATTTTCTTATTTCTGCGCAAAACAGATTGTGTGTAATCGTTTGATCCGCCTTGCCGAGGCTGTTCTAACGAGTACCCACGTCCTTTGCTTTTTAGCAGAAATAAGAAAAAATAATTAATACCCCCTTAAACCCCAGTTTTGCAATATTTAAGTGGGGTTGAAGGGGGTCAAAATAGTATAGGCATGTCATCCTGATAGGAAAGACACAATTTTAATATTGCTGGTGAAAAATACCTTTTAGGGTTTATTTTACACGTCATCAATTCCACCACATTCGATATCAAAGTTGGTACATCCCGTGCTTTTATTGACACACCTTGTGCATGGTTCATGTCCTGTAGGATCCCAACCATAGTTTCTGCTGCTAGACTACCAACGCTTCTTATATTGTACGGCCCACAAAAACCATGCAACTGTAGTTTAGTGTCTATGTCATTGAGCAGACCTTCGAATGTTACAACTGGGATTTTATTTATATATCGACCTGGTGGTGGAAAGGAACCAACAGATAGTTCCTCATTTTAATCAGTTTCTCGATTCGTTGATCAACACTAATTTCCGGAGAATCCGAAGCCTCATACCACTCTCTAATAGTTTTCGTTATTTTTGCAGCTTCAATATAACCATGACTGACCATCCATGCTTCAACTTCTTCAGAAAAATTAGTCCTTGCATTTGGAACACTTTGTTTATCAAGTAAGTCTTCCACGAACGATATATTCAAGCGTGTTTCGTTAGATGCAGCTACGGCTTTCCATGCATCTGGTGTTACATTCCCTATCCCAGTGGTGCACGAGCGAACACGTAAATGTGTCAGATTATGTGAACAATCAATACTATTACCTAAAAGATTTTTACAAGCCGAGTTTTTTTCTGGATACGAATACCAGAACGGAAGATCTTCTTCATGACCAACAATGACTGTTGTTGGTTTTATCGAAGCTTTTTCTCTCCATCTTTCAAGCTCAATGGCATAAATGTAGCTTGAATACGTTGCATTCAAAACAGCCTTTGGAACCTTCTACTATTAATATGTTCTATAAAAGGGTAATCCTCTGGAAGCAAGGAATACACCAAAGAAGTGAAAAATATGGAGTGTACATGTTTTCTTGGCCAGACTAGCTAGTTTCGGCCAATTAGGCCTCATCAGTGACCCTCAGATATTTTCAAAATTCCACAATGGAATCAATGATCCCAAAGGACAAGAAAATATAATCTACACTATGATGTAGGGCAGGGAGGCGTTTTACCGCCGCCACACATTCCCACACACCAGCTGTAGTGAAGTTAAATATGTTCTATAAAAGGGTTATCCTTTGGAAGCAAGGAATACACCACAGAAGTGAAAAATATGGAGTGTACATGTTTTCTGGGCCAGACTAGCTAGTTTCGGCCAATTAGGCCTCATCAGTGACCCTCAGATATTTTCAAAATTCCACAATGGAATCAATGATCCCAAAGGACAAGAAAATATAATCTACACTATGATAATGACTTTTTCACACAGTTTTCCGAGACTAGGAGGAGATTTTAATCTAACCCGTTTTGTGATTGTCATAGTTTCATTGTTAATGATACACAAAATGCAATTCACTTTCTTTTCTTTATTCCAAGATTTTCTAAGAACCAGAATAGAAGCCTGAATTGAAAGCATTACTTCATATATTCGATCAAGCTGTGCGTGCGTAAGATCCATAAGTTTTTTCTTCGATTTTAGCATCTCTCGAAGCTGCCGATGATCAACAAGCTCAAAATTAGATTTAAATTTCATTTGATCTAATATTTTTTTCAGTGTGTCTTCAGTCAGAACAATACCTGAGTTTGGTTCAGCAGTTTCAGACATGTCCATAACGTTATCACTTGAGCTTTCAACAGATGCTTCGCTTAGAACACTAACTGCCCCAACTTGATTATTTGTCTGATAACCGGCAACATTTGATGGTTCTTGTGTGTTAATTGGAGTTTCATCTACCTCGTCCGGGTGCCGTTCCAGCATTTCAGATTCAGACATAACTGTGCCCCCTTCAAGTATATCTTCAACGTTACCAGTGATACTCTCTTCTCTTCTATCTGGATTATTTCTATACAAAGTGCTGTTTATAGTTGTACTGCATGTTGTAAATCCATGTCATCTGAATTTTGTAATGCTTGTATAACTTCTTCTGGCATCCATTCAGTGATCTCGACAGCATTTTCTTCCCTACTTTCATTGTCGTCTGTTGTTGAAGCAACATCTCGTGCATTATTTTTTCTACCAGAAACCCATAAACGCGGATCTGCACTTGCTTTAATTGTAGCAAAACACCGCTGAGTGCTTTTGACACTTACTGCTGTCTGATTGAGTCTATGTATTCCAATGTTTTGTCCAATCTCTGTTTCTTCGTGATTAACAGTCCATCTGTTCAGCCCACATATGAGTTTCACCAGCTCTGCCTTGCTGATTTTTTGTACCTTAGTCCAGGTGTCCTTTTGTAACTGTAGCATCGTCAGAGGGTTCGCCTTTCGAATCTCTATTCATCAAGTTTATCCACTGGCCATCAGTGGACAGTGAACAAACGCGGATACCTTTCTCATGACACTTTTCAAGTACATAGTTTGTAGCCTTTCTCATAGCAGTTGAAGTAAGCTTATAATATTTCAGTCCATAAGCGATTGGAAGAGAGCACGGGAGCTCCGAAGTAGAATCACGGTTGATATTTGTTAGAACCCAAACCATAACCTCAGTAGCTTTCCTTCGCATTAAATTGTAACAGGTTTCTGTTGTCTTTCCTGCCTTTTCCAACAGACGGATAAGTTCCTGCTCCATAAAACGTAGCTCGGTCGGATGTCTATCCACCCTTGGAATGGCATTTTAAAAGGGAGCTTTGCAAACGCTTCAGATACTCCAGTGTCAACGGCTGCAACTGACGGTACTTCAACTAAGAACTTAACGTTCACTTTAACAAATTCTTTAATTACCATTCGGATTTCCTTTACCGTTTGACCTCCCTTCTTTAGAACGCTTGCTTCTTCACCGTCATAGATTTCGCATAGATATTGGCATGCCATTTGCCAAAGGGCTTCATTGAAAGTGACTTCAAAAACTGTAGACGACTCCTTCGAATAACACAGATAGATCAGTTTATTCGTTTTCAGTACAACCATCTCTGCTAAACATTGGCACACATAATATTCAGGAAGAGAGTAGTGGACTGGCACAGTATTTTCTTTCGGAAAAGGACATTTTACTTCAATTGCTGCAACAGCATTTCCAAGTTCAGATATCTGGTCATCAGCTACTTGTATATCTCTTACGCTCCCGTCCGGGGACACAACAAGGCAAACCTCTCTGTGCTGCCCCTATCTAGCATGGCAACCTTCTTCTAAGTAGTGATATGTCGGAAAATATGCAGGTAAAACTATACTACAAAGTGCAGTAATTGCATGTATTTCATTATCCGTACCATACTTGAGCCGTGCTTCCAGTTCTTCGCTCATTTCGCTTTGATCCTGGCCATTCATTGTGTTTGTGTGCTTCAATTGCCCCTTCTTGCCTCTCAGGCCGAGGGCAGAATGTATTGAACTTCCGCTTACCAGCGCTTTATTTCGCAGAAGAAACCAAAAATCAGTTCTCTGCTTTACGAATCTTGATTCTACAACACGATCAGTCGCCTGATGTTCGTTTAGTGTCAGCATATTCTCTTGATACGAAATATCGACTGTGTTTGTTTCAGCAAACGATGACGACGCGCCTTCCAATGTTGCAATGCACAAACATAAACCTTTAATTGTTGCCAATGCCTCCTCAATATATTCATTCAATTGATATATCGAAGCTTGCAGTCCACTTATTGCATAAACATATTTGGATTCTTTCCAGTTTTCCCCACCGAGAGATTTAAAATGACTTAGTCCATATTCTTGGTTTCTTCGCAATTCCCTTGATACTTTTATTCTTATGCTAATAATAGTACAGCATTCTTTTAACCGGGACCCGTAATTGGCCTTTTAACTTGAATATCAATTTCTAACCCATCTTTTAGGTCCAACAGAATACCATTAAAGACCATTAACTCTTTTTCGAGCCGCACTGTGCGTTCGCTTAACGTTGGGCTGTCTTCATATCTGAACATGTCAACATCACCACCTATTTAATCCACACCTGCAGTAACTTTCTTGCCATCGGCACATCGCATATATGTTGAGTTTTTCGAAGATGCGGCAATGCTATCTAACACAGGTTCGATAACATCAGTCGGCATTCTATTTGGCAACTCCACCTCCGTGATTTTAAAATTCTCCAACGTATTTACGCTTGGAACAGCAAAGTTGATCCTGGCACTTTCTGGTTTAAAAAACGCCTTTAGTTTCAGACTGTGACATATTTCCAACGTGTTTAGGTCCGCCCATAAAATACAAGAATTTAGCATGAAAGAGTCTGTATCCGGATTTCCAAAAACGTTTTGGTTCCTCGGAATGACGCATTTGTGTAGAGGTTTCACAGCCAAAAAACGCAAAGTCTCCAAAAATAGCAGCATTGATATATTGTCTTGTAGAAATTTGTTCTCGACGATTAATGAAAAAAAGCTAAGAATTGTTCTCCAATGCCAGCTTCGTTCAGAATATTTAAAACTTTATTCACAGTTTCATGTGCATTCAATTCGGAGTCGTCTAATATTTCTGCGCATGTATCGCTAATATTAGTCATTTCAGCGTCCATATCTAAGGGAAATATTTCTATGTCTTCCCATTCCAAATCATCGTAATCAGTCCTTAGTTTCTTTGGCGTTTTAGTTAACGGTGTTACAGGTCTTTTCTTCACTGGTGTTCGAGACCGGGGTGTTGATGGCTGATGTTTACAGACTTTCCGACGCCTGGGCGTATATAACGCCAATTTAGTCATTTTCTTTGTCATGGTCGATGTCTGAAAATAGGCATAAAATATCCGCAAATATGTTACATGTATATTATTTTTAATTTCTTCGTTACTAAAGTTGATTCATTGATGAGGAAGGAAATCTTCATGCGGACCGCATCACAGAAACACGCCTATATAACTTGACCCCTGATACCAAACTTTTATATAGCAAAACTGGTGTTTAAAGGAGTAAGCCTTACTTTTATTATCTCTGCTCTAAAACAAAGATTGTGGGTACTTGATAGAACCTATCGAGTACCCACAATCTATGTTTTGGCCAGAAATAATAAAAACGTCACAATTTCTCATCTTAAATTTTCCATTTTGGCCAAAATTATTTACAATGTATTTGTATAGGCGTGTTTTCGTAATGGATCCACAATGTAAGTGAGCGTGAGGGTTGGGATTCCGTTAATTATCAACTATACAAATTAAAAATAGTTATGATCTGGAACTGATACAATCAAATCCCAAATCCTCCCCACAACATCACCAGGGAAAGAAGTCGAAACATTGAGTGACAACAATAAATAAAACAGACCACCGCCAAACCGAATCAGCAGCTCTTTCCCAAATAGGTGGTGACCCAGAATACCTAAACGTAACCAAAAATGAATAACAAACATAAAGGAGAAAGAATCAGAATCACCAACAAGACAAACATGGACTTGGACGGACAAATGCAACTAAAATGAACAATAAAAAAAGCGGGAAGAATAGGAATCATTAATAAAACGTGTATTATTAGGGAAAGAATTAGAACCACATACACAAAACAGGAAGGAAACACAGCAAAAGCACCGACTTGGAACAGCCTATATGACTTCGACGCCCTCCAACCCCACTTTTATATTGTAAAACTAGAGTATGCAGTTTTGTTTTATTTATGCTCAGAATATAAGTTGTGGGTACTCGTTACAATCGCCTCAGCGATTCGGATCTAACGAATGCCCACAATCTATGTTATGTGCAGAAATAATAATAAAAATCAAAAATGAGTTCCTTTAAGAGCAATGGAAACATTCATAAGAAAGAAGATGGGTCATACTACGTAGTTTCGGCTAATAAAGCCTCATCAGTGACCCTGTAATGATCCGGCAAAGAGAGCCAGAGGAAACATACTGCAATTTTGCGAATTTCGAATAGGCAGTCGATTCAAAGACTGATATAAATCAAAATGGGGTCCAAATAATTAAAAACATGTCTAGAATATGAGTCCAAACCAATAAATATTTCCAATTTCTCAGAATATTCACGCTGATCTCAAAGGACCAAAAGTAAAATATAAACTACACTATGGTTGATGTACGGGGAGATGTTTTACGGCCGCCACACTGTCTCAGCTATTTATAGCTGAAATTATTCATTTTCAGACTGTGGTGGAATAGGCATGTTTTCGTAATGTATATTTAAACCCAACAGTAAATATACTGACCGTTAAAAACCGTTGCTTTTGCTGGAATTTTTGTCTACAGTTTTATTGCTATGAAGCTGTTACCTTTTCGTTCACTTGTGGTAATATGGGTGGAATTTAGGATTGATCTGATTGTATCAGTTCCCAATCGTTTCAGTTTTCAATTTCCATATGATAATATATAAGGAAAGAAATAAATCATCTCTTTGTCATTTTGTCAATTTCAATCTTGTTCTCCGCCCCCGCCCATTGGGGCTTGGAGAAATTGATTGGGCTGCACGATGCTTCCACGCAGAGTTGATACCGACCGCACATTAGTACTGGTAATCCACTTAGAAGGTCTAAGACTGCCCTTAGAAGCCTCCGTGGTGCAGTGGTTACGCTACTCGCCTTGTAAACCAGGGATCGCAGGATCGATCCCGGGCTTCTCCGGACTTTCGGATGAGTCTTTAAACCGAGGTCCCGTCTCCGTATGACCTTAGCTGTTGGTGGGACGTAAAACTAAAACTCACTCACTCACTAAGACTGCCAGGAAAAATGCTGCGAGTCGGCCCGTCCATGCTTATAAACCCTATTGGTTTCATTGGGCGGCAGGGATTGAGATGTCATTTCATCTCAATGTCGGGTAAAAGTCCCACAAAACTGGAAGCAACGTCTCCAAAATGACCTTTATAGTGTTGACGGGGACGTTAAACCTCAAATAAAATCAAACAAAAATCAATCAAGTTTTAGAACGATGAGTAGTCTCTGGGGTAGTATTAATGGGAGAGTCATTAATAGTTCATTTGTCATTAATATAAAATATTAAATGTTATTTACCTAACTAGCTATCATAGCACATTATATTGTTTGTCAGGCAGAAAAAATACTGACAATTTGCTGATCAGATACCATCTTATCCGGCGTTACCTACAATTTCGTCGAGTGTGTCTCTGTGTTTGTTTCTTCGGCAATATTTTTTACTGAATAGCAATATTATGATACAATGTCATTTTCAGAGGCATATGTATTCACCAGTTGTTCATAGATTTGAAGTAAATTTGAAAAGTACGAAGCTTTCTGAAACGAATGCTTATTTGTGGTATGGCCGAACCTATACAACAATAATCTCGCGAAGTGTTTGACAAATTCAGGAAAGTTTATGCATCAACTGAAGATTTGGCAGTTAGAAGAATGTATGTAGATCCGGATAGGCTACTTTTCATAGTTGATTAACATGTTTGTATATTTCAAATAAACTTTTGTTTCTACTCACCGTGTCTCCTCGAGCGAGAAATGGCGGCGAATCTATCAAAAAGGACCACAATTCGGCGTGAAACGACCACTTACGCGGTGTTGCGACCACTCATTCGGCGTTACGATTGGACGCGGTGTATGTTCTTTAGAAATAATAATAATAATAATAATAATAAATTCTTACCTATAGTCTCTCAAAACGCAGTGAGACGCTACCGCACTTTTAATTTTGGACTCGAAAATGATTTAGGTAAGTAAGCTTTAGTTGGTATTTTACATTGTGCGATAGCTACCTTCACAACCTTAATCTTATACGAGAAATATATGGGCTGCATGATGCTTCCACGCAGAGCTGAATCCGGCACGCACACTAGGACTGGTAAACCGCTTAGAGGATCTAAGCCTGTCCAGAAACCGCGGTGCGAGGCGGACCGTCCATGCTAATAAACCCTATTGGTTTCATTGGGCGACAGGGCTTGAGATGTCATTTCATCTCGATGTCGGGTAAAAGTCCCACAAAATTGGAAGCAATGTCTCCAAAATGACCTTTACAGTGTTGACGGGGACGTTAAACCTCAAATCAAACAAAATTAATGTTATACGTCTTGAGTCAGATAGACGTCTAGTCTAGATAGTCTACCAACGCTTCTGTAGACAAAGAGGTCGAGGGTTCAAGTCTTGGGGGAGTTTTATTATTATTATTATTTAATCCTTTTATCACGATATTTTCATGCAAAATCTTTATTCGTATACTTATTCTGATCCCTCGAAATGTATTTTCATTTCTTGCAAAATGAAACGAGCACAAGGGAATAGTTTTAGCTCAGATTCTAGAAAGAAATATCATAAATGTTGACCCGTTCTACAAGCTTGAAAGAGAGAAAGAGTTGCAGATTTTACTTAAGCAGGCTGGGGAGCGTGTCATTGCGATGACCGGGGTAAAGAGAGCCACTATTGCCCGCATTTGCAAGAAAGGTCATGGACAGGAGCAGAAACCTGTCAAGGCGAGATTGAAGCCATTGGATGACTTTGATCAAGGAGTGGTACGGAGGACGATTAATGGCATGTTTACGATGCAGAGTATCCTCCATACGCTGAAGAATATCAAATCAGCTCTTCTGGAAAGCATTGTCTATCAAGGATTAAATGAGCATCTGAGGCAACTTCTGATGGAGTTAGGTTTCAAGTACCGGAAATGCCGAACAAGAAGGAGTGTGCTTATGGAACGATCAGATATCTTGGTGAAACGTGTACAGTTTCTACGAAAACTTAAACGTCTGAGAGATAAAGGCTACTACATGGTTAACACCGATGAAATGTACGTTCACAGTCATCATAGAGTACCAAAGTATTGGCAGGATGATTCTGGAGTTGGCTTGAAAATACCATTCTCCAAAGGTATGCTCCTGGAAAGCTGTATTTTTCACTGATTATTGTTTTTAGAAAATATTCGGAATCGTAAATAATTACATTATATGATATGGGCTGACTTTATCATTAGCCTTTTTACCGCTGTAGGTTCGAGCCTCGCTGGGATCACATGCGAGATGCCCTGGCTGCAACGGAAGGTCATGTGTTTTTCCTGTGGTTATTCCGCTTTTCTCCCCCCTTTAATTCGCGATCGGCTCGAAATAAGTGAAATAATGTTGAAAATGACGTAGCCCCCTCTCTCTTTCATCCCCACCCCCGTGACAAAAAATGATAGCTTGTCTGATTTAGCACTGTAAAGTAACTCATAGGTTGTGCCCTTTTTACATTGAATATTTTCAGGTGAACGGATGATTATACTCCATGCGGGCGGAGAGAACGGGTTCATTCATTGAACTGAACTGGTGTGGAAAGCTCGTACATCATCCGGAGATTACCACTTCGAAATGAACCACAAGGATTTTTGACCTGACTGAACAAGCAACTGATTCCAAACTTACCGTGGTAATACTGGATAATGCGTCTTACGTTGACAGGTTGCCCACTAGCAGAGCAACAAAGTGCAAGATTATGGAGCGGTAAGACCGCCACAACATCAAGCATAGCCCTACGAACATGCTGAAGGGCGACTTGCTACTACTTGCTAAGCAGCACTGTGAGCAGTTTTAGCCTGTGTACGTGGTTGACAGTGCACTAGAAGCTCGTGGACACAAGGCCCTTCGACACCCTCCATACCAGACCTAAAGGCAATTGAGCTAATATGGGGGAATCTTAAAGGTAAAATATCCAAACATAAACTAATTTTAATAATGCTTATATTTTATTTGTTTGATTTGGAGTTTAACATCCACGTCAACACTATTTAGGTCATTTTGGAGACGTTGCTTCCAATTTTGTGGTACTTTTATCCGACATTGAGATGAAATGATATCCAAAATCCTGCCTTCCAATGAAGCCAAAAGGGATTATATGCATGGGCGTGCCTACTCGTACCACTTTGCCTGGGTAGGTTCAGACCTTCTTAGCAGTTAACTAGTACTCTAATGCGGTCGCGTTCAGCTCTGCGTGGAAGCAGCGTGCAGCCAAATTATTTCTCCAGCCCCGATGGGCGGGGTGTCAAATGATTATGTTATGTGAACGAATAAATTGCAGTAAAATTCCTCTGTTAGAACCACCTAAATTTTTTAACAATGAAGCTCATTGAGACGGTTTAGGATATTCTTTCTTTGTGTTTTCTTTACTCGGTATCTCCTGATAAGAAACCGCCTTTGGGACTGTTCAAAAGTGGTTTTAAAGACCATTTTAAGAGTCCATAAGGTGGTCTTAATATAGGGTATTTTCTATATTTTTCAAGCTTTTTCCCAACGTTTCCTTTTTTGTATTTTCAGGTTACATTGCTCGACATAATCTCGGGTGTAATCTAATAGTAGTTAAAACCTTTATCGAGGAGGTCTTGCCTCTGCCACGGCTGCAGAGTGGGAAGGGTGCTTTCGATGCGCGAAGGAGATTGAAAAGAAATACTGGGAGACAAACATCGCTGTCGAAAAGGACATGGGCATATTTATCATTGAGTTGGTCGATTCAGAAAATGATTCTGCTACCGATACAGCGAGCGAGTTTGAGACCGATATTGCCAGTGGAGGCGAAGCTTGTTGAAATGAATCTGAAATTATTCGCGAATTGAACAATGAAATTTAAATATAACTGTTTGAAACAAAACAGGAAACAAAAGATTATTAAAGCGTCGCTAACACTGCATGATACCCCACCACTTCAGGCCAATATGGTTCGACCCATGTCCACAACAGGCTTCCTTAAGTGTTCTATATGTTTGTAAAATTTTATCAAGGTAATCCATATAGTGAAGCAGCAATGGACCAAAAAACATTTCTTACATAGAAAATAAATACATAAATAAAAGTCCAAAAATTATTTAATGGAAATTGTTAAAAACCGTAACCCTGCCAAATGTTAACTCATTTTGCCCACTAACCATCCCAACCATGCTTCTATAAATGGTCTATATATCGATGAATTTTTATCCAAATATTCCATTAAGTAAAGGAAGATAAAAACAAAACCATTTAATGAGAATTGTTAACGGCCATAACTCTGACAAAGATGTTAACGTATTTTGCCAATTAACAAACCCAAACATGCTTCCTTTAATATTAGAATCAGAATTGTTACTGGTGACACGTCAAATGACATTCATACACCAGGACCTGTGATATTGGAAGTTGGTCCCCAGCTCTAACCAAAGATAAACTTAGCTACACAATCCTCAGCACCTTCAGCCGTCGAAATAATAGAATCAGGAAGGGCATTCCAATCTCTAATGGTTCGGGGGAAGAACGATTCTTTATAAATATCCTTCTTGCAGTAAGGGTCTGAAACGTCATTGAATGGTGCTCTCTACAGTGCCTAGCCGGGGGAACAAGGTCTTCGTTGGAATGCTGGCAGCATCCTTTAGACCTTTGTATAAGAGTATGAGCCTACTGTCTCTTCTCCTTTTCTTGAGAGACTCCCATCTTAATTTTCCTAGAATTCCAGTCATGCTCCCAGTTTCAAAGCAGTAATTTCCAGTTACAAATCTAGCAGCTCTATTCTGAACTTTTTCAATTTCTTCATTTAAGACCACTCCGCTTGGGTCCCAGATGCAACTACCATATTCCAAGATTGTGCGAACAAGTCCCCTGTATGCTGTCTCTTTCACATCCTGAGGACACTGATGAAGATTTCGCCTCAGGAATCCAAGTGTTCTATTCGCCTTTGTACACATATTGCTAATGTGTGTATTCCATCTCAAATCGTGAGTGATTGTCACACCAAGGTATTTAATTGTGACAGCATATATATGAGAAGTTTCATCCATATATTCCATTAAGTTAAGGAATAAGAGCCCAAAAAGCATTTAATGGGACTTGTACACGGCCATAACTGTCGAATATGTTAACGTATTTTGCCAATATAAAATTTCATCCAATTATTCCATAAAATAAACGGATATGATTCCAAAAACCATTAACTGGAAATTGTTAACGGTAATAACTCTGTCAAATGTTAACGCATTTTGCCTATTAACAATTCAAAACTTGCTTCTTATGGGGGTCTATATACGAGGGTAGGCTGAAAAGTTCTGAGCCTGACCAAGAAGCAGGCATCGAACAGCCATGAAATTTTGTATTCATTAAATCCAAACTTTTATTACTTGAATTGACTCAAATGAGTTCAAGTTTACCTGCAATAACGTAGAAATTCTAGACTTTGAAAATTGATACTAGCACGTTTTTGAGAAAATGGACAAAATCTGGCACCGTTGTGCCATCAAGTAACTCCATAAAAAGGGGTTAGCTCCTAAGGACATTCATACCGATATGGTTGCTTCATTAGGGGAAGATGCTCCTTCGTATGCAACCGTGAAAGGTGGGCAGCAAATTTTAAAATGGGCAAGGACAGCCTTGAAGATGATGACCGGTGTGGACGACCCACAATGGCAACAACTGAGGAAACCATCAACCAAGTGCACAGGGCCGTGATGGATGACAAGCGTTTAACTGTGAATCAGTTAGCTAACACTGTTGGCATCTCCCATGAACGAGTAGAGAACATTCTACACAGTGAATAAGGAATGTCGAAGGTTTCCGCCAGATGGGTGCCACGGCTTTTGACGCCTGACCAAAGTTGACCAGACTGAACCTGTCACAAGCCAACTTGACTATTTTTGAAGCAGACCAAGATGGTTTTCTTGACCGTTTTGTCACTCAGGATGAGTGTTGGGTTCATCACTTTGAGCCAGAGACCAAAGACAATCCATGCAATGGAAGCACCCTGGCTCACCCCCACCAAAGAAGGCAAAGGTCGTCTCCTCTGCAGGGAAGGTGATGGCATCAGTGTTCTGGGATGCCAAGGGTATAATATTCATAGATTACCTTCAAAAGAGCAGAACAATTAATGGGGAGTATTATGCAGATCTGCTAAAACAATTGCGAAAAGCAATTAAGGCTAAACGACCCGGAAAATTGACAAAAGGGGTCTTGTTCCATCAGGACAATGCGCCTGCTCATAAATCGGTTGTCGCAATGGCTGCTGTGCATGACTGTGTAGTCCATTTGACACTTCTATATGCTCCATACATAACCTAGAAATGTTGAGTACAATGAAGTTTTATTGCTGTTTTGTGTTGTACAGGGGTTCTAGAACAGATTTGGCTTGGTTGCCACTCGGGCAAGTCTGGGCAACTTGTATAATTTGCATAAATCCAAGATGGCCGCCAGACGCCATCTTGAAAAATTAAGTTTTTGAATAGGTGACAAGGAAGGCGTGTAATATGTCATTTAAGGGGTTTTCTGGTATGCGGAATCCGATTCTGAGGTTATTTTTACATTTTGATGACCTCGGAACACCTTATCCAAGATGGCGTCTGGCGGCCATCTTGAAAAATTGATTTTTAAATAGATATCAAAGAATAGTAACCGATATACATGTACATATTTATGGGCTTTCTTGTGTCTTGCGTGCATAATCCCATTCTGATGTTAGATTGTTTTCGTTATGGTGTGTCGGAATAAACAAATCCAACATGGCCAACAGTCGCCATTTTGAAAAACGGTTTTAAAATAATTTTCCATACATTAACAACTAATTTCGTAGACTCTCTAAGTGCATGTCGTTGTGTAGAAGTTAAAGTCCATAAATTGTTGAAAAACGATTTTTGTTCATTTGTAATTGGTTCCGTTTGAAATTCCGAACACAAAAGTTGATTTTTTGGAGGGGGTCAAAATAAGGGGTTCTTTTGTGACGTCATCACAAATAACATCCAAACTGGGCAAAATTGTATTATACAGGCAAACTTCCGTCATCTAAGTAAGCTTGCAGTGTGTCGTCACCTCATGACATACAGGGATACGCTTCAAAATATTTAAATGAACCTATCAGATGAAAACGCACTCTTCTTTAAAGAAAAAATCAAATCAACTGGTAGCTTAATACTGGTTAACAGAAAGACCAGTAAAGGGTCACAGCCTGCCTAGGAAAAGTGATACAATTTGGCATTACCAACACAGGCAACCAATCAACTTTGGGGTTAGGTGTCAAATTGCACCACAAGTTTGGCAGCAGTGACTTGATACAGATTTTGCATGAGCATGGTTATTGCGTGTCATATGATGAAGTTATTCGGTTCCGTAAGTCCGCAGCGAAGTATGTGACTGATAATGCTGCAACTCTTCATCAAATGATGGGCTTAAGCCGTACCGTGGGGCTCGTGTTTGGGTGGTATGACAATTTTGATTTGTCCGTGTCAACCCCAAACGGCCGACGTGAAACTCATGCCATGGCAACAGAATTTCAAATTCATCCCGCTGGAATCATTGAGCCAGGTACAGCTCAGTTGCCAGGGATCAGTACCCTTGTGATTCCGAGGCTAACTTCCAAACAATACAAATCCAGCGGTGACACCAGGGCCATTCCACTCATGCACTACACTGGTCCAAAAAAGGTAATACCTCCTGCAGTGCAGCCCGTTAGTATCAGTTACACTGATGTTTGCTCCCAGGCAACCAGTTTAACCACTGCCCAAGAAAAAGACACAATCTGGTTGAACACCTTGGGCCAGGAAGATGCCATGGAGTGGAATGGGTTCAACAATGAGGTGTCAAGAACCCAAGGTGTACTACATCCTGCAAACATGTATGTGTTTGGTCCACTGATT
The DNA here is from genome assembly GCA_963580285.1 of Lucinisca nassula. Classification (NCBI taxonomy): domain Eukaryota; kingdom Metazoa; phylum Mollusca; class Bivalvia; order Lucinida; family Lucinidae; genus Lucinisca; species Lucinisca nassula. The sequence goes on along the minus strand of OY757025.1, from coordinate 47,488,904 downwards.
GACGCCCCGCCCTCACATCCGGACACTGTCTTAACAACACTTACTTACATGCAGAGATCAATGGTTGACATGGGAATGGAAAAGGTCCATTTGTGTATGGACATGCAGTTGTATGCGGTTACCAAACAAGTGTGCTGGAACCAGCCTAAAAAGTACCAGAATGTAGTTGTTCATCCAGGTGGTATGCATATCATACAGTCATTTCTTGGCTGCATTGGAACACTTATGAAGGGCTCAGGATTGGAATGGTACATTACTAAAGCTTATGGGGGGCTTACAGGAATATTCAATGGGAAGTCATGGGTTAAAGCAATGCGAGCATTTAGGGGAGTAGCAGCTGCACTCTTACAAAGACTTCTGTCATCTGGACAAAAGACATTTGAAGAAATTGAACAGTACCTCGAAACAGCTCGACTTCATCCGACGGGTCGACACTGGGTTGACAATTTCCTTCTCCCAACACTCCTGATTCACCAGTTTGAGCGTGCGGAAAGAGAAGGTGACATTCATCTGAAACATCTGACGTTGAAGCGAATGATGAAGTATTTCTTCCTTGCTGGGCACGTCCAGTACGCACGATACATGACCCAGTATTTGATCGAAATGCGTGCTAATACTGAAGACATGGTTGATCTTGTCTGTCGTCACCAGGATGGATACTGGAACGCAGTTTCTGCTGACCAGTTTGGAGAACAAACTGCCATAAGAATTGGCAAGGGGGCTCTTAAAGGAATGACATTGTCTGCTGATTTAGTGAGCGAGTGGATCAATGCTTTCCCTATCACATGTACAGTTTCAGATCGACTGGATGGTGTCTACTCACAATCAGATCCAGGTGGTACTTCACAGAAACTGCACAAGGAAGAGATGAAATATCGACGAAAATTGGATGCAAGTGATCGGGGTCTCATATTTGCAGAGGTAGACAAATATCCCCATCCTCTAGAAGATAATCGACCACATCTATACAACTCTGTTACCGGTCAGATTGCTTCAGCAGACGTGAACGTTGCTGATTCGATTGTGATAGGGGAAAGGATGGAGAGAGACTTTGTATCAAGTCTCCCTGATGGTTTCTATAATTCTATAAGCAGTCCGATTAATACAATGTGTATTCTAAAAGGACAGGCAAAAGGCTCAAAATCCAGACCGTTAATAGAGCTTGAAACCATATTTCTACGGCTGCTTATGATTGGACAACAACGGAAGATAGAGCTTGGTCCTTTATTTGCCTACGAGTTGTGTGCTGTTCCTCCCGCGCTTATAGATGGACAGGGGTGTCTTCGGAAAGGAAATAAATCCGGTTTGGTGAAGCGTCTAGGAGTATTTGACATATATCCAAAATCTGCGGATACACTCATTGTCGATGTTTCGCAGCTGTTTTACCACATGGTTTGGCCTCATGGGGGCAATCCATCTGACCTGATTGCATCCATCGAAGAACGTCTGAGTAACTATGGGGATGCAACTAAGAAAATTGTTGTGTTTGACAAATACCAGGATGTATCTGCCAAAGACCATGAGCGGATGCGAAGAGCTGGTGAAGTTGTAATTGACTATGACCTCTCTATCGCAAGTCATCTCCCAAAGAGGGAGGCGATTATGAAAAGCAAATCCAACAAGAGGAAACTCGCCAGTGTACTGGGAACTTTCGATCTAGGAGAGAGTACTACAATGGAGACTAGGGATGACAGTAAATTTCTTCACGATGAAGCTGACGTTACAATGGTGTCTTTTGTTCTTGAAGCTGCTAAATCTGGCCAGGGTGTGATCCGTGTACTTAGTGACGACACAGATGTTTTTGTTTTGCTGGTGTATTGGGTGAATCGAGCTAATTTACAATGCAAGGTACAGATGGAGCGCTGGGATGGATCAGTACTTGATATAAATGCCACATGTGCTGGTCTGGGTCAAAAGTGTTTACAACTACCAGCAATGCATGCACTCAGCGGTTGCGATACGACTTCTTATCCTTATGGCAAAGGTAAGGTCACAGCGTTGAATACTATGACATCTGGTGACTATCCAGGTTTAGCTATCATAGGTGACGTTGGTACCACTCGCCCAGATTTGATGACTGCTGCAATGCCTGTCTTCATTGCTTTATATGGTCAGCCACAGGGGACGTCAATGGAATCCGTTCGGTTCACACTGTTCACAAAGAAGAAGAGAAACCCTAAAGTCATGTCTCTTCCTCCAACATCAGCCAATCTTATGCAACACATACTTCGGGCTCATCTTCAAGTTATGTTGTGGAAAGCAGCCAATTGCAATGGCCCTCCTGACGAGTCCAAAGATATAACACAGTTTGGTTGGGAATTTCGAGATGAAATTCCTATTCCAGTAATTGCTGAAGGTGATCCAGCTCCACCCGAGCTGCTGGATGTGATTCGTTGTCAGTGTAAAGCACAAGGAAAAAAGTGCTCTACAGAGGCATGTGGTTGTCACAAGCAGCACCTATCATGCACGACATTCTGTAACTGCCGTGGTTCAGAAGACTGCTTAAACCAATACACTACAGCAAGAGACGTCCCTGCAGCAGAGGAGGGACCCGCAACTGACGTTGACAATATTGATGATTGTCCAGATGATGGTCTGGAAGAAGACATGGAGGATCAAGAAGATATTGCTGATGATCAAGTTCCAGACTATTTAGATGAGTGGGAGTAAACATTTATGGCCGGTATAACACAAATACCATCATATATATGTTGGGGTTTTAGTCCTGACTGAATGATGGGTACCTCAATGGGATAATACAGACATAACGATGGTTTGAATAATATAAAATTTCTATGTAAACATTAGTCAGCCATCTTGAAATTGGGGTCTCCAAGTTCATCAAAATGTAAAAATAACTTCAGAATCGGATTCTGCATACCAGAAAACCCCTTAAATGACATATTACACGCCTTCCTTGTCACCTATTCAAAAACTCAATTTTTCAAGATGGCCGCCAGCCGCCATCTTGGATATGGTACTCCGAGTTCATTATAATGACAAAATAACCTCAAAATCGGATTCTGCATACCAGAAAACCCCTTAAATGACATATTACACGCCTTCCTTATCACCTATTCAAAAAATTAAATTTTCAAGATGGCGTCTGGCGGCCATCTTGGATTTATGCAAATTATACAAGTTGCCCAGACTTGCCCAAGTGGCAACCAAGCCAGTTTTGTTCTAGAACCCCTGTACAACACAAAACAGCAAAAAAACTTCATTGTACTCAACATTTCTAGGTTCTGAAAATTTCGAATTTCGAATTTCATACTTGTCGATCAACCTCCGTATTCACCTGATCTAGCTCCATCAGATAATTTCCTGTTTCCAAACATGAAAAAGCACTTAGCTGGGCAGCATTGTCGGTCAGACGAGGAGGATATAGCTGCTGTTGAGGAGTTTTTCAGGGACCAAGATGAGACCTTCTATACCACTGGGATCCAAGGACTCCAGCATCGCTGGAGGAAGTGTGTGGACAGGAAGGGAGACTATGTGGAAAAATAAGGCACTTCCAGCATGGACAAACAATTGGATCTTGGTCAGGCTCAGACTTTTCAGCCTACCCTCGTATCAGTGAAGTTTCATACTTATACTCCATTTAGTAAAATAAAAAGTGCCCAAAAACTATTTAATGGGAATTGTTAACGGCCATAACTCCGTAAAATATTAACGTATTTTGCCCATTAACAATCCCAAACCACTCATACCCTATACCAATGTATATAAAAAAAAATTGAGAAAATCCGTGAAAAAAGTTCAAGTTATCGATCGGAAACGCTCCAAAACCCTTTATTTTGAACAAAAAGGGCCGTAACTCTTCAAATGTTAACGGATTCGCCCATTCACAATCCCATACCGCTCATTCCCAGTATAAACATGAATGCAAAATTTGAAAAAAAAAAAAAAAAAATCGGGAAATTACTCAAGTTATCGATCGGAAATGGTGCGGACGGACGGACAGACACTCGACGGTATATCATATTACACCACTATCGTGTGGTGGGGTATAAAAATAATATGTAAAACATAAGAAAAACAAGAGGGCCAAGATGGCCCTGTAACGCTCACCTGTTGACCAGAAAATCACAAGAGATGTTGAGAAAAGAAGAAAGAAACTGTGAAAGAAGGCATGGCATATTTGTAAAACCGGATATAAAAAAAAATCTTCGTAGACCCTTCATGCATACTGAACAATTTATTTGTCTAAATCGCGACGGAAGTAAGGGCGAGCATTGTGGCCACGTAAAAATCGATTTAAGCCCCCCCCCCCCCCCCCCACCACCAGTGGAATTCGTTTCACTGACCGTTCCAAGGCGGTGCTTCTGTCGCGGTTTATTTTTGTTATGGTTTGTCTTTGGGTGTTTGTGTCGCTTATATTATTTTGTTTTGGATAGCCTATTGGTCATTTGAGGGTAAGTGACTGTATTTTTGGCTTTCCGCTATTGATGTCTCTATTTGGGTCTGGTTGTTTCATGTATGTGCTTCTTTCCCTTTGGTATCTCTGATTGGGTGTGTGGGTTAATTATATCGATTCCTGATCATTGCCTTCACTTCTAGTCTGATTCTTATTCCTTTACTAAATGGAAAGTAAGAATGTAACTTCACATACATGTATATAAACAACTTAAAGAAGTATGGTTGGAATGGGCAAAATGCGTTAAGCTTTGACAGAATTATGACCGCTAACAATAACTTCCCGATAAATAGTTTTTGGACCTTTTATTCATTGACTTTATGGAATGTATGGATGAAACTTCATAGATAAATAAACCACTTAAAGTCTGTTTGGGATGGTAAGTTGGCAAACTGCATTTAAAGTAGAAGTAAAACAAAGATCAGGAATTGATACAATTAACTTACTCCACCCATAAAAGACACCAAAGGGAAAGAAATACAAACATTAAGCGACCAGACCATAATGGAAACCTAAACAAAGGAAGGCCATAAGGACAGTAACTTTCCCACAAAATGGCCATATGGCAATCCAAAACCAAAAGACACAAGTGATACACACAGTAAGTAACAAACAACAACATAAATAAATCGCCACAGAAGAGCCTTGACAGAGTTATGGCCGTTAACAATTCTCATTCAATGTTTTGGACTCCATCCTTATTCTTGAGTGATCTGCCCTGTTCTCCTTTGCTTTATGGAATGTCTTGATGAACTTTTACAGATGTATAAAACACTAAAGGAAACATTATATGGCATTGGACAGTCACTCTGCCAATTCTGGTTAATATATCATCTGCCCTTGATATATGTAAGAAATGTTTTATGTCCATACTTTTTTGCTATTTGGAATACCTCGATGAAATTTTACAGATATAAAGAACACTAAAGGAGACCTAATCTGGCCAAGGATTGAACCATATTGGCCTGCAGTGGAGGGTTATCATTTCGTGCTAGCGATGCTTTTATTTTGATAGGTTACCCTAAACACATATTTTGTTTAGTTGGCCTTAACCAAAAATCAAAATTTATAAAAAAAATTCCTTTCTCTCATGAAACTTCAAGGACATACTTACCACCACAAGACCTACATTTTGACAAAACTTGTACTATACCTGTTTGGCAGGATTATGTGGGGCCCTTTTTGTTGGAAATATTGCCGGATCTAGTTTCAAGTCCACCAAATGAAAACAAAGTTATGCCACTTTTACAATTTCTGTAAATATTTTTTCTGGCTTACTCCACCTGCAATTATCATCCTACAAGCTGATACTTGATATAGAGTAAGACCATGAAGTGGAGCATCGCTCATTATTTCTAGTATAAGGTCCACCAAATATATACAGATTCATGTCCCATTTGAAAGTACAGTAGAAATTCGATGGCGAGTGGAACCCGTTCTTGAGCTCCTCGGGAAATCCTCGGCATAAGAAATAGGGGGGGGGGGGGGGTTAATTTAGAAGATTTTCGTCTTTTATCTTGCAAATGTATGCTCTGTGTACTCATTAGAATCGCCTCATCGAGTACACACAACATACATTTTCATTATAAAACACAGAAAAAGATATCCAAAAGTATGTCGTTATGCCTCCTGGTAGTCTCCCTCAGTGGCTCGAACTACCCCTGTCTCGAACAGATTTTCGAGGTCCCAAAGGTGTTCGAGCCATTGAAGTTCGACTGTATGTAAACATTTGGTTCTGGCTTACTTCTACAGCTATCATTGGATCGGTGTACCAACCCATCTGCGCTTGGAGAAATAGAATGGGAGGCATGATACTTTATGCAGAGCTGAAACTGACTGAACATGAGTTAGAGTACTGGAAAACAGCTTAGGTCTAATATGTTCTATAAAAGGGTTATCCTTTGGAAGCAAGGAATACACCACAGAACAGAAAAATATGGAGTGTACATGTTTTCTGGGCCAGAATAGCTAGTTTCGGCCAATTAGGCCTCATCAGTGACCCTCAGATATTTTTAAAATTCCACAATGGAATCAATGCTCCCAAAGGACAAGAAAATATAATCTACACTAAGCCTGCCCAGAAGCAGTGATTCGAGTTGGACCATTCCTTAAACCCTAGTAGTTCTTATTGGTGGTAGGGCTTCAAATGTAATTCCATTGCAATGTCGGGTAAAAGTCTCTTAAAATCGGAAGCAATGTCTCTCCAAGTTGACCTTAATGATGTTGACGGGGATGTAAAGGTCAACTCAACAAACAAAATATTTTATCAAGCTCTCTGTGGAGCTTGGTATATTGTTTCGAGGTAATGGCTCACCAAATGTTAACAGAGTTATGCCTCTTTACAGATTTCTTTAATTACTTTGTTTGTGGCTAACTAATCCTGCAATTTAGATCTGATCAAACTGAAACTTCATATAAACATGTTGTTAGACCATTGTGTGGAGCAGTGCATAGTGTTTCCAGGCTACGGTCCACCAAATAACAAACAGATTTCTATAAATATTTTGTTTGTGGCTAACTCATCCTGCAAGATCAAACTGAAACTTCATATATTCCATTCCAGGCTACGGTTGACCAAATAACAATTGAGTTATTGCCCTTTGAAAATATCTGTACACATTTTGTTTTGTGGTTTACCAGTACTTCTCGTGTAGATAACATTTGATCTAGCTAAAACTTGATTTTTTGTTGGACTAAGATGTAAAGCAGCGAATATTGTTTAGAGGTTTTGGCTGCCAAAATAGTTTGTAAAAACATATCCCTTTGAAAATTTCTGAAAACATTTTGTTTCCGGCTAACTGTTGTATTTAACAATTTTCTCAAAAAAGGCATTGGTTGAAATACCCACGCTGTAATAAAGTAAAACTGCGTTTTACAGAGGTATGCATTGTGTTTCTTATAGATAGTGAACTCTTCTTACAAGTGCCTCATTGAGGTGGTTCTAATAAGTACTCATAAACTATGTTTTAATTGGACATATGCAAAATTTCAACATAACAGATTATCAATGGGACCTTCCTCGTCTGATCTAAAAAAAATGAATAAAAAAAAAACAGATTATCAATGGGACCTTCCATGTCTGATCTAAAAAAAATGAATTATGGGGAATAAATTCACTGATATCTGACAGTAAATGAATGGCCCCATGAAATTCCTCTAAAAGCAACTTCAAATTATATTAGATTAAGCCCCTCTTTTCCAGGCTACTTCAGGACTGTCATAAGATTGTGTCATGACACAGGAAGTGAAAGTCGGTAAAAATGCCACTCAGTGCCAATATGTTACGGTCAAGAAGTTGGGGGCATAGTGTTTCATAAACACTGGCTTTAGTTTTTAATTATTTTATTGACTTTTTTCATATTTTTTCTTTAATGTTTGCTTTTTTGTAACAGTGTAGAACCAGAGTGGTTATTATCTTGGGCAACACGCAGCAGGTAAGTGCATGTTTTTTTAAAAAACCTTCACCATTAACACTCTTACGATCGCTCCGCTCCTATCAGATTCTTTACGGTGAAGATTAAAAAAAACAGACTCTAACCTTTACTTAGACCATGATATTGAGCAGTTCTTTGATATTTGGTATTAGCTTCATCTAGTGGACCTGTATCAAGAATATTCAACTGTGGCTCTGGGGCAAAATATGGCCCCATTCAGGGGCCCCACATGATTTAAATAGGATCTTCTGTCGCGGTTTATTTTTGTTTTGGTTTGTCTTTGGGTGTTTGTGTCTCTTATATTATTTTATTTTGGATAGCCTTTTGGCCATTTTGTGGGAAAGTAATGGCCATTTTGGGTTTCCGCTATTGGTGTTTCCGTTAGGGTCTGTTGCTTCATGTTTGTGTTTCTTTCCCTTTGGTGTCTCTGATTGGAGCTGTGGGTTAATTGTATCGATTCCTGATCATTGCCTCTACTTGTTATAGGGAAAATTCTTTAAAAAAATCTTGTCTAAAACCAGAAACCCCACATCTTTGATATTTGGTATGCAGCTTCGTATAGTGGATGGACCTCTACAAAGAATATTCATATTATGGCCTAGGAACCAGCATGATTTACATAGATTCTTGTAGTAAACCTTTGCAAATCTTCTTGTGTGAAACCAGAATGCCCAGGTCTTTGATATTTGGTATGATTTGTCCAGTCGGCCTATACTGATATTGTCAAAATGTTAGCTCTGGGGCCAAAACGGTCACATCCTGGGGTCCATTGGTTTACATAGACTTATATATCGAGAAAACCTTGAACATTGTTGTTCATTATTGGCCCCAGCCCATCACGGCTTGGAAAATTAGATTAGGCTTCTTTGTGCTTCCAGGCAGAGCTGAAACTGACCGCGCACCAGTAACGATAAAACGTTTACATAATCTAAGCTTGCCCAGACAAAGTGGCACGTAACGATAAAACGTTTACATAATCTAAGCTTGCCCAGACAAATAGGCACGAGTCATACCGTCCAGTGCAAATAAATCCTATTGTTTTCATTAAGCGGCAGGGCATGAGAGGTCAATTTATCTCAAATTCATGCAGAAGTCTCACAGAATTGGAAGCAGGATCTCGAAAATGACCTAGATATTATCTTCTAATAAAATATAACATTGCCCAAACATATTTTGTACATTTTTACCCCCAATCACTACCAGGTATCTTTAGCACCACAGGCCATGCACCATGTATCGGATTCCCTCTAGCAGTAACACTAGCCACAAACTACGTATCAAACTGTAACCTTAGTGACACTGGCCGCACTTCCTGTATCTGACTACCGCAAGTACCACTGGCCAGCCACCCCCTATCAGACCACTAGTACCGCTGACCGCACACCCTCTATCAGATGATGATGATGATTTCGTGTTTAACGACGCGTCAACCCTCTTTGTGGGTCATAAGCGTCAGTCGGTTAATGGTTAAACGGCATGAATAATTATGACGATATTAAAAGTAACAAGTCAGAATGATAATGTATAAAAATCTGAAACAGTTAAATCTTATGAAAAAGTCCAATTTCTTTTAAGAATAAAATAATGTTATCAACAGGTACATCTCGAAACAGTTGTTGCAAAGTGTCAGCTTTGAAATATAAAATACGTGAGGGTGAAAAGTCAACACAGTCAATTAAGATATGTTTCACAGTGAATGGCTGATCACAACCTACACAAGAAGGCTGATCATCACCATTAAAAATATAAGAATGAGTAACTCTAGTATGGCCGATGCGCAGTCGTGTTAATACTACGTCCTCTTTTCTGGAAAACTGTGGAGGAGAGCATTTTGTACTAACGACAGGTTTAATGGCATGGAGTTTGTTATTTATTGCAAGGTCCCATTCGCCTTGCCATTCCGACAAGATGTATCTGTTGATAAATGGTTTAAAATTATTAAAGGGAATTTTAAAAACAAATGGATCAAGATTGAGCGATTCCTTTGCTTTCTTGTCAGCATATTCATTGCCGACAATGCCAATATGGCTCGGAAGCCAACAAAACAAGATTTGGTGTGTTTTAGAAATTTCATGATGTTTTTCGATCAATTTTTGAATTTGAGGATTTTTAGATGATGAATGGTTTAAAGCCTTAAGCACAGAAAGTGAATTAGAAAATATAATTGCTTTTTGAATTATTGAAGAACTGATAAAATCTAAAGCTAGGTCTATTGCTTTGGCTTCAGCTGTAAAAATAGATGAACCATCTGGAAGGCGCATGGTTTTGTGCGTATCTTTAGAAACATACGCACAACCAACTTTATCTCCTTCTTTGGAACCATCAGTATAGACTTGCTGGTAATCATTGTAACGTGAGAAGTATCGGATTTGATTCGGATTTTTTTGCCATCATGCAAGTCGAACAGAATAGAAGGTTGTTTAATACACCAAGATGGAACTTCGGCCGTTTCATGTTTTTGAATATTTTTAAGGTCGATGCCTGAATTTTCTAGCAGTGGTAAAATTCGTAATCCAAAAGGTTTGATTGCTGTGGGTTTAGTTTCATACTGATCTATAAATTGAGGTGGAAATGAAATTTTGGATGCCGGGTTAGATGGATTTGCAGCAAGTCTAATAGCATACTGAAGAGAAAGTTTCTCTCTGCGCGAAGTTAAAGATGGTTCACCTGCTTCTACATAAAGGCTTAATACGGGAGAAGTACGAAAGGCTCCCATAGCCAGACGAAGGCCTTGGTGATGGATAGTATCCAATGATTTTAAATAGGACTTTCTGGCAGAACCATAAACAACAGACCCATAATCTAATTTAGATCTTATTAAAGACCGGTAAAGATGTAATAAAGTATACCGATCTGCTCCCCAACTTGTATGGGCTAAAACTTTTAAAAGATTCAAAGCTTTTAAGCATTTCGCTTTAAGATATTTAATATGGGGAATAAAAGATAACTTTTGATCAAATATGACCCCAAGAAATTTGGCTTCTTCAACAACCGGAATTTGTGATCCGTATAAAAACAAGGAAGGATGTTCGTGTTTCTTCCGTAGTTTACAAAAATGAACACACTGCGTTTTCGACTTGGAGAACTTGAAACCATTTTTATCCGTCCATTCTTCTATTCGTTTTAAATTTTGTTGCAACTTTCGTTCAATTATTTTCATATTTTTTTTAACGGTAACATATACAGAAATCGTCAACATACAAGGAACAATCAGTTTTGTCGTCAAAACATTGTACAATATTGTTTATTTTGATGTTAAATAGCGTAGTTGAAAGAATACTACCCTGTGGGACACCCTGTTCTTGATCATAGAAATCTGACAGGGTAGACCCCACACGCACCTGAAACATGCGCTCCCCTAAAAAGCTTTCAATAAAACTGGGAAGTTTTCCTCTTAAGCCAATGTTATGGAGATCTTTCAATATACCATAACGCCATGTTGTATCATATGCTTTCTCCAAGTCGAAAAAGACAGCTACTACGTGTTCTTTGTTAATAAAAGCATCTCGTATAAATGTTTCTAGTCTTATTAAATTGTCATTGGTACTGCGTTCCGAACGAAAACCCGATTGATATTCTGAAATGAGGTTGTTGGACTCTAAGTACCATACTAATCTCTTGTTTATCATTCTCTCCAATGTTTTACACAAACAACTTGTCAAAGCTATCGGACGATAATTTGTAGGTTCTGCATGATCTTTCCCTGGTTTCGGAATTGGTACAACTGTAGCTACACGCCAGCTCTCAGGACAGACCCCCGTTTCCCAAATATTATTAAAGATATCTATAAGTGTTGTAAGAGAACTTTTTGGCAGATGCTTAAGCATCTGATAATGAATTTCATCGGGGCCGGTTGCCGTATCATGTGATTTTTCAATGGCTTCAACGAGTTCGGATAAGTTAAAAGGTTTGTTGTATTCTTCGTGATTAAGTGATTTAAAGTTTAGATTTCTTTTCTCTTGGTCCTTTTTGAAATTTCTAAAAGTGTCAGAATAATTACGCGATGATGAAATTTCTCAAGAATGTGTGCCCAAGAGTATCTGAAATATCTTTTTTTGTTGAAGCTATTGTGTCAAATTCAGTATTTAAATGTGTAAAACTAGAAGACTTTGTTTTTCCTGAAATTTTTCGTACCATATCCCAAACCTTTTTAATGGGGGTTTTATAGTTCAATTTGGAGACATATTCTCTCCATGACTTTCGATTGGAAGCTCGGATTGTTCGCCGAGCTTTAGCTCTAAAAACTTTTACGTCGTTGAGCTTTTCTGAAGTGGGACTTTTGCAGAACTTACTTAGAGCCTGTTTACGCTTTTTAATAGCTTCTTTACAGTCATTATTAAACCAAGGCTTGCTTTTCTTAGTATTTGTGGAGGTCTTTGGAATGCATTGTTCTGATATATTAATAAGTGTATCTGTAAAATCAGAAACAATGTCGGATGATTCATTTAAGTGATCAACTGTTAACTCTTCTTCACATAAATTATGGAATAATTCCCAGTCGGCTTTATTCATTTTCCACTTCTGGTTACAGTCTTCATCTGGTTCGTTTACGCTCTCAATTATAACAGGGAAGTGATCACTTCCGCACTGATCATCATGAACAGACCAGTCATAGTCCAAGAAGAGAGATGGGTGACACAAAGAGAGATCTAAAGAAGACAAATGACCTGTCGCAGGGTGAAGGTAAGTATAAGATTTATCATTCATCAAGCAAAGATCGCTTTTTGCAATAAAATCTTCGACAAGTGCTCCTCTGTTATTGATATCTTTACAGCCCCATAGAATATTGTGACCATTGAAGTCGCCAACTAAAAGATATGGGGATGGAAGCTGACTCAGCAATGAGTCAAGATGTTCGGGCTTTAAAGAAAATGAGGGTGGAATATATAAAGAGCATATTGTAGTTTCTTTATCCAGAGAAACCGATACTGCTACAGCTTGAAGGTCTGTTTTTAATTTGATCTCTCTTTGTGGTAAACATGATTTAACAAAAATTGAACTGCCACCAGATGGTTTGTTACCATCAGAATAGATATAGTTGTATGTATTGAAACCCCTGACATCAATGTTGTCATCAGTTTTTAAAAAAGTTTCTTGCAAACAAAAAACCGATGGGTTTAATAACGAAATAAGTAATAAGAGTTCATTATAATTTGATTTAAGACCTCGACAATTCCATTGTATTATTTTGTGTTTTAAATCCATTTTATGAAGAGATTAAGACTAAAAACTATATTGGAGCTGCAATTGGCGATATAGATCTGCTACCACCAGCTCGTGGTGTTGCTGACCTCGATCTGTTTTTGCCGTTTGGTGATGATGGAGTTTCAAACTCCATATCACTGTCACTCAAAGATCCGAATCTGTTCTGGAATCTTATATTGTCTCTTTCCATTTTACGTTGTCTGTCTGTTTGTTTAAGAGACATTTGTTTTTTCGGATCTTCTGATCCCTTATTAGTTCGACCTAAGTCGAGTTTCTCTTTTGCATGCGGCGCTGGCTTCGGTACGGTCGCTGTCGACCGATCCGAAGCAACCTGGATTGCGCCATTTGATAAACTGGTTGAACTTTGTGGTGCTGGAGTGGATTTACTCCATGCACCAGATTTTTTCAGTTCAGCTATGTATGATTCAGCAGTCTGTGTTGCGGAGCTGGAAACTTTTACACCAGCACCTTTTGTGATGCTGGCGTAACTGGTGGTTGGTGTTGTGTATCGCTCATCAACAATTTTCCGCGCTTCTGGGAATGTTATCCCCCTTTGGTATTTGACAGTGAGTATTTCTTTTTCTTTTTTCCATGCCGGACAATCTCGAGAGAAAACAGCATGCTTGCCACAACAATTGACGCATTTGGGTTCATTTTTGCAGTTTTGATGGTTATCGACATGTTTTACCTCACCACAGTTTGGACAGAGTTGTTTCTTCTGACATCTGCTTTCGTGGTGACCAAAAACCTGACAATGATAACATCTGAGAGGGTTTGGTATATACACCTCTACGTTAACAGATAGATATGCAACTTTTATTTTCTTGGGCAGAACTGGTGTATTAAATGTCAACACGTAGGTACTTGTTGGCTGTAATACACCACCTCTACGAACTTGGATGTTACGTACACCAATGACGCCTTCATCTCTCAAATTCTCAACAATCTCGGTATCGTTGCACGGGCGTAGCTCTGGGCTGCGGATGACACCTTTACATGAATTGAGGGTTTTGTGCAACGATACTTTGACGTTGAGATCGAAGAGCTTTGTGGTACCAAGCAGGTTTTTGACCTGCTGTTCTCTCTCGATTTCCAAGAGGAGATCACCTGACTTCAGTTTCTTGATACTTTTTGGATGTCCGGCAATGGACACTATACTCTTTTCGATCACAAAAGGTGATAAATCTGACACCGTACGTGTATCATCACGTGATGTTATCACCAAGAAGCGTGGAAAATTGTTAAGCTTTTGAGTTTCAGATTGCTGACTAGACTGCTGACTTGACTGCTGACTTGACTGTTGACTGGGTTCATCCGTTCCGGATGAATCCTCGTCTTTTTTACGTTTAGCTGCGTTGCGGTTATGTTTTTTTAGCTCACCGTCACGTAGTGACGAGGTGAGCTTTTGGGATCACTTTTTGTCCGTCGTCCGTCGTGCGTGCGTGCGTGCGTCCGTGCGTCCGTCCGTGCGTGCGTAAACAATTTCTTTAAATGACATCTCCTCCTAAACCACTGATCAGATTTTGACCAAACTTCACAGGAATGATCCTTAGGTGGTCCCCTTTCAAAGTTGTTCAAATGGTTCCGGTCTGTTGCACATCTAGGTCACAGGAGCCAAAAATAGATTTTTTTCACCAAAAACTGAAAAAATCTTCTTCTCTGAAACCACAAGGCCCAGGTCTTTGATATTTGGTATGAAGCATCATCTAGTGGACCCCTACCAAGATTGTTCAAATTATAGTGCTGGGGCCAAAAATGCCCCCGCCCCAGGGCCCTTTGGTTTTACATAGGCTTATATAGGGAAAATCTTTAAAAATCTTCTTCTCTGAAACCACAAGGCCCAGGACTTTGATATTTGGTATGAAGCTTCATCTAGTGGACCCCTACCAAGATTGTTCAAATTATAGTGCTGGGGCAAAATATGCCCCCGCCACGGGGCCCTTTGGTTTTACATAGGCTTATATAGGGAAATCTTTAAAAATCTTCTTCTCTCAAACCACAAGGCCTAGGTCTTTGATATTTGGTATGAAGCTTCATCTAGTGAGCACCTACCAAGATTGTTCAAATTATAGTGCTGGGGCCAAAAATGCCCCCGCCCCAGGGCCCTTTGGTTTTACATGGGCTTCTATAGGAAAATCTTCAAAAATCTTCTTCTCTGAAACCACAAGGCCCAGGTCTTTGAATTTTGGTATGAAGCTTCATCTAGTGGACCCCTACCAAGATTGTTCAAATTACAGTGCTTGGGCCAAAAAAGCCCCTGCCCCGGGGCCCTTTGGTTTTACATGGGCTTATATAGGGAAAATCTTTAAAAATCTTCTTCTCTGAAACCACAAGGCCCAGGACTTTGAATTTTGGTATGAAGCTTCATCTAGTTGACCCCTACCAAGATTGTTCAAATTATAGTGCT
Source organism: Lucinisca nassula (assembly GCA_963580285.1). Lineage (NCBI taxonomy): Eukaryota > Metazoa > Mollusca > Bivalvia > Lucinida > Lucinidae > Lucinisca > Lucinisca nassula. The sequence goes on along the minus strand of OY757025.1, from coordinate 47,473,441 downwards.
GGGGCAAAATATGCCCCCGCCACGGGGCCCTTTGGTTTTACATAGGCTTATATAGGGAAAATCTTTAAAAATCTTCTTCTCTGAAACCACAAGGCCCAGGTCTTTGATATTTGGTATGAAGCTTCATCTAGTGGGCCCCTACCAAGATTGTTCAAATTATAGTGCTGGGGCCAAAAATGCCCCCGCCCCAGGGCCCTTTGGTTTTACATAGGCTTCTATAGGAAAATCTTCAAAAATCTTCTTCTCTGAAACCACAAGGCCCAGGTCTTTGAATTTTGGTATGAAGCTTCATCTAGTGGACCCCTACCAAGATTGTTCAAATTATAGTGCTGGGGCCAAAAATGCTCCCAACCCGGGGCCCTTTGGTTTTACATAGGCTTATATAGGGAAAATCTGTAAAAATTTTCTTCTCTGATACCGCAAGGCCCAGGTCTTTGATATTTGATATGAAGCTTCATCTAGTGGACCCCTACCAAGATTGTTCAAATTACAGTGCTGGGGCCAAAAAAGCCCCTGCCCCGGGGCCCTTTGGTTTTACATGGGCGAATATAGGGAAAATCTTTAAAAATCTTCTTCTCTGAAACCACAAGGCCCAGGACTTTGATATTTGGTATGAAGCTTCATCTAGTTGACCCCTACCAAGATTGTTCAAATTATAGTGCTGGGGCAAAATATGCCCCCGCCACGGGGCCCTTTGGTTTTACATAGGCTTATATAGGGAAAATCTTTAAAAATCTTCTTCTCTGAAACCACAAGGCCCAGGTCTTTGATATTTGGTATGAAGCTTCATCTAGTGGGCCCCTACCAAGATTGTTCAAATTATAGTGCTGGGGCCAAAAATGCCCCCGCCCCAGGGCCCTTTGGTTTTACATGGGCTTCTATAGGAAAATCTTCAAAAATCTTCTTCTCTGAAACCACAAGGCCCAGGTCTTTGAATTTTGGTATGAAGCTTCATCTAGTGGACCCCTACCAAGATTGTTCAAATTATAGTGCTGGGGCCAAAAATGCTCCCACCCCGGGGTCCTTTGGTTTAACATAGGCTTATATAGGGAAAATCTGTAAAAATTTTCTTCTCTGATACCCCAAGGCCCAGGTCTTTGATATTTGATATGAAGCTTCATCTAGTGGACCCCTACCAAGATTGTTCAAATTACAGTGCTGGGGCCAAAAAAGCCCCTGCCCCGGGGCCCTTTGGTTTTACATGGGCTTATATAGGGAAAATCTTTTAAAATCTTCTTCCCTGAAACTGCAAGACCCAGGTCTTTGGTATGAAGCTTCATCTAGTGGACCCCTACGAAGATTGTTCAAATTATAGTGCTGGGGCCAAAAATGCCCCTGCCCCGGGGCCCTTTGGTTTTACATAGACTTATGTAGGGAAAATCTTGAAAAATCTTCTTCTCTGAAACCACAAGGCTTAGGTCTTCGATATTCGGTATTAAGCTTCAGCTAGTGGACCTCTACCAAGATTGTTCAAATTATAGCCCTGAGGCCAAAAATGCCCCCGCCTTGGGGCCCCTTTGGTTTTACATAGACTTATATAGGGAATATCTTTAAAACTTTTCTACTTTGAAACCACAAGGCCTAGGTCTTTGATATTTGGTGTGAAATTTCATCTAGTGGACCTCTATCAAGATTGTTCAAATTATAGCCCTGGGGCCATAAATGCCCCCGCCCCGAGACCCTTTGGTTTTACATAGACTTATATAGGTAAATCTTTAAAAATCTACTTCTCTGAAACTGCAAGGCCGATGTCTTTGATATTTGGCATGGAGCTTCATCTAGTGGACAATTATAGCCCTTGTTGATATTTGGTATGAAGTTTCACCTTTTTAGAACTTCCTCAACATTTATGCACATTATAACCTTGGGGTCAATAATGGCCCTCCCCAGGTCCCACTTGTTACTCTATGGATCAGGTGAGCGATCCAGGGCCATCATGGTCCTCTTGTTTCATGAGGCATAAGGAAAAAATTCTAGTTTCGTCCCAAGTGCTCTCCGCCCTCCGTGGAGCCCTACAAGGGAACACCATAATGGAGTGGGTATCCAACTCGCAGGTGTTAGAGATACACGTGAGATATACTCGTATAAACAAAATGCCTACACGATTGATCCGTTTAGCCACCGCCTTCTAGAGATAAAAAGACAGAAAAGGGTAAGGTAAATGGGCATATGGTTGGTATCAGGAAAGATACAAAAAGAGTTGAAGAGAAAGCAAAGCGGTATCTCTAGGGCTCGGCGCGACCAGCCGATTGACCGTGCCGGACCGCACGGCCACCCGTCTACACCGAAAAGCCAGGCCAAAGAGGCGTGTTGGGTACCTGAAGCACCGCCACCTCAGGTAACCCTCAACCTCCAGGATCCCTTCTTCCGGCTTACAGGACGCCACCCACGGCAAACGGGTGGTACTTCCTTTAGCTCTTCCCAGTGGGCACAAAGACCACAGCGGCAATGTGCCCAGTGGGAATTGAGCCCCCAGGGCCACGGCAAGGCAGGAAGTCTAATACCTGGGGGCACCCTCTATCAGAATTCTAGCACTACCCATACATATATACCCTATTGGTTTCATTGGGTCAGGGTTTGAGATGTCTTTTCATCTCAGTATGAAGTAAAAGTCACAAAAATTGGTAGCAACATCTCCAAAATGACTAATACAGTGTTGACTGGGAAGTTAAAAAGTTAATCCTCAAACAAACAAGCAGTACCAACTTGTAATAGAAGTACAGCCTAATACTGGATGTTTGCCCATTGATACTAATGATGCAGTCCTGGAGGATTGTTGCCACGTAAAATCGATTTAAGCCCCCCCCCCACCCCAGTGGAATTCGTTTCCGCTGACCGTTCCAAGGCGGATCTTCTGTCGCGGTTTAGTTTTGTTATGGTTTGTCTTTGGGTGTTTGTGTCGCTTTTATGTTTGCTTTCTTTGTAACAGTGTAGAACCAGAGATATGTAGGTGTTTACCAGCAGGTACCGGTTCCAGTGGTACAGTCTGAAGCATGTCAATGATGCGGTCTGATACTTGTTGGGTCCTCAGTAATAGAAAAAGTTGCAGTCTGATACTGGGTCTGTGATCAGATACTTTAGTGGTATGTTCTGATACTGGATTTGTTTTCTGTTGCTTTGACACTTTCACAGTCCGATATGAAACTCTGGCAACCTTTTCTTTTTGGTTTAAGTACTTGTTACATACCTTACATTTTATTTTTCAGATAACCCAACATCAAGGGTGCTAGGAGCCTTGTTCCAAGGAGCACAAATCACGCTACAGCCATGGGTTCACAGAGGCAAGAAAAGTAAAAGAGAGAAAACGTGGACTGGAAAGATTTTCTGTCCGTCAGACACAGAAAAACAAAAAGTTCCTTATGCAGAAGAAAGAGCTCTGGAATGGGTTGGGATTCAAAAAGATACAGTTGATTGCATCCGATTCAGCAGGTTATCACTGAAAGTTTTCTTGCATAAGAAAGTTGCGGGGGATTAGGACTGATGAGATGTAGTACTGGCAAAGCCTTAAAGTTTATTGATGGAAAGTGGGGCTGTAAGAGTCTAAGTGAGAGTGTTGGAAATCAAGCAAAAATATACATTAGACCAATTCAGAGAAATATAGAATTAAAGGATGAAAATAATAATGCTACAAAACCACTTACTGAAAAGTGTTTGCAATGCAATAGAGACATGAATATTGCAGAGTTTAGAAGTCATGTTGTGCAATGTGCAACGGATAATCATCATCCTCACTAGAATTTGTTTTTCTACAAAAACCTTTTTTACCTCTAAGTATGACTTGACACTGGAGGTATTGACCTGGGCCCTGTTTCATAAAACTTCATTAACTTAAGCTGTCATTAAACTTTAAGTTGGCATTAAATTTAAAGAACTCCATAAGTTACGTTGGCATTAATTTTCTGTTGCATAAAACAATTTTAATTCCAGCTTTACTAATGAGAGGTTAACCTGGCATTAAGCTGCAATTAAGCTTTTAATCCCTAGATCCTGTGAAACAAAATGGCTCATGAAAGAAGCGAATCTGTGAAGTTGCCGAGGAAAAGGTCCAAAAAATTTTAGGAGAAGGAAACATCACTTCTTCTAGACCTATTTGAGGAACATCGGGATCTTTTAAGATCCGAACATAATAATATGATCACACAAAACAAAAAGAAGGCTGTGATGCAGCTGATTACAGATAAGGTCAACGCCCTAGGCGTCTGTCAGCGTTCAGTCCAGCAATTAGTATAAATAGACAAACATTGTTGGCGACGGGAAGGAAAAGGACGCCAAAATGAAAAAAGTCACGGAAAACCGGAGGGGGGGGGGGCACCCTGTTCATCGCCCACGGCTATTCAAGAGAAGGTTGTCAGCCTAATGTCTGAGATCCCAGGCTTTTCCGGGTTAGATGGTAACCTTCAAAGTGAATGTTTTTCAGGTAAAAAGGCCTCTCTATTGTATAAGAAAGGCCTCCATGTCGAACAAAGAAACAAAAATATTAAAAATCATCTTTATAAAGGGAATAATGATCATCATAAAAATGCATGTAATGTAAATAAAAAGTTGTCGTCTGTTTATGTTTACATTCAGTGTGTATCGACAGCCTGACCAACAGAGTAGAAAAAAAAAACGTACGTCTAAGAAACTTCCGTATTTATATATATTATTTTTTATTATTTTATGCATCACATTTATGTCATCTTTTCAACCCGCAAATCACTAAATTAAAGCCCTAACATACAATCATCAAATATCAAATCGATGATTCGTACACTTGTACCTTTTCCCATGTCTGCCCATTGTGTTTATAGTTGTCAAGCAGTTTGGGGTTCCCAACGGGCTAATGGTAACGCGACAACATAACTAGATCGCAAAAAAAAAAAAAATAAATCGATAATAAAAAAAAAATATTCTTACCTCTTATTGTGTGGACATGTAAAGAAATTTGTCTGTATAACTCATATTGAATCCACTGTAATTCATTGTTAAGAATAAAATACAAAAATGTATCCGTATTGTATTAACTTGACAATGTTTAGAAACAACAAGTTTGTTTGTTTGTTTGTTTGATGTTTAATGTCCCCGTCAACACTGTAAAGGTCATTTTGGAGACGTTGCTTCCAATTTTGTGGGACTTTTACCCGACATTGAGATGAAATGACATCTCAAGCCCTGTCGCCCAATGAAACCAATAGGGTTTATTAGCATGAACGGTCCACCTCGCACCGCGGTTCCTGGACAGACTTAGATCCTCTAAGCGGTTTACCAGTACTAGTGTGCGGGCTGGATTCAGCTCTGCGTGGAAGCATCATGCAGTCCATATATTTCTTCAAGCCTCTATGGGCGGGGGCGCAGAAACTACAAGTAAATTCCCAACCAAACCATGCACACAAATATGACCGCCATACACGTCATCACTTTTGAAATGGCTAATGACGTCACAGTTACACAGCATGGTAAATCCAATTAACCGCCCAGTTATATGTATATGTGAAGCTTATTCTACCTTTTAACTATTTCCTTGAACAAATATAGAAATGTGATTTGTTTATTTTGTTTGGTTTGAGGTTTGACGTCCCCGGCAACACTGTATAGGTAATTTTGAAGACATTGCTTCCAATTTTGTGGAACCTTTACCCGACATTGAGATGAAAAGGCATTTCAAGCCCTGTCGCCCAATGGAACCAATAGGGTTTATAGGCATGGATGGGCCGACTCACACCTCTTTGTCTGGGCATGCTTAAATCCTCAAAGCGCTTTACAAGTACTCGTGTGGGGTCGGTTTCAGCTCTGTGTGGAAACTCAACGCAACCCATCTATTTCAAGCCCCGATGGGCGGGGCGGTATAGGACTGTGAATATAAAAATAGTGTTAAGAGGCATGGTGGACTAGTTCAAATGACCATAGGACTTCACGGCGTGATTTACCCCAATTGAAGCATCTCTGAATCTAAGTTGATTCATCGTTGTGTCAGCGTAGAAAGCCTGTTGGGAAACAAAACTTCAGATCAACGTTGATTCAATATTGTTTCAACGTACCTGCTGGATAGTTGGGCAAGGGTTCGGTTAATAATTATTGCACACAATAAATTTTTATCACACGTTCTTTCAAAAGTTCATTAATAGTAATTATTCATCGTTAGCTTTATTGCGAGCGAATATGCACTGTACTGATTAACCGCTTAAGTATAAATAAAGTTTCCCTTTCAAAGGAAGTCTTCCCTAGTTTGTAAAGTTGAAAATCCGCCATTTTGCTAGCCTTTCGAAAATAAGGTGGAGCTATTGCCATACCCCCAGCGTCCGTCATCGGCGTAAGCGTCGGCGTCCGCATTTGGTTAAGTCTACCTGCAAGCAATCATTTGAGCTGTTATACAAATTTATTTTCAAGTAAGTTTATCAATTGGTATAAAAACAATATTTGACATAATCATTCATTTTCTCTCGATTCACCCTATTTTGGGGCTTAAATGTGTCCTTTTGAGAAGATAATCATTTCCTCTGCATTACTTCCCTTACTATCATTATCAAATTTGCATACATTTTGTCAAATGCATATGCGTAGCCAACTAAAACGCATCTTCTGTTCTACATATCCGAAAGCAGCAAAGGCTCTGTCAAGACCGTGCGTCCGCGCAGGCTGGCCTGACTCAGTGATTGTCGCCTTCATGGAAAGACCCCTCTCATGCCCATCAAGTCGAAGTAATAAGCCGATGCAATGTCATTACGTTGCATCAACGTTGCCGCTATAAATAAGCACGATTTTTACGGAAACTGTTTCAGTGTTATCTATCCTTCTTAAATCATTGAAAGGAGGACAATGCACGTATGAACTATTTTAAACTTTTAATTCACGGACCCGGCGAGGAGCGAAACCTCAAACTCGGTGCGCATGTCACTAATGGTTCTATAAAAATATCAGAAAAAACAGAACCCTTTGACGCGCAATTTGATTTTAGATATGAACAATGGCATGACATGTTGGTAGGTACGAGCGCTGACTCCTAAATATGAGGTCTCTTTTTGCCTAAGATTGGGGCACGATCAATGGCAGGACACGTGGTTTAAAACTTTTTTTCTCCATACATATCGGTATTGACCTATCCCTGATAAAGGAATCATGCACGGGGTACCGGGAAATTGGAAAGAATTTGCATTAACGGGAATAATAGGTGATATTATTTTTCTTAGTTTCACGGCCCTTAAAATTATTTCACTCAAATCGAGCCGATCGTTAATCGGAGGTGGGCGAAAACCGGAGTAACCGGTGACAAAACAACTGACCTTCCTCTGCAAAACTTGGCGTCTCACATGTGACCCGAGTCAGGCTCGAACCATAGTGGTGAGAGACCTCATGATTAAGAGTCAGCGCTCTTATCCACTAGACCATGGGGGTCCGTATATCATGATCATAAGTAGCCTTTTAATTCTGACAACTTTGTTAAAGATAAGGATAAACTTATTAGGCCTTATTTAACGTCGCATATCCCAAATAAATAACATAAGCTCTGTAGAGCTTTTATTGCGACAAGCAAAGTATCTTTTAACAAATACTATATTCCTTCATTTCTCTTCCTAGGACTATCCCTGATAATGCGAGCGTCAGCTAAGGGAGCGCCTAGTACCATTTTGTCACGCCGTTGGTATGGCGCGGTCGGGGATCGAACCCGCGACCTCCCATTCCCGTAAAGGACGCTCTACCACTGAGCTGTCGTGGCCGGTATTGTTTTCCCTTGAATCATACATGAACCACTGATAGGTTTTTTTGTTGTTTTTCTTTGTTTTTACACAGATTGATAGGACTAACAACGTGGGGATTGGGATTGTGTGCGAGTGTGTGTGGGGTGGGGTGGGGGGGGGGGGGAAGGGGCGCAGTTTCTAATTTCAGCTGGTAAATATTGATTGTTTGCCCTACTAACAACAATTAAACAGAATAATTTTATATGGACCACATGGAACATTCTCTTACATTAATTATAATTAGATCCTTAAATTTATATCTTTTGTCTTGGAGAAATAGATTGGCCTGCAGCACGATGCTTCGACGCACCGCTGAAACCGATCGCACATGAGTACTGATAGACAGCTTGGAAGGCATAGACCTGCCTAGTCAAAGTGGTGCGAGTTGGCGCGTCCATGCATATTCATTGCGCGGCAGGGATTGAGACTTCATTTCATCTCTATGTCGGGTAAATGTACCACAAAATTGGAAGCAGCGTATTCAAAATGACCTAAATAGTGTTAACGGGTACGTTAAACATCAGGTCAATCAATTAATAAATTATTTCTTTTGTCGATGTTTTCCCTCTTTCTGTCTCTCTCTCAATGCCGTGGGCAGAAAACGCGAATTATACATCTAGTATGCATGTCATTTATTCCCAACTAGTTGCCCAATTTTGGGGAACTACGTCAGCAACATTGATGTCGGCATACATCCAGTGACGTAGCCATTATGCGTACATTTTAGTTACACAACAGCTGATACAAGTAATAGTAGACAGACAGGACTGAGGAGTAAATGAGATATATGTTTGTAAGAAGTTTTTTGGCTGCTGTATTTTTAGCTGCTGTATTTAACCTGTCACGTAGTGACAAGGTGAACTTTTGGGATCACATTTTGTCCGTCGTGCGTGCGTCCGTCCGTGCGTACGTGCGTCCGTAAACTTTTTCTTCAAACGACATCTCCTCCTAACCACTGATCGGATTTTGACCAAACTTCACAGGAATGATCCTTAGGTGGTACTCTTTCAAAGTTGTTCAAATGGTTCCGGTCCATTGCACATCTAGGTCACAGGAGCCAAAAATAGATTTTTTCACCGAAAACATAAAAAATCTTCTTCTCTGAAACCACAAGGCCCAGGTCTTTGATATTTGGTATGAAGCTTTATCTAGTGGACCTTTACCAAGATTATTCAAATTATAGCGCTGGGGCCAAAAAAGCCCCCACCCCGGGACCCTTTGGTTTTACATGGGCTTTTATATGGAAAATCTTTAAAAATCTTCTTCTCTGAAACCGAAAGGCCCAGATCTTTGATATTTGGTATGAAGCTTCATCTAGTGGACCCCTACCAAGATTGTTCAAAATATAGTGCTGGGGCCAAAAATGCCCCCGCTCCGGAGCCCTTAGGTTTTAAATGGGCTTATATAGGGAAAATCTTTAAAAATTTTCTTCTCTGAAACCACAAGACCCTGGTCTTTGCTATTTGGTATGAAGATTCATCTAGTGGACCCCTACCAAGTTTGTTCAAATAATAGTGCTTGGGCCAAAAAGTCCCCGCCCAGGGGCCCTTTGGTTTTACATGGGCTTATATAGGGAAAATCTTCTTCTCTGAAACCGCAAGGCCCAGATCTTTGATATTTGGTATGAAGCTTCATCTAGTGGACCCCTACCAAGATTGTTCAACTTATAACGCTGGGGCCAAAAATGCACTAGAGACACAGATACTCAGGTGAGAGATTCAATGCCATCTGGGCCCTCTTGTTTATGATTTATTGAGAAGATCAATATTTAGCCAGTGCACAGTGCCCCTGTTTATTTATAGGCACACTTCATTGCTCTACGTTCTGTTTGTACTTACCTGCATTTCTTTTGAGATGCTTTTATTTCTGTTTGTTTTGTCATCCAGATGGGGGCATATAAGGGTAAATATATGATTGAGAGCGGGTAGACCAAAGCGGTAGCACGACCTCAGCTCTTCGGAACTCGTGGTTGTCAAATGATGGATCCTTTCCCGGAAAACTCGCTCTCTCCTTCCGAAATATTGATATTGCGGGGCATATACGTCAAAAATGTCCGCCATCTTGACAATGATCTGCGAGTACCGAACGTGCAACACGCGCGACTGTAGTCTTAATGACGGCTTTAATGTGCCCCCAGAGCTACATGAGTTAATGACAGCTTAAGCTCAATGTTAATTTCAGCTTTAACTTAATGGACTACTATGCAACAGGGTTAAAGCTGTCATTAAGTTAACAGAGACTTTAAGCTGCCGTTAAGAATTAATGAAGTTTTATGCAACAGGGCCCTGGGTCTTGTGTGCAACACATCATCTAATGAAGATGAACATTTCTGCAAAGTAACTTTAAAAAGTTCATAGAGAAATAAGAAAGTTATTGACCGTACACAAAAAAGCCGCCTTTTTTACCTTTGACCTCTAAAGTATGGCCTTGACCCTTGAGGTACAACACATCGTCTCATGATGGTGAACATTTCTGCAAAGTAATTTTATAATCCATCAAAGAATAAGGAACTTATTGACTGTACACAAAATAGGCCCCTTTTTTACCTTTGACCTCTAGGTATGACCTTGACATTGGTGGTATGGACCTTGGTCTTGCACACGACTCATCATCTAATGAAGGTGAATATTTCTGCATGGTTACTTTAAAAAGTTCATCCAGAAATTTGACCTCTTAGTATGACCTTGACCTTGGAGGTACCGGCCTGGGTCTAGCGCGCAACACATCGTCTCATGATGGTTAACATTTCTGCCAAGTAATTTCACAATATATCCAGGAATTAGAAAGTTATTGACTGAACACTAAAAAATGCCCCTTTTTTGGACTTTGACCTCTTAGTGTGACCTTGACCTTTGAGGTACCAATATGGGTCATGCATGAGACACATCATCTTATTGTGGTTAACGTTTCTGTCCAGTAATTTCAAAATCCATCTACAAATAAAGTTATTGATCAAACACGAAGAAAGGCCCCTTTTTTACCTTTGACCTCTAAGTATGACCTTGACCATTGAGGCACCAACCTGGGACATGCACGCAACACATCGTCTCATGGTGGTTAATATCTCTGCCAAGTAATTTAAAAATCCATCTAAAAATAAGTAATTTATTGACCGAACACAAAAAGGCCCCTTTTTACCTTTAACCTGTATATATGACCCTGACATTTGAGTTACCAAACTGGGTCATGTGTGCAACACATCGTCTCATGATAGTTAACATTTCTGTGAAGGAATTTAATTTCAAATTCTATCTAAAATAAGGAAGTTATTGACAAAACACGAAAAAATTGCCCCTTTTTTAACTTTGACCTCTAAGTATGACCTTGACCTTTGAGGTACCAACCTGGGTCATGCACGCAACAAATCGCCTGCCAAGTAATTTCAAAATCCATCTAAAAATAAGAAAGTTATTGACCAAACACGAAAAACTGCCCCTGTTTTTACCTTTGACCTTGACCTTTGAGGTACCGACCTGCCTAATGCGTGCCACACATCGTCTCATGGTGGTTAATATTTCTGCCAAGTAATTTCAAAATCCATCTGAAAATAATAAAGGTATTTACCGGACACGATTTGCCCATACATACATACCGACAAATTTCCAAGGGAGTTAACTAAAAAAGTATAAATGCGAGAGTTATAGTTTTTGCGCACTGCACGTCGTCTAATATTGATCAATATTTATATGAAGTTTCGTGAAGATAGCTTGAACAGTTTTCAAGGTATACAGCGGACACGATTTTGTGACAGACGGACAGACAGACAGACGCCCGGGAGAAAAACAATGTCTCTCCGAAAAACAAAATCGGGGGAGACATAATGATGAACAGTCACATGATGCTCAGGGTCAAATTTTACTTGTATTGTAGTCTACTAATCATCCCCTTCGATTTGATATGCCACATGACTATATTCCATTAAAACTTCAATTTTGAACCCCACGACCCCCAAAGTCCGCCCCCTGAGCTTGACTTAAGGGTTGCGGCTAAAATCCCGTTCAACATGTTTTACATATTTCATTAATCATTAGTTCTTCAAAGTTTGGTATCAAAATCTATAAAATTGACTTTGTAATTGAATTCGATTGATATTTGACCTTTTGACCCCTCTCCTGTACCCCTGGGGCCGGGCCAAAAATAAATGTGCCGTTGCACACCCTATTCATGTAAGCATCCCACACACCAAATTTGGTTTGATTCTCATTAATAGTTTAGGAGTAGACAGCAAAACGGACGGACACAGACAGGCGGACAGACGGAGGCGATTTCAATATCCCCTACGCTAAAGCGTGGGGATAATAAATGTGCTAAGTGTACTCTTTTCAGGGAGCAGTTGACCAAGAAAAGAGTTTTTTCACACTTGTTCTTCAAAAAATACAGTACATGTGTAGTGTTGTTTTCACGATCAAGTATGGTAATTTTAACTCACCTGTCAAGGTGACCTTTTGTTATCACATTTTGTCCGGCGTCCGCCCGTGCGTAAACAATTTCTTCAAATTACATCGCACCCTGAACTACTAAACAGATTCTGACCAAACTTGGCAGAAATGATCTTTGGGTGGTCCTCATTCAAAGGTGTTCAAAGAATTCCATTCCATGCAGAACTCTGGTTGCCATGGTAACGAAATTGGGGGAATAAGAGGAAACCTTTAAAATCTTCTCCAAAACAACAAGGCCCAGGTCTTTCATATTTGGTATGAAGCTTTATCTAGTGGACCTCAAGATTGTTCAAATTAAAGTTCTTGGGCCAAAATTGGCCCCACCCCGACTTGCATAGGGAAAACCTTTAAAAATCTTCTTCTCTGAAACCACATGGCCCAAGTCATATGATAATCGGTATGAAGCTTCATCTTTTAGACCTCTACCAAAATTGTTCAAATTATAGCCCTGGTGCTATAAATGGCCCCGCTCTGGGGCCCACATGTTTTACATGGACTTTTATAGGGAAAGCCTTTAAAAATCTTCTCTAAAACCATAAGGCCCAGGTCTTCGATATTTTGTATGAAGCTTCATCTAGTGGACCTCTACCAAGATTGTTCAAATTACAGCCCAGGGGCCAAAAATGGCCCTGCTCTGTTGCCCAAGAGATTGATACAGACTTATAAAGGGAAAACCTATAATTTTTTTTCTCTGAAAACATAGGGCCCAGGTGTTTGATATTTAATATGAGGCTTCATCTAATGGACCTCTACTAAGATTGTTCAGAATATAGCACAAGGGTCAAAAATGGTCGCGCCAGGGGCTACATATACCTCAGTAGGAAAAACCTTTAGAAACCTTCTCAGAAACCACAGGCTCAGGTCCTTGTTAATTGGTGTGAAGCTTCATCTTGTGGACCTCCACCAAGATTGTGCAAATTGTAGCCCAGGGGCTTAAAATGGCCCTGCCTAGGGCCCACTTGTTATACTGTGGGCCAGGTGAGCGAACCCAGGGCCCTCTGTTAGAATTTTTCATCTTGAACGGAATAATTAGCATTTTGAGTAGCTTCCCTTGTATGTAAATGAAGCTAAACTATGCAAATTAAGATTCATTCCATATTTGATCGAGGCAAAATAATCTAGGGGTGGATGCGTAAGCTGGAAGGAGGTGGAATAGAAACTTTTCTAAAAATGCTTTTCTGAAAAGATGCCATCCGCTTTCAGTAGGCGTATATCTGCGCGATATGGTGGTTTCTCGAAATCAAAGGGTGACAGTAGAGGGGTATGATAGTTCCTCACTATTGCGGGTATATGGTGGCTCTTCACTACAACAAGAGTGTATAAGATGGGTATGGTGGTATCACTAGGATATACTAGAGGGATATGGATGTTTCTAATGATCACAGGAATATAAGAAGTATGGGGTGAGTATATGACCCCTTTTTTGCCCCCATACTACTAATATATTGGAGGGATATGGGAGTTCCCCGCTATCAGTGAGGTATAGTCAAGGTGGGGGATCACGTGGTTTAATACGTCATACAAAATGGCTTCCAGTACTGAAAACGTGTCGATTCAAATAAGATTTTCCACTTGTAGTCCTGTATTTCATTTTTTAATGTTTTGGAATATGACGCAGAGTACGACAAATAAGGATCACTTCATGCTTAGGTCAAAATTTCTCGGGGCAGATTCTCATTGTTCCAGTTTAATCACTTCTAAGTTGGAAAAACACTAATAAATGCGGGGATCTAGTGCACTGTTCTTGAATTTTAGACAACAAAATTAGAATTTTATCCTGTGCTACTAACATACCAAAATTATTTCCGTTTGAAAATGAGCAGTTGTACAGAGATGGTTATTGCAAGACTAAAACTTTACAAATAACATTTCATGCTTACGATTCAGGAGAAGTTTTTAGAAGTCGATCAAGTACACTACTTCGCAGCACGATGATCAGGTGCACTGCAATTTTCAACAGTATGAGAGGTGGCTTTATGGTTCATTTTTCAAGTTGTCTGTCAGAGATTATTTGAAGGATTTTCCGCCTTGGCCCATGGGTGTGTGTGTGTATGTGGTTGGGGGTATGATGCAGCAAATTATAGACCAGTGTCGCTAACATGAACCTGTTGCAAAGCCCTGGAGCATTTATTAGTTAGCAGCATTAACAAGCACTATGCCTTTGAAAGCTTCCTTGCTGACTGTCAACATGGTTTCCGAAATCAAAGGTCTTTCGAAACTCAACTAGTTCAATTCTTTTATGATGCTGTGAGCAATCTGGATGGGGCCATAAACTGTGGCCACAAACAGACGGACTTGATCATCATGGATTTCGCCAAGGCCTTTGACAAGGTACCTCACAGAAGGCTATTGTACAAATTGGACTACTATGGGATAAAGGGATCCATACAAAGTTGGATTAGCTGATGGCTCTCTGGGTGCTCTCAACAAGTTGTACTTGATGGCCAAGCGTCGGATCCAGTCCCTGTTTATCCGGTGTCCCACAAGGTTAGGTCCTTGGACCGTTCTTCCTTTTGTTATTCATCAATGATCTCCCTGATAATATGTTTGTTTGCTGATGACTGTGTCCTGTATAGGGACATATATTCTTCTTCTGACTGTCGCATTTTACAAGATGACCTTGATCGACTTGCAAAATGGGAAGCAGATTGGCGGATGAAATTCAATGTGCCCAAATGCCATTCAATGAGGGTGTCACTACACCTTCCGGACAAGCAAATTAAGTATGATTATACACTTCACCAGCAAACTTTGAAGCAGGTTCATTCCGTCAAATATCTTGGTATCACCATCACTGACGATCTCGATTGGGGTCAACATATCTCGGAAATAGCATCTAAAGCAACTATGACCTTACGGTGCCTTAGACGTAATTTGGCTTTTGCACCTCGGCAGACAAAGGGTGTTGCATATAAAACATTGGTTCGCCCTTAACTTGAATACGCATCACCCATTTAGCATCCCTATGTTAAAACTCAGATTCAGCAGGTGGAGAAGGTGCAGAGGACTGCTGCTCGATGGACCTGCGGACGAATGCGAAATAGAAGTAGCGTCGGTGACATGCTTGATGAGCTACAGTGGCCATCCCTGGAGACCAGTCGTGAGCAGTCCTCCTTAATCTTCTTCTACAAGATACATTCTGGCACAGTATCAGTTAACACGGATAGGTACTTGACCCGTGCAACAGTGTCAACCAGGACAAGGGCATCAAGAGCGAATCACTCATAGTATCGTAGGTACCAGTCCCATAAGAATGCCCTGAAAAACTCTTTCTACCCTCGAATTATTCCTCAGTGGAACAGAGTTCCATCTTCTGTGGCGAATGCCAAGACCGCAGAGGAGTTCAAAACCCGCGCAGTATAAGACTGAGACTCAGAGGTATGCGTTTTAGGATACCTCTGTGTTCGAATTGTAAATAGTTTTAAGGGCTCATCCAGTGATGATTTTTTATGCTAAATTCTAAATTTAGCCACCCACCTAACTGAGGTAATGGACAGATATGGCCGACTCAGTATGAGAAGATAGGTAGATAGACAGAAGAAATAAATTGGCTGCATGATTGGTCCACGCAGAGCTGAAACCAACCGCACATGAGTTCTGGTTAACCGGTAAAAGGTTCAAACATGGTCAGAAAAAGTGTTGCAAGTAGGACCATTTATGCCAAACCCTATTGATTTAACTGGGCGGCAGGGATTGAGATGTCATGTCATCTTAATGCCGGGTAAAAGTCCATCAAAATTGGAAGCAACGTCTCTAAACAAGAGGGTCATGATGGCATTGGATCGCTCACCTGATCTATAATGTAACAAGTGGGCCCCGGGGAGAGCCATTAAAGGCACCAGGGCTATAATTTGCATAATATTGAGGGAGGTCTAACAGGTGAAACTTAATACCAAATATCAAAGACCGGAGCCTTTGGTTTCAAGCAAGACTATTTTAAAGGGTTTCCTTATATACGTCTATATAAAACCTATGGGCCCCTAGGCCGGGCCAGATTTGGCCCCAGGGATTTAATTTGAGCAATCTTTGAAGAAATCCACAAAACCAAGCTTCATACCAAATATCAAAAACCTTGACCTTCTGGTTTCAGACCAGAAGCTTTTCAAACGTTTTCCCAATATATGTCTATGTAAAACAAGTTGGCCCCGGGGTGAACCAGGGCTATAATTGGCCCCAGGGCTATAATTTGAACACTTTTGGTAGAGGAACACTAGATGAAGCTTCATACCAAATATCAAAGACCTTGGTCTTCTGATTTCAGACAAGAGCATTTTCAATGGTTTTCCCTATATAAGTCTATGAAAAACAAGTGGGCGCCTGGGTGGGCCAAATCTTGGCCCCAGGGCTATAATTTGAACAATCTTGGTAGAGGTCTTCTAGACAATGCTTCATACCAAATATCAAAGACCTGACCCTTCTGAATTCAGGAAAGAACATTTTTCAAAGGTTTTATGTAAAACCAGTGTGCCCCGTGGAGGAGCCATTTTTGGCCCCAGGGCTATAATTTGAACAATCTTGGTCGAGGTCCACTACACAAAGCTTCATACCAAATATCAAGGAACTGAGCTTTCTGGTTTCAGACAAGAAGATTTTAAAAATTTTGCCTATATAATTCAATGTAAAACCAAAGGGCCCTGGGTCGGGGCATTTTTCGGCCGCGGGGCTATAATTTGAACAATCTTAATAGAGGTCCACAAGAAGAAGCTTCATACCACATATCAAACACCTGCGCCTTCTGGTCTCAGACGAAAAGATTTTTAAATGTTTTCCCTGTGTAAGTCTATGTAAAACCGGGCGGGGCCATTTTTGACCACAGGGCTATGATTTAAACAATCTTGGTAGATTTCCACTAGATGATGCTACACATCAAATATCAATGACCTGGGCCTTGTGGTTTCAGAGGAGAAGATTTTTTAGGATTTTTCTTATATAAGTCAATATAAAACCAAAGGGCACCAGGGCGGGGATGGGGGTGGCCCCATGGCTAGAATTTGAACAATCTTGATAGAGGTCCACTAGATGAAGCCTTACACCAAATATTAAAGACCTGGGCCTTGCGGTCTCAGACCAGCCCCGATAGCTCAGTTGGTAGAGTGTCCGCTCCGGGGAACGGGAGGTCACGGGTTCGATCCAGGGCCGCGACATACCAACGTTGTGAAGAATGGTACTAGCTGCTCCTCACTTGGCACGCAGATTTACGGGGTAGAGCTAGGACTGGTCGACCCAGTGTCAGGATAATGTGACTGGGTGTGGTATCATGTAATGTGACTGGGACATGATACTTCAGTGAGGCAGCACTATAAAAGTACACTGAGCTCCCTGTCGCAACCAGACACCGTCGTGATATGACTGAAAAATGTTGAAAGCGACGTTAAACCCGAATTCATACACACACACACGCACACACACACACACACACACACACTTGCGGTTTCAGAGAAGAAGATTTTTTAAAGATATTTCCTACATAAGTCAAAGTAAAAACCAAAGGGCCCCAGAGCGAGGAACTTTTATGTTCCCATGGCTATAATTTGAACAATCTTGATAGAGGTCCACTAAATGAAGCTTCAAACCAAAAATCAAAGTCTTGGGCCTTGCGGTTTCAGAAACAAAATAGTTTAACGATTTTTCCTGCATAAGTCAATGAAAAAACAAAGGGCCTAAGAGCGAGGACATTTTTTGGCCCAGGTCTATAGTTTGATAGACGTCCACTGGATGAAGCTACACACCAAATATCAAAGTCCTGGGACTTGTGGTTTCAGAGGAGAAGATTTTTTTAAGATTTTTCCTATGTAAGTCAATGTAAAACAAAAGGGGGCCCGAGGCGGGGGCATTTTGGCCCCATGGCTATAATTTAAACAATCTTGATATAGGTCCACAAGACGAAGCTTCATACCATATATCAAACACCTGACCCTTCTGGTTTCAGATTAGACTTTTTAAGGTTTAACCATATAAGTCTATGTAAATCTAAAGGGCCCTGGGGCGGGGGCAGTTTTGGCCCAATGGCTATAATTCGAACAATCATGATAGAGGTTCACAAGGCGAACCTTTATACCAAAACTCAAACACCTGAGCATTCTGGTTTCAGACGCGAAGATTTTTAATGCTTTTCTCTATGTAAGACTATGTATAACCAAAGGGCCCCGGGTGGCTGCATTTCTTGGCCCCATGGCGATAATTTGAAAATCTTGGTAGAGGTCTACTAGATGTCGTTTGAAGAAATTGTTTACGGACGGACGCACCAACGCACGTACGCACGACGAGCGACTGACGAAAAGTGATCTCGTCACTTTGTGACAGGTGAGCTAAAACAGGGGGTGGGGAAGGGGTACATTTGTTTTACATTTAATACGGGTCCTTTCCATATTGTCGAAGTGATGACACCTGAAAAGTGACAAGATCTTACTTAAAAGTGGACAACAAATTTGGTCAGTGAAGTTTACCCCTCTTCAACCATAAAAATTGCGAAAACAAATTCTAGCTCCATTAAATTTGAAAACTACTAATAAATGATCACGTACACTGCATACCCCATAAATGATACCGTGCACTGCCAAACAAGATCGATGATCTCGTGTACTTATATTATTCTTAAAGATCATCGCATGGAGTTTTGGTTATCAACCGCGTTATCAAACCGAAGCTCCATTATCATCCCGAAACTTTAGACTTGCATTCCGGTAAAGATAAGTATAAAGGGCAATTCCCAACCACCATGATATTGTTTGTTGCTATATATTCCATTCTGTCTATTTAATGATTGTCGTGCAGAAGTTTACTGTTACATGTGCGCAACATCATGTACATTACATTTACTCACACCATTAAAGGCGTGGAAACGTAACACCAGAATATGATAATACTTCCCGATCAAAAACGGGAAGGTAGTATATCTTTACACCTGCAGAATTGGTGTAATCACGTAAAATGTAGTTTAAGTCGTAGTACCAAAGCGTTAATTCAAAATCATTAGTGAACAGACAAAATGGCAAATGTCAATGTTCAGATCAACAGACATGGATTCCAGAAGAGTGTAATCTGGCGTCCGCGGATAGTAAGCATTACTTGGTAAGCAAGCTTCGCCCACCATGCCCATCGACCCGAACGAAGAACAGGTGTAAATGCCGAGAAGGGTATGTCCGAGATTTTGGAAGTCTTCCTATGGCTTTCCATTGGCAAATATATCAGAAATAATTCTGGAAATGGCCACATTGTACGGATCAACAAGATCATGGTGCCTCCCACAGAACTTCTTTAGTGTTGATACCAGTTTTTTTTTTATACCCCTGGCATAACAACCTGGTAGTGAGCACCTTCCCACGTTCCACAAAGTCCTGATGCTTGGAACAGGCTCTAGCATCACGGATTAACTGTGAAACGTAAACTCCATATGCTGGTGCAGACGGGATATTACTGCTCAGGAAGGGAAAGTTAACAATGGGAAAATTGAAGTCATCTCGTTTATCGTGCAGCCTAGTAGTAAGCTTCCCGTTCTCAATATAGAGATAACAATCCAAGTATGAGGAGAAGGTTGCAGTCTCTGTTGTTTCCTTAATTTCAAGTTCACGTGGATAGTTGAATTCCAAGTACTCTGCGAATTTAGCATTTTTCAGAGACAATAATTCATCTATATATCTTTAGGTGAAATTGAATTGTTGTACAAGGCGTTTTTTGCCTGCTTTGAGGAAACCTTGTACAAACTCCGCCTCATACGAGTACAAGAACAAGTCGGCAAGCAACGGTGCACAATTACTACCCTTTGGTATGCCAATTGTTTGCTGAAATAATAGGCCACTGAACTCCACGAAAATATTGCCAATTAGATATTCCAGCATCCTTATGACATCTGCATCAATGTACTTTTGTGGTGCATCAGAGTGATCTCGAACGAAGTATGTGTCTTTGTAGCCAAGGACAACATACTGGTAGCGACGGTTACCATTTTTGTGATAAAAACATTGATTTATGATTTCCTTGAGTTTAGATTTCAATTTATCATGAGGAATAGTTGTGTAGAGTGTTGAGAAATCGAAAGATTTTATGCTGTTTACTGAGAGAAAAGACTGTGCCTGAAGATGTTCTACAAGCTCTTTGCAGTTTTTCAAGAGCCACATCCGATTCACACCACTCCCTGCATATGCAGTGTCACAATATTACTGAAGGCCATCTTTAACTGCAGTAAGGATTCGTGTTAGGATCTGTGAAAGAGGCTTGGTTGAGCACTTAGCTGAACCCGCGATATATCTCTGCTTGTATGGATTCTTGTGAAGCTTAGGAATCCAGTACAACTTTGGAAGTTCCATATCTTCCTTTGGGAGGGAAATTCCAAACGAAAGCATCACCGATTGATGGTTTCGCAGAGTTTCATCTTTGGACAAAGAAGAAAGATTATATGTTGGGTTGCCTGTCATAGTGCTCAAACCAAGCTCTTCTTTTAAGCAGTTTATATAGTGTGTTTTGCAAACAAACAAAATATTGTTAGATGCCTTGTCAGCTAGAACAACGACATACCGCCCAGTGAGGCAAACAACCTGTTAGGCACTAATGTGTATCAAGTAATTACGCTTAAAGTTATGCCACCGAGTGTACGCAATGCTTATTAAGATTTTACCCAAAGACAGACTGTGAAATAAGTTACTGTACGATTTTAGTCCCTACTATAAAAACTTCTATGTGCATTAAGTAAATGCAGAATACTCATGTAATAAGTTAATTTACATTAGGTTAATTTACGTAGTATGACCCATCTTCTTTCTTATGAATGTTTTCATTGCTCTTAAAGGAACTCATTTTTGATTTTTATTTGCCTTCACTGCAGCTGGTGTTGTGCCGTGTGGCGGCCGTAAAACGTCTCCCCGTACATCAACCATAGTGCAGTTTATATTTTACTTTTGGTCCTTTGAGATCAGCGTGAATATTCTGAGAAATCAGAAATAAATTATTGGTTTAGACTCATATTCTAGACAGGTTTTTAATTTTTTGGACCCCATTTTGATTTATATCAGTCTTTGTATCGACTGCCTATTCGAAATTCGCAAAATTGCAGTAGGTTTCCTCTGGCTTTCTTTGCCGGATCATTACAGGGTCACTGATGAGGCTTTATAAGCCGAAACTACGTAGTATGACCCATCTTCTTTCTTATGAATGTTTTCATTGCTCTTAAAGGAACTCATTTTTTATTTTTATTTGCCTTCACTGCAGCTGGTGTTGTGCCGTGTGGCGGCCGTAAAACGTCTCCCCGTACATCAACCATAGTGCAGTTTATATTTTACTTTTGGTCCTTTGAGATCAGCGTGAATATTCTGAGAAATCAGAAATAAATTATTGGTTTAGACTCATATTCTAGACAGGTTTTTAATTTTTTTGGACCCCATTTTGATTTATATCAGTCTTTGTATCGACTGCCTATTCGAAATTCGCAAAATTGCAGTATGTTTCCTCTGGCTTTCTTTGCCGGATCATTACAGGGTCACTGATGAGGCTTTATAAGCCGAAACTACGTAGTATGACCCATCTTCTTTCTTATGAATGTTTTCATTGCTCTTAAAGGAACTCATTTTTGATTTTTATTTCTAATGTGTACACGATATTAATTAAAATAGCGCTGCCTAACACGCTTTAACCTATTTGGGCGGTCGAAAAGTTTGTTATGCGTGTTCATTTCAAAACTGAAATTCTTACCAACATGTTTATCTGACCCCGCTCAGCAAAAGTCGGGACCCATTCATAATTTTGCTTCAAACCCAAGATTTTTGCACCATATTTGCTTTTTGGTCCTTTGAGATCTTTTTGCATATTCTGAGAACTTACTAATGGTTAAGACTCAAGTAACTAAACTACTGTTATTCGGGACGTTTTTGTTTATATCACAGTCTTTCGAACAACTGGCCCTTTGAAACTTTTAATGAAACAACTGTCCCTTGGAAACTTTTAAGGAAATTTCAGCACACTTTGTCATTGGTTTGCGTCATCAATCTTAACAGGGTAACTGATGATACTTTAGTATCCGAAACTGGGCTGCATTACGAAAACATGTCTATACAAATACAATGCCAATTTGTGGCAAAAAATGAAATTTTAAGATGAAAATTTTGCTATTTTCATTATTTCTGCTCAAAACATAGTACCCACACTCTATTTTTTAGCAGAAATAAGAAACATAATGTAAATCCCTTAAATCCCACTTTAACTATATAAATGTGGGATTGGAAGGGGTCAAAATTATATAGGCGTGGTTTCGTGATGGTCTGACCCGCTTTGGGTTGTTAGAAAACATTAATTGTTCTTACTGAGTACTCATTTTATTCCTTCCTTTCTTGGTTTAAATATGTGTATCCTTTTTAAGTGCTGAGAGTACAGATAATAGACAGTCAATTTCACAAAACTGTGATACTCGTAGAATTATAGGTTAAACAGCTATAAAATGTTAGATGTCTGCTGCTGGAGACACTCCGGTATTTAAAACATTGCAACATACTAGTAAATCGCCATTCATTTAAGTTTTATAGCGAAATGTAATGCTGTGTGAATTATTCAAGTGTACTAAGAACTCAGTTTGGTAATGCAGTGTGCGAGATCAAACTACATTGAGCGCAGTGCACGCGATCATTTCTTCATCTTACCAAAAATGAATAAGTATCTCCTATTCCAAATCCAGAGATGGAAGGTCCGTTTCCAATCTAGCCAGATGTATTCGAAAACATATGACTGGAAATATTTCTTTTTTAAATCATTCTTTTAAAATGCAATCAAGATATGGCGATATTTCTTTTAACTCAAAATGTCTGTAAAACTGTGTAATTTATCTCAATAGCTGTGTAAATGATCATTTTAGTTCAAAAGTAGGGAGTAAAATGCTCAGCAATTTATCTGTTGGTTTAAATTGGGGGAAGAATGTTATGAAAAGGGGAAAGTACGTAGTAGATCCATACATAAATTGGCTTTTTCTGTCATTGTTTACTTTTTGTTATTGTTCATCGAATGTATGTATCGCTTTTATGTTTTATTTTGGATAGTCAATTAGGTTTTCTCTATTGTTGTTTCCATAAGTCTGAGTCTAGTAACTTCATGTTTGTGTTTCTTTCCCTTTTGATGTCTCTGATGGAAGCTGTAAGTTAATTGTGTAGATTCCGGATCGTTGCTTCAATTCTATTTTTTTTTATTCATCCAGTACAAATACCTTTAAAAGTCATATACGTGTTTATTTATATTGTTGTTTGTTACTTGCTGTGTGTGTTACTTGTGTCTTTTTGTTTTGGATGGCCGTGTGGCCGTTTTGTGGGAGGGTGGCTGTCCTTGTGGCCTTCCTTTATTTAAGTTTCCATTATGGTTTGGTCGCTTTATATTTGTGTTTCTTTCCCTTTGGTGTCTTTGATGGGTGGAGTAAGTTAATTGTATCGACGCCTGATCTTTGTTTTACTTCTACGTTATCTTAGGATGCGGTACACAAGATTCTCTTAAAACAAAAATTATGTATGCCCAACAGACGAAGACGAATCCAGACTTATGGAAACAACAATAGAGAAAACCTAATTGACTATCCAAAATAAAACATAAAAGCGATACATACATTCGATGAACAATAACAAAAAGTAAACCATGACAGAAAAAGCCATGGAACGGTCAGTTAAAAGAATTCCACTTGAGTGGTAGGGAGTGGGGGGGAGGGGACTTGAATCGATTTTAAGCGGCCGCAATCTTCGCCCTGTTGAGACAATTTATTTGTTCAGTCCGCATGAAGGCTGGAACTCCATCGCCTTACAGTTAATAAAATCTCCTTCTCTTGTATTTTTAAGCTTCTATTTAAACATAACATTTACCATCTTGAGCAGTGGCTCATAAATACGTTTTGGAAACCATGCTCATTGCGGACGCTTAGAAGGAAAGCCAGGATAAAGATCACTATACTTCCTACGTCATCAGGCAGTCATTCTATTCCCCGACATCAACCGGTGTTTGGAGTAACAACAATGCTTGTCATAATGACACATTTGGAATTAATACGTAAAAAATTCTTTTGGCGGCCAGTTATAATTACTGCCGGGTTTACACCAGTTTTACGGGGCCCGACCTCCATCCGCATCTTCCGTCGCGGTAGAAATCGCTGTAATTGTATGGAATAATTCTCGATTTTGCAAGCATAGAATTATTTAATATTCTTCATATAACTAGGTCATCCGAGTCCGAAAATGGTGATTTACTTATTGTGAAATAGAAGTGGAGGCAATGATTAGGAATCGATACAATTAACCCACAGCTCCCATCAGGGACACCAAAGGGAAAGAAAAACAAACATGAAACAACAGACCTAATCAAAACATCTAGCGGAAAGCCAAAAGGACAGTTACTTTCGCACAAAATGGCCAATAGGTTAGCCAAAATAAAATAATATAAGCGACACAAACACCCAACGACAAACCATAATAAAAATAAACCGCGGCAGAAGAACCGCCTTTGAACGGTCAGCAGAAACGAATTCCACTGTGGGGCGTAAATCGATTTACGTGGCCACAATCCTTGCCCCTTCTTCCGTCGCGATTCAGACAAATAATTTGTTCAGTCCGTATGAAGGCCTACTAATCAAACAACAACAGAAGTGACACAACGGTGAGGACTCGACAGCAAGAAACCCCTGAAATGCTGGAGCAAAAGAACACCAACAGTTAGACTCCAATGAGCCCGACCAGAGACAGAGCATCAGGCACCAACCAACATTACCTTGAATTAGATCTCTCTAATTCTCAATAAGCCTTTACGCTGGAACCGTCATAGAATCTGACGCCTGACCCACCGTCGTGCAATTAAAGAGGGAAGCAAAGTTATCAACCGTGATTAGTTAACTACCATGCATGCAGTCTGTCGTATAACATTTATGTTGTACCCAATCGTTTTATATCGAAGAATGATTTTACGTGGGCGCTGAAGTCATTGTGGTTATATATTTTTCTCAATTTATATACTAAGTCACCATAAAATTCGGGCTCCGACAGACCATGTTGCAGAAGAGATTTAAGACCAATATTGAACCTTGGTATATGACTGAAATCGCTCAAATTTCTAACCCAACTTCTGAATATATCAACTGAATTTGAAAGGTAAAACTGACTGATTTCTTTTTATTGTTTTCTCTCTAAAAATGGTTTCTTTTGTTTAATGATGATAAAGAATAAATCATCAACTTAAACCTTTTCCATAATGAGTTCATCATTGCGTGACCTACGAATAACAAAGTAGATCACTGAGACATTACTTTCTAGACGGATTATCTAACATTGAAAGAGAACCAACGCCACCGAACCCATCTTTAGGGGATCTGGCCCTAGTTTAGGAAGCTAACTAAAGCTGAATATTTAACTACAGTGCACGAGATCTTATTAACTTCAAAGTGTCAGTGCACTTGATCATTGTCATTTAACAGATGTACGTGATCAAGCTGGACAAAAACGCTCAATTTCAGCGGGAATACAGATTTGACTGGTCAAATTTTATAAATACACTAAATTTGTTGATGAAAAGAGTAGCCAGAAGGCGTGATTCCAGACTTTATTCTGGTAAATACGGCTAAATTTCCTGTTCCATTCGTGAAAGTTCAAGAACAGTGTACGGAATCCCCGTAATAATAAGTCTTTGTCAACTTGGAAACGATTAAACTCAAACAAAAAAGATCTTTTGATACTTTGAAGTACACTGTCTTGCCTTAAGTACTTTTTGTCGTACTCTGCACTTTGTATTATTCCAATATTTACATCTAAGGACTTATAAACGACAAAAACATATCTTATGTGAAACGTTTCTAGTCCTTGTCGGCCATATTTGATGACGTATAAAACCACGTGATTCCCCACCCTGATAGTAGACTGCCATGGTTTAGTGGTTTCTCGCTATCACGGACATAGCCGAGTGACATAGTGGTTTTTAATACAATGGGGGGTTTAGCAGTAGGGTATATGGAATCCTTCATGTCACAAGGGTGCACACATATTACTACCGATTTCAATATTCATTAGACTAAAAAATAGGTTGTGGGTACTCGTTAGAACCGCCTCATCGAGGCGGTTCTTACGAGTACCCACAATCTTTATTTTGCGCAGAAATAAGAAAAACATCTCAAATTTTAATCTGAAATTGTTTATTTTTATAGAATAAAATTTACCAATATATATGATTAGGCGTGTTTTCGTGATGAAATTTATGTATCCTGTCGCTGGTCAGGTTATAACGGGAAATATATAAAAGAATTCGAGATATAGCTTCTGATGGTCTAAAGTACATATTTCCTTCTTGTATTGCTTTTATAAATGCCAGGAAGAAATTACCCAGGCTGTAAAAGGTATCCCCGTACATGCATTTAATGCTCTTATTTTTCCAATCCTCAGGGATTGCTTATGCAATTGCTTTTCACTGTTCCATCAATTGGCATCCTTTAGATACCTGTTGAAGGTCATTATTAAACCGATGTTCGTTCCTCGTTGTATAACAACTGCTTGTTTGACATCCCGGTACTTTAAGTAGACTAGGATGTTTTGTGGGCTTTTGTTGTACCTTCCTTCTATTCGAAGGAATCTTCTTCAGTAATTTTATATGCTGTTTTATTTATTTATTTAATAACCGGTATGAACATCGCTTTAGTTCTGACGGTATCACAACCTTATTAACCAAAATGAGTATTACAAATACATTTAAAATATCCATATCACCCCCTTAGGTTACACTCTGCTTCTTCTGTACGGATTCCCCATTCTATTAAGAACTTTAATACTATGTTGCCTTCGGTATTGGTTAGACCCTTAAATTTGTCTTCTGTAACTTCAGTTAATCTCAAAGGAGCAGGCAATACCAATGTTTTTGGGAGTAGTCTTCGTATAAGACTATCTCCTCACAAATCGCCCATCCTTCGAAAATATACTAATCCGTGGAAAAGAAGTGGAATGTATCCTAGTATTTCTAAGTGCAATGCCAAGAGGTGCAGATGTTGTTCGCATTTAAGCACTGCGTCTACCGTTACTTCATCTGTAAACGGTAGACGCTTCTCTGTAGTTAACATGTCTGATTTGACATGACAGTCTACAGATTTAATTTATCTAAATACTTGACGTGCTGCAAACTGTAATATGCAGTACGTCGGTCAAACTAACCGCATGCTTAAAACTAGATTGAACGAGCATTATCGTAGAATGAGTAAGCCTAAGAAAACTGACACTTTCTTGTACCGTCACTTTCGACGAACAGGTCATTCTGTAAATAACATTGTTATACAGCCAGTGGAAAAACTTTATTACGATGCAAATTCTACATCTAGATTCAAAATAATCAAAAGACATGAAGCTGAACTGAAATGGATTAAATTTTTACAGACCCCTTTTCCACTGGGATTTAATGACAACATTTATCATGAGGGTAATATTTCCAGAATGCCGGACTTTGATATTTTCTCACTCCTGGAATGTCGAAAACGCAGAACTAGATCTCACGGCACCAGGAAAAATGGTAACTTTAAACGTAAATCACGTGCGTTTAAACGAAACAATACTAGACTGAAGTGACTGTCAATTATATTATTAAATCATGGACGCCACTCTATGCTTTCACTTTTAAGTTCATTACCCGTTTCTGTTTTACGTCTTCTGGACACCGAGGCGAATCAATTCTACAATAGTTCTCATCAGTTATATGATGCGGCTCTCTTAACTAGAGGCTATACTCAGCATACTCTCCGTCCTTACATTGATTCTGAAATTAATCATAAACGCCATTTCTTCAAAATATCCTTCATTAATAAGGGTATGGATTTTATAGATTTGCCCAGTATCTTCCGTGAGAGATCGGTGCTTTCTTCCATTCCTGCTTATTTTCAAAATACTGAAACACCTATAATTTGCTATAAATAACAAACCTGTTAGATCTATCATTTTTAATTTCAATAAACTTGTTTCAGATCTTGATATTGATACTAATACTCCTGATTCATGTGATTGTAAAAACTCAAAGTATTGCTATCCTGCTGCTGGTTATGTAATTACTGGCAATTTGAAAATTATTCCTGATTCTAGGATAAGGAATATAATTTCTAAAGGACCGAAATATCGGTTTCCTTCTAAAATTGATTTCAGTAAATGTAGAGATGAAATCGCTGCTTCCTTGAATGAATTCGGTAATCGATGGTGTAAGGGAGAGTATGTTGAGCATATAGCCCTTAAGGACTGGAAACGTAGCATTTTAAAACTAGTGAATAAACGCATTTCTTTCTATTCTCAAAATACTAACTTATTACCTCCTAAGCCCAAGACGTCTTTACGTCATCTTAAACTAGGTAATCAAGAATTTCATAAGAAGTTTGTTTTCGCCCCTGCAGACAAGGCCACTAACAACGTCGTCGTTGTGTGACGGCTCCACTATGTTAACACGCTTAAGCAGGAGCTTGGTGGTACTAAGGCCTATGAACTTCAGCCTTTAGCTGAAGAGAGAGCTATAGTAGATAAACATGTTTGTCTTTCAGCCACCAAGTTTGCTGTGTGTGTTAACGAAGGCCAAGACAAGCTTTCTACGCTATACTGGTTACCAAAACTTCATAAAAAAACTTACAAAGCACGGTTTATTGCAAATTCTAGCTCTTGCACTACCACTGACCTTTCTAAATTATTAACTTCCTGTCTTACTGCTATTAAAACGCATGTAATTAAATATTGTGATAAAGTCTTTGAAAGATCAGGAAGAAATCTGTTTTGGTCTATAAAAAATTCGAATGAGGTTTTAAATAAATTGAAATCTAGACATTTTCGTGCTCCTAGTCTGTCTACCTACGATTTTTCCACTCTTTACACTACACTTCCTCATAATCTTATAAAAGAAAAGCTTAATGATTTAATTGAATGGGCTTTTCACAGAGAAGATTCTCTCTATCTTGCATGTAATGTCAGAAATGCATTTTTCACTTCTAAAGAGCATAAGAATTATACACTTTGGTCATGTCAGAAAGTGTGTGATGCCATAACCTTTCTACTTGACAATATTTATATTAGATTCGGTACTAAGTTATTTAGATAAATTGTGGGTATTCCGATGGGTACTAATTGCGCACCTCTTGTGGCTGATGTGTTCTTGTATTGTTATGAAAGAGACTTCATTTTGTCGCTTTCCATTGATAACCAATCTGAAATTATTGAAGCTTTTAGCTCTACTTCTAGATATTTAGATGATTTATTAAATATTGACAATACCTATTTTGATGGTTTGATCAGTCAGATTTACCCCCTAGAACTTCAGTTAAATAAAGCAAATTCTTCTGATACCGAGGCTCCGTTTTTGGATTTACATCTATCTATTGTAGATGGATTTGTTTCGTGCAAAATTTATGATAAACGCGATGACTTTGATTTTGAGATTGTAAATTTTCCTTTTTTGGATGGTGATGTTCCTCGTGCGCCATCCTATGGCGTTTATATTTCGCAATTAATTCGATTTGCTAGAGTGTGTTGTCATGTAACTGACTTCAACACTCGTTATAAATTATTAACGGCTAAACTCCTTAATCAGTGTTATCGGCACCATAAACTACGCAAAGCCTTTTCAAAATTTTATAGACGCCATTCTGATTTAATTTCAAAATTCAATATTGGACTTAAATCTCTGCTGCAACAAGGTCTATCGGAACCCGAATTTTATGGTGACTTAGTATATAAATTCAGAAAAATATATAACCGCAATGACTTCAGCACCCAATTTCGTAAAATCATTCTTCGATATAAAACGATTGGGTACAATATGGATATTATACGACAGACTGCATGCATGGTAGTTAACCCAATCACGGTGGGCAACTTTGCTTCCCTCTTTAATTGCACGCCGGTGGGTCAGGCCTCAGATTCTATGACGGCTCCAACGTAAAGGCTTATCGAGAATTAGAGAGATAATGTTGGTTGGTGCCTGATGCTCTGTCTTTGGTCGGGCTCATCGGAGTCTAACTGTTGGTTTTCTTTTGCTCCAGCATTTCAGTGGTTTCTTGCTGTCGAGTCCTCACCGTTGTCTCACCTCTGTGGTTCTTTGATTTTTGTGTTCACGGAGATGTTGCACTGATGAGTTAGGAGGCCTTCATGCGGACTGAACAAATTATTTGTCTAAATCGCGACGGAAGTAAGGGCAAGGATTGTGGCCACGTAAAATCGATTTAAGCCCCCAGTGGAAATCTTCCACTGACCGTTCCAAGACGGCTCTTCTGTGGCGATTTTTTTATGTTGTTGTTTGTTACTTACTGTGTGTATCACTTGTGTCTTTTAATTTTGGATGACAATATGGCCATTTTGTGGGAAAGTAACTGTCCTTATGGCCTTCCTTTGTTTAGGTTTCCATTATGGTCTGGTCGCTTAATGTTTGTATTTCTTTCCCTTTGGTGTCTTTTATGGGTGGAGTAAGTTAATTGTATCAATTCCTGATCTTTGTTTTACTTCTACTTTGTTGTATAGTCCTCATCTTTGTTTCATCTCTGTGGTTGTTTGGTTTTTGTGTTCACGGAGATGTTGCACTGATCAGTCAGGACTGGACTAATTATTTGTCTAAATCGCGACGGAAATAAGGCCGAGGATAGTGGTCACGTAAATTCGATTTAAGCCCCCCCCCCCCAGTGGAATTCGTTTCACTGACCGTTCCAAGGCGGTTCTTCTGTCGTGGTTTATTTTTGTTATGGCTTGTCTTTGAGTGTGTGTATCGCTTATATTATTTTAAACCATAGTGCGGTTTATATTTTACTTTTGGTCCTTTGAGATCAGAGTGAATATTCTGAGAAATCAGAAATTAATTATTGGTTTAGACTCATATTCTAGACAGGTTTTTAAATATTTGGACCCCATTTTTATTTATATCAGTCTTTGAATCGACAGCCTATTCGAAATTCGCTAAATTGCAGTATGTTTCCTCTGGTTTTCTTTGCCGGATCATTACAGGGTCACTGATGAGGCTTTATTAGCCGAAACTACGTAGTATGACCCATCTTCTTTCTTATGAATGTTTTCATTGCTCTTGAAGGAACTCATTTTTTGATTTTTATTTGCTTTGGATAGCCAATTGGCCATTTTGTGGGAAAGTAACTGTCTTTTTGGCTTTCGGCCAGTGATGTTTCCATTAGGCTCTAGTTGTTTCAGGTATGTGTTTCTTTCCCTTGGTGTCTCTGATAGGAGCTCTGGGTAAATTGTATCGTTTTCTGATCATTGCCTTCACTTCTATTTCGATCACATCACGAAAACACGCCTATATAGTTTTGACCCCCTTGAACCCCACTTTTATATAGCAAAACTGAGGTTTACCGAGGTATATCTTATGTTATGCATAAGAATTTATTTATTTTTTTTATTCCCACTTACATCCCACTGGGTGACCTAATAGTGCTATAAATATATTTTTAAAGATTATTCTAGAATTGAGTCATATATTTGTAAACATCTTGTTTGCAAGGAAAAGTACTTTGGAACCTTCCAGAAAGTTCAGGTTTGCATTATTTTTAGAAAATTACATCATCTTATTCCACAGCCTTGTGGAACATTCTAGAGAAATCTAAGGGTCTATAAAAGAGCTTGATATTTCTCTTTAAAGTAGAAGTAAAACAAAGATCAGGAATTGATACAATTAACTTACTCCATCCATAAAAGACACCAAAGGGAAAGAAATACAAACATTAAGCGACCAGACCATAATGGAAACCTAAACAAAGGAAGGTCATACGGACAGTTACTTTCCCACAAAATGGCCATATGGCCATCCAAAATTAAAAGACACAAGTGATACACACAGTAAGTAACAAACAACAACATAAATAAATCGCCACAGAAGAGCCGCCTGGGAACGGTCAGTGGACTTTACCGAGGTATATCTTATGTTATGCATAAGAATTTATTTATTTAAGTCAGACTTTGGAGTTTGAATTTTGGGCTTTTAAGAAAAGTTATTTCTAAATTCTGTGTTGGATTGTTAAAGGATATTACTGTGAATTCTGAGGGATCAAGGAAAATAGATTCATTCAGGCTATTTCATAACAGATGATGATGATGATGATGATTTCGTGTTTAACGACGCATCAAAGTAGAAGTAAAACAAAGATCAGGAATTGATACAATTAACTTACTCCATCCATAAAAGACACCAAAGGGAAAGAAATACAAACATTAAGCGACCAGACCATAATGGAAACCTAAACAAAGGAAGGCCATATGGACAGTTACTTTCCCACAAAATGGCCATATGGCCATCCAAAATTAAAAGACACAAGTGATACACACAGTAAGTAACAAACAACAACATAAATAAATCGCCACAGAAGAGCCGCCTTGGAACGGTCAGTGGAAGATTTCCACTGTGGGGCTTAAATCGATTTTACGTGGCCACAATCCTCGCCCTTACTTCCGTCGCGATTTAGACAAATAATTTGTTCAGTCTGCATGAAGGCCTCCTAACTCATCAGTGCAACATCTCCGTGAACACAGAAATCAAAGAACCACAGAGGTGAGACAACGGTGAGGACTCAACAGCAAGAAACCACTGAAATGCTGGAGCAAAAGAAAACCAACAGTTAGACTCCGATGAGCCCGACCAGAGACAGAGCATCAGGCACCAACCAACATTATCTCTTTAATTTTCAATAAGCCTTTACGTTGGAGCCGTCATAGAATCTGAGGCCTGACCCACCGGCGTGCAATTAAAGAGGGAAGCAAAGTAGAAGTAAAACAAAGATCAGGAATTGATACAATTAACTTACTCCATCCATAAAAGACACCAAAGGGAAAGAAATACAAACATTAAGCGACCAGACCATAATGGAAACCTAAACAAAGGAAGGCCATATGGACAGTTACTTTCCCACAAAATGGCCATATGGCCATCCAAAATTAAAAGACACAAGTGATACATACAGTAAGTAACAAACAACAACATAAATAAATCGCCACAGAAGTCGCCAACCGTGATTGGGTTAACTACCATGCATGCAGTCTGTCGTATAATATCCATGTTGTACCCAATCTTTTTATATCGAAGAATGATTTTACGAAATTGGGTGCTGAAGTCATTGCGGTTATATATTTTTCTGAATTTATATACTAAGTCACCATAAAATTCGGGTTCCGATAGACCTTGTTGCAGTAGAGATTTAAGTCCAATATTGAATTTTGAAATTAAATCAGAATGGCGTCTATAAAATTTTGAAAACCCTCTTTTGGGTCATAAGCGTCAAGCGGTTAATGGTTAAATGGCATGAAAAATTATGAGGATATTAAAAGTAAAAAAGTATGTATGATATGTATAAAAATCTGAAACAGTTAAATCTTATGGAAAAGTCCAATATCTTTTAAGAATAAAATAATATGATCAAAAGGTACATCTTGAAACATTTGTTGCAAAGTGTCAGCTTTGAAGTATAAGTAACGGGACTGTGAAAAGTCTACACATTCAATTAAGATATGTTTAATAGTGTTACGAGCCAGGCGTAGCAGAAAGAAAAAGCAAACAAGCCTTTTGGAAAATTTTAACAAAATTTATTTACAAGTTAACTTTAACCTGTAGAAGTAAGAAAATTAAATGTACTTAGCTCTGTTATGAAATATCCTGAATGAATCTATTTTCCTTGATCCCACAGAAATCACAGTCCAAAATGAAAAGTAATATCCTTTAACAATCCAACACAGAATTTAGAAATAACTTTTCTTAAATGCCCAAACATCAAACTCCAAAGTCTGACTCAATGAGAAAAATCAAGCTCTTTTATAGACCCTAAGATTTCTCTAGAACATTCCAGAGGGCTGTGGAATAAGATGAGATAATTTTCTAAAAATAATGCAACCCAGAACTTTCTGGAAGGTTCTGAAGTACTTTTCCTTGTAAACATGTTGTTTACAAAAATGAAATTAATCTGTGACTCAGTTTTCTAGAATCTTCTATAAGAAGATTAACAAGATATTTTTAGCACGATTAGGTCACAGTGGGGTGCAAGTGGGAAACAGAAAAATAAATTCTTATGCATAACACTCCCCCTCTTCGAGGAAAAGAAAGATTTATGTAATAAAGCTTTCTTTTGCTTTAAGAATAATAAAATATTGAGCATAGCATATAAAATTACATGTATCTACAATCCACTTTAGTAGGAAAGAAAAACACAACTCCTGACACTGCTCAAGCTCTTGAAAGGGCATCAGGGATAATGTTATCTCTCCCTCTGATATGTCTTATGTCTAAATTATACTCTTGTAGCATAAGACTCCACCTGAGCAACCGCTGACTTTTGTTTTTCATTTTATGTATGAAAGTCAGTGGATTGTGATCACTGAAAACAACAATCGGTGCAGTAGTAGGGGTAAGATAAACTTCGAAATGTTGCAGGGCAAGAATCAGAGACAAGCACTCTTTCTCTATGGTAGAGTAATTTCTCTGATGCTTATTAAACTTTTTGGAAAAGTAGCAAACTGGATGATCCACACCATTTTCATCTTCCTGCAACAAAACACTACCTGCACCTACGTCACTAGCATCTACAGCTAGCTTAAACTCCTTTTCAAAGTTTGGTGCTAAGAGAACTGGTTCACTCTTGAGTATGGCTTTAAGTTTATCAAAAGCATTTTGGCATATTGCATTCCAATGGAATTTTGTTCTTTTGCTGAGCAAATTTGTCAAAGGCTCAGCAATGACAGAGAAATTATTACAGAACTTTCTGTAATAACCAGCCATACCAAGAAATCGCATCAGCTGTCTTTTGCACGTGGGTACGGGAAAATTTGAGATAGCCTCAACTTTAGCATCAATGGGTTTCACATGACCTTGACCTACAACATGACCTAGAAATGTCAAACTTGCATGGCAGAATTCACTTTTAGCAAGATTGATTGTCAATTTGGCATTACTCAGTCTATCAAAGAATGCTCGAATAGTCCCAAGATGTTGATTCCACTGGTCGTTGTATATGATAGCATCATCGATATAAGCACTGCAGCCTTCCAGCCCCGCAATTACCATGTTTATTAAGCGCTGAAATGTTGCCGGAGAGTTTTTCGTTCCAAATGGCATGACTTTATAGTTAAATAATCCGTCTGGTGTTGTGAATGCCAAAACCTCCTTTGCTCTATCTGTGAGTGGAATTTGCCAAAATCCTTTCAGAAGGTCGAATTTCGTTATGTATTTGGCATTCCCGATGTTATCAATGCAGTCATCCATTCTTGGAATAGGAAAGCTATCTGTTTTACTTAAGGAATTAACTTTCCTAAAATCTGTACACATACGATATGTCCCATCAGGTTTTGGTACTAGAATACAAGGAGAACTCCATTCACTTTGGCTTGGTTCAATAAAGTCATTGTCTAATAGATACTGAACTTCTTCTTTAAGATATTTTTGTTTCACAGGATTCATCCTGTATGGGTGTTGTTTTACAGGTTTAGACCCATTTATGTCCACATCGTGAAATATTTTGTCTGTCCGTGTTGGAATGTCAGGAAATAATTGTTCATATTCAAAAATCAGCTGTTTCAGTTCATTCCGCTGATTTGGCTCTAGATGTGACAGTTTCTGGTCAAGATTCCGTAGAATGTCAGAATTCTGAAGTTTTGATGATGTGGGATCCGACTTCACTGAATTAATATCCTCACAGTCATTGTCACATGAATTAAGTGGAACAGAGCTAACTAGATTGACTGATGTTAAAGATGTATTGTCCCTATCTATGTATTCCTTAAGCATGTTAATATGACATAGCTGCTTTAGCTTGCGCCTCCCAGGAGTGTTTATTATGTAATTTACGTCACTGATCTTTTTGTCTACAGTGTAAGGACCATAATACCTGGCCTGCAATGATTTTCCTGGAGTAGGCAAAAGAGCTAGTACCTTATCACCTGGTTTAAAATTCCTTTCTTTTGTCCCTATGTCATATAGCTGTTTCATTTTCCTTTGGGCTGACTGAAGATTGGTCCGAGCAGCCTCACAAGCTTTTGAAAGTCTAGTTTTGAAATCAGACACATACTGAAGTAAATTCAGGGAGGTGTCATCATTGGAGAGAAATTTCTCTTTGAGAAGTTTCAAAGGACCACGAACAGTATGGCCAAATACTAATTCAAATGGACTGAAGCCAAGAGATTCTTGCACAGATTCTCTAACAGCAAATAAAAGGAGATGGATGCCTTCATCCCAATCCTTCTCTGTGTCAAAGCAATATGATCTTATCATGTTTTTCAATGTTTGATGGAATCTTTCAAGGGCGCCTTGACTTTCAGGATGATAGGCCGATGACTTATACTGTACAATGCCAAGTTCATGCATTACTTGTTGAAATATTCCAGACATAAAATTTGAGCCTTGGTCTGATTGAATAGATTTAGGAAGCCCAACAAATGTGAAAAACTTCACTAAGGCCTTGACGATTGTCTTAGTTTTGATATTTCTTAAAGGAATGGCTTCAGGAAAACGTGTGGAAGCACACATAATGGTCAAAAGATATTCACAGCCGGACTTAGTTCTGGGCAAGGGACCCACACAGTCTATAATTATTCGACTGAAAGGTTCATCAAAAGCAGGTATAGGCTGCAAATGAGCCTTAGGTATAGTCTGATTGGATTTTCCTACCATTTGGCATGTATGGCAGGACCTACAATGCTGAGAAACATCTGACTTTAACCCAGGCCAGTAAAAATGATTAAGAATCTTGTGATAGGTTTTATTGACACCTAAATGTCCTGACATGGGAGTTTCATGTGCCAAGTTTAATATTTCAGGACGGTAAATCTGTGGAACCACTATCTGGTGGTTGACAGTCCACTCGTCTTCTGCTGAGACGTCTGGTGGACGCCATTTTCTCATAAGAATGTCATTTTTGACATAATAACCGACTGGGACCTGAGATACTTCCTGCTCATCTAAAGCCCTTTCAAACAAAGGCGAAATTCCAGGATCCTTGTGCTGTTCTATAGCTAGTTGAGACCCGGACATTTTGTCATTGCCTAGATCTAAAGATGAGTTTTTCTCATGAAAATCTGTCTGCTTATCAGGCAGGCTTGAAGACAGAGACCTTGTTATCTCGTCATTAAAAGACTGACCCAAAAAGGTATCAGTGAAATCAAAATCCTGTTTCCCATCAGTTTGCTTGGCCTTACGTGCCATAGCCCTTGTGACTGCACAAGAAGGATAAAGATCAGGAATTTCCTGCTCAATGGGATCAGGCGGTTGGTCTATGCAAGGATTAGTAGTCAAAAGTGGGTTTGCCACAACCTTATCTCCAGCTAAGTCATTGCCTAGCAACAAATGAACACCTTTAAAAGGTAAAGAAGGTCTAATACCAACAGCCACTGAACCGGATACCAAGTCTGATGACAAATAAACGTTATGAAGCGGAACATTAACAAATCCACATTCCACACCCTGAATAAGGACACTTTGGCCCAAAGAAGTCTTCTCAGAAAAAGGCAGAGTATCTGCTAGAATAAGAGATTGAGAAGCTCCAGTATCTCGTAAGATTTTGATAGGGGTAGGATGGGCATAACTGTCACCATTTAGTGACACAAAACCATCTGATAAGAATGGTTCATAAATCTCCATAACCGAATTAGTCTCAGATATTTTGGTATCAGAAAGAGTTTCCTCCCTTACACAAGACTGTGGTTTTGGCCTTATAGAAGTCAAGCCTGTAGGCTTAAGTTCCTCTTGTCTTTCTCTTTCTTTCCTTCGCTTTAATTTTAAACACTCAGAGATCAAATGACCTGTATTTTTACAATAATAACAAACTACTTGAGATTGAGATAAGGGATTCTGGTCTTTGTTTTCACCAGAAGGTTTGGAAAAATTCTGGCTTCTGTTTTCACCAGAAGGTTTGGAAGGATTCTGGCTTTTATTTTCACCAGAAAGTTTGGGCATAGTACTAGATGTATGGCTATAACTACCAGAAGGATTACTGGGATAGAATCTTGGACCTGTCTGTGGATTATAAGGTTTTCGAGGATAAGGCCTGTTCACAAATGAGACTTTATGAGTCAAAGCATAATCATCTGCCAAACGAGAAGCTTCCTCCAAGGTTTCAACCTGTCTCTCATCGAGAAAAGATTTAATGTCTGAATTTATGCACCGTTTGAACTCTTCGACAAGGACAAGCTGTCTAAGTTTGTCATGATCAGAGCCTACTTTTTTAGAAGAACACCACCTATCAAATAACTGTTCTTTGGTTCGAGCAAATTCTACATGGGTCTGGGAAATTTCTTTTTTACAGTTCCTAAATTTCTGCCTGTAAGCCTCAGGAACCAACTCATATGCCTTAAGAATAAGCTCCTTAACCAGATCATAGTCTGAGCTTTGCTCGACAGTCAGCTGAGTGTAAATGTCTCGAGCCTTTCCGACAACAACGCTCTGCAAAAGTAAGGTCCAATGCTCTTTTGGCCATTTTAAATTTTCTGCAACTTTTTCAAAATGCAAAAAATACTTATCTACCTCTTTTTCCTGAAATGGCGGAACTAATCTGATGTGCTTTGTGGCATCAAAGTAACTACCAGAGTCAAAAACAGGGGTATGTTTCACCCTATCTTGACCCTGGAGTTCCATTTCCTTCAATCTTAACTGAAACTGCCTTTCTCTTTCTTTTTCTTCAATACTATATCTCATTTTTTCCTTTTCCAACTCGAGCCGTTCTTCTTTTTCTAATTTGTCTTTCTGAATGCGTTCCTCCATTTCTCTTTGTTTTTCCCTCTCTCTTTCTTCCATTTCTAATCTTTCCATCTGCATTTGTCTCTGCATTTCTCTTTCTTTTTCTTCCTTTTCATTTTTTTCTTTCTGTATGCGTTCTTCCATCTCTAATCTTAATTTTTCTAATTCAATTTGCCTTCCTATTTCAATTTGTCTCATTTGCAACTCAGTATGTGAAACCATAATGAGAGACAAAGCAGATGGATCGAAAAGTTCTTCATCAACAAAAAACTGTACCAAAATATTCTTAATTTCATGCTTCTTCATGCTTGTTTTGACAGTAGTGACCCCATAATGGGAAGCAATATCTAGCAAATCTGTCCTTTTGGCCAGATTAAACAACTCCTGAGTAGGCTGAGCCAAAAAGCTTCTCAAATCAAACGACATGTTTGCTTTTTGTTTGTTCTATAAAGTATTTATGGAAATACAGATTGCGGTTAATTTGACAAAGTTTTTTTTTTTTTTTTTTTGAAATGACAAGCCCAACGAGAATTTCACATGAAATGACAAGTACTATTTCACCTGAAATGACAGTTCACATGAAATGACAATCCCCTATATGCCTATAGGGAAATACCAGTCCTGTGAAGCAACTGCAAAGTCTATTTGATAAGAAATGACAATTACCTGCGTCACATGAAATGTCGGTTTTAAAATGCTT
This sequence comes from Lucinisca nassula, assembly GCA_963580285.1. NCBI lineage: Eukaryota > Metazoa > Mollusca > Bivalvia > Lucinida > Lucinidae > Lucinisca > Lucinisca nassula. The sequence continues at coordinate 47,433,935 of OY757025.1, read as the reverse complement.
AAAATGGTTTTATCCCGGACGAGCCCCCAATTTCTGTTACGAGCCAGGCGTAGCAGAAAGAAAAAGCAAACAAGCCTTTTGGAAAATTTTAACAAAATTTATTTACAAGTTAACTTTAACCTGTAGAAGTAAGAAAATTAAATGTACTTAGCTCTGTTATGAAATATCCTGAATGAATCTATTTTCCTTGATCCCACAGAAATCACAGTCCAAAATGAAAAGTAATATCCTTTAACAATCCAACACAGAATTTAGAAATAACTTTTCTTAAATGCCCAAACATCAAACTCCAAAGTCTGACTCAATGAGAAAAATCAAGCTCTTTTATAGACCCTAAGATTTCTCTAGAACATTCCAGAGGGCTGTGGAATAAGATGAGATAATTTTCTAAAAATAATGCAACCCAGAACTTTCTGGAAGGTTCTGAAGTACTTTTCCTTGTAAACATGTTGTTTACAAAAATGAAATTAATCTGTGACTCAGTTTTCTAGAATCTTCTATAAGAAGATTAACAAGATATTTTTAGCACGATTAGGTCACAGTGGGGTGCAAGTGGGAAACAGAAAAATAAATTCTTATGCATAACAATAGTGAATGGCTGATCACATCCTATTCAAGAAGGCTGATCATCACCATTCAAAATATAAGAATGAGTAACTCTAGTATGGCCAATGCACAGTCGTGTTAATACTACATCCTCTTTCCTGGAAAATTGTGGAGGCGAGCATTTTGTTCCAACGACAGGTTTTATGGCATGGAGTTTGTTATTTATTTCATGGTCCCATGCATCTTTACATTCCGACAAGATGTATCTGTTGATAAATGGTTTAAAATGATTAAAAAGAATTTTAAAAACAGACGGATCAAGATTGAGCGATTCCTTTGCTTTCTTGTCAGCATATTCATTGCCCACAATGCCTATATGGCTCGGAAGCCAACAAAACAAGATTTGGTGCGTTTTAGAAATTTCATGTTTTTCGATCAATTTTTGTATTTGAGGATTTTTAGATGATGAATGGTCTAAAAATGTTCTATAAAAGGGTTATCCTTTGGAAGCAAGGAATACACCACAAAATTGAAAAATATGGAGTGTATATGTTTTCTGGGCCAGACTAGCTAGTTTCGGCCAATTAGGCCTCATCAGTGACCCTCAGATATTTTCAAAATTCCACAATGGAATCAATGATCCCAAAGGACAAGAAAATATAATATACACTATGATAAAGCCTTAAGCACAGAAAGTGAATCAGAAAATATAAATGCTTTTTGAATTGTTGAGGAACTGACAGAATCTAAAGCAAGGTCAATTGCCTTGGCTTCAGCTGTAAAAATAGATGAACCATCTGGAAGGCGCATGGTTTTGTGCGTATCTTTAGAAACATACGCACAACAAACTTTATCTCTTTCTTTGGAACCATCAGTATAGACTTGCTGGTAATCATTGTAACGTGACTGTAGTACCTGAAAGTTTTGTTTGAGAAGTATCGGATTTGATTCGGATTTTTTGCCATCATGTAAGTCGAACAGAATAGAAGGTTGTTTAATACACCAAGATGGAACTTATGCGGTTTCATGTTTTTGAATATTTTTAAGGTTGATACCTGAATTTTCTAGCAGTGGTAAAAATCGTAATTCAAAAGGTTTGATTGCTGTGGGTTTAGTTTCATACTTATCTACAAATTCAGGTGGAAATGAAATTTGGGGTGCCGGGTTAGATGGATTAGCAGCAAGTCTGATAGAATACTGAAGAGAAAGTTTCTCTCTGCGCGAAGTTAAAGATGGTTCACCTGCTTCTACATAAAGGCTTAATACGGGAGAAGTACGGAAGGCTCCCATAGCCAAACGAAGGCCTTGAATATGAATAGTATCCAAGGATTTTAAATAGGACTTTCTGGCAGAACCATAAACAACAGACCATAATCTAATTTAGATCTTATTAAAGACCGGTAAAGATGTAATAAAGTATACCGATCTGCTCCCCAACTTGTATGAGCTAAAACTTTCAAAAGATTCAAAGCTTTTAAGCATTTCGCTTTAAGATATTTAATGTGGGGAATAAAAGATAACTTTTGATCAAATAAGACCCCAAGAAATTTGGCTTCTTCAACGACAGGAATTTGTGATCCGTATAAAAACAGGGAAGGATGTTTGTGTTTCTTCCGTAGTTTACAAAAATGAACACACTGCGTTTTCGACTTGGAGAACTTGAAACCATTTTTATCAGTCCATTCTTCTATTCTTTTTAAATTTTGTTGTAACTTTCGTTCAATTGTTTTCATGTTTTTTTGAACGGTAACATATACAAAAATCATAAACATACAATGAACAGTCTGTTTTGTCGTCCAAACATTGTACAATATTATTTATTTTGATGTTAAATAGCGTAGTTGAGAGAATACTACCTTGAGGGACACCCTGCTCTTGTGCATTGAGATCTGACAGGGTAGATCCCACGCGGACTTGAATACACGCTCACCTAAAAAAGGTTATCCTTTGGAAGCAAGGAATAGACCACAGAACTGAAAAATATGGAGTATACAAGTTTTCTGGGCCAGACTAGCTAGTTTCGGCCATTAAGGCCTCATCAGTGGCCTCATCATTAATCCCAGATTATGGAGATCTCTCAATATTCCATAACGCCATGTGGTATCATATGCTTTCTCCAGGTCGAAAAAGACAGCTACTAAATGTTCTTTATTAATATAACATTTCGTATAAATGTTTCTAGTCTTATTAAATTTTCGTTGGTACTACGTTCCGAACGTAAACCTGACTGATATTCTGAAATGAGGTTGTTGGACTCTAGTACCAGACTAATCTCTTGTTTATCATTCTCTCCAATGTTTTACACAAACAACTTTGACCGGTGGGTCAGGCCTCAGATTCTATGACGGCTCCAACGTAAAGGCTTATTGAGAATTAGAGAGATCTAATTCAAGGTAAAGTTGGTTGGTGCCTGATGCTCTGTCTCTGGTCGGGCCCATCGGAGTCTAACTGTTGGTGTTCTTTTGCTCTAGTATTTCAGTGGTTTAGTGCTGTCGAGTCCTCACCGTTGTCTCACCTCTGTGGTTCTTTGATTTTTTGTGTTCACGGAGATGTTGCACTGATGAGTGAGGAGGCCTTCATGCGGACTGAACAAATTATTTGTCTAAATCGCGACGGAAGTAAGGGCGAGGATTGTGGCCACGTAAAATCGATTTAAGCCCCCCCCCCCCCCCCCCCCCAGTGGAAATCTAATCTTTCCACTGACCGTTCCAAGGCGGTTCTTCTGTGGCGATTTATTTATGTTGTTGTTTGTTACTTACTGTGTGTATCACTTGTGTCTTTAAATTTTGGATGGCCATATGGCCATTTTGTGGGAAAGTAACTGTCCTTATGGCATTCCATTGTTTAGGTTTCCATTATGGTCAGGTCGCTTAATGTTTGTATTTCTTTCCCTTTGGTGTCTTTGATGGGTGGAGTAAGTTAATTGTATCGATTCCTGATCTTTGTTTTACTTCTACTTTGTCAAAGCTACCGGTCGGTAATTCGTAGTGCATGCATAATAACTGCATGATCTTTCCCTGGTTTTGGAATTGGTACAACAGTAGCAGAACGCCAGCTGTCAGGGCAGACCCCCGTTTGCCTAAATATTATTATAGATATCTAAAAGTGTTGAAAGAGAACTTTTTGGCAGATGTTTAAGCATCTGATAATGAATTTCATCGGGGCCGGTTGCCGTATCATGTGATTTGTCAATTGTTTCAATTAGTTCGGATAAGTTAAAAGGTTTGTTGTATTCTTCGTGATTGAGGGATTTGAAGTTTAGATTTCTTTTCTCTTGGTCCTTTTGGAAAGTTCTAAAAGTGTCGGAATAATTTCGCGGTGGTGAATTACTCAAGATTGTGCTACCAAGAGTATCTGAAATATCTTTTTAGTTGAAGCTTTTGTGTCAAAACAAGTATTTAAATAAGTAAAACTAGGGGACTTTGTTTTTCCTGAAATTTTTCGTATCATATCCCAAACCTTTTTAATGGGAGTTTTGTAGTTCAATTTGGAGACATATTCTCTCCATGACTTTCGTTTTGAAGCTCGAATTGTTCGTCGAGCTTTAGCTCTAAATACTTTTACGTCGTTTAGCTTTTCTGAAGTGGGACTTTTGCAGAACTTATTTAGAGCCTGATTGCGCTTTTGAATAGCTTCTTTACAGTCATTATTAAACCAAGGTTTGCTTTTCTTAGCATTTGTGGAGGTCTTTGGAATGCATTGTTCTGATATATTAAGAAGTGTATCTGTGAAATCAAAAACAATGTCAGATGATTCATTCAAGTGATCAACTGATAACTCTTCTTCACATAAATTATGGAATAATTCCCAGTCGGCTTTATTCATTTTCCATTTCTGGTTACAGTCCTCATCTGGTACGTTTACGCTCTCAATTATAACAATGAAGTGATCACTTCCGCACTGATCATCATGAACAGACCAGTCATAGTCCAAGAAGAGAGATGGCTGACACAAAGAGAGATCTAAAGAAGACAAATGACCTGTCGCAGGGGGAAGGTAAGTATAAGATTTATCATTCATCAAGCAAAGATCGCTCTTTGCAATAAAATCTTCAACAAGTGCTTCTCTGTTATTGATATCTTTACAGCCCCATAAAATAGTGTGACCATTGAAGTCGCCAACTAAAAGATATGGCGATGGAAGTTGACTCTGCAATGAGTCAAGATGTTCGGCCTTTTTTGGATGGTGATGTTCCTCGTGCGCCATCCTATGGCGTTTATATTTCGCAATTAATTCGATTTGCTAGAGTGTATAGTCATGTAACTGACTTCAACACTCGTAATAAATTATTAACGGCTAAACTCCTTAATCAGGGTTATCGGTACCATAAACTACGCAAAGCCTTTTCAAAATTTTATAGACGCCATTCTGATTTAATTTCAAAATTCAATATTGGACTTAAATCTCTGCTGCAACAAGGTCTATCGGAACCCGAATTTTATGGTGACTTAGTATATAAATTCAGAAAAATATATAACCGCAATGACTTCAGCACCCAATTTCGTAAAATCATTCTTCGATATAAAAAGATTGGGTACAACATGGATATTATACGACAGACTGCATGCATGGTAGTTAACCCAATCACGGTTGGCAACTTTGCTTCCCTCTTTAATTGCACGCCGGTGGGTCAGGCCTCAGATTCTATGACGGCTCCAACGTAAAGGCTTATTGAAAATTAGAGAGATAATGTTGGTTGGCGCCTGATGCTCTGTCTCTGGTCGGGCTCATCGGAGTCTAACTGTTGGTTTTCTTTTGCTCCAGCATTTCAGTGGTTTCTTGCTGTCGAGTCCTCACCGTTGTCTCACCTCTGTGGTTCTTTGATTTTTGTGTTCACGGAGATGTTGCACTGATGAGTTAGGAGGCCTTCATGCGGACTGAACAAATTATTTGTCTAAATCGCGACGGAAGTAAGGGCGAGGATTGTGGCCACGTGAAATCGATTTAAGCCCCCCAGTGGAAATCTTCCACTGACCGTTCCAAGGCGGCTCTTCTGTGGCGATTTATTTATGTTGTTGTTTGTTGCCCACTGTGTGTATCGCTTGTGTCTTTTGGTTTTGGATGGCCATATGGCCATTTTGTGGGAAAGTAACTGTCCTTATGGCCTTCCTCTGTTTGGGTTTCCATTATGGTCTGGTCGCTTAATGTTTGTATTTCTTTCCCTTTGGTGTCTTTTATGGGTTGAGTAAGTTAATTGTATCAATTCCTGATCTTTGTTTTACTTCTACTTTAAAGAAAATGAGGGTGGGATATATAGAGAGCAAATTGTAGTTTCTTTATCCAGAGAAACCGATACTGCTACAGCTTGTAGGTCTGTTTTTAGTTTCATCTCTCTTTGTGGTAAACACGATTTTAAAAAAATTGAACTGCCACTAGATGGTTTGTTACCATCAGAATAGATATAGTTGTATGTATTGAAACCCCGGACATCAATGTTGTCATCTGTTTTTAAAAAAGTTTCTTGCAAACAAAAAACCGATGGGTTTAATAATGAAATAAGTAATAAGAGTTCATTTTAATTTAATTTAAGACCTCGACAATTCCATTGTATTATTTTGTGTTTTAAATCCATTTTATGAAGAGATTAAGACTTGAAACTATTATGAAGTTACAATTGGTGATATAGTTCTGCTACCACCACCTCGTAGTGTTGCTGACCTCGATCTGTTATTGCCACTTGGTGATGATGGAGCTTCATTGAACTCCATATCACTGTCACTCAAAGATTCGAATCTGTTCTGGAATTTTATATTGTCTCTTTCCATTTTACGTTGTCTGTCTGTTTTTGAGACAATTGTTTTTTTCGGATCTTCCGATCCCTTATTAGTTCGACCCAAGTCGAGTTTCTCTTTCGCATGCGGCGCTGGCTGCGGTACGGTCGCTGTCGACCGATCCGAAGCAGCCTGGATTGCGCCATTTGATAAATTGGTTGAACTTTGTGGTGCTGGAGTAGATTTACTCCATGCACCAGATTTTTTCAGTTCAGCTATGCTTGTTTCAACAGTCTGCGTTGCGGAGGTAGAAACTTGTACACCAGCACCCTTCGTGATGCTGGCGTAACTGGTCGTTGGTGTTTATCGCTCGTCAACAATTTTCCGTGCTTCTGGGAATGTTATCCCCCTTTGGTATTTCACAATACGTATTTCTTTTTCTTTTTTTTTCATGCCGGACAATCTCGAGAGAAAACAGCATGCTTGCCACCACAATTGACGCATTTGGCCTCATTCTTACAGTTCTGGTGGTTATCGACATGTTTTTCTTCACCACAATTGGGACAGAGTTGTTTCTTCTGACATCTGCTTTCGTGGTGGCCAAAAACCTGACACGAGTAACATCTGAGAGGGTTTGGTATATATACCTCAACGTTAACTGAAAGGTATCTACTTTGATTTTCTTGGGCAGAACTGGTGTATTGAAAGTCAACACGTAAGTACCTGTTGGCTTCAATACACCACCTCTACGAACTTGGATGTTACGTACGCCAATGACGCCCTCAGATCTCAAGTTGTCAATGATCTCTGCATCACTACAAGGACGCAGCTCTGGGCTGCGGATGACACCTTTACATGAATTAAGTGTGTTGTGAAGAGAAACCTTGACCTTGAGATCGAAGAGCTTTGTGGTACCAAGCAGGCTTTTCACCTGCTGCTCTCTCTCGACTTCTAATAAAAGGTCACCTGACTTAAGCTTTTTTATGCTTTTGGGATGTCCGGCAATGGACACTATGTTCTTTTCTATCACGAATGGTGATAAACTGGACACAGTGCGTGCATCGTCACTGGAGGTCATTACCAAGAAACGTGGAAAATTGGTTGACTTTGGTGCTGCAGACTGCTGGCTAGACTGTTGACTAGACTGCTGACTGTGATCATCCGTTTCGGATGAATCCTCATCTTTTTTACGTTTGATTGCGTTGCGGTTATGATTTTTATTCTTCGGCATGAAGAAAGCTTTAAGGTTCGTCCCAAGTGCTCTCCGCCCTCCTTGGAGACCTACAAGGGAACACCATAATGGCGTGGATATCCAACTCGCAGGTGTTAGAAATATACATGAGATATACTCGCATAAACAAAAAGCCTACACGATTGGTCCAATCGGCCACCGCCTTCTAGAGACAAAAAGACAGAAAGGGGTAAGGTAAATGGGCATATGGTTGGCATCAGGAAAGATACAAAAAGGATGGAAAAGAAAGCAAAGAGGTATCTCTAGGGCTTGGCGCAACCAATCGATTGACCGTGCCGGACCGCACGGTCAACCGTCTACACCGAAAAGCCAGGCTAAAGAGGCGTGTTGGGTACCTGAAGCACCGCAACCCCAGGTAACCCTCAACCTCCAGGATCCCTTCTTCCGGCTTACAGGACGCCACCCATGGCAAACGGGTGGTACTTCCTTTAGCTCTTCCCAGTGGGCACCAAGACCACAGCGGCAACGTGCCCAGTCGAAATTGAGCCCCAGGGCCACGGCAAGGCAGGAAGTCTAATACCTGGGGGATTTCATAACAGATCTATGTACATTTAATTTTCTTACTTCTACAGGTTAAAGATAACTTGTAAATAAATTTTGTCATTTTTTTTCTCCAAAAGGCTTGTTTGCTTTTTCTTTCTACTACGCCTGGCTCGTAACAGCCACGTCATCAGAAATGATGACTTCTTGAAGAGGGGGTGTATTACCTCCCTTCCATTATCCACCTTGGTAGATACTTGGCATAGCTACTAGGTTTATAACCACTGTCTGACAACTGCGTCTGGGAGTCAACCCATTGGCTCAGCGGTTAGAGCACTGGACTATCACCCGAGCGGCCCGGGTTCGAATCCCACTATAGGCGGGGATTTCTTCAGGCTATGCTTCTTTCCTTTTTACGGCTTTCGTGTCGCAAGACTTTTTTCTTATCTCACTCTAATATACAAACTGTGGGTACTCGTCAGCGATTCTAACTTTTACAATTTTTCATTTTAAAATTTGCGTTTTTTTTTTTTTTATTTTTTTTGGGCGATAAAATTTACAACGAATTTGTATAGGTGTGTTTTCGTAATGACCTTCGGCGATCGTTGGTGAAAGCGAGAAGAGTGTGGAATTTAGTGCTTTGAAACAATGGAAAACTATTATTCTTTTTGTAATTGATAATTGTATTGAGTTTTCCAACCAAAGTACTAATCTTCTATCGCCTAACCCTACATCTGCTAAATGAAACCAGAAGCCCCCCACCCCCACTGGAATTCGTTTCAGCTGACCGTTCCAAGGCGGTTCTTCTGTCGCATCGGCCCCCGCCCATAGGGGCTTGAAGAAATGTACGGGCTGCATGATGCTTCCACGCAGAGCTGAATCCGGCCCGCACACTAGTACTGGTAAACCCCTTAGAGGATCTAAGCCTGTCCAGGAACCGCAGTGCAAGGCGGACCGTCGATGCTAATAAACCCTGTTGGTTTCATTGGGCGACAGGGCTTGAAATGTCATTATATCTCAATGTCGGGTAAAAGTCCCACAAAATTCGAAGCAACGTCTCCAAAATGACCTTTACAGTGTTGACGGGGACGTAAAACCTCAAATCAAACAAATCTTCTGTCGCGTTTTTTTTGTATGGTTTGTCTTTGGGTGTTTGTGTCCATTTTTTTTATTTTGGATATCCTTTTGGCTATTTTGTGGGAAAATAACTGTCCTTTGGGCTTTCTGCTATTGATGTTTCCATTAGGGTCTGTTGTTTCATGTTTGTGTTTCTTTTCCCTTTGATGTCTCTGATGGGAGCTGTGGGTTAATTGTATCGATTCCTGATTATTGGCTTCACTTCTATTTTATGCATTGGACGGTCTGACTCACACCTGGAAATGCTGGGTAGGATTAGTCCTTCTAATCGGTTACCAGTTCACATGTGTGGTCAGTTTCAGCTCTGCGTGGAAGCACCTTGCAGCCCAAGCGCAGGATATAATGATGAAAGCACCAGATATAACGAAGAGTTGACACAATAGCATGAAGGTAGTCACCATGGGGGAGGGGGGCAGTAAAGGTGTTCCATAAGCCGGTTGACTTGGTTTTCCTTTGTTTATAGCGACACCGCCACACGGTGGCATCAAATGGTAATGCGTATGGAACTATGGGATAGAGCATACCATAGGCCTGATAATCTTTCGTCCTTGACGAAAAAACTTCGAATGATTAATTAGTCCAACTAAACCGTGATCCAATGAAATAACATCTATGTTTAGGCTCATGAATAATGATTATCGATTATTTGGCGTCTGGACCGTGTCAGACGAACGGTAACCAGCTTGTTTACAAGCATACACGAGCGACATAATTTACATATAATGTTCGTCTGATATCGTCCATTGTTATCGGGCTGACTGTGACAGCTGTCACCGTGTTTCAAAGACAGATTACTGCGGTATTGTTTTCGATTATGGTGAAAATAATATTGCAGTCATTTCACATTAACATTGTGCTTTCAAGATATCAGGGTTTTGACCCGAGTATTTGTATACTTTTGCTGTTATCATTGTCATAACATTTTCAGTCGTACTGACAGTGAATGAATATGGCTTCTAGATTGCAATCTGCTTCTGCATTATCTATATGGCCTTCGCATATTATGCTAGATATTGAAAGTACAAGATACTTTGTTCAAGATGTCCCAGGTGATGGAAATTGCTTTTTTTCATTGCTTGAGCCTAGCGTCTGGTCTCAGTATTGTGGATAGTTACATTTAAAGAAATGCAATATATGGTCAAATTTATAAAAACTGAGATGATTGGAAGGCAGAAGTTATGCTTTATGGGGAGGAAAGGAAAACACAGGAATAATAATGCAGGTTGATGCCCAATTCCAGAGGATGGGCTACCTCTTCTGAAATTCATGCAACAGCTGTTAAATTGCAATATTCATGTATGGTTACAGGGGAACCAAAACTACAACAACACTTTCACTTTGCAACAGTTTCCTCCAAACAGCCCCTCTTTCAGCAATATAACACTTAGAACTTCGCAATCAACACTTTCAGCTTTTACGCCCTGTACTTCCTACAAATAGGGCTTCTATTCGCTGTCCATCTTCTTCCATTGAAGGCAACTATACCTTTACTTCTGACATTTCAGAAACAATGCAAGACCATTCTTCTAATCCACACAGTGCCCCAGACAGATAAAATGTCAGTAGCAAAAAAGAAAGCATTTTCCCTGTGTCACAAATAATCTGAGTGCTAAATTAAACAACCTTTCAGACACAGAGTTTATGTGCCGAAAATATGGGGTGCAGTTTGAGCCTCCATTACCAAATGAAACGGCCAAAGAAAGAACAAACAGATGTAGACGTAACACATACAGAATAAAAAAAAAAAACAAAAACAAATCAATGAAACTGAAAAAAATTGAGACCGACTGCCTTAATTATGGCTCTCTGTATGAAGCACCTGTTCCAAATGAAAACATCAGGGAAGCTTACAACAGAAAAAGCGTATAACTTACAACAACGCAACCGGCAAGTTAGCACTAGGCCTTCTCTCAGACGCACTTTTGATCTTGTTTGAGACGAATATCAAATACGTGCCGAAAGCTTTGTAGCACCGTTTTGAACTCTCCATCACGTGCTTCTGAACTGGTATTTGCGATGATTGACAACCGTCTTTGAACGTTAAAAGCGTGGGCGGGACAATAGCGCTGTCACTTTGTTACAATCGATTTTTAATACTGCTGAAAAGGAGATTGTGGATACTCGTTAAAACATCGAAGCGGTTCTAACTAGCAGTACCCACAATCTATAGTCTGCTAAAACAGAGATTGTGGATACTCGTTAAAACCTCGATGTGGCGACAGGGCTTGAGATGTCATTTCATCACAATGTCGGGTAAAAGTCCCACACAGTCGGAAGCAACGTCTCCAAAATGACCTATACGTACAGTTGTGTGTATTTCTGCTCAAAATATTGATTGTGGATGCTCGTATCGCCTCATCGAATTTTTCTTATTTCTGCTCAAAATATAGATTGTGGATACTCGTTAGTATCGCCTAATCGAGGCGGTTCGAACGAGTACCCACAATCTATATTATGAGCAGAAATAAGAAAAAGTAAGATGTACCTCTGTAAACCCCGGTTATTCTATTACATATGGTTCAAGCCCCAAAGTCTTTCGGATCCTTACGAGACACATGTTCATGGTGCTGCCTAACACAACAGCCTATAATACTGGCACAGCAGGCAACGCTTCAGATGTCTGTTAACTTTAGCCATAAAGTCCCTAAGCCTGCCCTGGCGAGTTGGGACCATTTCACTGGGATGGAAATGTCATTTTATCTTCATTTTATCTAACTGTTGGGTAAAATTTCACACAAAACTAGAAGTAATGTCTCAAAAATGACCTAAATAATGTTAATGGGGATGTTAAACCTCAAATCAAGTAAACAAACAGTCAACAGAAACGCAGAAATATTGGTCAATTAAAGTCTGTTATTGGTGACATGAATTCTGAGGGGAATGACTTGGCAGATTTTCCACCATTTTTCAAAAGGGGACAACTTTCGGAACGTCCTGTTTGCTCTTCTATAAGCTTTGTCCCACGAAATAGTGATATACTCTAAAAGGAAAGAATTTGCTCCTCAGGAGCAAATTCTTTCCTTTAGGAGTTGACCCTTATTGACATGGGAGACTAAAATACGCTTGAAGGAGTTGCCTCCCCTGAAGGTGTATGCATTCCACTCAAAGTCTCAAAAACATTTGCCACTCAATTGCTCGACTCGACGGTTAGTAAAATATTTGGGCGGATTTTTGCGTGCTCCCAGGAGACCTTATGGGTCCAGCCTTTTAAATTTTGAAACCTTCCTCACAACTGGACAAAAATGGGCGGTAAAAAAGAGAAGAAACCCAGAAAAACCAACAAGCCTTAACCCTTATCCTGCTGAATAAATAAATTTAGCCACAGCCATTGCTGACTGCCAAACATTAAAATTTCTTAACATCATTCACAAGCTGCATGACAAACAGTGTAGGACCTCATCTCTGTTTGCAGAAGTAGGGGTTGTTATGGGTTAAATATACACTAAAGCCACTTTTTAACTGAGCTTCCTGTTATGCCAATTTCTGTTTGTTTGTTTGATTTGAGGTTTAACGTCCCCTTCAACACTGTATAGGTCATTTTGGAGACGTTGCTTCCAATTTTGGGACTTTTACCCGTCATTGAGATGAAATGACATCTCAAGCCCTGTCACCCAATGAAACCAAAAGGGTTTATAAGTATGGGCGGGCTGCCTCCCATCGCTTTGCACGGGCAGGCTTAAATCCTCTAAGCGCTTTACCAGTAGTTGTGTAGTCTGCGTGGAAGCCTCATGCAGCCCATCTCTTTCTTCAAGCCCCGATGGGCGGGGGCCGACAATTTCTGTATGTATTGGAATTGCACAAGGAGGATAAATTACAAGGATTCGTGTAAAAAATACATTCAAATCAATCAAATCTTTTATTCACTCTGATTACAAATAAATGTAATAACAAGAGGAGCGATACAAATATGCAACGTTCGGCGGCAAAGTATAAGTAAAAAATAAATAAATAAATAAAACACAAACAAAACAAAACAACCAGAGGGCAACATTAAATTTTACTAGATGAAATCAGTGTGTGTGTGTTTTGAGCACGCGACGCTGAAACAGCACCGAATCTATGGCATTGTGTGCTTCGAGTTTGTCAATCAACAAAAATCAAATCAAATTTATTTCTCTCAGCATCGCGAAAACACGCCTATACAAATACACTGCAAATCCTATCGCCGAACAAAAGAAAATTGGAAACAATTTTCCAATCTCTGCCCAAAACATAGACCGCCGGTGCCCGCACGAACCGCCTTATCGATGCGGCTCTAACGAGCACCCCCAATCCAGCCCCAGAGCAGAAACAAGAAAAATAAGGTTTACCCTCTGTAAACTCCAGGTTTACTATGTAAAAGTGGGGTTGGTTTAAACATATTTTATTCGTATTCTACAAGTACAATACAAAGCAAATATGACTGAATTCATACAAAAAGGGATTCAGAAGAAAGTCAGAGACTTATTTGAATCTGTTTCCCTAAACATTTGCGATAATACCATTGAATTAAATCTATATAATTGTCGATGCAAAACAGTAACTATTGTAAGTACAGAATTAGCGACTATGTTCAAAGCTATTTTGTAGCATTTTTACATACTAAAAATGGTTAAGGTGAAGGTAGCGTTGGAGGGAGGGGGGGGGGGGGCTCCACGGGGAATCCATCAGGGTAAAAAATAACAAAGAAAAAACAATACAGCTTCTGCCGCTCTCATGTAAAAGGTCTGAGACATTCAAATCAAAGGTGTTTTATCAAGTACCAATAAAACTATTTCTTCAAAGGCGGAACGTATAGGTTTGTCGTTCTGAAGGTTGGATATAACTTAGGTTAAGGTCGTATGGTTAACTTTGCGAGGTAGTTCTCTAAAAACAAAATAAGAGTAACAAACCAAAATATTTAGGTGTATTTGTTGGAGAATTACCGGTTCGGGAGATTATCACAGAAAAGAGCCTGGTTAGACAAGTAAACTTGCCGTAGATTTAAAAAAGACATATTCTAGCCCCACACTCTGTTCTCGGACTAACATCAAAAAAGGAAAAAAAAAAAAAAGAAGTGAAAGTGTGTCTAATACGGTAGGAAATGATACGTGCATTCATCGCCTAATTATGGTTGGTTTGGAATCTTTTAGTTTTTAAAATAAAGTTATGGACAAGGAGGGCGATTTGTTTGTTCTCGTTGTAATTTAGTGTTTGGTCACCATAAAGTAGAGTATCGAGAGTTGGTTGACAAAACTGATAAACTGATCTTAACATTTCTTCTCTAAAGTTCGCATATCGTGGACAGTGAAGAAGAAAATGTTCGGTGTCTTCGACGAACCACATACACATAAAGCACTTGGGACAATGTTTCTTGAGAAGAGGTGTTCGTTTAAGGAGCTGCATTTGGTTCTAAGCCGGCTGTGATAAATTTGTCCGAGACGTTTCCCTGCGTTGAAATGACGAGGCGTAGGGATTAAGTTAGTATTGAGTTGACGTTTAAGTGATGCTAAACTGGAGCTGTTTCTGATCTCCTCAGACAGAGAGTTCCAAGTTCTTATCGCACTTGGAAGAAAAGAATTAAAGTAGAGCTGTGAGTGACTGTGAATAGTTTGAATGTTGGTAGAATTACGAAGGCTATACGAAACATTTTCTCCCACTGTAGCTGGTAAGAGTGAAGATAGATATGCTGGAGAAATGCCATGATACATTTTGTAAAGCATAGCAATTTTATGTTTATTTCTTCGTGAGGCCAACGTGTCCCATCCAGTTTCAGAGTAAAGAAGATTTAGAGAAACCAGTCTGGTTGCCCCAGTAACTATACGTGCTGCCTCAATCTGTATTTTTTCAAGTTCATATGCTTCATACTGGGTGCAATTGTCCCATACCACGTCGGCATATTCTAGAAGAGGTCTAATGAACGAACAATAAATAGTCTGAAGTGATTTTCTATCAAGTAGAAATTTTAGTTTACGCATGATATTAATCCGATTCCATGCTTTTGATTTGATTTCGGCTAGGTGTTCATGCCACGTGCAATCACTAGAAAATATAAGGCCTAGGTGTTTATGAGTACTGACCTCAGATATTTCTTGAGTGTCCATGAAAATTGGTGGGTGGTAAGGTTTATTGATTTTACGAGAGAGCAAGAGAGATTCAGACTTTGTAGGGTTGAAGCTGACTAGCCACTTTTTTGCCCATTGCTGTATCCTTTCTAGATCATCATTTAAGAGGTGAGCAGCTTCAACCGGGTTTTCAACAATTATGTAAAGACTCGTGTCGTCTGCAAACAGACGTATCGTGCAATGGATATCTTCAACAATATCATTAATGTATACTAAAAACAAGAGAGGACCAAGGATAGAGCCTTGTGGGACACCAGCTTTAATTGGTTGCCAACTGGACGTGGTCCCAGGAAGAACGACTCTTTGTAAAAAGTGGGGTTCAAGGTCAAAACCATACAGGCGCGTTGTCGCGATGGGTTATACAATAGGATAAAGAGGAGCAAAACGTTGTGCAAACATACTGTTTACATATTTTGCAGACGAAATTGCAAACAGTGTAGGCCCTGACCAGACTGCTCCTGATCTGGGTCTGCACTGTTTGGGTAGGACTGTCTGCCCCAATACTTAGGATAATGATGATATCACCCAGATATCATTTACACTGGGTTTTCCATTTTTTTTTTTTTTTTTTTGTTTCATATGCCTCTGTCGTTTGGAATTCTTTCCTTGATTGTCTACTTGGTTTATCCATTATTATAATATGCCTCTTTATGTGCTCCTACGTGGGCCGAAAATTCGCAATAAAATTCTTGTATCTTGTATATCTTGTTTCATGTAACAAACTTATTATTTCATCATTTATTATCATTTATTATTAGTATTTATTTTATTTATCCGACCACACCCTTTCCTGACTTTAAACCAATCAAATAGCTTATTAATTTCAAACAGTGCAGATCCCGACCAGACTCAGAAGCCATCTGGTCTGGATCTGCACTATGTGCAAAGCTAGGTTTTTTATCAAGAAAGTTTTGCTCAGACTGGTCCGTGTGCAGTAAACTATGTTCCATTCAAAAAATCATAGAGCATGAAACGTGTGAAAAATAAATGGGCCGTTACAAAGCATGTTCTGCACGAGCATGTGTAGTCAGACGTGTGGCCAACACGCTAAAGAAAAATATGAATGGGATATTATGTTCACTCCAGAGTGGTAAGTGTAATAAAATATTATAGATGCGTCTCTCTCTCTCTCTCTCTCTCTCTCTCTCTCTCTCTCTCTCTCTCTCTCTCTCTCTCTCTCTCTCTTAACCAGCCAATACACAGGTGTAAACAGATACATTCATTACGAGTACACGCCCATACAAATACACTGCAAACCCTACCGCCGAAAAGAACGAATATTTTCTGATGAAAAACTGATATCCGACACAGATAGAACCATTGTGTACAAAGTTGTTTTGTGACAGCAGGGTTAATTTAAAATATTAGGTAATAGTAATTGCTCTAGTATGATAAGCGCTAGGACGTAGCAAACCTAAATCAAGATTATAGATAAAGGTATGCACATGTATGTAATCAGACCGGACAGTCGTCGGCAGTCGCGAGCGGACGACAAAGGCGAACGGCGCAAAGGGGAAGCGTCCCCGACTGCCACCGGGTGTAGGCTGGTAAAATAGTCCCGGACTGAGATCCAAACTTTCGTTCAAGCCCTAGATTCCACTTTTTATGTAAACAGTGTAGACCCCGATCAGACGCCGATAGAATGACATGTAGAGTAGCCTATGACATTAAAAATCCGCGCTTTTTGGATGTACTTTGACGCCGCGATCTGTGGCGCCTGATCTAAGTCTCCATTGCTTGCCAGCTCCTCACGGCGAATATACGCTAACTGGTGATTGAATTTTACATGACCCGTGACGTCCAAACAATATTAAATATGGAGCGCGAAGCAGTAGATTTTGACAATCGCTTAGCTCCGCCCTCTCCTGTGGGTTAACCGGTATTGGATGGTGATGTTAAGTATTGATTACCGTTACTTTGACAAACTTGTCTCTTTTAACACCAATTGTGGTGCGGCGCGTCAGTGTTTTTTGATGTATCTTCTCTTTAATGAACCGGCGAGATATGGCGTACTGCTAACTTGCCGGTTGCCCTGTTGTACAGAATAACCAAAATTAAAAAAAAGCACTTCCTGAAATGAAGGCAACTCCAAGTGAAAACAATGAAAGACAAAATATGAACATCAACATCCTAAATGAATCTGAGGAGCTTGATCAAAATCACTGATAGCAACTTAACAGCAGTCCTAAAACCATATCAACCACACACATACACATGGACAGAGGTGAAGATACAGACAAAACATATCAAGACAAAAGTTACAGTGCTAGTGAGATTTCATATGATGACACAGAGGTTTGTGCCGAAAATACGGGATCCAGTTTGAGCCTACCTTACCAAATGAAACGGCCAAAGAAAAAAAAACAGCTGTAGGCGTAACACATACAGAATAAAAAACAAAACAAAACAAAACACAAAACAATGACAAAAGTAACGTAACAGTACCTGACACACCACCACTTGACCATGACACTCTTTTAAACAAAGCAATGGGCTCCATCAGGGCATTTGAACTTGAGCAGATGTCATATGAATTTTCTTATTGCACTGTTTGTCATGAAAGAAGGCTTGAACTGTTGATGGCTAATAAAATGTATGTAGACGCTGTCATAAAGACACTCTTCCAGTAAGATTTTTTTCAAATGAAAATAACATGAATCCTGGTAAGATGCCTGCAGAATTGCTGCATTTATCAGTTATAGAAGAACAGCTGATATGTAGAATATCCCCATGTATAAATGATCATATGCTGAAACATGGTGGAATTGCTTGTGAAGGTCAGTGTTACTTTCCCCCAAGAAGTAAATGAACCAGCCCAAATATTCCCTCGACTCCCTAAAGAAATTAATATACTTAAGGCTCGAAAAATAGGTGTGAGCAATACCTCAAAAGACTTTCGTGTAAGGCTGTTCAAAGTTCAAAATGCCCTGATTTGGCTGAAAGCGAAAAACCCAGCATATTCTGATATAATAATAAGTGAAGATAGACTTTCAACTTTACCAGTGGATGATTTTGTTGATACTTTAGAGTACAAATCTGATACATGCCACCGACATGATAATGGTCCAGCCCCCGGGCAAATTGATCCAGGTGATGTTGATGGTACTACTCAGTCCAGTGTTCTTCTGTCGGATCAGCCAGTCAATATTCGTGAAGATGTGCAGGCTGTTGTAGATACTGTACTTGAAAGTAATTCAAACTCTGTCACTATAAATAAGCAGGGCACCGTTACAATACCATGGCCAACAAGAGGTAATGTTCCACTATCAGAATTCATTACTCATTACTTTTTATATTAGCCTTTCCATCTCTGTTTCCTTTTGGCACTGGTGATTTCTTCATGAACCGTTCCAGAACGATCGTGTTTATGGCAGACTGGGCTGACCATCTTTTGTGGTATGACGATGGAAAATGTTCATATCACAAGTACTTTAAATTTGTGGTCCATAATATGATGCGAAGACGGGCATTTGAAAATAGCAGCTATATCATGCAGCAACAACTCGGTGAGCAACATATTACTGTTTCAGACCTTAAAGAAAAAAATCAGAATGGGGACAACTCTATTGCTAGGAAAATTCTATGCTTTCGGGCATCACTGCGTGGAACATCTCAGTATTGGACAAAAAGGGGGGGGGGGAGAACTGAGGTCTTTACTACAGTTTCAAATAAATGAGGGGAAAGGCTTACTATCATTTTTTACAACTGGCAGCTGTGCAGAATTCCATTTTAAACCTCTAACTATATTATTACAAATCTATGTTAAAGAAACCTATGAAGATGACATTGATCTTTCCTACAGAAACAAGCTTTTCGAAACCCTCCAGAACAACACTCACATTGTTGGCCATTATGTCGATCAACTTACAAAATCATACCGGCCCATAGGGGCTTGAAGAAATATATGGGCTGCATGATGCTTCCACGCAGAGCTGAATCCGGCCCGCACACTAGTACTGGTAATCCGCTTAGAGGATCTAAGCCTGTCCAGGAACCGCGGTGCGAGGCGGACCGTCCATGATAATAAACCCTATTGGTTTCATTGGGCGACTGGGCTTGAGATGTCATTTCATCTCAATGTCGGGTAAAAGCCCCACAAAACTGGAAGCAACGTCTCTAAAGTGACCTTTACAGTGTTGACGGGGACGTTAAATCCCAAATCAAACAAACAAAACAAAATCATACTTTCAACATGTCATGTCACAGGTTTTTGGTGTCAGTGATTACTGGTATAGGCAAGAGTTTGCAAAGTCAAGGGGCGTGATTCACGGGCATGGCTTGTGTTGGAGGCCTGACAGGGTGCCCCACAATTTTATTTTTCGAGGCTGTTTCACAGGGGTTAACAGATCCAGAATGTGCAGACAAATTGGCTGCTTGGGCATCAAATAATTTTAGAATGTCTGCATGCCATCCAGCTGGGATAGACCTTGAAGGAAACAGTCGAAAAGATTTGTGGCCTCCTCCGGAAGGTACCGCTCCTCCACCACCAGAAGAAAGAAATCCCCTTCTCAAACTGCTTTGTGATGTTAGCAGCTCCCAAGACAGTCTCCTTGAAGATTATTTACTGTTAACAAATCGTTTCAATATAGACAGATGTTCTGACTACTGCCTTCGCCCACCAAAATAAAAAAACAACAACATTCAAATAATGATAAGATCTGCAGGATGGAATATGGTACATCTACATCACCTGGAAAACCACTTAGGCAACATCCAGAAATAGTTCCTTACGCCTTGAGATGGAAAGGGATCATCCGAGACTTGTTCAACATTCCCGTTTTCATACTCAAGGCTGGAGGGCGAATGGAGATATATCTTTAATTCTTTCAAAAAGTAACCCTGACAATCCTTCAGTAGATGAAATCATGGCATGTGAAAAGTACATCACAGGCTATGCCTGTAAGGGAGAGGTGAAACAACTGGGGCTGTCGCAGATTTATTCAATGACTTGGTTAGTTGTGCTGATGAGTCAACAGGAGTGACCACAAAAGCTATTTGCACACGCTTGTTAATGACAACAGTCAAAAAAGATGTTTCTGCTGTTGAGGCTACTTATGAAATTTCTTCTCGTCCTTTGTACCGCTGTAGCATTACTTTTCAAGCTATTAGCCTATCAGGATCAAGAGTTCTAGAAAAAAATGGGGATGTATTGACCAAAAACACTGTGCTTGATAAGTACCTCAGCAGGAACACTGATGATAATTGCTCACTGTACAATTTTGTTTGTAGAACTGGTAAAGCTCCTGTCATATCTGGTAGTTCAACACAAGCCTCTTGGCCCTTAGATGAAAACTTTTGTAGAACTATGCTTCTTTTACATTACCCAAACTGGCGTGCATTTTCAGAAATAAAACCTGAAGAAATGTCTTTGACCAATCGCATGGAATCATTTTTGAGCACTGATGCCTGCCCAAAATTTGTTAAAGCTGATGTGGAGAGAGAAAAAAGCCACCAGAAAATATTGATGATGAGTCATGTCCATCCGATGATGATCTTGTTGATGAACAAGAAGAGCCTGATTGGATGAATCTTATCAGGCCAATGTCAAATTTTGATTACCAAGTACCTTGTGATTTCATTTATGATGATGGGGACAAGACTATGACTGGTCAAAATCAACATACACCTATCCGCAAGATTTCGGTAAAACCTGGGTTGATAACTAAGGTATTATGTCAGAGCAAGCCAGTGAACAACTTGAACTACCAGATGTTGACACACAGTCCATGAATAAGGATCATAAACTGGCTTTCGATATCATTATGAAAATATTAAAAGATTACGCTGATCAAAATGAAGATTATCAGCCCCTAAGACTTACAATAGGTGGAACTGCAGGGTCGGAAAAAAGCTCTTTAATCAAATGCCTAACAAAAGCCATCAGAATGCTCTTTCAGTCCAATGAGTCGGTTCAAATACTCTGGTCAACTGGCAGCAGTGCTTACATAATATCTGGCCGTACACTGCAAAGCTTCTTACACATTCCAATATACGAAAAAACAAAAGACATGACACCACCCCATGGAACATCTGGTGACACTCTGCAAAAACACTGAAACGGACTTCAAGTTTTACTTGCCAATGAAAGATCACTAATCGGGGTTACAACACTTGGCTGGATGGAATTCATGTGCAGATATGGGGTCAAAGGGGGTAAGAATTCTGACAAGTCTTGGGGTGGATTGCTGAGGTTGCTCTTCTGGGAGATGACGTACAACTGCCCCCTGTCTTAGACTCTCCCGTGTATAAATGTGATAACTGTAAATCTCCAGCTGTCTTACATGGTGCTCTTGTCTGGAAAGAGTTCACAAATGTAGTTCACCTTAAAACCATTGTCCGTCAAAGTGAGGAAGAACATGACCTTCGTGCTGTCCTCACCTCACTAAGAGAATACAAATTAACCCCTGAACAGGCCAAATGGCTTCAAAACTTTCAGTGTCACAACTTGAAATTAAAGTATGGTGGCAATTTAATAGAAAAAAAAATGTATTGTAATGGTCTGTTCGTTTTTTCAAAGTAGAAGTAAAACAAAGATCAGGAATCGATACAATTTACTTACTCCACCCATCAAAGACACCAAAGGGAAAGAAACACAAACATTAAGCGACCAGACCATAATGGAAACCTAAACAAAGGAAGGCCATAAGGACAGTTGCTTTCCCACAAAATGGTCATCCAAAATAAAAAGACAAGTGATACACACAATAAGTAACAAACAACAACATAAATAAACCGCCACAGAAGAGTCATGAAGTCATGATGAGGAATGGATGCTTAATAAACAAAAACTACTTGCACCTAACAAAGAATATCCAATTACAAAAATTAGTTCTGTCTGTAAGGGCCCCAATTAAAAAAATACAGATTTTTCCAAGACTGGTGGCTTGTTGCACAAATTGTTTCTATGCATCAGTGCCAAAGTCATGTTGACTATGAATCTCTGTGCTATGTTTGGTCTCTTTAATGGAGCCAGTGGTACAATAAATGACATTATTAACCAGAATGGTCGTACTAATGACACACTACAAGATGTAGTCAAGGTTGATTATCCAAAGTATTTCGCCCCCCCCCCCCTTCTTACAAGATTATCCAAAAATTGTTCCGATTTTTCCAGTTGAGAGAAGGATTGAATGTAGGTGTCGCAATTGCAAACGTAGCCAAATACCACTGCGTCTGGGATGGGCCACATCGTTGCCAGGGTATGACAATTGGGGCAGGCGAAATATATGAATATATTGTCATTCATCCTGGAACAAGACATTTTAAATCTAGAAACCCTGGTGCACTGTTTGTTGTCTTGTCCCGCGCTAAATCTGCAGGCAGTGATGTTAAACAGCCTGACTTTGCTTGGCATCATTCTGATCTGGTTAATGAGGACAGACTTTGCCATGTTCCAAAAACTGAAACAACAAAAGCAAGATCTAAAGACTAAAGAAATCCAACGCTTACAGTCCTTGGCAAGTACGACACAGACAGTTTTTTCTTATCTGAATTCGGATGCTTCTCTTCAGAACTTCATTTCAAATATTCTCTCCAGACCCATAACAGAGGAATAAAGCACTCAACCACTAATAGTTAGACTGTATTTCTGTTTGTAATGAATGTCATATTAATTTCCCCTCATATACAGGTGTGTGGGTCCATTTTGAAATTAATGGGTGTGGTTCACTTTAATGTCCAGACAACATGTTAGGTCAAACTGAGATAAGAGCTCGACTTAAAGAATCAACCAAAAGTCTACAGAAGGCTTGGGTCTAACCCATGACCCCTGGTTTATGAGGAGAGTAGCAGACTATCACGTCCATAAAAAATTTAGGGATGTTACTAACCATAAATATTCTAACAAAAGTTTCACCTTCAGAACTTGATGAAATTCTACAAATTTGTTCAACCATCCTCCATGAAGTCTGAAAGGTGCAACAGAAATAGCAAACAATGCTGACCCTTATTGTCCGCTCCTTAGCAGTCTGATCTGTGTAGGACCTGTTCACTTGGGCCTATTTGTCCCATTAAACTATGGATTATTATGGTAGACATCACTAAAATTTGACCCCTTAAACCCCACTTCTCTGTAGTAAAACTTGGGTTTAAGGGGGTAAACATTATTTTTCTTATTTCTGCTCAAAAACAAAAATTGTGGGTACTCCAAAGAACCGCCTACTCCGGTCTCAGCCATCTATGCTTTCAGCAGAAAGAAGCAAAAATTCACAATTTTTCATCTTAAAGTTTACATGTTTTGACGAAACATTGACAATGTATAATCTGTATAGGCGTGTTTTCATTATGCAGTTCCAGAATCTCCATAGGAATAATGCGAGGCAAAATGTAAAGGTTATTTAATTTCATGTCAGCCAATTTAGACTCTATATCCGTCAGTTTAACTATTTTTTTCATTAATGTAAACTTCCCCTCAAATACAGCAGTGATCCATTTCTTCTCTAATTTGCGTGTGTGCATGTCTTCTGTGTGACGTCCCACAAACAGCTAAGGTCATACTTAATTTTGACCTCTTTTAGTTAAAAGACTCATCTGATAGTCCGGGGAAGCACAGGATCAAAACCACAACCCCTGATTTAATTATGATGCGACTGCCATGTTCATTTTTAAATTAAGGAATATCGCATATTTACCATATTGCTGTAATCAATAACAAGTAACAGCAACAAATTTCTTGAAGGATCCTGGAAGGAGTCCAAGAAATGGCAAATAGTGAATAGACTGCTCTTTCAGGAACAGTCTTATCTGGGCCTGCACTGTTTGGCTTAGAACTGTCTGTTCCAATAATCAAAATTATTATGATGCAGGTTGTTTTAAACTCTATTTCTAAAATGTATTGATTTTATGTAAATTGTGAAGGCACTGTTCACATTTGCAGCCTCTGATCTTGATCTGCACTGCTTGCCAATTGCCTCCTTGTGGCCTTTTTGATATATATCAGTCTTTGAATCGACTGCCTATTCGAAATTCGCAAAATTGCAGTATGTTTCCTCTGGCTTTCGTTACCGGATTATTACAGGGTCACTGATGAGGCTTTATTAGCCGAAACTACGTAGTATGACCCATCTTCTTTCTTATGAATGTTTTCATTGCTCTTAAAGGAACTCATTTTTGATTTTTATTTGACTTCACTGCAGCTGGTGTTGTGCCGTGTGGCGGCCGTAAAACGTCTCCCCGTACATCAACCATAGTGCAGTTTATATTTTACTTTTGGTCCTTTGAAATCAGCGTAAATATTCTGAGAAATCAGAAATAAATTATTGGTTTAGACTCATATTCTAGACAGGTTTTTAATTATTTGGATCTCGTTTTGATATATATCAGTCTTTGAATCGACTGCCTATTCGAAATTCGCAAAATTGCAGTATGTTTCCTCTGGCTTTCGTTGCCGGATTATTACAGGGTCACTGATGAGGCTTTATTAGCCGAAACTACGTAGTATGACCCATCTTCTTTCTTATGAATGTTTTCATTGCTCTTAAAGGAACTCATTTTTGATTTTTATTTCCTTGTCAAATCAGTATTTGCGAAAACTTTTCTCCTACTCAACGATCATGAAATCTTTACCATGGTCATTCTCTCCAAACCTTCAGCTTAAATTCAAGAAGGGCAGATGTCAGATTCTGGTGAACGAATGTGAACTGTACTGGTTAACTACTTATGTAAAAGCATGCCCAGGAAAAGTGAGGATAGCTAAAGTGCATGTCTCAAAATGACATAAATATTGTTGCCTGGGCCTTAAACTCCAATTCAAACAAACAAAATAAATGTTAATTTCAATTTGATTTCCTGACTCATATCTTTACGGCTTCTGGTGGTTTCATTAATGGGTGTAGATATATGTCTTATTCCATATTGCCAATAGGTAACTAAACTAATTCAGGTGAAGTTTAGTCATGCTTTGGTATTCACTTTTAATCTCCCTTGGTCTTGTTTGTAGGTTCTTTGAAATATGAAAGTCCTTCCTTAAATACCTTAAAGCAAGCTTTATCTTTCTACTTATACCTGCCACATTTACATTTCTGGACAACCCTGCGGTCCTTCAGTTTTGCCAAGCATTTTTGAACCTACTTCCCACTGCTGGGCATTTTTGTGATGGGCGTTCACACCATTAATCTGTTGTGGAAATCTTATGTACCTGCCAGAATACATGGAAAATCACATTTTTTACCAATTGTAATCCTGTGTACACAGTAGTATTTCATTCCTACCCCAATCTTGCCCCCATTGACGCATGCTCAATGTATTTATTTCATGTATTCAGTCCCCTTCCCCCAATGCAGGGTTGTCCTGGATTAAAAAAAATGCGGCTGCTGTACTTTGTTATTTTCTAAAAGCAGATTGGTCTGACTATTTAGTTTACATCTGCACATGTACTTCTCAGTCACATATTCTTAAAGCCTGTCATTTATCATTCTTCCCTGATCTGTCAGCATTGGAACCATTCAGTGTAATGTTATTTTGTAAAAGTTCTTCTTCAATGCATGCCTTTTACTAATTACTGTTCTATTCAGAATATATGATGGCATGGCACCTAAGAAGGCTATATATGTCGGTTTATTGGGGTTATCAGTAGGTCTTTTGCAGATGTGGTACAATTCGATGAGTAGCTTAATTCTTAATTAAGGAAAATAGCATAACAAGCCATAAGGCCCACATCACAGAGACACGCCTATCCAATTTTGACACTCTAGAACGCCACTTTTATACAGAAAAACTGGGGTTTGCAGGGATATACATTGATTTCTTGTTTCACCAACAAAGCATACGTTGTGGGTACCCATTACATCCACCTGCAAGGAATCCTTTAAAACATTACAAACACTTATTGCCCATCCCAATATCATCATGTGACAAACGTCTAATGGTTCACTTACTCCCATACTGATTCCGTTTAAACCAGCACACAATCCATAAATCCTTCAGTATGGGACCGTATTTGACTTCCATAATGCATGCACATGTTATTTATGCTGATGACATCCCTTGTCAAAGTTGTCTTAACAGGTTTTCAAATTGATGGTAAAAGTAAGTCTTCTGCTCTCTTTTCAGTTCAGCTTCAGTCCCAATTACAGTACTTTACACTGTAAGTATGCCAGAACATAGATCAGCTGTTTTTTTATTGACACATTTGTCTGCAATGTCTGTTGCACAAAACGACTTAAATACATATCTGTTACCTACACCACTTCAGAAGAAAGCAAAGCTTTTACAGAAAGTTCTTGAAAAAAACATCTACTGTAAAAGTTGCGATTTCTCTGTTTAAGGAGCATTCACTCAGGGACATTGATAATGCTTCCCTTCATTCTTATGACATTGATTTTCCAGTCCATGACTTAAATGCTGAAATCACTAACCAAATAAATGGAATTGAAGCATATGTGTCATGTACTTTTTCTGTCATACATCTACAGTTCTTGTCTTCTCATAATATTTCCTTAGCGAACATTACAGATTTCATTTATGATATAACAGGCGATATTATTGCTATGCCAGATATTGCAGACATACAGATATGTGTTGAAACTGAAATGCCTGCTGAAGATTCTGTTTACGTCATAACACAGTTATAAAGGATTATTTTCCACACTTGGCAAAGCTATAGAATATTTCAAGTCCAAAACTTGTACTTGTCTGCAACATTATTTCCAACCGTTTCTTGCTGTAATGCATCGTTAGTATGTACTGATGTCAGTCTTGATATCCTGAGTTGTCCAGAATATTTACTGCAGTTGCATGAATAAAGGAAAGTACTTTCATTTTGAATTGACTATTTAGCCAAAACATCCTATCACGGATTACAAATATTTACATTTATCCAATGGAACACTCCCACTTCAAACAATGTTCGCACAAAAATTATCCCAACTGTCTGACAGAACATACCATTCTGGATACAGAGAATTAAATTTAATGAGCTCCTGGACTATTTTTCTCAATCTTGATTAATAAGATCTTCTTCAAAGTGTCAATGCCTTCACTGGATATCTTTCTATCTTCTCAAACAGAGTCGGTCGTATTTGGCCAGTAGTTCTGTTTGTTTAGCTTAACATCCACTGAGATATTGTTCTTTATTTAATTCTTTCTACTGATACTGCGATCGGTCAAATTTGACCATTAATCGCAGGTGTACATTACCTTAGGATGATTTTTCTGCAGTATACTCCTTTTTTAGCCTGCATCTTAATTGAAATCCTTTTGTCACTGCGTCTCGGTATTTCCTAGACTGTTTTAATTAAGCACCATATATGTACAGGTTTGTGGTTTACTTAGACAAACTAGTCTACAAACTCCATTCCCCTGCGTAGGTACCTATCTCTATTATACGAATCCTTTTGACAGCCGTATATACATTCTTTTCACTTCCTGCTTCATTGTCAGCCATTATATTTGACGTAACCGACCTTGACAAAGCAGCTCATTGGACTAGAAGAGAAATTCAACATCGTTTAAAAACGCCTTCCTGACTGGTTATCATTCTCTTTCATAAGCGCGTGATTATTTCATTGGTCAGATGTGTATTAATAATTATTACGCCTGTTCGACGATGAATACAACTTAATTTCATTCTCCCAATTTCGCCTTATTCCCAGGAGGGGGCACAGACGGTGTTTATTACATGCACTCCAGTTTCGCAGGGCGAGCAAGCCGGCACAAAAAAGCCTTCACAGTAATCATGTAATTATGGTAGGGTTCTTCACAGGGGATTGCTCATCCTGCACAAGGAGACTCCAGTTAACGTCCCGTTCCGAAGGACGGCACTCTTTTTGA
The DNA here is from genome assembly GCA_963580285.1 of Lucinisca nassula. Lineage (NCBI taxonomy): Eukaryota > Metazoa > Mollusca > Bivalvia > Lucinida > Lucinidae > Lucinisca > Lucinisca nassula. Next base: position 47,405,958 of record OY757025.1, on the reverse strand, counting down.
CATTCATCCCTGCAAATGATGGCAATAGAGCGTGTTCGGACAAATAAATATGTCGCCGCGGCCGGGGCTCGAACCCGGGACCTATTGCATCAGAGGCAAGTGTAATAACCACTGACCTATCCCGCTCAGAATCAGAATTGTTACTGGTGATACATCAAATGACATTCATACAACTTGCACATATAGTGAATATATCTATCTATCTATTTATTTATCTGCGCATTGAGTGTACTGAAGCATGATACCTCAGTAATAGTGAGACTGGCAGCGACGATAAAATTTCAGCTTTCGAATAAGCTCCTTTGACGTGGTTGTTTGATTTTAAGTTAAACGTCCCCGTCAGCACTGTATAGGTAATTTCTGAGACGTTCCTTCCAATTTTGTGGGATTAAATGACATCTCAAGCCCTGTCACCCAATGAAACCCTAGGGTTTATAAGCATGGATGCGCCGAATCGCACCGCTTTGCCTGGGCATAAAAGTACTGGTTACCACCCTGGAAATCCTGCTCGTAATGTATCTGAGCGAGAAGTAGTAGTAGGAGAGAAAAAAAGATCCTCTAAGCGGTTTACCAGTACTCCTGTGCGGTCGGTTTCAGCTCTGCATGGAAGCAACATGCAGTCCATCTATTTCTTCAAGCCCCGATGGGCGTGGTCAGTCCTTTAACTTGAGTACCATATATAATTAAATTGCATATATAATTAAACTTCGGTTCAGGATCTTTACTGTGAGAATCCCTCTGTTGATAACCATCCACAGTACAGGTTTATGAACCTTACTGTAGTTGCATGATTCCTGTGTTTAATGCTGCTAAACTGTATTGGCGAAGTTAACTTAGCTTCTTTAGCCTTTTAACATGTTTTTATCGAGGCTTAATTTACCCATCAACACTGTATGGATCTATAGGTTTAAAGTGTTACGTTGCTTCAAAATTTTTGGGAATTTAACCCCAAACTGAGATATAATGACATCTTAGACCCACCAACCGCCAAATGCTGCCTTACATCATTATTGGTTTGTTTGTTTTATTTGAGGTTTAACGGCCCCGTCAACAGTGTAAAGGTCAGTTTGGAGACGTTGCTTCCAATTTTGTGGAATTTTTACCCAACAATGAGATGGAAAGACATCTCAAGCCATGTCGCCCAATGACACCAATAGGGTTTATCTCAAGCCATGTCGCCAAATGACACCAATAGGGTTTATAAGCATGGATACTCGCACTGTTTTGCCTGAGCAGGCTCTTATTTTTCCGATCCTCAGGGATTGCTTATGCAATTGCTTTTCACTGTTCCATCAATTGACATCCTTTAGATACCTGTTGAAGGTCATTATTAAACCGATGTTCGTTCCTCGTTGTATAACAACTGCTTGTTTGACATCCCTGTACTTTAAGTAGACTTAGATGTTTTAACCTTCCTTCGAATAGAAAGAATTATCTTCAGTAATTTTATATGCTGTTTTACATAATGACTGGTATGAAGATCGCTTTAGTTTTGACGGTATCAAAACCTTCTAAAGCCACATGAGTATCACAAATACATTCAAAATATCAATATCACCCCTTAGGTTACACTCTGCTGCTTCTGTACGGATTCCCGATTCTATTAAGAACTTTAATACTATGTTGCCTTCGGTACTGGTTAGACCCTTAAATTTGTCTTCTGTAACGTCAGTTAATCTCTATGGAGCAGGCAATACCAATGTTTTGGGGAATAGTCTTCGTATAAGACTATCTCCTCTAAAATCGCCCATCCTTCGAAAATATACTAATCCGTGGAAAAGAAGTGGAATGTATCCTAGTATTTCTAAGTACAATGCCAAGAGGTGCAGATGTTGTTCGCATTTAAGCACTGCGTCTACCGTTACTTCATCTGTAAACGGTAGACGCTTCTCTGTAGTTAACATGTCTGATTTGACATGACAGTCTACAGATTTAATTTATCTAATTACATGACGTGCTGCAAACTGTAATATGGAGTACGTCGGTCAAACTAACCGCATGCTTAAAACTAGATTGAACGAGCATTATCCTAGAATGAGTAAGCCTAAGAAAACTGACACTTTCCTGTACCGTCACTTTCGACGTACAGATCATTCTGTAAATAACATTGTTATACAACCAGTGGAAAAACTTTATTACGATGCAAATTCTACATCTAGATTCAAAATAATCAAAAGACATGAGGCTGAACTGAAATGGATTAAATTTTTACAGACCCCTTTTCCACAGGGATTTAATGACAACATTTATCATGAGGGTAATATTTCCAGAATGCCGGACTTTAATATTTTCTCGCTCCTGGAATGTCGAAAACGCAGAACTAGATCTCACGGCACCAGGAAAAATGGTAACTTTAAACGTAAATCACGTGCGTTTAAACGAAACAATACTAGACTGAAGTGACTGTCAATTACATTATTAAATCATGGACGCCACTCTATGCTTTCACTTTTAAGTTCATTACCCGTTTCTGTTTTCTTCTGGACACCGAGGCGAATAAAGTCTACGATAGTTCTCATCAGTTACATGATGCGGCTCTCTTAACTAGAGGCTATACTCAGCATATTCTCCGTCCTTACATTGATTCTGAAATTAATCATAAACGCCATTTCTTCAAAATATCCTTCATTAATAAGGGTATGGATTTTATAGATTTGCCCCGTATCTTCCGTGAGAGATCATGCTTTCTCCCATTCCTGCTTATTTTCAAAATACTGAAACACCTGTAATTTGCTATAAATATAACAAACCTGTTAGATCTATCATTTTTAATTTCAATAAACTTGTTTCAGATCTTGATATTGATACTAATACTCCTGATTCATGTGATTGTAAAAACTCAGTGTATTGCTTTCCTGCTGCTGGTCATGTAATTACTGGCAATTTTAAAATTATTCCTGATTCCAGGATAAGGAATATAATTTCTAAAGGACCGAAATATCGGTTTCCTTCTAAAATTGATTTCAGTAAATGTAGAGATGAAATCGCTGCTTCCTTGAATGAATTCGGTAATCGATGGTGTAAGCGATAGTATGTTGAGCATAAAGCCCTTAAGGACTGGAAACTTAGCCTTTTAAAACTAGTGAATAAACGCATTTCTTTCTATTCTCAAAATACTAACTTATTACCTACTAAGCCCAAGACGTCTTTACGTCATCTTAAACTAGAATTTCATAAGAAAAGTAGAAGTAAAACAAAGATCAGGAATCGATACAATTAACTTACTCCACCCATCAAAGACACCAAAGGGAAAGAAATACAAACATTAAGCGACCAGTCCATAATGGAAACCTAAACAAAGGAAGGCCATAAGGACAGTTACTTTCCCACAAAATGGTCATCCAAAATTAAAAGACACAAGTGATACACACAGTAAGTAACAAACAACATCGCCACAGAAGAACACAAGTTTGTTTTGGCCCCTGCAGACAAGGCCGCTAACAACGTCGTCGTTGTGTGACGGCTCCACTATGTTAACACGCTTAAGCAGGAGCTTGGTGGTACTAAGGCCTATGAACTTCAGCCTTTAGCTGAAGAGAGAGCTATAGTAGATAAACATGTTTGTCATTCAGTCACCAAGTTTGCTGTGTGTGTTACCAAAGGCCAAGACAAGCTTCCTACGCTATACTGGTTACCAAAACTTCCTAAAAGACCTTACAAAGCACGGTTTATTGCAAATTCTAGCTCTTGCACTACCACTGAACTTTCTAAATTATTAAATTCCTGTCTTACTGCTATTAAAACGCATGTGATTAAATATTGTGATAAAGTCTTTGAAAGATCCGGAAGAAATCTGTTTAGGTCTATAAAAAATTCGAATGAGGTTTTAAATAAATTGAAATCCAGACATTTTCGTGCTTCAAGTCTGTCTACTTACGATTTTTCCACTCTTTACACTACACTTCCCCATAATCTTAAAAAAGAAAAGTTGAATGGGCTTTTCACAGAGAAGATTCTCTCTATCTTGCATGTAATGTCAGAAATGCATTTTTCACTTCTAAAGAGCATAAGAATTATACACTTTGGTCATGTCAGAAAGTGTGTGATGCCCTAACCTTTCTACTTGACAATATTTATATTAGATTCGGTACTAAGTTTTTTAGACAAATTGTGGGCACCTCTTGTGGCTGATCTGTTCTTGTATTGTTATGAAAGAGACTTCATGTTGTCGCTTTCCATTGATAACCAATCTGAAATTATTGAAGCTTTTAGCTCCACTTCTAGATATTTAGATGATTTATTCAATATTGATAATACCTATTTCGATGGTTTGATCTGTCAGATTTACCCCCCCCCCCCAGAACTTCAGTTAAATTAAGCAAATTCTTCTGATACCGAGGCCCCGTTTTTGGATTTACATCTATCTATTGTAGATGGGTTTGTTTCGTGCAAAATTGATGATAAACGCGATGACTTTGATTTTGAGATTGTAAATTTTCCTTTTTTGGATGGTGATGTTCCTCGTGCGCCATCCTATAATTAATTCGCTTTGCTATAGTGTGTAGTCATTTAACTGACTTCAACACTCGTAATAAATTATTAACGGCTAAACTCCTTAATCTTTGCTTCCCTCTTTAATTGCACGCCGGTGGGTCAGGCCTCAGATTCTATGACGGCTCCAACGTAAAGGCTTATTGAGAATTAGAGAGATCTAATTCAAGGTAATGTTGGTTGGGGCCTGATGCTCTCTCTCTGGTCGGGCCCATCGGAGTCTAACTGTTGGTTTTCTTTTGCTCCAGCATTTCAGTGGTTTCTTGCTGTCGAGTCCTCACCGTTGTGGTTCTTTGATTTTTTGTGTTCACGGAGATGTTGCACTGATGAGTTATGAGGCCTTCATGGGGACTGAACAAATTATTTGTCTAAATCGCGACGGAAGTAAGGGCGAGGATTGTGGCCACGTAAAATCGATTTAAGCCCCCCAGTGGAAATCTTTCCACTGACCGTTCCAAGGCGGTTCTTCTGTGGCGGTTTATTTATGGTGTTGTTTGTTACTTACTGTGTGTATCACTTGTGTCTTTTTATTTTGGATGGCCATTTGGCCATTTTGTGGGAAAGTAACTGTACTTATGGCCTTCCTTTGTTTAGGTTTCCATTATGGTCTGGTCGCTTGGTGTTTGTGTTACTTTCCCTTTAATGTCTTTGATGGGTGGAGTAAGTTAATTGTATCGATTCCTGATTTTTGTTTTACTTCTACTTTTTAGACGCTTTAGTCTCTTTACCAGTACTCGTGTGCGGGTCGGATTCAGCTCTGCGTGGAAGCATCATGCAGCCCATCTTTTTCTTCAAGCCCTGATGGGCGGGAGTCGTACATCATTAATGATTAATGTACAAAGGCAACAATAAATGACCAAGAACAGTCCCCTGCTGCACACAAAACTGGGTGTTAGACGTGGTAGTCTCAAAAGACCCATGTTATTACTTTTTACAGTTTGGATCTTTACCTGACACCGTTCATAGATTCTCCATGCACAGTCGAGCTCTTGTTAAATTTTTCATCTAAATAAAAATCATATTACATGCTTATTACAATTTATATTTATCATAGACTGGGCGCCTTAAGTAACATGCTTAGTCTGTATCCCTGCAGACAGTTAACATATGTTCAAGTCCAATAATGCACACTGTATCTCCTTACTCTACTGAGTCTGTCTCGTTTTTGGATTTCCTCATAGACTTCTATGACGGTTACCATTTACCAACATAATTTTAAACACCAACATTGGCTTTCGGTCCCGCCCGTTGGGACTTGAATAAATAGATGGACTGCATGATGCTTCTATGCAGAGCTGAAACCGACCCGCACATGAGTACTGGTAAACCGCTTAGAGGATCTAAGCCTGCCCAGGCAAAGCAGTGAGAGTCGGTCTATCCATGCTTATAAAGCCTATTGGTTTCATTGGGCGGCAGGGCTTGAGATGTCTTTTCATCTCAGGGTCGGGCCAAAGTCTCACAAAATAGGGAAACGTCACTAAAATGACCTTTACAATGTTGACGGGGACGTTAAACCTTGAATCAAACAAACAAAACACCAACACTGGAAATTGCCAGACAATCAAAGTATAACAGACACATTCACATGAATTAAACTTTGACAAAATTAGGCTCTACAGTTGGTTTACCAATGTATCACTTTTTTTACAATGGCATAGACAAGGTCTTTAAATGTTGACCTTTCTGAACTCATATGACTTTTTTATCGGTAATCAAAAAACCAAAACAAAATATAAATGAATGAATATAATACAAAGAGAAAGAACTGCTGCTACTTGACTTCTTTTTGACACAAATTTATATTGCATAACTTTACATATATACCTGCTGTACATTCACCCGTCATTACATGAGTGTTGATTAATCAAACTGGGTGTGTTAGTCTGAAGCTACCCTGTGCTTTATTTATACAATGTGCGTGTCTGTCAGTGTATGTTTTAATGGTGGTGGGGCCTCTGGGTGTGAGATGTGACAGTCTCAAATTACCCAGTGTGTTTAGTCTGTGTGATAGACAGAATCTGGGTGTGAGACGTGAAGTCTCTGTATTACCCAGACATAACATTTCTGAGTGAAATGAAAAAAACATGCATTAATTTTGTACTTTGGTACTGAACACCAACATACATATAATGAAGACTGTCTTTGTATTACCCAGACATAACATTTCTGAGTGAAATGAAAACACGTGCATTAATTTTGTACTTTGTTGCTGAACACCCACATACATATAATGAAGACTGTCTCATGTGACATGGTCACAAGTGCTTAACAGATTATTATTATCACACACCAGACATACTCTATGTGTTTTGAACTTTGGCAAACATTTCTTTTAAAATCCGTTATATGATTTATAGGATCTTAGACTAGTGATCATTCCATATGAAACTCACCAGACTCATTGCAAGAGTTCATGCTAAATTTCAAAATCTCATAAATGTATATAATATATAAGTAAAAAGATTATTGCTAATATATAGAAAATATCATTTCGTGTAGCCTGAGCATTGTAAATGGTCTGGATTTCATGCTATTTTTGCAAATGAATTTGCAATTTCTTAATTCACATACTAAGATCTGAAGCATTTTTATCCTGTGAAATTAAAACAGAGTATTCTGCCTTTTGTCATGCTTGTGCACTGTCATTTTTAACAACTTGCCGGAAGGCTTTCTAGACAGTTTCAAAATTTGTCTTTTAAAACGGTCTAGTAACCATGTTAATGGTATTATTGTGTGCTTGATGTCTCTGCATAGAAGGTGTAAATTAATTGTGTTGATTCCTGATCATTACTTCACTTCTGTTTACAGCAGACTACTACTTCAGCATATTTGCATACTTCTTTTTTCTCTGTATGCAATCAATTGCATCAACAATTTTTTTCAAGACTATTTGGATTATCCATTTTGCCACAGTTTAATGTTTTCTTTTTTCCCCATTCACTAACCTACCAAAAGAATTCATCATATTAAGCTTACCAGGTACTACTTTTATCTTAGCAATTTCAGTACGATATCGGATTTTCATAAAACACGGGAAAATCTATCTGGTTCGGTAAAGCGGGGGGGGGGGTATACTGGAACTAGAACAAGACAAGAGTTGTCTTTCCTCCCGTCATTCCAGTCCTTCTTAGGTGGTGATAAGTTGACTTCATTGCCTACTTATAGGAAAGTAATCTAATGACGAGTCATTTAATAAATAAGGCTAGGTAATAGCAGCAAGATAAAGGGATTTTATTGCTTTGAATGCTTCCATTTGTGTCATTCTCATGACATGGTACAATGACTCTCAGCGTTGAAAAAAAAATTCAACAGGCGTCAAATACCTTACACCTTCGGTTTAAATTTGATTTGAAACTTATGGCATTTTCTTGTCTGGGTTCTTACTAAATATTCTGTCTTCATTGGGTAGGCAAAATTTAAATACCTGATAATTCCGGATGAAAAACGCCTCATTGTTGCAATTGCCATTATGCATGAGACATATGTATAATTATAGGAGGAAGGTCCAAAAATAACGTTACTTCCATTCCTTTAACCATGTTAACAACAAACTACCCTTCAAAATACCCTCCACCTCTCATTAGCAAGTCAATCCTGTCTTGGACTCCAATTTGATACTCCCATCAAATCATTTTTATTATATTACAGATATAAGACCATTTTAAGTCTTTGAAGAAGATATTCTAATGTCAGCTCTGAAAAAATGTCAAAATGCTGACCTTCTGACTCCAGGTGTGCCTTGTTGGCAGCTACGTTAATTTATCAAGCAAGAATGTTATATGGTCAAGTTAATTGTGGGGAAGGCCGTTCTTGTAACAAAGATATGAGTGCATTGATCCAAGGGATTCTTCCATATTCCTTTTACAATATTATTTAATACATTCTAAGAACTTAAATGTCCTGTTATGTCTTTGGGCACAAGAATTTCCCCGACTAACTTTGTTTATACTAATTTATTTTTAACGTTTAATAGTTTGATTGCGAGGAAAGCTTCAAACTTATTGAATTGCTCTCCAACACTCATTCCGGATGTTTACAAGCGTGCGAAACAGGCAGTGACTTTAACACCACTGCTACCCATTAACATCTTGGTGGAGTAAGCTCTGTAATTACGTCTTGTCGAAGGACACACCTCAATAGCGGTGGCCAGATTCGAACCCAAAACTTCTCGTTCATAAGTTGAACACGCTAACCAATGCCCTTTAAAGGCTGATTGGGACCGTATTCTTGATACAAATTTAATTAAAAGCCTTTACCATGTGTCTTTTGCAATAATCATAATTGTACATATCACATTTTTTTGGGGCCCAGATTTGGTCAGAACACTTACGCTTTTTTCCGAAATTGTAGGCCCATGACTTGTCATGAATGGCTGTCAGATTCCCGTTTCCTGATGATGATGATGATTTCGTGTTTAACGACGCGTCAACCCTCTTTGTGGGTCATAAGCGTCAAACGGTTGATGGTTAAACGGCATGAATAATTATGATGATATTAAAAGTAAAAAGTCAGAATGATAATGTATAAAAATCTGAAACAGTTAAATCTTATGAAAAAGTCCAATTTCTTTTAAGAATAAAATAATATTATCAACAGGTACATCTCGAAACAGTTGTTGCAAAGTGTCAGCTTTGAAATATAAAATACGTGAGTGTGAAAAGTCAACACAGTCAATTAAGATATGTTTCACAGTGAATGGCTGATCACAACCTACACAAGAAGGCTGATCATCACCATTAAAAATATAAGAATGAGTAACTCTAGTATGGCCGATGCGCAGTCGTGTTAATACTACGTCCTCTTTTCTGGAAAACTGTGGAGGAGAGCATTTTGTACTAACGACAGGTTTAATGGCATGGAGTTTGTTATTTATTGCACGGTCCCATTCGCCTTGCCATTCCGACAAGATGTATCTGTTGATAAATGGTTTAAAATTGTTAAAAGGAATTTTAAAAACAGATGGATCAAGATTGAGCGATTCCTTTGCTTTCTTGTCAGCATATTCATTGCCGACAATGCCAATATGGCTCGGAAGCCAACAAAACAAGATTTGGTGTGTTTTAGAAATTTCATGATGTTTTTCGATCAATTTTTGAATTTGAGGATTTTTAGATGATGAATGGTCTAAAGCCTTAAGCACAGAAAGTGAATCCGAAAATATAATTGCTTTTTGAATTGTTGAAGAACTGATAAAATCTAAAGCTAGGTCTATTGCTTTGGCTTCAGCTGTAAAAATAGATGAACCATCTGGAAGGCGCATGGTTTTGTGCGTATCTTTAGAAACATACGCACAGCCAACTTTATCTCCTTCTTTGGAACCATCAGTATAGACTTGCTGGTAATCATTGTAACGTGACTGCAGTACCTGAAAGTTTTGTTTGAGAAGTATTGGATTTGATTCGGATTTTTTTCCATCATGTAAGTCGAACAGAATAGAAGGTTGTTTAATACACCAAGATGGAACTTCGGCGGTTTCATGTTTTTGAATATTTTTAAGGTCGATACCTGAATTTTCCAGCAGTGGTAAAATACGTAATCCAAAAGGTTTGATTGCTGTGGGTTTTGTTTCATACTTATCTACAAATTGAGGTCGAAATGAAATTTTGGATGCCGGGTTAGATGGATTTGCAGCAAGTCTGATAGCATACTGAAGAGAAAGTTTCTCTCTGCGCGAGGTTAAAGATGGTTCACCTGCTTCTACATAAAGGCTTAATACGGGAGAAGTACGGAAGGCTCCCATGGCCAGACGAAGGCCTTGGTGATGGATAGTATCCAAGGATTTTAAATAGGACTTTCTGGCAGAACCATAAACAACAGACCCATAATCTAATTTAGATCTTATTAAAGACCGGTAAAGATGTAATAAAGTATACCGATCTGCTCCCCAACTTGTATGAGCTAAAACTTTCAAAAGATTCAAAGCTTTTAAGCATTTCGCTTTAAGATATTTAATATGTGGAATAAAAGATAACTTTTGATCAAATATGACCCCAAGAAATTTGGCTTCTTCAACAACAGGAATTTGTGATCCGTATAAAAACAGGGAAGGATGTTCGTGTTTCTTCCGTAGTTTACAAAAATGAACACACTGCGTTTTCGACTTGGAGAACTTGAAACCATTTTTATCAGTCCATTCTTCTATTCTTTTTAAATTTTGTTGTAACTTTCGTTCAATTGTTTTCATATTTTTTGAACGGTAACATATACAAAAATCATCAACATACAATGAACAATCAGTTTTGTCGTCCAAACATTGTACAATATTGTTTATTTTGATGTTAAATAGCGTAGTTGAAAGAATACTACCCTGTGGGACACCCTGTTCTTGATCATAGAAATCTGACAGGGTAGACCCCACACGCACCTGAAACATGCGCTCCCCTAAAAAGCTTTCAATAAAACTGGGAAGTTTTCCTCTTAAGCCAATGTTATGTAGATCTTTCAATATTCCATAACGCCATGTTGTATCATATGCTTTCTCCAAGTCGAAAAAGACAGCCACTACGTGTTCTTTGTTAATAAAAGCATCTCGTATAAATGTTTCTAGTCTTATTAAATTGTCATTGGTACTACGTTCCGAACGAAAACCCGATTGATATTCTGAAATGAGGTTGTTGGACTCTAAGTACCAGACTAATCTCTTGTTTATCATTCTCTCCAATGTTTTACACAAACAACTTGTCAAAGCTATCGGACGATAATTTGTAGGTTCTGCATGATCTTTCCCTGGTTTTGGAATTGGTACAACTGTAGCTACACGCCAGCTCTCAGGACAGACCCCCGTTTCCCAAATATTATTAAAGATATCTAAAAGTGTTGTAAGAGAACTTTTTGGCAGATGCTTAAGCATCTGATAATGAATTTCATCGGGGCCGGTTGCCGTATCATGTGATTTTTCAATGGCTTCAACGAGTTCGGATAAGTTAAAAGGTGTGTTGTATTCTTCGTGATTAAGGGATTTGAAGTTAAGATTTCTTTTCTCTTGGTCCTTTTTGAAATTTCTAAAAGTGTCAGAATAATTACGCGATGATGAATTTCTCAAGAATGTGTGACCAAGAGTATCTGAAATATCTTTTTTAGTTGAAGCTTTTGTGTCAAAACCAGTATTTAAATGTGTAAAACTAGAGGACTTTGTTTTTCCTGAAATTTTTCGTACCATATCCCAAACCTTTTTAATGGGTGTTTTGTAGTTCAAATTGGAGACATATTCTCTCCATGACTTTCGTTTGGAAGCTCGGATTGTTCGCCGAGCTTTAGCTCTAAAAACTTTTACGTCGTTTAGCTTTTCTGAAGTGGGACTTTTGCAGAACTTATTTAGAGCCTGTTTACGTTTTTTAATAGCTTCTTTACAGTCATTATTAAACCAAGGCTTGCTTTTCTTAGTATTTGTGGAGGTCTTTGGAATGCATTGTTCTGATATATTAATAAGTGTATCTGTGAAATCAGAAACAATGTCGGATGATTCATTTAAGTGATCAACTGTTAACTCTTCTTCACATAAATTATGGAATAATTCCCAGTCGGCTTTATTCATTTTCCACTTCTGGTTACAGTCTTCATCTGGTTCGTTTACGCTCTCAATTATAACAGGGAAGTGATCACTTCCGCACTGATCATCATGAACAGACCAGTCATAGTCTAAGAAGAGAGATGGGTGACACAAAGAGAGATCTAAAGAAGATAAATGACCTGTCGCAGGGTGAAGGTAAGTATAAGATTTATCATTCATCAAGCAAAGATCGTTCTTTGCAATAAAATCTTCAACAAGTGCTCCTCTGCTATTGATATCTTTACAGCCCCATAGAATATTGTGACCATTGAAGTCGCCAACTAAAAGATATGGCGATGGAAGTTGACTCAGCAATGAGTCAAGATGTTCGGGCTTTAAAGAAAATGAGGGTGGAATATATAAAGAGCATATTGTAGTTTCTTTATCCAGAGAAACCGATACTGCTACAGCTTGTAGGTCTGTTTTTAATTTGATCTCTCTTTGTGGTAAACATGATTTAACAAAAATTGAACTGCCACCAGATGGTTTGTTACCATCAGAATAGATATAGTTGTATGTATTGAAACCCCTGACATCAATGTTGTCATCAGTTTTTAAAAAAGTTTCTTGCAAACAAAAAACCGATGGGTTTAATAACGAAATAAGTAATAACAGTTCGTTATAATTTGATTTAAGACCTCGACAATTCCATTGTATTATTTTGTGTTTTAAATCCATTTTATGAAGAGATTAAGACTAGAAACTATATTGGAGCTGCAATTGGTGATATAGATCTGCTACCACCAGCTCGTGGTGTTGCAGACCTCGATCTGTTATTGCTACTTGGTGATGATGGAGCTTCAAACTCCATATCACTGTCACTCAGAGATCCGAATCTGTTCTGAAATTTTATATTGTCTCTTTCCATTTTACGTTGTCTGTCTGTTTGTTTTTGAGACAAGTGTTGTTTCTTCGGATCTTCTGATCCCTTAGTTCGACCTAAGTCGAGTTTTTCTTTTACATGCGGCGCTGGCTTCGGTACGGTCGCTGTCGACCGATCCGAAGCAACCTGGATTGCGCCATTTGATAAACTGGTTGAACTTTGTGGTGCCGGAGTGGATTTACTCCATGCACCAGATTTTTTCAGTTCAGCTATGTATGATTCAGCAGTCTGTGTTTCGGAGCTAGAAACTTTTACACTAGCACCCTTTGTGATGCTGGCGTAACTAGTGGTTGGTGTTCTGTATCGCTCATCAACAATTTTCCGCGCTTCTGGGAATGTTATCCCCCTTTGGTATTTGACAGTGAGTATTTCTTTTTCTTTTTTCCATGCCGGACAATCTCGAGAGAAAACAGCATGCTTGTCACCACAATTGACGCATTTGGGTTCATTTTTGCAGTTTTGGTGGTTATCGACATGTTTTTCCTCACCACAGTTTGGGCAGAGTTGTTTCTTCTGACATCTGCTTTCGTGGTGACCAAAAACCTGACAATGATAACATCTGAGAGGGTTTGGTATATACACCTCTACGTTAACAGATAGATATGCAACTTTTATTTTCTTGGGCAGAACTGGTGTATTAAATGTCAACACGTAGGTACTTGTTGGCTTTAATACACCACCTCTACGAACTTGGATGTTACGTACACCAATGACGCCTTCATCTCTCAAATTCTCAACAATCTCGGTATCGCTGCACGGGCGTAGCTCTGGGCTGCGGATGACACCTTTACATGAATTTAGGGTTTTGTGCAACGATACTTTGACGTTGAGATCGAAGAGCTTTGTGGTACCAAGCAGGTTTTTGACCTGCTGTTCTCTCTCGATTTCCAAGAGGAGATCACCTGACTTCAATTTCTTGATACTTTTTGGATGTCCGGCAATGGACACTATAGTCTTTTCGATCACAAAAGGTGATAAATCTGACACCGTACGTGTATCATCACGTGATGTTATCACCAAGAAGCGTGGAAAATTGTTAAGCTTTTGAGTTTCAGACTGCTGACTAGACTGCTGACTTGACTGCTGACTTGACTGTTGACTGGGTTCATCCGTTCCGGATGAATCCTCGTCTTTTTTACGTTTAGCTGCGTTGCGGTTATGTTTTTTTCCATGAGGCATAAGGAAAAAATTCTAGTTTCGTCCCAAGTGCTCTCCGCCCTCCGTGGAGCCCTACAAGGGAACACCATAATGGAGTGGTTATCCAACTCGCAGGTGTTAGAGATACACGTGAGATATACTCGCATAAACAAAATGCCTACACGATTGATCCGTTTAGCCACCGCCTTCTAGAGATAAAAAGACAGAAAAGGGTAAGGTAAATGGGCATATGGTTGGTATCAGGAAAGATACAAAAAGAGTTGAAGAGAAAGCAAAGCGGTATCTCTAGGGCTCAGCGTGACCAGCCGATTGACCGTGCCGGACCGCACGGCCACCCGTCTACACCGAAAAGCCAGGCCAAAGAGGCGTGTTGGGTACCTGAAGCACCGCCACCTCAGGTAACCCTCAACCTCCAGGATCCCTTCTTCCGGCTTACAGGACGCCACCCACGGCAAACGGGTGGTACTTCCTTTAGCTCTTCCCAGTGGGCACAGAGACCACAGCGGCAATGTGCCCAGTGGGAATTGAGCCCCCAGGGCCACGGCAAGGCAGGAAGTCTAATACCTGGGGGTCCCGTTTCCTGAATTTACAACCTACAGTTTCGTAAGTTTTGAATTGGCTACCATGTATACAGGACCTCTCAACAATGGGGTAGCCATCCTCCATTCATTCGTCTAAGTTGTAAAGCCAGAAAACTTGTGCTAATGACATTTCTAAATGTGTCGCGGATATTCACCTTACTGTGATTCTAGTATCTTTCTCTTGGATGTTGCTGTATCTTTTATCATTATTGCTCTTGAGTAATCTCAAAACTTCATCATTGCTCTTGAGTAATCTCAAAATTTGTTTGTTTTTGTCTGTAGCGAGTGTACCAAAGGTATATAGAAAAGTATTGTCACCACAGTATCAGGGCTTTTCATAAAAATAAAATTATAATAGTTGTCATTATTTATAGAGGGTAACAAAAACATTAGTAAGCCAGTACTAAACTTTCACAGCCCCATTTTCCTTCATAGAAATTAGTACTACAAAGCAAAGTCGATAAAGTCTCTTGAAAACTGTCTGTCCTATAATTTCTAGGTGTGTCTGCTCTGTATAGAAACATCTGAAATGTGCATGTTTGTGCCCTTCAGTGGTGGGGTTTCATCCACTTACACTAATATTTTTATTTAATGTCACGCCTTTAATAAAACTTTAATTACATTACTTCTTCATGCTTTGACATTAAAGTTAGTTTATTAAGGAAATCAAGCTGTGACATTATGCCTGTTCATAGTGTTGTGTAAACAAACTTTCTAACACAGAAAGCCTACATTAGGAATGAAAAGGAACTGTGAGTTATAATGTGCAATAAATCAATGGCAAGAAAAGCGTGATGCAAAAAACTGCCTTTGATATGGTAGTACTTAAATAAAAATCTAAAATGAGTTCCTTTAAGAGCAATGAAAATATTCATAAGAAAGAAGATGGGTCATACTACGTAATTTCGGCTAATAAAGCCTCATCAGTGACCATGTAATAAACCGGCAAAGAAAGCCAGAGGAAGCATACTGCAATTTTGCGAATTTCGAATAGGCAGTCGATACAAAGACTGATATAAATCAAAATGGGGTCCAAATAATTAAAAACCTGTCTAGAATATGAGTCTAAACCAATAATTTATTTCTGAGTTTCTCTGTCATTTTACGCTGTGAAGTCAGTTTTTGTCTCAAAAACATTTTTACTATGTTTACTGAAATGCATTTGTTACAGGGCACTGAAATGCTGTCAATAATTTTAGTGAAACTTCTTCTGACAATGCTAAATGTTAGGGACTACTTGAAAAGAAACAACGCTAATGTTCATTTTCCGTTTTAACAGTTAAAGTACATAGCAGGTCTACTAATATGCAATCACAGCTTGTCGGCCAGTTGCAAGAAGACAAGTCAATCGCACTACCCTCTCGTGATTTATTGTACTTACAATAGTGTTAGTGATCATTTATCAATTTGTCCATAAATTCTCATGTTTCACATTTGATCTTACGCTATTTCGGAATCATGTGTGTAACAATGCTGTATTTTTATGTTTTATCATATATGTATACATACATACATGTTTTCGCATTTTCCCCCTTTTTGCTCCAAAATCTTATCCTACATGACTGTCTTATAGAAAATGGCACATTTGCTGGTTTTTGCGGGTGACTCCATGGGGAGGGATTGCTATTGAAGAAAAAAGACCATTCCAACATACATGTATACCCAGAAGCAACATTTATGTTGAAGTTTTTCCAGGTGGTACCCTAGGTAAAGTAGCTCAACACATTTTCCTCAGACTTGCACACACACACAGCAGCATACACTAAAATACTTATCACCAGTTTGCAGGCATCTGCAGCCTCACACTCAAACATGGCAATAGACTACATCACCATTGTATCTATTGCAGTCTACCCTACACATCTATCACCAATACAACATCACGGAGGGACCAAATCATGCAGGAACTAAAAAACATACAAACACACATTCAAGAAAATTTTACAAATACACTTACGAAATTTGCATGTATTCCGACAGCAAATTTACTGCACTACACTCAGTATTTTTGCAAATAAAGTAATACTGACATCTCACTATATACCAGAAATGACATACATTTACAACAACAGCTACTCGAAGCAGACATCATTGCAATCAATGACTTTATCATGCACACACTTAATAAAGCGAATCTGGTGCGCACTGTTGGGATTGACACTGATGTTAGCAGAAAAATTAAGTTGAAAAGAGGAAGGAAAGGTCAAAATGTTAAGGAAATCCTCAAGTTCCAATATCATCAATTCACTGATGGTGTTCATGCTAAACCTAAAGTTTCAAACAAGTGGTTTAAGGCAATGACAATGTCAGCCACACTGGATATAAATAAACCATTGGCACATAGCATAGATCGCGAAGAACAATATTTGTTCAAAGAAGTTAATGGAATTGTAGTCAGTGAAGAAAACACGCAGTAAACTTCTCAGTCTGATGATGATGGTGATGATAATGATGATGGAACAAAATTCAGTGTAGTCATAACTGATGTTGAAGAAGAAGAAAACTGTGACACATGGGATTGGAAAAGGTCTTAAATATTCCTTGAAACCCCTGCTCATCAGGGTTTGAAGAAATAGATGGGCTGCATGGTGATTCCAGACAGAGCTGAATTCGACCGGACACGAGTACTAGTAAACTGCTTAGAGGATCTAAGCCTGCCCAAGTAAAGCGATGCAGGTTGGTAGGTCCATGCTAATAAACCCTATTGGTTCCATTGCGATCTGGGCTTGAGATGTCATTTCACCTCATTGTCTGGTAAAAGTCCCACAAAATTGGAAGTAAGGTCTCAAAAATGACCTATACACTATTTACGGGGATGTAAAGTAGAAGTAAAACAAAGAGACGGGGATGTAAATGTCACAGGGTGAAATAAATATATAACTCACTTGCGTTTGTTTAAATTTATTTCCCTTGTCCTATATTTCCAACATTTCTATATTGACCAGCAAAAGTCCAATCCCATTGAAACAGGTACAGGTAGTGTGATGTAGTGTAGCGTTAAGGCGTAGTAATTTGCATGCTCACTTACTGTTAACCTCTGTCACCATGCTCCGTTGCATTCGCCTTTCAACTATTGTTGACATAACATCATCACATTACTATACATGACTGTTTCATGTTAAATATATTTTTGTAATATATTTGCAGGTATGTAAGTTACATTTCATTTCATCTAGACATCATTACATTAGTTGATATATTGTGATACCCAAAATATGTTCAACTGATGTTGTGGGTACTCGATAAGAATCTTTGTTTTCATGACATTTCGGGAATCCTGTCCGTTGGCAAGGTGGGGTAGCAAAGGGACATTGATGTTAAATCTAACATTAATGACACATTAATGTTACTTTTAATACCAATGGTGTAGCTTGTATGTCCATCCATGTTTTGTCATTGTGTTATTTATGTTATTTGTGTAATTTGATACATTTTGGCATTCGCCTTTCAACTATTGTTGACATAACATCATCACATTACTATACATGACTGTTTCATGTTAAATATATTTTTGTAATATATTTGCAGGCTTGCTTGATATTGAGAACCCACGTGGGCATGGGAGCGTAATCTAGAACAGCCCCTAAAACAAACCCGCGACAAATGGTGCCATATGTAAGAAAGCTTCAGGATAGGCTCCACTTCGCCTATAAGACTGCCAAAGAGACAGCAAAGCGCAGTTCTGCCCATCATAAGAAGTATTATGACCTTAAAGTCAGGAGCTCCGGTTTACTTCACCCCGGTGATCGTGTCCTTGTTAAGAACGTTGGACTCAGAGGGAAGCAGAAGCTTGCTGATCGTTGGGAGCGCGAGCCATATGTCATCGTGTCGCAGCCCAATCCAGAAATACCAGTTTATACTGTCAAACTGGACAGTTCCAAGTCCAAGAAGATCAGGACGCTCCACAGGAACCTCCTTTTGCCATTCATGGGCTTACCGAGTAACCAGCCTACCAGAGCTACTCAGTCGGACGACTCATCTGACCCGGTTTTAAATGACGACCATCATAAAGGTTCAGTAGATTTGGACAGTACAACACTTGAACCGACCCAAGCAGGATCATCTGAACCGAAAGATGACAGTGATCGGATGCCTGACAGATATACTATTCCAATGCGTCGACAGCCCGGTAGTCCTGGTTTGTTACCAAGGACGAAGCCAGTAGAGGCCATTGAGGCGCCTCCTAAACGTGCACCCAGAGTAAAAAGGAAACCGGCGTGGATGAGCTCGGATGACTGGGTGTTCAAACAGTAGTACACTGCTATGTTTGCAGGGTCTGTTTTTGGTAAGCCCTTGGCAAAAGGGAATCCAAATTAGTATATTTTGTTCCAGTGTGTAAATAGTTTTAATTTTTACTTAACCTCAGTAATAGCTTCATGACTGATGCTATACTGTGGTGGTTTAATATACCTGTATTTTAGCTACTGTTAATCATTCGCCTCTGTTCTAATGTGCTGCTATCAAAGGGCTGAGTAGTTATGTTCAATTAGAACAATGTATTTTCGTTAATGTTTGAATTATCATTATAAATGATAATAAAATGCAGTGTGACTTGATACATAAGTATGTAGGTCGGCTATATTTCGAATGGTAATTTTAACCATTCACAATTTTAATGTGAAAGACCTCCAGTATCAAGTTCAGTGTATGATTTATGTAATCATGTTATTGTATGACAGATCATGTATTATAAGTTCCTTTCAGGAGAATGAATTGGTACCTTGTGATAACAACAATGTTTCATATTGTTAACGATTTACAGTTTCGATATTTCGAGACATCCTTGTAATATGCAGTTGTGTTGATATAGCCTGTGTGTTGATCAACGCAATTTGCGTGTTTCGAGTCCTTGTCTCGTATTTTATCACGGATTGCCAGTTGGTTGTGTTGACATCCTCGTAATGTGCAGTTGTGTTGATATAGCCGGTGTGTTGATCAATGCAATCTGCATATTTCGAGTCCTTGTCACGTATCATATCTGCTGATAATGTAAAGGTTGGCATTTAGTGCAGACATGCTCGTAATATTTATGTTGAGCAACGTGATTTAGGTATTTCGAGGCTTTGTCTTGTAGCAATTGATTTGAACTTGTTGTCAATTACAGGTACGTCAAGAAAGTATAACACCAAGCCCGAAGACCATGGCACACATTGTCATAATTGTTTTAACATTTTATTATTTTCTTTTCATTCAGGAAGCACATTTATGAAGCTGTTGTTATATGTCATCGTGCGTTTGCGTTTATGTTATGGCAGACATACACGCGCTCTTTTATGTGATCATTTTGAAAGTTGTTTTTGTGAACAGCTTCTGTTTAGTCTTCTGATTGCCTATCAGAATACAATTCATTCATTCAAAGTCATTCTGTGGAATATGCTTTTGATGCATATTTATGCGATTTTCTGATTGCATATCAGAACATCCAAACACTCAAACTTTCAATATCACGCATCATTTCATGTCATTCTGTTTACATGCCTTAGTTTTATTGTGAATGTCGGGACGACATTCAGCGAAGTGGGGAAATATGTCACAGGGTGAAATAAATATATAACTCACTTGCGTTTGTTTAAATTTATTTCCCTTGTCCTATATTTCCAACATTTCTATATTGACCAGCAAAAGTCCAATCCCATTGAAACAGGTACAGGTAGTGTGATGTAGTGTAGCGTTAAGGCGTAGTAATTTGCATGCTCACTTACTGTTAACCTCTGTCACCATGCTCCGTTGCATTCGCCTTTCAACTATTGTTGACATAACATCATCACATTACTATACATGACTGTTTCATGTTAAATATATTTTTGTAATATATTTGCAGGTATGTAAGTTACATTTCATTTCATCTAGACATCATTACATTAGTTGATATATTGTGATACCCAAAATATGTTCAACTGATGTTGTGGGTACTCGATAAGAATCTTTGTTTTCATGACATTTCGGGAATCCTGTCCGTTGGCAAGGTGGGGTAGCAAAGGGACATTGATGTTAAATCTAACATTAATGACACATTAATGTTACTTTTAATACCAATGGTGTAGCTTGTATGTCCATCCATGTTTTGTCATTGTGTTATTTATGTTATTTGTGTAATTTGATACATTTTGGCATTCGCCTTTCAACTATTGTTGACATAACATCATCACATTACTATACATGACTGTTTCATGTTAAATATATTTTTGTAATATATTTGCAGGCTTGCTTGATATTGAGAACCCACGTGGGCATGGGAGCGTAATCTAGAACAGCCCCTAAAACAAACCCGCGACAAATGGTGGCCAGTGTAACAATCTCATCGTTGACAGCCAATTGAGACAAGCTTCATGTATATCCGTTCGGAGAGCTGACATTTTGTGACGTCACTCGGTGTATTCCGGATTTGATTATTGTGTTTACATTTAACACGTGTTTCACTGCCAACATCATGGGCCCTTTGATTCTTCTTGTTCAACCGGATGTGATCACAAACTGGACGGTCCATTCCACGACAACAAGATCAACAACGATCGCGTGTGAAACTGTGACTTTTGTCTAGGTCGGTACACCTGATCTGGAACTGTAAATATTTGTGTTGTTGTGTTGTGTGTCTTGTGTTAATGTGGAAGGATGGATAGATTGCTATTTGCTATAAGGTAGGACCCTTTATACTATTCCACCTTGCCTAACATCGCCAAATTAATCATGTATTTCCTAGTTGTTGGCATAGGTTTATTTTTCAGTGTTGCGCCATTGTAAATATACATGTACTAAACACCATATTATTTTGTACACAGGTATACCGATGGTCGTCATAGTGTAGGTCTCTTTATACTGACGGTCTATATTTTACCTGTCTGGGTGTGAAAGAGATCTGCATATCGGCTATCGATATGACTGTTTACATTTTACAACATATATGTCAGTTCACATTTATACATGTTTGTTATCTTTTCATTGATTCGATCATCTTTTGTCATCATACCTTTCTCTCTACTAACACGCACATAGTTAGCTAGTTTAGGATTAATTTGAAATGTAGAAACCACTCCTAGACATAAAATCTCATGTAGACCCTGTTAAAGCCCGTATTACACACTCAAACCCCACTTTCCTGTGACCCGTCCAACATATAAACAAAGCATATACCACACAATCACACCCCACTTTCCTGTGACCCGTCCAACATAAACACATTATAGTCATCCGCTCACCTGATTTCACTCGGCTGTTTTCGGCAAGGTTATTCCGAAATACAACGATGTTAACAAGTACCCGCAACCTTTAGTTTTTGGTTAAAACTTGTACTTTCACCAGTATATCCACTTATATTGACAGTTTCAGAATGCTTTACAAAATTTCAAAGCTACTAAAACTGCTCATAACTATTCGTTGTTAGATTTTTCAGAAACTGGCGGAGAGGCCCGACTTACTCGCCACATGTAAACTTTATATACAACAGAATATCATAGTCTGTTGTAACCGACTCGATAGCCTAATGGCTAAGGCACTGGACTACCGATCACACTAGCTGAATAGCGTGATATCGAAACCTCGGTCTGCAATATTTTTTTTTTTACTTGATTTATTTTCTTATAATTTTTTTTTCATTCACATTTTGTTTTTCTAATAAAATGTGTTTGTACCCTGCTTAATTAAAATTTTAATTAAGCAAATTAGGTAGTTAGCAAACAGGGCTATTATACACAAGTGTATAATAAAATACAATGACGCCTTTGTGTGTGTCAGGTCAGCAGTAGGTAAATAACCATGGCTACATGCATATTGTGGATACTTGATAGCACTTGTTCTGAAATTTAATATTTTTGGAAGAAAGTATCTTTTCGGGAAATTGAATGTCAAAACATGGCCATGTTTATTCTGTAGCGCTACAACTCGATTGCTTCCGTCAGTTTTCGCGAATTTTCGGTACTTTTTCTTTTCACGAATGCACCATAGGAGAAACTGTACAGCGGGTAAGATTTTTTCTGTAGGGTAAAAAAAAAAATCAAAGTACACAAAGTACTGAAAAGAGATCCATTGCATACAGCTATGTTGGAATCATTGTTCTTTCGGGATTTTCTTTTCATTTTTGTGGTTTATCTTGCTCCTGCCAGTATTTGATTGATTGATGGTGGATTCTTGAAAGGCTTGAGAATCAGCTGTTACTACTATTGAGCGGAATTCCTGTTCTTGTGGACTGCTAGAAATGCTTAGCATTGTGACTTGCCCAAAACTCTAGCTTCAACATTATCTTACCTCTTCCTAGTGAAGTGATTGTTTACCTTCACAAGTAAGGCTTTCCAAAAAAAAAAAAAAAAAAAAAACTGTGAAGGAGGTGGTACATGGCACTGTGTAGGAAGCAGTACACTGTGTATAGCATATGGTGTGTTTATGTGTAAATGAATACTTGTGGATATTGTGTATTTATGTGAAATTTTGTGACATTTTTGTGCAATAATTCAGAGTGTTTTCAAATATTGGACTTACCGATCAATGTTTAGATATCAAGTGCCTTTAATGTTAATTTTTTTGTGTGTTTTGCCATATATACATGCTAGTTTTAGTGTATTAACGCATGTTTCTGACATTACAAAAGTGATAGTGTATATTCATAATGGAGGAATTCAGTGAAAGAGAATTAAGATTATGGAGAAGACAACAGGTTAGAGACCAAGAGGAAAGAGATATGATCAGAGAGATGGAGCTAGAACGTCATGCTCGTCTTCGACGACAAAGACAGCATATAGAGAGACAATTAGAAGACTGGAACAATGAAGCTGCAAGTGTGATGGAAGGCCCATACAGACAAGTAGGTGCCACGGAAAGTAGATATCCGCTAGAGGAGACAGATGCCAAGACAGTAGAAAGTAAAGAAGAAACTATAGATTGGCAGAGATACACAGTCCTAGACTACACCATAGATAATGAATATAGAGGACAAGATAACATGGAAGACGAACTCTCAAAAGTCCAAGACGAGACAGTATTTTCAGCACAATTAGGATTGCGTGGCAAGGGAGATGAAATAGATCTTCAGGATAGGCGAAGTCTCAATATGATAGATGAGTTCAGAAATAGGTCAAGTGAAGGACAACTGGGGCTTCGGAGGGTACATATGCCGTTACCATCCGAACAGAGTTCAACCCAGAGTTCAACCAAATACGAAGGTGGACTGAACCCCGGAATATTGAAGCGACATCCAGCGCAGGATGAAATGGGTGAATTCTTGAAATATTCCAAGGCGACAGGGGGAGCAGAGTATGGCCCAGTTCAAAATAGGTTTGACACAAGCCGAAAGAGTATAGTAAGAGGAGATACAGAGGATGTAGCCAGCATAAACAGGTCTAAAAGCAAAGAGTACAATCAAGAAAGCACAGAAGAACGGCTGATAGAAGAGAGGATAAGGACCTTAATGCTTGAGACAGAGAAAATTGCCACTGCCAACAGAGAACGTGAAAAGGAAGAGGAAAGCTTGAAAGAAAGTATGAAGCATATTGTAGAAAAGGAAAGAGAATATGAGATGGAGAGAAAGAGAAAAATGATGTTGCTGAGCAAGGAAGAAGAGTTGATGGAAGGTCTTCTCGCAAAGCAACAGGAAGAAGAAAGAAAGAGGAAGAGAAGATTAGAAGAGTTGAAAAAGCGGCAAGCAGAGATGCAAATGCACTGGGAAGCAAAGTGTAAACTACCATTGCTAATCCCTGAAGATAGTGATATGAGGCAAACAGGATTCGACTACATGAGCCAGCTGTTTAATAGAGGTGATTCTCGTCCGTCTTCTTGGGAGGCCAGACTCTATGCACAAGATAAGAATCATAGAGAAAGAGGTGCTTATTCTAACCCTGACCGTATTGGTCCAGGCCAGTTGGGCAAAACAGCGACAGGAGAAAGACAGGTAGAGGAGTTAGAAATCGGACTACAGGCCCGATATCTTCCAAAGGAAGAAATAACCAGAGATCAAAGGATCGATGATTTCCCGTCATTCCAAGATGATAGAGGGGAGATATTAAGCTATGTTAAGCAACCAGAAGACAGACTTAAAGAGCAGAAAGAAAAAGAAGAAACACAGATGTCAAGGTGGAACCTAATGCAAGAAGAACTCGAAAAGAAGAATGCTGCTGTTCAAAGATTGGAAGAAAGACTTAGAACTTTCACTGGCATAGAAGAAAATAACAGCCAAGAACATTTTTCAGAATTTTGTAGAAAGGAGGAAGAAATGCAAAGACAAGAAATTTACTTGCATCAACTCCAAGAAGAGTTAAACAGAAAGGAGAATGAAAGAAGAAATATGCTACATATAGAACCATTAACAGAAATTGAGACAGCGAAACATGATGCAAAGACTGCTGAAAACGGAGACATAAGGACTGTTAAAGATAGCCAGTCCAGTACAGATAGGGCGATAAAAAGTGAATCTTCGACAAAACCTAAAGCGGAGATTACGCACTTTATGAAACCATTTGTGAACTGCTTCTCAGGTTCAGATCCCGTTCCTAAGAACGAGAGCTGTTTTGAAGAGTGGAAGCTTGAAACAGAGTACCTGATAAGGTCGGATATGTATCCAGAGTACATAGTAAGTCAAGCTGTTAGAAACTCACTCAGGGGTCAAGCGCGTAAGGTATTGGTCACGCTAGGACCAAATGCGACAAGCAGGCAGATTATAGAAAAGTTGGAGAGTATTTTTGGCAATGTAGCCAGTGGTGAAAGTGTGCTTCAGGAGTTTTACAATGCTATACAAAAGCCAAATGAAAGTGTAACTCTCTGGGGCATAAGACTAGAAGAAATATTTCAAAGAGCAAAGGAGAAAGGCCATGTTGCTATAGAACAGAAGGATCAGATGCTTAAGAATAAGTTCTGGCGTGGTCTTCACAGAATGGATCTTAAGAATGCGACACGTGTTTATTTTGTGGCGGAAAAGACATCTTTTGAGCTGTTAAGAAGAAAGGTGCGTGCTGAGGAGTACGAGATGACTCAAGATAGAAGTGTTGCTCAGAAAGAAAAGAAGATTGAAGAAAAAGTTCTGAAAGAAGAAAAATCTGCAGAGAAAGGAATTTCTAAAGTGGAGATACAACATCAGCCTGCACAACAAGACACCAATACTAAACTGTTAATTGATTTAGTGAAAAGAATGGAAGGAATAGAGAAAAGTGTTGAGGCAATTAAGAAAAATCCTTCAGCTCAAGGCAACCGTGGTAGGCTCGGACGGGGTAGAGGTGGATATAATTCTTTCCCTAGAAACACCCCAAACAATAGTGAAAACACTGAATCAAAAAGTGATTTAAACGCGTGAACGTCTCTCTCGCAGGGCAGATGAGAGACGAAGATAGTGAAAGTAACAGCCCTAATAATAGTAGCATATTAGAACAGATGATAGGAAAGGAGAATGAGGATTATGTTCTAGTGAATAACATTAGGCTTAAGGCTTTAATAGATTCTGGTTCTATGATAAGTACCATCACAGAAGAATCTCTTAAACTGTTTGATCCACAACCAGAACTGTTATCATTAGAAGATTTCGATCTAGATATTCGTGCTGCTGGTGGACATTCTATCCCTTACAATGGATATGTGAAGGTTGATGTGAATGTTCCATTTTTGAACAGAGTCTCTTTCTGTGCCAATGTTGGTCATGCCTTTAACTGATTACAATGCAAATGTACCAGTAATCATAGGCACCAATATTATTCGCCATTTTAGTATTGACGATGCTAATGATGACCAAGTTCCAGAAGGTTGGAGAACTGCTTTTAATTCCATATGTGCTAAGCATGTAGGAATCGTTAAGACAACAAACAAGGTTGTGCTCCAACCAATGGAATCAAAGGTTGTAACAGGTTTTACTAGGAAGTCAAGAGACGTTGAATCTGCGGTAACAGAACCGGCAGAGGAAGGCGCAACGTCCAGGGTGACTGTGTGTCCTAGGGTTGTCACTCTCAGTAAACCTGGTACATCAGCTAGAGTTCCTGTCAAGATTTTCAATATGTCTGCCAAGCCTGTGACAATTCCAGCTAAATCGCCGATTTGCGAACTGAAAAAAGTAACTGTTCTTCGATCAGCTGACATTGCAGTCAGTGGCAAGTCCAAAACTTCTGCTAACGTTCAACAGCACACTGCTGCAACATCTTCTGATACAGCTGATCAGATGGTTGACTTAGATCAGTCATGTCTATCAGAAGAGCAGAAGAAGGAGACAAGGAGTTTCTTAGGGCGATGGCAGCATTTATTTTCAACTGGACCTCTAGATCTTGGTCATACAAAGGCAGTGAAACATGAAATTCACCTTGAAGATGAACATCCTTTCAAGGAACCTTATAGGCATATCCCGCCTTCCCTAATCCAAGAAGTCAGAGAACATCTTCGAGAGATGTTGCAAGTTGGCGCGATTAGGGAATCGTCCAGCCCCTTCAGCTCCAATGTGGTGATCGTCAGGAAGAAGGATGGAAGCATCAGATTCTGCATTGATTACAGAAGACTGAATCAGCGCACCATCAAAGACGCTTATGCCATCCCTCGGATTGACGATACATTGCACTTGCTTGCCGGTGCCAAATACTTTTCCACTTTAGATTTAAAAAGTGGCTACTGGCAAGTGGAGCTCAGGGAGCAAGATAAGGCGAAGACAGCATTCCAGGCTGGTCCGCTTGGCTTCTTTGAATGCAATCGCATGCCGTTTGGGTTATGCAACGCTCCGGCAACATTCCAAAGGCTTATGGAGAGGAGTATGGGCGAGCTCAACCTGAGAGATTGTCTCATATATCTAGATGATATTATCATCTTCTCCAGAACCTTTGAAGAGCATATTGAAAGGCTAGAGGCAGTATTTAAACGTTTGCAGGAGTATAACCTAAAACTAAAGCCTTCTAAGTGCGAATTGTTTAGAAGCCAAGTGGTGTATCTTGGACATGTAGTGTCTGAGGATGGTATACACACCGATCCTTCCAAAATAGAGGCAGTGAAAAACTGGCCTGTTCCCAAGACCACGAGGGATGTCCGTAAGTTCCTAGGATTTACGGGCTACTATCGTAGGTTCATCAAGGGATATGCCGCAATTGCTCGACCACTTAATGATCTGTTGATTGGGCACCCAACAGGATCTAAAGCTAAGAAGAAAGCTGCAACCAAGGGAACGCCATTTAGATGGGATGAAGAACAGCAATGCGCCTTCGACGTCATCATCAGCCATCTCACAAACCCTCCTGTACTAGCATATGCAGACTACAGTCGTCCTTTTGAGCTTCATACAGATGCCTCCATAAATGGGCTAGGAGCAGTACTGTATCAGGAGCAAGATGGAAAGAAACGAGTCGTTGCATATGCCAGCAGAAGTTTGAAGCAATCAGAAAAGAACTACCCCGCTCACAAGCTCGAGTTCTTGGCACTGAAGTGGGCAGTGGTGGAAAAATTCCATGACTATCTATATGGAAGTAAGTTTGGGGCTGTTACCGACAACAACCCTCTAACTTACATTTTCACCACAGCCAAGCTCGATGCGACAGGACAGAGATGGGTAGCTTCTCTTGCTAATTACAGCTTTAGCATAAGGTACAGGAGTGGAAGGAACAACGCTGATGCTGATGGTCTTTCAAGGAAAGATGATAACCAGGAAGGCAATCTAATATTTCCTGAGGTGATGAAGGCCGTTTGCCAGTCGACAACTGTAGCAAACCCATTTGTTGAAAGTGTTGCCTTGAACTGCAATGTGACCGCTGCAGAGAACGCCCCGGAAGAGCTTCTTGAAACTTATGGTTTGTCTTCAAGAGACTGGCGTAAGGCTCAGAGAAAAGACCCTACACTGAAGTACATTGTCGACAATCTTGAGACAGGTTCTAGGGTGACTGCTCCGCAGACCCAAGAAAATTCTACAGTTGATCGTCGGTACTTCAAAGATGTGGATCGTCTCTTCCTTTCACAGGGCATTCTGTACAGGAAAGTTGCATTGAATGGGCAAGATTTTCAGCAGCTTGTTCTTCCTATGGCGTTCCGGGAAGTTGTTTTTCATGCTTTGCATGATGATCTTGGCCACCAGGGTCGAGACAGAACAACTTCTCTAATCAAGCAGAGATTCTTTTGGCCTGGGATGGACTCCTACATCAAGGATAGAGTGAGACAATGCAACCGTTGCATTCTACGGAAAACTCGCCAGGATAAGACTGCCGGCCTGGTCAGCATCGTCTCCTCCGCGCCAATGGAAATCATCTGCATTGATTACTTGTCCCTCGAACGGTCTAAGGGAGGCGTAGAGAACATTTTGGTAATCACGGACCATTTCTCACGCTACGCGCAGGCTATTCCCACAAGAAACCAGACAGCCCGCACGACAGCCAGGGTGTTGTTCGACAATTTCATTGTCCACTATGGCTTTCCAGCGAGAATACACAGCGACCAAGGACAGACCTTTGAGTCTAACCTCATCAAGGAGCTGTGTGGGATCGCTGGAGTGGAGAAGTCAAGGACAACACCCTATCACGCTATGGGGAATGGCCAATGTGAGCGCTTTAACCAGACGCTCCTGAAGATGTTGGGCACACTCGAAGAGTACCAGAAGAGTGACTGGAAGGCACATGTTCCTACATTGGTCCATGCATATAATGCTACCTTTCATGACAGCACTGGGTACTCTCCGCACTTTCTCATGTTCGGTCGGCATCCAAGGTTAGCAATAGATGCTTTCCTTGGCTTGTCAACGGATTCCCTGTCTGTCGTCATTAAGACCGAATATGTAAGAAAGCTTCAGGATAGGCTCCACTTCGCCTATAAGACTGCCAAAGAGACAGCAAAGCGCAGTTCTGCCCATCATAAGAAGTATTATGACCTTAAAGTCAGGAGCTCCGGTTTACTTCACCCCGGTGATCGTGTCCTTGTTAAGAACGTTGGACTCAGAGGGAAGCAGAAGCTTGCTGATCGTTGGGAGCGCGAGCCATATGTCATCGTGTCGCAGCCCAATCCAGAAATACCAGTTTATACTGTCAAACTGGACAGTTCCAAGTCCAAGAAGATCAGGACGCTCCACAGGAACCTCCTTTTGCCATTCATGGGCTTACCGAGTAACCAGCCTACCAGAGCTACTCAGTCGGACGACTCATCTGACCCGGTTTTAAATGACGACCATCATAAAGGTTCAGTAGATTTGGACAGTACAACACTTGAACCGACCCAAGCAGGATCATCTGAACCGAAAGATGACAGTGATCGGATGCCTGACAGATATACTATTCCAATGCGTCGACAGCCCGGTAGTCCTGGTTTGTTACCAAGGACGAAGCCAGTAGAGGCCATTGAGGCGCCTCCTAAACGTGCTCCCAGAGTAAAAAGGAAACCGGCGTGGATGAGCTCGGATGACTGGGTGTTCAAACAGTAGTACACTGCTATGTTTGCAGGGTCTGTTTTTGGTAAGCCCTTGGCAAAAGGGAATCCAAATTAGTATATTTTGTTCCAGTGTGTAAATAGTTTTAATTTTTACTTAACCTCAGTAATAGCTTCATGACTGATGCTATACTGTGGTGGTTTAATATACCTGTATTTTAGCTACTGTTAATCATTCGCCTCTGTTCTAATGTGCTGCTATCAAAGGGCTGAGTAGTTATGTTCAATTAGAACAATGTATTTTCGTTAATGTTTGAATTATCATTATAAATGATAATAAAATGCAGTGTGACTTGATACATAAGTATGTAGGTCGGCTATATTTCGAATGGTAATTTTAACCATTCACAATTTTAATGTGAAAGACCTCCAGTATCAAGTTCAGTGTATGATTTATGTAATCATGTTATTGTATGACAGATCATGTATTATAAGTTCCTTTCAGGAGAATGAATTGGTACCTTGTGATAACAACAATGTTTCATATTGTTAACGATTTACAGTTTCGATATTTCGAGACATCCTTGTAATATGCAGTTGTGTTGATATAGCCTGTGTGTTGATCAACGCAATTTGCGTGTTTCGAGTCCTTGTCTCGTATTTTATCACGGATTGCCAGTTGGTTGTGTTGACATCCTCGTAATGTGCAGTTGTGTTGATATAGCCGGTGTGTTGATCAATGCAATCTGCATATTTCGAGTCCTTGTCACGTATCATATCTGCTGATAATGTAAAGGTTGGCATTTAGTACAGACATGCTCGTAATATTTATGTTGAGCAACGTGATTTAGGTATTTCGAGGCTTTGTCTTGTAGCAATTGATTTGAACTTGTTGTCAATTACAGGTACGTCAAGAAAGTATAACACCAAGCCCGAAGACCATGGCACACATTGTCATAATTGTTTTAACATTTTATTATTTTCTTTTCATTCAGGAAGCACATTTATGAAGCTGTTGTTATATGTCATCGTGCGTTTGCGTTTATGTTATGGCAGACATACACGCGCTCTTTTATGTGATCATTTTGAAAGTTGTTTTTGTGAACAGCTTCTGTTTAGTCTTCTGATTGCCTATCAGAATACAATTCATTCATTCAAAGTCATTCTGTGGAATATGCTTTTGATGCATATTTATGCGATTTTCTGATTGCATATCAGAACATCCAAACACTCAAACTTTCAATATCACGCATCATTTCATGTCATTCTGTTTACATGCCTTAGTTTTATTGTGAATGTCGGGACGACATTCAGCGAAGTGGGGAAATATGTCACAGGGTGAAATAAATATGTAACTCACTTGCGTTTGTTTAAATTTATTTCCCTTGTCCTATATTTCCAACATTTCTATATTGACCAGCAAAAGTCCAATCCCATTGAAACAGGTACAGGTAGTGTGATGTAGTGTAGCGTTAAGGCGTAGTAATTTGCATGCTCACTTACTGTTAACCTCTGTCACCATGCTCCGTTGCATTCGCCTTTCAACTATTGTTGACATAACATCATCACATTACTATACAAGACTGTTTCATGTTTAATATATTTTTGTAATATATTTGCAGGTATGTAAGTTACATTTCATTTCATCTAGACATCATTACATTAGTTGATATATTGTGATACCCAAAATATGTTCAACTGATGTTGTGGGTACTCGATAAGAATCTTTGTTTTCATGACATTTCGGGAATCCTGTCCGTTGGCAAGGTGGGGTAGCAAAGGGACATTGATGTTAAATCTAACATTAATGACACATTAATGTTACTTTTAATACCAATGGTGTAGCTTGTATGTCCATCCATGTTTTGTCATTGTGTTATTTATGTTATTTGTGTAATTTGATACATTTTGGCATTAGCCTTTCAACTATTGTTGACATAACATCATCACATTACTATACATGACTGTTTCATGTTAAATATATTTTTGTAATATATTTGCAGGCTTGCTTGATATTGAGAACCCACGTGGGCATGGGAGCGTAATCTATAACAGCCCCTAAAACAAACCCGCGACATAAAGTAGAAGTAAAACAAAGATCAGGAATCGATACAATTAACTTACTCCACCCACCAAAGACACCAAAGGGAAAGAAACACAAACATTAAGCGGCCAGACCATAATGGAAACCTAAACAAAGGAAGGCAATAAGGACAGTTACTTTCCCACAAAATGGCCATATGGCCATCCATAATAAAAAGACACAAGTGATACACACAGTAAGTAACAAACAACAACATAAATAAATCGCCACAGAAGAACCGCCTTGGGACGGTCAGTGGAAAGATTTCCACTGGGGGGGGGGGGGCTTAAATCGATTTTACGTGGCCACAATCCTCGCCCTTACTTCCGTCGCGATTTAGACAAATACTTTGTTCAGTCCGCATGAAGGCCTCATAACTCATCAGTGCAACATCTCCGTGAACACAAATAATCACAGAACCACAGAGGTGAGACAACGGTGAGGACTCGACAGCAAGAAACCACTGAAATGCTGGAGCAAAAGAAAACCAACAGATAGACTCCGATGGGCTCGACCAGAGACAGAGCAAAATCTCAAATAAAACAAACAAACAAATATTCTTCGTGGTTGACCTTGGAACTGTGTGCATGGAAAACTGTCTATCCGGCCCATATATAGGCACTTAAAGAAATAGATTATGCTGCATGATGCGTGTACGCAGTGCTGAAGCTAACGACACAGGAATACTGGTAAAGTAGAAGTAAAACAAAGATCAGGAATCGATACAATTAACTTACTCAATCCATCAAAGGGAAAGAAATACAAACATTAAGCGACCAGACCATAATGGAAACCTACACAAAGGAAGGCCATAAGGACAGTTACTTTCCCACAAAATGGCCATATGGCCATCAAAAACCAAAAGATACAAGTGATACACACAGTAAGTAACAAACAACAACATAAATAAATCGCCACAGAAGAGCCGCCTTGGAACGGTCAGTGGAAGATTTCCACTGGGGGGCTTAAATGATTTTACGAAATTGGGTGCTGAAGTCATTGCGGTTATATATTTTTCTGAATTTATATACTAAGTCACCATAAAATTCGGGTTCCGATAGACCTTGTTGCAGAAGAGATTCAAGTCCAATATTGAATTTTGAAATTAAATCAGAATGGCGTCTATAAAATTTTGAAAAGGCTTTGCGTAGTTTATGGTACCGATAACCCTGATTAAGGAGTTGAGCCGTTAATAATTTATTACGAGTGTTGAAGTCAGTACATGACTACACACTCTAGCAAATCGAATTAATTGCGAAATATAAACGGCATAGGATGGCGCACGAGGAACATCATCCAAAAAAGGAAAATTTACAATCTCAAAATCAAAGTCATCACGTTTATCATAAATTTTGCACGAAACGCCATAGGATGGCGCACGAGGAACATCACCATCCAAAAAAGGAAAATTTACAATCCCAAAATCAAAGTCATCGCGTTTATCATAAATTTTGCACGAAACAAATCCATCTACAATAGATAGATGTAGATCCAAAAACGGGGCCTCGGTATTAGAAGAATTTGCTTTATTTAACTGAAGTTCTAGGGGGTAAATCTGACTGATCAAACCATCAAAATAGGTATTATCAATAGTTAATAAATCATCTAAATATTTAGAAGTGGAGCTAAAAGCTTCAATAATTTCAGATTGGTTATCAATGGAAAGCGACAAAATGAAGTATCTTTCATAACAATACAAGAACAGATCAGCCACAAGAGGTGCGCAATTAGTACCCATCGGAATACCCACAATTTGTCTAAATAACTCAGTACCGAATCTAATATATAAATATTGTCAAGTAGAAAGGTTATGGCATCACACACTTTCTGACATGACCAAAGTGTATAATTCTTATGCTCTTTAGAAGTGAAAAATGCATTTCTGACATTACATGCAAGATAGAGAGAATCTTCTCTGTGAAAAGCCCATTCAATTAAATCATTAAGCTTTTCTTTTATAAGATTATGAGGAAGTGTATTGTAAAGAGTGGAAAAATCGTAAGTAGACAGACTAGAAGCACGAAAATGTCTGGATTTCAATTTATTTAAAACCTCATTCGAATTTTTTATAGACCAAAACAGATTTCTTCCTGATCTTTCAAAGACTTTATCACAATATTTAATTACATGCGTTTTAATGGCAGTAAGACAGGAAGTTAATAATTTAGAAAGTTCAGTGGTAGTGCAAGAGGTCTTTTAGGAAGTTTGGTAACCAGTATAGCGTAGGAAGCTTGTCTTGGCCTTCGTTAACACACACAGCAAACTTGGTGGCTGAAAGACAAACATGTTTATCTACTATAGCTCTCTCTTCAGCTAAAGGCTGAAGTTCACAGGCCTTAGTACCACCAAGCTCCTGCTTAAGCGTGTTAACATAGTGGAGCCGTCACACAACGGCGACGTTGTTAGCGGCCTTGTCTGCAGGGGCCAAAACAAACTTCTTATGAAATTCTTGAATACCTAGTTTTAGATGACATAAAGACGTCTTGGGCTTAGGAGGTAATAAGTTAGTATTTTGAGAATAGAAAGAAATGCGTTTATTCACTAGTTTTAAAATGCTAAGTTTCCAGTCCTTAAGGGCTTTATGCTCAACATACTCTCGCTGACATCATCGATTACCGAATTCATTCAAGGAAGCAGCGATTTCATCTCTACATTTACTGAAATCAATTTTAGAAGGAAACCGATATTTCGGTCCTTTAGAAATTATATTCCTTATCCTAGAATCGGGAATAATTTTCAAATTGCCAGTAATTACATGACCAGCAGCAGGATAGCAATACTTTGAGTTTTTACAATCACATGTTTAAACCTACCCATAAAAAGTGGTCCATTTGGACTGCATCCATGCATATAAATCTTATTGGTTTAATTGGGCAACAGGTCTTGTCGGGTCAAAGTCCATCGTTATCAGAGTTCAGTAATCCATATCTAGATAAACCCTATTTTTGAAGTGGATTAATATTTTAAACTAGCTGTTTCAGTTATATTCATTGTTGTCCACCTGCAGTGTTACACACACACACACACACACACACACACACACACACACACACACACACACACACACAGAGGGGTATCACCTGGATATATTTCTTTTTAATATTTTCCTTTTTATTGTTATTATTATTTTCATGCTTTTCTTTTTTCACAAAAAACACTTAAATTTATCTCACATAAACAAACACGCTCACAATGCATTGCCTTGTTGATGGTGTTAGGATGTGCCAGTCTACACTTAATATTTAACACACACACAGACACACATACAGTTTAGTGCCTTGTTGACGGTGTTACGACGTGCCAGGTCTACTGAATACAGGGTATAAATGTCCAATTCACTCACATAGATACTCATTGACACAAGCACACACGCACACATGTACATGCATACACACAAACAAAGAGTTCATTGTTACATGGGGGTTTACGGCATCCAGCAAACCCCCATGCTGACAAGACAACCGGGAGTGATCTCTGACAGGTGTACGGGCAGCTGTTGTGTAAGGCACAAGAAAGATATCAAAGACATGAATTATTTTCAGTATCTATATGCAACAATACTAACACAAAACATCACATGTATTTGCTTCTATAGCCCACTCCCGAGGTCCGCCACGAAGGCAAAATAATGTTCCGTGCTCGGAACAGGGTGACGTGAATGTCTACAGAAGCAATTAACAAAAACAACAATAAAATAAGAAAATAGAAACACAAAAACGCGACTGGCCAGATTATAAGTTCACTTAGAGTGAACCCCATCTCGCGCACTGCTGTGAACTAGTTTGTCGACCTGATTTTCGACGACAAGTTGATTTATATTATTTATCGATTGAATACTTCGAACTTAGTCCCGGTAACTTCTTCGTTTGAATCGACCCCAGGTTGTTTTCTACGACCTGTTTAATATGGTCTCAGATTGTTTTCCACGACCTGTTTAATATGGTCTCGACGGTCTGTTTAGGTTTTGTCCGTCCTTACTGGGCACGAAACCGACGGCGTCGTACAAGTGCTTGCTCCTATCTTGCAGGGAGCAGCAGGTCACCACACATCGTTGTGCCTGCAAATTACGATAATCGACTCAGATACAGTTCACGAAACATACATGCTATATCATGATCCCCTTCCAGGAGAAGTTAGAATATGTTCATGCATATATCGTTATTGCGCATGCGCCGACCAGACACACAGGCTGATCAGTGCATGCGACAAATAACTGCACAGCAGAACTCAACTTGACTGTGCATCAAATTATCAGCACCCAGCGCTTGACACAAGAATACTCAAAGTTTGTTTCCTTACTGAGCACTACCGAAATGAATAAATGCTCAGTACTATTGAGCATAATACTCATCAAATTCGTGCCCACTACATTAGCACAGGTAAGAGGCAATTGAACAGACAACGCCTTTGCGCTACCTGGTCTCCCGCCAAATACAGGAAACATAAACTCTATTTTAAATCCTTCTCCGCGACACGGCTTACAAATACAGCTATTCACAAATTCATTACATCAACAACAGCTAGAAACTAAAAACAGGACGATTTTCATCTATTCTCGCAACATTTGTTTGTGTCTCATAAGGATCACTTTTTGCCGTAAATTATTTCCGTATTTGGTAGGCACGTCACAACCGTCTTCGTGACGCTGATGGCGCAGCTGACGTCATCCACGTCGCTCAGGCCGTTATAACGTGTGGCGACCAAATACTCTCACGTATCATCATCACGTTCTTTTTATGTACATACATGTACAAACCGAGTTCTCAAACAGAAAAGGCATCATTACAAAATGAACTCGTAATTCTTCTTGAACAAAATTATTCCTTCTCAACATGAACATGCTCAAAATCATCATGGTTCCTCTTCACGGATAACCCGACAGGCTCTTGTACCGAGTTTGCCCTGATGATGAAGATATGGTTAAATCCGTCTTAATTTTACGTCCCCGCTACACCTAATATCATATAGAGACGGGACCACGGTTTTCTAACCACTGCTAGTCAAAATTTATGGATCGAACAAGTGACCCGGCGTTTATTAATTATATTCTACAAAAGGGGTCTATAAAAGCCTAAATAAATCTAGAATGAGCGGGTGTCCAAACTTTATGTCTCACCAACATCTAGGGTCAGAATGAGACAGGAACTCGCTTAAAAGACTCATTTTACTTCTGGACAAGCCTGGGATCGATCCTGCGACCTTTAGCTGGCAAAGCTAGTAGCCTAATCACTACACCACAGAGGCCTAGAAGTAAACCCCTCGTAAACCTACAAGCATGTTCACACAAAAAATAATACTAAACATAGATTTAACATACCGTCCTATATTCATTCTCTGTCCCGCATCGATGTTGTGTTCATTAATTCGCACTTGACCTGCTGCTGAATAATGTTCGTTTTTCAGGGTTTTTTTTATATCTATGAATACTACCGGAAAACCATGCATACTCGTGCTAGCTCGCTAAGACCGTGGCAAAGTAAAGATACCGTCCACAATCATAGCCATACAGCAAAATCGAGTAGATAATTGATTTACGTTAAAATAGTATTTCCCCTAGGGAAAAAATGATGAAACTTCCCTATAAATCAATGGTATAACTCCTGTCAAAATCGAGTAGATAATTGATTTTCGTTAAAATAGTATTTTCCCTAGGGAAAAAATGATGAAACTTCCCTATAAATCAATGGCATAACTCCTGCCTGTACGAACACCCACAACATCGTGACTGGCATGAAAATTATATATGGCACAGTTTGGCGGTTGGCGATTTTTTAGGCAAATTTTGTAGAAATCAGCCTTAAAGCGGCCAACTGTATGGTAAAAAAAATTCCACAAACCACTCATGCATACATCGTATGTTATGTGCATGACTTGTGCACGGAGAAGCATATTTTGCCTACCGTATTTCACTCGCACCGCCTTGCCATATACCTACTAAAATAATTTGGATGTGCGTAAGCACCAAAGAGGTTTCCTATTCCATCTCGTAACATCTCCTTGTTGACGGTGTCATGATGTGCCAGTCCAACTGAAAACAGGGTATGAACTTCTATGCACTCACATGCATCCTCAAAGCCATTGCTCATCTATATCAGTGCATTTCAGTATTTCAGCTTCAGTATGCATTTCCTGCTGAACTCCATTTCTGTTACATTCTTCTTGCAATTAAATTGTCAAGTTTTTATTTCATGGCTCTTTAATTACATTTCTAAACAGTTTTTAAGCAAGGTACCCTCTAAAGTGAAGTCAGTTTCACATGACTCTGTTCTCACTAGGTCGCAAAGTCCTTTGAGATCAATCATTACATTTGCAAATTGGAAAATATGTTAGGGTCACTGATGAGGTATAATTGGCCGTCACTAGCTAGTATATCTGAACACTTAATGATTTTCACCTCTGAAGCTTATATATATTTGTTTCTGAAGGAAACCTTTTCATAATTATATCTAACTTCATGCCCTCGTAAATACTTTACTTACTTAATACTTACACTACTGGTGTCTATGCATTTGTAGCATCTAAAAATTTTCCACACTGTAGAATATATCATAATGCTTTGTAATCGGATTTCATGCTGCATTTTCTTAACTTAATGTAATGCTCACTGATGAAATATAAATTATGGAAACTAGCTAGTCCGGCCCAGCCAAAAAAAAAAAAAAAAAAAGATTTATCCTCATTTCTGATCAAGAATCGTGTAGTTTAAAAAAACGGCAGTTTAAACTTGTTTAAATACTACTCAATGAGCCCTTGACAAAATTTGTACCTAATGGAATATTACTCATTTTATATACTAGGTATGCATTTCTTTTACTATTTATTTGCCAAACAATGGCTGAACGTTTAGCAAACAATGAAGTTACGGATCAGATGTCACACTCTGCAGCATCTGATCTGGCCCTGCATTGTTTGCTGGATATCCTTTTTGGGTTTCTGGAACAAAATGGGGTAAATCTCCAAAACAAAAGCCTGTAAGTACTGTTAATATTGCCCCCTCCCGAAGACATGGAGTTTGACTAAGGCCAGAAAAAAATACCTGTGTTTCAGGTGACTCTTGAAAAAAACTAGAGCTGTCAGTGAAACTGACTAGGGCCCCGGCAGCGCTATCAGAAATTTGTGGACGGACGGACAGACCGACAGACAGTGATTACTATAGGGCACCCACACTTTCAGTGCGGGGCCCTAATAATAGGGTCGGTAGGTGGG
The DNA here is from genome assembly GCA_963580285.1 of Lucinisca nassula. Lineage (NCBI taxonomy): Eukaryota > Metazoa > Mollusca > Bivalvia > Lucinida > Lucinidae > Lucinisca > Lucinisca nassula. Next base: position 47,366,722 of record OY757025.1, on the reverse strand, counting down.
AAAAAAGTTTCTTTTTATTTATTTTTCTTTCTAAAATGAATTAGTTAATGCAACAATTTAAAAGAACTCCAGCTATGTTCTTCTTTGTTATAAATATAGATATATCAACTGTTTCAACATCAGACTGTCAGTGTCAGGTAAAGGTCCCACAAAATTGGAAGCAACATCTCTAAAATGACCTAAATAGTGTTAACGGGGGCGTTAAATCTCAAATCCATTAAACAAATCAGAGACTGTCTTCAAAACTAAAGCAAAAATCCATAGGTGTGGTATACCATAGTCAGAGGCCTCAATGAATTTATCATTCTGTGCTGTGATTGCTTTGTAAGCTTTTGTGCTCCCTCAGACCACAGTCCTACTCCTTTCACTACCTCACATCTACCACAAAAATGTAGACAGGAGTGAATAGATAACAAAATTAAATTAACAGAATGAATAGAGCAAATGATGGACCTGCAGGCGATGGTGGAACAAAAGTATTGTGGGTGATATGCTTGAGGAGCCGGAATGGCCATCGCTGGGGGCCCGTCGCGATCAGTCCTCTTTAACCTTCGCTTATAAGATACACTCCGGTATAGTGTCTCTTAATAAGGATAAATACTTGACCCCAATGATTAGTTTAACTCAAAGGAGAGCATCAAAATTAAACAACAGTCAATATCGCAGGTACCAGACCTATAGTGATGCCCGAAAGAACTCCTTCCCCAGAAGTTTTCCGCAGTGGAATAGTCTTCCCTCCTTAGTGGTAGATGCCAAAACTGCAGAGGAGTTCAAAGCCCGTGTGGTGTAGATTGGGTGACTCAGAGGTATGCGTTTTAGTATACGTCTGCAAGCAGATTGTAAATAGTTGGTAAGGGTAAGGATAGGATAGGTTAGGGTAAGGTAAGGCCAAAAAAAAAATAGGTGTGTTTCAGGTTTCCCGACCCTACCTAAGTTTTAGGCCCGACCCTAAATTTTTTATTGCCAAAAAAAAAAAAATAATCGCGGGGCAAAACGACTCGTAAAAAAAATCGCGGGGCGAAAGGACTCGGAACTACGCGAGCGGTTGAGTGCGGTTTATTTGTTCTAATTCGGTCAGTTTCCGAGCGTTTCGGTGTTTACTACTACTATTTCCGCAGAAATGCTCTATACAGTGTATAAACAAAATAAAAAATTAAGATAAAAAAAAAATTAAATCGACCTTCCCCACCTAATTTTTTTCAAGCTGAAACCTGAAACACACCTATTTTTTTTTTTTGGCCTAAGGGTATGGTAGGGTAGGATAGGGTAAGGGTAGGGTAGGGCAGGCAGGCAGGCGGGCGGCAGGCAAGCAGGCAGACAGATGGCTGATCATTGCTCTGTTGCTATTAATGTTTTGAAGAGATAACTTGCTTGATATATCAGTTTAAAGCACGGTCCGGGAAGGAAGTTTGCTTGTCTGTCAACAATTGACTTTGTTTTGAGCAATTTTTAGACTGTTTCTGACCTATGTTTGGCAAATAAATGGTCTGTTTGAAAAGAAAAAAATAATAATACCACATACTATGACATTTACAAAATCGGCATCTTGCCACTTGAAAAGCAAACAGTTTCCGTGCTCGCGAGTATTACCAGAAAGCATGTATTTCACATTAAAATGTTGATATAACTTTACCTGTTCACCATTGTTACTTATTTATTAACCCACAAATGCCCGTGGCCCTTTTTTGGGACATCAGCAAACAGTGCAGTCCCAGATCAGACACCTCAGAAAGACGCCGCAGACGTCTGATTTGGATTTACACTGCTTGATGATTTATAACGGTTCAATTGTGACACTATTGTTAATCCCTGTCATATAATTGCCACCCTGCGATGCGTGTCGATAAGGTGTGAAAATATGGTCAAGTTATGTCTCTAATTTGCGTTTATTCCCCACTCATAAAATTAAATCCGCAATCAATGTGAAAATTATTTAATTGCTCCTAAGACGAGTTGCTACGACTATTCTACTATCTCGTGAATGGTTATGTTTTGGCGCCAAATAGCAGACGCTTGGCGAGAAAAGTTGAACGCTTTAATTTGTGTCAACACATCTGTATGCTGTTGTTGGTTATTGACACGGAGCTAACGGAAAGTGCTGTTTTCCACAACCGTTTTGCTATCGAGAATTTTTTTACCATTTCCAAACCTTTTTTTATGGAAGAGATACGTGTGGGATGGCCTGAATGCCCTGGTGACCTGAATGCCAGGGTGCTTAAAGAATGTGGTGCTGAAATTTCACCTGTGCTGGCCTTTATCTTCAATGAATCGCTTGCCCAGGGCACTGTACCAGATGACTGGCGACAAGCTAATGTTACCCCGGTCTATAAAAAAAGGAGAAAAATACGATGCAGCAAATTATAGACCAGTGTCGCTAACATGCATCTGTTGCAAAACCCTGGAGCATATAATAGTTAGTAACATCAACAAGCGCCTAGCCTTTGAGAGCATTCTTGCTGACTGTCAACATGGTTTCCGAAGTCAAAGGTCTTGCGAAACTCAATTAGTTCAGTTTTACCATGACATTGTGAGCAATCTGGATGGGGCCACAAACCGTGGCCACAAACAGACTGACTTGATTATCATGGACTTCGCTAAGGCCTTTGACAAGGTACCTCACAGGAGGCTATTGTATAAATTGGCTTACTACGGGATAAGAGGATCCACACACAGGTGGATTAGCTCATGGCTCTCAGGGCGCTCACAACAAGTTGTACTTGATGGCCAAGCGTCTGATCCAGTCCCTGTTTTATCTGGTGTCCGCCAAGGTTCGGTCCTTGGACCGGTCCTTTTCTTGGTATTCATTAATGATCTCCCTGACAATATCAGGTCATCTGTCCGTTTGTTTGCTGATGATTGTGTCCTTTATAGGAATATATACACTGTATTCTTCTTCTGACTGTCTTATTTTACAAGATGACCTGAATCAACTAGTACAGTGGGAGGCCGATTGGCAGATGAAGTTCAATGGGGCCACATGTCATTCAATGAGGGTGTCGTGACACCCTCCAGACAAACAAATTAAGTTTGACTATAAACTACACCAGCAAATCTTGGAGCAGGTTCAATCCGCCAAATATCTTGGTATCACCATCACTGATGATCTTGATTGGGGTCAACACGTTTCAGAAATAACATCAAAAGCAACTAGGACTTTAGAATTTCTTAGACGAAACTTGGCTTTTGCACCTAGGCAGACAAAGGATGTTGCAATTAAAACATTGGTTCGCCCTCAGCTAGAATATGCATCACCCATTTGGCATCCCTATGTTTAAACTCAGATTCAGCAGGTTGAGAAGGTGCAGAGGACAGCTGCTCGATGGACCTGCCGACGATGGCGCAATAGAAGCAGCGTCGGTGACATGCTTAACGAACTAGAATGGCCGTCCCTAGAGGCCCGTCGTGAGCAGTCCTCGTTAACCTTCTTCTATAAGATACATTCAGGTACAGTGCTCATTAATAAAGATAAATACTTGACCCCTGTGACAGTTTCAACCCGAACAAGGGCATCAAAAGTAAACAACTCACAGTATCACAGGTACCAGTCCTACGGTGATGCCCTGAAAAATTCCTTCTTCCCTAGGACTATTCCCCACTGGAATAGTCTTCCCTCTTCTGTGGTGAATGCTAAAACTGCAGAGGAGTTCAAAGCCCATACAGTGAAAGATTGAGACTCAGGGGTATGCGTTTTAGTATACCTCTGTTATTCAGATTGTAAGTTTGAATAATTAATGATAAACGCGATGACTTTGATTTTGAGATTGTAAATTTTCCTTTTTTGGATGGTGATGTTCCTCGTGCGCCATCCTATGGCGTTTATAGTTCGCAATTAATTCGATTTGCTAGAGTGTGTAGTCATGTAAATGACTTCAACACTCGTAATAAATTATTACCGGCTAAACTCCTTAATCAGGGTTATCGGTACCATAAACTACGCAAAGCCTTTTCAAAATTTTATAGACGCCATTCTGATTTAATTTCAAAATTCAATATTGGACTTAAATCTCTTCTGCAACAAGGTCTATCGGAACTCGAATTTTATGGTGACTTAGTATATAAATTCAGAAAAATATATAACCGCAATGACTTCAGCACCCAATTTCGTAAAATCATTCTTCGATATAAAAAGATTGGGTACAACATGGATATTATACGACAGACTGCATGCATGGTAGCTAACCCAATCACGGTTGGCAACTTTGCTTCCCTCTTTAATTGCACGCCGGTGGGTCAGGCCTCAGATTCTATGACGGCTCAAACGTAAAGGCTTATTGAGAATTAGAGAGATCTAATTCAAGGTAATGTTTGTTGGTGCCTGATGCTCTGTCTCTGGTCGGGCCCATCGGAGTCTAACTGTTGGTGTTCTTTTGCTCCAGCATTTCAGTGGTTTCTTGCTGTCGAGTCCTCACCGTTGTCTCACCTATGTGGTTCTTTGATTTTTGTGTTCACGGAGATGTTGCACTGATGAGTTAGGAGGCCTTCATGCGGACTGAACAAATTATTTGTCTAAATCGCGACGGAAGTAAGGGCGAGGATTGTGGCCACGTAAAATCGATTTAAGCCCCCCAGTGGAAATCTTCCACTGACCGTTCCAAGGCGGCTCTTCTGTGGCGATTTATTTATGTTGTTGTTTGTTACTTACTGTATGTATCACTTGTGTCTTTTAATTTTGGATGGCCATATGGCCATTTTGTGGGAAAGTAACTGTCCTTATGGCCTTCCTTTGTTTAGGTTTCCATTATGGTCTGGTCGCTTAATGTTTGTATTTCTTTCCCTTTGGTGTCTTTTATGGGTGGAGTAAGTTTATTGTATCAATTCCTGATCTTTGTTTAACTTCTACTTTGTAAATAGTTTTAAGGACCCATCCAATGACTTCTCTCTTTTTTTTTTTTTTTTAAGCTAAATTCTAAATTTAGCTACGCACCCAACTGAGGTAATGGCCAAATATGACCGACTCAGTATAAGAAGATAGATAGATAGAGGTGCTGGGGTCCGATGACGTCATTTACCGATCGCGTGCATAAAAAAAAACTGTAGCGGTGGTTTGTGGGTGGCGGTTTGGATGCCGGAAAAGTTTGATGTTCGCATACAACTTGCTTGTTTATTTCGTTTAAAATCAGAGTTTTTTGTATTTCTTTCCCTTTGGTGTCTTTTATGGATGGAGTAAGTTAATTGTATCAATTCCTGATCTTTGTTTTACTTCTACTTTTTAGGAATGGTACTCACGAAATCGGGCTTGCTAGTAATGATGATTGTTATATTACTCATGTGTAAGTAAAATTGAGTGGACAATTAAACGTTATTGATGTCGGGAATCGTAAAAGGATAGAGCATAACATGAGATGCATCGTATTTTCAGCTGACAAAGTAAAAATAAAATTGTCCAAAAATAATTTGGGCGGATTACTCGCACCCTGAACATGGGCCTGTAATTTAAGGGAGAAAAGTTGCGGGTAGTACACGCCCGAATACGGTAGCTGAAATGGAACAAAATGGCGGGAAATAAAGCGAATGGCGGGAAATTGGCAAAAATCGTAAAAGAAAGATTCAGGGTCGGCAGCTTCTGGGGAGGGTCGGTCGGGTCACCTGAAACACAGGTATTTTTCATTCTGGCCTAAGGACCAAGTAAGTGATTAGTTTTAGTTCGAGCAATATTCGTGTCAGCATGGTCAGTTAATACTCAGTTTTCACAAAATCTTAACCCTACTCTTGCTGAATATTCATTTAAGCCACACCCATTTCTGTCTATCAACCAATCAAATTACTTGATGTAATTTATTGCTACAAATTCATAAACTGAATGTCAAAAAGTGTAGCAATAAATTACACCAAGTAATTTATTGCTACACTTTTTGACATTCAGTTTATGAATTTGCTACACTTTTTGACATTCAGTTTATGAATTTCTAGCAGTAAATTACACCAAGTAATTTATTGCTACAAATTCATAAACTGAATGTCAAAAAGTGTAGATCCTGATCAGATAGAAGCCATCTGATCTGGATCTACACTGTTTGCAAAGATAGGGGTTGTCGTGAACTGAACAGCAAGATAAGGGTTAATGCCACCATTAAAATGATACTTTGTAAATATTTATTCTGAAAAAAAATATGAAGAAGATATATAGAACAGTTGTTTAAATTCTTCTTTACTCAATAATAGTTTCAATTTTTTCATGACTTTTGTGAAAACTGAGTTTAGAACAAATCATGCCAACAGCATGTGTATTCTAGTTTTGAGGATTATTTGTAAAAGTACAACTCTTAACAGATTTCAAATAGACTTGATATTTGCTTTTGCATTCATGATACCTCGGAAGAGTTTAATCATTCTCAAAATCCAATGTGTGCCACAGGGGTTATCACCCACTGTTTTTCAAAATATGCTCCCATGAATTCAATCATCATAAAAATCTGATGTGTATCCAAGTAGTTATAGCACTTTTTCCTTCAAATAATGCTGAAATTAGCCGTTTTTGTACTCTGCAGTCTCGTTACATTCTAGTTTCCCACAAACTTGCTCTGCTTCCACGTAGAGATTAAAACAGTTGCACACAGGTACATGTAAACTGCTTAAGAGGTTCTAAATGTGTCCAGGAAAAGAAGTGCGAGTCAGGCCTTCCATGCATATAAACCGTTTTGGTTTTAATGTGCAAAAGGGCTTGAGATGTCATTTCATATCTATGTCAGGTAAAAGGCCCACAAACTTGAAAGCAAGGTCTCCAAAATGATCTATATAGCATTGACGGGCAAGTTAAACCTAAAACAAAACAAGCAGGTTTAATCATTGACAAAATATTATGAATATGGAAGTTATGGCCCTTTATTCATACAAATTTATACAGGTCCCTCCTTTTCACATCAATGCTTGACTGAAATTCAGTTTATTTGCACTTGCTCATGGCATGGGGGAATTTAGTTGTTCTGGAAAGACAGCTCAATCTAGTTTTATTCTATTCATTTCTTTTTTCATTCTACTGTTTGCATTCAAATCTTGTTGATCTGTGAAATTGATGAAAACTTGCATTGCAGATTTTTATTTGAAAATATCATTTCATCTACACAGGGTGACTATAGTTACGTCTAACAAACAAACAACAAATACAGCATTAGAATACTTTTCCTTTTCTGAATTTTATCAATGTGTAAACACTGACAAATCACCCACACACTGCATGAAGCTTAAATGTGCTTCATCCAGTTTGACTAATTGATTGTCATCGAAATGTAAAAAATGCCACTGAAAATGGCAAATTTTAGGAATTCTTTTGAAAGAAAAATTTATTTACAGGGTATCTGTTTACCAACTTACAAGGTAAATTCCTCTAGTTCCACTACTTCATTTATCAAGTTCATAGTTGCACACCAATTATTTGGTATTCACCAAGCAATACTCAAATACCAAATAAGCTTTATTTTTCGTCAAACAGGAAACTATCGAAACTGTTCTTTTGTTGTTTTCTTCTACATTCAAAAAGCATGGCAACTGACATTGTTTTTTTTTTTATTTATTTATTTATTTATTTATTTTTTTGGCATTCAGTAAGTCACCGCGAAATATCATATAAGTACATTACAAGCTGGTGGTTAAAATGGCTGGTACATTAATTGTATTTATCAGATGACGTTCATATGCAGTGGCTAACGTCATGTAATAAATATCGTATGACCATGTGTAATAACACTTTGGCTGAAGCAAGTAATGTAATGACGACGTCCATGACACGGGTACATACTAAGCATTTTGCTTTAGACGCCCAAACCGCCTTAAATCTAACTTTTACATTATATGTTAATAGGAATTTTTATTCAAAACTTACATGCCCAGACAAAAAATATGCCCCCATGGGCGACTGGGCACCTACCAGTCTGTATCGCTGCACGATAACCATGCACTTTCTGTTGTTTAATTGTCAACTTTAAAAAATCTCCGTGCCCTACATCATAGTGTAGTTTAAATTATCTGGTCTTTTGGCATCATTGATTCCATTGTGGAATTTTGAAAATTTTTGAGGGTCACTGATGAGGCATAATTGGCCAAAACTAGCTAGTATGCCCCAGAAAACATGTACACTCCATAATTTTTCAGTTCTGTGGTGTATTCCATGTTTCCAAAGGATAACCCTTTCTACAGCATATTTAAAGGCGGTAAATATGTTCTATAAAAGGGTTATCCTTTGGAAGCAAGGAATACACCACAGAACTGAAAAATATGGAGTGTATATATTTTCTTGGCCAGACTAGCTAGTTTCGGCCAATTAGGCCTCATCAGTGACTCTCAAATATTTTCAAAATTCCACAATGGAATCAATGATCCCAAAGGACAAGAAAATATAATCTACACTATCCCATTTAAAATAAGACTACACTCATGGTCATTTCATAGGAAATTTATGAAACTCGTCATATGCCCATTTAATAAATTTCATATGAAATGAAAACTCGTGTAAGATCCTCTATATATCATATGATGTCGCAACTGAGTGTAAAAATGAAGGCCATGCAATAAAATCTGTAATTCACTAGTTCATTGAATATGCAAATTAGATAGATACTCCCATAACGTTACATGTACGACATCCTAAGTGACATCGTGTTTACTAATGGCTGGATATTGCCATTTTGTTAGCAAATCATATCAGAATAAAATGCGGGTTATGCTCGTTTATAATAGAATCTTGCATTCATACATTTATTAAAGTGCTTGAGTAAAAGGGATAAATTGCTTGGCAAAGTAGAAGTAAAACAAAGATCAGGAATTGATACAATTAACTTACTCCATCCATAAAAGACACCAAAGGGAAAGAAATACAAACATTAAGCGACCAGACCATAATGGAAACCTAAACAAAGGAAGGCCATATGGACAGTTACTTTCCCACAAAATGGCCATATGGCCATCCAAAATTAAAAGACACAAGTGATACACACAGTAAGTAACAAACAACAACATAAATAGATCGCCACAGAAGAGCCGCCTTGGAACGGTCAGTGGAAGATTTCCACTGGGGGGCTTAAATCGATTTTACGTGGCCACAATCCTCGCCCTTACTTCCGTCGCGATTTAGACAAATAATGTGTTCAGTCCGCATGAAGGCCTCCTAACTCATCAGTGCAACATCTCCGTGAACACAGAAATCAAAGAACCACAGAGGTGAGACAACGGTGAGGACTCGACAGCAAGAAACCACTGAAATGCTGGAGCAAAAGAAAACCAACAGTTAGACTCACATTTTATCTCTTTTCCTGAACAGGTTTAATCAGTTATAATTCATGAGCATTCAGGTCAAATCCTATATTTATAAAGTAACATCACTGTTCTTAAGTGGGTAACATCATGCAATAAAAATCATTGGACCACATGTCTAATTTCACATGATTACTGGCACTTAACATCTTGGCACCGTCCCTGACAACCGTATTTTTTCTTTTTCAATTCTTTGGTGATAAAATGTTTTTACGACAGACTGCATGCATGGTAGTTAACCCAATCACGGTTGGCAACTTTGCTTCCCTCTTTAATTGCACGCCGGTGGGTCAGGCCTCAGATTCTATGACGGCTCCAACGTAAAGGCTTATTGAGAATTAGAGAGATCTAATTCAAGGTAATGTTGGTTGGTGCCTGATGCTCTGTCTCTGGTCGGGCTCATCGGAGTCTAACTGTTGGTTTTCTTTTGCTCCAGCATTTCAGTGGTTTCTTGCTGTCGAGTCCTCACCGTTGTCTCACCTCTGTGGTTCTTTGATTTTTGTGTTCACGGAGATGTTGCACTGATGAGTTAGGAGGCCTTCATGCGGACTGAACAAATTATTTGTCTAAATCGCGACGGAAGTAAGGGCGAGGATTGTGGCCACGTAAAATCGATTTAAGCCCCCCAGTGGAAATCTTCCACTGACCGTTCCAAGGCGGCTCTTCTGTGGCGATTTATTTATGTTGTTGTTTGTTACTTACTGTATGTATCACTTGTGTCTTTTGGTTTTGGATGGCCATATGGCCATTTTGTGGGAAAGTATCTGTCCTTATGGCCTTCCTTTGTTTGGGTTTCCATTATGGTCTGGTCGCTTAATGTTTGTATTTCTTTCCCTTTGGTGTCTTTTATGGGTGGAGTAAGTTAATTGTATCAATTCCTGATCTTTGTTTTACTTCTACTTTAAAACCGTTATATGATACACTCATTGTCATTTCATTCTGAAGTCTATCTAACTTGCTGAAGACTTGTTTAAAATAAATTCTTAACAACAGGCCATTCATATGCACCCTTTAAAGTCATGTCATAATTCTTGTATTGCCACGCGTTATAACATTCTGACGGGAGCAAGTAGGGTCATGACTATGTCCATATCAACCATGGAATTTCTGATGAATAATTGTCAACTTTAAAGGCGAGATCAGAATAAGAATTATTTACTGGTGACACGTCCTTAGACAATCCTTCACCAGGAAAATGTGATAAACAGAATCTTACACTCTTGGTCATTTCATATGTCATTTATGAAACCAACCAAAGGCTCGTTTCATAAATTGCATATGAAATGACCAAGAGTGTGAGAACCTCTCTATATCAAGTTTATGAAATTTACTGAAGGCTAGTTCAAAACGATTTCATATGAAATGACCACTGAGCAAGCTCTTGTGTTTTCAAGTTGCTGTTTTCTCTGTATGTTTAGGACTTGTTATACAGTTAATATTCAATGTTCTCAGTTTTGTGTATTTAAGATGCTCATCTTTGCTTTATGTTTCAAATCCTGCAAATACATTTTTTTTTCAAAAACATTAAAGTCAAAAGAAATTATATATATTGTTTTAGAACTAAGGTGGAACGTAAAAACAAAGTAGAAGTAAAACAAAGATCAGGAATCGATACAATTAACTTACTCCACCCATCAAAGGCACCAAAGGGAAAGAAACACAAACACTGAGCGACCAGACCATAATGGAAACCTAAACAAAGGAAGGACAGTTACTTTCCCACAAATTGGCCATATGGCCATCATAAAATAAAAAGACACAAGTAATACACACAGTAAGTAACAAACAACAACATAAATAGATCGCCACAGAAGAACCGCCTTGGAACGGTCAGTGGAAAGAACTCCAAGAATTCGCTTCATGGTTGTGTTTCTTTCCCTTTGGTGTCTTTGGTAGGGCCCCTCGGAGTCTAACTGTTGGTTTTCTTTTGCTCCAGCAATTCTGTTGTTGTATACTGTCGAGTCCTCAACCATGTTTCATCTCTGTAGTTTTTTTGAGTTGTATGTTCTCGGAGATGTTACACTGATGAGTTAGGAAGCCTTCATGCGGACTTAACGAAATTAGTGTATACCGCGACAGAGGTAAGGGCGAGGAATATGGCCATGTAAATTCGATTAAAGCCTCCCAAGGGAATTCTTTCCACTGACCGTTCCAAGGCGGTTCTTCTGTGGCGGTTTATTTATGTTTTTGTTTGTTACTTACTGTGTGTATCACTTGTGTCTTTTTATTTTGGATGGCTATTTGGCCATTTTGTGGGGAAGTTACTGTCCTTACGGCCTTCCTTTGTTTAGGTTTCCATTATGGTCTGGTCGCTTCAAGTTTGTGTTTCTTTCCCTTTGGTGTCTTTGATGGGTGGAGTAAGTTAATTGTATCGATTCCTGATCTTAGTTTTACTTCTACTTTGACGGGCGGAGTAAGTTAATTGTATCGATTCCTGATCTTTGTTTTACTTCTACTTAGATCCTATTAAGCAGTTTACCAGTACTCGTGTGCTGGTCGGTGTTAGCTCTGCGTGGAAGTATCATGCAGCCCATCTCTGTCCCCGATGGGTGGGGTGTCAGCTCTGCGTGGAAGTATCATGCAGCCCATCTCTGTCCCCGATGGGTGGGGTTGATATATATATATATATATATATATATATATATATTATATTATATATATATATATAGAAAATCAAAGTAAAGCACGATACAGGCAATGAAATAGACAAATGAATTAGCGCACAAAAATCGGTCGCACCGCAACCGGGACTCGAACCACTGATCTCCTGCATTCCGTGCTAACCATTACACCACCGCGGCCTTCGGACCTTGAACGGCAATTTTAACATTTATAAACTTTTAACAACGTCATATATATATATATATATATATATATATATATATATATATATATATATATATATATATATATATATATATATATTGTTTGCCTTAACCATATATGGGTACACAAGAGTGATAAATTATGTTCTGTTCTATTCTTGATGACATCCATTTCAATCTGGCGTTTCTTCTTGGCAAGTGGAAAATTTTAAAGACGATAAAATCTAATTTTCAGTTGTCATATAGACAAATTCTTACACTCATGGTCATTTCATATGAACATTATTCATCTCGCCAAATGCTCGTTCCATTAATATCATAAGAAATGATCACTTCTGTAAGATCCTCTATATATAAATAAATAGTTTTCCTGCATTCCTACCAATCTTCTAAACTATGGATGGCTAATAGCAATCAATTATGTTTCTACGACTGGCCTAAATACTAGCACATTTCAGGTCGGGTATAAAAGCCAAGGCCGCGCCGAGCCGCCGAGCCAAAAATGCCGATCCGAAGATTTTATATTTCGTCTCTTGTTATAATTAAGATAAATATTGTAGTCAAATTTTATTGGGTATCAAATTATTATAAATAACATATTTGATTACTGCACGAAGGTTTATCTCTCTACTTCGTTTAATTTTCTTGTAATAACCGTTTTGCCGAAATCGAGGGGTATAAAAGCCAAGGCCGGAAAAATTATAATATTTCTTAATTTCTTGCAAATTTACAGGTTAAAGTACTTCTTTTTTTTTCCTGAAAATATTTGAATTTGATTATTGTCATCTTTTGTCCATAGAGAAATATAAATAAACATATAACACTACCTTAAATTATGAATTTTCTTATTTTCTAATTGTTTCTATTTTTAGATTGACTTAATTAAATAAAAAGACCGAAAAGGACCGAAAGGGAAGAAAGCTTTGTTTACTGCTAGCTGAAATTAATGAACAATAAAAATAACATTTTTATGCCCCCGCCATTCGAAGAATGGTGGAAAGGGCATATAGCGTTGCCCCTGTCCGTCCGTCCGTCCGTGCGTCCGAAACTTAAACGCAGTCAATAACTTCCTTATTTCTGGATGGATTTTAAAATTACTCGGCAGAAATGTTAACCATCATGAGACGACGTGTCACATGCAAAACCCAGGTCCATACCTCCAAGGTCAAGGTCATACTTGGAGGTCAAAGGTCAAAAAAAAGGGTCCGAAACTTAAACGCAGTCAATAACTTTCTTATTTCTGGATGGATTTTGGAATTACTTTGTAGAAATGTTAACCATCATGAGTCTATGTGTCACATTCAAACCCGAGGTCCGTACCTCCAAGGTCAAGGTCATACTTGGAGGTCATAGGTCAAAAAAAGGGTCCGAAACTTAAACGCAGTCAATAACTTTCTTATTTCTGGATGGATTTTGAAATTACTTTGTAGAAATGTTAACCATCATGAGTCGATGTGTCACATTCAAAACCCAGGTCCGTACCTCCAAGGTCAAGGTCATACTTGGAGGTCAAAGGTCAAAAAAAGGGTCCGAAACTTAAACGCAGTCAATAACTTTCTTATTTCTGGATGGATTTTGGAATTACTTTGTAGAAATGTTAACCATCATGAGTCTATGTGTCACATTCAAAACCGAGGTCCGTACCTCCAAGGTCAAGGTCATACTTGGAGGTCATAGGTCAAAAAAAGGGTCCGAAACTTAAACGCAGTCAATAACTTTCTTATTTCTTGATGGATTTTAAAATTACTTTGTAGAAATGTTAACCACCATGAGTCGATGTGTCACATGCAAAATCCAGGTCCGTACCTCCAAGGTCAAGATCATACTTGGAGGTCAAAGGTCAAAAAAAGGGTCCGAAACTTAACCGCAGCCAATAACTTACTTATTTTTGGATGGATTTTGAAATTATTTTGAAGAAATGTTAACCATCATGAGACAATGTGTCACGTGCAAACCCAGATCTGTACCTCCAAGGTCATACTTGGAGGTCAAATGGCATAAAAAGTCCATTTTCATATTTCCATTTTTCCCGGCCTTGGCTTTTATACCCCTCGATTTCGGAAAAATAGTAATTGCAAGAAAATAAAACAATGTAGAGAGATGAACTTGCGTGCAGTTTTTTTGTTTGTTTGATTTGAGGTTTAACGTCCCCGTCAACACTGTAAAGGTCATTTTGGAGACGTTGCTTCCAATTGTGTGGGACTTTTACCCGACATTGAGATGAAATGACTTCTCAAGCCCTGTCGCCCAATGAAACCAATAGGGTTTATTAGCATGGACGGTCCGCCTCGCACCGCGGTTCCTGGACAGGCTTAGATCCTCTAAGCGGTTTACCAGTACTGGTGTGCGGGCCGGATTCAGCTCTGCGTGGAAGCATCATGCAGCCCATATATTTCATCAAGCCCCTATGGGCGGACTTGCGTGCAGTTACCAAATATGTTATTCATAATAATTTTATACCAAACTGACTTCAATATATATTTTCATTGTGACTAAAGACGAAATATAAAATCTTTGGATCGGCATTTTTTGGTTCGGCGGCTCGGCCCGGCCCGGCCTTGGCTTTTATACCCGCCTCACATTTCATTAGGTTTAGCAATTTTTGCGTTATATAAAAATCTCAATTATTTCACTTTATCATATAATGTCACCAATCCTATTTTACTTAATGTCTTCACTCCTCTAAATGCCGGCCTCAATAAATCAGTCGGATGTGCGTCTGACTGGTGACCAACAGGACGCACGTTCCATATCTGCCGGGGCTCAGCAACATTCTTTCAGGAAGATTGACGATGCAATCTTTTCTGCAGTCATTCTCTCCCTTCCGCTGATTCAAGAAGTAGAAGTAAAACAAAGATCAGGAATCGATACAATTAACTTACTCCACCCATCAAAGACACCAAAGGGAAAGAAATGCAAACATTAAGCGACCAGACCATAATGGAAACCTAAACAAAGGAAGGCCATAAGGACAGTTACTTTCCCACAAAATGGCCATATGGCCATCCAAAATTAAAAGACACAAGTGATACACACAGTAAGTAACAAACAACAACATAAATAAATCGCCACAGAAGAACCGCATTAGAACGGTCAGTGGAAAGAATTCCACTAGGGAGCTTAAATCGATTTTACGTGGCCACAATCCTCGCCCTTACTTCCGCCTTGATTTAGACAAATAATTTGTTCAGTCCGCATGAAGGCCTCCTAACTCATCAGTGCAACATCTCCGTGAACACAAATAATCAAAGGGGAAGGTATAATTTGAGGACTTTACCTGGAGGACCAGAGGACTGAGGACCAAGTCCTCTAGAGGACCAGGGGTATAATTTGAGGACCAAATACAGGAGGACCAGTGCTTTAATAAGCCATATGATGGTTATGATAATTGAAGATAATTACTGTTTATTGAAAATGACACCTGCTGGTATGGTATATCACCTCATGGGCATATATACAGAAAAAGATGGGAAAAATAAAATAAAATAAATAAAAGGAAAAACATGTTATTATGCTAAGGAAATTTGTAATCATAGAATTTTATGAAATATATTTTTGACATCTTGTTACTCTAGTTCAAATTAGAATTTCTCTACTTTCTATATACTTGTTCTTTTTTTTTAATTCACAAAATGCATGATGAACAGTGGAGATCCTGATCAGACGGCTTCTTGCTACTCTTTTAAAAATGTTCACTTGAAATTAGAATTTCTCTACAGTAAGTACTTTCTATATACTTAATATAAGCTATCTGTTAAATTCACAAACTGCATGATGAACAGTGAAGATCCTGATCAGCTGGCATCTTGTTACTTTTTTAAAAATGTTCACTTGAAATTAGAATTTCTCTACTTTCAATATACATATCTGTTAAATTCACAAACTGCATGATGAACAGTGAAGATCCTGATCAGATGGCTTATCTGGAGCTAAACTGTTGTTAGAAATATGGAAAATAATGTATAGCCCTGTAAACCCCAATGTTTGCTATATAAAGTGGTGTTAAGAGGGGTGTTCATTACATGGACTTGCAAACATGATGACATCTTGTTACTCTTTTAAATTTATATTTAGTTGAAATTAGAATTTCTCTACTTTCTATTCTACCTGTTAAATTCACAAACTGCAATCATGAACAGTGAAGATCCTGGTCAGATGGCTTATCTGGAGTTACACTGTTTTATGCTCAAAAATTTTTCACCATAGAATTATATCGGAAATAATTTTTTTCCATCTTGTTACTCTTATTAAAAATGTTTAGTTGAAAAAGAATTTCTCTATTTCTACATACTTAATGATATAATCTATCTGTTAAATTCACAAACTGCAAGATGAACTTTCTGATACATAAATTGTGTATTATTGTTAGTATCACTTCAATGAGGCATAATATGACTTAATTTTGACGCTGGTACTTCACTGAAGTGGGTTTAAATAATAAAACTTTTAATTGCATAGACATGGTACCACATTGATGCCGATTATCTCACACAAAATTCAACAAAAGCAGCTCCTGCTATACTAAAAGGTTCGGTGGTGTGTGTGTGTGTGTGTGGGGGGGGGGGGGGTTCAATATTATTTCACTCATATCAAGCTGATAGTTAATCGGAGGTGCACTAAAGTCTTTTGAGAAGTTTTGTTGCAAAACTATGGTAGTATCAATTAATTTCATTACCATGATTGATATGGTAGTATAAATTAATTACCATAAATTAATTACCATTACCATGAATGTTGTAAATTATAATGTTCGGCTACACTGATTTTGAAGTTCTATATTTTGATCTTTTAACAAATGCTAAGTTTTATAAAGTTATCATACTATAATGGCTTGCCACGGATTGTGCCCATTAACCCATTTTTGTATCAGAAATCTCTAACGGGTTATTAGCAAACAGTGCAGGCCCAGATCAGATGCCATGTTCTGCAGCATCTGATCAGATCCCACACTGTTTGCAAAAAGTTCAGCCGTTTTCGAAATAAATTTTGAAGAACCCCTAAAATTTGAAATGGACTCATGCTATATATAAAGTGGAAGATTTCATTCAGTACTAAATGGGTTAAAGCATGAATATATGGAAGACAATAGCTGTCCGGTTTGTTACCCTTTTACCTACTAGTTTCTTAAGTGGTTGTAATTAACGCCATTATAAACCCCACTTATTCCGTGATTTGGGTACTCCTGAGATACACTTATTAGAACCACCTTGGTCTAATGAACACACACATTCTATGCTTGCAGCCGAAATGAGAAGAATGTCACCAATAAAACGGAAAATGTCAGTTTTAAGATTGTGGAAGAAACATTACAATAACACACAAATGCGACAAAGTGCATTTTTTTACATCTCCAAAATGGCTACTTTTTTGATGAAAATCTTTGATATTTTTATTATTTATACTCCAAACATAGGTTGCTGCCTCATTGAGGTGGTTGTAACTAGTACCCATGACCTACTTCTTGGAGCAGTAATAAGAAAGATAATGTATGCTCCTGTAAACCCTAGTTTTCTCTATAAGGTGTTTTTATGAATAAATAAATAAATAAAAGATATAAACAACAAAATAAAATAAATAATAAAAATAACCATTATTGACTAATTAAACAAATGCATATTTATGGGTCCTGTGTGAGTACTGCAATGGAAGGTCACGTTTTTTTGTTTTTTGTTTTTTTTCACTTTTCAGCTCAACTTAAGAAAATTAATAATAAATTAGGCCCTAATTAACAGTCAAAATAAAAAGAAAAAAAAAGGCTTCTGAAAGATCTAACAACACATTTAAAAAATGAAGACTTTCAATTATTTACAAAATTTCAACCTAACCATAGGCTTACAGCCATTGGTTATAATATGTAACTTTGCCCCACCTACAATAGGATAAGCCCCACCTACAAATAACCATTAAACTGCCAATCACAACCATTACAATTTCAAGCCTATTTCTTTACTTCTCAAAGAAAATCTTGTTTTGCATTTTTCATATACGAGTCCTATGGAAATGTTGTTCTCGGAAAACAAACAAAAGAAAAAATTGTGAATGCCTAGCTCTTAATGTAATACTTTAAAAAAAGCAGTTTAAAAAAAAAATAAATAAAAAAAATGGCATTACCGGTAAGTAATAAAATGACTGATAGAATAGGAATAAAACCACTAGGAAAAGATAATTTGGCCAAATTGTCCTACAAAAAAATAAATAAATAAATAAATAAAATTAATAAATAACTGTTTTGTTTTTGTTTCCTAGTAGAGAAATTTCCGTGAGAACTGAACGTACTTTTTTTAAAAAGAGTAACACAATGCCTAATATATATTTCAGTTATTTATATGTGAAGAATATCACATATTTTCCTTTAATTTATTTATTTTTTTCCCGCTTATCCCGCTGAACAAGACAATCCCTACATTTGCAAACAGTTTAGCTCCAGATAAGCCATCCGATCAGGATCTTCACTGTCCATCATGCAGTTTGTGAATTTAATAGATAGCTTATATTAATTACATGTATATTATGCCCATTTGTTGCAGGAGATGATTAATATACGCAACTTTGCTTGTTTTCAAATCCTGATGATCTTTCTTTATGTTACATTCTTGTTATATATCTGTAATTGAAAAGAAGTGAATAAATATTGTTTAAACTAAAATAAGTACATGTATATTGAAAGTAGGGAAATTCTAATTTTAAGTGAACATTTTTAAAAAAATAACAAGATGCCATCTGACCAGGATCTTCAATGTTCATCATACAGTTTGTGAATTTAACAGATAGCTTATATTAACCCTTTTAGTACCAAATGGAATCTTCCTCCTTATATATACCAGGAGTCCACTTCAAAATTTAGGGGTGTCAGGTTGTGTTTTCAACAAAATTTATTTGGAAAATGACTGAACTTTCAGCAAACAGTGGAGGCCCTGATCAGACGCCACATTCTGCGGCATCTGATCTGGGCCGGCACTGTTTGCCAGGGTACCCATTTTCGGTTTTCTGGTACTAAATGGGTTAAGTACATGTATATTGAAAGTAGAGAAATTCTTATTTTAAGTGAACATTTTTAAAAGAGTAACAAGATGCCATCTGATCAGGATCTTCACTGTTCATCATGCAGTTTGTGAATTTAACAGATAGCTTATATTAAGTATATAGAAATACTTACTGTAGAGAAATTCTATTTCAAGTGAACATAATTAAAAAAGTAGCAAGAAGTCGTCTGATCAGGCTCTCCACTGTTCATCATGCTGTTTGTGAATTAAAAAAAAAAAAAAAAAAAAAAAAAAAAAAACAAGTATATAGAAAGCAGAGAAATTCTAATTTCAACTAAACATGTTTATCAGAGTAACAAGATGCCAAAAATATATTTCATAAAATTCTGTGGTGAAAAATTTCTTGAGCATAATAACAAGTCTTTCATTTTATTTTATTTTTATTTTTTTCTCTATATTTGCCCAGGAGGTGATATACCATACCAGTAGGTGTCATTTTCAATAAACAGTAATTATCTTCAATTATCATAGCCATTATATGTCTGATTAAAGCACTGGTCCTCCTGTATTTGGTCCTCAAATTATACCCCTGGTCCTCTAGAGGACTTGGTCCTCAGTCCTCAGGTCCTCCAGTAAAAGTCCTCAAATTATACCTTCCCTAATCAAAGAACCACAGACAGTTTTCAGTTTCTGGCAAAGACGTAAACTGACCGGCTGAAAACTGACATAAAAAGTCTTGACTGGGCCATTATACTCTAGTAAAAAAAAAAAAAAAATAAAACTCTTATATGTGTTTAACCTTTTTAAACAGTTTTCTCAGACAGGCTTACTGTTGTAGGTGACAAGTTACCAGTTGTGATTCAGTTACAAAACAGAACTTGTGTCCAGTTATGTAGAGATGGGACTTTGTCTGCCTCATGCCAACTTAATATAGTCATGTAGATCAACGATGTAAAAGGCCAGGCGCCCGTTTCACTAAATTTCGTAATTTTACGAATTTCGTAGACTTCGTTGCCACGTTAAATCGATTTAAGCCCCCCAGTGGAAATCTTTCCACTGACCGTTCCAAGGCGGTTCTTCTGTGGCGGTTTATTTATGTTGTTGTTTGTTACTTACTGTGTGTATCATTTGTGTCTTTTTATTTTGGATGGCCATATGGCCATTTTGTGGGAAAGTAACTGTCCTTATGGCCTTCCTTTGTTTAGGTTTCCATTATGGTCTGGTCGCTTAATGTTTGTGTTTCCTTCCCTTTGGTGTCTTTGATGGGTGGAGTAAGTTAATTGTATCGATTCCTGATCTTTGTTTTACTTCTACTTTTTAAGAATTCGACTTATGAAGTTCGTAAGAAAACCACGGTTGCGTTTCACTAAAGTGACCTTAAGTTTGGAACTTACGAATTTCGTAGCTACGAATTCGTAGCTATTCTCTAGTGCGGAAGATAGATACAACCATAGATACGTAAACATCCGGTTTTAAATCCGACGCTGTAGAAAGCATCTGTAAACAAAACAGACGACACATTTATTTAACAAAGCCCCATTTTAAACCACAACATTTATTTAAACAACAAAAAGAAGAACAAAAACAACAACAGAGATGGAGAAGAGGAAAATTGAGAACTGGAGTTTAGCATAATAATAATTCTTTCTTATGAATGTTTTCATTGCTCTTAAAGGAACTCATTTTTGATTTTTATTTAGAGGAGAAGAAACAACTTGTAGAAGGATACTTCTGCAATGTCAGGGTGCTCGATGGGAAATTCTCATCCAGTCTCACTGCGATCGATAAAACTGCTGCCTGGGAGAGAGTGGCGGAGTTGCAAGTTTGCAAACTGTGATATCTATCTATCTATCCGAATGACTGTGCACTCGTTCACATCATCCCTGCAAGATGCCAGTTGAGCTTGTTCCGACACCGAAATGTTATCGCCTCTGCAGGTTATCGAAGCCGGGACCTATGTCATCAGAGGCCAGAGCACTAACCATTTAGCTATCACGCTCCTCACGTTTTTCAGTTTTGACAGTTATGATTCTGTCTACAAACATACACGTAAATGTCAGAATAAAAATGAAAAAGAGAATACAGTAAAAGTCCTATATTAAGACCACTTTTGAACTGTCCAGAAGGTGGTCTCTGACCAGAGGACATTGTAGACAGAAAACACGAAGAAAATTTAAGTGTACCCTTCAATATAAGCTTTTTATAGCAGAATAAGTTCTAATTATAGGTGGTCTTAATAGCGGAATTTCACTGTATATTCATCCAAGAGCCCTATCTTAAGTATTGGATAGGGCTACCTCATAGACTGATATCAGTCGTATTATGCTACCAAATAGGGATTATATCTATAAGGCATTTTATCGCTGCCTAAAGTATTGATTATATGGCCACGTGACAGCTTTCTTTTATGAGCACATGGCCAGGCCCATTAGCATATCGGCATAGTGTTCTCTGAGTGACAATCACAAAATGGCTGAGAATCGGATTAAACTCCTCTATCAAGATAATTCCACACACTATTGACGATGCATTTATAATGAGGTTTACGTCATGTTGACAACGGAAATGACGCTTGTGTGCAAATAACAGTATATCGCTATTAGTATAGCTACAGTGTACAGCCATAAAATCGTTCTAATGAGAATCATATTTACTTTCGTGGTGGCGTCAACAGAGTGGCTTCTCGCACACAATGGTGAAATGTCATGTTCAATCTCTTGGATGATATCCTCCAAACCAACCCTAGGAAACCGGTACCGCTCTTTCAACTCTACGTCAGAGAGAAACAGGAGAGGGTTGTTTCGCTCTCTAACAACACGGGGCCGTCGATTTCTTCGATCATTTTGTTGCATATGGTAGAAAAACCCAAGACACTTACGAAATTCGTAAAGTTACGCAAAAACTTACGAATTTCTTAAGAAATTCTTATGAAAAAAAACGTTAGTAAAACGCAAAATTTGAGTTACGAATTCGTAAGATCGAACTTATCGGAGTCTAACTGTTGGTTTTCTTTTGCTCCAGCATTTCAGTGCTTTCTTGCTGTCGAGTCCTCAGCGTTGTCTCACCTCTGTGGTTCTTTATTTTTTTGTGTTCACGGAGATGTTGCACTGATGAGTTAGGAGGCCTTCATGCGGACTGAACAAATAATTTGTCTAAATCGCGACGGAAGTAAGGGCGAGGATTGTGGCCACGTAAAATCGATTTAAGCCCCCCAGTGGAAATCATTCCGCTGACCATTCCAAGGCGGTTCTTCTGTGGCGGTTTATTTATGGTGTTGTTTGTTACTTACTGTGTGTATCACTTGTGTCTTTTTATTTTGGATGGCCATATGGCCATTTTGTGGGAAAGTAACTGTCCTTATGACCTTCCTTTGTTTAGGTTTCCATAATGGTCTGGTCGCTTAATGTTTGTGTTTCTTTCCCTTTGGTGTCTTTGATGGGTGGAGTAAGTTAATTGTATCGATTCCTGATCTTTGTTTTACTTCTACTTACTTTACGAAAATCTTAAGACTTACGAAGTTTAGTGAAACGGCCACCTGATCTTTGTCATCAGGTACCACTTTCTTGACCTGTCGCAACCAGACACCGTCGTGATATGACTGAAAAATTGTTGAAAGCGACGTTAAACCCGAATTCACACACACACACACCACTTTCTTGATCAGTTGTTTGTCATTTGATTAAATGTTACTGACCTCAGAAGCTGTGTCCATTACCATCACACATGTATCATTAATTTTGAGACAATAGGCAAGATATCTCTGTGAGGTCAGAGTAATGGTTACCAATACAATCACGACTGCAATCACATGAATGGTTTGGCAAATGGAGTCAACATATATCAGATATCACAATTCTTGATTTTTTGGGTCAGACAAGACTTCAATACCGCTAATAAGGAACTTTCATCCGAAACTTTAAAGGCTCTCAATTACGTTCTTATTAAGTGGGGGCTATATTGGATTTGCTTTGTCCTGTTATTCCGTAATTATGTTATTCATGATAACTAAAGAACCATAACTCTGGATTGCCTAATGTTGCCGTTATTGCCCTTTGAACATTGTAAGATGGCAACTGTAATTCCGTTATTCATTATAAATCAAAAACCGTTTGAGGTATTTTCATGAAACTTCACACAAATGTAAAGGACTATGAGTGTTCAGAGCGCATGAACCATAACTGATTTGCCTACTTTTGGAGTTATTGCCCTTTGAAAAATTGAAAAATGGCAATTTTTGAATTATTACATGTCTTCACATAATGTCATATGGTAGAAGTATTCCAAAGCACTTTTGTATATTACGCAAAAACTGAATCATTAGCTTAGCTAAGTGCCACTATGTACTAGAATTAGTGCATTAAAGTGAAAATAACTGTATTTAAAATGGAATCTGGAAAGTACAATTGCACGTAACGTTTTACAATCAGGAATTTGGTTTTAGGACTACACTAACATGTTGTTAAACAAAATTTAAGAACATAAAACCATCAATATACTTATCCAATTAACAATTACGAACACTTGTCCCCTGATTATGTTTCTTTATTTTTCTATTACAGGTGCATCACGGTGAAATTCACCTACAGCTTTATTTAAGAGGAACCTGTCACCTGTCTAGCTCATCTATCACAACTACAGTCAGTGTTAGATAAATGGTTTTATGGATTTTGTACATGTGACTTCCTACCTTTATTCAAAGTGTGATCTACGTTTTGGAATTCCTGAACTATGAAAAACATACATAAAGTAGAAGTAAAACAAAGATCAGGAATTGATACAATTAACTTACTCCATCCATAAAAGACACCAAAGGGAAAGAAATACAAACATTTAGCGACCAGACCATAATGGAAACCTAAACAAAGGAAGGCCATATGGACAGTTACTTTCCCACAAAATGGCCATATGGCCATCCAAAATTAAAAGACACAAGTGATACACACAGTAAGTAACAAACAACAACATAAATAAATCGCCACAGAAGAGCCGCCTTGGAACGGTCAGTGGAAGATTTCCACTGGGGGGCTTAAATCGATTTTACGTGGCCACAATCCTCGCCCTTACTTCCGTCGCGATTTAGACAAATAATTTGTTCAGTCTGCATGAAGGCCTCCTAACTCATCAGTGCAACATCTCCGTGAACACAGAAATCAAAGAACCACAGAGGTGAGACAACGGTGAGGACTCGACAGCAAGAAACCACTGAAATGCTGGAGCAAAAGAAAACCAACAGTTAGACTCCGATGAGCCCGACCAGAGACAGAGCATCAGGCACCAACCAACATTATCTCTTTAATTTTCAATAAGCCTTTACGTTGGAGCCGTCATAGAATCTGAGGCCTGACCCACCGGCGTGCAATTAAAGAGGGAAGCAAAGTCGCCAACCGTGATTGGGTTAACTACCATGCATGCAGTCTGTCGTATAATATCCATGTTGTACCCAATCTTTTTATATCGAAGAATGATTTTACGAAATTGGGTGCTGAAGTCATTGCGGTTATATATTTTTCTGAATTTATATACTAAGTCACCATAAAATTCGGGTTCCGATAGACCTTGTTGCAGTAGAGATTTAAGTCCAATATTGAATTTTGAAATTAAATCAGAATGGCGTCTATAAAATTTTGAAAAGGCTTTGCGTAGTTTATGGTACCGATAACCCTGATTAAGGAGTTTAGCCGTTAATAAATTATTACGAGTGTTGAAGTCAGTTACATGACTACACACTCTAGCAAATCGAATTAATTGCGAAATATAAACGCCATAGGATGGCGCACGAGGAACATCACCATCCAAAAAAGGAAAATTTACAATCTCAAAATCAAAGTCATCGCGTTTATCATAAATTTTGCACGAAACAAATCCATCTACAATAGATAGATGTAAATCCAAAAACGGGGCCTCGGTATCAGAAGAATTTGCTTTATTTAACTGAAGTTCTAGGGGGTAAATCTGACTGATCAAACCATCAAAATAGGTATTATCAATATTTAATAAATCATCTAAATATCTAGAAGTAGAGCTAAAAGCTTCAATAATTTCAGATTGATTATCAATGGAAAGCGACAAAATGAAGTCTCTTTCATAACAATACAAGAACAGATCAGCCACAAGAGGTGCGCAATTAGTTACATAATTGAAGGCCCAGTAGAAGATCCTGTGCTCTTTATTTTCAAACAAGTATATTTTTAACACGGGAAAAAACGCACAAAATAACCAGGATTTGTTTAAATGCAATGTTCTGTAGAGACAATTTTTAAAATATGATAAAGATAAATATGAGCCAACTAAAATTAACAAGTGTGTTACAACACAGTTATCTGTGTATATCGTAATAAAAATTAAAATGACTTTTGAAATTCTATAGCAGTACAATCTGTAAGTGTAAAAATAGATTCTTACAGTGGTGGACATGCAAACATAATCTTGTATATTTTGATGAGACTTTAAGTTCACCTGTCACGTAGTGACAATGTGAGCTTTTGTGATCACATTCTGTTTGTCATCTGTCCATGCGTCTGTAGGTAATTTCTTCAAAGACTTTTCCTCCTAAACCATTGATTGGAATTTAATCCAAACTTCACAGGAATGATCCTTAGATGGTCGGTCCTGTTTCAGAAGTGCTCAAATACTTCCAGTCCATTGTACAACTACTTCACAGGAGCCAAAATTGGACTTTTTAATTGAAACTAAAACAAATCATTTCTGAAACCGCAAGAGCCATAGCGGACCTATTTAAAGATTGTTCAAATTATAGCATAGAAAAGGCCTGCTCAGGGCTGTGTGTTTTGAGAATTATGTAGGGAAAATCTTTAAAAATAAGTATAATAAGGCAGTTTTCACTTATAAAGCGCTTAATGATCTAACTCCATCTTATATAACTGATCTACTTAAACCAACTGCGGAATCATGTACTAGACGTTTAAGATCATCTGAAAGTAATTGTTTAACTGTTCCTCGATCCAGGACTGCATTATATGATGGCTCATTTTCTTGCTCGGCTTCGAAACTCTGGAACTCTTTACCTGATCTTGTTAAAATGGCCCCATCTTTAAATGTTTTTAAAAGAACTGTAAAAGAACATATTAACTCATAAATATTGTTTTAACTTCGAGTGGCATATGTACTCGTCGTTTTGCTTTTAAAGATTTTATACGCCCGTAAAGGTTGTAGTTTACCCAAACTTTTTACAGTATTGGTTTGGTAAGTGACAAGGCAAAATAAATGGAGTAGACGTGTACTCTGCTAAAGAAGTAATATATCATCTACATTCATCCATACCATTCTTTTAAGCATTATTCTTAGATTCTTAGCAATGACTGACATTATTATCTTATCAGATTACAAGCCATTATTCGCATACATTATCTTAAAGCCATTGATTATAAAATTGTTTTAAGGAAAATGTTTTTAGAAATCACATTTTATTAAGGCATTTACATGTATTTGTGCAAATAAGCACTCCTGTCTGGAATATGTAGCCGTCTTAAACTTTGTATGTCTGTGATAAAGGAAATGTCTTAAACAATGAACATAAGTCTGTGATAAAGGAAACGAAGTGATTGTGTGACCTGTGAGCATCCACAATTACAGAACAATTTTATATTGCATGTAGTTATGTAAATATGTTTTGTATGTTGTACGTTGTATTATATGTTGTAGAGGGCCAAATGGTAGAATGGCAAGTCCTTTGCTAAATGTGTAACCCTCTTGAAAAATCGTATAAAAAATCTTCTTGTCTGAAACTAGAAGGCTCAGGTCTTCAATATTTGGTATGAAGCTTTGTCATGTGGACCTCTATCAAGATTGTTTAAATTATAGATCCGGCGCCAAAAGTGCCTGTGGCCCACTGGCCATGTGTGCCCGTAAAATGTCTCCCCGTCCTTCATCTGTGTTGATTACATTTTCTTTTCCTTTGCGATCATTAAGCCCATTCTGGTTATTTCATTGAAAATCAAATACTGCTTAAGCCACTTAATAGCATTGGGCTGAATAGGCCTAATTATGAATAATTAAATATTTTTAAAATCTAGAAGTGGGATCAAAATTCCAAAAGAAATAAGAAAAAATAACACACATTGATGAAGAACAAGAAAACCATTTACATACTTCACACAATGTCATTCCCTTAATGCCGGCTGTTGTGAACTAATTTATGTTCCATAAAAGAAGTAATGCGTAAAGTTTACAAGTGATACATTTAAAGTGAAAATTCCACTTTTAAGAGTACCGAAAATAAAGACAATATCTGCTGATGAATGCTAAATAGAAGGCTCCCCAGTGTTCCCTCTAGAACAACACGTTTGGTACTGATTAAAAGTAGTGCTTAAGACCACTTCTGAACAGTAACAAGGGTGGTCTTAATGTAGGAATGTAATGTAATTGATTATAAGAATCTTATATGGGTGCGAGGGGTGGATTGAAAAATCCGTCCCGAGGGACACCGTCCGGCATCACGAGGCTTGCCGAGTGATGCCGGACAGTTATCCCGAAGAACGGATTTTTCTATCCACCCCTCACACCCATATTGGATTCTTTTTCTTGCATACCTTCCATTTCTATTGCGAATTTTAATGCTGCTGTCTCTTCGGTTACCGACGTCTGCCATTTTGTGATGACACAACAGGAATGTTTAGTGACGTCACGCATGACGACGCCGCGCATGAGATGGTAATCAACCAGTGCATTTATCAAACACGCGATTATATTCGATTTGGGGTCGGAACACCAGGGTCAGAACATTAAGTTCTATCCCAAGGTAAAATCACGGATTTCCTTGTCTGGTGTGCAAGAATGCATCATCTTCTACTATAAAGACAAACATTACACTGTACTTGTCATGCCATAATCACTCTGTCCTGCACCAACCGCCGTAGTCATTGTAGACCCTCTATCGCATCTTGTAATTATAGTGTACGATTCGGTGTCGCGACAAAGGCAATACCTTAATTACATATTAGAATGTTATATTTTGTACATTGTATTTCTACCATAAAATCACGTCATATTTTGGAAAGTCTATGGGAAAATATACGTCAGTCGGTATATTTACGTCACTAAACAGATATCGTAGGCCTATCTACTCGATATAAGGGCGTATTTGTTGTAGCGAACAAGTTTTCGGAACTAGTCATTTTTATCAACGAAAACAGTTGCATCTGGTTTTGGTTTTTCAGTTTTTGAGGCTGAACTTGAAACTATTTTGCAAAACCATGTTTAAACCAAATCATCTGTCACAGGGTAGTAAAAAGAACATGGCTCGACCAAGACTCGAACCCAGGGCCTTTCGCATACCGTGCGAACACTTTACCGACTGAGCTACCGAGCCACACGGTCGACCTGTTACATTTCCCCCCTGCCTAATGAGATTCGTCCCGAAGCTTTAAGTCCTTCTCAGTCCGGCTGCGAGACTTATTTTCATATTTTTAGGCCCTCGACGCGGTGCTGGACCCACACTGGCCACCAAATGTCACAGGGTAGGAAAAAGAACATGGCTTGACCGGGACTCGAACCCAGGGCCTTTCGCATACCGTGCGAACACTCTACCGACTGAGGTACCGAGCCACGCGGTCGACCTGTTACACATCAAAACTGCTGTTTAGGGTGGTTAAAGTAGAAGTAAAACAAAGATCAGGAATTGATATATGTTGACTTGACTACTACGATAAAATGTTTAGAAAATTCTAAAAGAGATACTTCTGTAAGTGATTTAGATCATTGTAGAGCTATCATAAAAGCTATGTTGGACGTTGCTCAATATGAACTGTCAGCTAAAATGCGACTCTTAGAGTATAAATCTGCATTATATTTAAGAATAAACGAGTATCGTTTAAAGAACAAGAAAGAGAATCAGAAAACTTATAGAATTATGAAAGCAATAGCTAACAAAACCATAGACGCCGTTTCTAAAGCGAGTTTATTACACGCTCAGGCAGAAAAACAAAGAATCGAAAATAAACACGCTAGATTAACCGCTCCAAAAGTGAATGCAGAAGTACAAAGTGGAATAATGGAACAACACGAAAAGACGGCTAAACACGAATATAATATCAAACATTGGTTACAAAAAGATGAAAAACCCAATGCGAAGTCATGGAAATGGATTTTGAAGAAATATAATTTGAATAAGATCACAGATGGCAAAGGAGAGATTCCATTATTCTGTCTGTCTACTCCTTTTGAATGAAAGAGTTAAAAAAAGAAAAAAAACATAATGAATTTTATCTTCTCTTCATTCTAGTGATGGAATACAAACTGATAACGAGAAATACCCTAACATTTGACACCGCCTTAAACTGATAGTCTTAGCAACTATTTAATAAAATGTTTATTGATTTAGTTATGTTATTATTATTGATAAAAATAGTTTGTTATATTAAATGATATAAAATACCAGTAGTTATTTTTTTTCTATTTTGCTGAAAAAAAAAAAAATTCACGATGTCGGGTTCTAATATACCCTTCCCCATATGTTCAACTAAAACAAAGAAAATTATATCGAATTTTGATCAAAGTAAATTGGGGAGTAATCAATGTGTAGCCATTTCTTACACCGCTATAGCGGTGTCATGGATGAGATTAAATACGGCAAACAATTGGGTAGAAATAGATTTAGATTACGTTATATCTTTAGGTAATCAGAATTATAAATTTATCATCGCCGAACGTAACCTGCTTGAACAATATCCCATGTTGAAAAATGATGATGTTGATCGATTGTTTATTCCTATTTCGGACGATTCAGAACAATTTATGGAAGTTGAAGTAGAAAAATTTTTCGGCGACATCTCTTATGATACCATAGAAAAATTATCGACAGAACTTGAACAGAAAGTCAATTTCGAAAAAAGGAGCGATATAATGACTACTTTGCACATGTACGTATGGATTGAATCGTTGTTATTGAATGAAAAAGTTATGGGAGTAGTAATTATATATCGAATGTATGCCTTCTCGGTTATAAAATGTGGACAAGAATGGTATTTTTGTGATTCTCACGCCAACACAAATCCAAATGGTACTGATGCGGATAGTGTGTCCTATAAAATGGGAGGCATGTTACTCCAAGTTGCCAATTGCGCCGATATAGTGAGAGTGCTTCTACTAAAACTAGGCTTTCCCGAAAACGGCGTAGAGGTTATGGGAGTATCTTACCAATTTAAAAATGAAGAATTAAGACATCGGACAAACCTTCGATTACAATCGATTAACACGACGTTCAATAAAGATCCAAATTGTGATTATGATATAGTCGATGTTATTTTACAATATATATATTCACGAGACACATTATATTCACAAATTATCAAAGGATACAAAAAAATGTAAATGTGTATCAAGGATGGAAAAAATTTAAGCTAAAAGCAATAACTGATAATAATCCCATTATCATATCAGACGACGATTATGACGATGAAAAAACAACTACGTCGATAAAATCTACTATCTCATCGTCGTCTGAACAGAAGAAAAAAAAAAACAAATCAGATACATCCCCTTCTCCCGAAGTAAATCCCATTCAATATACATATAGCGCAGATGATATATGCGAAATTAGAAAACTATTTTGCGGAATGATCCCAATTAATACAGGAAAAAGTTCGACCGAAAGACAAGAAGAAAGATATGTGTTAACTGAAGACGTTATCAATAGAATGAAAGAATTTAACATATCAGATAAATACAAAATAATAACAAATCCCCAATTATTCATTCCTAACATAAAAAAAGTT
Source organism: Lucinisca nassula (assembly GCA_963580285.1). Lineage (NCBI taxonomy): Eukaryota > Metazoa > Mollusca > Bivalvia > Lucinida > Lucinidae > Lucinisca > Lucinisca nassula. Next base: position 47,335,936 of record OY757025.1, on the reverse strand, counting down.
TATGAACAATTATTTCCTGATCACTACGTTATATCTTGGTGGACAAGTAAAATTAAACCCATCGAAGATCCTGTACCTTTTATGGGTCCTTTGATAAACTTTATCAATTCGCCGATAGTTAAAAACATGGTAGAGAATAAAGATATGGAGTATGATATTATAGTAGACAACGTGCGAGATAAAACTACAATGAAAAATATGATGAGAAAAACAAGGAATGCGAGCATTCCCGCAATTCATGTCGTAACAGTAGACGATAAACCTTTATTTATTCCGAAAAATAAAGTGGTTCACAATGATTTAATCGAAGAACACCCATGGATAATAGTTGCTTTAACGTCTAATATGGATGATGTGCGCTCTTATTGGTTTGGATCAGAATCGTCGTATAATGGAGAGGACTTAATGATTCCTCCTTCAGATTTACCATCTGAAAAAATGGAGCAAAACTGGATGCGCTTTAAATCTAAAATGAATAAAACGCACTTAACCATTCAAGCCAATAAATCTCCATTGCGGGTACCCAATTCAAAACAATCTAACAAAATTGAAAAAGAAAGAACGCTTCAAAAAAAAAAAAAAAAACGAAAGAACAAAACAACTTTTAGAAGACATTCAATTACAACAACAAAAAATAATAAAAACTAAACTCACGAATGAAAAAGAAGAAATAAAATCCCAACAACTAAAAGAAATTAACGAAAAAAAAGATGATGAAAAACATAAACGACTTTTGCATGAAAGCGAATTAAAACAACAACAACTAATGGAAGCCGAACCCCCGAATAAAAAAGAAATGAAATCGGAACCAACAGAATTAAAAACTAACAATGAACCAATAAAAACAGATTTTGAAATTAATGAGAAAATTAAATCGCAACTAACAGAAACCTCATTGGAACCAATGGAAATGTTAACGAATAATGAAAAAGACGAAGATGGCGATTTGAATATTGTAAGACTCGAAAGTCTCTCTTCTCCCGAAAATATGGATTCTGTTAATGACATTATACGACAAACACCTAAAAGCGATTTTGAACAAACAACTCCACCCTTTCTTCCTTTAATCGGAGAAGAAGAAAGTGGTGGAAAAACTGAAAATGTTAACATGGTTACAAAATCGCCAATTATTAATTTACCCAAATCAGTTAGTTCTCTTAATGAAGTTAAACATTTTAATCTCGATATAAAATGTTCTCTCGGATTTGGGGACACTCTTGATGTTGACAATGTTTTCGACTATGATGACGATGACTTTCCGTCGTCATTAAACGTTTCCCCTAAACTTTCAACACCGCATCAACCCGAAACACAAAATAAAAAAGAAGATATAGAAGAGAAAATAATAAAACGAGAACTAGAAAAACATATAAAGGAACAAGAAAAGGTACTAGAGAACGAAAAAAAACAACAAAAACTTATAGAAGAGAAAATTCAACAAGACCGAGAACAAGAACGGCAAAAATATCAATTAGAACTAGACAAATACTATCAAGAAATTCAACAAATGGAAGAACAGCAATTAGAACGAGAAAGACTAGAACAACTACGTAAAGAACAAGAAGAAAAAATACAGCGACAAGAGAAAGAAAGTAAACAAAAAAAAAATAGATAAAGAACGACGAAAAAAAGATGAAGAAGAATACCAACGAAAAGAAATAGAAGAACGGGAAAAAAAACGAAAAGAAATGCAAAAATCAATTCAAGACCAATTTTCAAAACCACCGCAACAAAATGAAGTTATCGATTTAATTGTAAACACTTATGAATATGATAATGATAGAAAAACTCAAATAAAAATCAAAAATGAATTCCTTTAAGAGCAATGAAAACATTCATAAGAAAGAAGATGGGTCATACTACGTAGTTTCGGCTAATAAAGCCTCATCAGTGACCCTGTAATGATCTGGCAAAGAAAGCCAGAGGAAACATACTGCAATTTTGCGAATTTCGAATAGGTAGTCGATTCAAAGACTGATATAAATCAAAATGGGGTCCAAATAAGACGAATTGGAGAAATATGTGAGTGATGTCAACACTAATATATTGCCTTTAAAGTCAGAATTTACATCAATTGGTAGTGAACAGAGTTTCTTAACGACGACGACGCATCAACAACAGAATGAATTAATGGAAGATAATGAATACGACGATATAAATCAGATAACAAAAGAAGTAATACAATCTCTTGAAAAGTATACAACACTTAAAAAACAAATACCAATTAAAAAAAAAGACTTAAACCAGAACTCCCTAAAATTAGAAGAAGAACAAAATATAAAAAGAGTAGGTTACAGGATATAACTAATTACTCTACTATGATAAAACTAGCTACCTTTCTAAAAAATAAACGTCAAGTGACAACGTCCGATCAAAACATTCCCGTAACCATCAATCAGCGAAATTTAAAAGTAGATGTTGAAAATCAACCAATAAGTACGATACCAGATTCATCAAAAATACGGTTCCTATCGAATACTAAATTGGAAACTCAACCATTACCTCCTTCTTCTCCCAAATTATCACCAAAAATGTCGTTTACATCAACTACTAAATTTGAAAACCAATCATCATCACTTCCTCCTTCTCCCGAAGTTACGACTTCTAATGAACTCATAATTCTCAAATCTAGAACTCAGAAACCCGTAATTGACTCCCGAAGTTACGACTTCTAATGAACTCATAATTCTCAAATCTAGAACTCAGAAACCCGTAATTGAACAAACATCTCTCCAACCAAAATCGCCGTCACCACCACTGTCACCGTCGACATCAAAACCAAAAACAAGTTCGAAACCAATCAGTGAAGAAACAAATTTTTTTGATGATTCTTATAAATCAAAGATAAATAAATATCAGATAACGTCACCAATAATAATAAGTGATGATGAAGAGTCATTTCATGATGGAAATGATGAAATTAAAGTAATAACGAGAGCTAGTACGAGAAATAATCGAAAATGTGAAACTAAATCCGATAGGAAATCTTCGTCGTCAGATGAAACGAAAAAAAATAAGCAAGTTAAGAAGGAGAAAAAAGAAATAGACGTGGAAATCACAGGAATGGTTACGAGATAAATGACGAAGAATTTAAATTCCGCTATCGACAATAAAATAATGGGGGGGGGGGGGGGAAAGCGACTAAAATCCATATCAAAAAAAAAAAATATTACCAAAATAGCTACAAGAACAAGTTCAAGATTAGCGGCAAAACAGTCCTCCTCTCTTTCAACTTTAAAATCTAATGTATCATCATTAAAAAAGGCGAGAAATTGGGATGAATTATATGGAAAAGAAGAAATCATACAAACAGACGAAGAAAACCATGAAGACGAAAAAGACCAGGAAAAGCCGCAATCAAACCTTAATTCTTCTATACATGAAAACAAAAAAAGGTCGACAACCAAAACTTAACTCTCGAATACATATAAACCTGGAAAATGGTAGAAAAAGTCGCAGACAACAAGATTTATTTCCAGAATTAGAAAATGATGATAAAAATAATAATGGTGACCAAGAACCTCTAGTGTCAAATGATAAAGGCGACGACGATCAAGAAGTTAACGAAGCAAAAGAAGAAGATTTTAGTAAACGTAGTAGTGATGTAAACATCGACGTTAACTACAAAGAAGATTCAAATAGACGTAATAGTAGTAGCAGTAGTAATAATAGTAGTAGTATTATTAGGAGTAATAAAAAAGTCAAAAAAGAAGAAGTGGATACAAGTGAAGATAGTGAAGATAACCGAGATTCTCGAGATCAAACAAAATTAGAAGTACCAACTAATGCGATTAATAACGATCGAAAAGATAAAAAAGAAGAAAGATCTGATAAAAATGCCCCGGGAACTTCATATAATAACAATTTTCATTATGATGAAAATGTAATTAATTGGGAGTATAAATTAAGTGATAGTTCCAGCGAAGAAGAAGTTAATCATGTTCCATTAAATAAACCATTGATACTAAATAAAAGTAAAACAGAGAAGATAAAGAAAAAATCTTCTTCTTCTCCTTATTCTTCCAAATGCGATCGACAAACGCCAACAAAAAAAAAGTATAGAAAAAAAGGTTATTTTGGTAATGAATTATCGCCACGAAAAAATGAAAAATCAACTTCCGATAACAATAAACGAACGATAACAGAAACATCTGATAAAAACTAAAAACCCCTTTTCATTTAAGAATAATGAAGACGACAATGATGAAGACGAAACCCATTCCATAAGAAATATGACTTTTCAAGAAATACGTGATAAATATAGTGGTGGTGGTGGCGATGGTGACAGTAATGATGATTGTGAAGACGATGACGACAGTGACCATTCTAATTCGTCTTTAACAACTGTCAATGAGGATGATATTCCATTTGACCCTCTTTTAAAAGAAGTTAAACTTAATATGTTAGCTATGGAAACAACACCATTAGTGAAAGGGGTGATGTGTGCTTCAAAATCTAAAGACGATAGCGATTTGGGTTTTCAAGAAAAATCTATGGCCATTATGGAACGTATGGGTAAATTAGAACGAGACAATAAATTACCTCTAGTCGACAGAGTGATGGATTATCAAAAATTAAATCATGCAATTAAAGAGAAAAAGATGGAACATCGTTTCAAAATGAAACAGTTACAAATGCAACAGGATCTTCAACTTAAATTGCAAACACTTAAATTTCATCACGATAAAACTGGCAATAGTCAATTTGATGATAGTGGTATCGGCGGAGATATTGATGTTTTGAACGATATGTACAATTCATCAACTGACATAAAAGATAGAGAGCGTATTTTAAAATTAATATCTACGCAGAGAAACGCCAAGTGGAGTAGTAGACATCACGAGTTGGAAACATTAAAAGTAATGTTTGCGGAATCTCGCGCTCAACAAATTAGAACAGAGGAAAGGTGTAAATTTGACAGTACTAATGCTAAAAAAATTCACTTCGTTTTTTCAGATGACACAGAAGGAACGGCTAACGAGTATTGTAATGCGAGCGATACAATTGAATTCTTTGATTTATGGAACTATCAAACTCCCTTAAACGTGGCTACTAATGAACATTTAAAAAACGATGTTAAACTTCGATTAGTCGAGTTGGATCAGTTAGGTAAGAAAGTGATAGTTAATCATAATCGATTTACGGATTATGTTAAGAGTTTAACTAAGAAGGTCGAAGAATATGAACAATCTGTAATAAGTATGAGAATTAAAATGTGTCAAGCGATGAACAGGAGTCAAATGTTTCTGTTTCAAATGAGCTCAAGGTTAGAATATACTTTCTATTCAATCGACGACAAATACTTTAATGACGAAGCTCTCAATTTAAATAACACATCGCCAATGACTCGATACGTTAATCACATATCTCATTCTGGTAGAATATATGTAGCCGATTTATGGGAGTTTTTTTATACCAGAAATTCTTTTCCCGCTTGTATGTTATATAGTAACGCTCCCGAACAGATGTCGTTGACAATTATGAATAAAGAACGATATTCTGCAAAACTTAAAGCTCCCATGACGTTTAACAAACGTCAAATGGCGAATTTTGTGGGTAAATTTTCTACGGGCGAATATAGTTTGACAGTTTCGCCTTCTTCAAGTTGGTTCGATTTTATACCCGTGAAACGCACTGTTACAATCGACATCGATGATGCTACTATATCCGTAGCGGGTTCAGTAGATACAGCTATTTTAGAAGGAGAGGAAAAGGACGCGAAAGTTAGTGTAGGGATAAAAGTAAATGAGAAATTATTTCCCTTAGATAGATTAAAATTATACGGAAATATACAGAATTCGAAACGATTATTACTTTTCAAAATTGATCAAATGAAAAATAATCTTACAAAAAGATTTAGATATTTTCGAACTCAATGGACTCAGGAATATTTAAATTTAATTTGGTTTTTGTATCAGAGTTTATCTTATATTTATTCCACTGGTAACAAAAATGAATTGATAGAATTTTCTTAACAGCTAAATACGATATTCAGCGAAGATTTTAGGATTTCTCAATTCCAATTTAATTCTTTCCTTTCAACTTTATGGAATTTAAATTTAGTTGTACGCGATTCTTATAAATCTATTCTCGCTTTCATATTAATTGGTGAGAGAGAGGAGTAAAAAAAAAAAAAATGATCACTGACAGAATATTTCAATTGTTAAAAATTCAACATTATATTTTACGAACAATTCACATTGCGTTTGGAGTTATATCAGCATGTCTTCCTTTGCTAGACACAATAAATGCTCGAGTGGCGATATACGCTGGTATACCTAGTTGGATAGACTGTGTTAATTTAGTTCACGAGAATATGAATCCTTATAAATACGACATCATCGAAACGGAAAGAATTCGACAATTTTGTACTGATATAAATGCGCCGGGAGTGATGTTTGTAACTAACATTAAATACATTACGTTAGAAAGTCAATGGTTTATTTTCACTTTCTTCATTTGGACGGGATTAGCTCATTGGTTTTATTCAACATTTTATGCCAATAAATATAGAGAATTATTGGATGAGGATAAATGTCTTCGACTGAGATGGTTTGAATACGGTGTTTCTGCTGGAATAATGATAGGGATAATCGCTTATTTGTCTGGAATACAAAATATGGCGGTGTTAGCGTTATTGTTTAAGTTATTCTATATACTGATTAGCTCTGCTTACTATAGCCCTCGCTTACCTAAGAGCGCTTTCATAATGGTGGGACTGCTACAATTATGGTTTTATATGGGTTTAGAGCTTTTCCTCCCACATTCGTCAAATTTAGATACCATTCCTTGGTTCGTCTATTTAATTTTTTTTGGAGAATTCATTTTATTTAACTCTTTTGCTGTGGTATTTTTTTTAGAAAGACGAAAGAAATTTAAACCTTTCGTGTAAGAAACTAGTTATAACGTTTTATCATTACTTAGTAAAGGATTATTGATGATAATTTTATCATCATCTTTTTTTTTTTGTGTCTAGTCGAACATAGAAAAACACAAAAAAAGGAGGAAAAGTGAAAGACTATAAACTTCTTTATTATGTTTTCATCTTTTATATAGATATAAATTAAAAACAAAAATTAAATGAAATGTTCTTGTTATTATTTCTCTCTTTTTATTCTAGATCCGGTAAATCAAACCATTCCTCTTCTTTTTTTGGAAGTGCTTGTCCCCAATATTCTAACAACTGTTCCCTATTAATTGTGACGTCTCTACTTTCTTTAGTTTCAACATCAAACACATGAAAGTGATAATTCATTGCTTTTTCTGTAATTACTTTTTTTTTTCTCGATATCTTTAGTTGATTTATGCGTAAATTGATCGTCGTCGCCAAACTCTTGTTGAAAATCCTCATTGCAAGGACAGACGCTATCTAATATAGAATGTGTTGGACATATTCTGGTATAAGTGGTCACTAAATCTTGGAAATTTGGTAGCCATATTTCACAGTTCCCTTCTACTAGTTTTTGTCGTTTTCTAAATGTTAAAAACAAATCATACGTTAAATATCTTCCATTGGCTCCAAGCATTTGTCTCATAAGATGAAAGGAAGGATATGTTTTTCTGCCAAATTTTATCCAACAGTTATCACATAATTGTTTAGGGGGTCCGCATGGATGATCCAATTTAAAGTGAGAATTAACTTCGTCTTCATCGAGGTGACCACAGTTGTTACAGAAAACATAACACGCCGCATGACAAATTAAACAAAAATTGAACATTTTCCTTTTTTTTTCTTTCTTTAAAAATTTTAGAAATGATAGTGTATGACAATTAAGATAAAAAATATCTTATTATATAATGTTTTTTATTACTTTTAACAATTTGATTAAATCTTTATTGCGAATAAGAAACGTAAAAGTCTCTATCCATGATTATTTCTGTTTTCAATTCCATTATACAATATAAATCGTTTATTTTTTTGTTCTCAAGTGAATTTCTGAATGCATCAATTGGTATCGTATTATTGTCATAAAAAGATATTCGTTCTAACAACGAATCTTCTTCGACGAGTCGATAAATTAGTTTCGTTGGTGTTTTTAAATCTTCGCTCATGTTATATTTAAAAAACGAAATCCTACATACGACCATTTGATCAGCACCACTTTCTTCATTATCGAATTTAGTGTCTATGGCAAAGTTAGAAGAATACTCAAATTTTTTCGAAAACAGATAATTAAACCACTGTTTCAAAGGATTCTCTACTTCTATCCCTCCTCCTTCTATTTCTCTTTTTGATCGTTTTAACATCCGTTTGATCGGACGAAGTTCTAAGTTAATATTGTTTATTAACGAAATAACAGTAAGATCTGTTATTGGCGACGATAAAATAATAGCTTTATCACATTCATTGCTATCACAGTCGTCACTCTTATGATGACGATTATCAAACGCTGTGACACCGTCGACGATATATCTATATTTAGTTAAAATTAATTCGTTACATTTGAAAGAATTCACATCTCTATTGTAAATAGCATCCTCATTATAATTGTCGGATTTTTTCCTATTCTTTCGAATAATAAATGGATATTCGAATACATCATAAATTGGCTGATGAATTTCTTCTTCATTATTAATTTTATCGACTGATTGATGATCTTTTTCAAATGTTTTATTTAATTTAAAGAGCGACGCATATTTCTTTCTATTATTCTTATAAGCTAAATCCAGCATAAATTTTTCAGTTATCCCTAGTCGTTTAATGGGTTGTTCTCTATGTTTTTTATTCTTTTTCGTCGACGGTGATTTAAACAAATTAAATAAACCTGAAAATGACATCTTTTTAAACTGTTAAAAAAACAATCTAAAAAATACTTTTTTTAACAGTTAAATATATTTACAATATAATTTTTCAAATCTGAAAATTGTAAAGGGAGATTATGTTTTTTTTTTCTTTATAAAACGAAATTTCTTTTTAAAGATATTAAAAGAATAATTTTTTAAACAACGATATAAAGAAATATAATCAACCCATTCTTTTTAACCAATTTATTTTAACATTAAACACATCCTTTTCTCTTTTTTTTTTGATTTGTAAAGATTGAAAAAAAGAAAAAATCATGGATATTTTAACGGAGATGGGACTTAATGGAAATTTAAGTAAAGCAGATATAATTAATCTTTTAGAGACATCGGCTTTCGTAAATGCATCGCATGGATATGACGAAAATCTTAAATTATATCAAAGAAAATGGATAAATGGAATGTTGGAAAAAACTATGATGAGCGATCATATTTCGAAAGAAGACCTCACGAAACCCATAGTGCTTCTCATGGATATCCATTCTGTTTTCATGGCGAAAATAGGAATGATTAAAAATACATTGGGCATAATTTTTTCTCATTCTTTGGTAACTGAACGAGACTCAGACTTCATCACCCTAGAAACCGTTTACGACATAGATCAGACAAAAACGTCGACAATAACTCCCATAGGACATCCGATACCCGGTCAAATAGGAGCGGTGAGATTTTGTCATCTAGTAAGACATATGAAATTTCAAGACAACATTTGTATCGCCATCACCATAGCGAAAGAAGTGTATGAAAGCATTATGGAGTCATTAAGACTTTTAACTTCACAGCGATTTTTGGAGAAAACTCAGAGAAAATATGTAGGAGAAAACGAATACGATCCATTAGAAGAGCCAGATGCCATAGATCGATTGTATCAATTAAAAACATTTTTTAAAGATTTGGAGAGAAAGTACGCAGCAGCGTCTAACTCCATGACGGGTACCCATACTCAGGTGGCTTTGATAAAATTGACTAATCACAGTCCTTTCGTATTTTGTTTACCCAGACATGCTCACATAAATCACAGTTTATCACGAGTGGATTGGTATCTCCTTTTCTCTTTTTTTTTTGATTTGTAAAGATTGAAAAAAAGAAAAAATCATGGATATTTTAACGGAGATGGGACTTAATGGAAATTTAAGTAAAGCAGATATAATTAATCTTTTAGAGACATCGGCTTTCGTAAATGCATCGCATGGATATGACGAAAATCTTAAATTATATCAAAGAAAATGGATAAATGGAATGTTGGAAAAAACTATGATGAGCGATCATATTTCGAAAGAAGACATCATGAAACCCATAGTGCTTCTCATGGATATCCATTCTGTTTTCATGGCGAAAATAGGAATGATTAAAAATACATTGGGCATAATTTTTTCTCATTCTTTGGTAACTGAACGAGACTCAGACTTCATCACCCTAGAAACCGTTTACGACATAGATCAGACAAAAACGTCGACAATAACTCCCATAGGACATCCGATACCCGGTCAAATAGGAGCGGTGAGATTTTGTCATCTAGTAAGACATATGAAATTTCAAGACAACATTTGTATCGCCATCACCATAGCGAAAGAAGTGTATGAAAGCATTATGGAGTCATTAAGACTTTTAACTTCACAGCGATTTTTGGAGAAAACTCAGAGAAAATATGTAGGAGAAAACGAATACGATCCATTAGAAGAGCCAGATGCCATAGATCGATTGTATCAATTAAAAACATTTTTTAAAGATTTGGAGAGAAAGTACGCAGCAGCGTCTAACTCCATGACGGGTACCCATACTCAGGTGGCTTTGATAAAATTGACTAATCACAGTCCTTTCGTATTTTGTTTACCCAGACATGCTCACATAAATCACAGTTTATCACGAGTGGATTGGTATCTGGCACAACATGCCATGTCGGATGTACTGACTTTTGGATTAAGTAAATTTGATGGCAGTCGACCAGAGATGCGATTCACGACAGATTATCTAGAAGCAGTATTAAATGCTTTTATCACTAACACGGATAATCTAACGACTCTTCCCGACCAGTTACCCATCATAAAAATTAACGGTGGCGAGGAGGAATATAGACCCAGAGCCGTGTTAGTGTGTCTTCCACATTCGTTCAAATTCCTCGTTCATTCAAAATTGATCAGATCAGTTCGAGGAACGTTGACTCAATTTTTAACTAAAATTAGCTTGAAGATGAAAGATTATAACCCCCTTAATCATAGAGCTTTACAAGATGGCGTCACGATGAAAGGGAATCAGTTTATTCGAGATCCTAATGGCGGAATGCTGAAAGACACTTATACAAGTGAGCAGAAATTTCATACTATGAAAATAGCAGGAGAAGACGTGTTAGTCGTACCTCTGGATCAGTCGACTGTGAGTTCAGAGTCTCTGGAAATTTCCAGTTTGAAATCTGTGTGTTGTTTCGACACCATGATTCCTCAAGGAACAGTTTTAACAGACACTGGCGATCCGGACTTGAAAGATAAATCATGCCTTTTTCCTTCAACGGTCAGTTTCCTGGATCATCATGGAGTGACGCATACTTTACCAGAAATTAACTTCGAAAGTGATTCTTGGCTTAAATTTGTTTACAGTGTTTTCAATCCAAAAAATGTAGGCGTTGATGGAAAGAGGGGTTTTAAGGTGTTTGCGGATAATGGTCATTTTCTGTTCATGAATGGAATCGATGATTTTCATGACGGTGTTTATAGAACCGGAGAGGAATTTAAGAGGAAATTGAATTTTAATTTGAATAAAATCGAAGAATCGTTTTTATTTTTCAAAAAACATCCAATAAAATATGACAGTAATAAAGAAAACGAGTTCTCAGAACGTAATGCGATTTCTTTAAACAAATACGTGATTGATAATTATTACTATAACGAACACATATTTATGGATAATGTGTCCAGGTGTTTCTTAAATTACGAAAAATTTAAGAAGGAAGTCGACTCATTTATAGAAAAAATAGAACAACCAAAATATATAAAACAATTAGGACGACTACAAGAACTAGAACAACAACGACAAAAACTAGAATTCGAACTAGAACGACAACAACAAAAATTAGAACTAGACCAACAAACATTAACCCAACAAGATCGACAAACACGAGCCATAGAACTAGAACGACTAAAACTAGAAATACAAACAATAGAACTAGAACTAGAACTACAAAAACAAAGAAACGAAGAGAAGAATATTGATGACGAATTATTGGATCATCCCGATCCCTTTGATGTTTCAATAACCAACACTTACATCATAAATCCCCCAATGTTACAATACACAAATGAAGTGTCGTTACAAATCGATACAAGTAAAATGTTTGATAAAAACGCGGAAGAAATAAGTAAAAATAAACGATTACTATTTGGATCACAAAATCAAGACACTTACTTATCTCAATTGGAGCATAAACTCATAAAAAATAAAGGAGACCTTCGTGGGAAAGAACTGGAAAAACTACATAAGGTGTTTAAATTTGTTCTTCATTTTCCAAATGCTGGTTATTGTCTAGCTCCAAATCTTTTAAATTTCATCAAACCGGGTTGGTCATTTAACTGGCATATGGAAAACGCCGCAGAACAAGAAGGGATTATCATGGCTCAACTGGGATGTTTCACTAACATTTCCACTATTCCGTGTACGAAGAAAACGTCTCATAACGACAGCAATGCGAACGAAGTGGATTACATTTACAAGTACAATACCGCGATTCATAAAATGTCTCTGAACTACGGAGCAGTAGTAGACCCAAACGCGATCTTGACAAGATACATCACCAGAGCGACGGCTAATAGACTGGGACCCGTTGATTTATGGGACAGAAAATATGATGTGAATAAAATGAAAGGGATTTTGTATAATTTGGAAGAAAACTGTTCGTCTGAAGAAGTCGCGGCGGAATGTTCACCATGGATTCCACTAGTAGCACCTCCAATGTCTCCCGCAAATTACTGGGGAGGTACTGGTCAGAGTCCAGTTGGCCGTCTTAACGGTCACTATCAATCAGAAGAAGAGTTCAACACCAGATTCTTCGATAGTGAAGAGATGGATATTAAGTTCATGCACTGTTACACTATGAACACAGTGTGGTCAAATATGAATGTGAATTTCAACACAGTGTTCATGGTGCCACCAACATTGCTAGAGAACCCCTCCTTTTTTCTACATAAATATGTAAGATTTAATCCAACGACGGCGATTTGTGTGAATCAGATAAAGAATAACTATAGTAGAGCTAGTCATAAAAAACAACCAGAAGCCATGGATAAGGAAAGTATGGGTGTGATGGACGTAGATCAACATACATTAATGAAACAAATTTCGATGTCGAGAGGTGTTCATTTGTGAAAATGTGTGCAACGACAACGGACCAACTTTCTCCCGTCTTACTATTAGAAGGTAAACAACTTCATACAACTGGAATAGTTAGAGATCCTATATTAACTAAAGATACGTATGATTACAAAATAACGGGCTCGACTACTCTGGAGAAGTTTGATAAAACGGGAGTAAATCATTATAGTTTTTACTAGAAGAAGAAAAAAGAACCAACAGGGAAAACAATTATGTCTGTTGTGGAATATACATTACCATTATTCGACCCTAAACAAATGTCTTTAGACACAAGACGTTTATCTTTCTTGCAAACCGATGGATATGAAATTTTAGCCAATTCTGACTATTATCACTTCGATGCTTCGGATTTAAAAAAAAATGTACGTATATTCATCTCACAAATTAATGGGAATTTCTGATGACAAAGCGGAGCTATTGTTTAAACAATGGTGTCAGGAATATAACGGAGTTTTATGGCGACCCGTTCAGTCAATTTTAAAAACATATTCTGGAAGATTTCATGTCGACTTAGTAACTCCCAATACAGACAGATGTTATCCGATAAGAAACATATCTCATTCCAACAGCACATTGGATACAGGAGATACGGTGTACGCCATTCCTCCATTAATGTCAATTGTGAGAGAAAGTAATCATATTTTTAAAATTAAAAATAAAGAGGATGAAATTTTCTTACAACCCATGTTATTTAATCAACGAGATTACGCTGATTTACAAAATGATTTAGCGATGTGCGCGATGTTGAAAGGATTTGACTTACAAAAATATGGCAGATCATTTCTGAAAAATAAATTATCTTCCGAAGATATGGCAGATCTAGGTGAAAGTTTAAGTCATCTCGTTCCAGTTGGTACAGTCAGGGGACCGGTATCACCAAAGAGTAACGGAGCTTTGATGGATTTGATAGGAATTGACAGTAAAATTCGACCATGTGAAAAATTTTACATACATTTTCACGATTGATTATTAAAAAAAACTATACGTTAAAATAAAATGATTGGACTAATTAAAAAGGAATTAGTTCCTTTCAATTTATTTATGTCTAATTTAAATGTTACGTATTCATCATAAACTTTAAAATTTGAAGAAAAATAAAAAAAAAATGTCTCAGTTTTATTCCTTCAATAGTTGCGTTTCTGCCATAGGTATGGAGCGATTAGAAAACACTTTACAACAATTAATAGAATGGGAGGATGAATATAATTGTGGAGCCGACGAAGATGAGTTCTCATGTTGTATCGAAAGTTTAAATTTATTTCAAGCGGAAATAAACAACCATATTGTACAAGAATTATTTGGTTTACTCCCACAAGTCCAAATGGATATAAATCGTCTTCGATTAACGGCGTGATTCAAACCATATATTATTTCGAAGCATTAGCTGAATATAATTACTTTGATGATCATTCTTCTTCTGAAGAAAAAAGTGTTCTTGTCGACGATTGAAAACATATTGTAAAATAATTAGAAATGATTATTCTATACCCGCCAGAATTAGAACGGCGAGATCACGATTAGAAAGAATTAATTCCGATTCAGATTTTTCAACAACAACTGAAGAAGCAAAAGAAGAATTTTCGACCGATATCGAATGTGATTCAGATACATTTGACCAACTATTCAAATGCGACTAGATTTTTACAAAAATTAAACCCTATAATTTTTGTTATATATTAAAAAATTAAATTCTGTCATTTGTTAATTATCAACTAATCCAACGACGGAGAATAGTAACCTTTTAAAACCAAAAATCTATTTCCGAGGAGGGAGGGGGGGGGGGGGAAGTATTTTTTAAAACACCAGGGGGGGGGGTTAAATTACGTCTTTTCTGTCATCAAACGGCCGAAAAGAATAGAGGGGTTTTTTTTACTGTAGCGGGAATGTATGCTCGTTCGAAATAAACTCATTTCAGTTTTGTTTTGATTTTTTTTTCAAAAAAATTCTCTAAAACTTTAAAAAAACGAAACTTATTGGGGAAACAATCGACGGGAGTTGTTTATTGTGTGTACCAATAGATAAAAAAAAAAAATTCTAAATTTTTTATCAATGAAAAAAAATATCTAAAAGTTTGTTGCTGCGGATAATTTAACAGGAAAAACAAAATTGTTGAACGTGAACAGAAAAAATGTGCTGGATATTTCCTTTTTTTTTGTTTTATATTGGTTGTTATTGAATGAAAAAAAAAAAAATAGAAAAGAGAATAAACCAACGGTGATGACATAATTTTTTACCAAAAAAAGTGAATGAGTTTTATTTATTTTTAGTTTTCTCGTTATAGTAATAGTAGAATTAAAAAAAAAAAAATATAGGAAAGTGAACAAAGTTTTCTTTTTTTAACCGACCAAACCTTTTCAAAGAATTGAACAAAGTTTTAGTCGACCAAACTGTTTTAAAAAAAAAAGTTAAAGATTTGATTGTTTCGTTTTGCTGTTTTATACTTTATAAAAATTGTCAGTAACCATGATTTGTCGTTATTTTGTTGTTAAGCTTTTTATCGATATATTGTATTATATATGTATGTATATATGTAATAAAGAATTAAAAAAAACAATTAACAATTTATTGTTTTTTATTCTATTACTCTTACGAGAATTAAATTTAATCATTTTCACGGAAAGAGAAAAGAAGAAGACATAAAAAAGAGAGCGATTTCATTCTTTTTTTTTCCCAAAAAATACAATGTTCCATGTAATATATAAAAAAGAAGAGATAAGAATGAATAAGAAATGGAATGAATGATGTATTTATATAATTGCGTGGAATTATCACGTGATAATATACGTCATCATCCATTATATTCCTTATCCTTTTCAACATTCTTCCTTTTCTCTTTCCCTTGTTATGTTAATTTCTATTAACAAGGGAATTACGACGAAGATGTTTGTTTTGTGCGGTGCTTGCTAACAATTCTTTCTGAAATCATTATTATAACTTTTCCAGAAAAAATCGTAATGTGTGTTAATAACTTGATCAGAAAAATTTCCCAATTTATTATGCGGAATAGATTGGTGAACGTTTTTCTGTCTGTTTTTTCGTTCGATGTTCTACTACCATTTCAGAAAAAATTAAGCCAGTTGAAAGGGGTGTTGGTCTCCGGCTATGTTTTCTGATATAATAGAGAACGGCATAAAAGTAGTATAAAGAAAAGATATTATAACTATGAAGAAGTTATGTTATATTTCATTGATTTTATTAACATTAATGTATTTATACTATTTTTTTATCATATATATACACACAACAAAATACTAGCAAGCAAAGCAAAAGTCAAAGACATATTATAAAATTAGACAACATCATTTCACAATTAATTATCAATTAGAGTCTTTTTTATATCACACACATAATAAATTGATTTTTATCAATTAGAGTCTTTGTTTTAATCACACACATAAATTATTTCCAATAATAAATTGATTTATCTTTTTCTTTTTGTGGTTTTTATTCTTGCTCCATCAGTTGTGACTTTCTGATGAGCTTTTCTCGACTTACTCCTAGAACCTCCTTTCTTTTTTTCTGGTTCAACAATCCTTTCATCCTCCTCCTCAGCGACGAGAAAAACAGACTCATCGGTGGCATTAGCATCAGCATTAAATTCTGTTGCTTCTGCCATCAATGGTTGTTCTTCATCGACTTCTCTTCGAGGAGTTGGCATGACCGGATTGCTGCCCAGTTTTGAAACTTTAGCGCCTTGTTTAATTGACATCTTTCTCCCCCCGTAGGAAATTAACGTGAAATTTTCTTCTAAATCAGTTTCATTTCTGATGTTAATGTTATTCGCTTTCATTGCCGAATCATTTTGGCATAACTTAATACATGTTTCAGCGTCGGTATGAAAGCATGTTGAACAGAACTTTAACACCACTTTTCTTTCTCTTTCGTTCATCCAGCCGTACTGGACTCTGGCTTTTTGACAAGCCGTACAACAAAGTCTATCAGTCATCGTATCTCTGATATGTTCAGTTTCTCGTTTTTGTTTTTTGAAATTTGCATTGTGGCAAATCTGAGAAAAGGAGCCGGATGACATTTCTTTAATTAATGATAGAAGTCTGAAAATCATGATTTCCGTGACATTAGAGACTTTGTTGTCGGCTAAAGCCGCCGAAAGCTTATTGTAAATTTTAGTAATAACATCATTCATATAAAACTGTACATCAAAATCCTCGAAATCAAAATCGTGTTTAAGACACGCTTTAAGTTTTTCATTGGATTGCTCGTCCCAATTAACCCCAAATCTCAAAAGATACCGAAAGTCAGTTTCCGAAAGAACTTGAAGTTTTAAATCATGAACTGCCGGATGTCCTTCTTTCAGCATTAGATAAGCGGGAAGCTCGCTGTAAGCTTTATCGGACGATAGGTCTGGCACAGGAAGCTGCTTACCGTTATGAGGAATAGACTTTACATTTAATTTGAAGATGTCCTTTAAAAAGGCGCTGGCAGACTGCTCTTTCCCCTTATTCCTTTTATCGTCGTCGTTCTTAGCGGCGGCGGCAACAGGAATAAAAGACGGGGGAGGCATAAGTTCTGTGTCAGTAGTAGTAGTAGAAGAAGAAGTGACGACAACGAATGCTTTTTTGTTTCATTTGATTTACCACATTTATGGTGGCATCACTAAATTCCCTCGTTTGAAAGCCTCAAACAAGTCTTTCTGCTCATTGACTTTTTGCATAAGCATTGGCAATTTCATTTTTGATTGTTCAAAAAAATCATCCGTCAACTGTCTTTTTTTACTACTAGGAGATGTTAAAGTAGTAGTAGACGAAGAAGAAGACGTTGAAGGCTACTGTGGTTCCGGATCGACAGCTTCCATTGCTTGTTCCCTTTCTATCACGGAACCATTATATTCAGTTTCCGAAATAACAGAAGCAGACGAAGAAGAACTTTTCTTCGTTTTTTTAATTTTTTCGGTAGTCTTTTTTGCTTTTTCGGCAAGTTTTGCAGCCTTCTGTCTTTCTTTTTCTTTTGTTTTTCTAATTCTTTTGCTTCCTTTTCTTTGCGAATTTTTTCTTGTCTCGCTTGTTTCCGTCGGGCAGCCGCTTCTTGCTTTTTCTTCGCTTCGATTTTCAATCTTTTAGAAGCTTCAGAATCGGAGGAAGAAGAATAAGAAGCGTTTTTTGCCATTATCGTCGTCCGACTCAGAAGAGGAAGAATACACTTCAGCTTCCTTCGACGAATCAATAAATCCCTTTACTTGTAACTCATCAACAATAAAGTTGTTGAAAGAAGAAGAAGAAGACGCCTGCGGTTCTTTTTCTTTTCTTTGTAAATTTTGTGTACTTTCTTGTTCTTCATTTACGACGATACCGATAGGGGAGTTATTCGAGAGAATCACACCTCTATCACTGTCGCCGCCTTTGACGGAATGTGTTACAGTGTTGGTAGTACCAGTCATACCAACAGTTGAATTAATTAATTCGTCAATGGCTATGTCGTCAAGAGGGGGGGGGGGGGTTGTTAAGGATAGGAGCATTGTTTAAACACTCTTCATCCAAGAGAGAATCTACAAATTCGTCATTACTAGCTAACAATCCTTCAACGGCATTAGCCGTTTCCAACATATTGGCTGCATCAGCGGCAGCAGAAGTTGTAGAAGTCGAAGCTTCTACTACTTCCGCTTCCATTTCTTCTTCTCTTTCTACTGTTTCTTCTTCTATCATTTCAAAACAGTTATCATCATTGTCATCATCATCGGCATTGCAATTAACACCATTAGTGTTATTTAAGACTTGAGAAATGGTCAAATAATCATCCCACCATTCAATTTTACTAAAACCTGAACGCAATGGTTCTGGTAACACTGCATAGAAAGGAGGATTATTTGGATTGTTTAGGTCCTTGCAACAATCTTTTACCTTTTTCTCCAGTTCATATACAAAACATCCCAAATTATTCTTGACATAATCTTTAGATAGACTGGTTGAAACATTGAAAATCTTAGTAATGTGAGAATACATTGTCATGAATTCGTTCTCACTAAGAAATAAAGGATGCTCTTTGGGTAGCCAGGTTCGAAGTAACAGCGGAAGAGTCAATTGTTGTGCACCGCCGTCCTCACCGGAGATCTCTTTACCGTGGGTGGTTAAACTAGCAAGAGTCGTCTTCATATTTTCTAAAGACTCTTCATTGTTATTTGTGTATAATCTATCGTGTAACTTGACGGTAAATAACCGAAATAAAGTGAAAACTTTTTCCGGTTGAGCTACACAGCTATTAAATCTACCACCAGTCAAGCATTTTAACCAAATCTTAAATAAACTGTCTTTCCTTAATTGGTTTAGCATCTTATCACAGGCTTCTTTTTCATAAGTCGAACAATTGCTCATATATCGCTCTCTGAGTTGTTTCATTTTTTGTAAGTCTTCTCTTCCCACTGCATGTAAATATATGCTACATTCTGAATCCATAATGAACATTCTAATTATGCGACCAATAGTGTTGCTTATACCTTCTTCAAAGTGTAATTGTTCGGATGCTTCGTAATAACTCTGTATAACATTTGGAGAAATAGATTTGGATAATCTTGCACATTGACAAATACGAGTGAATAAGTTTTTTCTAAATTGAATGTCATCAGATCTTTTCTTGGGCGAAGGAGTAGAAGAGGTCGAGGTAGATGGGGTAGCCATTTTGGTTGTTGACGTAGATGGTGTAGCCATTTTGTTTGTTGAGGTGGCTGATGTAGCCATTTTGGTTGTTGACGTTGATGTAGCCATTTTGGTTAATATAACTGAAAGTATAAATTACATCACGTCTTAATCTTCGGTCTACCTTTGCATCTAATAGAACGACAACGACGACTAATAATCGCAATATCCATTATCTTTTTCTTTATTCATAATTTTTCACATCAACAGACATTTTTGTGCCAATGAATATCAACGGACATTTGTGTTTTTTTTTTTGTTGTTTTTTTTTACAACGGACATAAATAGACATTTATTTCCAACAGACATCGACGGACGTTTATAAAACATATCTATACCTTTCATATCAACATCTCTTTTCCATAGGAATATGATGTAAAAATAATAATAAATTATTACTTACCAAAATGAATCCTTTTAACTTAATAAAATAAGTCATGTGCTAAAACAAGAAGTATAGTGCAGTTCAAGTCAGCAGAAAAACCAATATATTGAAACCGTTATGAAATCAAAATACATTTATTGACTGTTTTGGCTCAAGTTATTAAATTTTATTTTCAATTATTAACTTTTAAGATATTTTAATGTCTATTTCATTAATTTATTTATGTGTTTTACCTGTTAGTTGGATAGAATTAGCAAAAACATTTGTCAGTATGCTGCACAAGGTTTTCGCTGATTTTATAAGCTAAAACATAGACCAGTTGTAGGCTGTGGTGCGAGTCATGCGTCTTAATAAGGTTTCTCATGTCTTCCAGGATGTACCCGTCAAGAAAAGACGCCTCCAGTATGACCGGGCAAACCTACCAAGGGCATTTGAAGCTACCCAGAATGGTATGTCGGTGTGCAGGGCTGCAAAACTATACAGCGTTCCAGAATCAACTCTGAGGGACCGCACCAGAGGCAACGTTACAGTTGATGCAAAAAATGGTACTGGGACACTACTGGCAACAGAAGAGGAAGAGAAGTTGGTAGATCATTTAAAGTACATGGCAGATATAGGCTACGGCTACAATAAATCTAGCATACAGTATATGGCCAGAGATTATGCAATGTCATTAGGGAAGAGTGTGCCAGCTTCAGACTCACTAAGTAACTGCTGGTTTTATGGCTTTATGGGACGTTGGCCTGCATTGAAAGTGGTTAAGCCTAAAAAATTAGCTATTTCCAGGGCTAAGTCGGCATCACGGGAAGTTCTGAGTAAATACTACAGAGAGCTTGGCACAATCCTTTCCACTAATAATCTTAAAGACAAACCTGAAAGGATTTATAATATTGACGAAACAGGCATTTCAACTGAACACACTCCTCCCAAAATAGTATGTGATAAAGGCACGAATCCTCAAGCTGTAACATCCCCAAGAGGATCGACAATCACGGTTATTGCAGCAGGAAATGCTCTTGGGAACACCATTCCACCATATTATGTATTCCCCGGAGCCAAATGGAATGATTCTCTCCTGTTGGGGGCAAGTACCGGATCAGCAGGTGAAATGTCAAAGAGTGGTTGGTCGTCGTCTGCGGTATTTCAGAACTATCTGACAAAGCATTTTGCTAAGTATGCCAATATTGCACATGGATCAAATGCTGAACCAACATTAGTTTTATATGATGGGCATCGGTCACATATATCATTAACACTTACAGAATGGGCTAAGACAAACAATGTAATCCTCTTTGTATTGCCACCTCACACCAGTCATTTGACACAACCTTTGGACGTCGGTGTATTTGGGCCTTTTAAGGCAATGTACAATAAAGAATGCCAGACGTACATGAAAAACAACCCGAGGCTTACAATTACCAAATATCAAGTTGCTGAGCTTACTTCCAGGCCATACATTAAATCTTTAACACCGGAAAATCTGACTGCTGCCTTCCGCAAAACTGGAATTTATCCATTTGACAGTTCGGTAATATCAGACTCGCAGGTAGCTCCAGCTGTAATATATCAGAGTCAACCAAATGAACGGGCTGATGGTGAATCAAATGAGACATCACATCAAGAGGCAACCTTAATAGAAGAACAGCAAGAACTAGACCATTCAACTCAACACCAACATGAACCTAATCAGTCAACTTGTGATCAAGAAACACCCAAAACCACTTCCACACTTGACCCAAAGGAGTCTTTCTTCCAACAGAGAACTATCACTTGTGCTGTCAAGAACAGAACTAAGCGAAAATTTGTACCGCCTTTCATTGCTGGCAACCTCCTGAAAAAGTCTGTTACGGACATATTACATGAACAAGCAATTAAGAAGCAGTCATTGTCAGCTAAGTCATGTAACCCTACACTGGAGAAAGATCAAAAGAAAAAACAGCCATTGCCCAAGAAGTCATCTACGTGTAAGACCAAAAAATCCAACACATCTAATAGTAAAGCTGTTGTTAGGGATGAGCCATTGTCAAGTACGTCTGGCCTAAGCAAGGCAGGAGGTCCCATAGACTTGATCTCAAACGAGGACATGCCCACATGCAGCAGTGATTACAGTAGTGACACAGAGGAAGATAAGTGTTGTGTATGTCATGCATTCCAGCCAGAGGAAGTAAGGAAGTGTCAGTCAGTTATCTTTGTGAAATGGGCTAAATGTGACTATTGTAATCACTGGACTCACTTACAGTTCTGCTCAGATGTCAGGGTCATCAGAAGGGGTAGTGAATTCCGTTGTCCTCACTGCCCCTCTCCAACTCAGTAGAATTTTATCAAAGAAATTTAACTGTAAATATGTTAGTTCGTGTTTCAAGTTAGTTTAAATATGTTTCATGACGTTAAAACTGCTGTATGAATCATAGTTCATTTACAAAATATGTGTGTTCAAAACTGCTGCATTGGTCTTACACGTGGAGTGCACTATAAGGTTGCAATTTTAATTTAGGTGAACTCCGCGATAACATAGGAACCTCATTCTGAATCGACCTTGACATGTAATGGCTGCCGATGGACGAGTTTCAAAATAAATAGAAACAACAAACGAAATTGTACAGTGTTGAAATATACAAGGATGAATGCTTAAAACATTAATAGGATAAACTTGCTGGTAAGTTCTATTAATTAATTATTTATTTCAATCAAAGCGTTAAGTCCGCGATAACATAGGATCCCGGGATACAATTAACTTACTCCACCCATAAAAGACACCAAAGGGAAAGAAATACAAACATTAAGCGACCAGACCATAATGGAAACCTAAACAAAGGAAGGCCATAAGGACAGTTACTTTGGCCATCCAAAATTAAAAGACACAAGTGATACACACAGTAAGTAACAAACAACAACATAATAAATCGCCACAGAAGAGCCGCCTTGGAACGGTCAGTGGAAGATTTCCACTGGGGGGCTTAAATCGATTTTACGTGGCCACAATCCTCGCCCTTACTTCCGTCGCGATTTAGACAAATAATTTGTTCAGGCCGCATGAAGGCCTCCTAACTCATCAGTGCAACATCTCCGTGAACACAAAAATCAAAGAACCTCAGAGGTGAGACAACGGTGAGGACTCGACAGCAAGAAACCACTGAAATGCTGGAGCAAAAGAAAACCAACAGTTAGACTCCGATGAGCCCGACCAGAGACAGAGCATCAGGCACCAACCAACATTATCTCTCTAATTTTCAATAAGCCTTTACGTTGGAGCCGTCATAGAATCTGAGGCCTGACCCACCGGCGTGCAATTAAAGAGGGAAGCAAAGTTGCCAACCGTGATTGGGTTAACTACCATGCATGCAGTCTGTCGTATAATATCCATGTTGTACCCAATCTTTTTATATCGAAGAATGATTTTACGAAATTGGGTGCTGAAGTCATTGCGGTTATATATTATTCTGAATTTATATACTAAGTCACCACAAAATTCGGGTTCCGATAGACCTTGCCGCAGAAGAGATTTAAGTCCAATATTGAATTCTGAAATCAAACCAGAACGGCGTCTATAAAATTTAGATAAGGCTTTGCGTAGTTTATGGTACCGATAACCCTGATTAAGGAGTTTAGCCGTTAACAATTTATTACGAGTGTTGAAGTCAGTTACATGACCACACACTCTAGCAAATCGAATTAATTGCGAAATATAAACGCCATAGGACGGCGCACGAGGAACACCACCATCCAAAAAAGGAAAATTTACAATCTCAAAATCAAAGTCATCGCGTTTTTCACAAATTCCGCACGAAACAAATCCATCTACAATAGATAGATGTAAATCCAAGAACGGGGCCTCGGTATCAGAAGAATTTGCCCTATTTAACTGAAGTTCTAGGGGGTAAATCTGACTGATCAAACCATCAAAATATGTATTATCAATATTTAACAAACCATCTAAATATCTAGAAGTAGAGCTAAAAGCCCCAATAATTTCAGATTGGTTATCAATGGAAAGCAACAAAATGAAGTCTCTTTCATAACACCACAAGAACAGACCAGCCACAAGAGGTGCGCAACCAGCACCCACCGGAATACCCACAATTTGTCCAAATAACCCAGTACCGAATCCAATACAAATATTGTCAAGTAGAAAGGTGAGGGCATCACACACTTTCTGACATGACCAAAGTGTATAATTCTTATGCTCTTTAGAAGTGAAAAATGCATTTCTGACATTACATGCAAGATAGAGAGAATCTTCTCTGTGAAAAGCCCATTCAATTAAACCATTAAGCTTTTCTTTTATAAGATTATGAGGAAGTGTAGTGTAAAGAGTGGAAAAATCGTAGGTAGACAGACTAGGAGCACGAAACTGTCTAGATTTCAATTTATTTTAAAACCTCATTCGAATTTTTATAGACCAAAACAGATTTCTTCCTGATCTTTCAAAGACTTTATCACAATATTTAATTACATGCGTTTTAATAGCAGTAAGACAGGAAGTTAATAATTTAGAAAGTTCAGTGGTAGTGCAAGAGCTAGAATTAAGAAATAGATCAGACCTGGCTGTGATTTGTTGTGTAATAAATCACAGTTTGGAGGTCAGTTGTACAGTTGATATATCACGAGCGCGAAGCGCGAGTGATATATCAACTGTACAACTGACCGACAAACTGTGATTTATTACACAACAAATCACAGACAGGTCTGATCTATTTCGATTCTAACACTCTTTTACAAGATCTACTTTTTGGACGTATACTGTACCCCGGGTCATGGGATATGCGTCTCCTAGAAGCGGCTGTTCGAAATTACTCCAGATGGCAAATCAATACAAACGTGAATATCTCCTGCATTTTGATTACATATTGACTCGTTTCTTGTTGAACAATTCTAAAAAGTCACTATTAATGTGTCAGTTCATTCATCTTCAAACCAGAAAATTAATTACGCAAAATAAGGTTAAAATAACATTTCACCAGGAAGAATAAAACTGTCATGGCGTCATCCGAGAAGGTCTTCGATAAAAAGTGAAAACTTCGGGGGAAAATACGAAAATGGCATTAAAACGGTAAGTTTATTGCTTGTAAACATTCGCAGTTATGTTCCCTCCTGAAATGTTTCCAGAAAAGATGTTTAACGTGCTTGACTGAGATTGCGAGCTGAACCGATTGAAACCAGGGGTAGAGTGACTGTGGGTGGGGTAAAATGATGATCCCTGCTGATGAAAATTGGATTTTTCGCATCTGCCT
The DNA here is from genome assembly GCA_963580285.1 of Lucinisca nassula. NCBI lineage: Eukaryota > Metazoa > Mollusca > Bivalvia > Lucinida > Lucinidae > Lucinisca > Lucinisca nassula. Next base: position 47,310,509 of record OY757025.1, on the reverse strand, counting down.
ACTGCATTTCCATTCTTACATTGCAGTGCTATTTCGGCGTTCTGACCTGCCAAAATCCCGCTTATTGCTCTGCGTTCTTGGTCTGATGGTTTTATATACGAATTAAGGCTTTGGACATTTCTGTGCCCCGTAACAGACATTATCCCTTGATTGGAAACTCCAGCTTCACACAGGTGTGACGCAACTGTTGCTCGAATACAATGGTTGGTGTACCGCCTGCTAAGCCCTGCCTCAGCAGACAAGCGCGACATGAAGTTGTACAAATGATTCAAGCCCAGCGGGGCATTAGCATACCAAACCTCATTTTCCTTTGAAAATCTAGCTAAAGGTCTTTGGAATAATGCTTCGCATTTAACATTTAATTTGGATACATATTTCTCAAATGATTTTAGGGGACACGTTTCGGATTTTGTCTCGTACATTCTTGGGGCCTTATTCTTTTCTCTTGAGTCAATTCCATGGTGTGTCTTATCTACTTCATTGAAAGTCATTGCCAGATACCTGTGCTCTTCCCCATCTGTAGCAATTTTAAATGAAGTTTTTGTAAGGGTTCGAAGACCTTCTCGGCCACGTCTACCAAAGTGACTCATAATGTCAAAAATAACTTTATTCTGGAGACATTTTGGATTTTCAAGGCTAAACAACCCTGATTCATGCAATTTGTTCATGTCACTGTGACTAATGGGCTCTTTGTTTTCACTGGTATCCTTCCCCTCCCTTTTCATTTGCTTTATCAAACCTAATAAAACTTGGTTTGACTTCATAAAGTCTCTGTCTTTCATAATGTTTATTTGTCTTTGAAAAGGGGGACTGGTCAGGTAACGGTTTATACCAGCACGCAGTCCCACCAAACCTGACTTGCTATAGTCCTTGCCCTTCTTTGTCTGCAAGCTGGCATAGAAACGTCCAAGTAGCTCATCTAAGATTGGTGCTGTTAATGTTTCAAAACTGGTTTTGGAAGGCTCTGCATCACTCAGCCATTCTGAGGAGATAGAAAAGAAATTGAAAGAATGCAATTTTAATTATAACACAGCCTTCAGATTTAGATATAGGCAATGGATATCGCTGCTTTATTTTAACACACTGAAAAATCAACAATTTCGTCATTGTTTCCCAGCCTTGTGCGATGAGGGATGTTCCATGAATTTGACATCTTTTGTATGTTTTCATGTGAGAAAATGATATTTTTACGCAAATCTACCGCCAAAGATCATACAATCTATGAGTGACATCCTACAATGGTAGCCTTTTTTATCAAAATTTTCTGCCATGTGCTTTATTACATGAAGAATAAGTCATATTTTCTTTAAATCACCTTAATATGTGTTCTGTGTAAGAATTTCATACTGTGTGCTGTAATTTAAGATCTCCATGAAATATTATTCACAAATGCTCCAGCTTGCTTAATATAATGACATCTGGTGTAGTGTGGCTAGCCCTCCCTAAGTCCTTAGAGAGGGACCTGGGTTCGAATCCCAGCACCAGAAATTACTTGAGCTTGTTGGAGTACAGTTCAAAATGCAACATGCTTGTATTATATTATCTGCCTGCAATAATGCTGTCCAATACCAGTTTTGAGACACAAAAACATAACAGAATCACATATGAGATTGCTTGTGTTTAGGATTCAGTGTGCACAGTCAGAGCCCTGTTTTGGCGTGACATAAGAAAGCAGCCATTTTTAACGTAGAACCAGTTGTTTCAAATGATGATGACACTTACTTAAACACACACCCTAACATGTGAGTTTCCTGTTTATTTATGCATAAAAATGACTTGCAAGCCAAAAAAGGTGTATAGATGTAATTTACATAGCCCTGAAGTAATTTTATCTACCAGACACTATCACGGCTCTTGGATGTTTGCAGATGGCCACGCTTCGTGTCTCGTGTGATACTTTAACCTGGAAACATACACTCGAGGCTATACAATGTGACAGATCAAGTTACTTTACTAAATTATGTGTATATCCAACACTTGTGGGAGAATAAGACATTCACACTTTGGAAACCTCCCTATTTAGCTGAATATTATACAGAAATATGAAAAAATGGTTGTTTTAAGACAACTGTCAAGTAAGTGTTGATATAAGGCACTACAATGTATTCAGGGAACAGATACTTGTACATCTATGCCTAGCATACCTTTAAATAATTTAACAGCCCATTTGGTTTGACTGTTTGTTGTTTTTTCCATAGTTTTTGATGCCAAGTTCTCAACGTCTCCTGATGTTACAGTCTTGAACCTGCTAGGTGGGTCAGGAATTGCCACTTCATTCTCTTCGGCTGTCATACTAGTCTCAAATTCACTGCCAAGCTCTAGAATTTCAGCCCAATCTTCTGTGTCAAAGTCAGTCTCACTTGACTGGGGGATGTCAACCTACAGTCAGCACAGATAAGCCTCAGTGTCAGTGGCTTTTCTTTATCAAAGATACAGACAAATATCTATTAAAAAATACATCAGCTCTACCAGTGATTTGTTGAGTAGTAAATCACAGTTTGGAGTTCAGTTGAAAAGAACATCAAATCATGAGCACATAGGTCGTGTCAAATGCCTAGTTACAACTGACTGACTAATTGTGATCTATTAATAAACTAATCACAGACAACAGCTGATCTATTTCGATTGTAACACACTGAAACTTGGCAATTATTGTTTTCTCCAAATTTTAACCGTCTTTCTCTGTTCCTTTTGTAACATTTTCGATGTTACATATTAATGTTTCACTGTCTAGTGTCAAGAAATGGACAAGTGGTGTAAGAAATTGACAGTTTTTAATAATGCCACATGTCCATCTCTTCTTCTCTGTGATTTGTTGCCTAATAAATCACAGTTCCTTCTCATTGCCTATGTACGAGCCCTGTGTTAGCAATTCTAGTGTTATAAGCCGAAATTAAAATACATGTACTGTGATATCTTTTTTTGGCATACAGAATGGGTTGCTACACCCATCCAGATACAAGTTTTTCAGGAATGCACATCACGAAAACACACCTATATAATTTTGACCCCCTCCAACCCCACCTTTAGTTTATATAGAAAAACTGGGGTCTAAGGGCATATACATGATTTTCCTTATTTCTGCTCAAAATTATAGATTGTGGGTACTCGATAGAACCACCTCTTTGAGGAAAGTCTAGCGAGTACTAAATACTTCTTTTGTGCAGAAATATTAAAAAAAATCAGAATATTTGTTCGAAAATTTTTCATTTTAAAGTAGTAATATTTTCAATACAATTGTATAAGTGTGTGGATTTTGCTCCTATACCTGCATGTTAATAAAAAAATCTGTTGATGATGAAGATGATTTCATAATGAATTTTAATTATTGTGGGCTCTTGTAATTTTCCCTGTTTTACAGACTTTACAGATCTCTATGACCTAACACCACATACACATTCTTTACAGTATTTGCCTTCTGTTTTAACAATATATTGGCAGGAAAATGTGTAGCTTGGTGTGCCCAATCTTATATGAATTTAAAATTCTTACCCGTCAACATTTTTTTCAGTAATATGGCAATGTTAACAATATATTTAAAAAGTCACAAATTTTAATGACATCTTAAATATAAAACAATCTTTAAGGAAGAACTATAGCTCTTCTACAAGTATAGCAGTTGGTCATTTACTGACAAATTATTGCCATTAAGTTGTAGTATCTGTGACTGCGCTTCTGTGCTCACGTCTCATGGGTTCACTCACAATTGTTTACCAACAAAAACAGTATGTCATATGGGTGGATCATGTGGGTGGTGTAAATGTGCAGTAGACAGGCCTCCCTGGCCTAGTTGATAAAAGTGCAGACTTTTAATAATAAGGTCTCTCACCGCTGTGGTTCAAGTCTGGCTGGGGTTACGTGAGATGTCAAGTTCTGCAACGGAAGGTCATGTGGTTTTTCTCCGGATTATCTTTGAAATGATCTTGAAGTTGAAAGGACCGTAAAACCAAACTTGTGCAGTCGATGCTCTATTTTCAAACTACCTGCAATACTTTCCAGCATGCACTCGCAACATGCTGCACTGTTCTCATTTGCAGCGATATGAATGTCATAAAGTAAACTGTCCTTCGGACCAGGACTTTAACTGGAGGACACTATGCAGAAAGAATCATCCCTGTGCAGGTGAGAGATCCCTTTGATAGATAGATAGATAGATACATAGATAGATAGATAGATAGATAGATAGATAGATCTCATGCTAGTCGGATCGGGAGTCACTGACCTGGTCCATTTCTGACATTGTTTGTTTAATTTGTGGTCCATCTGATGTTTCTGATTTAACTGTTGATTGTTGACGAAAGAAGGCCTTCAGTTCCTCGTAAGTTGCGGTGTTCTTCTCAAAAATTTCGTGTAGAAAAACTCGCTTTCTTTCGCCTGTTCTAAGGTTCATTATGACATATTGCCTCACAAACCGAGGCATTTCATCATCGTAGTGCGAGACAACTCTCCAGTCATCTAGACTGTGCCGCAACTCGACGATCGCTCCCACTGGAATGTCGGGCATTTTATTTTATGAGAAAATTTTGTCGAGAACGCCGGTTCAGACGACACGTGTTTCTATTTACAAAATACTAATTTGCATACGTCAAAAGGTCACTGGGTCATAAGAGCGCTTTACCGACAGGATAAGGGTAAATTCGAACAGCCATCTTATTAGCATACAGTACGCTCGTGCTATTATTCCTGTGATTTGTTGCAGAATAAAACACGGTTCTTTTCTATTGGCTATATAGGCGAGGTGTGTTAGAATTTGCAATACACCGTGCTTTATAAGTTTTTTATGAAGTTTTGGTTACCAGTATAGCGTAGGAAGCTTGTCTTGGCCTTCGTTAACACACACAGCAAACTTGGTGGCTGAAAGACTAACATGTTTATCTACTATAGCTCTCTCTTCAGCTAAAGGCTGAAGTTCATAGGCCTTAGTTCCACCAAGCTCCTGCTTAAGCGTGTTAACATAGTGGAGCCGTCACACAACGACGACGGTGTTAGCGGCCTTGTCTGTAGGGGCCAAAACAAACTTCTAATTGCACGCCGGTGGGTCAGGCCTCAGATTCTATGACGGCTCCAACGTAAAGGCTTATTGAAAATTAAAGAGATAATGTTGGTTGGTGCCTGATGCTCTGTCTCTGGTCGGGCTCATCGGAGTCTAACTGTTGGTTTTCTTTTGCTCCAGCATTTCAGTGGTTTCTTGCTGTTGAGTCCTCACCGTTGTCTCACCTCTGTGGTTCTTTGATTTCTGTGTTCACGGAGATGTTGCACTGATGAGTTAGGAGGCCTTCATGCGGACTGAACAAATTATTTGTCTAAATCGCGACGGAAGTAAGGGCGAGGATTGTGGCCACGTAAAATCGATTTAAGCCCCCCAGTGGAAATCTTCCACTGACCGTTCCAAGGCGGCTCTTCTGTGGCGATTTATTTATGTTGTTGTTTGTTACTTACTGTGTGTATCACTTGTGTCTTTTAATTTTGGATGGCCATATGGCCATTTTGTGGGAAAGTAACTGTCCATATGGCCTTCCTTTGTTTAGGTTTCCATTATGGTCTGGTCGCTTAATGTTTGTATTTCTTTCCCTTTGGTGTCTTTTATGGATGGAGTAAGTTAATTGTATCAATTCCTGATCTTTGTTTTACTTCTACTTTTCTTATAAAATTCTTGAATACCTAGTTTAAGATGACGTAAAGACGTCTTGGGCTTAGGAGGTAATAAGTTAGAATTTTGAGAAAAGAAAGAAATGCGTTTATTCACTAGTTTTAAAATGCTAAGTTTCCAGTCCTTAAGGGCTTTATGCTCAACATACTCTAGCTTACACCATCGATTACCGAATTCATTCAAGGAAGCAGCGATTTCATCTCTACATTTACTGAAATCAATTTTAGAAGGAAACCGATATTTCGGTCCTTTAGAAAGTATATTCCTTATCCTAGAATCAGGAATAATTTTCAAATTGCCAGTAATTACATGACCAGCAGCAGGATAGCAATACACTGAGTTTTTACAATCACATGAATCAGGAGTATTAGTATCAATATCAAGATCTGAAACAAGTTTATTGAAATTAAAAATGATAGATCTAACAGGTTTGTTATATTTATAGCAAATTATAGGTGTTTCAGTATTTTGAAAATAAGCAGGAATGGAAGAAAGCACCGATCTCTCACGGAAGATACTGGGCAAATCTATAAAATCAAATTATAGGTGTTTCAGTATTTTGAAAATAAGCAGGAATGGAAGAAAGCACCGATCTCTCACGGAAGATACTGGGCAAATCTATAAAATCCATACCCTTATTAATGAAGGATATTTTGAAGAAATGGCGTTTATGATTAATTTCAGAATCAATGTAAGGACGGAGAGTATGCTGAGTATAGCCTCTAGTTAAGAGAGCCGCATCATATAACTGATGAGAACTATCATAGAATTTATTCGCCTCGGTGTCCAGAAGACGTAAAACAGAAACGGGTAATGAACTTAAAAATGAAAGCATAGAGTGGCGTCCATGATTTAATAATATAATTGACAGTCACTTCAGTCTAGTATTGTTTCGTTTAAACGCACGTGATTTACGTTTAAAGTTACCATTTTTCCTGGTGCCGTGAGATCTAGTTCTGCGTTTTCGACATTCCAGGAGTGAGAAAATATCAAAGTCCGGCATTCTAGAAATATTACCCTCATGATAAATGTTGTCATTAAATCCCAGTGGAAAAGGGGTCTGTAAAAATTTAATCCATTTCAGTTCAGCTTCATGTCTTTTGATTATTTTGAATCGGGTACACTCAGGAATTCAGAGTGACGTCCAGCGCACACGTTGTCGCGGAATCATGTTAAAGCGACGGCGGTCCAGGAAAAAGGTATACTCAGTATATGTGATGAAGTAATATGAATATAGGCTTAGCCTAATTGCGAGCACAGCGATGTTCACCATAGCATTATTTAACTACAAAAAGTAGATATCGTGGTATTCCGTTCGACCTGGACGGAATTGGAAAAAAAGTAGCTCACTAAAAGAGATGTTTTTTTTTTTTTCTTGGATATCTGTTTGGTTTCTTGTCTGATTCATAACAAAATTGAAAAAAATGCAGACATTCTCTTCCGCCAGTTTTGTCTGGAGTCCCGCAAGGGACCGTTCTTGGTCCACTTTTGTTCTGCCTGTACATCAATGATATTTCCACTGACAGTGACTCCGAAATAAGACTGTTCGCAGATGACTGTGTTTGTTACCGGGAAATTAGAGATAAAGGTGACTCATTGAAACTTCAGGCTGACAAAGATAGATAAGGATGTTGGGCACGTAAATGGGGCATGAGATTTCAGCCAGTTAAATGCAATATTATGCAGATAACTAGGAAGAGATCTAATAAAGTTGAGGTTTCTTACACCTTAGAAGGAACGGTCCTCGAGAATGTGGACTCCATTAAATACCTTGGAGTGACAATCTCACACAACTTGAGATGGAATACTCATATTAGCAACATGTGTACTAAGGCAAATAGAACGCTTGGTTTCCTGAGGCGAAATCTTCATCAGTGCCCTCGGGATGTAAAAGAGGCAGCATTATAAAGGTCTTATTCGCCCAATCTTGGAATATGGTAGTTGTATCTGGGACCCCAGTGGAGTAGTCCTTAACGATGAAATTGAGAAAGTTCAGAATAGAGCTGCTAGATTTGTAACAGGCAATTACTGCTTTGAAACTGAGAGCATGACTGGAATACTTGGAAAATTGAAATGGGAGTCTCTCAAGAAAAGGAGAAAAGACAGTAGGCTAATCCTTTTATACAAAGGTCTAAAGGGTGCTGCCAGCATTCCAACAGATGACCTTGTTCCCCCAGCTAGACACTGTAGAAATCACCATTCGTTGGCGTTTCAGACCCTTAGCGCAAGAACTGACATTTATAAAGAGTCGTTCTTGCCCAGCACCATTAGAGATTGGAATGCTCTTCCCGATTCGATTATTTCGACAGCTGAAGATGCTGGTGATTGTGTAGCTAAATTTACCTCTTTGGTTAGAGCTAGGGACTAACTTCCCACATCACAGGTCCTGGTGTATGAATGTCGTTTGACGTGTCACCAGTAACAATTCTGATTCTGACTCAGTTCTCGATAGGTTAAGATTCTGTTACTTGTTTGTCGGCTAACCGGAACAGCACCGATGGGCTTTTGTTATTAAAGCATACTTTAATTATTTACCTAAAAATGTGTAATCAACAACCAGCCATTTTTTCTTTTGTGTTCTAAATATATATCAGAATCAGAATTTTTACTGGTGACACGTCAAATGACACTCATACACCAGGACCTGTGATATGGGAAGTCAGTCCCTAGCTCTAACCAAAGAGGTAAACTTGGCTTTCACAATCCTCAGCACCTTCAGCCGTCAAAATAATCGAATCGGGAAGGGCATTCCAATCTGTAATGGTTCGGGGGAAGAAAGATTCTTTATAAATGTCCATTCTTGCAGTAAGGGTCTGAAACGTCATTGAATGGTGCTTTCTGCAGTACCTAGCTGGGGGAACAAGGTCATCTGTTGGATTGCTGGCAGCACCCTTTAGACCTTTGTATGAGAGTATGAGCCTACTGTCACTTCTCCTGTTCGTGAGAGACTCCCATTTTAATTTTCCTAGAATTTCAGTCATGCTCCCAGTTTCAAAGCAGTAATGTCCGCAGTAATTTCCAGTTACAAATCTAGCAGCACTATTCTGAACTTTTTCAGTTTCTTCATTGAGGACTACTCGGCTTGGGTCCCAGATGCAACTACCATATTCCAAGATTGGGCAAACAAGTCCCCTGTATGCTGTCTCTTTCACATCCTGAGGACACTGATGAAGATTTCGCCTCGGGAAACCAAGAGTTCTATTTGCCTTTGTATACATGTTGCTAATGTGTGTATTCCATCTCAAATCGTGAATGATTGTCACACCAAGGTACTTAATGGTATTCACATTTTCGAGGACCGTTCCCTCTAAAGTGTAAGAAGCCTCAATTTTATTAGATATCTTCCTAGTTATCTGCATAATATTGCATTTAACTGGCTGAAATCTCATACCCCTTTTTCGGGCCCAACATCCTTATCTATCTATGTCAGCCTAAAGTTTCAGTGAGTCATCTTTATCTCCAATTTCCCGGTAACAAACACAGTCGTCTGCGTCTTATTTCCGAGTCAATGTCAGAGGAGAGATCTTTGATGTACAGGGAGAACAATAGAGGAACAAGAACAGTCCCTTGCGGGACTCCAGACAAAACTGGCGCCCATACTGAAGATTCACCATTAACAACAACCCGCTGTTTTCTGTAGCAAAGGAAGGAATCTATCCATTTTAGAGTCTTTCCTCCAATTCCATAACCAAATAATTTGGATTTAAGTAGATCACGCGGAGGGGTGTCAAAAGCCTTCTCGAAGTCCGGAATAAATGTGTCCACATGCCCCCACCCACCCACCCCCCCCCCCCCCCCTTTGTCCAGGATTGTTGCCCAATCATTAATAACCGTGCTCAAATGAGTTTCGCAACTATGCCTTTTCCTAAATGCATGTTGTCTGTCTGACAAAAGTTTATGTTCATCCAAGTGGGCCATGATGTTTGAGCAAACTATGTGTTCAAGCAATTTACATACAACACAGGTCAGTGACACCGGGCAATAATTTCGAGCAAGAGCCCTGTCCCCTTTTTTGAAAAGTGGACAGATGTTCGCTAGTAGCCATTCTTTGGGAATTTCACCTGTATCGAGAGATTGTTGGAAAAGATGAGCAAAAACTGGACCCAACTCGTTTGCTAGTTCCTTCAGGACTCTAGGATGAAGCTCATCAGGCCCTAAAGCTTCAGAAGGGTTCAAGCCTTTAAGTAACTTGATCACCCCTGCCGAGGATACAACAAAATTTTCCATAAAAGGGGCCGATCTTTCAGTCAATGGAACCTCGTTGAACTCAGTTTTATTAAATGCATCATTGAATTGACCAACCAATTCCTCTGCCCTTTCAGATATGTTCTATAAAAGGGTTATCCTTTGGAAGCAAGGAATACACCACAGAAGTGAAAAATATGGAGTGTACATGTTTTCTGGGCCAGACTAGCTAGTTTCGGCCAATTAGGTCTCATCTGTGACCCTCAGATATTTTCAAAATTCCACAATGGAATCAATGATCCCAAAGGACAAGAAAATATAATCTACACTATAGGACAGGGAGACGTTTTACCGCCGCCACACATTCCCACACACCAGCTGTAGTGAAGTTAAATATGTTCTATAAAAGGGTTATCTTTTGGAAGCAAGGAATCAGAGTCCGATTCAGCGACCCCGTTCCCTCCGGTTTTAGGAACTCATTTTTGATTTTTATTTGCCTTCACTGCAGCTGGTGTTGTGCCGTGTGGCGGCCGTAAAAAGTCTCCCCGTACATCAACCATAGTGCAGTTCATATTTTACTTTTGGTCCTTTGAGATCAGCTTGAATATTCTGAGAAATCAGAAATAAATTATTGGTTTAGGCTCATATTCTAGACAGGTTTTTAATTATTTGGACCCCATTTTGATTTATATTAGTCTTTGAATCGACTGCCTATTCGAAATTCGCAAAATTGCAGTATGTTTCCTCTGGCTTTCTTTGCCGGATCATTACAGGGTCACTGATGCGGCTTTATTAGCCGAAACTACGTAGTATGACCCATCTTCTTTCTTATGAATGTTTTCATTGTTCTTAAAGGAACTCATTTTTGATTTTTATTTATTAAGGAGTGGGATACCTTGCCTGTCTTTCTTCTGGCTATTGATATATCTGTAGAAGTCTTTTGGATTTGCCTTTACATCACCTGCCAAGTTATCAACATACAGATCATGCTGATTGAGGGTTATCCTTTTGAAGCAAGGAATCAGAGTCCGATTCAGCGACCCCGTTCTCTCCTCTTTTATTAAGGGGTAGGATACCTTCCCTATCTTTCTTCTGGCTATTGATATATCTATAGAAGTCTCTTGGATTTGCCTTTACGTCACCTACCAAATTATTAACATACAGATCATGCTGATTTTTAGCTCACCTGACCGAAGGTCATGGTGAGCTTTTGTGACCGTAAGATGTCCGGCGTCGTCGTGCGTCGTCCGTCGTCCGTCGTCCGTCGTGCGTAAACTTTTTCTTGTGAACAAACTAGAGGCCACAGTTTTGGTCCAATCATCATCAAACTTGCTCAGAATGATCATCATGACAATATCTCGGTCAAGTTCGAATATGGGTCATGTCGGGTGAAAAAGTAGGTCAGTAGGTCAAATCATAGAAAAACCTTGTGAACACTCTAGAGGGCACAGTTTTGGTCCAATCATCATCAAACTCGCTCAGAATAATTATCATGACAATATCTCGGTCAGGTTCGAATATGGATCATGTAGGGTCAAAAAGTAGGTCAGTAGGTCAAACCATAGATAGTCCTTGTGAACACTCTAGAGGGCACAGTTATGGTTCAATTATCATCAAACTTGCTCAGAATGATCATTGTGACAATATCTCGGTCAAGTTTGAATATGGGTCATGTCGGGTCAAAAATAGGTCAGTAGGTCAATTCATAGAAAAACCTTGTGAACACTCTAGAGGGCACAGTTATGGTCCAATCATCATCAAACTTGCTCAGAATAATCATCCTGACAATATCTCAGTCAAGTTTGAATATGGGTCATGTCGGGTCAAAAAGTAGGTCAGTAGGTCAAATCATAGAAAAACTTGTGAACACACTAGATGCCACAGTTTTGGTCCGATCATCATCAAACTTGCCCAGAATGATCATCTTGACAATATCTCGGTCAAGTTCGAATATGGGTTATGTCGGGTCAAAAAGTAGGTCAGTAAGTCAAACCATATAAAAACCTTGTGAACACACAAGAGGCCATAGTTTTGGTCCTATCATCATCAAACTTGCCAAGAAAGATCATCTTAACAATATCTCAGTCAAGTTCGAATATGGGTCATGTTGGGTCAAAAAGTAGGTCAGTAGGTCAAATCCTAGAAAAAATTAAACACACTAGAGGCCACAGTTTTGGTCCGATCATCATCAAACTTGCTCAGAATGATCATTTGACAATATCTCGGTTAATTTAAAATATGCTTCATATCTGGTCAGAAAGTAGGTCAGTAGGTCAGATCATAGAAAACCCTTGTGAACACACTAGAGGCCCCAGTTTTGGTCAGATCATCATCAAACTTGCTCAGAATGATCATCTTGACAATATCTGGGTCAAGTTTGGATATGGGTCATGTTGGGTCAAAAAGTAGGTCAGCTGGTCAAATCATAGAAAAATGTTTTGAACACTCTAAGAGGCCACAGTTTTAGTCCAATCATCATAAAACTTGCTCAGAATGATCATCTGAACAATATCTCAGTTAAGTTGGAATATGGGTCATGTCAAATCAAAAAGTAGATCATTAGGTTATTTTGTCATATTTTTTTTAACCATTTGAAATAGACCCTTCATATTTGGCATGTAGGTTCCTTCTGACAAGGGCTTCCCACTCATATAAAATTTGACCTGTGACCTACTTTATCATAACTTGAACCATATGAGATAGAGCCTTAATATTTGGCATGTATGTTCCTTGTGACAAGATATTCCCAACCATTCAAAAATTTTGACCCATCACCTTGACCTTTTACCTACTTTGTCATAACTTTTGAAGCATTTGAGATACAACCTTCATATTTGGCATGTAGGTTCCTTGTGACAAGGGCTTCTTATTCATATATAAAATGATCTGTGACCTTTACCTTGACATTTGACCTACTTTATTATAACTTTTGAACAATTTGAGATAGTGCCTTCACCTTTGGCATGTATGTTCCTTGTGAAAAAGTCTTCCCACACATACAAAAAATTTGTCTTATGACCTTGACCTTTGACCTACTTTATAATAATTTTTGAAGCATTTGAGATAGAGCCTTCATATTTGGCATGTACAGTAAAACCTGTCTTAGTGGCCACCTCTATTAAGCAAGCAACCAGTCTTAAGCAAGCAGGCCTTCAATTCCCCAAAAAGGCAAATGTGTTCAATTTCACCTGCACATTTTGGTTGTGGGTGCTTTCTTAATAGAGGTTGGCCTGTAGTTTCCTTGTGACAAGGGCTTCCTATTCATTCAAAAATGACTTGTGACCTTGACCTGAACATGTGACATACTTTATCATAACTTTTGAACCATTTGAGGTAGAGCCTTCATATTTGGCATGTATGTTCCTTGTGGCAAGGACTTTCCACCCATACAAAAAGTTTGACCTGTGACCTTGATCTTTGACCTTCTTTCTCATAACTTTTGAACCATTTAAGATAGAGCCTTCATATTTGGCATGTAGGTACCTTGTTACAAGGGCTTCCCATCTATGCAAAATTGACAGGTCATTGACCTTTGACCATTTTTGTCATAACTTTTGAACCATTTAAGGTAGAGCCTTCATATTTGGCATGTGTGTTCCTTGTGACAAGGTCTTCCCACTCATGCAAACAATTTTGACCTGTGACATTGACCTTGATCTGTGACCTACTTCATCATAACTTTGGAACCATTTGAGATAGAGCCTTCATATTTGGCATGTATATATCTTGTGACAATGGCTTCACATCCATACAAAAGTTTGACCTGTGACCTTGACCTTTGACCTACTTTATCATAACTTTTGAACCATTTGAGATAGAGTATTCATATTTGGCATGTATTTCCCTTCTGACAAGGCACATTACTATATTACCTACCATTTCATTTCTACAGTGTGGGTCAGGTGAGCGATCCAGGGCCATCATGGCCCTCTTGTTTATTTCATTTTTGATTTGTCGTCTCAAGTTTTCAAATTTTGCTCTAAGTTTACCACTTCCCAACTGTTTTGCCTTAGGATGAATCTTAGTTCTCCTCCGAAGGTTTCTTCTTATTTCTGATGTGATCCAAGGAATTGAAGATACAGACCTGCTAGTTTTGGAGGGGATATGATTTTCGGACGAAGCTTGAATGAAAGACTTTAACACTCGTAATAAATTATTCACCGCTAAACTTCTTAATCAGGGGTATCGGTATCATAAACTACGTAAAGCCTTTTCTAAGTTTTATAGACGTCATTCTGATTTGGTTTCCAAAACTCAATATTGGACTTAAAACATTTCTGCAACATGGCCTATCGGAACCCGAATTCTATGGTGACTTGGTATATAAATTTAGAAAAATACATGCCTGTAATGACTTTAGTACCCAATTTCGTAAAATCGTTCGTCGATATATAAAGATTGGGTACAACATAAATGTTATAAAACAGACTGCATGCATGGTGGTTAACCCAATCACGGTTGGCAACTTTGCTTCCCTCTTTGTTTGCACACCGGTGGGTCGGGCTTAAGATTATATGATGGTTCCAGCTTAAAAGCATAAATGGAATTTTATTTTATTTTAGTATTCTTTATGTTGGTTGGCGCCTGATGCTCCGTCTTTGGTCGGGCCCCTCGGAGTCTAACTGTTGGTTTTCCTTTGCTCCAGCAATTCTGTTGTTGTATGCTGTCGAGTCCTCAACCTTGTTTCATCTCTGTAGTTATTTTTTTATTTGTCTGTTCTCGGAGCTTTTACACTGATGAGTTAGGAAGCCTTGTTTGTTACTTACTGTGCCTATCACGTGTGTCTTTTTATTTTGGATGGCCATATGGCCATTTTTGGGAAAGTAACTGTCCTTATGGCCTTCCTTTGTTTAGGTTTCCATTATGGTCTGGTCGCTTAATGTTTGTGTTTCTTTCCCTTTGGTGTCTTTGATGAGTGGAGTAAGTTAATTGTATCGATTCCTGATCTTTGTTTTACTTCTACTTTTCATGCGGACTAAACAAAATTAGTGTATATCGCGACAGAGGTAAGGGCGAGGAATATGGTCATGTAAAATCGATTTAAGCCCCCCCCCCCCCCCCCCCCCCAGTGGAATTCTTTCCACTGACCGTTCCTAGGCGGTTCTTCTGTGGCGGTTTATTTATGTTGTTGTTTGTTACTTACTGTGTGTATCACTTGTGTCTTTTTATTTTGTGGGAAAGTAACTGTCCTTTTGGCCTTCCTTTGTTTAGGTTTCCATTATGATCTGGTCCCTTCATGTTTCTTTCCCATTGGTGTCTTTGATGGGTGGAGTTAATTGTATTGATTCCTAATATTTGTTTTAATTCTACTTTTTATCAAATCAAAGTTCTCCTGGACAGACCGAGCGTCTGAATGGCCATTAAAGTATTTCTCTCTTGCAAATTTAAGGGCATCCTTCCTCATAGTTTCATAGTCACCCTTTTGATTTAAGTACACCTTTCTACGAGGTTTCTTTATGGGTGGTATGAAGATTTTCAAAAGTCCAGAGACAATATCATGATCACTTAGTTTGTCCGGGGATTGAATATCCCCAAACTGTCCTGGAAAAGTTGTAAGAATCAAATCCAAAGTGTTTCCATCTCGAGTAGGGAAGTCAACAACCTGTTCCAAGCCATGATCATTCATGATGTCAACCAACACCTGCTCCTCTGACGAACTCAGCATTGTGCCTTGTTTGCTGAGCCTGTCTGGCCAAACAATCCATCTGAAGTTGAAGTCACCTAGGACATGCACTGCGGGAAGTTTTTTACCCTTATTCTGAGACTTAGTGCGATCAAGCTGATCTTTAAATAACAGCCATGGCTAACTCCATGTGAAAAACTGGTGACCAACATGGTGTCAGAAAAACATATATACTCACCGGAAATAGAAACTATACACTCGTTTTTAAATTGTCACTGGCAAATTTGAATTCCAATTATATAAATGATCATCAGTGGCATGTCTAATTTATCAAATAAACGTGGAGCGTGATAGCTCAGTGGTTAGTGCACTTGCCTCTGATGCTAGAGGTCCCGGGTTCGATCCCCGGCAGCGGCGATAAAATTTTCGTGTCCGAACACGTTCCATTGGCATCGTCTGCAGGGATGAATGTCATAAAATGCACCGGTCGTCCTTCGGATCGGGACGTTAACTGGAGGCCCCATGTGCAGGGAGAACCATCCCCTGTGCAGGTTAAACATCCCTACCGTAATTACATGATTACTGTGTATGCTTTCATCCTGCAAACCTCGAGTGTATGAAATGTACACCTGCTGTTATGGTCAAATGTGACCGACGCAGTATCAGTTGAAAGAAAGAAAGAAAGAATAAAATGTACAATGATGGCTACGATTTAACGGGTAAAGCCACACATTCAAGGCAAGGGTCAAAATCTTGCTGTTCAAGTTTTCATTGAGTCAAAGATTTTGTGTCGCAAATGTGATTCCCATTTTTACCAATTATTACTCATCATCTAACATTGGGAATATTGTTTACAAAATGAAAGTTTTCACAGCGGTTGAAATGTTATCGACCTTTCACTATTGGACCAAACCACCGGAAGTGAGCGAAAAGTATGGCATTTCGGATTGCGGTTTTTGCTTTAATCACAATTTAAGACACAGCTGAAGATGTTAAAACAACTGAATGCACTTTTGGGTCGATTTTTTACTTGAAACATTATTTTGAAAATTTCGCTGAAAAACTCAGTTCTATTCGCCTTTGTACACATGTTGCTAATGTGTGTATTCCATCTCAAATCGTGAGTAATTGTCACACCAAGGTACTTAATGGAATTCACATTTTCGAGGACCGTTCCCTCTAAAGTGTAAGAAGCCTCAATTTTTTAGATCTCTTCCTAGTTATCTGCATAATATTGCATTTAACTGGCTGAAATCTCATGCCCCATATTCGGGCCCAACATCCTAATCTATCTATGTGGGACCCCAGACAAAACTGGTGCCCATACTGAAGATTCACCATTAACAACAACCCGCTGTTTTCTGTAGCAAAGGGAGGAATCTATCCATATAAGAGTCTTTCCTCCAATTCCATAACCAAATAATTTGGATTTAAGAAGATCATGCGGAGGGGTGTCAAAAGCCTTCTCGAAGTCAAGAATAAATGTGTCCACCTGCCCTCTTTTGTCCAGGAGTTTTGCCCAATCATTAATAACCGTGCTCAACTGAGTTTCGCAACAATTCCTTTTCCTAAATGCATGTTGTCTGTCTGACAAAAGTTTATGTTCATCCAAGTGGGCCATGATGTTTGAGCAAACTATGTGTTCAAGCAATTTACATAGAACACAGGTCAGTGACACCGGGCGATAATTTCGAGCAAGAGCCCTGTCCCCTTTTTTGAAAAGTGGACAGATGTTCGCTAGTAGCCATTCTTTGGGAATTTCACCCGTATCAAGAGATTGTTGGAAAAGATGAGCAAAAACTGGACCTATCTCGTTTGCTAGTTCCTTCAGGACTCTAGGATGAAGCTCATCGGGCCCTAAAGCTTTAGAAGGATTCAAGCCTTTAAGTAACTTGATCACTCCTGCCGAGGATACAACAATATTTTCCATGAAAGGGGCCGTTCTTTCAGTCAATGGGACCTCGTTGAACTCAGTTTTATTAAATGCATCATTGAATTGACCAACCAATTCCTTTGCCCTTTCAGAGTCCGATTCAGCGTCCCCGTTCCCTCCTCTTTTATTAAGGGATGGGATACCTTGCCTATCTTTCTTCTGGTTATTGATATATCTAGAAGCCTTCGTGGTGCAGTGGTTACGCTACTCGCCTTGTAAACCAGGGATCGCAGGATCGATCCCGGGCTTCTTCAGACTTTAGGATGAGTCTTTAAACCGAGGTCCCGTCTCCGTATGACCTTAGCTGTTGGTGGGACGTAAAACTAAAACTCACTCACTCACTATTGATATATCTGTAGAAGTCTCTTGGATTTGCCTTTACATCACCTACCAAGTTATTAACATACAGATCATGCTGATTTTTGATGTCATTTTTGATTTCTCGTCTCAAGTTATCAAATTTTGCTCTGAGTTTACCACTTCCCAACTTTTTTGCCTTAGCATGAATCTTATTTCTCCTCCGAATTTTTCTTCTTATTTCTGGTGTGATCCAAGGAATTGAAGATACAGACCTGCTAGTTTTGGAGGGGATATGATTTTCGGACGAAGCTTGAATGAAAGACTTTATCAAATCAAAGTTCTCCTGGACAGACCGAGCGTCTGAATGACCATTAAAGTATTTCTCTCTTACAAATTTTAGGGCATCCTTCCTCATAGTTTCATAGTCACCCTTTTGATATAAGTTCACCTTTCTACGAGGTTTCTTTATGGGTGGTATGAAGATTTTCAAAAATCCAGAGACAATATCATGATCACTTAGTTTGTCCGGGGATTGAATATCCCCAAACTGTTCTGGCAAAGTTGTAAGAATCAAATCCAAAGTGTTTCCATCTCGAGTAGGGAAGTCAACAACTTGTTTCATGATGTCAATCAACACCTGCCCCTCTGACGGACTCAGCATTGTGCCTTGTTTGCTGAGCCTAAATGGCCAAACAATCTGTCTGAAGTTGAAGTCACCTAGGACATGTACTGTGGGAAGTTTTTTACCCTTATTCTGAGACTTAATGCGATCAAGCTGATCTTTAAATAACTGGAAGTTTTCGACAGTGTCGTTAGGTGGTCGATACCAACTTGCAATAAAGTGGGAAGTTTTGTTTGCAAAAACCTTTACCCAAACAGATTCTGAATCGTTTTCCAGTTCCATGAATGGCATATGAGAGATGCCTCTGTGAACGGGCAACATCACCCCGCCGCCATGAGTGTTTCTATCTTTTCTGTAGACACTGTATTCGCAAGTTTCAGGGAAAAGCTCCGAGGTCATAATTGAACTGCCAATCTTTGTTTCCTGAATAGCCACAATATGTGGTTGGTGAGTATCAAGGAAAGCTCAAAGTTCAAGTATCTTTCCTCTTAAAGCGTTAATGTTAATACTGCAAAGTTCCAAACATTTTATAAAATTCGGCTTTCTCATGTCAGTAGTCGGAGATTTAACCAGAGGTTCAAATTTATTTCTTTCTTCCAGTTCTAAAGGTTCGCTGAAGAACATGTCAGAAAAGTTAAACAAGAGGCCCATGGGCCACTATGCTCACCAGAGCTCAGGTGGGCACTTTCCAATGGCAGCCATGTATTTTAACATGATATCATTTAATCTACTAAATGAACCCCCATGTCCAAATGAGCACCCATGTGGACTCAGTATCTGAAACATTAGGCCTTTTATGAAGTAGAGGGGGTGGGGCATTGACCCAATGGAGCCCTGGTTGGTATCACTCAATGCGTCTCATCATAAGGAACAAGAATATATATGGTTTAGCAGTGGGGATCTGTAAGGTCTCTTAAGTGGTGGAGGGGTTTTGGCATGCCTTGTTGATCCTAGGAAAGCCCAAGATTGTTGTACCTAAATGTGTCTTATCATAAGGACCCAAGCATATATATGGTTTAGGGGTGGGAATCTGAACGGTTTCTGAGATTTGAGGCCCTTTTATGAAGTGGAAAGGATATGAATGTCCCCTGCGGACCCCCCTACAGTAGGTGAGCTAATAATAAGGAATAATAGCATATACGATTATTGGGGGTGGTGGGATTTAATGGTTTCTGAAATAAAAGCCTTTTATGAAGTGGAAGGGCGGGGCACATTGCCTCAGCACAAAGAGACACCCAGGTTGGTGTGATTGAACGAGTCTTATCATAAGGAACAAGTATATGGTTTAGGGATGGGGATCTGAACTATTTCTGAGATATAATGAAGTAAAGCGATCGGGCATGGCCTGGGCATTCCCCGGGGATTCCCAAGCTGGTGTCACTGAATGCGTCTTATCATAAGGAAGATGAATATATATGGTTAAGGGTGGGCTAAGAACAGTTTCTGAGATATAAGGCCTTTTGTGAAGTCAAGGGGTGGGGCAAGGCCCCGGGAGACTCCCAGGTCGGTGTCAATGAATGTGTCTTATCATAAGCAACAAGAATATATATGGTTTAGGGGTAGCCATCTGTAGGCTTTCCCAGATATTGTGAGATTATGAGATGGAGGGGGTGGGGCATGGCCCAGCACATCCCTTTGGACCCACAGGTTGGTGTCACTGAATGCGTCTTATCATAATGAACAATAATATATATGGTTTAGGGGTGAGGATCTGAACAGTTTCTGAGATATATGGCCTTTTCTGAAGTGAAGAAGTGGGGCAAGGCCCCGGTGCATCCCTGAGGACCCCCCAGGTTGGTGTCACTGAATGTGTCTTATCATAAGGATCAAGAATATATATGGTTTAGGGGCGGGGATCTGTAAGGTTTCAGATATATTGGGCCTTTTGTGAAATGGAGGGGGTGGGGCATGGACCAGGCGCATCCCGGGGACTCCCAGGTTTGTGTCACTGAATGGATCTTATAATAAGGAACAAGAATATATATGGTTAAGGGATGGGGATCTGAATGGTTTCCAAGATATTGGGCATTTTATTAAGTGGAAGGTTGGCCCCAGCCAATAGGGGCTTGAAGAAATATATGGGCTGCAAGATGCTTCCAAGCAGAGCTGAATCCGGCCCGCACACTAATACTGGTAAACCGCTTAGAGGATCTAAGCCTGTCCAGGAACCGCGGTGTGAAGCGGACCGTCCATGCTAATAAACTCTATTGGTTTCATTGGGCGGCAGGGATTGAGATGTTATTTCATCTCAATGTCGGGTAAAAGTCCCACAAAATTGGAAGCAACGTCTACGAAATGACCTTTACAGTGTTGAAGGGGACGTCAAACCTCAAATCAAACAAACAAACTATTAGACACCGATAGTGTATGCTTGACGCAATAGTAAGAAAAATATCACCAGGATCTAAGCCTGTCCAGGAACCGCGGTGCGAAGCGGACCGACCATGCTAATAAACCCTACTTGTTTCATTGGGCGGCAGGGCTTGTGATGTTATTTCATCTCAATGTCGGGTAAAAGTCCCACTTTGAAGCAACGTCTCCTAAATGACCTTTACAGTGTTGACGGGGACGTTAAACCTCAAATCAAACAAAAATTAAGTGGAGGGGTTGGGGCATGGCCTCAGCGCATCCCTGAGGACCGCCAGGTTGGTGCCACTGAATGAGTCTTATCAATAGGAACAAGAATATATATGGTTTAGGGGTGGGGTTGTGAATGGTTTCTGTAAAATATGGCCTTTTATGAAACGGAGGGGGTGGGGCATGGCCCCGGCAGTCCCCCAGGTTGGCATAAAAGCATATGGCTGAGAGAAGTTTACTCAAGAAACATTTCTATAAAAGTTTTGTCAAAATATCTGCAATGACTTGGAAGTAAATGCCATTTTTCAATTTTCCCCATTATACGTCTATGGAAACTCTTAAGTTGCCATAGCAACCAAACTAATAAGCCGATTTTCATAAAAAAACACAAACTTCCAATCCCCCAGCCCAAGGATGCTACAGATAAAATTTGGGCCCAATCGGCCCAGCGGCTTTAGAGGAGAAGATGTTTAAAAGTGTTGACGGACGACGACGCAGACGAGACAGACGACGACGACGGACAACTGCCATCCTATAAGCTCCCCCGGAGCCTTCGGCTCTGGTGAGCTAAAAACTCGCACTTCGGGCATATCCATGAACAACTCGAGTTTACCAGTTTGCCATACTCGGCATCCGAAAGGAAAGCGCAATCAGTGTGAATCCACATTTCACACTGGTCACATTGAACGGCCTTATGTTCATTCAGAACATCATCGCTGCATAGACCACAGTCTGCTTTGCAATCTTTGCAATACCAAGTTCCAATTCGAATTTCAAGCTCATGTAATTGGTTTTCATCCAATTCAGAACACGAGGAATGAAAACGCTTTTCACAGTCCACACATTCTACCCATTTCTGAGTCTTTGCAATATTTTTTGCACAGCCCACAGCGAAACCTTGGACGGGGTTAGTTTCAATGTCTCCGGCCAAGATCAATAAAATCAGATTTGTTCCACGTGAGGACTTGAAGTTGCGTAAGCCTTCCGAACATCTATTGTTTCCTAGCTTTTTAGTTACAGCCAGGTACTGAGAAGTTTTAACGCTTTTGCAATCCTGCACTCCTGATTTCCATCATCCTGTTGCGTTCTGCTACTTAATTTCCAAAGGGTGAACCAAAGAATCAACACCATGGGAAGCAGGGAAACCTTCATTTTCATATACTGGACAACTTTGAGTCAAACAATAATACAAGATAAAGAGCTCTGTAAATTCAACTATCTGACAACACTTGGTTACCAGCCGTCTGTTAGCTGTACGGACAGTCC
This sequence comes from Lucinisca nassula, assembly GCA_963580285.1. NCBI lineage: Eukaryota > Metazoa > Mollusca > Bivalvia > Lucinida > Lucinidae > Lucinisca > Lucinisca nassula. The sequence continues at coordinate 47,288,353 of OY757025.1, read as the reverse complement.
AAACTCGCTGACAAGCTGATAAGACAAGACTCTTCCGAATGAAAATAATTTTGAATCCGAGTTTTTAACAATCAGTATACTGACAGCTACAAAGGACTATTCAGCACCCTGTTCAAAATTATATACAGCTCAACACACTCAAATAACTGACAACTCACAGGCTCTTCAGACAAAATGTGTCTAGCCTCCAAAGGATAATTCAATTTTGCGTTTATCCCACCCACTTGTGTGGTAATGGCGGGAAATTATGTCAACAAAGTAAATTTATCTACAAATGAAAGAATTCATAATCTACGATAACCAGCAATAATATTTTGCTGGTTTGTTTGTCTAATATGAGTGAAACAACAAACAAGAAAAAAAACTAGCTCCAAAATTTTTGTGATCCGCGAGGTCAGGCGGAACACCGGGGATATAAAGGAGTAACCTAGTTACAACCAACCAATGAAATGCGCATACCCACGTTCTCGATAGTTAACATAAATGACGCCATACGGACATGTGTCTGAGTAGATGAGAAAAGCATGTATGGTAGAAGCTTTGATGACGAGTAGTGAAAGGATTCAAAATTCATAAAAGCATGTTTATTTTAGAGCAATACTAAGTAAGTATGTGCATATTTGGCATCATTTAGATTTTCTATTTAAAATTCACATTTAACATACTTCTGTACAGTTTACACATACATTTATTATAAAAAGATCCCTTACCTGGATGCGCATGAAAATGTCCTTTAATTATTGAGCGAGTATCTCCTTAGCCAGGACCGTTGCAAAGTGTCCTTCAACCAATTTGTGTTGAGTTACAACAACAACAAAAAAATCTTTAACCATCAAAGCTTAACAATTGGGTAAAAGATACTTGATATGATTCCCTAGACTGTGCATAGAATCTTTTGCAGACACAGCATTTGTCTTCATCAGGTATCTGTGACTCATTTTCTGGATCTTCCTCTGACATAGTGATGCCAAGTTAATATGAGACGGCCCTGGCTGAGGAGAACCAGAAAGGTTGACTGAGGCTTTTTTTCTTGTTTCTGCTTCTTCTGTCTTTTTTTTTACTGTCTTAACTTTGCATGTATTCATTGATTTGGCACTGTCCTTTTTCATTTGCTTAGGTGTTTTTTTTCTGTTTCTTGCATTGGTTTGATTCATTTATGTAAGTTTTCATTTTTTCTATGACTGAGGCTTTTTTTCTTGTTTCTGCTTCTTCTGTCTTTTTTACTGTCTTAAATTTGCATGTATTCATTGATTTGGCACTGTCCTTTTTCATTTGCTTAGGTGTTTTTTCTGTTTCTTGCATTGGTTTGATTCATTTATGTAAGTTTTCATTTTTTCTATCGTTTATTTTCTGTCACTGCTTTCCAACCAACGATATCATTAATATTTCTCTTTCTTTTTTCTTTGCAACACTTCACCTCCAACCATTTGAAAAAAAAATCGTTTGTATGTTCTGTTGAGTTTCGTTGTTCTTTGTCAACCTTCTGTTTGTCCTGCTTGTATTTTGCATTGTTTTCAGAATTGTCAGTAAGTTGTTCAGTAGGTGAGGGTTCCTCCGCATCTTCAGGTAAGTATAACTGAGATGGAACGATTTTTGATTGTAAATTTGAAATCATTTCAGAAGCACCGGGAATATTCCACATTTTGCGAATACAGCTCTGAGATTCACTGGAGTTAATGCAGCTGAATATGCTTTGCACGCAAGGGCACAGACGTCATAGCGAGATACCATTCTTCCATTGCAGCGAGAAAATGTCTGGCATTCTTGGCTAATTTTAATCTGCAATGGTCCAAAACAGCCAACATCCATGGGCTGAAGGATGTGGAAACAATGTGGAGGCAGAACAAAAAGGATAATGTTATTGGTCTTTGCCCACTCTATCAGGTCTAAAGAGAAGTGACTTCTGTGACTATCATACAAAATGAGGATAGGCTCGGATGAATCACGACCTTTCACATATTTCATGAAATGAACTTGTAGATACTCCCTGAAGACTGCAGCATTTGACAACCCAGAAGAAGTTACTGTTCCAGCAGCACCAGGAGTCTGACCTTTCATTAGCTCTGGCATCATTCGCTGTCCCGGGAATATAAAGAAAGGGGACACTTGGCTACCAGCAGCGTTCCCTGATCCAATTATAGTAATGGTTTTTGTTCTGTTACCCATTACAACTTGTGGCTGATATCCCTTTGCAGCGACAACATTTTGTGACCTATACTCAGTATTTATACCTTTCTCGTCAATGTTATAGATGTGTTCTGGTTTACCAGCTAAGTCATATATATTTATCAATGATTTTATTTAGCTCTTCAATATAGTTAATCAGAGACTCTTCTGAAGCACATTTGGCACGCTGCTCTGATAGACTAGATGGCTTTATTACTCGCAGCTCAGGCCATCTTGAAATAAAAGCATAAAACCAGTTCATACTGAAGACTTTCTTTTGCTCCAGCATTTCAGTGGTTTCTTGCTGTCGAGTCCTCACCGTTGTCTCACCTCTGTGGTTCTTTGATTTCTGTGTTCACGGAGATGTTGCACTGATGAGTTAGGAGGCCTTCATGCGGACTGAACAAATTATTTGTCTAAATCGCGACGGAAGAAAGGGCGAGGATTGTGGCCACGTAAAATCGATTTAAGCCCCCCAGTGGAAATCTTCCACTGACCGTTCCAAGGCGGCTCTTCTGTGGCGATTTAATTATGTTGTTGTTTGTTACTTACTGTGTGTATCACTTGTGTCTTTTAATTTTGGATGGCCATATGGCCATTTTGTGGGAAAGTAACTGTCCGTATGGCCTTCCTTTGTTTAGGTTTCCATGGCCTTCCTTTGTTTAGGTTTCCATTATGGTCTGGTCGCTTAATGTTTGTATTTCTTTCCCTTTGGTGTCTTTTATGGATGGAGTAAGTTAATTGTATCAATTCCTGATCTTTGTTTTACTTCTACTTTGTCATCATTTGCCCGTTTACCCAGGTGAACTGCATAGTCTGTTGCCATGTTTAGAATTTCTGACCTAGTGTAGCCATATCCCACATATGCCGTATCCTTGATATGCTCTACAAGTGTTGACTCCTCCATCTGGTTGAACAAGGGGGGAGGGCCCGATGATGTGTCCACAGATATCCTATTGTCAACCCGATCACGTAATGTAGTCAGGGGCACATTGAAGTACTTTGCAGCACAATACACAGTAACTTTATCTTGTATGCATTTAGCTGAGTAGGAGAGTACTGTCTCAGTTTTCCTCTATTGGTGACAGGTGTAAGCTGAAAATATAAAAAAAAAAAACCTAAAACTCAGTAATTGATTAAATTTATTTGTTCATCCCCTGTTCTTTTCCCAGTGGCCAACAAACAATGTCGTGTCAACGTCGGGCCAACATCGAATCGCTGTAAACCCGACATAGAGCCGCTGTTTAGTGCTGGCTGGTTTCTTTTTTCATATTTTCCTTTATTCATTTTTCGAAACAAAAACAAATAGGGCCTAAGTATCAACAATAGGGCTATAAAATAGATACATAAATATATGACTCCATACACACCAACAAGAACAATAAATCATTATCATCTAAGTGTTGCTAAAACACAGCAATGTTTCATTTATTACCTGTATAAAATATAATGGAAAATTATGGTCATAAAAATCAATATATATGACACTTTTAAGCTTCCGTAGATTTTATTTTCGAGCGCATCCTCCCCCTGATGTCAGTTTCTATTTTTAGATTAGACAAGCATCTGTCAACACGGAATAGCGTCGTTGGCAACAGTTCAAAGAAAAGGTGAAAAATATGCATTTCATTATGAGAAAACATAGCAATAGCGAAAAACATGTGAAACTACATAGAAGGATTAAAATGTATATAAAATTACCTTTATACGTAACATTTCTCTCAAAATAAATCAGGCGATGTTGGAAAACGATGCAGTCGGCACTTCCGTATTTCAATCCAGGAGCGTGACGTCACAATCTCGCAAAAAACTCGCGTGGAAAGGAACTATCAGAACAGAGGTATGTCGAGAATTCAATACGCGACGATACAAATACTTTGCCATTTATAACAGCATGAGATTTTCACTGAGAAATGTACAAGAGTTGTACTTAACTACTTAGTGTTTATAAGCAGCGTTAAAATGCTTTGTAGATAAACAACAACAACAACTTTGCTATGGAGTATATGCTGGTAAGAAAGGAAACATTTTACCAGCCGACAACTTAGAAAAAGAACAACAAAAAACATACACTGAAAAGTGCCCCCAAAAAATAAAATAAATAAAAAAACAAACTTGTCCAATTATGCAATAGAAACTGTAACTAATAGATTCAATTGGCCCTGCACATCAGGGTTTCAAGAAATATAATTGGTTTGCATGGTGCTTCTACGCAGAATGTATATGTGCACTGGTAAACCGCTTAGGTATATGCCTGCCCGGGCAAAGCAGCACGAGTCAGACCATGCTTGCTTATGAACTTTATTTGTTTTCATTGTGCAACAGAAAATTCATCTCCGTGAATGTCCAACAATATTGGGCAACATATCCAAAATGACGTATATAGTCTTGATGGAAATGTTAAATCTCAAACAAACTGACGAACACATTCAACATAACCAGAGCTTACTCTTTTTGTTGTCTGTATTTAGGTCTGAAATTCTGGCTGGTCGTCTTCATAACTTTCCTGATGTAGTTGAGGCAGGTATTGGGGAGGGTAAAGTATGGTAAACTGATGGTGGTTGCAGTGTTTGTTCTAATTTAGATTAAGCAGGCGATACTGGTTAGCGACTTACATGTCACCCACCATGTGATAAACCTGTTGCATGAAAACTGGTATCTAGGGTTGTAGTGGAAGGTTTAATGAGAATGTTAGCTTTATTATAGTGAATAAGTTAGGGTATTAAATATTTGCCTGTGAATGTTTGGTCAGCGACTACCATATTACCCACCATGCATATTGATAATGTTCAGAAAGAAAATCCTGAAACACTGTGGGGTTAATGAATGTTAATGAAATTGGAGTTAAGTTGGTTGTGAAACACTGTGTGTTTGATGATTTTGAAGAAAATTGGAGTTAATTTGGTTAGCGACTTTCATGTCACCCACCAGAAACACAGAATTAGTGTTTAAGAATGATTCAAATCAATATATGTATGTGACAAAATGGGATAAGGTTATCCAGAAATTAATCCTAAAATTAAAGTTATTAATTGAAATCTGTAGCATGTGAAAGTAATCTTATTTTAAATAAAAAAAAATCACGCTAACAAGTGTTTGACACCACACTTGTAAGTTAACATTTTTTTTATCACCTCATTATTCTGATTTGTGTTCTGACAAGGATTTTGATGAAAAACATTGATTACTCGGACATGAAAGAATGGACTAAGTTACACAGGTGTGATTTACTAATGCTTAATATTTAATTGATACCTCTTTTGAAATCCCAAGTGTCCGTTTGAACTGCAGAGACCTCCTGAGACACTTCACTGTCATCATCGCAAGGAATTGATGACGGCGAAGTTAACAGTAGGCCTCTGTTCATATCGTTTGTAATTGATCTGCACAGAACAGAATACCACCTTTCCCTCAACCAGCAGTCAGGATGAACCCCATCAAACATGTGAGAATAAATTGATTTTTTTTTTTTTGGAATTTTGACCATTAACCCCACGTTTTTTAAGCTTATTTTCTGGACATCCCTTTCCCATCTGATTGTTGTTAAATTGTTGTTTGCGTTTATGATTGTGTTGATGTAAGTTATGTCTTCTTCTGGTGTATTTTGTTTTGAAATTAGTTCTGTATCTGAAAAAATTCTGTGCTTGAGGTGTTGTTTTTTTGTACTGTGATAGTGCATATTTCTTGAGTGATGCTGGGGGTATTGTGGCTATCTTAAGAGTAGTAGTGTTGGTGTTGTATGTTGTGTTCCTTGTGTGTGGTGTATTTTTTTTCAGAGAGATTGCAAATGCCTGCGAGTATAGTAATTGATGCATTAAGTGGGTGAACGTCATTGATTTATTGTTTGATGGCATGTTTTAGAGTGCTGATTTTTGCGCTTGGAATGCAGATGATGATGGGATTGTTGAAAATGTTGTGTTGGTGAATGTATTCTGGAAGGTATCTGCCTCTAGAGTCAGCTGCAATGATTATTTGTTGAGTCATGTCTGAAAACAAGCTGCAGAAAATGAGCATCACTATATTCTTGAAAGATGAGAAGAAAGTCAATGATGTTATACATGTTCAGAATAATGAAGTGAAAAAAGAGCCAATTGGCCATTTCGTGGAAAAGTCCTTTTGGCTTTCTGCTAAGGGTTTAGTTATTGCATGTTTTGTGTTTATTTCCTTTTGGTGTCACTGATGGTACCTGTAGGATAATTGTATCTATTCCTGATCATTGCCTGCACTTCTATTTTATAGATCTGTAATTTTGAAATGTTTCAGTGCAGATATTCACATGGTGAAGCATATGATACATTGGAATAGTAGAGAAAGTAGTGATTTTCAGAAAAAAATATCAGGAGCCTAAAACAAAAAGTGAGTATTTAGTGGACTACGGGTGACTTTTTGAAATAGACTAGCTGTATCAGTGGTTTGTTGAGTACAAAATAACTCACTTTAGTAAGTTGATAAGTAGATGAAATGAAGAGTGTGTAGCATGAATATTCTGGAAGCATCTATGTTGTATTGGTTTTTGGATCGTAGTTTATGCTTTAAAAAGCGGGCCTAGAGTTCAATCATGGGCTTCTCAAGACTTTCAGATTAGTGTTGAAATAGGGTTCCCGTTACCGTATGTCCTCATCTGTTGCTTGGCCGTAACCACCGGTGTTTTTTTTTTTTTTTGTTGTTGTTTTTTTTTTTTTTTTTTTGAAAAAGTGTAGTTCATATTTCTTTGATTCCATTGTGATTTGAGGCTCACTGATGAGGCCTAAATGGCCGAAAGTAGCTAGACTGGTCCACAGAAAACATGTGCACTCCATATTTTCCAGTTTTGGGATGCATTTGCTTGCTTCCAAAGGAAAACCCTTTCTAGAATGTATTTGTAAGGAACAAAACAAACTTACTACATGGGGTGCTTATAGGAGCAGGGATGGTAAATGTAATTAATAGAGAAAGGACAATTTGTAGCCAGTTAGCAGTTTTTATATATTTAACACTAGTTATAGTTCATGATAAGAGTTGGTATTTGCTGATCATTGAAGGATATTTATTTGTCACTGAGAGAATATGTTGACTGCTGGGCGAGTCGATTAAAATGAGCACCCACAGGACATGCTGTTTTTGTTTTGAAATGAGGAAAAATTAATGGTCAGCAAATACCAACTGTATATTTACAGTTATATGCTATATAACACACAAACAGTTGTAGAACAAAGGAACTTTACATGTACTGGTATTCAGCCTACTTATCCGCCCCCGCCCATTGAGGCTTGAAGAAATAGATGGGCTGCATGATGCTTCCACGCAGAGCTGAAACCGTCCGCACACTAGTACTGGTAAACCGCTTAGAGGATCTAAGCTTGTCCAGTAACCACGGTGCAAGGTGGACCGTCCATGCTTATAAACCCTTTTGGTTTCATTGGGTGACAGGGATTGAGATGTCATTTTGTCTGAATGTCGGGTAAAAGTCCCACGAAATTGGAAGCAACGTCTCCAAAATTTCCTATACTGTGTTGACGGGGACGTTAAACCTCAAACAAACAATCGTCCTACTTAATTCTTTTGGAGTCCCAAGTGTCAGTACTGGCAACCTCACGGGAGTACACCACCAACTCCTGTAGGTCAAGAGAAACGTATACCATTTTCTGCCTTCTTCTTTAGTGGGGTGCACGCCATCATAAAGGTTGCTGTACACGACACTGGTTTGTGATGTTTTTTTCTTTTCTATTTTGCTTTAGACTCCGCACTTTCTGTTTACATAGTAACAGGTTACGGTCCCACCGTACACTCCTCCTCAAATACCTTTCTTTCAGGCTGCTAATGTGGCTTTGACTGTGCTTATATCCTCCTCCAGTAATGGCTGCTGAATGGAGATTTCGTCATCGGACATGACAACTGTCTCTTGAGCCAGATTGCCAGTGGCAATCTGGTAAGCCTTAGATGCAGCCAGACTGGAGAACGGTATATGCACAACCTTGAACGTTACACCCCTAACAGACATATATTCATAGATTGAGGTGAGATATGTTTTTATTTCCTCTATGTTACTGGGATTGTTATGGAAAACAATCTGAAAGTGACCATTGGGCATTTTGTATTTGTTCGTAAAGCTGCATATACCTGCCGCAAGAACGACACACAAGGGACCAGAATGTGCAGTTAGAATTGTTTACTTTTCTTTTCATTGCATTTATGATATGTTGAAGGTTGCTCCCACTCTGTACTATGACCTGAACAGTGGCCTTTTCAAATACCATATTTGTTTCTATAAACTGCTTCAATTTTCCCCCTCAGGATTCGGTGAAGATGGACAAGTGTACATCATCCATCTGGAAGAAAGTATTACTACATTATGTACTATTTTTGCATGCAAGAATATGGAGGATGGCAGAAGCTATTGAGAGTAGTATAAAGTAGCTGCATGAAGAATAGAAGTCGGTTAATAGTAGACATGCCACACACCATACTATGTAGTGATTTTTTCAAAAACATCAAGTCCCACTGATGTCAGCAGGGACTGAAATGCTTAAGAAACCTTCTGGGCCTTTTAAAAGTATAAATTCTTAATTTGTTAAAAATCAAGTCCCACTGATGTCAGCAGGGACTAACATGACAATGTAAGGTAGTTCTTGTGTATTTAAAAAATATGACCAAAATTTTGTCCCACTGATGTCAGCAGGGACTAAAATGTGTAAGATCAGTAATAAGCCTTTCAAACTATGACTTGCCACTTGTGACAACAGTGATTGAAATGCTCAAGATACTTATTGAACCTTTCAAAATTATCATTTTCCATTGATTTTGCAGAAAATGTAATGTTTAAGATGCCTAGTAAGCATTAGCCAAAATAGCATGTTCCACAAATGGGCCAAAAACTGAATGTTGCTTAAGAAAAGTACTGGGCCTTTCCAAAAAATCATCTCCCACAAATTTCAGCATAGACTGAAATGTTAAAGATAATTACTATATAGATTGTCTGTTATTTCGTCTGCTGAGTGCAATAATGTTGTAAGTGCAAAATGGCAACTTTTCAGGAGAGACAAAAAAAAAACTTTTATTAAAGAATGGCATGGAAAACTAAACTATAAGCTGGTTTCTTAACTTCATGGCGATTTCTTTGATTTGTATGTGATGTTTATTGTTGAATAAATGACATTTGAAAAGAAATATTTAGCATTTAAGGGTTGACACACCATTTCTGCGCCGAGTGTTTTTGGTGCAAAAACGGTGTAAGTGCATCCAGCGCTAAAACGGTGTAACTGTACAAACCTTATTTCTTTGCCTTTTACTTGGCAAAGCAGTAAATTAAAGACACTTGGTAGGTAAAAGGTCACATTTTATACATTATGCACGGTACTTACATGCTTATTCTGAAATATCAAGCAGCAGGATTCAATATTTTTGAGGTATTAAAAAACTTTGCGCAAAAATGGGGTAAGTGCTCTTACACTGTTTTTGCGCCAACTTTATTTTTCTAAAAGTCAGAGCAAAAACGGTGTAACTGACAAAAAAAATCCAAAATGCTGAAATAAATCATGATTGAGGCAGAATTTAGCTGTAGAACTTATTTACCAAGTGTGTCAAGTCCTAAGGGACCTATTTATGCCAAAAAAATCTATTTTGGCCAAAATGCCAGTTACACCGTTATTGCACTCAGCAGACGATTTCTGACAATGACCATCCTCAAATTTGTGAAATGTTACTGTTTGTGTGTTCTAAGGTGGCTGATGAGACCAATTGTAGCTCTGAACTGTCTTTTGTAGATTGAGCAACGGAGGTTACAGGAAGACAGCACTGTTGGTGATATGTCAGCTCTGGCTTTGCCCGTTTCTGCTCAACTTCAAAGATAACTACTAAGCCTTGTTTAAAGATAGTATATTCTTTTGATGGGAGCAGGGAATGTAATGTGTGGATATGGTAGATACTGAACTTGTTAAAATATCTTGTGCTAATAATCCTAAGAAGGGTGTAGTGGGGGTGGTATGCTAAAATGTGTAAAATTGCCACTGAGCCATTCAAATCTATAAGTGATAGTCATGTCAGCAAGGAAGAAAAATGTGTATGGTAACCTACTGAGCCTTCAACAAGGGCAGTTGTCAGTTTGTGGTAAAAGAATGTGAATTTTACTGGTAAATCGCTTACATATAAGTGTGGATAGGTAAACTGACTGGCTAAAATGACCTGTATAATGTTGACTAGGCTGTTAAACCCCAATACAAAGAAGAAAGACAAACGAACTGAGCAGGGTATCGGAGTTATGGCGATCCAAAGACAGTCATTCTATACTCAGAATCAGAATCAGAATTGTTACTGGTGACACGTCAAACGACATTCATACACCAGGACCTGTGATATGGGAAGTTAGTCCCTAGCTCTAACCAAAGATGTAAACTTAGCTACACAATCCTCAGCACCTTCAGCCGTCAAAATAATAGAATCGGGAAGGGCATTCCAATCTCTAATGGTTCGGGGGAAAAACGATTCTTTATAAATATCCGTTCTTGCAGTAAGGGTCTGAAACGTCATTGAATGGTGTTTTCTACAATGCCTAACTGGGGGAACAAGGTCATCTGTTGGAATGCTGGCAGCACCCTTTAGACCTTTGTATAAGAGTATGAGCCTACTGTCTCTTCTCCTTTTCTTTAGAGACTCCCATCTTAATCTTCCTAGAATTCCAGTCATGCTCCCAGTTTCAAAGCAATAATTTCCAGTTACAAATCTAGCAGCTCTATTCTGAACTTTTTCAATTTCTTCATTTAGGACCACTCCGCTTGGGTCCCAGATGCAACTACCATATTCCAAGATTGGGCGAACAAGTCCCCTGTATGCTGTTTCTTTCACATCCTGAGGACACTGATGAAGATTTCGCCTCAGGAAACCAAGTGTTCTATTTGCCTTTGTACACATATTGCTAATGTGTGTATTCCATCTCAAATCGTGAGTGATTGTCACACCAAGGTATTTAATGGAATTCACATTTTCGAGGACCGTTCCCTCTAAGGTGTAAGAAGCCTCAACTTTATTAGATCTCTTCCTTGTTATCTGCATAATATTGCATTTAACTGGTTGAAATCTCATGCCCCATTTTCTGGCCCAACATCCTAATCTATCTATGTCAGCCTGAAGTTTCAGTGAGTCATCTGTATCTCTAATTTCCCGGTAACAAACACAGTCATCTGCGAATAGTCTTATTTCTGAGTCAATATCAGTGGAAATATCATTGATGTACAGGGAGAACAATAGAGGACCAAGAACGGTCCCTTGTGGGACTCCAGACAAAACTGGCGCCCATACTGAAGATTCACCATTAACAACAACACGCTGTTTTCTGTAGCAAAGGAAGGAATCTATCCATTTAAGAGTCTTCCCACCAATTCCATAACCAAATAATTTGGATTTAAGTAGTTCATGAGGAGGCAATAAAAAATATACACTTTTTGATTTAGAAATCCGGATCTTGTATTACCGGCTGTAATAAAATATGCCTGTTACCGTTTTTCCTGTTGCAGTCATCCATGATGGAGTTATTGTCCTTAATTGAAAATCAATATTTCCAATAAAATCGCGTGTTGCACATGACATACCAATCTATGCACACCGCAAAAGTCATGCACATGACATACCAATCTATGCACACCGCAAAAGTCATGCACAGGTGCTCATGGATAAGACCACACCATTACTTTGCCATTAACCCCAAACAAACAGCTTTAAATTCATTTGGAATTTCTGCCTGTTATGGATTATCTCCCTTTCAATTAAAACCATAGTGAATTACATGGGTCTATTTCTCAAATTTTGTAAGAGATATTCATTTGAAACTTCCGCATAATTACTTTTTTGCTAGACATCTTTATGATTACTCCATAGTAAAGTAGAAGTAAAACAAAGATCAGGAATTGATACAATTAACTTACTCCATCCATAAAAGACACCAAAGGGAAAGAAATACAAACATTAAGCGACCAGACCATAATGGAAACCTAAACAAAGGAAGGCCATATGGACAGTTACTTACCCACAAAATGGCCATATGGCCATCCAAAATTAAAAGACACAAGTGATACACACAGTAAGTAACAAACAACAACATAAATAAATCGCCACAGAAGAGCCGCCTTGGAACGGTCAGTGGAAGATTTCCACTGGGGGCTTAAATCGATTTTACGTGGCCACAATCCTCGCCCTTACTTCCGTCGCGATTGAGACAAATACTTTGTTCAGTCCGCATGAAGGCCTCCTAACTCATCAGTGCAACATCTCCGTGAACACAAAAATCAAAGAACCACAGAGGTGAGACAACGGTGAGGACTCGACACCAAGAAACCACTGAAATGCTGGAGCAAAAGAAAACCAACAGTTAGACTCCGAAACACTTATTTGTAAACCCCAAACACTTATTTGTTGTTGTAATATTTTGTGTTTCTGACGATAAAGTTTTCTCGCAATGATTCATTTGTCTAGCAATATTGACACAAACAGTTTCGGTCCCGTCCATCGGGGCTTGCAGAACTATATTGGGCTGCAAGGTGAGTTGAAACCGACGGCATACGAGTACTTGTTATATGCAAGTGGAGGCAATGATCAGGAATAAACCCTCTTAAATTGCTCAGTGGGAAGCTACTTTAGACAAAAATTGAATCAAACCCCAAAGTAAATCGCCAATGAAAACCCCATAGAAACCTAATGTATTTAATCAGAGGAAGAACGTAAAAGGCAAAAAAAGCCAATTTCTTGGAGGAAAGATGTTGCACTAAACGTTGTGTTTAATTTCAATATGCGACATATTCTTGTCAATCAGTTCCTATTCTTTGAATTTGTTGCATGAAAAACCACTTATTGAACAACCTTTATTCGAAACACATGTTTAAAGGGAAGCTACTTTAGACAAAAATTGAATAAGACCCCAAGTCCGTTTCAAGTGAGGCGATTTTATTATCCTTTATTCAAATTTAACTGAAAATGCTGCAAATTATGCAGAACTGGTTGTTCTTATTTATGATACCTCATATGCTTGTAGAGAGGGAGACATTGGGACGCAAATCGACATTCAGTAACCTGTATACTTACTTTTGCCTTTTGAAATGGGAGATAACTAAAAAAACATGGTACCCAGAGTTGTGGTTCTTGCAAATGACACACCATCTAAACCTTGTCTATAATTATGCCAATTGAGTTATCAATATACCTTGCAGGGAATAGGAGTTATAGTGATCACAAGATAGTCGTTCTATTTTACTGAAAGGGGAGATAGGTCAATTATCATGGTACAGCTAAAAAATCGTGGTACCCAGAGTTGTGGTTTTTGCACATGATACACTGTCTCAACCTTGTCTAAAATTATTCCAAGTACTATCAATATATCTCGAAGGGTATTGGAGTCCTGGCCATCACAACAGGGATTTTTCTGGCCCTTTTGGGAACGAGTCCAGTACATTTTACTTTGGGAAAAATAGTGATATATTTCCCCGAATTGGGAATTTTTTCATTTTTAAGTGCTTCTGTTTACCTGTACTGACTTATATAAATGTTGATTTCTACACCACAACCGCTTTATAACACTATTATTGGGGTCCAGAGCAGAAACCGTGTTAGTTAAACAACCGTGTTATATCCAAACAAAAATGTATAGATTATATAGAAAAATGAACATTCATGGTCATTTTTCTATATAATCTTTACATTTTTGGGAGCCAAATGAAAACCGTGTTATATCCAAAACCGTGTTATAATTAACCATGTTATAACGAGGCTGTGGTGTACTTCCTTAGCACATTCAGAAGTGGCTTGAGCTTGGACCATTTACAAATTTCATTTTTTTACCATTTTAGAACACTCTTATTTGGGAATTTTTTGTTCAAAATTGGGAAAAATACCTACTTTTTTTTATTTGGAACGGACTCAAATATATAGGTAGAAAAATTCCTGCACAAGACTGTGTCTATGGACGGATGGACATACGGATGGACGCTAGGCTGATCACTTTATCCCTCGAACCTTTTTATCCCCCGACCGAATAGTTTCGGGGGATATAGCGATCAGCCTGGCGTCCGTCGGTCTGTCCGTCCGTAGACGCAACCTTGTGATGGCCATAACTCCTATACCCTTTGAGATTCATTGATGGTTCTTGGCACAATTGTTCACAAGGCCGAGACGGTGTGTCATGCGCAAGAACCAGAACTCTGGATGCCATACTTTTTTAGTTATCTCCCCTTTTAATAAAATAGAATGACTGCTTTGTGATGGCCATAATTCCAATACCCTTTGAGATATATTGATGGTACCTGGCACAGTTGTTCACAAGGCTGAGACAGCGTGTCATGCACAAGAACCACAACTCTGGTTGCCACGGTTTTGGAGTTATCTCCCCTTCCAATAAAATAAGAGTGACAACCTTGTGATGGCCATGACTCCTATACCCTTTGAGATTCATTGATGGTTCTTGGCACAATTGTTCACAAGGCTGAGGCGGCGTGTCATGCGCAAGAACCAGAACTCTGGATGTCATACTTTTTAGTTATCTCCCCTTTTAATAAAATAGAATGACTACTTTGTGATGGCCATAACTCCAATACCCTTTGAGATATATTGATGGTACCTGGCACAGTTGTTCACAAGGCTGAGACGGCGTGTCATGCACAAGAACAACAACTCTGGTTGCCATGGTTTTTGAGTTATATCCCCTTCCAATAAAATAGAGTGACAACCTTGTGATGGCCATAATTCCAATAGACTTTAAGATATATTGATGATACCTGGCACAGTTGTTCACAAGGCCGAGACAGTTTGTCATGCACAAGAACAACAACTCTGGGTGTCGTGTTTTTTTTTAGTTATCTCCCCTTCCAATAATATAGAATCACTACCTTGTGATGGCCACATCTCCAACACTCTTTGAGATATATTGATGATACTTGGTACAGTCGTACATGAGGTTAAACAGGTGTGTCACATGCAAGAACCACAACTCTGGGTGCCCTGGTTTTTTAATTATCTCCCCTGACAATATAACCTTGTGATGGCCATAACTCCAATACCCTTTGAGATATATTGATGGTACTTGGCGCTTCATGCCTAAGAACCACAACTCTGGGTGCTATGATATTTGAGTTATCTCCCCTTCCAATATAACAGTATGACAACCTTTGAGACATATTGGTGGTACTTGATGCAGACGTACATGAGGTTAAGCAGGTGTGTCACGCTCAAGAATTACAACTCTGGGTGCTCTGGTTTTTTAGTTATCTCCCCTGGCAATATAACCTTGTGATGGCCATAACTCCAACTCCCTTTGAGATATATTGAAGGAACTTGGCACAATTGTATACAAGGTACAGAAGGGATGTCATGTGCAAGAACCACAACTGTTGTTGCTGTGGTATTTGAGTTATCTACCCTTCCAATATAACAGTATGACCAGCTTGTGATCACCATATCTCCAACCTTTTGAGACATATTGATGGTACTTTGTGCAGAAATACATGAGCTTAAGCAGGCATGTCATGCGCAAGAACCACATTTCTGAGTGCCCTGGTTTTTTAGTTATCTCCCCTGACAGTATAATCTTGCGATGGCCATAACTGCAATACTTTTGTGATATGTAGTTTAATTCTGGTGCACTTTCTATTTCTGAATGCCATATTGGCTTTTGGTCGGGGGATCTGCCATCTCTTCCGATGGCTATTTTTGGTTGGGGAATAAAAATCATAACATCACAAAATGTGGATAATATTGAGGTTTTGCTAGAAAATCCTTCGAGGGATTAAGGGGATTTGGAAAGGACAAAAGATTCAAGGATTCAAACTTCTGACCTTCAACTGTCACCTCGATCTTGGTTTGGCATGGTTTACTTATTGGTTCTGAACATTTCATTGAAATCCAACCAGTAAGTGTCAAGAATTCACTTGGGATGGACAGACAGACACCCCCACCCCTGAAAAAAAATGTAGATCATTTAATGTTCCACTATAATGAACAGGCCGGGACTAATAAATTGTGAAAGCTACTTGATGTATAAGAAATACATGTATGTAAGGTATTTCTTGAGATGATATGGGACAAGTTCATTTCTGTATATTGTTTGTCACAATTGTATGTAATGAATGCCCAGAGGTTTTATAGTTTCTGCACAATTGTTTTTCTCATGCTGATGTTGGCAGGGTCATATGGTAATAGTATGCATTCCACTGACTTTAGCAAGGAAGGGGTGATTAAGTCAACATGTAGGGACAAAACTTTGAACTTATTGATGTTACATAATGATGACTTACGCTGTTGTTGTCAGCAGGGACAAGCGCCCCCCGTCCATAGGGGCTTGGAGAAATATATGGGCTGCACGATGCTTCCACGCAGAGCTGATACCGACCGCACATTAGTTCTGGTAATCTGCTTAGGTCTAAAGTAGAAGTAAAACAAAGATCAGGAATTGATACAATTAACTTACTCCACCCATAAAAGACACCAAGGGAAAGAAATACAATCATTAAGCGACCAGACCATAATGGAAACCTAAACAAAGGAAGGCCATAAGGACAGTTACTTTCCCACAAAATGGCCATATGGCCATCCAAAATTAAAAGACACACGTGATACACACAGTAAGTAACAAACAACAACATAAATAAATCGCCACAGAAGAGCCGCCTTGGAACGGTCAGTAGAAGATTTCCACTGGGGGGCTAAAATCGATTCTACGTGACAACAATCCTCGCCCTTACTTCCGCCGCGATTTAGACAAATAATTTGTTCAGTCCGCATGAAGGCCTCCTAACTCATCAGTGCAACATCTCCGTGAACACAAAAAATCAAAGAACCACAGAGGTGGGACAACGGTGAGGACTCGACAGCAAGAAACCACTGAAATGCTGGAGCAACAGTTAGACTCCGATGGGCCTGCCCAGGAAAACTGCTGCGAGTCGGCCCGTCCATGCATATAAACTCTATTGGTTTTATTGGGCGACAGGTATTGAGATGTCATTTCATCTCAATGTCGGATAAAAGTCCCACAAAATTGGAAGCAACGTCTCCAAAATGACCTAAATAGTGTTGACGGGGACGTTATACCTCAAATCAAACAAACAAAATCAGCAGGGACAAAAAATGTGTTTTATGATAATTATTGAAAAATTACAATGTGTCCCACGGATATCAGCTGGGACAGAAATAGGCAAGTTGCACATTTGTGTTGGATACTTATATGTAAAAGTATGTGTCCCACTGATGTCAATAGGGACAGAAATATTCTTCAAAAGTATGTATGTTAGGCATTGATTTCAGCAGCGACAGAATTGTGCATGATACAAGAAGAAGTGCTTAAAAAGGCCATAAAAACACAATATAACTCATGTTTAGGGGCCTAAGTCAAATGAGGGCAAGTTATCAAGAAAACCTGTTGCCTGATAGGATAGCTCATCAGAACTCACGCTTTGACAAAGTTGTCCAAAGGCAAATCTTCAGACCCATAAGATAAACTAAGTCACAAAGAAAGAATCAAGTTCTATATCAATTTGACTTGATTTTGACTGCAAGGTCAGGGTCATGGAAGCTGATAAAATTTCAGAGAAGTATCTATAACCACAAGAAGTATCCATAACCACAAGAAGTATCCATCATATGGTAAATAAAAATAAGGCCCTACAACATTAACTAAAATTCTTTTATTGTAGGTCTAAGACCTTCACTCCATAGGTTCTAATGTTGCTGATAAAAACTTGAAGCAATATCTATCACCATACCAAATTCTTAGTGAAAAAGCTAACATAAAAGTTCTAAGTCTTTGACGCTGACTCCAAGGTCAAGGTCATAAAAACTGATGCTCCTGTTAAAACTGAATCTAAAATTTATAACCATACCAAGTATCAACTAAATCCATCCAAAGGTAAAGAAGTTATGAGCTCCTAAACTCTTCTACACAACAGCTTTAGTATGTGTAACAAAAAAAAACTTTGACATTTGTGGACGCCGATGGTACTAGTATAGGTGTCGAAACTTTAGTTCCAGAGAGCCAACAAGGCATTGAAGGAGATAAAACTCGCCTTGCACAAGAGTACTTGGTACAGACAAACAAGGATTTTAAAAGTCAAACAGGCATGAGAAAATATCACATCGCAAATTTGTCTAAAGTTACATTAAAATCTATTGATAAATGTAGGTACTGAGTCTGAAGCCATCACTTAAAGTCACAAAAAATGGAAGCAACAATTCATAAGTTTATGGTTCTGCATAACTAGGTATTCCACTGGTGTCAGCACGGACAGGAAATCAGCAATATCTTAATATCTCTGGGAAAATAAGAAAAATACACCACAACCTCTTTATAACACGGTTTTGTACATAACACGATTCTCAGATGGATCCTATGTATAGAAAAATTAGCATGAATGGCCATTTTTCTATATAAACTATACATTTTTGTTTGGATATAACACGGTTTTGCTTTGGACTCCAAAATAGTGTTATAAAGGGGTTGGGGTATACAAACATTCTGTCCTGTGCCAAAGTTAGTCTATAGGGTGATAAAGGTGAGACATTAAAAGAGATAATGTAACTGAATTTTTGTGCTGCTGTTCATGACAACTCCAATCTTTGCAAACATTGTAGATCCAGAATAAAGAAGCAATCTGATCAGGACCTATACTGTAAAGCGTCATTAAGTTTGATAGCATACACCATGTTCAGTAATTTCATTTTGATAGCTAGGAGTGGGTGTAACAAAATTAAATACCAGCAGGAGAAGGGTTTAAAATGTTTGTTAAAATCATAATTAAATGTGGATTGAATTCCTGCTGGAGTCAATAATTGACCGAGATTGATCATGAATCTTTTTGGCTATTCATTCCCTTCCACTGATTTGAGAAGGGGTGTTGTCCTTTTCAGGTGAAAATTGTGCACTGTACTGAGGTGCGTTCAACAATGCGGGCGATACACCATGTTCAGTAATTTCATTTTGATAGCTAGGAGTGGGTGTAACAAAATTAAATACCAGCAGGAGAAGGGTTTAAAATGTTTGTTAAAATCATAATTAAATGTGGATTGAATTCCTGCTGGAGTCTGTAATTGACCGAGATTGATCATGAATCTTTTTGGCTATTCATTGCCTTCCACTGATTTGAGAAGGGGTGTTGTCCTTTTCAGGTAAAAGTTGTGCACTGTACTGAGGTGCGTTCAACAATGCGGGCGCACGCCGAGCGCTCGAAACTAGTTCCCTCACCCTATAGCTCAATAGCTGTCGTATATAGGGATCCATCATATGTGAAAGCTATTGAGCTATAGGGTGAGGGAACCAGTTTCGAGCGCTCGGCAGGCGCCCGCGTTGTTGAACTAACCTCAGGTTAATCACATACAAAAATATGCTGGTGGAGATTGATCATGAATCTTTTCTGTCGCTATTGACTCCCTTCCACTGATTCGAGAAGGGTTGTTGTCATTTTCAGGTAAAAAGTAGTGCACTGTACTGGTTATTGACTTACAAAAAATACCGCTAAAGGAAGCGTGATACATGTAGGTGAACTGAACAGCTCAATAGAAATAGTGTTGACTGGGCTGTAAAAAATCCAAAGCAAACAGAAAACATAAGTATCATTTCTGTAGAACTGATCTATTAAATTGTGTACAATGTCTTACTGTTTTCAACAGATACTCGCAGAACTTCTCTCACAGTGGAATGGAGATGATTAGCCACAGATTCTGCAACCAGGTGTATTTACATATATACCTCGCTTGCGATCAACAAAATATGTTGAATCAGTTTCAATGAGTAATCTTTCTATTGATACCTCTCTGAGACCTAGAATTTGCTCAGTACTGAAATGTTTTACTTAATTTGTAAATCCAAAGTATGTAAAAGGAAATTCTTTTGTCCAAACATTGACTTCGGTTGGTCCCCATGAAAAGCAGTGGAGATGAATGGGTTGAAAAGGGCTACAATATTTTTTTACAATTTGCAAACATTTAGCATTAACTTCTTTACCAAGAAAGTCTCCCCGTTCTGATCTGATGTGTAAAATGATAGGTTTACTTGAGTCTGCTAACTGGAGTATAATAAAAATAAAAAATGAGTTCCTTTAAGAGCAATGAAAACAATCATAAGAAAGAAAATGGGTCATATCCAAAAGGACTTCTTCCTGGACTCTCCAAGAGAAAAATAGTTCTGTCCTGTCCAAAGTAGAGGTAAAACAAAGATCAGGAATTGATACAATTAACTTACTCCACCCATAAAAGACACCAAAGGGAAAGAAATACAAACATTAAGCGACCAGACCATAATGGAAACCTAAACAAAGGAAGGCCATAAGGACAGTTACGTTCCCACAAAATGGCCATATGGCCATCCAAAACCAAAAGACACAAGTGATACACACAGTAAGTAACAAACAACAACATAAATAAATCGCCACAGAAGAGCCGCCTTGGAACGGTCAGTGGAAGATTTCCTCTGGGGGGCTTAAATCGATTTTACGTGGCCACAATCCTCGCCCTTACTTCCGTCGCGATTTAGACAAATAATTTGTTCAGTCCGCATGAAGGCCTCCTAACTCATCAGTGCAACATCTCCGTGAACACAAAAATCAAAGAACCACAGAGGTGAGACAACGGTGAGGACTCGACAGCAAGAAACCACTGAAATGTTGGAGCAAAAGAAAACCAACAGTTAGACTCCGATGAGCCCGACCAGAGACAGAGCATCAGGCACCAACCAACATTATCTCCCTAATTTTCAATAAGCCTTTACGTTGGAGCCGTCATACAATCTGAGGCCTGACCCACCGGCATGCAATTAAAGAGGGAAGCAAAGTTGCCAACCGTGATTGGGTTAACTACCATGCATGCAGTCTGTCGTATAATATCCATGTTGTGCCCAATCTTTTTATATCGAAGAATGATTTTACGAAATTGGGTGCTGAAGTCATTGCGGTTATATATTTTTCTGAATTTATATACTAAGTCACCATAAAATTCGGGTTCCGATAGACCTTGTTGCAGAAGAGATTTAAGTCCAATATTGAATTTTGAAATTAAATCAGAATGGCGTCTATAAAATTTTGAAATGGCTTTGCGTAGTTTATGGTACCGATAACCCTGATTAAGAAGTTTAGCCGTTAATAATTTATTACGAGTGTTGAAGTCAGTTACATGACTACACACTCTAGCAAATCGAATTAATTGCGAAATATAAACGCCATAGGATGGCGCACGAGGAACATCACCATCCAAAAAAGGAAAATTTACAATCTCAAAATCAAAGTCATCGCGTTTATCATAAATTTTGCACGAAACAAATCCATCTACAATAGATAGATGTAAATCCAAAAACGGGGCCTCGGTATCAGAAGAATTTGCTTTATTTAACTGAAGTTCTAGGGGGTAAAGCTGACTGATTAAACCATCAAAATAGGTATTATCAATATTTAATAAATCATCTAAATATCTAGAAGTAGAGCTAAAAGCTTCAATAATTTCAGATTGGTTATCAATGGAAAGCGACAAAATGAAGTCTCTTTCATAACAAAACAAGAACAGATCAGCCACAAGAGGTGCGCAATTTGTACCCATCGGAATACCCACAATTTGTCTAAATAACTTAGTACCGAATCTAATATAAATATTGTCAAGTAGAAAGGTGAGGGCATCACACACTTTCTGACATGACTAAAGTGTATAATTCTTATGCTCTTTAGAAGTGAAAAATGCATTTCTGACATTACATGCAAGATAGAGAGAATCTTCTCTGTGAAAAGCCCATCCAATTAAATCATTAAGCTTTTCTTTTATAAGATTATGAGGAAGTGTAGTGTAAAGAGTGGAAAAATCGTAGGTAGACAGCCTAGAAGCACGAAAATGCCTAGATTACAATTTATTTAAAACCTCATTCGAATTTTTTATAGACCAAAACAGATTTCTTCCTGATCTTTCAAAGACTTTATCACAATATTTAATTACATGCGTTTTAATAGCAGTAAGACAGGAAGTTAATAATTTAGAAAGTTCAGTGGTAGTGCAAGAGCTAGAATTTGCAATAAACCGTGCTTTGTAAGGTTTTTTTATGAAGTTTTGGTAACCAGTATAGCGTAGGAAGCTTGTCTTGGCCTTCGTTAACACACACAGCAAACTTGGTGGCTGAAAGACAAACATGTTTATCTACTATAGCTCTCTCTTCAGCTAAAGGCTGAAGTTCATAGGCCTTAGTACCACCAAGCTCCTGCTTAAGCGTGTTAACATAGTGGAGCCGTCACACAACGACGACGTTGTTAGCGACCTTGTCTGCAGGGGCCAAAACAAACTTCTTATGAAATTCTTGAATACCTAGTTTAAGATGACGTAAAGACGTCTTGGGCTTAGGAGGTAATAAGTTAGTATTTTGAGAATAGAAAGAAATGCGTTTATTCACTAGTTTTAAAATGCTAAGTTTCCAGTCCTTAAGGGCTTTATGCTCAACATACTCTCGCTTACACCATCGATTACCGAATTCATTCAAGGAAGCAGCGATTTCATCTCTACATTTACTGAAATCAATTTTAGAAGGAAACCGATATTTCGGTCCTTTAGAAATTATATTCCTTATCCTAGAATCAGGAATAATTTTCAAATTGCCAGTAATTACATGACCAGCAGCAGGATAGCAATACTTTGAGTTTTTACAATCACATGAATCAGGAGTATTAGTATCAATATCAAGATCTGAAACAAGTTTATTGAAATTAAAAATGATAGATCTAACAGGTTTGTTATATTTATAGCAAATTATAGGTGTTTCAGTATTTTAAAAAATAAGCAGGAATGGAAGAAAGCACCGATCTCTAACGGAAGATACTGGGCAAATCTATAAAATCCATACCCTTATTAATGAAGGATATTTTGAAGAAATGGCGTTTATGATTAATTTCAGAATCAATGTAAGGACGGAGAGTATGCTGAGTATAGCCTTTAGTTAAGAGAGCCGCATCATATAACTGATGAGAACTATCGTAGAATTTATTCGCCTCGGTGTCCAGAAGACGTAAAACAGAAACGGGTAATGAACTTAAAAATGAAAGCATAGAGTGGCGTCCATGATTTAATAATATAATTGACAGTCACTTCAGTCTAGTATTGTTTCGTTTAAACGCACGTGATTTACGTTTAAAGTTACCATTTTTCCTGGTGCCGTGAGATCTAGTTCTGCGTTTTCGACATTCCAGGAGTGAGAAAATATCAAAGTCCGGCATTCTGGAAATATTACCCTCATGATAAATGTTGTCATTAAATCCCAGTGGAAAAGGGGTCTGCAAAAATTTAATCCATTTCAGTTCAGCTTCATGTCTTTTGATTATTTTGAATATAGAATGTAGAATTTGCATCGTAATAAAGTTTTTCCACTGGTTGAATGACCTGTAAGTCGAAAGTGACCGTACAAGAAAGTGTCAGTTTTCTTAGGCTTACTCATTCTACGATAATGCTCGTTCAATCTAGTTTTAAGCATGCGGTTAGTTAGACCGACGTACTGCATATTACAGTTTGCAGCACGTCAAGTAATTAGATAAATTAAATCTGTAGACTGTCATGTCAAATCAGACATGTTAACTACAGAGAAGCGTCTACCGTTTACAGATGAAGTAACGGTAGACGCAGTGCTTAAATGCGAACAACATCTGCACCTCTTGGCATTGCACTTAGAAATACTAGGATACATTCCACTTCTTTTCCACGGATTAGTATATTTTCGAAGGATGGGCGATTTGAGAGGAGATAGTCTTATATGAAGACTACTCCCAAAAACATTGGTATTGCCTGCTCCTTTGAGATTAACTAAAGTTACAGACGACAAATTTAAGGGTCTAACCAATACCGAAGGCAACATAGTATTAAAGTTCTTAATAGAATGGGGAATCCGTACAGAAGCAGAGTGTAACCTAAGGGGTGATATTGATATTTTAAATGAAAAGTAGAAGTAAAACAAAGATCAGGAATTGATACAATTAACTTACTCCATCCATAAAAGACACCAAAGGGAAAGAAATACAAACATTAAGCGACCAGACCATAATGGAAACCTAAACGAAGGAAGGCCATATGGACAGTTACTTTCCCACAAAATGGCCATATGGCCATCCAAAATTAAAAGACACAAGTGATACACACAGTAAGTAACAAACAACAACATAAATAAATCGCCACAGAAGAGCCGCCTTGGAACGGTCAGTGGAAGATTTCCACTGGGGGGCTTAAATCGATTTTACGTGGCCACAATCCTCGCCCTTACTTCCGTCGCGATATAGACAAATAATTTGTTCAGTCCGCATGAAGGCCTCCTAACTCATCAGTGCAACATCTCCGTGAACACAGAAATCAAAGAACCACAGAGGTGAGACAACGGTGAGGACTCGACAGCAAGAAACCACTGAAATGCTGGAGCAAAAGAAAACCAACAGTTAGACTCCGATGAGCCCGACCAGATGTATTTGTAATACTCATTTTGGTTAATAAGGTTGTGATACCGTCAAAACTAAAGCGATGTTCATACCGGTTATTAAATAAATAAATAAAACAGCATATACAATTACTGAAGAAGATTCCTTCGAATAGAAGGAAGGTACAACAAAAGCCCACAAAACATCTTAGTCTACTTAAAGTACAGGGATGTCAAACAAGCAGTTGTTATACAACGAGGAACGAACATCGGTTTAATAATGACCTTCAACAGGTATCTAAAGGATGTCAATTGATGGAACAGTGAAAAGCAATTGTATAAGCAATCCCTGAGGATTGGAAAAATAAGAGCATTAAATGCATGTACGCGGAGACCTTTTACAGCCGCCACACGGCACAAACAAAACAGCCCTGATATGCAAAGTAGAAGTAAACAAAGATCAGGAATTGATTCAATTAACTTACTCCACCCATAAAAGACACCAAAGGGAAAGAAATACAAACATTAAGCGACCAGACCATAATGGAAACCTAAACAAAGGAAGGCCATAAGGACAGTTACTTTCCCACAAAATGGCCATATGGCCATCCAAAACCAAAAGACACAAGTGATACACACAGTAAGTAACAAACAACAACATAAATAAATACCCTATCTCACCTAAAGCACCAACAGAGGATGATGACAGTAATGACTGCAATTGTGGGATAGGTATTTGGAACACAATAGACAGCCACACCACCATTAACATTTACAACATTTTTGGGAAGGGGAGGAGGAGTATTCGAAATAAGTTCCTGTGCATTAGCAACAGAAAGATGTCCCCAAAATTTTAACAGAGTTCGGTCTAAATGGAAATGACTATCGATTGCCTCTGGATATGTATGAGAGTCATTAAACTGACTATTGGTGAAAGGATCTGAAATAGGGTTGAACGGCTCAGTAGGTTAGTTTATACTGATTTATTTTAGTTCAATTGCGATGAAAGCTTCAAGCTTATTGAATCGCTCTCGAACACTCATTCCGGGTGTTTTCACGCGCGCGAGAGAGAGAAGCAGTGGCTTTTACACCACTGCTACCCATTTACACCTGGGTGGAGTGGAGCAGTGTCATTACGTGTCTTGCCCAAGGACACACCTCGATACCGGTGGCCGGATTCGAACGCATAACCACTCGATCATGAGTCGAACGCGCTAACCACTGCGCTATCGAGGCTCAGTAGGTTGAAGACTGGCAGACTGTATGAAAGCAATGTCAGTGTTAATAACTGATGCAGATTGTATTTTGGCACACTGTGTTTCAATTACAGTTATATCTTGTTCTTGTACAAGGTTGTCATGGCAGTCATTAGCCATACTGTCCATGAAAGGTTGAGGAACAGGATTGAATGGCTCAGGTGGCTCTAAAATTGCAGAGTGCATGCTAGCATTGTCACCAATACTTGTTGATGTGTAAAAGATGGACAGATTTGAAATGACTGTGGCTGAAAAAAAGGTATCTGCTCGTGTCACTTGCTCAGCATCCAGTTCAATCCCCACATTGTGAAATTGTTGTCTTTGTTCTTCAGTAAGGAGTTCAATAATGGTCATTTAAACTCTCCATTGCAAGGGGCAGGCTGATGAGTTTAACAGATTGAAGAAATATTGTTCTGGAATATCCCAACCCTGATATATAGAAAGAGAAACCATGCGATGTTTGCAAGAATCAGACATGAAAGTTTTTGAAGGATGTGGGAGAGTGGTTTGATGTTTAACAAAATTGTACAAGTGAAAAGGATTCAAAGCATTCAGGGCGAGATTATTTATATATTCCTGAGAAAAAGGTAAGGTTAAAGTTTCGCAAAGAATGTCTGGAAGGTGTGCTCGACAGTGATTTTTAAGTTTTTTTTTTGGTAATTTTGGAACAGGAAGAAAGGGGACACTGTGACTTAGGGGATTTTCTCCTTTGATTCTCCAGATCTAATTTTCTTTTACAAGGTGTAGGGTTGTGAGCAGAACCTGTTGAATGCTGTGTTGTCTGGCTAGTGTTTGTGTCAGTGGTGTAGGAAGAATTATGAGCTGTAAAATTTTCTGAAGTAATAGGGAAAAAGTTTGAAAGTTGTGTTGTTGTTGCACTTGTCTTACTGTCATTAGAATGAAGAATGTCAGGAATGTAACTGGATGCTGTGCAAGTGGTGTTGGTAGGAGTGTGACTAATTGAAGTTTTGTTTTTCAGATTTGGAACTGTTATGGCTGTTATTGTCTCATTTGTGTCAGTGCCAGTAGAGGCATGAGCAGCCAAATGTGCTATTATTTTACTATTGGCAGTGTCAGTAAGGATATGATCACTGTAAAGAAGGTTGTTATTTTCATCATTTTTGGTTTGTCTGATGAGTGGTATGGGTTATTTGTATTGATTCCTGATCATTGCCTTTACTTGTATGTATTCTATTTTTGTGTAAAGTTTCACTGCAGGAAGAAACTGTTGGAACTGATGTCCCTCTGACATCAGGAAGAACAGGACTGCTGCACATTTTTTTTTCAGTTTTACTATGATCAGGAATCAATTTTGGACAAGTGATAGGAAGGATAGGGCTGCTGCAGACAGGTTTTGTTGTACTGTTAGATATGGAGTCGGGTAGTTTTACAGATCTAGTCTCACTGTTGTTGGGTGGGTCATTGAGAGGTTTAGCTGTAATATAAGGGGGTGGCAATGTAATACTAAAGGCCCAAGTGGGCCAGAATCGCTCACCTGGATGAGACTGATCATAAACTGTCCAAAAGTAAGGGCGAGGATTGTGGCCACGTAAAATCGATTTAAGCCCCCCAGTGGATTCTTTCCACTGACTGTTCCAAGGCGGTTCTTCTGTGGCGTTTTTTTTTTTTTTTTTTTTTTTTTTTGGTTTGGGTTTTACGGCCCTTTCAAGATTATTTCACTCATATCGATCGAGCCAATCGTTAATTATGGGTGGGCGAAAACCGGAGTTCCCGGAGAAAAACCATCTGACCTTCCGTTGAAGAACTTGGCGTCTCACATGTGGCCCGAGCAAGGTTCGAACCTACGGCGGTGAGAGACCTAATGACTGAAAGTCAGCGCTCTTATACACTAGGCCACGGGGGCCCGTTTATGGCGGTTTATTTATGTTATTGTTTGTTACTTATTGTGTGTATCACTTGTGTCTTTTTTATTTTGGATGGCCATTATGCCATTTTGTGGGAAAGTAACTGTCCTTATGGCCTTCCTTTGTTTAGGTTTCCATTATGGTCTGGTCGCTTCATGTTTGTGTTTCTTTCCCTTTGATGGGTGGAGTAAGTTAATTGTGTCGATTCCTGATCTTTGTTTTACTTCTACTTTGCAAGGAAATATTTATGTGAAAAAAGTTATCTCTCGAACTGAGATAGGGCCAAAACCCATGGGAAAATTCAGTAATCAGTTGAGCAACAATAAAAAAGTAAGTTCATCTTGCGGCCATGGGAACAACTGGAAAGTTTCATCAACATTCGGTGGCGGCCTCGGTAGCTCAATTTGATATGAACTTCTAACTGATGATCAGGAGGATGCTGGTTTTGATACCTGCAACATTATTTTGTAGAGATTGATAATGAAATCTTTTCTACGATCGTTCTCTCTTCAGCTGATTCAAGAAAGGCAGTTGTCAGTTTCTGGCTAAGAAATTGCACTGTACTGGATCTTGTGCGAGACACTCTGTCTCATTGAGGCGAACAACTGACCAAAGTTTAATGAAATTCTATCAATTGGTTAAGGATATATGGAGCGGACAAGAAAGTGTTATGGACGGATGGACAAAGGGCATTCCTATAATCCCCGCTTCGCTTTGCAGCGGGGGATTAAATATCGACCACTTGCCTTTGAATCTCCACACCTATCTTTTCTGATGCAGAAATGAAATTTGTTGAGAATAGCACTGCCCGATTTTTCAAATTATGTTTACAAAGTTGCTTAAATCTTATCAATCGGGGACACTCGCCAATTTGTTGACATTTTGAAGCCTCGTAAGTCATGGTCTTTTTTTGGGGGGGGGGGGGGGTGGGGGGAGTTACTGCCCTTTCAAGATTATTTCACTCATACAAAGCCGATCGTTAATTATAGGTGGGCGAAAACCGGAGTACACTGAGAAAAACTATCTGACCTTCCGTTGCAGAACTTGGCATCTCACACGTGACCCAAGCGAGGCTCGAACCTACGGCGGTGAGAGACCTAATGACTAAGAGTCAGCGCACTTATCC
Source organism: Lucinisca nassula (assembly GCA_963580285.1). NCBI lineage: Eukaryota > Metazoa > Mollusca > Bivalvia > Lucinida > Lucinidae > Lucinisca > Lucinisca nassula. The sequence continues at coordinate 47,259,577 of OY757025.1, read as the reverse complement.
ATTAGGCCACGGAGGCCCGTAAGTAATAGTCGGAAATTCTCATAAGGATTTTGAGTGCATAACCGATGATTGCCCCTTACGAGTCTATCAGCTGTGTTTTCACAGACATTGAACACTAATGTCAGTTTCTTTAAACCAAAAGCTGCATTGACTTTATTAGGGCCCCGCACTGAAAGTGTGGGTGCCCTATAGTAATCACTCTGTCCGTCCGTCTGTCTGTCTGTCCGTCCACAAATTTTCCTACTCCTCTGATAGCGCTGCCGGGGCCCTAGTCAGTTTCACTGACAGCTCTAGTTGCTTTTGCAGTCTTCCATTTTTTTAAACCTGTCATCTGACAACATTTGAACATTGACAGCACAGGTCTTGACCAGATGCCATGGATTCTGTAATGTGACATTTGATCAGAGACCACTCGAACAATACAAAGACTTGTTTTTGTTAATGTTTTGCATAAATGGGTTCTTCTTGGGTGTGGTATTTTTTTTTCTTTAGATCCATGAAACGTTTGGCCAGGATTTATTCCAAGATTTCCGTTATCCCAGGAAAGGGCACCAGCAAGCCTGATATCAAATGCAAATGGAAGTACAGATCAGTGTTAATCAAAGAAGTGGACAAGACCCTTCATCTCGAAGAGGCCTATTTAAGTTAAACACAAAATATGAAGGTTTTCAGATAAAAAGTACATGTAATTGTATATATGTTTCATGTTTCCTCTTAAAATATACATGGAATTCCCTCGACAAGATGGTTCTAAGGATCAGAACCCACAATCGATGAATCGAGCAGAAATAAGAGTGAGTACGTCCTACCAACAGCTAAGGTCATACAGAGATACATACCATCCAAAAGCCAGAAGAAGCCCGGACTCGAACCCGTGATCCCTTGTTAAGAAGGCAAGAAGCATAACCACTGCACCACAGGGGCTTCGGTTGGTGCCGGATGCTCTGTCTCTGGTCGGGCTCATCGGAGTCTAACTGTTGGTTTTCTTTTGCTCCAGCATTTCAGTGGTTTCTTGCTGTCGAGTCCTCACCGTTGTCTCACCTCTGTGGTTCTTTGATTTTTGTGTTCACGGAGATGTTGCACTGATGAGTTAGGAGGCCTTCATGCGGACTGAACAAATTATTTGTCTAAATCGCGACGGAAGTAAGGGCGAGGATTGTGGCCACGTAAAATCGATTTAAGCCCCCCAGTGGAAATCTTCCACTGACCGTTCCAAGGCGGCTCTTCTGTGGCGATTTATTTATGTTGTTGTTTGTTACTTACTGTGTGTTTCACTTGTGACTTTTGGTTTCGGATGGCCATATGGCCATTTTGTGGGAAAGTAACTGTCCTTATGGCCTTCCTTTGTTTAGGTTTCCATTATGGTCTGGTCGCTTAATGTTTGTATTTCTTTCCCTTTGGTGTCTTTTATGGGTGGAGTAAGTTAATTGTATCAATTCCTGATCTTTGTTTTACTTCTATTTTCTAAGAGTAGAAATAAGAACGAGACAGAGAGAGATTTCTGTCATAAGTTGAAATACATGCTTTCAATCCATTATACATTTGGATATGCATGCATGCATTCCGTATGGTAGCAAAAAGTTGACTTATGATTGTGATGTTTGTTTTTTACAGCTGTTTAAAAAATTATAACACTTATATTGCTCTGAGCATGGAAGTCCGTGCAAAATAGTCATGTTTCTTGTCTCCTGTGCATCATCTGTAAAGTTGCATGGCAACGACTGCCACAGTTTCCAAGTGAGAGGACAAGAGGACAGCATGAGAAATGGCATTGAGAATTAGCTAATTTTTTCTTGGTTTTACGACACTTTTAAGATTATTTCACTCACATCCAGCTGATCGTTAATCAGATGTTGGTGAATACAGGAGTACCCGGAGAAAACTCATCTGACCATCCGTTGCAGAAGTTTACCTCTCACATGTGACCCGAAACAGGCTGGAAACCCAAAGTGGTGAGAGACCTGACAAGAATCAGCGCTCTTATCCACTAGGTCATAGAGGGACCTTATTTCCAATGTTTAAAGGGCCATAACTCTAAACGTAGTGAAGCAAGAATTGTGATTCTTGTCTTCGCCATGGCGTATCACAATGTAATTCATTCTGTAAAATTTGAAGGTGCGTTATTGAGCTATCGGTAAAAAATTCTTCCAAAAATAAAATACATATAGCCGGTATTTTTCTTTAAAACAATACAAATGAATGCAGTCTATGCAAAAATGCGAACAATTATGATGACAGGTAAATGAGTTTGAGAGGGATTCCCTAACTAGGTTTCGAACACTTGTTAGATTTATTTTAGTTCGTGACAATCATAGAATCCCCATGCATGACGTTATGCGACGTTCATTTTGGGCCTGTTTGCTTAGGCCATGCCTGAATCGGAAAAAATATGACGCTAAATACCATGCCATAAGTAACGATGCTCAGAAACGATACTGTTGCCATGTATGTGTAAAGTGACAGATTTATTTTTAGAACAGAAATTCTGAACACATGTCCAGAGCAAAGGGTAAACACGAAAGAAAACAACCATTTTCACAAAGTTCTGAAGCTGTATTTGGCTCCAAAAGTGTACAAATGACAAAGGATTATGTATGGAGGATAAAAACCAGAAAAAAAAATTGAGACCCGGTAGCTCAATAATGGACCTTTAATGAGGCTGTCTCTAATGGTTATTGGCTGCAACACTCAATGATCCGTAACTGATCCGCAACTGGATACTTTACTGTAGTTTTCATCTGCAGAAGTTATAGCTAGTAACAGAAGCAATTATACGAATAGGAACTTTTTTTACTAAGTCTAATATGCCAAAATGTAAAATCAGAATGTAAATTCAGAATAAGTCTTGCGTAGCATTTTCGTTGTTGTTGTTTTAATCTTTTTTTTTTTTAATTAGTACCAGACTCCTCATTCATTGAGTCTGAGGAATCATATGTGAATTCTGTGAAATTTTTAAGGCTTCTTGACTGACATTATAGTTTTCATCAGCAACTTTCAGTTTTTTTGGTTTGTTCAAGCTCATCTTGGGCATTTGCTAATTCTGTGTTTATTTCACGAACTCTTTAATAGTATGGGCGAAGGCTTTCAATTGTTTTTTTTTTATTGCCGAGATTTCACGGCTTTGAGATGATATTAGGGGCATAATCCGGATGAGAAAAAAAATACGCGTCAACTTATTTTCCATTAGGAATGGATATATGAAATTTCAAAACCATAGCATACACAGTTCTAAAGTTATGCTATGCATCACTTTTAGCATTCAATACAATGGGCACATAACTCACAAAGTATTTTTCGGAATTTTGTCAAAAGTTAATCAGTTCATATACTCATCACCACCAATATACTCGACAACTTTCAAGGCTCTAGCTCCAAAAGTGTTTGAGATATTTTGCTGAAAAGATTTTATTAAAAAAAATTCAAAGGGCAATAATTATTGAAAGGGGCATAATCCGGACAAGAAAAAAAAAACGCGTCAGCTAATTTTCCATGAGGAATCCATATATGAAATTTCAAAACCCTAGCATACACGGTTCTAAAGTTATGCTATGCATCACTTTTAGCATACATTACAATGGGCACAAATTACCAAAATGACAAAGGGCCATTACTCACAAAGTATTTTTCAGAATTTTGTCAAAAGTTAATCAGTTCATCTACCCATCACCACCAATATATTCACCATTTTTCAAGGCTCTAGCTCCAATAGTTTTTGAGATATCTTGCTGACAAGATTTTATTAAAAAAATTTCAAAGGACAATTACTCTTGAAAGGGGCAAAATCATGAGGAGAAAAAAAATACGCGTCACCTTATTTTCCATCAGAAATGCATATATGAAATTTCAAAACTATAGCATACACGGTTCTAAAGTTATGCTATGCATCAACTTAGCATACATTACAATGGGCACAAATTACCAAAATGACAAAGGGCCATAACTCACAAAGTATTTTTCGGAATTTTGTCATAAGTTAATCAGTTCATCTACTCATCACCACCAATCTATTTACCAACTTTCAAGGCTCTAGCTCTAATAGTTTTTGAGATCTTGCTGACAAGATTTTAATAAAAAAATTTCAAAGGGCAATAACTCTTGAAAGGGGCATAATCCGGACAAGAAAAAATACGCGTAAGCTAATTTTCCATGAGGAATCCATATATGAAATTTCAAAATCCTAGCATACACGTTCTAAAGTAATGCTATGCATAACTTTTAGCATACATCACAATGGGCACAAATTATCAAAATGACAAAGGGCCATAACTCACAAAGTATTTTTCGGAATTTTGTCAAAAGTTAATCAGTTCATCTACTCATCACGACCAATATATTCACCAACTTTCAAGGCTGTAGCTCCAATAGTTTTTTAGATATCATACTGACAAGATTTTATTAAAAAAAATTCAAAGGGCAATAACTCTTGAAGGGCCATAATCCGGACGAGAAAAAAAAATACGCTTCAGCTAATTTTCTATGAGGAATCCATATATGAAATTTCAAAACCCTAACATACACGGTTCTTTAGTTATGCTATGCATCAAAAGCGTAACGGACGGACGAACGAACCAGAACCAATATGCCCCTCCAACTTTTTCAAAGTTGGGGGCATAAAAAGGAGAAACGATTAGGAACTGATACAATCAGATCCCAAAACTTCCTACAATATCTCTAGGGAAAGAAGTCGAAACATGGGGTAACGACAGCAAACAAAGCGAACCACGGGTAAACCGAGTCAGAAGCTCTTTCCCAAACAGGTGATGACTCAGAATATCAAAACCTAACTAAAATGGAGCAATACACATAATGGGAGAAAGAATCAGAATCACCAACAGAAACAAATCCAGGAACCACATCAAAAGCACCGACTTGGAACGGTCAGTAAAAATTACTGGTGGATTTCAGTTAACTTTACGGGATCCCAGCCCTTACGCTCACTTCCATTGTGGTTCAAACAAGTTTTTGTTTGGTCTGCGTAAAGGTTTCGACTTAATCAGTTAAACAAAAGAAATCACAATTTAAAGCAAAGTTGGCACAAGGATGAGATAAAACGCGTTGAGCCGGCCAGTGTTGAACACAACGCCACAGGAGCACTGGAGCAAAAGAAAATCAGCAGTAGAACCCCATTGGACCAAGCAACAGACATAAAAGTTCCGGCTCCCAGCAACTAATAAATAGCTTTAAGCAATAGCCATCATGACGTCTGCCCATCGAGGCTTGAAGAAAAGATGGGCTGCATGATGCTTCCACGCAGAGCTGAAACCGACCCGCACACGAGTAGTGGTAAACCGCTTAGAGGATCTAAGTCTGCCCAGGCAAAGCGGTGCGAGTCGGTCCGTCCATGCTTATAAACCATATTGGTTTCATTGGGCGACAGGGCTTGAGATGTCATTTCATCTCAATGTCGGGTGAAAGTCCCACATAATAGGAAGTAACGTCTCAAAAATGACCTATACTGTGTTAAACATCAAATCAAACATACAAACATCATGAAGTCTGAACCCCGATCCACCGGCGTGCAATTAAAGGGGAAAGCATAATGTTTGACCGTGATTGGGTCAAACACAATGCATGCAAACTCTTGATAAGCATTTATATTATATCCAGTGCGTTTGTAACGTTTTGTAATTTTCTGAAATTATTTCGAAATGTTAGGTTTGCCTTAAATTTTTTAACGTATGGGTGACCATATAAAATCAGCAACAATTTCTGAGCTTGCAATCATTTTGTTTCCTGTTAACTAACCTTTTTTGCAGATTGAGATGAACTGAGAGATATACATCCAATGGAAGAATTATGTAACTGAAACCTAGGTCCAAAACCCGGTACCTCCAATATAAAGTGCAATTCTTCCTGAAGCGGATCTTATCCCCCCCCCCCCCCCCCACCGAAAAATAGTAGGGCCATCGGCGATAACTTGGGTATCTGACAGGTTTCCGGCTAATAACGGTTGCTTAGGTTGTGTGAAACTATAGAAAATTACTCAGCTGGACCAATGACGCGTTTAATAGTTTGTATTAAGCGGGGATCCGGAATAGAATATAGAAGTAAAGGCAATGATCAGGAATCGAAACAATTAACCTACAGCTCCCATCAGAGACACCAAAAGGGAAAGAAACAAAAACATGAAATAACAAGACCGTAATGAAAACATTAATAGCGGAAAGCCAAAAGGACATTTACTTTACAACAAAATGGCCAATCGGTTGTCCAAAAATGAAAAATATAAGCGATACTCGCACTTAAAGGCAAACAATAACAAAAATAAACCGCCTCGGAGCGGTCACTGAAACGAATTCCTCTGGAGGGCTTAAATTAATAGGCAGTTCGATCAACTTTAGTCAAACTATAGTAACTGTTACTTTTATTGTACCTTACGCCCTCGCAAGAAAAACAGCCAATCAATGCCGACAAAACGAATTACTAGTTCTAGTGTTCTGCTGCTTTAGGGAAAACTGGGAAACAGTCAACCATAATCGAACTATCTTTCCTTGTGGGTCGAACTGTAGACACCATTCTTACGACATTTCAGACAGTTCGATCTAACGTAAGTCGACTTTAGTGACCATAGTTTTGAGATCGAACTCGGCCATAGAAATATCGAACTTAAATATTGTTTTGTTTGGTGTATAGTGCCTTCGGTCAGAGTCTGGTACCTTCGGACAGCCATGTAGAACGAGCGGACAATAGCCTTCTCTGCCAAACCCGATTATTTAAGTGTATTATAAGGCCTCTCCTCTGACACAGACAGGTTTCTGATTGGTTTATTTGAAACCCTGGAAAACGACTGAGCTGACTAGACCAATGATGCGTTTAATAGAGTAGAACCGGTAAATATCGGGCACGCTCTTAAAGTTCGCTTACCTTGCCGCCGCCGTTGTGCTAATCAGAACCGTATGACAGTACTGTATTGATATAGTCTGTATACAGTAGAAGGGATGCAAACCTTACCGCTTTAGTCAATGGGGATGGACGTTTTATTGTTCTTATGACACTAGCCGATCGGACAGGTGCAGGGTTCATCTGACACGTTTTATTTAAACAAAATGCATGAATGTAATCGTTTTTTTTTTTTGTTGTTGTTGTTTTTTTTTATTATTATTATTTTATTAATTACTTAGAACACTTTTACGGACAAAGCACCACTTAAAATGGACACGTCTCTGTCTTAATAATGTTTTGAACTTCTGAATCCCATGTTTCAGCTTTATTGTGTTCATTTAAATCTACTCTTGGTTTAAACAAAATTTTATTCAGAATGATTAACAATAGAAAAAATCGTAAATATTGACAAACAGTGAAACATCGAAAATATTAGAACAAAAGCAACAGCTTATAGAGTTCTTGACACCATGAAATTTGTGGCGGCTTTTACTGGTTTAACATACTGAATGAGTACAGAGATAAGGCGAATATGGCAAATCTACTCTTCTTTGATATGACACATCTGCCCTTCACTATTCTCTCAAATTGGGTATCAGAAAGACCCTTGAATTGACAAGGTTTTCTTTAAATACCCATGTTAGAACCGCTGCCTGCTCCCTTTTAATGTAAGCGATTTTGAGCTCTTTGTCAAACACGGCGATGGCATTATGATCATTGACGTTTGTTTGCTCATGTCTAGCTACATAACAAGCGCCGATTTCTAGAAGCCTGCTGCCATAGAGGCGCATTCCAACCAAATAGACCGAGTAAACCACAACAACAGTTTTGATACTGCAAAGTATTATTTTGCAGTATATTGAAAAAAAATAATATGGTTGCAAAAATCTTTTTTTCTTTTTGGTTTAACGACCCTTTCAAAATTATCTCACTTATTTCAGGCCGATAGTTACTCAGAGTTGGGCGAAAGCGGTAGTATTCAGAGAAAAACAACCTGACGTTCCGTGAAGAACTTGGCACCTCACAAGTGATCCGAGCAAGACTCGAAACATAGCAGTGGGATATCTGATGATTGAATTGACAAGGTTTTTTTTTTTTAAAATAAACATGCCGTAACCGCTGTCTACTCCATTTCAGTGTCAAACACGACGAAAGCATTATGATCCTTGACGTTTGTTTGCTCATGTCTAGCTACATAACAAGCGCCGATTTCTAGATGCCTGCTGCCATAGTGGCACATTCCAACCAGTAGACCGAGTAAACCACAACAACAGTTTTGATACTGCAAAGTATTATTTTGCAGTATATTGAAAAAAAAATAATATGGTTGCAAATTTTTTTTTTCTTTTTTGTTTGAACGACCCTTTCAAAATTATCTCACTTATTTCTGGCCGATAGTTACTCAGAGTTGGGCGAAAGCGGTGGTATTCAGAGAAAAACAACCTGACGTTCCGTGCAGAACTTGGTGTCTCACAAGTGATCCGAGCAAGACTCGAAACATAGCAGTGGGATATCTAATGATTGAATTGACAAGGTTTTCTTTAAATAAACATGCTGTAACCACTGTCTACTCCATTTCAGTGTCAAACACGACGAAAGCATTATGGTCCTTGACGTTTGTGGGATGCTTAGCTACATAACCAGTGCCGATTTCTAGATGTCCGCTTCCATTGTGGCGCATTCCAACCACAAAGACCGAGTAGTCCACAACAGTTTCAGTAAGGTCCTGCATAACACAGTGTAATGAAAAATATGGTTACTCAGAGGTGGGCAAAAGCCGAAGTACCCAGAGAAAAATTACCTGACCTTCCGTTGCAGAACTTGAAACCTCGCATATGATGTGAGCCAAACTTGAACAAAAACGGCGCTCTTGCCCACTAGGTCATAGAGATCCGTTTTACAACACTGTCGGATACGTGACTAACGGACGAAGGTGTGTCAGAATTATCGTGATTATCATTGAGTTGATTATGAATCATTTTCAAAATAGAGTTCTGCTTAAGGCGGTGCTAGAGGGCGTGGCCGGTGTTGCACATTTCAGTACTGGTCATCAACAGACTCAATAAAACCGAGTCTGCTATTTTCATTTATTTGGTGTTTGCTTTGCTTCCGAAGGATCTAACTATTCCGATTTTTTTATCTTCACTGCAGCTGGTGTTGTGCCGTATGACGGCCGTAAAAAGTCACCCGTACATTATGCAGATTATATTTTCTTGTCCTTTGGGATCTAATTGAGTTGATTGAGAATCATTTTGAAAATAGAGTTCTGCTTAAGCCGGTGCCAGAGGGCGTGGCCGGTGTTGCACATTTCAGTACTGGTCATGAACAGGTTCAATAAAACCGTGTCTGCTATTTTCGTTTATTTGGTGTATTCTTTGTTTCCAAAGGATCTAACTATTCCATATTTTTCACTTCTGTGGTGTATTCCTTGCTTCCAAGGGATAACCCTTTTATAGAACATATTTAACTTCACTACAGCTGGTGTGTGGGAATGTGTGGCGGCGGTAAAACGTCTCCCTGCCCTACATCATAGTGTACATTATATTTTGTTGTCCTTTGGGATCATTGATTCCATTGTTGAATTTTGAAAATATCTGAGGGTCACTGATGAGGCCTTATTGGCCGAAACTAGCTAGTCTGGCCCAGAAAACATGTACACTCCATATTTTTCACTTCAGTGGTGTATTCCTTGCTTCAAAGGGATAACCCTTTTATAGAACATATTTAAATTTCAACAGGAATTCAATTTGTTTACACGCTAAGATAACTAGTTTAAAAAAAGTCACTGATGAGGCCTGATTGGCCGATTCTATCTAGTCTGGCCCACAAAACATGTACACTCCATATTTTCCAGTTCTTTGGTGTATCCCTTGCTTCCAAAGGAGAACCCTTTCATATTTTAGAAGATCTGCCTTTCAGTAAATATATCGTGTACGAGTATGCAGTACTTAAATCATATATTTTATCATGAAAGTAAAAAAAGGGTAAATGGATGGACCGATGACGGATGTTAAAGCCTGACCATACTAGAATCTCCCTGGTCCTAAAAAGCATGCCTGATTGATGAGTTCAAAATGGCATTTCAAAATTTGTCCAGTAAGTGTTTCGAAACGTCGCTGATTTGATTTTGCTAGATTGAACTCAGGTTTTTGTTAAGGTTGCAGTGAGATCAAACTTAATGAAAATAGGTGCAGTTCAGTGTTTTCGTTGCTCTGTCGTTGATGGGCTGTCTTGATGTAGGCACCAAGACTGTCGCCTTTGATAATAAAATACATATAGTCTACACAAGTGCTGGAGACCTAACCATTAAGAGTGGTTAATAACTGATATTCTGAAAGTCAGATATATAGAATATGGCAACAGGTAGCTAACATTTTCAAGTAATTGTGATGACTACATCAGGATGTATCACTTTACAGCCTTATTTGATGGAAAGCAATTTCTTGTTAAGGTCGTTTTAGCTTACATGTAAATTTGGACAGTGATAACATGCATTTGTCATGTTACATATCTGAGTAAGTTCGCATGAAGTGATGGTTTTATCCTTCGTATAAGTTTGACCTTGGTCAGACTTTAACTGATATTTGCTTAGTTTGAAAGAAATTTCAGGTGCACTAAACTCCGATTATTGATTTTTTCGTTTCTTTCTTTAATACTCATTTTAGCCCATGCATTGCTATGGGAAAGTTTTAGACGTGACCGTCGGCCGGGAAAATTTTAGACCTGACCGTCCGCCTCTAACATGGCAATACTATAATGTTATTGATCACGTAATTTCGTATTGGCCCAGGTACAGGTCCGAGGTCTACCGAACGAATTACTTGATCAATGACAATTTTATTGTCACAATTATAAAATCATTTTTTGACCTCAGTTAATATTGGTTGATCTGGTGTTAATACGGATGACCTCCAATCAATACAGGATAGTCAATTAATAATATAATGTTATTAATCACGTAATTTCGTATTGGCCCAGCTACAGGTCCGAGGTCTGTTGTATTAGCCGAAGGGCGAGGCCACTACAGCTGACCGAGGACCTGTTACTTGGCCAATACGAATACAGCAGACCGAGGACCTGTAACTGGCATGATTTTTGACCTGCGGTTAATATTGGGTTGGCCTGTTGTAATGCAGGATAGTCAATTAATAATCCGTTATATGCTTTCGTAGTCACTTCGTCCGCTCGTATTTTAAAACACCAGTGAAAGCAATGTAAGCTATATTTAAGATGGGACCTCCCGTGGATGGGGAAACGACATTTTGTTTCCGTAGTCCGGGTCACATAAACCAGATGGCAATATGTGACATATGTGGCAAAACACTTTGAACCTGGCACTTGGTATGCAGCATTACAGATTGTGTCCTTGCAAAGATTTGTATTCAAATGAAGATCTTAGACCCTAAGCTTGCTTTCAGAGGCTACCAAGGAGGTTGGGTCGGTAGGTAGGTGGTGTGTAGCTTAGATTGTGTCTTTGCAAACATTCGTCTTCAAATGAAGATCTAAGATAGACCCTGTCCTGTTCTTGAGCCGGAAGGTAGGTGCTTTGCAGCTTTCAGAGCCGGAGCGTTCACTGTCTTTGCTTCTTTAGAGCAACGGACTGTTGTGCTTACAGTAGGTGCGGAAGGGGCGCTATTATTCTTATTTATTCTTCTTTGTCTCTATTCTGGCTTTTTTTTTTTGTAATACCCCATCTCTTGAGAGACGGCTTGAAGTAGACGGTTGCTTAAAGACACGTCCGCTGGTCCATCGGTTGTGGTCAGATACCGTCACAGGGTCGATCTCACAAAGTTTTGGTAAACCGCTTTGAGGTCCTAATATGTTCTGTAAAAGGGTTATCCTTTGGAAGCAAGGAATACACCACAGAACAGGAAAATATAAAGTGTACATGTTTTCTGGGCCAGACTAGCTATTTTCGGCCAATTAGGCCTCACCAGTCACCCTTAAGTATTTTCAAAATTCCACAATGGAATCAGTGTTTACCCAAAATACGAATTTTTATGACGATATCCGGGTATCATCAGTTCCGGAAAAATGTTGGCTGGAAAATGTTGTATTTCTCTCTGGAAATAACTGAGTAAAATACTGCTTACCTCCGTTCAGAATGGATTTATAGTTAAATCTCCGTCATTTTTCCGTGCAGTGTATCGTAAAAAAGTCACGCGATTACCCACCGTGACGTTCCTATTGTCCGGACAACCTAAGCAACCTAAGTTAACAACGGACAGACTGATGGATGACATACCGCGGCAGAAGCTAACCTGGAGCTGTGCTCGAGCGAGCTGGCAAGCAAGATAAACACTTAACTTCAGGTGTGATTTATTATAAAGCAATACATTCATAATATGATTCATGTCATTGATAAACAATAAATGCATTGAAAATAAAGCAATTCTTGAAAATGCACACGATGACATTAAAATCAGATACGGTGCTAAACATAGGAAAAGGGCCATTATCAATCTAAAAGTGGATACCACACCATAACATGCCAATAACATGTATTGTTCAGGTGTTTCAAGAGCAGACAACCTTAGATGTAGGATAAACAGTATCCAAAGGCCTCGATATATATATGACAATAATTTTCTATATCTCTGGTACAGAAGCTACAGGCAAAACCAGAGGTCAGTAAGCAGGGCTTACTAAATATTCTCCATGTTCGCAACTAAGCTTTGATGACGATTGTTAGTTTGTTAAAATTTTGATCACAGTTATGTAAACTTGAAAACAAATTTTCTAATTTCCTGTTCTTGTGGCAGATGATGAGCTTGTTGTTGGTGACAGAGTCAGCCTTTGGACATCTAGCAGCATGAAAATAGTTGGGCTCTCTTCAGCAGCTAAAGCTGAAACCCCATCTTTATCAATGTTCTTGAACAAAGGTAAAACGCTGTTCTTGGTCCAGGTGAAATCTCTTTAGCTGTGATAATTACAAGAATCAACTTACATATATGAAAGGTGCAACACCTGGACAACAGTTAAGACAAATACTTTAACAGTATAATGTACATGTGTGCCCTATCCATCAAAAACGAGAGCAAACATTACTTGACTTCGTTGTTCTGTTTGATTTCAGGATAACCGTTCCAATTATTTAGGCCATTTTGGAGACGTTGCTTCAATTCTGTGGGACGTTTACCCGACATGGAGATGAAATGACATCTCAAGCCCTGCCACCCAATGTAATCAATAAGATTTATATTCATGGATGGTCCGACTCGCATCAGTTTGCTTGGGCAAGCTTAGACCTATGTAAGCGGTTTACCAGTACTCGTGTACGGTCAGTTTCAACTCTGCGTGGAAGCACCCTGCAACCCTATCTATTTCTCCAAGCCCCATAATGTGGTCCACTTGACTTTGTTGTAAAAGTTTGGTTTAACCATCCTTTCTGTAAAAGGTACTATGATAACAGAGTTGGTATTTTGCGGGCCTGCTGGCTATAACTATCGGAGAAAAAGTGAGGATATTGTAATCGTCTTCGCCGTCCATCCATTTTACCCGATAATTCCTCCTAGACCTCTAGAGATACAAACTTGAAACCTTGCGAACTGACAAACCTTAGGCCTGGGGAGTGCATGGTATTTTCGAAATTTCGATCCCGTCTTCAGGTGGCGGGGCCAGGGGATAGGCACCGGAGGTCAAAAATGAAAGTTTTTAGAACATGGTCGTGTAACATATCAAATAGAACGGCATGATGAGTAGTATACATTGAAGTCAAAATTTAGCCCCTGGGATCGAGAGATCACCCCCCCCCCCTCCCGTCTACCGCTTTTTAACGATTAGTGGATGGATAACTCCTGCTAGACCATCAGAGACAGAAACTTGAAACCTTTGGAGGCCTGGGGAGTTCATGACTTTAAAAAGTCTTAGAAACCGTTAAGATCCCCACCGCTAAACCATATATTTTCCTGTTCCTTATGGGAAGACTCATTTAGATTTTTGTTACAATCCAGCAGGTCACATCCTTACGGGAGACCTCAATATTGTTAGAAATGACAAACTTCGAGACATTCTTTCAAAAGGCCCCAAATACAGGGAACCAAAGTCTTTTACTTGGAAACAGAATTCCAAATTAATTTTGGATTCTGTTGAAGAGTATCCACGGCGCTGGGCTTGGAAAGAGGGTGCGGAGGTTGACACCCTCTCCGAATGTGTAAAATCAGTAATGGCCTTGGTAAACAGACGTATAACAGTACTCAGCAGAACCATTTCTCGTCGACATTATTCGGTGTTTGATAATCCAGATGTTGCTGCTGAGTTAGCTAAAATCCATCAGAAGTTTGCCGTTGTTCCAACTGACAAGGCATCTAACACTATTGTGTTTGTTTGCAAAACACACTATATAAACTGCTTAAAAGAAGATTTTGGTTTGAGCACTATGACAGGTAACCCAACATATAATCTTTCTTCTTTGTCCAAAGATGAAATTCTGCGAAACCACCAGTCGGTGATACTTTCGTTTGGAATTTCCTCCCAGAGGAAGATGTGGAACTTCCAAAGTTGTACTGGATTCCTAAGCTTCACAAGAATCCGTACAAGCAGAGATATATCGCGGGCTCAGCTAAGTGCTCAACCAAGCCTCTTTCACAGATCCTGATACGAATCCTTACTGCAGTTAAAGATGGCCTTCAGAAATATTGTGACACTGCATATGCCAGGAGTGGTGTGAATCAGATGTGGATCTTGAAAAATTCCAAAGAGCTTCTAGAACATCTTCAGTCACAGTCTTTTCTCTCAGTAAACAGCATACAATCTTTCGATTTCTCAACGCTCTAGACAACTATTCCTCGTGATAAATTGAAATCTAAACTCAAGGAAATCATAAATCAATGTTTTTTTCCACAAGAATTGTAACCGTCGCTACCAGTATGTTGTCCTTGGCTACAAAGACACATACTTCGTTCGAGATCACTCTGATGCACCACAAAAGTACACTGATGCAGATGTCATAAGGATGCTGGAATATCTAATTGACAATATTTTCGTGGAGTTCAGTGGCCTTTTATTTCAGCAAACAATTGGCATACCAATGGGTACTAATTGTGCACCGTTGCTTGCCGACTTGTTCTTGTTCTCGTATGAGGCGGAGTTTGAACAAGGTCTCCTCAAAGAATATGCCTTGCACAACAATTCAATTTCACCTACATATATATAGATGATTTATTGTCTCTGAAAAATGCTAAATTTGCAGAGTACTTGGAATTCATCTATCCGCGGGAACATGAAATTAAGGAAACAACAGAGACTGCAACCTCCGCCTCATACTTTGATTGTTATCTCTATATTGACAGCGGGAAGCTTACTACTAGGCTGTAAGATAAACGAGATGACTTCAATTTTCCTATTGTTAACTTTCCCTTCCTGAGCAGTAATATCCCGTCTGCACCAGCATATGGAATTTACGTTTCACAGTTAATCCCTTATGCTAGAGCCTGTTCCAAGTATCAGGACTTTATGGAACGTGGGAAGGTGCTCACTACCAGGTTGTTATGCCAGGGGTATCAAAAAACCAAGCTGGTATCAACACTAAAGAAGTTCTATGGGAGGCACCATGATCTTGTTGATCAGTACAATGTGGCCATTTCCAGAATTATTTCTGATATGTTTGCCAGTGGAAAGCCATAGGAAGACTTCCAAAATCTCGGACATACCCTTCTCGGCAGTTACACCATTTCTTCGTTCGGGTCGATGGGCATGGTGGGTGAAGCTTGCTTACCAAGTAATGCTTAATATCCGCGGACGCCTGATTACACTCTTCTGGAGTCCATGTCTGTTGATCTGAACATTGATATTTGCCATTATGTCAATGGATTAACGATTTTGGATTAACGCTTTGGTACTACGACCTAAACTAAATAGTCACACCAGGGGCCATGCCTCTCCTTACCATTTAATAAAATGGCCTCATATCTCAGAAACTGTTCATATCCCCACCCCATAATCATATATATCATTGTATCTTAGGATAAGACACATTCAGGCACACCAACTGGTGGGGTCCACGGGGGCTGTTCCTTTCCTTACCATTTCATAAACGGGCCTCGTATCTCACAAACCGTTCAGATCCCCGCCCCTAAACCATATATATTTTTGGTCCTTATTATAAGGCACATTCAGTGACAACATTCTTGGGCTTTCTTGGTATCCGGCGGAGTCATTCCCATACACTTTCAATGCCAGAAAGACCGTTCCAAGGCGGCTCTTCTGTGGCGATTTATTTATGTTGTTGTTTGTTACTTACTGTGTGTATCACTTGTGTCTTTTAATTTTGGATGGCCATATGGCCATTTTGTGGGAAAGTAACTGTCCATATGGCCTTCCTTTGTTTAGGTTTCCATTATGGTCTGGTCGCTTAATGTTTGTATTTCTTTCCCTTTGGTGTCTTTTATGGATGGCGTAAGTTAATTGTATCAATTCCTGATCTTTGTTTTACTTCTACTTATACAGACCACCCTTGGTCCATATATACTGTTATACCCCATCACACGATAGTGGCGGGGTATTATGATATAACTGTCTGTCCGCACCATTTCCAATCGATAACTTGAGTAGTTTTTCAGGGATTTTTTTTTTAAATTATACATACTTGTTTATACCGGGAATGACTGGTATGGGATTGTTCATGGGCCAAATACGTTAACGTTTGACAGAGTTACGGCCCTTTTTAGTTCGAAATAAGTTTTTTTTGGCGTTTCCGGTCAATAACTTTTAACATTTTTTCACGGATGTTCTTCAAATTTTGAATATACATTGGTATAGGGTTTGAGTGGTTTAGGATCGTTGATGGGCAAAATACGTTAACATTTTACAGAGTTATGAATTAACAATTGCCATTAAATGTTTTGGGCACTAATTCCTTTACTAAATGGAATATATGGATGGAAATTCACTGATAATTTGACCACCATAAGAAGCAGGTTTTGGTTGTTAAAAGGCACAATGTGTTAATATTTGACAGAGTTATGGCCATAAACATTTTTCAATAAATGGTTTGTGGACTGTCATATATATAGGTAAATTAAGAAACCAGTCCCGAAACAAGTAAATTATACGTAAAAATAAACAACATCAGCGGAAGGAAGTTATATATCTTAATTATTACCGACCGGTATCAAAATTTTCAGGGTAACAATTAATATGGCGTCGAAATCTATGGCGTTGCTATATGACGTCGCTACGCAATTTTATCAAATAAGAAATATCAATAAAGTGACACTCTTTGGCTAACCTAGTTGAAACATCATCATGGTGAAATTTAAAAAAAAAATGGAAAAATTAAAAATTTTGCAACAATTATCTATGTGAGTGCTAATAGGCATTTTTCTTGTTGATAGGCTCCTAATTTGCTGTTCATGAACTGTGTTATTTTCTGTTCTGTAAATTGTCTCCTGTTTCACCTATGTTGTACTTATTGCAACCGTTACATATTAGAACATACAGAACTTTTCTAACGGTGCAATTCATATTTTCTTTTACATGAAATGTTTTGTTATTTGGTGTCAAATATGGTCCTTCAATAATGTAATTGCATAGGCCGCACAGTGGTTTTGTACATAAAATCAGGTGGTGTAGAATTATTGTCCTGAAATTCGGATTCAGTAAGCAGAAGTTTCAAGTTTGGAAGTTGTCATTTGCTTTTGATAAATTTGGTATTTTCAATTACTCGTTTCATCCTAGTATCATCAATAAAACATTCCATATTGTTCTTTAGTATTCCAAAAACCTCTTTTTTCTCCTTTTTTTTTTGGGGGGGGGGGGGGGGGGGGTTAAATGTGGAGACAACGGGTGTGATATTTTCTTCTACTTTGGTCTGGACGTTTAATAAAGTGTGTCTAGGAATTTGCATAGCCTTTATTAGACCTGTTGCAATAACTTGTAGGGGCTATTTCCTATGTATTAGGGTGGCTGCAAGTTCTTGGAGGCGCCTTTTTACAGAATATTTCTGTCAGAGACAGTAGTGCAAATTCTACGTGCTACTGAGAAGGGACTGTTTGTTTTTATTGATTTTGGATGGCACGACTTGAAGTTCAAATACTGTTTAAATAAGTTCTTTTGATTTTTTTTTTATATAGGTAACGTTTGATGGTCCATCTATCATAACCATAATGTCTAGAAATGGAAGTTTATCTTTGCTTTTAAGCAATTTGAATTTTATATCGTTATGTAAGGAATTTAATAAACATTCAAAATAAATAAAATCTGCCATGGATCTTTCCCAAACAATAAAACAGTCATCGAAGAACCTTTTCCATTGTTCTCCTATATACTTAGCGAAAATTTCATCTTTTTCCTTCTTAATTCTGTCATACATTTTCTCTTCCACAAATCGTAGAACCAGTGTAGCATACGTAGGGGCAACCTTTGTCCCGATAGCGGTGCCTTTTACGAGTCGTTATTGTTTGAAACAGTCCTGAGTGAATGAAATATTTGGATTGTTCTTATTGTACTGTCTCTTCTTATACCTAGTTGATACCTGTTGTAGTTGGTTTCTGTTTTGTTGGTGTACGGTGGATGGCCTGATTTTAACTACTTCGGCCTAAGTGGGTTGATAGTTCCCTCTGCCTTTGTTTCAATTCTTGACAAATGAGTTTGACCATTCATAGAACTTTAAAAAGTCCTCTTCATACGATTTCAACCATTTTTCGTTGTTTGACCACCTTTTCTGCGAAATGTCTTCATTTCTTTGGACATCTATTCGCCAGCGTTCAAACAAATAATCTGCTACCGGACCTGAACTTTTTGAGGAAATAATTGCTTCCATTTCAGCGTCGAGTCTTCTATACCTTTCTTCACATGCGACTGATTTCAGTTTTTCCATTTCTGTTTCAGTTTTAAACTCATGCAGAACAGCCCTTTCCCTTAAAGCTTTTTGTTCCTCGCTTCCATGTCTGATCTCATTTTTTTTTATTTTTCGTGGTATAACTATAGCTCGAATTGAAAACTCAGGTTACCACTGTTCCTCACATAACCCCAGTATGCGCGTTTTCTTGCTTTAAGTTTCTTTTCCCTAAAATGTGTGTTTTGAAAATCGCTAATGGGCTACATATGTTAACATTTGACAGAGTTATGGTCGTTAACGATTTCCATTAAATGGTTTTTGGACACTTATTCCTTTACTAAATGGAATATATTCATGAAACTTCAGATATATAGACCACTATAGGAAGCTTGTATAGTATTGTTAATTTGCAAAATACGTTAACATATTTGACAGTTATGGCCATTAACAATTGCCATTAAATACTTTTCATCCCGACATCACCAGTAATTTTTCACGGATTTTTTTTTTTTTTTTTTTTTCAAATTTTGCACACATGTTTATACCGGGAATGAGTGGTATATGATTGTTAATGGGTAAAATCCGTTTGGATTTGAGTAACGACCCTTTTTAGTTCAGAATAAGGTTTTTTTTTGTTGTTGTTGTTTTGTTGTTTTTTTTTTTTTTTTTGGCGTTTGCGATCTATCACTTAAACATCTTTCCACGGATTTTCTTCAAATTTTAAATTACTAAAGGACATATTATTGCCAAGGACAGTCACACTGCTTTTTCTGGTTATTGTATTATCTGCTCTTTTGGTATATGTAGTTCCTTTACTATATGGAGGCCCCCGCCCATCGGGACTTGAAGAAATAGATGGACTGCATGATGCGTCCACGCAGAGCTGAAACCCACCGCACACGAGTACGGGTAAACCGCTTAGAGTATCTAAGTCTGCCCAGGCAAAGCGGTGCCAGTCGGACAGTCCATACTTATAAACCCTGTTGGTTTTATTGGGGGCGACCGGGCTTGAGATAGCATTTCATCTCAATGTCTTGTAAAAGTCCCACAAAATTGGAAGCAACGTCTGCAAAATGACCTATACAGTGTTGACGCGGACGTTAAACCTCAAACCAAACCAAACCAAAACCTTTACTATATGGAATACCATAATGAAATTGTACAGGTAAATACAACACTAAATTACCACTAATATGGTTAGAAGCCTCCGTGGTTTAGCGGTCACGCTACTCGCCTTGTACACCAGGGGTCGCAGGATCGATCCCGGGCTTTTCCAGACGTTCAGATGAGTCTCTAAACCGAGGTCCCGTCTCCGTATGACCTTAGCTGTTAGTGGAAAGTAAAACTCAAACACTCACCACTATTATGGCCAAGGCTATAACCATATTGGCTTACAGTGGTGGGGTATCATGCAGGGTTAGCGTGTTTTTATTCCTTATGATATGATTTTCACTACAATCAGCCTTGTGGTTTAGGAGGAGAATACGTTTGAAAATGTTGGCAGAGAGACACGAGAGACAAAGGTTGCTGGCGTATACAGTCGAGCTTAAAAAAAAGGCGACCAGCCCGTTAACATGAAATGGCATAATCTGTGTTGATTTAGGCCGCCTGTATAAACAACAGCAGTAAGTGGAAAGGGTATCTCATGCTTTTAACGACCATGCTAGTCCAAAATCCAATATTTGTTTGACTTATATTTTGATCTCAGGCTCGAGGAAAACGATTTATAAGAACGTTATACCATTGTACCATTGTATTCCCGCGTAATCTGAAGTGACCCGGTGTTACGGGGATGACAGCTTTATTCAGCATGAATGCTGCACACAAATGTTTTCCGCGTGAGTACCGTGAGTACTATCTCATAAAGAATCACTAATTTTTTATCCCTACTTTAAATAAAAGGTAATGTTGGCGCACGGAATCTTTGATCCTTATTCGAAATCATCCATATTATCTTTGGTCAATAGGAAGCAAATTATGTCATTTATCAGCTATAATACAACGTTTTGTTGTATGTTGTTGGTAAAACCCCAGTCACACTAGACCAAGTTCCCACTGCGTTAATGTAAAACCGGGCCGACGTAGTACGAACTTGTACGACGTAGAAGGAACACAGTAGAAACCGATAAGGACGTGATGCTATCTTTATGGTCTTGGCTGACGTGGATGATTTTTAAACATGTTCAAAAAAACCGTGGCGAGGACGTGATCGAATAAGGACGCAGTAAGGACTCAGTAAAGACACGGAAACAACGGCATTGACGTAGTACCAACGGAGCATCAACCTAATACGGTCTACATTGACGTAGTACAAACCTGGTATGGACGGAAAAGATTGCAGTGCGTTCATTCGACGTTCAAACAACGTTCATACCACGTCAATCGCGTACCCACCTCGACCGTTCCACGTTTCTGCAAAGGCAAAAGCACGTTCATACCACGTTGTATAAGACAATATTACGTTTGTTACACATTCGTTCGGTGCTTAACACGTCCGTTTTACGTTTGCAGCAAGTTCTCATAGCGTCCATGACACGTCAAGCAATTTAGTATTAATACTTCATCGAATTTCTCACATTTTCACTTGTGTTTCAACTTTTATCATGAACACACATAATCAAAACGTTCTTCTGCAGTGTGCGTTGTTCCAAGGCAACCAAACTCTGCTTGATGGGCAGGCTGCCCTTGTGTTATTAAGGATGATAAGAAGGAGAAGGAATAGAAGGCAACCTAGATCTTGTTGGGTGCGCCCTTGGCTTTCGGTTGAAAGACGATTTCAATTTGGAATATGAAACTTGCAGAACGAATGAGAACGCAGAGGCAGTTGACTTTTTGAAGGGCGCAGTGAGAACGTGGTAAGCGCTCACTAAGCACGTGGTGTTATCTCAAAGGTCTTGGGAAGAACATAGTAAAAACGTAGTAAAAACGCAAAGGACGTTGGGTATGCCTGATCAAGCGCACGACAAAACGTAGCTGGTGCGTGTTAGGCGCAGTGCCATCCTGACATGGGCGTAGTAAGGACGTAGAACCAACTTGAAAACTGCGATTTTTTCCTGCATTTCATCCCGTTCTCCCTGCGTACTTTAAGTTTTAAGAACGCAGTGCGGTCTTTGAGGTCTTTGTCTGAGTGTGACGGGGCCTTAAAGTGTGTTTTGCGTTCTTTGAAGTTTCTACTCTTGGGCTCTAATGCCTCAACTAGAATTGCATGTGTAATTTTGTACTTCCTGTTCAGTCTCTGGTACCTAACTATCTGTCGCCGGAGGTCAACATATAAAAGCTTCTCTTCTTCATTTGAAATAAAATGGTCACCATCCCGAAGCGTAACAGCAAAATCTTTCTATCTGCAAAACAAAAACACAAATGCATATAACCTCTTCATTTAAGTCCTGCTTAATGGCCGAAAAGTAGAGTTTTTCATGTTAAATTACAACACCTAATACAATGGTCGGGTTAATATATATTCGTAGACCGTTCGTTTATATTACAGAAATACGCAAAGAACAATTTGTAAACACTAGCTTTAATTTAAATGGTCTAATGTTTCTATGTCTTAAGTTTTCGGACGGATAGGGATGCGCATATATTATAAGGAAGAGGCTACTGACAAACGTTTGTCAATAGCGATTTCACGTAAAACTAGCTATTGACCATATATCTCAGAAACCGTTAAGATCCCCATCCCTAAACCATATATTTTCTTGTTCCTTATGGTAAGATCAATTCAGACAAACCCTCCTTGGCGTCTCTTTGTGCAGGGGCTATACCTCGCTTCACAACTTAATAAAATGCCATACATAATAGAAGCCATTCAGATCCCCACCCATTATCATATATATTCCTGTTCCTTATGATTTGACACATTCAGTCACACCAACTTTTGGGGTCTACATGGACTGTTCCTCTCCTTTCCATTTCATACAAGGGTCTCATACTCGGCCCCGCCCATAGGGGCTTGAACAAATATATGGGCTGCTTCCACGCAGAGCTGAATCCGGCCCACACACTAGTACTTGTAAACGCTTAGAGGATCTAAAAAGTAGAAGCAAAACAAAGATCAGGAATTGATACAATTAACTTACTCCACCCATAAAAGACACCAAAGGGAAAGAAATACAAACATTAAGCGACCAGACCACAATGGAAACCTAAACAAAGGAAGGCCATAAGGACAGTTACTTTCCCACAAAATGGCCATATGGCCATCCAAAACTAAAAGACACAAGTGATACACACAGTAAGTAACAAACAACAACATAAATAAATCGCCACAGAAGAGCCGTCTTGGAACGGTCAGTGGAAGAATTCCACTGGAGGGCTTAAATCGATTTTACGTGGCCACAATCCTCGCCCTTACTTCCGTCGCGATTTAGACAAATAATTTGTTCAGTCCGCATGAAGGCCTCCTTACTCATCAGGGCAACATCTCCGTGAACACAAAAATCAAAGAACCACAGAGGTGAGACAACGGTGAGGACTCGACAGCAAGAAACCACTGAAATGCTGGAGCAAAAGAAAACCAACAGTTAGACCCCAATGGGCCCGACCAGAGACAAGCCTTGGTTCAACAATGACTGTAAAGAAGCTATTAAAAAGCGTAAACAGGCTCTAAACAAGTTCTGCAAAAATCCCACTTCAGAAAAGCCAAACCACGTAAAAGTTTTCAGAGCCAAAGCTCGGCGAACAATCCGAGCCCCCAAACGAAAGCCATGGAGAGAACACGCCCCCAAACTGAACCACAAAACCCCCACCAAAAAGGCCCGGGACACGGCACGAAAAACTAAGCCTGTCAAGGAACCGCCGTGTGAGGTGGACCACCCAAGCTAATAAACCCTATTGGTTTCATTGGGCGACAGGGCTTGAGATGTCATTTCATCTCAATGTCGGGTAAAAGTCCCACAAAATTCGAAGCATCGTCTCCAAAATGACCTTTACAGTGTTGACGGGACGTTAAACCTCAAATCAAACAAAACATGTGTCTCAATAACCGTACAGATTCCCACCCCTAAACTATTCTTCCTTATGATATGATTTTCACTACATTTAGTCCGTTGGTTGAGGAGAATACGTTTGAAAATGTTGGCAGACAGACAGACACGACAGAAAACGTTTGCCGGCATATATATAGATTTTCTAAAAAGGCGACCAGCCAGTCACAGGAAATGGCATGATCTGGGTTAATTTTGGCAAATCTATGCTTTGAGCCTGTATAAACAACAGCAGTAAGTGGAAAAGGCATCTCATATTTTAAACAGGTTTTACGAACATGCCAGTCCAAAATCCAATATTTGTTTGACATATTTTGATCTCAGGCTCATGGTAAACGATTTATAAGGAAAGAATGCCATTGTTACATAAAATTCCCACGTATTCACGAGTGACCTGTTGTACAGGGGATGACAACTTTATTACGCATGAATGCAGCGCACTGATTTTTTTTGCGCATGAGTCCTGATATCTCACAAAGAATCAATAAATAATTACCGCTACTTTAATGAAAAGGTAATGTTGGCGCGCGGAATCTTTAACCCGTCTTGGAAATCACCCCTATTATCTTCAGGCAATAGAAAGCTGCAGCTTATATCTACAACGTTTTAGCTCACCTGTCACGTAGTGACGAGGTGAGCTTTTGGGATCACTTTTTGTCCGTCGTGGGTCCGTGCGTGCGTAAACTTTTCTTGTGAACAAACTAGAGGTCAGTTTTAGGCCAATCATCATCAAACTTGGTCAGAATGATCACCATGACAATATCTCGGTCAAGTCAGAATGTGGGTCATGGCAGGTCAAAAAGTAGGTTAGGAGGTCAAATCAAAGAAAAACATTGTGAACACTCTAGAGGCCAAAATGTCGGTCCAATTGTCATCAAACAAGCTCAGAATGATCATCTTGACAATATCTCCGTCATGTTCGAATATGGGTCATGTCGGGTCAAAAAGTAGGTCAGTAGATCAAATCATAGAAAAACCTTGTGAACACTCTAGAGGCCACAGTTTTGGTCCGGTCGTAATCAAACTTGCTCAGAATGATTGTCTTTACAATATATGAGTCAAGTTCGAATATGGGTCATGTCGGTTCACAATGTAGGTCAGTAGGTCAAATCATAGAAAAAACCTTGTGAATACACTAGAGGCCACAGTGTTGGCCCGATAATCATCTAACTTGCTCAGATGATTATCTTGACAATATCTCGGTCCAGTTCGAATATGTGTCATGTCGGGTCAAAAAAAAGGCCAGTAGGTCAAATCAGAAAAAAACCTTGTAAACACACTAGAGGCCAGTTTTAGTCCGATCATCATCAAACTTGCCCAGAATAATCATCTTGACAATATCTCAGTCAGGTTTGAATATGGGTGTTGTCGGGTCAAAAAGTAGGTCAGTAGGTCAAATCCTATAAAAACCTGATGAACACACTGGAGGCCACAGGTTTGGTCCAATCATAATAAATCTTGCTCAGAATAATCATCTTGATAATAGCTTGGTCACGTTCGAATATGGGTCATGTTTGGTCACAAAGTAGGTGAGTAGGTCAAATCATAGAAAAACCTTGTGAATACACTAGAGGCCACAGTTTTGGTCTAATCATCATCAAACTTGCCCAGAATGATCATCTTGACATATCTTGGTCAAGTTCGAATATGAGTTATGTTGGGTCAATAAGTAGGTCAGTAGGTCAAATCCGAGAAAAACCTTGTGAACACACTAGAGGCCACAGTTTTGGTCCGATCAACATCAAACTTGCTCAGAATGATAGTCTTGACAATATCTCGGTCAAGTTTGGATATGGGTCATGTCGGGTCAAAAGGTAGGTCAGTAGGTCAAATCATAAAAAAACTTTCTGAACACACTAGAGGCCACAGTTTAGGTCCGATCATCATCAAACTTGCCCAGAATGATTATCTAGACAATATCTCGGTCAAGTTTCAATATGGGTCATGTCGGGTCATAAAATAGGTCAGTATGTCAAATCATAGAAAAACCTTGTCAATACACTGGAGGCCACAGTTTTGGTCCAGTCACCATCAAACTTGCCCAGAATGATCATCTTGACAATATATCAGTCAAGTTCGAATATTGGTCATGTCGGGTCAAAAAGTAGCTCAGTAGGTCAAATCATAGAAAAACTCTCTGAACACACTAGAGGCCACAGTTTGGGTCCGATCATCATCAAACTTGCTCGAAATGATCATTTGACATCTCGGTTAATTTCGAATATGGGTCATGTCTGGTCAATAAGTAGGTCAGTAGGTCAGATTGTTGAAAAATATTGTGAACACACAAGAGGCCCTAGTTTTGGTCCAATCATCATCAAAGTTCCTCAGAATGATCATCTTGACACTATCTGGGTCAAGTTTGAATATGGGTCATGTCGGGTCAAAAAGTAGATTAGCAGGTCAAACCAACGTTTTGAACACGCTGCTGAGAGGCCACAGTTCTAGTCAAATCATCATAAAACTTGCTCAGAATGATCAGCTGGACAATATCTCAGTTAAGTTCGAATATGGGTCATGTCAAATCAAAAAGTAGATCAGTAGGTTATTTTGTCATAACTTTTGAACCGTTTGAGAGAGAGCCTTCATATTTGGCATGTAGGTTCCTTGTGACAGGGGCTTCCCACTTATATAAAGATTTGACCTGTGACCTTGACCTACTTCATCATAACTTTTGAACCATACGAGAAAGAGCCTTCATATTTGGCATGTTTGTTCCTTTTGACAAGGTTTTCTCAACCATTCAAAACTTTTGACCCATGACCTACTTTGTCAAAACTTTTGAAGCACTTGAGATACAGCGTTCATATTTGGCATGTAGGTTCCTTGCGACAAGGGTTTCCTATTCATACATAATTTGATCTGTTACCTTGACATTTGACCTATTTTATTATAATATTTGAACCATTTGATATAGTGCCTTCATATTTGGCATGTATATTACTTGTGAAACATCTTCCCACCCATACAAAAATTTTGTCTTATGATCTTGACCTTTGACCTACTTTGTCATAATTTTGAAGCATTTCAGATAGGACCTTCATATATGGCATGTAGTTTCCTTTCGACAAGGGCTTCCTATTCATACAAAAATGATTTGATACTTTGACCTTGAGATGTGACCTACTTTATCATAACTTTTGAACTATTTGAGAGCCTTCATATTTGGCATGTATGTTCCTTGTTGCAAGGACTTTCAACCCATACAAAAATTGTGACATTGACCTTGTGTCTCATAATTTTGAACCATTTAAGATAGAGCCTTCATATTTGGCATGTAGGTACCTTGTGACAAGGGCTTCCCATCCATGCAAAATTTTTGACCTGTGACCGGTCATTGCCCATATTTGGTAAAAACGTTTAAAAATCTTCTTCTCAGGAACCGAATGGCCGATGACTTTGAAACTTGGTAAAGCGCATCGGGGACTTGGGGGCCCTTCCAAGTTTTTTAAATGATGACCTTTGGCTGACCTTGACCTGCTTTACGGCAAGGTCAAATTTGGTCACTCAGACATTTGTATAGGAAAAAAAGGCAAAACAGTGGGGTTTTTTTAATGCATGGTAGCTTGTGGCATTAGAAATGATATTTGCAATCAGCTGAATCCATGTTGATCAATTCCTGAAGGCTCAGATTAGTTATTTATGCCCCCGTAGGAGGGCATATAGTTTTTGCACTGTCCGTTTGTTTGTGGGTTAGTTCGCACTTTTTAGCTAACCAGAGCCCAAGGCTCCGGGTGAGCTTATAGGATGGCAGGCCTCCGTCGTCGGTCGTCGTCCACACTTTCAAACTGCAATATTTCGGCAACCTGCAGGCTGATTTCAATCAAACTTCATGTGTGGTGTACACTGAATATGGGAACAACAACATAGTATGTTTTGTGAGAATCAATTGCAAAATCAGGTTGCCATGGCAACCATTTTCCAAAAGCTTGGACCCTCTTTAGCGCATTCATTTTGGCCTGATCTTTCTGAAACTTCTATATATATATATTGAAGAGATCACAAAAATCTGAGCGGGTTCGAAAACGGGTCAGGTCCGATCATTTTGGTGGAGTTCTGACCCCTATTAGAAGAGCCAGGTTTGTATTGTTAGTAGTAAATTTTCAGCAAACAGTTTAGACACAGATGAGACGCCAGGTGTTGCGGCGTCTGATTTGGTCTGCAATGTTTGCAAATGTCCCCACAAAAAGCTGCTAGGCATACATGGGTTAACGGGATGTTTATATCAATAATGAGGAAGTCATTTTATTTTCAGAGACATAATGGTTAAGTGTTAACCACTAGGCATGTGAACGGCCTCGGTAGCTCAGTCCGATGCACGACTGACTTATGATCAGGAGGATGTGGGTTTGATACCAGCCGGGGTCGGCAACAAGTTTCTTTGAGATTGATCATGAAATCTTTTCCACGGTGATTATCTCCCTTTTGCTGATTCACGAAGGTTAGTTGGCAGTTTCTTGTTTGGTTGTTTGTATTGGAGTTAAAGGCCCAGTCCACACTTTTTAGGTTATTTTTGAGCCGCTCAGTTTACCTATTAACACTTTTCCTGGACAGGCTTATACGAAAGCGTTAACCAGTACAGTGCAGAGACTGACAACTGCCCTTTTTGAATCAGCGGAAGGGAAAGAATGACCATAGAAAATACTTCATGATCAATCTCCACGAAAGAATGTTGCCGACCCCGGCAGGTATCGAACCTGCGTTTTCATGATCACCAGTCAGACGCGCATCCGACTGAGCTGCCAAGGCCGGCTGGAAGATTCTGGTGAAAGAATGTGCACTGTACTGGTTTACGTACATGTGGGAGAAGTGTGGCTAGGTAAACTGACCGGCTCAAAAATGACCTAAAAAGTGACACCAAGCTTGAATACTTGCTAGTAACGATTAAGAAATATTAACATTTTTTTCCGAAATGTTCTTAAATAATTAAAAGAAATAAGAACAGCAGCGAAAAAAGAATCGGTGAACAAACAGTCCCTTTATATCATGTGCAGTACATGTACATGTCTTCTGTAAAAGTTTATGCTCTGGAAAAATGAAATTACATCGAGTGGTCAAATTTTCTAGACCAGATTAGCTAGTTTTGCCAAAGTAGGCCTCATAAGCCACCTTCCAATATATTCAAAGTAGAAGTAAAACAAAGATCAGGAATTGATACAATTAACTTACTCCATCCATAAAAGACACCAAAGGGAAAGAAATACAAACATTAAGCGACCAGACCATAATGGAAACCTAAACAAAGGAAGGCCATATGGACAGTTACTTTCCCACAAAATGGCCATATGGCCATCCAAAATTAAAAGACACAAGTGATACACACAGTAAGTAACAAACAACAACATAAATAAATCGCCACAGAAGAGCCGCCTTGGAACGGTCAGTGGAAGATTTCCACTGGGGGGCTTAAATCGATTTTACGTGGCCACAATCCTCGCCCTTACTTCCGTCGCGATTTACACAAAAAATTTGTTCAGTCCGCATGAAGGCCTCCTAACTCATCAGTGCAACATCTCCGTGAACACAGAAATCAAAGAACCACAGAGGTGAGACAACGGTGAGGACTCGACAGCAAGAAACCACTGAAATGCTGGAGCAAAAGAAAACCAACAGTTAGACTCCGATGAGCCCGACCAGAGACAGAGCATCAGGCACCAACCAACATTATCTCTTTAATTTTCAATAAGCCTTTACGTTGGAGCCGTCATAGAATCTGAGGCCTGACCCACCGGCGTGCAATTAAAGAGGGAAGCAAAGTTGCCAACCGTGATTGGGTTAAATTTTTCATGAATAACATTTGCAGGATTCCAAAGAATTTGTCTGAATATCTTCGAGGGACCAAACAAATGTTATTGCAATGAAGTAAACATACATGGTCTTCATTATTGCTTTGTCTATGGCAAATTGTGACGAAAACGCCCAACAACTTCATATCACCGCTTCAGATGCGACCGTTAAACTAAAAGGGCATGGCGGCTAATTCAAAACGTTGTTAAAACGATAACGTCTGTTCTGCAACACTTAAAATGCTACATTCACTGGGACAACGTTACAACGCTCTAACGTGTAACGTAAACAAAGCAACGTCAATTTTTGATATCCAAAGATCAAAACTCAATGTTTCAACAGAATTTCAACACGGGTTTTGTTGCGTTTACAGGACTTCTGGCTCAGAATAGCTTCAAACAGCTATGTTCATTGGATTTTATTCAAAAATATACGGTATTCTTCATGAGTCTGATTTAAAATATTAACCAGACGCTAAAATTGCCTAACCCTATCCATTGATCACAAGCTATTCCCCCATCAGCACTCTCAGTGCTTTGATCGAGTCATGCCCCTTGAACTTTGTAAATAGCAATTACTGTGACAAAATTGTGTCCTCTCTGCAACAATCTGTTCAATATGTCCCAAGGTCTGCTGTATTGGCCTGAGGCAGAACAGCTACAGGTCCGAGGTCTGCTGTATTGGCCCGAGGCCGAACAGCTACAGGTCCGAGGTCTGCTGTATTGGCCTGAGGCCAATACTGCTGACGAATGTAGGACGAAATGTCCCATGGACAAAACGTCGCATGCCATTTTTACCAGGTGGACAAAACGTTCCGCGTCATTTTTCAGGGTGAACAAAATGCCCCACATCATTGTTTTAGGGTGGACAAAACGTCCCACAACATTTTGAAAGGTTGGACAAAACGTCCCGTGCTAGAAACGTGAACTCCTCCTAAACCCTAAGGCCAATTTGATTCAAACTTTACAGGAATGTTTCCTAGGTTACTCCCTACCAAATAAGGTAAAATCACTCTGCTGATGAACAAGATGGCTACCAGAGCTAAAAATAGAATGTACTCGAGACATTGACACACAGGTGAGCGAACCTGGGCCCTCTTGTCTTTTGCGTTCTTTAAAGTTTCTACTTTTTGGGCTCAAATGCCTCAACTAGAATTGCATGTATAATTTGTACTTCCGGGGAAGTCCCTGGAACCTGGCTACCTCTCGCCGGAGTCCACCATACACTAGCTTCTGGTCTTTTCAGAGGAACCTTGAAATAAATGGTCAATTGCAACAGCAAAAACTTTGTGTCTGCAAAAGAAAAAACACAAATACGTGTCACCTTACTGGCAGAAAAGCAGTGTTTATTACTACACCGCGAAATGCAACGGTCGAATTAATATATTATCACAGCACATTCCATTATGTTACAGAAATGCGCATAGATTCATATGTGAAAACTAAATTTAGTTAAAATAGTCTAATATTTCTGCGTATATATTATGACGTAAAGGCTATTGACAGCGATTTCACGTAAAACTGGCTACTGACAATCTTCGTTTGTCAATAGTGGTTTTGCGTTATAATCACTTCTTTAAGACATCTATTTACAGATTTTCTTGATAACCCTGTTCGGATTTCTTCATTCTGTGTGCGTTCGCGTTGTCTCCTGTCTGTTATTTTGTTGTTTTGTTCTCGCATTGTTTGAACAATTGTCATCACATTTTTAGAGACATTTGTCTTATGTCTTTATCACATTTTTAGAGAAAGAGAGTTTGTGAGTATGGCTTTGTGTTAATATGACAGACGATTGACAAGTTTACTTTATAAGCTGGTTGCGCACGCGCATTTGAAGCCGACTGAAACTTAGTCGGAGAATGCTACGGGTATTTTCCTCAAATAGATGAAAGTGTTTTCCTCCCTTGGCCTTTACTCATCGAGTAACATTTTTTTTCGATTGTCCACATATTACAGGTATTTGCGAGGCAAATGAAGCGCACTACTAACTACTTCTAGTCGAAACAGATGACCACGAAGTATTAAACACTCTGTCTTTAACACAACACGAGTATATAGACACTTGGTGCTCGTTCGAACAGCCTTAATGATGCGACATTAAGGTGTACATAAATTTTGGGTTCTCGTTCGAACTGCCTCTTTAATGCGGCACTAACGAGTGCATCAAGTGTGATGCTAGTTCATGCGCTACAAATGACTGCATAGACTCTTGGTGCTCACTCGAACTGCCTTTCTGATGCGGCACTAACGGGTACATAGATTCTGCGGTACTAATGAGTACATAGACTTTTGGTGCTGGTTCGAACTTCTTACTCGCCTCATAAACCAGGGATCGTGCGTTCGATCCTGGGCGTCTTCAGAATTTCGGATGAGTCTTTAAACCCAGGGTCCCGTCTCCGTATGACCTTAGCTGTTGGTGGGACGTAAACCTCAAACACACACGCATAGACTTGATGCTCGTTCGACCTGCCCCATTGATGCTAAATTATCGAGTGCATAGTCTCATGGTGCTCTTTCGAACTGTCTCAATGATGTGGTACCAACGAGTGCGTGGATTATTG
Organism: Lucinisca nassula; assembly: GCA_963580285.1. Taxonomy (NCBI): domain Eukaryota; kingdom Metazoa; phylum Mollusca; class Bivalvia; order Lucinida; family Lucinidae; genus Lucinisca; species Lucinisca nassula. The sequence continues at coordinate 47,227,584 of OY757025.1, read as the reverse complement.
GTGCTCGTTCGAACTGCCTTATTGAATCGTTACTAACGAGCGCGTGGATTCCTGGTACTCATTCGAACTGCCTCAGTGATTCGGTACTAATGAGTGCATGGATTCCATGTGCTCGTTGAACTGTCTAATGAAATTTTGGCTGCTCCATCGAGTACTTGTTTGCAATGTAATGTTGCGGATAGTCTAAAAGTTGTATTTGAATTTTGTTTTCGGTACCATGATTAGCACGAGTTGTCTTATATTCCTTCTGTCAGGTCCTCTTGTCTGGTCTCTCTGTCACATGTTCTTCCTCCAAGCTGTCAATGACATCTTGGTAGAATAATAACCTGTTCTTTTTAGGATTGTCCGTCGTATTTAAGTCGTACAATAGGTAGGCGTTTATTGCCATTCTATTGAAAGCTACTTTTATTCCAAACGTTTAAGGTTTTCCGCTTGTCTTGATAGAAACTCAGTACTATGTCGTCAAATCCCCCAACGAATTTATAGTAGACCCTGACAAGCTTAGGTTCCCCATTGGCGTTTCCAGCTTCGCAGTATGTCGACAATAATCGAACGGATTTCTGTCTATTCATGGGTTTGTAAGCAGCCAGCAAGATACTCCTTTTAGCTACATCAGACCATTTTTTTATTATTTTTGAGAAACCCATTAGTGTTATATATCATTGGAGAGGTATTGAAGCGACAAACACAGAAATGTATTTATTTTTTAATCGGTCAAGGGGTTCTGGAGTTATGGCCCTCAGAAATCTGCAGCTCGGCCATATTTTCTGCCGGAATTTTCCAAATTCACGCCTAATTATATATATATATATATATATATATATATATATATATATATATATATATATATATATATATATATATATATATATATATATATATATATATATTTCCAAGAAACCCATAAGTGTTATATATCAGTGAAAATGTATTGATGTGATGTATGTATTTTGTAGATCAGACAAGGGGTTCTTGAGTTATGGCCCTTAGAAATCTGCAGCTCGACCTAATTTTCCGTTCAAAAATGTCAAATTTTCCAAATTCATGCCTATTATATTATAAATAATATTTCCTGCGAAACCCATCAGTGTGGTATATCATTGGAAAGGTATAAATAAGACAAACTTCAGAAATGTATTTTCTGTTGAACTGGGAAAAAGGGGTTCTTGAGTTAATGCCCTTAGAAATCTGTTGCATAACCTACTGTGCTGCCGGAATTTTCGGAATTCACGCCTAAACTTACACTTTTTCTTTTTCAAAAACTCATGTGTTACATATCATTGGAAAGGTATTGCAATTACCAATTCAGAAATGTAATTTATTTTAAAATTGAAAACAGGATATTTGAGTTATGGCCCTTAGAAATCTATTCCGCAACCAAAATTTTCTGCAGGAACTTTCCGACTGTACACCTTATAATTAGACTAACTACAATTTTCTAAGTTTTCGGACAAACAAATATATGCAAATTGTGCTGTACAAAGTAGTGCCAAAACAAATCAGTGCTTCTAAGAGCAGTCTGATCAGGGCATTATCTCCCTTGTCCGATATTCTTCGAAGATTCAGACTATCCTGATTGGATAAGTATCCCTACGCGATGGATGAAAAATAACCAGCGAATAATGTGTGGAATTTTTATCGTTTTATGGAAATAAAATTGTTCTAACGCCCAGAATTGTTCAAAGATGTATTTACCACCGATAAAAGTGTTCAACTGTTGACTTCTCACTCGATTACCAAAAAAGCCATTGAAGGTCATCCGTTAATTCGAAATGGTTGTTGACAACACGTGGATTCCTCGACACAGCTGTCAGATTTTTTCCACTTCGAATTCATACCATAAATGAAATAGATTCACTGACCCAATCTTCCAGTCATTTCAACAATATTTTTCAGCACTTGTTCAAACAAATTCCTGCTTGAAATATTTGTTTCCTTTTAATAAAACTTTAAATTATGTCATTGTTTACACCCGAAGGTCAAGTGTTGTAATGTTCCAAATATAGATTTTTGGAAACTCCCCCGCCATTGGATAGTTACCCGAGACTCCCCAAATACGATAGGTGAGTTGCTGAATAGCGACCCCTAGCGGACGATAATGCTGATCAGGGTATTCACTGTTTGCCATTTCATGTACAAGTTTTGAACATCTTTCTTAATAGTGAATACCTTCTGCTGAAAATTAACCATGATTACAACATTATTTTTGGTGTCCGAAAATTTAGAAAAATACATTTCTTCTCTAACTAACAACTTACCTCAGTACTCTTGTACTGAAGCATAGGGGAGGGATGATGGGATATTACTGCTGTTGGGCTAAGTGGGCTCTAATCACAACTTCTCCAGCCTGATAGTCTTCCGACAATTTTGACGTGTATATTGCGTCGTCCCCCTCGTACTTTACATTAAACCAGCTTGGGAATCCCGGAACCTGAAATGCATGGAGGCAAACATTGAATATTGTATAGAATAACATACATGTTCTGTGTTGAAAACCCATCTTTTTTAGTTTTTCTCATAGTATGTGTGATGAGTATTACAAGATACCCCACTGTAATGATACTAACTTTTTGGACACACTAGCGTGAGCAAACAATGGAGACCCAGATCAGACTGTTCCAAAGGAGGAGTCTAATTAGGGTCTCTACTGTTTGCTTTTTTTTTCAGCTTCTCTGAATGGCAAAACCACACTGTTTCAATATTAAAATTATTACATTATTAGATATTTAGGAGTAAAATGGCGATAATTAAAGATGATTTTCCTTATTTTGAAAGATAAACGTATGTTGTGGGTACTCAAATGAACCAAGCCCCCGCCCATAGGGGCTTGAAGAAATATATGGGCTGCATGATGCTTCCACGCAGAGCTGAATCTGCCCGCACACTAGCACTGGTAAACCGCTTAGAGGATCTAAGCCTGTCCAGGAACCGCGGTGCGAGGCGGACCGTCCATGCTAATAAACCCTATTGGTTTCATTGGGCGACAGGGCTTGAGATGTCATTTCATCTCAATGTCGGGTAAAAGTCCCACAAAATTGGAAGCAACGTCTCCAAAATGACCTTTACAGTGTTGACGGGGACGTTAAACCTCAAATCAAACAAACAAAACAAAACTCAAATGAACCTGTCGCAGCGAGATGGTTCATTTGAGTACCCACAACATACATGTATGATTTTGTTGAGAAATAAGTAAAATTATCTTTATCACTATTTTACTCCTCTTATCTGGTCTACTGTATGGAATAAGTACTGAATTCTCATCCGGTGACTCCGATTGTTTTCTGTATATACAAAATATTTCCAAACAGATACAAATGGACCTCTTCATAACAGCGTTTGTTACTCTGCTATAACTAGTTTTGGGATATAACATGATTCATAGACCAATAAATATAACTTGACTACACACAAAATGGAAAGCCAGGTGAACAGTTCTGATTTCCCAGAAAAGTTATTAAAGTAACTGAAAATAAATCAATAAATTTGTTGAAAAAACCACAAACAGCTGAAGTAACATCCAAAATGCAGAACTGAAGAACTGTCCACCACAACAGAACTGTTGTGTTACCTGGGAAATAACTTTTCCAGTGTACCACTCTGGCTCTCCATCTTTTAGGTACTTGTGGTCTATGATTTTTCCCACAAGCAAATGTGTTGTTTCGGGAGGTGGAATTTCGTAAGATTTCCGTACTAGACACAGTACATTGTGTTTAAGCTCATCGATGCTGAGCTGAACCCTTCTGTTATCGACAGTTTTACTGAGCTGGTACACAGTCACTTCCTTCAAATTTTTGTTTAAACACATTGTTTCTAAATCTTAATTGAGTCTTAACAGCTTCTTCTTTTTCCTTTTTTTTGTTTTTATTTCCTTCAAACTGTCTTCAACTTGCTCACTTGTCTGCCAAAGTAGAAGTAAAACAAAGATCAGGAATTGATACAATTAACTTACTCCACCCATAAAAGACACCAAAGGGAAAGAAATACAAACATTAAGCGACCAGACCATAATGGAAACCTAAACAAAGGAAGGCCATAAGGACAGTTACTTTCCCACAAAATGGCCATATGGCCATCCAAAACCAAAAGACACAAGTGATACACACAGTAAGTAACAAACAACTACATAAATAAATCGCCACAGAAGAGCCGCCTTGGAACGGTCAGTAGAAGATTTCCACTGGGGGGCTTAAATCGATTTTACGTGGCCACAATCCTCGCCCTTACTTCCGTCGCGATTTAGACAAATAATTTGTTCAGTCCGCATGAAGGCCTCCTAACTCATCAGTGCAACATCTCCGTGAACACAAAAATCAAAGAACCACGGAGGTGAGACAACGGTGAGGACTCGACAGCAAGAAACCACAGAAATGCTGGAGCAAAAGAAAACCAACAGTTAGACTCCGATGAGCCCAACCAGAGACAGAGCATCAGGCACCAACCAACATTATCTATCTAATTTTCAATAAGCCTTTACGTTGGAGCCGTCATAGAATCTGAGGCCTGACCCACCGGCGTGCAATTAAAGAGGGAAGCAAAGTTGCCAACCGTGATTGGGTTAACTACCATGCATGCAGTCTGTCGTATAATATCCATGTTGTACCCAATCTTTTTATATCGAAGAATGATTTTACGAAATTGGGTGCTGAAGTCATTGCGGTTATATATTTTTCTGAATTTATATACTAAGTCACCATAAAATTCGGGTTCCGATAGACCTTGTTGCAAAAGAGATTTAAGTCCAATATTGAATTTTGAAATTAAATCAGAATGGCGTCTATAAAATTTTGAAAAGGCTTTGCGTAGTTTATGGTACCGATAACCCTGATTAAGGAGTTTAGCAGTTAATAATTTTTTACGAGTGTTGAAGTCAGTAACATGACTACACACTCTAGCAAATCGAATTAATTGCGAAATATAAACGCCATAGGATGGCGCACAAGGAACATCACCATCCAAAAAAGGAAAATTTACAATCTCAAAATCAAAATCATCGCGTTTATCATAAATTTTGCACGAAACAAATCCATCTACAATAGATAGATGTAAATCCAAAAACGGGGCCTCGGTATCAGAAGAATTTGCTTTATTTAACTGAAGTTCTAGGGGGTAAATCTGACTGATCAAACCATCAAAATAGGTATTATCAATATTTAATAAATCATCTAAATATCTAGAAGTAGAGCTAAAAGCTTCAATAATTTCAGATTGGTTATCAATGGAAAGCGACAAAATGAAGTCTCTTTCATAACAATACAAGAACAGATCAGCCACAAGAGGTGCGCAATTAGTACTCATCGGAATACCCACAATTTGTCTAAATAACTTAGTACCGAATCTAATATAAATATTGTCAAGTAGAAAGGTGAGGGCATCACACACTTTCTGACATGACCAAAGTGTATAATTCTTATGCTCTTTAGAAGTCCGTAAAACATCATGTCATCAGTCTCTTTCTCCAGTTTTTCTATTCTTTTTCTCTCTTGTTCCTCTTTTCTTCTGAAATCTTCATTCTGCTTTTCTATTCTCTTTGCTCTGATCAACTCTTCTCTTTGTCTAAATCTTGTCCGTTCATTGCTTACTTCCTTTCTAGCTGATGTTATAATGCTGTCTATATTCTCGTGATTTTGTAGCCATTCACTTGTTTTGAATAGTGAGAAGGTGATTGGGATTCCATAGCTATGGTAGTTACATTGGGCTTGGCTGCCAGAATATGGTCAGTGTAGGCGAACACTCGTTCCGGGAACTTATTATGTATATCAACACTTTGTGTCTCTTGTGGGTCAATCCCTTCATGAATGCCGCTTGCCAGGTGATCTCCATACTGCTTCTTAATTAAAGCAACTAGCCCTGGCAGAATCTCAGATAGTATGACTATCACATGATTGTCAATGTCAAATTGCTGTATTAAATGTTCATACACCTTGTCTTTCTTAACAGGTACATCCTCAAACAGCAACAGCTTTCCTGTTATGAAGTCATCTAAGTTATTCAGTGTCTGCTCAAGGAACTGTAAAAGGCGGGCATATTTACTATTCATCATGGAGATGGACACATCCTTGCTCTCAATAATTCTCCACAGAGGTGTAGTTATATGTTTGGATATGAGACCCAATGCCTTGCAGCCAGCCAGAAAGAATGGTTGTTTCAAGTCTTCTAAAACAGAATTCAGAAGTCCATTTGTGCTACTTGACTTTTAAAGGAAATCCCGCATATGGTCGGCAAGGAAAAATTCATGACCAGCATTAATGAACAATATAATGAAGCGATTACCTTTAAGAGGCTGTAGAGGGAAAGCTCTTATTTCCATGGTCTTCAGAAATGGTGCTACAAAAGTCATAAAGCTGTTATGACAACCATTCTTTTGATCTCCACGTCTAGCAAAAGCCTTGCAGGCAGTATGTATCAAGCGCACTGTACCTGGCTGTCCATTTTTTCTTTTCAAAACTTTTATTGAATATAGGGACACTGCCTTCGAAATGTGACTTTTCAACCTCACATAATGACTTCTGTGACACTTCAGCCATGTGAACTAATGTGTGCAAACCACAGAAAAATTTATTTACTCTGTTAAATGCCGATGTCTCTTCTTCATTCAACTTTTGATAGTTTTCAACCACCTCAGGTAAAATCTCATTTCGGTAATTAGACAACAGCTCGTTAAATTTAGTTTCTGTTTTTGCACCATCACTCATTGTAGTTTTTATATTTGACAGTATCTTATTACCTGGTGAATCATCACTACTAACAGCTATATCCACATCACTGAGAATGTCTTTAAATGATTCCAAAGTATCATGGCTAGATTTAGTAGCCATGTCCGCAAACCAAGTACCAAATAATTGCCATCATTATCTCTGGTAGCAAAAGCACCCCATTTATTACCATATTTTGAGGCTTTTATTTTCTTTCTTATGAATGTTTTCATTGCTCTTAAAGGAACTCATTTTTGATTTTTATTCAACCGTGTGAAGTGTCGTATTTTGTTTATCTGAAGAGTCCGCAATCTGTTTTTGGGACAGAAGACCTCTTTCAATTGACCAGTTATTTATAGTGCTGGCTGAGGGTAACTTGTTTGGCTCTTTATGTCTCATTTTCAAAACACTAGAAATCACAGGACCCACATTTTCTTAAGACACATTGCAGTCTAACAGAGAATATACACACATATGTAAGTTAGTATTATAAGTTTTACTTTTTTCGTCATAAACATTAACATTTTCAATTTCTTTCAAGTTTATATTTTCTGATTTCAAAAGTTTATTTTCTTTTTTCAGTTGGTCTAATTGTTCTGCTTTTTCACGCTTTTCTTGTTCCAGTTTCTTAATTTTAGTAACAGTTTGTCAATGTCTACCTGTGTATAAGAGGTGTCTGGCTGCTCGAGTCTTAAACATTTCTCTCGCCAATAGTTTTCCCTGTTAGCAAGCCTTTTTATTTATTTTTTTTATTATCTATTTTTTCTTCTGTTTTTTCTATGGATGTATTTAAAATGTCTTTCTCTTCTATTGCTTGTTCTAGTTCTTCTTCAACTAGGTTTGTATCTTCAATTGTTTTGTTTAGTTCTGAAGCAAGCGAAAAGGCAACATTTTCATAGGCACTTGCCTTAAGGACTTGATTGTCTGAAGTGGTGAAGGGGGCAGACTCTGTTGTTGCATAAATATAAATACTGGGTGACTCTCTAGGCTGGGAAACAGGGGGCTCATAGCAGTTTTCAGGAATCTTTCTAGATTTTCCTTTCCCTTGACACGTCCTTTACTTTTATTTAAATTTTGGTATTTTTTTACAAGCCTTTAATACTTTTTTACTGCTTCAAATGTACAGCTGGGGTCGCAGGCTGTGAGCACTGACTTGCAAGCATGCTGGATGTCAGATTTTTTATATAGGTCGATTACCTTCTCATTGGTTAAATTTGATGCCATCTTTTAAACCTGAAATGAACAAAGTATGAAATCTATACTTACAAATTGTCATTGTTCTGGCTGCTTCTGTCTCGATTAGTGCAATCGGTCTGCCTACACCCTGAAACTCAGGAAACTCAGGAAAACTGAAACCAAAGAAAACTAAACTGAAGGAAAACAAAAAGAAATTAAATAAGAAAACTACTTCAGATATATGTATACTTTTAAAATAACGTAAACTAAAGTGAAATAAAGTAATAATGATTTAACTTTGACAATAAATGTTGGCGGACGGACAAACGAACGGACACCAGGCAGAAAAGTGGATACCTATGACGACCCTGCTGCATAAACCATAATAATCTCAAAATTGTGGACAGTCATTATGAAAAATCGCCTATTTAAATACATTGATAAAAATTTCCAAGAAAAAGCCAAAATTTCCGATGAAAAACTTGATATTTTTATTTTTTTTATTATTATTTCCAGTTAAAACATGAATTTAGGGTACACATTCTAACCGCATAAATGGGGCAGTTTGAACGGGTACCCACAAACTATGTTTTAGAGCAGAAATAAGGAAATACTGAATAACCCTCAGCCCTGCCAACCCCACTTTTTCTGTATAAAAGTGGATTTCAGTGGAGTAAAAATGACATAGTTATGTTATCCTGATATTGTACACATTCAAAAAGAAATGTATAGAATTTATAAATTTAAAAAAAGTACTCGGTACTTTTGTGGTACAGATAGTATTGTTGATGGGCTTAGAATGTCTCAGCTGGTGTTGGCAGGGGTGTTAAATCTTGTAGCCAACAAAATGAAACTATGTTAGTAAGACATTAATTAATGTATTGTATGCAAACATTGGAGAAAGCATTGATTTATAGTAAAACCTTTCCATTCTGACAAATGAAAATATAAAAGGAGTAAAATGATGATTAAATAAGGATAATTATCCTTATTTACCAATAAAAACATAACTTTTGAGTACCCATTTGAATCATCTAGACAAGGTGGTTCAAATGAGAACCCAAAACATTTGTTTTAAATAAGAAAAAAAAGGAAATTTTGATCCCTGATTTATAACCAATTCAGCAATTTATCTGTTCTACTGTACAGCAGACAGCTTTATGTGTATGTGTCCAAAATTTTCAAAAAATTATGGTAATTATCATCAAATACCCACTGTCGGATTTAAAGTGAACTGTCTGGGCCTGAAGAAATGCTAATGATTTCTACAGGCTCAGTGGACTCAGCGACACTGTTTCCACAGACGTCTACATCATTGCCCAGTTCACTGTCAGGGGGCAATGTCTCATCAGAGTCATAGCCCCAATGACGATCAGCCCAGTATTCAGACTGCATAGTTGCAGCTGATACTGGGCCTGAAAAATCTGACGGGCAGGTAGGTGCCGCCTGAGAAATAGATGGAGGACATGTGGGTGGAATCATCCAAGTTGAATCGGTGCTATATGAATGATACCAAATTGGGATCTGTGCCTGCGGCACAGACTCATCTACAGGAGCGGAAGGGATGGTTAGCTGTGACTCAAGGTCTTGATCTGGCGAAATTTCTGCAGGCAGGCCAGTCAAAAACCTGAATAGCAAACCATCCGTAGCAGAACTAAAAACAAGGCGATGAACCATAGGATAATGTGAATAATTTGACTGGTCAAAATAAGAAAAATCAAAATCAGAAGCAACTGAAGTCTGAAAAAGATTAAAATATTACAAGAAACTGTCAGGGGTTAAAATTGATCGAGCCATAATATATTCGCCAGTTGTTGGATATAAGCCTAAGCTGTAAATGTATGCAGTAAACATTCATAAGTTTTCAAATTTACCTTGATTGTTTCAATAGAATTAAGAAGTCGAAAGTAATTTATCAATAATTACTCCAAAACATCGTTTTCGAATGCTTGCAAATTCTTCCGGAAGTTGAAATTCTGAACTTCCAGTTTCATTTTCGGACAAGACGGGAAAACCCCTGCCACATAAAGGCGCTTTGTGCAGACATGCGCAGCTAATCCGCGGCTAACTTTATTCAAATGGAAAAGTACAGACAATAAAATGAGTAAATATGAGTGTTTTCTTTGTCCTAAAGGGTTTGGATGGTGCACAGGCTAGTTTCAAATATCGGGAATCTTTGACGAAGGTTTTGAATGGTAAATAATGGTCGAAAATGGACAACAAATAGTTCGAAATGAAGAATTTTCACAGACGATTCTGATGACGCCAATCTTTTCCCAGGATTCCGCGTTATAAGGTTACTACGCGAGATTGAAGGGAGGCTTTCCTTTCCAACTGCGATGGCCGAACGAACGCGGAAGTGAAATGTCGACGCGATTAAAATCGTCTCGATAGAAATATTTTTTATTCCAGTGATCAATCCAACGGTAGGAATTCATGCATTTACATGTTCTTTTTGTGTTTCTAAAAGGATTGATTCAAAAAAACATCGTTAAGATCGGGTAAACCGTGATTTAATTGGATCGGTATTTTGCTTTGGTAGAAGGGGGATTTTTACAATGGCGATACGCTGATGTCGCTACTCCTTTGCCTTCTGTATATCGTTTCTTCTGGTCAAAGTGCTGAGCTCTTTATACTGGCGGACATCGGCATGATTCCTTTCACAATACCCGTTAGGTTTGTGCCCTGTCAGAGCAGCATGCTGGCAAGGTTTAAATGAGCAGAAGTCGTGATATCCATTTCGTAATACGTTGCACGTAGTCAGAAGTTCGAGGACAACATAAGTGCCCTGCTGGTGTTGGCTCTATCCTTCTTGTACACCAGATAAGGAAACCCATAGTTGTTTTTTTTTTTTTTTTTTTTTTTTGCTTGGGATAGAATATAAGAATCTTATATGGGTGTGAGGGGTGGATTGAAAAATCCGTCCCGAGGGACACTGTCCGGCATCACGAGGCTTGCCGAGTGATGCCGGACAGTGATTCCGAGGGACGGATTTTTCAAGCCACCCCTCACACCCATATTGGATTCTTTTTCTTGCATACCTTCCATTTCTATTGCCAATTTTTAATGCTGCTGTCACTTCGGTTACCGACGTCCGCCATTTTGTGATGACACAACAGGAATGTTTAGTGACGTCACGCATGACGACGCCGCACATGAGATTGTAATCAACCAGTGCATTTATCGAACACGCGATTATATTCGATTTGGGGTCGGAACACCAGGGTCAGAACATAAATTTCTATCCCAGGGTAAAAGCACGGATTTCCTTGTCTGGTGTGCAAGAAATTTTGTTCTAACGCCGGTGTTCCTACCCAGGGACAGCTTAAATATCGAATATTCTCACGAGTTTGATTTGCTCATGTTGAATACGACCGTTAATGTTGACGTCATAGCAGGTTACATGACGTCACTCAACATCACACCATGGCCATCACAATATGGCGGACGTCGAAGAGACTATATTTACAAAAATATCAATGCTCGGAAATAAAAGGCTTTCAACATAAAAGAATCCAGCATAATAGACCCTTTCACGGTTTATGCCGCCATGATGGATACGGGGCAAATCATGTGATCAATACAAAATGGCGGCATGTAAACACTGAAATGAGAAAAATGTAACGCGAATTTGGAAAATAAAATTGAGAGAAACAGCCGGGTTTTTTTTGTTTTTTTTTTTTTTAGATCATGTTTGAAAGAGTTGGTGATGATTTATTAAGGTATTACTAAAAATGCCAGTTAAACCGCTTGATATGACAAAATGATTTATCGGTTTTATGTGGGTGGGGATACTCAGCTACTTTCGTTTTACTTCCGTGTTGGTTTTGTCAAATATAAATATTGAATAAAATGTCTTTCCTTTAATCATGAATTGGAGTGTTACCTGTTACTGGAGTGTTAAATGTGGATTAAGCCTAATCAAGTCCATGTGTTGTATGCATACAACTCATATAGAATATAAGAAGATGGTGACTTTAACTGAAGGCCCCCTTTTCAGGGAGAGTCATCCCTTCTGCAGGTTTTGTTTGATTGTTTGATTTGAGGTTTAGCGTCCCCGTCAACACTTTAGAGGTCATTTTTGAGATGTTGCTTCCAATTTTGTGGGACTTTTACCCGACATTGAGATGAAATGACATCTCAAGCCCTGTCGCCCAATGAATAGGGTTTATAAGCATGGACGGGCGGACTCGCACTGCTTTGATTGGGCAGGCTTAGATCCTTTAAGCTGTTTACCAGTACTCGTGTGCGGGTCGGTTTCAGCTCTGCGAGCCCATATATTTCTTCAAGCTCCGATGGGCGGGGGGCCGACCTCTGCAGGTTAAAACTATATATATATATCTATAAAAACTAACACAAATGTCCCGAAACAAGATAATTATATGTAAAAAGTAAACAACATCAGCACATGGACGGACTGTTTAATTTTATTTTTATTATTGCCAACCGGTTTCAGATCTTCAGGACAATAATGGCGTCAAACTATGCATAGTTTGACGCCATTATTGTCCTGAAGATCTGAAACCGGTTGGCAATAATAAAAATAAAATTAAACAGTTCATGTGCTGATGTTGTTTACTTTTTACATATATATATCTATATATACTGCAGCACCCTCACACGAGTGTTATGTGCAGTTGTGCTGTATGTACAGAGGATAACAGTGAGAATGTAGGAGAATAAAAAGTGTGAAAGTGAGACCTGATAAAAGCTGATAGTGTTAGTGCAGAAGATGTGTAGTTAAAAACAGTGTTTCGGGGATTGAATAAGAGATTGTCTGAAAGAGTCAACATCACTGATATGGACAATCTCTCCTGAGAGGTTATTCCAATGTTTTTTATTGAAGCTGGATAGAATGCATATTGGTAATAACTTGCACAGGTATGGATCTTTCTGACGGCAAGAGAGTGCATGTGGCCAGTGTCAATCTCGGGTTTCTCAAATTATGAGGGTATTTGAATGGCTCCATAATTACATGATTCTTGTGTAGGCTTAGGCTTTCATTCTGCAAATCTGATGCGTATGCAATGTACACAGCCTGTGCCCATTCTAGGGTAAAGGCGAAACTGGAAGAAAGAAAGAAATATAGCGTGATAGCTCATTGGTTAATGCACTTGCTTCAGATGCTACAGGTCCCCGGTTTGTACCCCAACAGCAGTAATAAAATTTTGGTGTCAAAACATATTCCATTGGCATCATTTACAGGGATGAATGCCATAAAGTAGCCCGACATTCAGATCCTAAAGTAGATATCTTATACCCTATATGAGATATCTTGTTTTAATTCTGCAATTAACATATTTGATATGATATCATATATTGTATATCCTATATGAAAAATCTGATATCTTAAATAACAAGTAATATATCTAATTTGTTAAATAAGGCATCTTATTTGCCAATTGCAATACCTTATTTACCAAAGCAGTTCCTGTCCAACTGTAAGCTAATATCAGCCGGATGCCCCATCGAGGCAAGATGCACATCACTATTACCTCACTCAAAAGTAGCAGAGGGATATGTAGAAAGAGAAAGTCCCCGCCCACCTCATAATAAAAGTTATGGGGAAACATAACAGGAAGAAACCCAAGATAAACAGATGGTGAAATATGACATAGTATGCGTTCGTGTTTTATTAGAGTATATACGTCCACAAGGATCCTAAAAATTTGGGCATCTTGAGGGCTTGCTGTAATGACGAACTTGGTTCATGACACAACAAGGGATGCAGACGGAATGGCAAGCAGCGTATACCCTGATCAGGCTGCTCCTTCAGGAGCAGTCTGATTTGGTCTGCACTGTTTAGTTAGGACTCTGTCACGATGCTTTGGATTGTTACGGTAAAAATATGAAAAAAAAATAACAAGCAATTTTGTATTAGAGCTGGGGCGATATCATCGATGCATCGATATATCGTGATATTTTTGCTGGCGATACTGTATCGTGATACTAATTCCGTGTATGGATACTTGACGATACTTTTGCGTTATATCAACAAACGTCTGAAACACAAGAGATACCGGTACATATTTTTCCGAGGTGCTTATGCAAATAAAAAATCTGTATCCAAAAGGTGCTGCTTATATCCAATAAAAACAGTTGATGTATCTACCAGGATACAGTAACTACTGGAACCAACAGGTGTCTGGTCAAGTGACTCGAGTATGGACCCATGTGCTACATAAGTTTTGTTGGTATTTTGAGTTATGCCATTCAGATTTATTCAAAACTGTTGCTTCCGAAATAAGTTTGTGTGGCTGATTGGGTGTTATGGACCTGCAAAGCCATCATAATTACCGTTTTATTGTTGATACAAGCGGTCTCTGCTTACATACATATATAAACAATGGATGTTGAACTGGACACTGAATGTGCCAGATTGGCATTTAAAACACTTACAAGTATGGAAACATTTTGTTTTTGTCAAGTCATTATTTTATTTTATTGCATATAAATATAAGGACATACTTAATAAACCATCGTGTTGTTATTGAACAGGAAACTCTGTTTTCTACTCTACAACAAAAGTCCAAATTTACCTTATAAACATAGCAAATCTATACGAAGCAAGTATCGTGATACTGTATCGTATCGCCTGTCTGGTATCGCGATAGTATCGTGATACATTTTTTTTCTGGCGATACCCAGCTCTATTTTGTATATGCTTATTTCTTGACACAGCAGTGGGTCTGGGGTGGGATGCAGAATTGCAAACAGTGTAGACCCTGATCAGGCTGCCACACTGTTTGGTTAGGAGGAGCAGCCTGATCAGGGTCTACACTGTTTGGTTAGGACTGTCTGTATTTGGGATCATTACGATAAATCAATGATGTAGAAAAGAAACAGGCAATTTTGGTACATGATAGCTTACACCCATAAATGAAGAGGAGAAAAGTTTATAGTGCACAGTATGCTTTGGCGTCATACGAGAGTTTATACATCCATAAGGATCCTAAAAATTTGGGCACCTTGAGGGCTTGCTGTAATTCTTCTGAAGTTATGACAAAATTGTTTCATTACACAGCAAGATGTCCGTGGGTCCAGACGGAATGGCAAATGGTGAAGACCCTGATCAGATTTGCTCCTGATCTGGGTTTACAATGTTTGTGTAGACTCTCAGTCCCAATACTTAGGATCTTACTGGAAAACAATGAAGTTTCAAAGAAATTGGCGCAATTTTTGCACATGATAACTTAATCCTATACATGAACAGAGTGAGTGAGTGTTTGAGTTTTACGTCCCACCAACAGCCAAGGTCATACGAAGACGGGACCTCGGTTTTAAAGACTCATCCGAAAGTCTGGAGAAGCCCGGGATCGATCCTGCGATCCCTGGTTTACAAGGCGAGTAGCGTAACCACTGCACCACGGTGGCGTCTAATACATGAACAGAGGAGTTTATAGTGTACAATATGATTTGGCGTTGTATTGAACTTTTTAGTGCCAAATGGAATCTTCCTCCTTATATACAGCGAAATTCCACTATTAAGACCACCTAAAATTAAGACTCATTCTGCTTTTAAAAGCTTATTAAGAAGGGTGTAGTAATTTTGTCTTCTTGTTCTCTGCACACAATGTCCTCTGGTCAGGGTCCATCTTTGGGACTAAAGACACCTTTGAACAGTACCAAAGGTGGGCTTAATGTAGGAGTTTTACTGTATAGCCGGATTCGTTTCAAGGTTTTGGGGGTATCGGATTGTGATTACTTCTGAATTTGGTTGGAAAATGGCTGGGCTTTTTGCAAAAAGTGTAGGCCGTGATCAGATGCCGCGTTTTGTGGCGTCTAATCTGGACTTGCACTGTTTATCAAATACCCGCTTTGGGGCTTCCTGATCAAAATGGATTTAACATCTTCATAGGGAGTTTATATTACCACAAGGATCCTAAAAATTCGGACATCTTGAGGGCTGGCTGTAATTCTCCTGAGTGAGGTTGTCATGGACTTGTTTCATGACACAGCTGGTGGTGCAGTTGTAATGGCAGACAGTGTAGACCCTGATCAGATTGCTCCTGATCAGGGTCTGCACTGTTTGGTTAGGACTGTCTGTCCCAAAACATAGAATCTTTGCGGTAAAACAATTATGTTTTGCAGAATCTGGGAATTTTTTCACATGATAACTTAGTCCCATACATAAACAGGTCCCCATAATATGCTTTGGCGTTATATTAATTCACCAATTTAGTACCAGAAATCCAGAAATGGGTACCCTGGCAAACAGTGCAGACCAGGTCAGATGCTGTAGAATGCGGCGTCTGATCAGGGCTTCCACTTATTGCTTATAGTCATTTTCCAATTAAATTTTGAAGGAATAACAAACTGACACCCCTAAATTTTAAAATGGAGCGTGATAACTCAGTGGTTAGTGTACTTGCCTCTGGTGCTAGAGGCCCCCGGAGGCGGTGATTATATTGGTGTCCGAACATGCTCCATTGGCATCATTTGCAGGGATGAATGCCAAAAAGTGCACCGTCCTTCGGATCGGGATGCAAACTGGAGGCCCCCTGTGCAGGTTAAAGACCCCTACCGTAATTACATGATTACTGGTTAGGCTTTCAACCATGCAACCTGGAGTGTATGTAATGTACACCTGCGAGTAATGGTCAAATGTGACAGATCGCAGTATAAGTAGAAAGAAAGGACTCCTGCTATTCATAAGGAGGAAGATTCCATTTAGTACAAAAAGGATTTAACATCTCATCAGGGAGTTTATACAAGACTAAAGTTTATACTACCATAAGGATCTTGAAAATTCATACACCTTCTTCAGTTATTACAAATTTGTTTCATGACACGGGTGCGGGTTGAATGGCAGGCAGTGAAAACCCTGATCAGACTGTCCCTGATCTGGGTCTGCACTGTTTTGCTAGGACTGTCTGTCCCAATACTTGGGATCGTGATGGTATCATCCTGGTATCATTTACACTGGGTATTCCAGTATATATTTTTTGTTTGTTTCATGCTTCTGTCATTTGATTGTCTACTTGGTTTATAAATCCATTATAGTCTGTCTTCTTATGTGCTCCTATGTGGGCCAGAAATTCGCAATAAGTTCTTGTGTCTTGTATGTGGTAACATTAAAGTTTACAGTTCAGGCTTTCAAGTAGTCCTACTTTTTCCTACTTTTCCTACTTTTTGGGTCTCTTCCTACTTTGTTCCTACTTTTTCCAGAAAAACTCCTACTTCTCCTACTTTTTTGATTTGTTCAAAACCTAAGATCCCAATTTTAATAAATAAATAAATAAATTAAGCTTTGTGTTGTTTAGCATGACAAAAATTCATTGCAGCAATGCTTTGATGCCTCAGCTGCATTGCCCAGCTAGAGCTCTGTCTTGTTAAGCAAGGCAGGAGTTCATAGCAGCAGTGGTTTGATTTCTTAACTGAAGTGATCAGCTAGAGCTATGTTTTGCTAAGCATGCAAGGAATTCATTGAAGCAACGCTTTGAGGTCTTAACTTACTAGCAGTTCATAGCAGCAATGCTTTAACACCATGTCTTTGATGCCTTACTAGAGCTCTGTCTTGTTTAGTATGACAGGAATTATTGCAGCAATGCTTTGACACCTTAACTGCAGTGATCAACTAGATCTCTGTCTTTAGCACAAGAGGAATTCATTTCCTTAGTGCTGTGATGCCTTAACTGTAGTGACAAACTAGAGTTCTGTTTTGTTTAGCTTGATAGAAACTCATTGTAGCAGCCATGCTGTGATGCCTTAACTGTGGTTACCATCTAGAGCTATGTCTTGTTGAGTATGACAGAAATACATTACAGCTGTGGTCTGATGACTAAACTGCAGAGACCCACTGGAGCTCAGTCTTGTTGAGCAAGACAGAAATTCATTGCAGCAATGCTGTGATGTCTTGACTGCAGTGATCAACTAGAGTTCTGTCTTGAGCATGAAAGGGATTCACTGCAGCAGTATTGTGATGCCTTAACTGCAGTTACCCACTAGGGTTATGTCTTGTTGAGCATGGCAGCAATTTATTGCGGCACTTCTGTGGTGCCTGAACTGAATTACCAACTAGAGATATGACTTTTTGAGCATGATAGAAATTCATTGCAGCAGTGCTGCTTAAATTTGGCTTAAATGCAGTGACCAACTAGAATTCTTGTCTTGATAAGTATGAAAGTAATTCATTGTTGCCATGCTTTGATGCCTTTAACTGCAATGACCATTTAGGGTTCTGTCTTATTGAGCATGACGAATTCATTGCAGCAGTTCTGTGTTGCCTTAATTGAAGTTACCAACTAGAGTTCTGTCTTGTTGAGCATGGCAGAAATTCATTGCAGCCGTGCTGTGTTGCCTTAATTGAAGTGACCAATTGGAGTTCCGTCTTGTTGAGCATGAAAGAAATTCATTGCAGCAGTATTGTGTTGCCTTAATTAAAGTGACCAAATAGAGCTGTGTCTTGTTTAACATGACAGAAAACCACTGAAGCAGTGCTATGATGCCATAACTGCAGTGAAAAATCTTAGATCTGTCTTATGGTGGATGACAGGAATTCAAAGCAGCAGTTATGCAATGTCTTAACTGCAGTGATCGACCTGCAGGAGATCTTTCTTGTCTAGCATGACAGAAACTCATTGCAGCAGTGCTGTGATGACTGGAGTGACCAACTGGAGCTCTGTCTTGTTTAGCATGACAGAAATTCATTGCAGCAGTGCTGTGATGACTGGAGTGACCAACTAGAGCTATGTCTTGTCTAGCATGACAGAAATTCATTGCAGCAATGCTGTGATCACTGAAGTGACCAACTGGAGCTCTGTCTTGTTTAGCATGACAGAAATTCATTTCAGCAGTGCTGTGCTGACTGGAGTGACCAACTAGAGCTCTGTCTTGTCTAGCATG
This sequence comes from Lucinisca nassula, assembly GCA_963580285.1. Classification (NCBI taxonomy): domain Eukaryota; kingdom Metazoa; phylum Mollusca; class Bivalvia; order Lucinida; family Lucinidae; genus Lucinisca; species Lucinisca nassula. The sequence goes on along the minus strand of OY757025.1, from coordinate 47,208,871 downwards.
ACAGAAATTCATTGCAGCAATGCTGTGATCACTGAAGTAACCAACTGGAGCTCTGTCTTGTTTAGCATGACAGAAACTCATTGCAGCAATGCCGTGATCACTGAAGTGACCAACTGGAGCACTGTCTTGTTTAGCTTGACTGAAATTCATTGCAGCAATGCTGTGATCACTGAAGTGACCAACTAGAGCATTTGTCTTGTTTAGCTTGACAGAAATTCATTGCAACAATGCTGTGATGTCTGGAGTGACGAACTAGAGCCCTGTCTTGTTGAGCATGGCAGAAATTCATTGCAGCAATGTTGTGATGACTGAAGTGACCAACTAGAGCCCTGTCTTGTTTAGCACGGCAGAAATTCATTGCAGCAATGCTGTGATGACTTGAGTGACCAACTATAGCTCTGTGCTGTGATGACTGGAGTGACTAACTAGAGCTCTGTCTAGTTTAGCATGACAGAAATTCACTGCAGCAACGTTATGATCACTGAAGTGACCAACTAGAGCTCTGTCTTGTTTAGCATGACAGGAGTTCACTGCAGCAATGCTGTGATGACTGGAGTGACCAACTGGAGCACTGTCTTGTTTAGCATGACAGAAATTCATTGCAGCAATGCTGTGATGTCTGGAGTGACCAACTAGAGCCCTGTCATGCTAGCATGACAGAAATTCATTGCAGCAATGCTGTGATGACTGAAGTGACCAACTAGAGCTCTGTCTTGTTTAGCATGACATTGCAGCAATGCTGTCATGACTGAAGTGACCAACTAGAGCTCTGTCTTGTCTAGCATGACATTGCAGCAATGCTGTGATATTGGAATTGCCCAACTGGAGCTCTGTCTTGTTTAGCATGACAGAAATTCATTGCAGCAATGCTGTGATGACTGAATTGACCAACCAGAGCTCTGTCCTGTTTAGCATGACAGAAATTCATTGCAGCAATGTTGTGATGACTGAAGTGACCAACTAGAGCTCTGTCTTGCTTAGCATGACAGAAATTCATTGCAGCAATACTTTAAAGCCTTGACTTCAGTGAGCAACTAAAATACTGTCTTAGTGTGTATGACAGGAATTCTTTGTAGCAGTGCTATGATGCCTTCACTGGGACATCATGTAGCTGATGCTTCTCACAAATGTAAATTTTCAAAATTCATTAATTCTTTTGAATTAATATTTTGACGTATGTCAATATCTAGGTACAGATATCTGCCAGTGGTAAACTCTTGACAAAAGCGTTGGAAGCTCAGGCTGCAGTCATGAATAAATGTACTAGATGGGTTAGCCACTATCATTTTACAGGTGCCTGCTAACTTTGATGTGAAAACATTAGACTCAATCATCAATCCACAAATAAAACTGCCCAAAATGAAACACTGTTTAAATGTGAGACATATGGAGGTATGTTCGTGTCCATTAACTCCTACTTTTTATATCAGGTTCCTACTTTTTTCCTACTTTTCTCCTACTTTTTGAAATCTCAGGCTCCTACTTTTCTCCTACTTTTTCATCACGAGTCGCTTGAAAGCCTGTTTACTGATTGCGTTAGGCTCATCATTGTCATTGCCCTTTATATTTAGTGGACAATATATTAATCAGCAGGTGTCACGGGGGTTTTGAAGTCGCGAAAATTCAATACAAATTCAGTAATGGTGGCTACATTCAAGCAAGTCGTTCCCATGATTTTTATATTAAAGTGCTATATTTTTTATGTAATTTGTGCATATAAGATATAAAATTACGTGACTGACTATTTCTTTTCTTTTGTTTGATCTTGTTGTATACGTTATCGGCTATTTAAAGCAGAAATGTTTCCGAGGCGACATTGTAAATAGTGACATTCGGAATACCTCGGATCTAGTTTGTTTGCCCCCTATTCAAGATGGCGGAGGAAACCGTGTATCGGCCTATTGTGAGGGGATGGATAGAAAATTCGTTCCTGGGGATCACAGTCCGGCATCACTCGGTAAGCCTCGTGATGCCGTCTGTGATCCTCTCGGCATCACCGGATTGTTCTATCCACCCTTCACACCCTATCTACGCATCATCCCCATCAGTTTGTTAAGTTTCAAGGGAATAGCTCAAATTGTTTTTGAGATATCTTGCTTACAAGCTTAAAATGCCCAAAGTTTCAAAGGGTCATAACTCGAAAACACGTTTTGGATCTTTTTTTCTAAATTATTCAGTTCATCTATTCATCATCCTCTATAAGCTGATTAAGTTTGAACACAATAGCTTAAATACTTTTTGAGATATCTTGCTTAAAATATTTCATTGTAATTCCTTTTGCAAAAGGGCAAAACTCAAAAAAGGGTCATTGCCCTGAGAGAAAAAAAACACGGGTTGATTATTTTTTATAAGGAATCCATATATGATATTTCAAAAATCTTGCATGCATGGTTCAAGGTTATGCTATGCACAAAAATGCGTGACGGGCGTACTATCAGAAGGACGGACGAACAAAAAAAAACAATATGCCTCCACAACTTCTTCGAAGTTGGGTGCATAATATTGTACTCGGGTAAGCGACAAGAATCATCATGGTTCTCTTATTTAATAGGTTTACGACCCTAGAGCCTATTCTTTTACCTTAAAGTTATGGTGAAAAGAGTGCACAGATGATTCACTTCTAGCTGGTGTCAAGGAAGTATTCTTGCAGACATTTTGAGTTCTGGAGTAATAATCAGGTTATATAGGTACGTGGGCAGGGTTACCTTCAGTGCGGACTATCTCTAGCGGGATTCTTAGAATTGTCCACCAGATGGAAAAAGTTAAGGATTAGCTGAAACCTATTTCTGGCGAACATTGATATGAACCATCGTGTGCTCCGACAAGTCATCTTCCTCCAATACTCCGGTATGGTATTCCTTCTCTAGGAATACCAACTGCAAAGCCTTTCATTTCCGTTACCATCACGTGAACAAGTCCGTGAAATGAACACCCCCCTAAACCCCAATCTATATTGAGAAAACTGGGGTTTACGGGGGTATACATTATTTTCCATATTTTTGCTCCAAAACATAGGTTGTGGGTACTCGTTAGAACCGCCTCAATGAGGCGGTTCTAACGAGCACCCACAACCTATGTTTGCAATATAAATAAGAGAAATATCACGGATTTTCATAAGAAAAGTTTCCATTTTGGAGATGTGAAAAATACACTATGTCGCACGGATGTGTTATCGTAATGCACAGACATTTTTCTAGGGCGTAAGTGTCTTCTTATTCCGTTTCTAATGTCCCAACCCCATTGAAATGCCTTGCATATCTGAAAATAAAGGACACCATATCTACATTAAAACAAGAAGACAATGATAGTCCTGTATCGCTTACCGGTGTCGGACTCGCTACGAGTGCTACGCTGGTCAAAAGGTCAAATTCGGGCTTTTTTCATGCGGCCAACAAAAGTTCTGATCAAAAATCTTTATGATAACACACCCGTGCAACATAGTGGAGTTTTTTCACATCTCAGAAATGGCTACTTTTCTGACGAAAATCCGCGATATTTTCTTATTTTTACTGCAAACATGGGTTGTGGATGCTCGTTAGAACCGCCTCATTGATACCCACGGCCTATGTCTTGGGGCGGAAATAGGAAGAATAATGAATACTCCGTAAACACCAGTTTTCTCCATATAAAGTGGGGTTTGAGGGTGTTCATTTCACGCACTTGTTGACGTGATGTAAGACGCTACGCTACTGTCAAGGTCAAAGATAGGCTTTTTCAGGATCAAGGGGTCGTGACTCTTACGTAAATGATTGGGTTTGGCCAATTTTCAATTTCATCTAAGATTTTATACCTGTCTTAGCTATCTGCAAGTTTCATGAGGATCTAATTTAACTGATGAAGTTATCCTGCTCACAAGGTTAAATATAGGCTGTTTGTGCAATGAAGATAAGATATTCAAAAGTATATTTTCGGATATCGCCAGTTTTCGAATTTTATCCAAGATTCGATCCCTTTCCTACTTATCAGAAAGTTTCACCAAGATCTGTTCAAAACGGAAGGTGTTATTCTGCTAACAAAGGCAAATATAGACGTTTTCAGCAATCAAGTACAGATAACGCCAGCGTTATTTATCGAATTTTATCATATGACGTCATGTCTAAGAATGTAATAACGCTATGTTATAAATTCGATAATCCACTAGTGGATTAAATATGCAAATTAGTTAGATACATCCCGTAACGTTACACGAACGATGTCCTTAACGACGTCGCGTTTGCTTATGGGGGTATATTGGCATTTTCGTTAAAACAAATCGTGAATAAAATGTCATATGATAAATAGAATCTTGCATTCGTGTCCATGTATAATTATTGAATATATTAAACTCGTTGAGGAAAAGAGACAAAATGCTCGGCAAAGCCTCGCATTTTATCCCTTTTCCACAACTCGTTAAATAAATTTAATAATACATAGAAACTCATGCAAGATCCTCTATATCTTATTCGTTTGGAGTTTTTTTTTTTTCCTGTTCAACTTATCAGCAAATTTTACTAACATCCAGTTGGAACTGAATGACTTATGCTGCTCACAAAGTCAAATACAGGCTTTTTCAGCAATACAGGGAACATAAAACGTTCATTATCAAATTTGGTCTATTTGCAACTTGTCCAAGATTTTTATCCCTGTCTTTTTAAACTGCGACTTTCTCGAATATCTGATCAAACTGATAATATTAAGCTGCTCACATGTTCAAATATAGACCTTTCCGCGCAGTCAATGAAACATAATGTCTACGTAATTATCAGGTTTGGCCAGTTTTCAAACTCATCCTAGATATTTGCCCTAACTTATCTGTAAGTTTCTCAAAGATCCAATGATAACTGATGGATTTATGCTGATTATACATTTTCAGAGATCAAGGGACATAACGACAATGTTGATTACCAAATACGGCCCTTTTCCGAACTCGTCCGAGATTTTTTCCAAAAAAGATCTGATCCAAAAACTGATAGTGTTATGCCGCTCACAAGGTAAAATGTAGATTTTATCTGCATTACAACTGACCGCAGAACAGTGATTAATCACTCAAATCACTGCTATATAGAGCCGATCTATTTCGATTCTTACACACTAAAAAGCTAAGGCCGGACAGCCACCGTTTTTAGGAGACTTTGTCATGCAGTGACTCATTATTTATTGTTTCGCTTGGCTTTACTTTACTTTGTGTTATTTTGCTTTGCTTTTCTTTCCAATTATTTTATTTATTTCTGTTTCATATATTTAAAATTCCATATGTGAAAATAACCTGATTAAATTTTGGTGTAATTTTATTTAAAATGACAACATTATGCCCATTTTTTGGACTACGGTATTGGTAGTATAAGCTTAAAAACAGAGTATACCAAACTCTGCTTGGAGCAGGCTCTTGAAGGCGTGCAGAGAGTTTGGAAGTAATGTGACGATGAATTGAATTATGGTATAATTTTGGAAAAAGCTTGTATGTCTCCAGAACCGCTTGGACTAAGCTCTTGAAACACTGCAGGCAATTTGGAACCAGAGTAAAGTTGCTTTTATTAAAATTTGATATAAATTTTATAAATATTTTATCATATGACGTCGCGACTGAGAGTGTAATAATGTCATGTAATATTTTCGATAATCCACTAGTGGATTAAATATGCAAATTAGCTAGATACGTCCCGTAACGTTACATGTACGACGTCCTTAACGACGTCGCGTTTACTAATGGCGGAATATTGATATTTTTGTAAATAATCGAGAATAAAAATGCGTTTTAAATGTCATATGATAAATAGAATCTTGCATCCGTGCTCCTGTATTATTGAATTTATTAAACTCGTTGAGGAAAAGGGATAAAATGCTCGGAAAAGCTTCGCATTTTATCCCTTTTCCTCAACTCGTTTAATAAATTCAATAATACATGAACACTCATGTAAGATTCTATATTTAACGAATTATGCACCTTCGTGAATTTTATCATAGTAAGAGCTTGTTAGCAAACTATCTCAAGAACCGCTTGGTCATTAGCAGATTGTGGCTCTGTATTCCAGGCTCTCCTGAAACCTCATCAGAAAATGCAATCAAGATCACCTACCAAACATGATCTCTGTGACCTTCTTTTGTGGAAACAAACTATCTGATCTTCGTCTGTTTAGTCTACAAGTCTACAGTGTTTATACAGGCCAAGTTATGTACATGAATATACTAACCTCGGAAAAGGGAAATTTGGCATTAAAAGTGCTGACTGGGCCAGTGCCATTAAATTCCATACCAACTGTAAGCCCATCTGGCCATATATTGACTTTCATTTGTACTTGTGTTACCTTAAGGGGAAAGTGTTTCAAAGACACCAGCTCTAGTTTAAATTCTGCAGCGTTCTTACAGCAAAAAAAAACCAACAAAATAATAATAATAAAAACATAGATCACAACGACTGGGTCACCCGTAAATCGCCTAAGTCCTATGAATCTTCTGATTCTAGGACACCTATTAAAAATTGAAAAGCATTGTTATTTCACAAACCAGAGCGCAAGTACCATCGATCCTGAAACGTTCACCTGCATACTGACAAGTTGTTAAAACATAAACTTTGAAATGTCAGTGACTCCGGGCCAGTGTCAAAGAATGCCATTTACATCTGATAGTCATGTAAGCTGAGTGACTCATTCAGAACACTGTATAGCTCTACAGACTTAATTCCGAAAAATAAAATTCTAAAAAGTGCGCTGTTTTCCCTTTTTTTCAAACGAAAAGCCTAGGTCACACATTTTGACCTTGCCATAAAATAGTTCCAGGTCCTTGCCATAAAAAAGGTCAAGGTCAACCTAGTGTTAGCCAACACTACCAACCAATTGAATAAACTATCATGGCCTTAAGTAACCAACGCTGCATACCAAGTTTCAAGGCAATCGGTCAATTCGTTCCGGAGAAAAGTTTATTTAAATATATATGTTTTTTTTTTTTTTTTGGTATTGTTGTTTTTTACCTTATATGGACATAGATCATGAATGACCTATATGCAGATGTTCGATTGCTCAGGTTCGCAAAGTTCTGTGGAGCTGAAAATCGAATAATGAAAAATGAAATATGATATATTTCCTTTTTCCTTATTCTATGTTTGAACCATCGAAATTCGTAAACCTATACCATTAAGCTTAGAAGTAAAAACGATCATGAATGAGCTACTCGTATAAACGAATGTTCGATTGCACATGTTCACGGTGGTGTATGGAGCTGAAAATGGAATAAGGAAAAGTGACATTTTGACTTATTTCCTTTTTCTTTATTCGCAGTTTGAGCCTCCGAAATTAGGAAACCTGCAACATTATGATTAGAGGTAAAAATCATCATGAATGAGCTATATGGGGATGTTCGATTGCAAAGATTCTCAAATCATGTGGATCAAAAAAATAAGGAAAAAGGCAATTTTGATTTAATTCCTTTTTCCTGATTCGCAATTTATAACTGTTACTCCGGAATTTTAAACCTGCATCATTATAATGATAATGAATGCGCTATATGCGAAAAATTTATCGAACCGCTTCGCAAAGTTCTATGGACTTTAAAATCAAATAAAGAAAAAGGAAATGTTGATATATCCCCTGTTTCCTTATTCGATGTTTAAGCCGACGAAATTCGAAAACATACAGCAATATGATAAGAAGTAGAAATGATCATGAATGCGCTATATGCGTAGGTTCGCAAAGTCATATGGATCTAAAAATCGAATGGAAAAAAAGAAAGAAATTTTGATTTATTTCCTTTTTTCTTTATTCAAAATTTATACTTCCGGAATTGCAAAGCCTATACACCATTATGCTTTGAAGTAAAAATCATATTGAATCCGTCAAATGAAAACTTTAAATCGAATCGCTTTGCAAAGTTCTATGGACCTCAATATCGAATAAGGAAAGGAAATGTCGATTTATTTTTCCTTATTCACAATTGATACTTCCGAAATTTTTAAACTTATGCTATTATGCTTAGAAGAAAAAGAAAACTGGTTACGAATGCGCCATACGCCAATGTCCTTTCGCACATCTTCGAAAAGTTTTGTGGACATGAAAATCAAATAAGGAAAATAAAGTTTGATTAATTTCTTTTTTCTATTCGCAATTTGAAGCGATTTGAAGGAAATGCTGATTTGTTCCCTTTTCCTTATTCTCAGTTTGATCCGCCGAATTTCGGAAACTTATACCATTATGCTAAGATGTAAAAATAACCATGAACGAACTTTCGCAAACTTTTGTGGACCCGAAAATCGAATAAGGAAAAACAAATTGATTAATTTCTCATTTCGTTATTCGCAATTTGAAACGCCCAAATGAGAAAACCTATACCATTATACTTGGAAGTAAAAACGATCAAGATTGCCCTTATGTATTTTTGTTCGTTTACACTGGTTGGTAAAAAATCATGTATCTAAAAATCGAATAAGGAAAAAAGGAAATTTGATACATTTCAATTCCTTGTTCGCAGTTTGAACCGCCAGAATCAGGAAACCGTTTCCATTATGTCAGAAGTAACAATGATCATGATTAATCTATATGCAGTTGCTCGATTGCACAGGTTCGTAATAGTCTATGGATCTAAAAAGCGAAGACAGAAAAAGGAAATTTTGATTGATTTATTTATTTTCTTATTCTCAATTAATACTTCTGAAATTTCTAAACCTATACAATAATGCTTAGAAGTGAAAAAAAATGATCATAAATGCGCCAATTGCAAATGACCTATCGCATAGATTCGCTAAGTTCTTCGCACGGAAAATCGAATATGGAAAAAGGAAATTTTGATTCATTTCCTTTATCCTTATTCGCACTTTGAAATTCGGAAACCCACAGCATTATGATTGAAAGTAGAAAATGATCATGAATGACCTATATGCGAACGTTCGAATGCATTGATTCGATCATGAATGATCTACATATATTATTCATTTGCACAGGTTAGCAAAGTTCTATATGTCTGAATAATGGAAAAGGAAATTTGTTTCATTTCCTTTTTCTTTATTCGTAATTTTTACCGCCGATACCATTACGCACATAAGTAAAAATAATCATGAACGAGCTATATGCGAATGTTCGACTGGACCGGTTCGCCAAACTGCCGGCCTCGGAAGCTCAGTCGGATGAGCGTCTGACTGGTGATCAGCAGGACGCGGGATCGATACCTGCCGGGGTCGGCAACATTCTTTCGTGGAGACTGATCATGAAATCTTTTCTACGATCATTCTCTCCCTTCCGCTGAATCAAGAAGGGCAGTTGTAATGGTTAACTGCTTACGTATAAGCCTGTCCAGGAAAAGTGTGGATAGGTAAACTGACCGGCTCAAAATGGCCAAAAAAGTGTTGACAGGACCGTTAAACTCCAATACAAACAAACGGGTTCTCGAGATTCTATGGACCTGAAAATCGATTAAGGCAAAAATAGTTTGATTTATTCCCTTTTTCCTTATTCGCAGTTTGAACCCTCGAAATTTGTAAACCTATAGCATTATGCTTAGAAGTCAAAATTGGCCCCCGCCCATCGGGGCTTGAAGAAATAGATGGGCTGCATTATGCTTCCATGCAGAGCTGAAACCGACTCGCACACGAGTGCTGGTAAACCGCTCAGAGCACTTGGATCTAAGCCTGTCCAGGCAAAGCGGTGCGAGTCGGACCGTCCATGCTTACAAACCATATTGGTTTCATTGGGCAGCAGGGCTTGGGATGTCATTTCATCTCAATGTCGGGTAAAAGTCCCACCAAAATGGAAGCAACGTCTCCAAAATGACCTTCAAATCAAACAAACAAATTAGACGTCAAAATCACCATAAATGCGTTATATGTTCGATTGCACAGTTTCGCAAAGTTCTATGGATCTAAAAATCGAATAAGGAAAAAGTTAATTTTTGATTCATTTCCTTTTTCCTTATACGCAGTTTGGAGCGCCGAAATTCGGAAACCTACAGCATTATAACTGGAAGTTAAAATGATCATGAATTCTCTATATGTATTTTTTTTTTTCTTTTGCACAGCTTCGCGAAGTTTTATGTATCTGAAAATCGAATAAGGAAAAAGGACATCTGTTCCATTTCCTTTTTCCTTATTTGTAGTTTGAACCGCTGCAATTCGGAAACCTATAGCATTATGCTTAGCAGTAAAATTTACCATGTATCAACCATATGCGAATGTTCGATTACACAGGTTCGCAAAGGGTTATGGACCGGAAAAAGCGAATAAGGAAAAAAGAAATGTATTTCCTTTTTCCTTATTGGCAGTTTAAGCCCTCAAAATTCGTAAACCTATAACATTATAATGCTAAGAAGTTAAAATGATCATGAATGAGCTACATGCAAATGTTCCATTTTATAGATCCACAAGGTTCCGTAAATCTCAAAACTGAATAAGGTTGATTTATTTCCTTTTTCCTTATTCGCAGTTTGAACCGCCTATATTAGGAGACCTTCAGCATTATTATTGGAAGTAAAAATGATCATGAATGCTGTATATGTATTTTTGTTTGCTTAGGTTCGCAAAGTTCTATATATCAGAAAATTGAATAAGGAAAAGGAAATTTGATTCATTTCCATTTTTCTAATTCGCAATTTGAAATGCTGAAATTCGGAAACCTATATCAGAATGCTTAAAAGTAAAAATGATCATGAATGTTGTACATGCATTTGTTTGTTTGCACAGTTTGACAAAGATTTATGTTTCTGAAAATTGAATAAGAAGAAAAGGAAATTAGTGGAAAATTATGTAAGTTTGATAAACTCCAGGCAAGCACGGTCTCTTTGTTTGGTTATATTTTACATTTAAGCATATTTCTGCCACTACTTAACCAGATAAGTCAATAAACCCTAGTTATGGTAAAAATCCTAAATATTCGAAGACCTTAAGGACTTGCTGTAATTCTCCTGAAATCTATTTCATGACCCAGCAAGGAGTCCAAAAAGGTACATACGGACTGGAAAACAATGTAGATCCTGATCAGACTGGTCCTTCAGGAGCAGCCTGATCTGGGTCTGCATTGGTTGCTTTGACCTATCTGTCGCTATACTTATCATCATTACGGTTTATTGTGGGCATCCTTTCTCAAATCAAAGATTGTGGGTACTCACTGAGGCGTACAGTCTATATTGAACCAAACTTAGAAAAGTACCAACAACTTCATCAGAAAAACATCAGTTTTGGAGCCATAACAGTTTTGGAGCCATGACAAAATTCATGATCCTCCTTGCGCAGACAGGAATGGATGTTTTCGCATTTCGTGGCCACACAGGCTGATTTGAATTGTTCATTGAACAACATCACTGAAGACATCTCGCTCATAGTCTGCGGGTTTTACATGGGACTAGGACCAGAGCGCTGTCTCTTAATCATAGGTCTCTCACCGTTGTGGTTCTAGCCTGGCTCGGATTACATGTGAGACGCCAAGCTCTGCAACAGACGGTCAGATGGTTTTTCTCCGGGTACTCCAGCACCCCAATAAAATCAAAATACAAAGAAAAGAAAGGTATCAGAAGAGAATGTCTTTTGTCCTGTTCATAATTTTAAAATTGTTGGCATTTTAAAATTTATGGGGAGGGCAAATGTCATGTCTCGAGACAAGAATAGAGTAGTCGATGCCTTGAGCGCGCCCCGCCCATCGGGGCTTAGAGAAATAGATTTGACTGCACGGTGTTAAAACAGATCAGGAAAAGTGGTGCGAGCCGGACCGCTCCTTAAAACCTAGCGGTTTCTTTGGGCGGTAGGGCTTGAGATGCCATTTCATCTCATTGTCGGGTAAATGTCCCACAAAATCTAAAATTACCTAGTGTTGACGGGGACGTAAAACCTCAATACAAACAAGCAAACAATGGCTTGAGCACCTTGGGACCATGAAAATCAGTTCGAGGTACGATCCTGATCAATCATAACACCAGACCCGGGGATACAGGTAGAGGGATGATTTACGGATATATTTTTGATCTTCAACAGTCAACGCTCTTTATACCGACATAAGGTATAACGGCAACTCCTCAAGATTTTAACGCCAATTTCTATGGAACGACGCCTTAGCTCCAGATGGGTCGGATTACTGAAGTTATTCAAGTATGTTATATTTAACACTCCAACAAGCCGGCCTGAGTAGCTCAGTCGGATACGCGTCTGACTGGTGATCAGGAGGGCGCGGGTTCGATACCTGCCGGAGTCGGCAATACTCTTTCGTAGAGATTGAACATGAAATCTTTTCTACGGTAATTCTCTCCCTTCCGCCGATTCAAGAAGTCTGGCGAAAGAATGTGCACCGTACTGGTTAACCGCTTACATATAAGCCTGCTCAGGAAAAGTGTGGATAGGTAAACTTACCGGCTCAAAAATGACTTACAATAGTGTTGACTTGGCCGTTAAACAATGCAAACAAACAAACAAATAATACTCTAACAAACACAGTTGTGACATTTGTTAGAATCGCCTGGTCGAAGCGATTCTAACAAATATCCACAGCATTTGTTTCTTGGAGTAAATAAGGAAAAAGACCACGGCCATATCATGTAAGATACTATCCCATACTTATACTATGGTAATAGCAGTAAATTCTTCTCTTACGGCAAATTGTTAGGTACAAATACTGTTGCTATAATGAGGGCGCTCATATAAAACAAAATTGCGTTGAGTTGACTCATTAGACTCGCCTCGAAGAGGCAAATCTAATAATGAGTACACATTCCAAATATTTGCAAGATAGTGTTAAGTAATAGCTCCCTTAAAATAACCTAAATGATGGAATATATAATGAAATTCAGCTATTAAGACCACCTAAAATTAAGACTATTTTTGCTTTGAAAAGCTTATTTAGTAAGCTGCAGTTATTCGTTCTTTGTGTTGTCTGCATACAGGGTCCTTTGGTCAGAGACCACCTTTGGAACTGTTCAAAAGTGGTCTTAAAGACAACTTTTGAACAGTCCCAAAGGTGGTCTTAATATAGGAAATTTACTGTATTTATATTCCGAGGGACTCAAGAACGCGATAGATTCAGCCAGAGTTAACAATTTATCCGTATTCGAGTCGCTGGTGTTTAACCCATTGTGTACCAGAAACCCCCAAACGGGTAGCCTGGCAAACAGTGCAGGCCAAGATCAGACGCCGGGCATCCACTATTTGCTAAAAGTTCAGTCATTTTCCAAATAAATTTTGCTGAAAACTCTACCCGACATCCCTACATTACATGGACCGCGTCAAGCGATTTTGGTACTTATCGCCTATGCGAGCAGCGAAGGTTCAGGCGAGCCTGCGCATCCGCGCAGACTCGCCAGAACCTTCGCTGCTCGCTCATACAAGCAGTGAATCAAGAGGAACCTTCAAACAGAAAGCCATATCCCTGGCCCCTCTGAATGGCTGGGCATGCGCAGTTAAAACTTGTCATGACGGAATGCTCGAAGACACAAATTCGCTTGGCGGGGCTCATATATAAGGAGGAAGAAAAAAGGTTAAGGAACAGATCAGCTCTAGCAATGATTTGTTGAGTACCCAATCACAATTTGAAGATTAGCCCCCACCCATCGGGGCTTGAAGAAATAGTTTAGCTGCATGATGCTTCCACGCAGAGCTAAAACCGACCCGCACACGAGCACTGGTAAACCGCTTAGAGGATCTAAGCCTGTCCAGGCAATGCGGTGCGTGTCCATGCTTATATACCCTATTGGTTTCATTGGGCGGCAGGGCTTGAGATGTCATTTCATCTCAACGTCGGGTAAAAGTCCCACAAAATTAGAAGCAACGTCTCCAAAATGACCTTTACAGTGTTGACGGGGACGGTAAACTTCCAGTCAAACAAACAAAACAGTTTGGAGGTCAGTTGTAAAGTAGATAATATCACGAGCGCGTAGCGCGGGTGATTGTTTACTTACAACTGGCAGACATACTGATTTATTACTCAAAATGTCACATACTAGAGCTGATATTCTAATAATCGACAAGGGTATACATTATTTTACTTTTTTTCTGCTCCAGGACATAGGTCGTGGGTACTCGTTGGGTCGAGGCGGTTCTAACGAGCACCCACGACCTATGTTTGCAGTATAAATAAGTAAATTATTGCTGATTTTCATCAGGAAAGTAGTCATTTCGGATTTGTGAAAAAAAAATGCATTTTGCCTTCAAATTCTTCTAACATTTCGCCATTGAGAGAAGGAATCCCGTCAATTTTTGAACACCCCTGGCCGTTACCACACTGGTAGTACTTTACATGAGAGGTGTCACAAACGTAAGATTATAAACGTTTTTATCATATGACGTCGCGTCTGAGAGTGTTATAACGTCATTTATTATATACCTACAAGAAATACTGCTGTCTACTATCAGTTTTCCGACACAAAAATACAGAATCCCGTATCACGCACTCGCGTTTTCCGATTCCGTATCACACTCCTGCAAACCCTGAGTCCCGGCATTTGTTGCGACGTTAGAAAACAGCCATCGATAACGCGGAACCAAACGTTCGAAATGATGACGTCACTTACACACAGAATGTAACGTCAAAGTTTCCCGCCAATTTACGTTGACAAAAGACTTTATTAAAAGCGAAAAAAGGTATATAATAAACGTATTATCACTAAAATAACTTGATCTGTCGCACAGTATCACGTCTCTTGGATGTTTCCAGATCTTACGCATCACACTCGACGCGTCTCGTGTGATACGCTGATCTGGAAACATCCACTCGACGTGATACAATGCGTCAGATCAAGTTACTGTAGTAATAATATGTATTTATCATATGACGTCGCGTCTGAGAGTGTAATAACGCCATGTAATAAATTCGATAATCCACTAGTGGATTAAATATGCAAATTAGTTAGATACGCCCCGTAGCGTTACACGTACGACGTCCTTAACGACGTCGCGTTTACTAGTGGCGGAATATTGACGTTTTCGTTAAACAATCGTGAATAAAATGCGTTTTAAATGCCATATGATAATAGAATTTTGCACTCGTGCTCATGTATTATTGAAATTATTAAACTCGTTGAAGAAAAGGGATAAAATGCTCGGCAAAGCCTCGCATTTTATCCCTTTTCCTCAACTCGTTTAATAAATTCAATAATACATGAGCACTCATGTAAGATCCTCTATGTATTATTTTCGATAATCCACTAGTGGATTAAATATGCAAATTAGCTAGATACGTCCCGTAACGTTATACATGTACGGCGTCCTTAACGACGTCGCATTTACTAATGGCGGAATATTGACATTTTTGTAAAGAATCGTGAATAAAATGCGTTTTAAATTTCATATGATAAATAGAATCTTGCAGTCGTGCTCATGTATTAATGAATTTATTAAACTCGTTGAGGAAAAGGGATAAAATGCTCGGCAGAGCCTCGCATTTTATCCTTTTCCTCAACACGTTTAATAAATTCAATAATACATGAACACTCATGTAAGATCCTCTATGACACACGCCGAGAGGTCTAGCTTTTTTCCTCTATTTTGAACCCTTGAATAATGATTGAATAATGGCACAGTTAAATGAATGTTTTTCGATTTTTCACGCAAAATAACATTTCCACAGGAATATTACCTTGCAGACGGCGCGTCAGCGTTAACGTTGGAATTGTAGTCGGTGCCCACATTTACATATAAGGTTTTAAAAGCTCATATTTTCCAAACTGTATGATGAATTATATCTTACGTGATATATTGAGAAAAAAAGCCCTTTCCTCGAATTACCACATTCGTTTGCGACGTTTCTTATGTAAAGGTATGACCAGTGTGAGCCGGGAAGGGACATTCAATTTTATTTTTAACACGTTGTGCGAACAAGACATTAAGTTTTGCGAACAAGATATTATCTTGTGCGTACAAGATAATATGTTGCGCGCACAAGATGCAGACAACATAATTTATGTTGTGCGGACAAAATATCTTGTGGGCACAAGATCTTGTCCGCTAAATATAATAAGCTGTGCGAACAAGATAATATCTTGTCCGCAGAAGATGCGCACAAGATATTATCTTGTCCGCACAAGATCTATGTTGTGCGCACAAGACAAGATATATAATATCTTGTCCGCACAAGATCTATGTTGTGCGCACAACTTATAAAAAAAATTCTTGTCCCCTCCCGGGTTCCGTAACATGCGGCTAATTTTCCGTGAGTTACATGAAGCCTGTCAAACGATGTTTTCTAGACAAGCGAAATCATGCTCATCGTACATTTTACTTTCTCTAGCAGCAACCGCCTTTTAGCATTTTTTGAAATCGCGGAACGGAATGAATGGTCGTAGAAAATACTTTAAGAAGAGTGTTACCTCGCGTGTTTGTTCTAAGAAAATGCATTCTTGGTGTCTCAGTCGTAAGTTTCTGAAGCGAGTTTGTTCCCATGCACTAGAATTTCCGAGGCTGAAATCGATTAAACTATTATTTATTGGAAAAAGAAGCAGCCGACTCGCAGATATTGCAACATAATGGCATGCTCAACTAGCGAAGAATGAGGCTAGTATGTTCAACCGCTTAACGGCTGGTCAGTCATCGATTTTTGCAATGACGATCTTTAAAGGTCTATAAACTACCCAAGCGGACAGTAAGGCTGACTGGCTCATCGGGCACTTTACTGGTCTTGCATTTTCCCGTGCTTTGATCTATATGCCCCACATTTGAAACGTCAATATTTCTTATAGCGTCACACAATCACAAAACTACAAATGATAAAAAGAAACAGCATACAAACGCATTTAAAGGAAGAGTTGTGCAAATTCCAACAGACTTTTTCTACGGAGTTTAAAGGTCGAAGATTTAGGGAGTTTATGTCTGCCGAAATATATATATTTAGATAATTTATGATAAAATGGCGCTACGTGCGTCACACGGAAGAATATTGGGATATGTATTGTAAATTCTTTCTGGTAAGACGCCATGTTGATTTGAAAAGAAGCTAACAAAAACACAGGCGTGGAAAAACTGAGGGAAAACCTGCCGCTAGCGGTGTATTTTGGCGGCTGGAGGAATGAAGGCGAGTTACAGAATTGTTTGTCCGTATGTCTGACTACTGACTCAATGTTGCTGCGAACGCAAATGGCGGGATTCGAGTTTTATGATGCGGTGCTGAATAACGAGTTGACACTTTTGAAACGTATTGTGACGCAGTATAAGAATGATTTGAACGCGAAATTCGTTGAGGTGAGGAAGAAGAATCACGCTGATTTATGTCCCATTCATCTAGCCGCTTACCGGGGCTACACGTACATGCTACAATACCTTATAGAATCGAAATGCGACGTGAATCAGACCACGTCTACACTGAGACGTACCGCCCTGCATTTTGCTGTTCTTAGACACAAGATGGCATGTATGTTGTTGTTGATAGCCGCTGGGGCCAAACTCGACGTCAAAGACACGTTTGGGAACTCGCCGTGTCATTATGCTGCGGATGACGGATACTGTCAGTTTTTGGACGTGCTTATTCGACGTGGTGTTAACGTTGATATTCAGGACATAACGTCAAAAACGCCACTCATGAAGGCAGTACGTAACAACAAGACGGACGCTGTTCTACGTTTGTTACGCGGTAATTGTAATTTAAACATTACTGATAGAAACTCGGATATGGCGCTTCATTATGCCGCAAGGAACGGATGTGCTGATATCATTGATATACTGATTTCTTACGGTAGCCAAGTTGACGTTCAGAACTACTGGGGTCGAACGCCTCTGATGGAAGCTGTCTGTTATAATCATAGAGAGGCGGTCGCAAGACTTATACGAGCAAACTGTGATTTAAACAGAAGAGAATTCAAAACAGGCGATACTGCATTGCATATTGCCATTAAACGAAATTACACGGCAGTTGTAGAGTTGCTGCTGTCGGCTGGTACGCGCCACGATATCTACAACCACCAGGGCGAGACGGCCGCCTATGAAGCCGTTTTGAGCAACAAACTAGACATTATAAGACTTATGGTCATCTACAACTGTGATTTAGAGCAGCCAATTAAGTACTTTTGCACAGGAGTGTACAAATCTATGTTTCAGTTAGCAGCGGAAAAGGGTCATTTTGAGATCTGTCGTCTGTTAGCAAAATACGGGTATGTAGATTTCACTGCACGTGTTCATTTTTATGCTGGTTACGTTCCAACGCGGATAGGTACAGAACAGGATGAAGTAGTCCATTGGTTGCGCAGGAAGTTGCAGACGGCTACCTCGCTCCAACAACTCTGCCGGAAATGCATCCGCAAAAGACTAGGACACAACATGGTCCAAAAAATGCTTAATGTTCCTATACCAAAAGCATTAAAAGACTACGTAAACATCACAGATATGACTGAAGAAGAAGCTATGTTTTGTTAGTTTAAAATGATATAATTTTCTTACATTCAGGGGAGGCAACTCTTTGAAAAATATTTCTGTCTCCCTGGCCAATAGGGATCTACTGTTAATTCAAAAGTAATGGATCAACCTTCAGGGGAGGCAACTCTTTTCAAAAATATTTCTGTCTCCCCTACTGTTAAAGGAAAATTTGCTCCTACAGGGGTCTACTCTTCAAGGAAAGAATTTGCTCCCTAGGAGCAAATTCTTTCCTTGAAGAGAAGACCCACTTTTTTCAGGAGCTGAGCCTTTAGGAAAGTGAATAGGAAGTGCATAGAGTTGTCTACCTTGAAAATTCGTAGGAAAACATGTCAGGTGTAGCTATTTCCCTTATTAATAGTAGTTCTGGTTATAACGACAACACGCCTATGTAATATGAGGATGGATTTGATGTCCTTAGGACTTAGAACTAGCTTTTTTTAAACTTTGTGATATACAGTGTAACCTGTCATAGTGGCCACCTCTATTAAGCAAGAAACGTGTATCTAGTAAGCCTGAAATGGAAAATGCATCCAAATCTCACCTGTATTAAGCAAGCACATTCTAATTATCCCAGAGGTGCTTGCTAAATAGAGGCTGGACTGTATTGTTTCTTCTCCACAGATTATGGGTGTTTAGTGAGGTGTTTCTAACGAGCACCCACACTCAGTTTTTAAGAAGTACTGCTTGTTCTTGTAAGCCACACTTTTTTTCAACACAAAGTGTGGTATATCGGGGTGCTCATAACCCAAACTTGTTAAACCGATGTGTCTGGTTACTTACGCTCATTTACAACGCGTAGAATTATTTCAATTCGGCAATACGACACATAATTAATTGTAGAAGGTGGACGGCCAGGTTGTATGACAGGTTAATAGGACTTCTGTCACGATAAAAAACTGTACTTTGGGGATGTGACCGGTCTGCTCAGATATATAAACTAACAAGTTTTGAAATTTAAGATATATGGGGATAGCCCTATGGTGCTTATAGTGCCAGGTTACCTTAAAAACAAGATATATATGTGGCAGCAACGTATGTGCTTTTAGCGCCTGGTTACCTAACAAACTAGTATCAATCAGTCAGTCATTGCGAATCACGACAATTGTCGTCTGCTTTGCCGTCAAAGTATTTTTTTTTTATTTTTTTTTTTTGTAAACAGTGTGGACCCAGATCCCACACTGTTTGCCTGTATGCAAAAATATCTTTATAATTCAGTTTGAAAAAAAACAAAAAAATCAGCAGACAACATTTTTCATGGCGTCTCAAAAATGAGAAGCCAATAATACTTAACTGATTAGTACGGAACCCGGGAAGGGACATGATTTTTTATTTTTTATAAGTTTTGTGCACAAGATAATATCTTGTGCGGACCAGATATTATCTTGTTCGCACAAGAAATTATCTTGTGCGGACAACATATTATCTTGTTTGCACAACATATTATCTTGTGCGAACAACATAATATCTTGTTCGCACAAGATATTATCTTGTTTGCACAACATAGATCTTGGGAAGTTGTGCGAACAAGATATTATCTTGTGCGGACAAGATATCTTGTTCGCACAACATATTATCTTGTGCGGACAAGATAATATCTTGTGCCCACAAGATAATATCTTGTCCGCACAAGATAATATCTTGTTCGCACAAGATCTATGTTGTGCAGACAAGATATTATCTTGTGCGGACAAAATAATAGACATAGAAAATGGGTTTGCCAAGACATTTCATTTTTTTTTTTTCAGTTTTCAACATAAATTGGGCTCGACATTTCAGGTGAATTATCTGCTGGAAGATGTTTGTTTGAAATGTCCCATTAAGGTATTACATGATTGTCTTTTTTTTTTTGGGGGGGGGGGGGGGGGGTTGGTTTTACGGCCCTTTCAAGATTATTTCACTCATATCGAGCCGATCGTTAATCAGAGATGGGCGAAAACCGGAGTACCCGGCGAAAAACCACCTGACCTTCCGTTGCAGAACTTGACGTCTCAAACGTGGCCCGAGCGAGGCTCGAACCTACGGTGGTGAGAGACCTAATGACTAAGAGTCAGCGCTCTTATCCACTAGGCCACGGAGGCCCGTTAAGGTATTACATGAGTATCTAAATCAGAAACATGAAAATTTATGATTATAAGTGATATTTTTCTTACAATTGCGTCAAGCATAGATTATGGGTGTCCAATAGTTTGTTTGTTTGTTTGATTTGAGGTTTAACGTCCCCGTCAACACTGTAAAGGTCATTTTGGAGACGTTGCTTCCAATTTTGTGGAACTTTTACCCGGCATTGAGATGAAATTACACCAATAGGGTTTATTAGCATGGACGGGCCAACTCGCACCGCTTTGCCTGGGCAGGCTTAGATCCTCTAAGCGGTTTATCAGTACTTGTGTGCGGATCGGTTTCAGCTCTGCGTGGAAGCATCATGCAGCCCATCTATTTCTTCAAAGCACCGATGGGTGGGGGCGGTGGGTGCCCAATAGAACTACTGCATTGAGGTGGGGCTCCAAAAATAACTACAGCAAATGGACACCCCTGTAAACCCTATTGAAAAGGTGGGGTTTACAGGGGTATAAATTATTTGTTTTTGTTTTTGTTTTGCTCACCAACATATAAAATGGGTACTCGTTAGAACTGCTTCACTGAAGTGGTTTCTGAGGAGCACCCACAATTCATGTTTGGATTAGAAATAAGGAAAATATCACAAATTTTCATTAAAAAAAACTAGTTCAAGAGATATTAACCTGTAAGATGCCAAGAAAAACTGCATCTTAAAAAGTCATCTGTTTATGTCATCTGCTGCGACTTCTGGCAAAGATTCCGAACATATTTTTGCATACAGGAAAAGTGTGGATCCAGATCAGCCTGCTCCTAAAGGAGCAGTCTGATCTGGGTCCACAATGTTTGCATATCAGAGGGGCAGTCTGGTCTGGGTTCACACTGTTTGTAACTGAATTGCCATGACTGGCTTTCTATGGGTTAAAGATGCCATTTTTGAACATGGGTGTGTTATCACAGTAGTGCATACTCACACTCTAAGTAAGAAATAATGTAAACCCTTCTAAACCCAACTTTTCTCAATATAAAATTTGGTTAACAAGGGCATTTATTGAGCTGCCCTTTTAACCCATTTACTACCAGAAACACCAAAACAGGTACCCTGGCAAACAGTACAGGCCCAGATCAGACGCCGCAGAACACGGCGTCTGATCAGGGCCTCCACTGTTTGCTAAAAGTTCAGCCATTTTCCAAATAAATTTTGAAGAAAACAAAACCTGACACCCCTAAATTTTGAAGTGGACTCCTGCTATATATAAAAATGAAGATTCCATTTGGTACAAAAAGGGTTAACATGATGAAGCTTGGGTTTAAAGGGGTTTCCTTATTTTTGCTCGAAAACATAAATTCTGTGCACCGTTTAGATCCAGCTCATTGAAATGGTTCTAATGAGCACCCACAATCCGTGTTTGGACCAGAACTAAGAAAAATTATCAAGCTTTTCATCTGAAAAATGGTAATTCTATAGATATGAAAGACGTCATTTATCACATAGGCGTGTTATCATATAAATGCACATTGCTATTTTCTTAAACTCATATTGAGTTTATTTCTTAGAACAGCCCAGATTAGGCAGTTGTATCAAGTATACACACTCTTAGTCTGGAAGATAAGTTATAGCAAAAATATACCATATTCTTCTGTAAAACTTGCTTCTGTAAAGCAATTGTATGTTTTGTGTACTCATTAGAATCGCCTCAAAGAGGTGATTCTTATGATTACACACAAAATAAAAAAGGAAATCTTCCTGAAATTATACCTAAAAGATACACATCTTGAGAAATGATAAACTGATTTGTTTGAAATGAGGTTTTCCTTCACCGTCAACACTTTTTAGGTCATTTTTAGATTTTGTGGGATTTTGCCCGACACGGAGATGAAATGACATCTCAAGCCCTACTGACAAAAGAAATGCAAGGGTTTCAAGGAGTGACCCTACTCGCACCACTTTTCTGGGCAGGCTTAAACCTTCTAAGCGGTTTACATGTACTCAAGTGTGGTTGGTTTCAGCTCTGTGTGGAAGCACCATGCAGCCAAATCTGTTTTTCCATGCCCTGGTGGGTAGGGGCCACATGACACCTCAATGGTTGAAAGAGCGGATCAAGGCTCCACCTTCTGCTTAGCTATGGACATTTTACAGTTTCCCACCTTTTCACATTTCCATTTATTCCACATATTACATAATTCTGTTTTTTAACTCTTATCCTGCTGTTCACGACAACCCTTTTCTTTGCAAACAGTGTTGATCCAGATCAGATGGCTTCCATCTGATCAGGATCTACACTGTTTGACATTCAATTTATGATTTTGTAGGAATAAATTACATAAAGTAATCTGATTGGTTCAAAGTCAGGAATGGGTGTGTCTAAACTGAATATTCAGCAAGAGAAGGGTTAAAGCTTACCTTTCGAACATTTTAGATTGAATCAGTATTGGATAGTGTTTTAGAGATGAAAAATTCGGGTTTAACCCTTTTTGCACCAAATGGAATCTTCCTCCTTATATATAGCAGGAGTCCATTTCAAAATTTAGGGGGCCAGGTGGTGTTTTCTTCAAAATTTATTTTGAAAATGACTGAAATTTTAGCAAACAGTGGAGGCCCTGATCAGACGCCGCAGAATACGCCGCGTTCTGCGGCATCTGATCTGGGCCTGCACTGTTTGCCACGGTACTCGTTTAGGGGTTTCCAGTCTGAAATGGGTTAAGCATAATATTTTATTTCATAAATCAGTAAATAACATGCAGCAAAATGAATGAGTTTTGGAGGTAATAATATTTCTAGATTGATTGTTTTGGGTTCAACGACACAGCAACGCTTGTAGTTCATTTTTGTGTCATCTCCCAGAGAAAGGGAAAAAAGAGATAGAGAAGATAGTAGAGGATAAAGTGAGGGACAGTTGAGAACGAATAAAATAAATGGAAGTGCAGACCTCTCCACCCTTCCCTGCTGCGAGAACAGCAGGCCTTGCCCAACTGTAAGCCAATATCAATTAGACCTCAGCAACGCAAGATACACATCACCTATGCCTCACCGAAACCACCCCCTGGCTTTTTCCAATAACTTGTGTTTTAGCTTGTTATCATATATGAATATCCTCATAAGCATTGTTATCATATAACATCTCTATTGGTCAGTGATCAAATCATGATAAATGATATGACAAAGCGTGTCATCATATAACATCACTACCGTTCAGTGGATAATGTCAAGTCATGATATGACCAAGCATGTCATCATATAACATCACTTCTGTTCAGCTGATAATGTCAAGTCATGATATGACCAAGCATGTCATCATATAACATCACTTCTGTTCAGTGGATAATGTCAAGTCATGATATGACCAAGCATGTCATCATATAACATCACTACTGTTCAGTGGATAATGTCAAGTCATGATATGACCACGCATGTCATCATATAACATCACTACTGTTCAGCAGATAATGTCAAGTCATGATATGACCACGCATGTCATCATATAACATCACTACTGTTCAGCAGATAATGTCAAGTCATGATAAATAGTATGACCAAGCGTGTCATCATATAACATCACTACTGTTCAGTGGATAATGTCAAGTCATGATAAACGATATGACCAAGCGTGTCATCATATAACATCACTACTGTTCAATGGATAATGTCAAGTCATGATATGGGGTGCATGATGCTTCCACACAGAGCTGAAACTGACCCGCACATGAGTACTGGTAAACCGCTTCGATGGTCTAAGCCTGCCCAGGCAAAGTGGTGCGAGTGTCGGTTTGTCGATGCTTTTAAACCCTAATGGTTTCATTGGGCGGCAGGGCTTGAGATGTCATTTCATCTCAATGTTGGGTAAAAGTTCCACAAAATTGGAAGCAAAATGACCTTTACAGTGTTGACGGGGACCTTAAACCTCAAATTAACATACAGATAAATCAAGTCATGATAAATAATATGACCAAGCGTGTCATCATTTTACATCACTACTGTTCAGTGGATAATGTCAAATCATAATAAATGTCTTAAATGATATGACCAAGCGTGTCATCATATAACATCACTACTGTTCAGTGGAAAGTGACAAGTCATGATAAATGATATGACCAAGCGTGTCATCGTATACCATCACTACTGTTCATTGGATAATGTCAAGTCATGATAAATGATATGACCAAGTGTGTCATCATTTTACATCACTACTGTTCAGTGGAGAACTGGATAATATTTAGTCATGATAAATGATATGACCAAGCGTGTCACTACTGTTCAGCGGATAATGTCGTCATGATAAATGATATGACCAAGCGGGTCACTACTGTTCAGTGGATAATGTCATGATAAATGATATGACCAAGTGTCATCATTTTACATCACTACTGTTCAGTGGATAATGTCAAGTCATGATTAATTATATGACCAAGTGTGTCATCATTTTACATCAGTACTGTTTAGTGGATAAAGTCAAGTCATGGTAAATGATATGACCAAGTGTGTCATCATTTTACATCACTACTGTTCAGTGGATAATGTCAAGTCATGATAAATGATATGACTTCATGTGTCATATAACACATGGTTGGTCTACTGGCGCATAACCTCATGATGTGGTCCTTGACAAACATACGTTTTCTAATGAAACTCTTTTGCAATAAAATCCTTCTGTAACGATTCAACATATTGGGACAGATAGGCCTAAGCAAACTGTGCAGACCCAGATCAGACTGCTCCTGAAGGAGCAGTCTGATCAGGGTCTACACTGTTTGCCATTCTGTCTGCACTTTTTGGTCCCCTTGCTTGATTGTGAAGCAAATTTGTTAAAATATTTAGGAATTACAGTAAGTCCTCAAGATGTTCCAATTTTTAGGGTTTTTATGGTGTTTATATGATTAACAGAATCTTACACTCCTTGTATACCCCTTGCAAACAAGGGGTTGAGAGATCGAATGCAGGCTTCTCCAGAATTTCTGATGAGTCTTTTCCAGTGTGGAATTCTGAAAATATTTGAGGGTCACTGATGAGGCCTAATTGGCCGAAACTAGCTAGTCTGGCCCAGAAAACATGTACATTCCATATTTTCCAGTTCTGTGGTGTGTGCTTGCTTCCAAAGGATAACCCTTTTATAGATCATATTTAAACCGAGGCCCCTGTCTCCGTATGACCTTATACACATACATACGCATTCCTGGTCATTTCATAAGAAATTTATGAAACTCGCTAAAGCTTGACACATCCATTCACCTTTTCAGCATGATGAAAAAAACTATTGTGCTAATGACGTATTATCATGATATATCTATTCACAACTTATTACTATATTTAGCCATAGAGTTCTGACAGATATTCAGATGTGTTAACTTATTAATCATGATGTCACATACATGTTGATAGCAAACAATTTTTTTTTATCTCTTTCATCCTTACAGACTGGTACAGATACTGATGCGAACAATGCAAAGCCATATGAATTTGTTTGACTTGAGGTTTAACGTCCCTGTCAACACTGTAAAGGTCATTTTGGAGACGTTGCTTCCAATTTTGTGGGACTTTTACCTGACATTGAGATGATATGACATCTCAATACCTGTCGCCCAATGAAATCAATAGGGTTTATAAGCATGGATGGTCTGACTCGCACTGCTTTGCCTGGGCAGGCTTAGATCCTCTAAGCGGTTTACTAGTACTCGTGTGCGCCTCAGATTTAGCTCTGGGTGGAAGCACCGTGCAGCCCATATATTTCTTCAAGCCCCGATGGGCGGGGGCCTAATAAGCAAATCCAGATGAGACAGTCTTAATTTGTCCCATTGGGATCTACATTGTTTATCAACCTATGAACGGTTTAACTTATTTCTACACTTTACAAGAGTGGGCATGTACAACCTTAACCCTTATCTTGCTGAATATTCAGCTTAGCCACACCCATTTCTGTCTATCAACCAATCAAATTACTTAATGTAATTTATTGCTACAAATTCATAAACTGAATGCCAAACAGTGTAGATCCTGATCAGATGGCTTCTTCAGAAGCCATCTGATCTGGATCTAAACTGTTTGCAACGATAGGGGTTGTCGTGAACAGCAAGAGAAGGGTTAACCCATTTTGTACTGGAAACCCCAAAACAGGTACCGTAGCAAACAGTGCAGGCCCAGATCAGGCGTCTGATTAGGGCCTACACTGTTTGAAAAAAGTTCAGCCATTTTCCAAATAAATTTTGAAGAAAAACACAACCCGACACCCCTACATTTTGAAATGGACTCCTGTTATATATAAGGAGGAAGATTCCATTTGGTACAGAAAGGGTTAAAGATAGAAAAATCCACTTCGAAAACTCAGGGTGGGAAGGGTTGATTCTCTCATTCATTTGATGCCAATCACAACAATTGCCGTCTGCTTTGTCGTCTGCCAGTAACTTTGAAAGTCAATTTTGCAAACAGTGTGGACCCAGATCAGACTGCTCCTCTAGAAGCAATCTGATCAGGGTACACACTGCTTGTCTGTATGCAAAAAAATATGTTTAAAAAGTTGGCAAGAAGAAGATTCAGCAGACGACATAAACAGATGACATTTTCAGGTGCAGTTTTTCATTGCATCTTAAGGGTAACGAATAAATGGCAAAAATTATATTACATGCTTTATGGAAGTATTTTGTGTTGGACTTAGACATTCACGATTTCGGCCCCGCCAATCAGGCCTTGAAGAAATAAATGGGCTGCATGATGCTTCCACACAATGCTGAATCCGACCGCACACGAGCACTGGTAAACCGCTTAGAGGATCTAAGCCAGACCAGGCAAAGGGGTGCGAGTTGGCCTGTCCATACTTATAAACCCCATTGGATTCATTGGGCAACAGGGCTTGAGATGTCATTTCATCTCAATGTCGAGTAAAGTCCCACAAAATTGGAAGCAACTTCTCCAAAATGATCTATATAGTGTTGATGGGGACGATAAACATAAAAACAAACAAACAAAAGACATTCATGATTTACGTAAAATTTAACACTGATGTCAAACGTTTCTTTCTTTGATATTTGTGTCCCTATAATCAATTATTATTATTACTACTATCATTATTACTATTACAGAGGTTTACTCTTGTGGAGTAAATTCTTTCTTTCAACTCTTGTCCTGATGAATGAATTAATTAAGCAACATCCGTTCCTGACTTGACTTTCAACCAATCAGATGACTTTACGTAATTTATTCATACAAATTCATGAACTGAATGTCAAACTGTGTAGATACTGATCAGATAACCATTTGGGCCCCGTCAAGCGATTTTGGTACTTATCGCCTATGCGAGCAGCGAAGGTTCAGGCGAGCCTGCGCATCCGCGCAGTCTCTGCTAGCTCATACGCTCGTACAAGCAGTGAATCAAGAGGAACCTTCAGACATAAAGTCATATCCCTGGCCCCTCTGAATGGCTGGGCATGCGCAGTTAAAATTCGTCATGACGGAATGCTCAAAGACACAAATTCGCTTGGCGAGGCTCATTTGATTTGTATCTACACCATTTGCATAAGGTAGTGGATATTCTGGCTCAGCAGGAGAAGGGTTAAGAGCTGAACCCTTTTTGAAGGGGCTTAACCCTTGTTTGCTGGTGGGCTCTTCCATTGCTATACAGTAGAACTTCGATGTCTCGAGCACCGATGGCTCGTTTACCATGGATGTGTCGAACCCATTCTTGAGTCCCTAGCGAAATCCTCTACATAAGAAATAGTGGGGGGTAATTAAGGAGATTTTAGTCTTTAATCTTGCAAATGTATACTGTGTGTACTCATTAGAATCGCCTCAATGAAGTGATTCTAATGAGTACACACAGCATACATTTTCATTATAGAACACCGAAAAGATGTCTAAAAGTATCTCGTTATGCCTCCTGACAGTAACTACCCCTGTCTCAAACAGATTTTTGAGGTCCAAAAGGTGTTCTTGCCATTGAAGTTCGACTGTATGTTGGACAAGTCCACTTGTCATATAAAGGGTGTCAGACCTATTTTATCAGTTTTGTTCTATTTTTGATGGAAAATCCTGAAAGCAAATAGTGCAGGCCCTGATCAGACGCCGCGTTCAGACGCCGCGTTCTGCGGCGTCTGATCTA
This sequence comes from Lucinisca nassula, assembly GCA_963580285.1. Classification (NCBI taxonomy): domain Eukaryota; kingdom Metazoa; phylum Mollusca; class Bivalvia; order Lucinida; family Lucinidae; genus Lucinisca; species Lucinisca nassula. The sequence continues at coordinate 47,180,452 of OY757025.1, read as the reverse complement.
GGCCTGCACTATTTGCCAAGGTAAGCCTTTAGGGGTTTCCCATATGCAATGGGTTAAATTTAGAACAAGGAGGTAGAAATTACCTCCCAAATAAAAATGGCAGATGGTATGTAAGAGGATCTTTTCCTATAAAACAATTGTTTTAATGTTGATTCGATGTAAAATGAATGTACAGAAAATGCGCTTTCTACCAACATTCGATATAAAGATAAAACTTATCACTGTAAAAATCCTAAAAATCTGGACGCATTTAGACTTGCTGTAATTCTCCTAAAATTTTAACAAATTTGTTTCATGATCCAGCAAGGAGTCCAAAAGGTGCAGACAGAATTGCAAACAGTGTAGACCCTGATCAGACTGCTCCTTCAGGCCTAGGACTTAGGATCAATACTTAAGATCATTACGGTACAACAACAATTTTTTATGGAAGGAAACTGGAGGAGCTGAAGGAGATATTAAAGAATGTTGTATTTCTTACTCCAAAAACAAATGTTGTGGATATTTGTTAGAATCCCCTCGAGGAGGTGATTCTAACAAGTGTCCACAACAATTGTCATCACGAAAACATGCCTATATGATTTTGACCCACTTGAACCCCACTTTTATATAGAAAAACTGGGGTTTGCAGGGATAAACCTTATTTTTCTTAACTCTGCTCTAAAATATAGGTTGTGGCTACTCGTTAGAACCGCCTCAATGAGGCGGTTCTAATGAGTACCCACAATCTATATTTTGAGCAGAAACAAGAAAAATATTGCAATTTTTCATCTTAAAATTTTCGGGGTTTTTTGGCATTAAAGTTAACAATATATTGGTATAGGTGTGTTTGCGTAATGTTTCTTGGGGTCACAAAGAGAAAATTTAGACGATTTAATACTTATTTTACTCTACTCCTTATTGGGAGTCTTTATCATGGAGAATTCTTTATAATGGCAAAAAATAAGGGAAAAAGTTATGTCATTATAGAGAGGGCCCTTTGTATTCCCATTAAACAATGTAAAATGCTTGGTGTGCCCATATGTTTTGATTAAACGGATGAAGGCAGATGAATGAATGACTGCATGAATTAGCTCTAGGTAATTACGCAAACACGCCTATACAAATACATTGCCACCTTTATCGCCGAAAAAATGAAAATTTTATGATGGAAAAGTGTGATATTTTTCTTATTTCTGCTCAAAATACAGATTGTGGGCACTCGTTAGACCCGCCTCATCGAGGCAGTTCTATCGAGTACCCACAATCTATATTTAAAAGCAGAAATAAGAAAAATAAGGTATACCCCCGGAAACCCCAGTTTTACTATATAAAAATGTGGTTCAAGGGGGTGAAAATTATAAAGGCGTGTTTTCGTGATGGAAACTCCTGCGAAATTTGTCAAAGAACAGTGACAACTTCTAGGAACAGCTGGTCATATGACGATAATTTCATGCCTATATACTTTTGACCCATTTGTTTGTTTGTTTGATTTGAGGTTTAAAGTCCCCGTCAAGACTGTATGATCATTTTGGAGAGGTTGCTTCCAATTTTGTGGGGCTTTTACCGGACATTGAGATGAAACCAATAGCGCTTATAAGCATGGACGGACTGACTCGCACCGCTTTGCCTGGGCAGGCTTAGATCCTCTAAGCAGTTTACTAGTATTTGTGTGCGGTCGGTTTCTGCTCTGCTTGGAAGCATCATGCAGCCCATGTATTTCTTCAAGCCCCTATGGACGGGGGCTGTTTTGACCCCCTTTAACCCCACTTTTATGTAGTAATACTGGGGTTTACAGGGCTATACATTATTTTTCTTATTTCTGATCAGAAACATAGGTTGTGGGTACTCATTAGAACCGCCTCGCCGAGGCGGTTCTAACGAGTACCAACAATCTATATTTTCTGCAGAAACAAGAATAATAGCTCAATTTTTCATCTGAAATTGTTCATTTTTAGACAATAAAATTTTCAATGTATTTGAATAGGCATGTTTTTGTTATGATTGTCCAATGAAATGCGAGTAATTTTCAAGTTTGTAAGCTATAATGAAGCTAGACTGTCTTTGATGTAAATGCAGAGCATTTCTTGCAGAATAATCAGTTTGAAGGTTGGTTGATTTGAGGTTTAACGTCCCCGTCAACACTGTATAGGTCATTTTGGAGACGTTGCTTCCAATTTTGTGGGACTTTTACCCGACATTGAGATGAAATGACATCTCAAGCCCTGTCGCCCAATGAAACCAATAGGGTTTATTAGCATGGACGGTCTGCCTCGCATCACGGTTCCTGGACAGGCTTAGATCCTTTAAGCTGTTTACCCGTACAAGTGTGCGGGCCGGATTCAGCTCTGGGTGGAGGCATCATGCAGCCCATATATTTTTTCAAGCCCCTATGAGCGGGAGCCAAATCAGTTTGAAGGAAAAAATGAAGAACTTTGATAAATGAAGCAACTGACTGGCTGTTACAAGAAGCTGTCACACTCTGGCCAATTTAAATTTCACAGAAATTTCACAGAACTTACCAGTCGAATATGGCTATTAACCCATTTAGTACCAGAAACCCCAAAACGGGCATTTGGCAAACAGTGCAGGCCCAGATCAGATGCCGCAGAATGCAGCATCTGATCAGGGCCTACACTGTTTGCTAAAAGTTCAGTCATTTTCCAAATAAATTTTACTGAAAACACATCCTGACACTCCTAAATTTTGAAATGAACTCCAGCTATATATAAGGAGGAATATTCCACTTGGTACAAAAAGGGTTAATCTTCAGTTAGTTTGTTATATATGATTGTTTACATGTATTTGAGATAGGATACAGATGCATAGTATTTTTTTCCATGTAGAAATGTTCATTGCTATGTCTTTCATTGACAGGAACACAGGCTTTATTGCTTCATGATTAATTCTTTTGCTTCATGATGGAAGTTTCATTTTTTTGTTGTTTTTTATTATTTTCTCCAAAAATAATGAAATGAAACTACATAGCATAATGAGGAAACTTTACAGATATCTATTCAACCTTCTATATGTATGTTGCATGTACTCATTATAACTGCCTCACTAATGAGGCAATCAGCCTCACTAGTGAGGCAATTATAATGAGTACACACAACATACACCCAGGTAATTATAGTGAGTACACACAACATACACCCAGGTAATTATAGTGAGTACACACAACATACACCCAGGCAATTATAACGAGTACACACAGCATACACTTTCATGATAAAATACATTAATTTTCCCATATTATCCTCAGATATTTGTTATTGGCAGAAATTTCATCTCTTGAAATCAACATCCCAGAAAAGCCCATTTTATTTAGAGAGAAAATTGGGTTTTATAAGGGTATAAATTATTTTTTTTTGCTCAAAGACATAGGTTGCAGGTACTTGTTTGAAGAACCAAAATAAGGTGGTTCTAACTAGAACCCACAACCTATGCAATGAGTATAAACAGATGCGTATCACAAATTTTCATCAAAAAAATAAACAGTATGGAGATATGGAAAAATGCACTTTGTCACACAGATATGTTATACCGTAATGATCCTAAATACTGGGACAGACAGGCCTAAAAAAACAGTGCAGACCCGGATCAGACTGCTCCTGTCTGATCAGGGTCTTCACTGTTTGCCATTCCCTCTGCATATTTTGTACTTCTTGCTGGATCATGAAATAAATTTGTTAAAATTTTAGGAGCATTATAGCAAGGCCTCAAGGTGTCCCCATTTGTTGGGATTTTAACGGTAATGTATGAACTCAAGGATAAGTTTGAATCAACCATGTCTAACCATCCATTGGTGTTCGAATTTTACTGGATATTTGAGTAGCCCAAACTTTTCTGTACATGTAGTGTGAACTATTCCTCTGACTTCTTGACATTAGTTGACATCACATGAACAAGTCCGTGAAATGAGCATCCCCAAAACCCCACTTTTTATGGAGATAACTGGGGTTTACAGGGGTATACATTATTTTCTTATTAGTATAGGTAAGAAAAATATCACAGAGTAGCCATTTTGGAGGTGTGAAAAAAAGCACTATGTCGCACAGGTGTGTTATCATAATGACATTTATTACCCAATCTCTTGAGGAACAATTGCTATCACCAAAAAACATGGGACCACATCATGGGACCACATAACTCTAGAAAAGAAGGGATAAGGGGAATAATCATGAAAAATATTTTTTGTTTCGTGTTAGAAAATTGTGTAGGTATTTGTTAGAATCACCTTATTGAGGTGATTCACCTTATTGAGGTGATTCTTACAAGTACCCACATTATATGGTAAGGATGATTTTAAGGGATCTTTCTTGTTAGAAACATGTTGTGGATAACTGCTAGAACCACCTCAATGAGATGCCACTTTTCCTGGCAGGCTTAGACCTTCTAAACAGATTACCATTACTCAAGATAGGTCTGTTTCAGCTCTGTATGGAAGCACCATGCAACCCAGTCTATTTCCCCAAGCCCTGACAGGCGAGGGTGCAGAGACCTTGCAGTAGCTGCAGTCAAGGATTCACATCTAGCTCTGTTACGTGTCTGTGCCACAGACAAGTAACAGAGCTAGACATGTGAATCTGTAACTGCATCTACCTCAAGGACTCTACAGATCTGTAAGCAGCATGAGGAGTGTCCACATGCATTTGAAGGATGTTAATGGGAGAATGCTAATCAAAGAGTGAAAAGGGTCTTTTTCACATGGGTCAGCTCAGTTATTTGCAACAGCAAAAACTCTATACTTTAATGCTCTGCTGGGTAATTTTTTAAGCAGATGACATTTTGTATTATTTTTTTTATTTTTCACAGAAAACAGGGAAAAATAAGAAAAATACCAACAATTTGCTGTCTGCTGAATTAGCTCAGAGAGTGGTAAAGATTAACCCACTTTGTACCGGAAACCCCAAAACGGGTAGTTGGCAAACAGTGCAGGCAGAACACAGCGTCTGATCAGCGCCTACACTGTTTGCAAAACCTTCAGCCAATTTCCAAGTAGATTTTGAAGAAAACACAACATAACACCCCTTAATTTTGAAATGGGCTCCTGGTTTATATTAAAAGGAAGATTCCATTTGGTACAAAAAGGGTTAAAACAGGTATATTTGGCAGGTACTTGATTTTTGGTGCTATTCATTATGTCAAAACTGAAAGCATTTAACTCTTATCCTGCTGTTCAAGACTCTTTTCTTTGCAAACAGTGTAGATCCAGATCAGATGGCTTCTGAAGAAGCCATCTGATCAGGATCTACACTGTTTGACATTCAATTAATGAATTTGTAGGAATAAATTACATCAAGTAATCTGATTGGTTCAAAATCAGTAATGGGTGTGGCTAAACTGAATATTCAGGAAGAGAAGGGTTAAAAGTATTGAATTTTTTATGTAATTGCATGTCTGCTGGCCTAGTGGATGAGAGTGCTGACTTATCATCACTAGGCCTCTTACTGCTGTGGTTCTAGCCTCCCTAGGGTCACTTGAGACGCCATGTTCTGCAACAGAAGGTCAAGTGGTTTCACTATTGGAGTGATGGTGATCCGTGAAAAGGAGCAAGTTCAGTTGACCTATTAAGAGTTTAGTTATGAGTTGACTCGAGTTACACCAAAACGCGCGGAGTAGGAATCTTGCGACTACTAGAGTTAAACTTGAGTTCAACCCAGCTTGGTAGGAGAGTTGTAAGAATAACAACAACAACAAACATGGCGGATGGTGGAAAATTTTAATCCCAATCCAAAATTCAATTATTTGAAACTCCTGTTCATATGCCCATATTATAAAGTTTGGCTCTGCATTTACAGGGGATTCTTGCAAAAATCACATCCAACTTGAAAACATGTTCTTTACTGTTAAATTTGACTGAAAATGAATAGACCAAGTATGCTATTTGCGTCGGCCATGTTGTTTATACTTTTGATTTTCTCGATGGTCAACTCAATTGGTTTCGTTGACATTTGACAAGAGTAGATTCTTGAAGTCAGAAGAGTTAACTCTAGTAGGTCAACTGAACTTGCTCAAGGAAAAATTGTCAGGGGAGATAACTCAAATACCATGGCAAGGTTCTAATGCATAACGCACCTTACTCAACTTCATGTATAAATGTACAAAGTACTATCAATATATCCCAAAGAGTATTGGAGTTACTGTGATCACGGAAATAAGTCAGGGGAGATTACTAAAATACCATGGCACCTAGAACAGCCTGGTTTTGAAAACAAGCAATGCAAACTGGTCACAACATACTCTAAATCTGTCTTGCCATGTATCTGAATATTATCAATGCAAATTGTTCATTGTGTACTCACAGTCTTACATGAATGAACAAAAAAATTGGGCCAGCTCAAAAGAAAAGATACTTATCACCTTGATATACCTTAATGATCATAAGTATTGGGACAGATAGGTCAAAGCAAACAGTGCAGACCCAGATCAGACTGCTCCTTGGGAGCAGTCTGATCAGCATCTACACGGTTTGCCTTTCCGTCTGCACCTTTTGGACTTCTTGCTTGATCGTGAAACAAATTTGTGAAAATTTTAGGAGAATTACAGCAAGTCCTAAAGGCATCCAAATTTTTAGGATTTTTACTGTGGTCTCATCCAAGAAGGATTGTGCCTATCTCCATTACATGTAGTTGGCTGTACATGTTGTTGGCCCAATTACAAAATACCGTAATTACAATTTACAGAAAAGCAAAAATCTGTAGTTATCAACTCATCATCAAAGTAACATCTGGACATGTCACTAGACTTCTATAGATGCATCTCGACTGTATAGACGAATCTCTCTGGTGTGGTGGTCAGTTTTATAACATGCGGGATCAAACTTGTATGGATGCCCATGCCAAAGTTTGTTCAGTCTGTTTTTAAAGGCGTTTACCGAGGGTGCATTTACAACAGTATTTGGGAGTTGGTTCCAGGCATTCACAACTCGATTACTGAAAGTGTTAGCACGGATATTCTGCCTTGATCGTTTCTTCTGTAACTTATAGGGATGTCCTCTTGTTGCTCTATACTTTGCCATTGTGAATAATTTATCTAGTTATGTCAATAATAGAAATATAATATTTCTTTATAAAATTTGACAACTTTATTAATATATCAGACCAATTTACAAAAATAATCTTTTAACCAAAAACAGGAAAAATAAGAGCAGTTATGATCTTTTGTGACAGTAAAATGGCTAAGTTGTAACACAATGGCCTATGAGAAAAACTAGAACAATCTGATTGGCTCATTGCAACAGGTAAAATACATATTTTTTGACAATTGAAGCACAGCTTTTGTCAGTTCTCCATAGAAACCTATGCTGTGGGTATTCATCAAAACCGCCTCGCCAAGGTGATTCTAATGAGTACCCACAACATAGGTTTATATGGAGAAATAAGGAAAACTATCCTTCAATTATCACAAAATACCTTATCTGTTGCTATGGATTGGCTCCACCATACAGATTTGATAATTTGGTCATTACGGTAGTCTATTCTAAAGCCTCATATATCTTCACAATTTTTGAGCCAAAAACTAACCTTTTTTATTGGTCATCCTTTTGTCCTCCTTTTGTCACATGGTGTATTTTTTTTTTTTGGTTTGGGTTTTACGGCCCTTTCAAGATTATTTCACTCATATCGAGCCGATCGTTAATCATAGGTGGGCGAAAACCGGAGTACCCGGAGAAAAACCACCTGACCTTCCGTTGCAGAACTTGGCGTCTCACACGTGACCCGAGAGAGGCTCGAACCCACGGCGGTGAGAGACCTAATGACTAAGAGTCAGTGCTCTTATCCATTAGGCCACGGAGGCCCGTCACATGATGTATTTTGATGAGCAGAATAGAATAAAATTGAAATGGTGTCTTTCTAAAAAGTGTAGTTACAAGGTTTTGTAACTCTTTCTAAAAAGTGTAGTTACAAAGTTTTGTAACCGAGCCAATTTTATGTGTTTGAAGAATGAAATCTGGAAGATGCCAAGAACCCTCTTTTATTGATGGGCTCATAATTATATAATCAAGGACATTTAGGTATATATAACATTTAAGTGTACTTTATCATGTATTTTAGTTCTGTAAAATTGAAGGTGTGTATGGGTATTTGATACACACCTCTTTATTACACTGCTTATTAAAACATGGTTTTGGATAAAATATTGTTTAATGATGGATCCCAAAAATGTATTGATTATATAGAAAAATGACCATAAATGGTCATTTTTCTATATAATCTATACATTTTTGGTTTAATAGATACACATACAACATAGTTGTTTAACTGAAGCAGTTTCAGTTTGACCCCCAACAACAATGTCATAAAGAGACTGTGGTGCATGTTTTTGAAAAATTTATCCAGGAGGAAAGGATACACTATCAGGGTAGACAACTTCTCTGTCAATTTGTCTCCCCACGTATAAAGGGGTCTTCTCATGATGAGAGAATGTACTCCTCAGAAATATACAGTAAAACTGACCTTAAATGATCAACCAGGTATCAAATGAGAATCTAGCTTTGTTATCAACTCTTGTAGACAATAGTCACTAAACTTCATGGTGATTTCAATTTCACTAACAAAAATTGGAAGACCAGTTCAGCTTTTTTCGGCTATATTGTACCTATTGACAAACAGCATGTCTATTTGTATGACAAGAACCAATCACTTAAGGGGCTCTTACACTGTCACGATTTTGGCCACGACTCACCGCGATTTTTTAAATCGTGGTAAATCGTGAACAACGTCGTAGAGAAGTCGGCAGAGATCTTGAGGAATCGTAGTTGATCGTGATAGTTCGGGAGTGACCAGGACTGTTTTGGACATGTTCAAAACATTCGTGACGAGACGGCATCATTTTTCAAACGTAGCTCAGTCGTGAGCCGTCGTCGTGGGTAATCGTGAATAATCGTGACTGAATTCTACCACGATTGAGCTACGACGAGACAAGATCATCTACGACGCCTCTACGATTCCGTTGCAACTGCCATACGATCTACTACGATATCACGACGACTGCTCACGACAATACAAGATTCACCAGGAATGCACTACGATTGATGACGACGCTAGCACGATTTATCCCGACGAACACTTTTATATACCCAGATCGTTATAAATCCTGACGAATCGGGGGAAGTCTTGGTTAATCGTGAGTAAATCGTATCGAATCCTCCATGATCGTACTGAGTCTTTGATCATTGTGCCAATTCGGCCTTGATCGTAGAGCAGTCTTGCAGGGATCGTGAGAAATCGTGTATGATCGTCTGATATCTTGAAGCAATCGTGGTGCAGTCGTAGAAGAATCCTAGAGGATCGTAAGACATCGTGGTCGATCGTGGAGGATCGTTGTAAATCGGCTCCATTATCGTACAGCAATCGTGATTGTTCGTAGAAGTGTCGTAGCAATGCCGTGAGTATTCGTAGGGTAGTGAAATCGGAACCGTGTATGCCCCGATTTGCCATGATTTTCATGGTCTCCATTGGTCGTGGACAATCGTGGTCAAAGTCGTGACAGTGTAAGAGCCGCATTAACACAGACAAAAATAGAACAGTCTTCTAGGTGACACTTTTCAAGGGAAATAATTTTGAGAAACTGACTTGAACTTTGTGGATTTCAAACATGGATGTAGCATAAAGGGCTTGAAAGAGGGACGGAAAGACAATATGCAGGGTAATTCAAACAGTATTAGGTCAAATAATGTTAAAATGTTCGAACCATAGACATATAGAGCACTGGAGAGGGATACCATTAACATTACATGTCACCATGTTCACATCAAGTTTCTTACTTAATTCTTTATTAAAAATTTCTTATTTTTTTTAACCCTCACCATGCTGAATATTTCAAATTTACTACATTCCTTCCCCAATTTTCAGCCATTTTGTGTTGCATGATTTCAATTTTTACCATGAATGGAAAACAGTATAGATCCTGATCAGCTGGCTTCTATGAAGCCAGCTGATCTGGATCTATACTGTTTTCCAAATAAAACAAGAAAGATGTGTTTGTGAAACAAGAACATGTCCCCGGGCAAGGTCATTTTTTTTTAAAGTTGGTCACAGGTCAAGGTCACGGTCAGAGGTCAAAATTCTTTGCATGAATCTGAAGCTCTTGTTACAAGGACCCTACATGCTCTATCTCAAACAGTTAAAAAGTTATGACCAACAATAATGTTGTCCACATACAAAACAAACAGACAGGGCAAAAACAATATGTCCCCGCTTTTGCTACCGGGGTCATAAAAAAAGAATATATCCGGGTTCGGCATGGGAAAGTTAATAGTGGCAGATTCATTTTAGCGTCACAAATGGCTGGGCTGGGTTAAACCACGGCATTGTAATGAAGGTTGGATAAACTTTCAGATGAACTTCAATGGTTCAAATACCTTTGGGACCATGAAACTTGTTTGAGACAGGGGTAGTTCAAACCACTGAGCACAAGATAAGGAGATGTTTCTGGAATCTTTCAGATCTTCCAAAGCATAAGTTATGTTTGTTGTTTTTTAGCTCACCTGTCACGTAGTGACAAGGTGAGCTTTTGAGATCACTTTTTGTCCGTCGTCCGTCGTGCGTCCGTGCGTGCGTCCGTAAACTTTTCTTCAAACGACATCTCCTCCTAAACCACTGATCGGATTTTGACCAAACTTCACAGGAATGATCCTTAGGTGGTCCCCTTTCAAAGTTGTTCAAATGGTTCCGGTCCGTTGCACATATAGGTCACAGTAGCCAAAAATAGATTTTTTTCACCGAAAACTTAAAAAATCTTCTTCTCTGAAACCGCAAGGCCCAGGTCTTTGATATTTGGTATGAAGCTTCATCTAGTGGACCCCTACCAAGATTGTTCAAATTATAGTGCTGGGGCCAAAAATGCCCCCGCACCGGGGCCTTTTGGTTTTACATGGGCTTATATAGGGAAAATCTTTAAAAATCTTCTTCTCTGAAACCGCAAGGCCCAGGTCTTTGATATTTGGTATGAAGCTTCATCTAGTGGACCCCTACCAAGATTGTTCAAATTATAGTGCTGGGGCCAAAAATGCCCCCGCACCGGGGCCTTTTGGTTTTACATGGGCTTATATAGGGAAAATCTTTAAAAAATCTTCTTCTCTGAAACCGCAAGGCCCAGATCTTTGATATTTGGTATGAAGCTTCATCTAGTGGACCCCTACCAAGAGTGTTCAAATTATAGTGCTGGAGCTAAAAATGCCCCCGCACGGGGGCCCTTTGGTTTTACATTGGCTTATATAGGGAAAATCTTTGAAAATCTTCTTCTCTGAAACTGCAAGGCCCAGGTCTTTGATATTTGGTATGAAGCTTCATCTAGTGGACCCCTACCAAGATTGTTCAAATTATAGTGCTGGGGCCAAAAATGCCCCCGCACCGGGGCCCTTTGGTTTTACATGGGCTTATAAAGGGAAAATCTTTAAAAATCTTCTTCTCTGAAACAGCAAGGCCCAGGTCTTTGAAATTGGTATGAAGCTTCATCTAGTGGACCCCTACCAAGATTATTCAAATTATAGTGCTGGGGCCAAAAATGCCCCCGCACCGGGGTCCTTTGGTTTTACATGGGCTTATATAGGGAATATCTTTAAAAATCTTCTTCTCTGAAACGGCAAGGCCCAGGTCTTTGATATTTGGTATGAAGCTTCATCTAGTGGACCCCTACCAAGATTGTTCAAATTATAGTGCTGGGGCCAAAAATGCCCCCGCACCGAGGCCTTTGGTTTTACATAGACTTATATAGGGAAAATCTTTAAAAATCTTCTTCTCTGAAACCGCAAGGCCCAGGTCTTTGATATTTGGTATGAAGCTTCATCTAGTGGACCCCTACCAAGATTGTTCAAATTAGAGTGCTGGGGCCAAAAATGCTCCCACGCCGGGGCCCTTTGGTTTTACATAGACTTATATAGGGAAAATCTTGAAAAATCTTCTTCTCTGAAACCACAAGGCTTAGGTCTTCGATATTTGTTATGAAGCTTCAGCTAGTGGACCTCTACCAAGATTGTTCAAATTATAGCCATGGGGCCAAAAATGCCCCCGCTCCGGGGCCCTTTGGTTTTACATAGACTTATATAGGGAAAATCTTGTTTTACATAGACTTCTATATGCAGGGTAAACCTTTAAAATCTTGTTCTTTGAAACCACAAAGCCTAGGTCTTTCATATTCGATATAAAGCTTCATCTTGTGGACCTCTACCAAGATTGTTCAAATTATAGCCCTGGGGCCAAAAATGACCCTGCCTGGGGCCCACTTGTTATACATTGGATCAGGTGAGCGAACCAGGGCCCTCTGGGCCCTCTTGTTTCTTTTTGTTTTGTTTTTACAGCTGTTTCAAGATTATTCCACTTATTTCAAGCCGATCATTAATTAGGTGGGCGAAAAGTGGAGTACCCGGAAAAAAACTACTTGACCTTCTATAGCAGAATTTGGCATCTCACACGTAGCCTGAACGATGCACGAACCACAGCGGTGACTGACCTAATGATTAAGAGTCAGCGCTCTTACCCATTAGGCCATGGATACCTGTTATAAGTTATGTTTTGTGTGCTCATTAGAATCCCCTCATGGAGGCCATTCTAATGAGTACACACAAACATTTCAAAGATAGAATAAGAAACACTCCCAATATTATCCGACATACAGTATCCTTTTTATCCTTCAATGGCTCAAACCCCCGATGCCTCATTTACCATGGATGAGTCGATCCTGTACTTGAGTCAGCAAGGAATTCCTTTAAACACCATATGGGGATAATGTAGGGAGATTTTCTTCTTTTATCTTACAAATGTATGCTGTGTGTACTCATTAGAATTGCCTCAATGAGGCAATTCTAATGAATACACACAACATACATTTATAATATAGAACACGGAGAAGATATCCCACAATTATCTTCATTATGCACCAAAAGTAACCCTCAGTGGCTGGAACTACCACCGTCTCGAGCAAACTTGCATGGTCCCAAAGGGGTTCAAGCCATCGTAGTTAGACTATATATTGCTATTTGGGACTAATGGGATATATCTTAGGGACTCAAGAACACATATGAAATATCCATGGTAAATGAGCAAGTTTGAATTATCCATGTTTTTTTTTTTTTTGTTGTTTGGTTTTGGTTTTACGCCCCTTTCAAGATTATTTCACTCATATCCAGCCGATAGTTAATCAGAGGTGGGCGAAAACCGGAGTACCCTGGGAAAATCCACCTGACCTTCCATTGCAGAACTTGGCATCTCACATGTGACCCAAGCGAGGCTCGAACCACAGCCGTGAGAGACCTAATGATCAAGAGTCAGCACTCTTAACCACTAGGCCACGGAGGCCCGTGAATTATCCATGGTAATTGAGCTATTGTTTGAGTTACTGAAGGTTCATCACAGCTTTAAAATTACATAGCAACTGATAAGGAAAGCATTTTGTGATAATTGAAGGATAGTTTTCCTTATTTCTCCATATAAACCTATGTTGTGGGTACTCATTAGAACGGCCTCGGCGAGGCGGTTCTAATGAATACCCACAACATAGCTATCAATGAAGAACTGACAAAAACTATCCTTAAATTATCACAAAATACTTACCTTATCAGTTGCTATGAATCAGTATGATATATTCACACAAATTTTCATTGACAAAAGTCTTTTTTTATGTCATGAAAGAAACCTTTATTTCACATGTATAGTTGTAATTTCCTGATGTTAAACAGGTATATTTGTTAGAAAATAGCCCAAGGCTCATGAATATGTATGAATGTATGATGATGTTGATTTTGTGTTTGTAAGAACTATACAACAACCAGGAGACTTTGTTTTATTGTTGTCTCATTAAACTTCTAAAATCAGGTTTATATTGTGTTCTCTCTCGTTTCGCAAATCACCTGAATCAGAATTGTTACTCCTAACAGCCAATGGTAATTCACCAGGACCTATGACATGGGAAATAAGTTCCTAGCCATCACTTGAGAGGTGTGTGTGTGTGTGTTATGAGTATTTTGTCCTACTAACAACTAAGGTCACATCTGGGACGTCTGTTCAAAGACTTATCCGAAAGTCTTGAAAGGCTTAGAATCAAACCCATAACACCTGGTTTATGAGGAGAGTAGCTTGACTACTACACCATCTAGGTTTCTAACCAGAGAGGTAAACTATTCAACACCATCCTCAGAAATTCCAGTCAAAATTTGATGACTTCCTCCGCAGAATATGCAGAGGACCTCTGCATATTCTGCAGAGAAAAGATGGAATCTGGGAATGCCTTCCAGTCACTAGATTTTGTTTGATTTGAGGTTTAACTTCCCTGTCAACACTGTATAGGTCATTTTGGAGATGCTGCTTCCAATATTTTGGGACTTTTACCCGACACTGAGATGAAATGACATCTCAAGCCCTGTCGCCTTATGAAACCAATAGGGTTTATAAGCATGGATGGGCCGACTCACATCACTTTCCCTGGTCAGGCTTAGATCCTCTAGGTGGTTTACCAGTACTCATGTGTGGTCGGTTTCATCTGTGTGTGGAAGCATCATGCAGCCCATATATTTCTTCAAGCCCCGATGGGCGGGGTTTGAGGGAAGAAGCCTTGTAAATGTCAGTTCTTATGGTGGGGTCTGAAGTTTTTAGATGCTGCTGGCCATGGTATAGTTTACCTGCAAGAACAACCCATCTTGAGCTTAATAGAATCTCCCTCACTATACAGTCAAACTTCAATGACTCAAACTACCCTTGAACCATAAAAATTTGTTCAAACATCAAGAAAGCACACCTATATAATTTTGACCCCCTTGAACCCCACTTTTATATAGTAAAACTGGGGTTTCCGGCGGTATACCTTTTTCTAATTTCTACTCTAAGATATAGATTGTGGGTACTCGTTAGAACCGCCTCGATGAGGCGGTTCTAACGAGTGCCCACAATCTATATTTGGAGCAGAAATAAGAAAAATATCTCAATTTTTCATCATAAAATTTTCATTTTTTCGGCGATAAAGGTGGCAATGTATTTGTATAGGTGTGTTTGCGTAATGATAGGGAAAGTTTGAGCCTCTTAGTCATAGGGCAAGGGCAGGAGGCAGAATGGGGATGACTGAGGGATATCTTAGAACTTGTATAAAATATGGGTATGCTGTGCATACTCGTTAGAACTGCCTCATCAAGGTGATTCTAAACATTACACACAACATACAGTAGAACTTCGATGGCTCGTTTACCATGGCTGAGTCGAACCCATTATTGAGCCCCTAGAGAAATCCTGTATATAAGAAATAGTGGGGATAATTTAAGTGATTTTCGCTTTTTTTACTTGCAAATGTATGCTGTGTGTACTCATTAGAATTGCCTCGATGAGGCAATTCTAATGAGTACACACAACATACATTTTCATTATAGAACACAGAAAAGATGTCAAAAAGGATCTATTTATGCCTCCTTGCAGTAACCCTAAGTGGCTCGAACTACCCGTCTCAAACAGATTTTCGAGGTCCCAAAGGTGTTCGAGCCACTGAAGTTCGACTGTATATGAAGATAACTGTAAATATTTATTATCTGGAGCTATCAGAAAATTTCTGAGTGATTATTATCAACAGAGCCATGGTAAAGGAGCCATCATTGTTTGAAGAAGCCTCTGTGATGTTGTGGTTATGCTACTCGCCTTGTAAGCCAGGGATCGCAGGATCGATCCTGGGCTTCTCCAGACTTTCGGATGAGTCTTTAAACCGAGGTCCCGTCTCCGTATGACCTTAGCTGTTGGTGAGACGATAAACTCAAACACTCACTCACTCCCCATCATTGTTTGAGCCTTTTAAGTTGGAGTGAGTGAGTTTTAGTTTTACGTCCCACCAACAGCTAAGTTCATACGGAGACGGGACCTCGGTTTAAAGACTCATCCGAAAGTCCCTTTTAAGTTGGACTGTATAAATCAGGCCACTGATCTGGGCATACACTGTTTGCCAATGTCCCACTTTGTGGTTTCCTGTATAAAATGGGCCACCAGATAGATTTCCCTTCAGCAGTAGAAAACATGGTATAATTGAGTTATTAAAGTTTCACTGTATTTTTTTAACGAAAACCCAGATCAAACACCACATTTTGATGTGTGTGACCCACAATGTCACTTTCTATAAGGTTTGGTTTTGGTTTTACGGCCCTTTCAAGATTATTTCACTCATATCAAGCTGATCGTTAATCAGAGGTGGGCGAAAACCGGAGTACCCGGAGAAAAAACACCTGACCTTCCGCTGCAGAACTTGGTGTCTCACATGTGACCACTTTCTGTAAGGTACTAAATACAAAGCCTTAGAAGATAAAAGGAACACAAACACACTGCATATGCATTTTTTTGTATTTGTATTCATAATAAGGCAGTTCAACTTGCAAATTTAACAGTCAAATCACTTATCCAGATGTAGCACTGTACATGTTGTTTTCATTCAATCTAGAACTAAGCCAAATCATGTGGAAAAGGATCATCACAGCATAGGCTAGCAGCAAACTTCAATCTCTAACTAGGCCAGATCCGATCCTGTGAAAAGGGCCATTATTGCAAAGGCAACATAGCAACAGACAAGGTTGTTTTTTTTGTGATAACCTAAGGGTAGTTCTTGTCTCCACAAAAACCTATGTTGTGGATATTCATTAGAACCGCCTCGATGAGGCGGTTCTAATGAATACCCACAACATAGGTTTATATGCAGAAATAAGGAAAACTATCCTTCAACTATCACAAAACACGCACCTTACCTGTTGCTATGGGCAAGCATCAAAGCCTCTGCCAAACTGCACATGTGCAGCGCAGTCTTGCCAGAGTTTATGACCTTGAGGTAGCATCATGCCAAAGAAAATGTGTCTAGCCCTCTTAGATGGCTGAGCATGTGTATCTGAAGGAAATTAAAGTGAGCAGGAAAGGCTCAGGCGAGACTGTGCATATGCGTAGTCTCGCCTGAGCCTTTCCTGCTCTCGGGCACGAATAAAAGACCTTGAGGAAGACCCATGCAAAATATCATGCTTCTAGCACTATTAGTTGGCTGTACAAGCACATCTGAGGAAGCCAGACTGGAGAACAATAAGGGCCCTTTTCTTATGTGTCAGCTCAGTAAGTTTTTTTTTTTTCAACTAAATTCAGAGTTAGTTGTGATTATTACAACTGTCCACTGTTGACGATAAGCAGTTCCATTTCATGTTTCTGCTATCCGATATTTTCACACAGCTCCACGAATCAGATTTAAGTTGTCATGGTGAATGGAACTAAATAAATAGCCGCCCTTTTCATTAAAAAACTACTAGAAAGTGGACTTTTCCTGCAAGATTTGAATCCATTTCAACAGAAAGGCAGCTTTGAATGAAAGATTGTGTGCAAAGAATTTCATTCAAAAGTAGTATTTTATGACAAGAAATGATTTCTTTCAAGTGTTACCAACCTCGAAGTATCCAAACACTGCATGAACTTCGAGTATAGTTAAATCTCTTTTTACTGACATTTAACCTATATATGACAATGGAATCTTCAGCCTAATAAGTTTGGAGTGGTCCATTTTCAATTATAGGGGTGTTTTTATTTGTGACAAATTTTACAAAAATGAAATGTTCTTTAAGCAAACAGTGTAGATCCAGACCAGATGCCATGTTCTGCAGCATCTGATCTGGATCTACACTGTTTGCCAATGTCCCAAAAAGAGATGCTAGGCATATATAGGTTAATATAACAACAAAATTTGTTATAGCAACAATTTCAATGGAACCAGTCCTTAACTCAAGATAGAACAGACTAATCGAGAAGGTCAACAGAAATGTATTTAATTCTCCAAGAAACAAATGTTGCCGATTATTGTTAGATAGCACTGAGGCGATTTTGTTGTGAAATGTTGTGAATTATTGTTAGAACCGCCTCAATGAGGCGGTTCTAACAACAGTCCACAACATTTATTTCTTCGAGAATTAAATACCGTACTCTTGGCCATCTCCATTAGTCTGTTCCGTCTTAAGCTTAGGTAATCAAGGGCAAAAGGCCCTTTATTTCCTATTATAATACTCATTACTCAATACTGGGATTCTTTATAGCAGCCAATTCTTAATAATGACAAAATATTAGAGAACATATTTTGTTGACATACAGAGGGTCCCGTGTACTTGTAAATAAATCCCTACAAGGTCTAACTTTATGATAACTTCTTTGCTTTATTATAAAGAGCGTCTACAACTTTGCCCATGTTCTGTATAGTATCCAGAGCTGTCTCATAGGTCTTATCAGATTCAGACTCGTCGAACACTACTAGCACCCCTGTTCCTTGGTCCAGAATACCTGCAAAAATGATAATTAAGCAATTTTTTATGAGACTAGAAATGTGTTCAAAGGACATGGATGCCCCCACCTGGTAGATTTTGTTTGATTTGGGGTTTAACGTCCACGTCAACACTGTAAAGGTCATTTTGGAGACGTTGCTTCCAATTTTGTGGGACTTTTACCCGACACTGAGGCGAAATGACATCTCAAGCCCTGTCAACCAATGAAACCAATAGGGTTTATAAGCATGGACGGTCCGACTCGCACCGCTTTACCTTGGTATGCTTAGATCCTCTAAGAGGTTTACCAGTACTCGTGTGCGGTCGGCTTCAGCTCTGCATGAAAGCATCATGCAGCCCATTTATTTCTTCAAGCCCCAATGGGCGGGGGCCGCCCCACCTGGTAGAGCAATTACCGTAAAATTTCTAAAAATTCAGATGCCTTATGCACTTGCTGTAATTCTCCTAAAATTTTAATAAATTTGTTTTAAGATCCAGCAATGAGTCCAGAAAGTCCTGACAGAATGCCAAATAGTGTAGACACTGATCAGAAGCAGTCTTATCTGTCTCTGCACTGTTTGCTTAGGCCTGTCTGTCCCAATACTTATGATCATTACGATAAGAAAACTTTTAATGCAAATCATTAATGCCATCTCAGACAAGATGTGGACTATATGCCCTTTCCACCATTCTTCGAATGGCAGGGGCATGAAAAGGTACTTGTTGTATAGGCCAGGCCGAGCAAAGGCTCAGGTATACCTGTGCACCAGCAAAGGTATAAGGTATAAGCCAAGTCTTGCCAGGGCCTTTGCTGCTTACAGACACTTTGAGGAGACATCGAGGTCACGCATTTAGCCCTGATAGTTGGCTGTATATGTGCATTTGAAGAACATAAATCAGAGAATGCTACAGGCTATTTTCTCATGGGTTGAGTCAATAATATAAGAATCTTATATGGGTGTGAGGGGTGGATTGAAAAATCCGTCCTGAGGGTCACTGTCTGGCATCACGAGGCTTGCCGAGTGATGCCGGACAGTGATCCCGAGGGATGGATTTTTCTATCCACCCCTCGCACCCATATTGGATTCTTTTTCTTGCATACCTTCCATTTCCTAGCACGGATTTTAATGCTGCAGTCACTTCGGTTACCAAAGTCGGCCATATTGTTTTGACACTGCAGATAAGTTTAGTGACGTCACGTAACGTGCAAGACGTCAACCTTGACGACTGCGCATAAGAGGTCGTAATCAACCAGTGCATTTATCAAACACGCGATTATATTCGATTTGGGGTCGGAACACCAGGGTCAGAACATAAATTTCTATCCCAGGGTAAAATCATGGATTTTCTTGTCTGGTGTGCGAGAATAAAACACTCTATTATCATATAAGGTCGCTGTTACATTGTGGACGTCATAAATATTATATGACCACATAATAACACATGGTAACTGGTGCGTAACATCATAACATCCTCTATGAGAACCCTAAGTTTCCTACTGAAATTCTCAGCAATAAAATTAGATTTAAAATCGTTACATGATGAACAAAATCTAGCACTTGCGGTCATTTAATATGAAATGACCACTTGTGTAAGCTCCTCTATTTTCATCTGAAAGCCTTAGGATACTATAGGGTTATTGAACTGATACTGGTGAGTAGTGTTCCAGTTTGGGATATCAAAGGACACTCACAAGCTCGTGTCCTTTGATATCCAAAGGAGGGACAATATTCACTCAGGCCATAACACTTTGTTTAAACAGCAACAAATATTTTGCATCATTTACCGTAGTTGAAACCTAGCCTAATGCTAAAAACCTAAAGGCATCCCAGTATTAAAGTGTGCAATATCAAATTAATGTGCATATATCATTCATCATTAATTAACTCATATATGACAATGAAATCTTCCACCTAAATAAGTTTGGAGTGGTCAACTTCCAATTAAAGGGATGTCAGGTTTATTTTATTGGTGAGAAGTTTTACAAAAATGTACATGCTTTCAGCAATCAGCGGCTTCTGATCAGAGTCTGTTTAACAATTTCCCAAAAATAGGACACTAAGCATATTTTGGTTAATGTCTATAAATTTTTTTCCTAATCTGTATAGGGGCTCTTACACTGTCACGACTTTGACCACGATTGTCCACGACCAATTGGGACCATGAAAATCGTGGCAAATCGGGGCATACACGGTTCCGATTTCACTGCCCTACGAATACTCAAGACATTGCTACGACACTTCTACGACCAATCACGATTGCTGTACGATAATGGAGCCGATTTACAACGATCCTCTACGATCGACCACGATGTCTTACGATCCTCTAGGATTCTTCTACGACTGCACCACGATTGCTTCAAGATATCAGACGATCATACACGATTTCTCACGATCCCTGCAAGACTGCTCTACGACCAAGGCACGATGATCAAAGACTCAGTACGATCATGGAGGATTCGATACGATTTACTCACGATTAACCAAGACTTCTCCCGATTCGTCAGGATTTATAACGATCTGGGTATATAAAAGTGTTCATCAAATACACAGTGTCATTCAGTTTCAACCATTTCTGTAGAGAGCATCTGACGAAAATGTTATTGCAGCCAGGTGAAAGGCTTCTGTATCTTCAAAATTTAGTTCAGCTCGAACAAGACACGATAGAAAATGACATTGCAATGGCTGAACACTTGGAGGTGCAGAGGAACAGGAGGGACAGATGACAGTTGACCATAGTTGCTTAGGTAATTATATGTACAAAGTTACGTGGAAAAAGTAGTGCGTTCGACGTAGCGTCGGGATAAATCGTGCTAGCGTCGTCATCAATCGTAGTGCATTCCTGGTGAATCTTGCATTGTCGTGAGCAGTCGTCATGATATCGTAGTATATCGTACGGCAGTCGCAACGGAATCGTAGAGGCATCGTAGATGATCTTGTCTCGTCGTAGCACAATCGTGGTAGAATTCAGTCACGATTATTCACGATTGGTCACGATTACCAGGACGACGGCTCACGGCTGAGCTACAATTTCTCTACGACCGCTCTACGATTTGAAAAATGATGCCGACTCGTCACGAATGTTTTGAACAAGTCCAAAACAGTCGTGGTCACTCCCGAACTATCACGATCAACCACGATTCCTCAAGATCTCTGCCGACTTCTATACGACGTTGTTCACGATTTACCACGATTTAAAAAATCGTGGCGAGTCGTGGCCAAAATCGTGACAGTGTAAGAGCCCCTTATAGGACACATGGAATCTCTCAATAGCTTGGGATTGTTCCATTTCCATTATCAGGGTTTAAGGTTTTTTGTTATTTTAAGTTTTATAAAACTTCCTATACTATAAGCAAACAGTGTAGATCATGATCAGAGGCTGCATCCTTCAGCATCTGATCTAGCTTTACACTGTTTACCAATGTCTCATTTATGGGATGCTAGGGTCTCTCTTACTGCATGATACCGTACCACTTCTGACCAACAAGATGCATTTTTTCAGATATTTCTAGACTAGAACAGATAATCTAAAGCCTCGATAAAATCTGTGGCAACAGCCTTCTATATTTTCTGGAATACATTCATTACATCTCCCATAAAATTTTCTATCCAAAATCATTTGAGACATTGAGACAGTTTCTTCTATACAATGGCTACCGGTAAACACTGGCCATCGGTAACTCGCCATCCTCTAACCCTGGACACCGCAATTTTAAAGGGCAGATTTTGAAAAACTTGTCCAAAGATGGTGGCAAATTCTTCCTCTGATTATATTCAGCCATTCAATCTTACCATGGAATTTTCTGTCCAGAATCATTTGCGACAACTTCTTCTCTACATTGGCCACTGGTAGTTTGATCAAGTTGGCTATATGCTGCACCTACAATGTAACAAGAACCTTCCATGTGAGAATTATTGAAGGGAATATATACAACTAAGGAAGTGCTCATAATCAATATTAACATATCGTTGTTAAAACTTTGAAAATTATAATGTGGAAAATATGCAAATATTGTGAGTAGCTTTTGCTTTTGCAATACTACTCACATTGTTTCAGCAAAAATTAATAATAAAAATAATAATTTTAGTATATCAGATATTGTGGGCTTGGGCTCGCAGAGCTGAAACTGACAACACAATTACTGGTAAACACTTAGAGGATCAAAGCCTGCCCAGGCAAAGTGGTGTGAGTCAGACCATCCAGGCATATAAACCCTACTGGATTCATTTGGCAGCAGGGTTTGAATTGTCATTTCATCTCAATGTCCAGGCAAAGTGGTGTGAGTCAGACCATCCAGGCATATAAACCCTACTGGATTCATTTGGCAGCAGGGTTTGAATTGTCATTTCATCTCAATGTCGGGTAAAAGTCCCAAAATATTTGAAAGTAAGTATACAAATGACCTATATAGAGTTGACGGGGATGTTATACCTCAAATCAAACAAAACAATGTCAGATATTGTACTCGTTAGAATACTTAACATTTTGACCATTTAAGAATTTGTTAAGCTAACAGTGCTTTGAACAAGTGGTCCCTGGCCTTCAAATTATTTTGTTTGATGTTTAAGTTTGATGTCACACCTCAGCTAAGGTCATATAGAGATTAGATCTCGGTTTTAAGACTCATCAAAAGCCTGGAAAATCCCAGAGTCGAATCCACAAGCCCTGGTTTACGAGGCGAAAAGCTTGAACACTACATCACAGAGGTTTCTTTACATCAGGGTGCAATGAGATGATAAATCCTTCTTTCTTTGTTGTAACGTTTGCAAGACCTACAATAATCATGCAAAAAAAATGTATCTTTGGATTTTCAGTGAAATTCCGCTATTAAGACCACCTAGATTTAAGACTAATTCTGCTTTCAAAAGCTTATTTAGCAGGCTGCAGGTATTCATTCTTTACACTTTCTGCATAAAGTGTACTGTGGTCTGGGACCACCTTTGGGACTGTTCAAAAGTGGTCATAAAGACCACTTTTGAACAGTCCCAAAGGTGGTCCTAACATAGGAATTTTACTGTACATGGAGAAGTTTTGATTCAGCAGATTTTTGTGTTGTTTGCTTTTGGTTTCACGGCCCTTTCAAGGTTATTTCACTTATTTCTCGCCAATCACTGATCCCAGGTGGGCGAAAAACCCATGTACCAGGAGAAAAACCACCTAATTACTTATCCTCCCTTTGCCAAACCTGGTGTCTCACATGACCAAGTCACGGCCCCCGCCCATCGGGGCTTGAAGAAATAGATGGGCTGCACAATGCTTCCACACAGAGCTTAAACCGACCCGCACACAAGTATTGGTAAACCGCTTAGAGGATCTAAGTCTGCCAAGGCAAAGCGGTGCGAGTCGGCCCGTCCATGCTTATAAACACTATTGATTTCATTGAACGGCAGGACATGACTTGAGATGTCATTTCATCTCAATGTCGGATAAAAGTCCCACAAAATTGGAAGCAACTTCTCCAAAATGACCTTCACAGTACCACAGGGACGTTCAACCTCAAATCAAACAAACAAACATGACCAAGGCAAGCTCAAACCAACAGCGATCCGCTGAATGATTAAGAATCGGCGCTCTTACCCACTACACCATGGAGGCCCGTAACAAGCTCATCTGAGTCTTGGCAGTGCACATGTCCACAGGCAGGTTTTTACTTGTCATGGAACATTTGTGATACACTCTTTATATAGAGGATCTTACATGAGTGCTCATGTATTACTGAATTTATTAAACGAGTTGAGGAAAAGGGATAAAATGCGAGGATTTGCTGAGCAATTTATCCCTTTTCTTAACGAGTTTAATAAATTCAATAATGCTTGAGCATTAAAGCAGGATTCTATTTATTATGATGCATTTAATTCACAATTTTTGTACAAAAAATGTCAATAGTCCACCATTAGTAAACTGAACATCATTAAGGAAGTTGTACTTGTAACGTTACAGGATGTATCTAACTAATTTGCATATTTAATCCACTAGTTGGCCTGCCTTGGTAGCTCAGTCGGATGCGCGTCTGACTGGTGATCAGGAGGATGCGGGTTCGATACCTGCTGGGGTCGGCAACATTCTTTCATGGAGATTGATCATGAAATCTTTTCTATGGTCATTCTCTCCTTTCCTCTGATTCAAGAAGGGCAGTTGTCAGTTTCTAGCGAAAGAATGTGCACTGTACTGGTTAACTGCTTAGGTATAAGCATGCCCAGGAAAAGTGTGGGTAGGTAAACTAACCAGCTAAAAAATGACCTCAAATAGTGTTGATTTGGGTGTTAAACTCCAATACAAACAAACAACTAAGGGCCATGATGGCCCTGGATCGCTCACCTGATCCATAGTGTAACAATTGGGCCCCAGAGAGAGCCATTATTGGCCCCTGGGCTTTAATGTGCATAATGTTGAGGGAGGTCTTAAAGGTGAAGCTTCATACCAAACAGCAACAAAGGCTATAATTTGAACAATCTTGGCAAAGGTCCACTAGATGAAGCTACACACCAAATATCAAAGACCTGGGCCTTGCGGTTTCAGAGAAGAAGATTTTTTTAAAGATATTCCCTACATAAGCCTATGCAAAACCAAATGACCCTGGGGCTATAAAAGTCTATGTAAAACCAAAGGGCCCCGGGGTTGGGGCATTTGTGGCCCCAGGGCTATAATTTGAACAATCTTGGTAGAGGTCCACTAGATGAAGCTACATACCAAATATAAAAGACCTCGGCCTTGCAGTTTCAGAGAAGAAGATTTTTAAAGATTTCCCTTTATAAGTCTATGTAAAACCAAAGGGTCTCAGGGTGGCTACATTTTTGGTCCCAGGCCTGAAATTTGCACAATCTTGATAGAGGTCCACTAGATGAAATTTCACACCAAATATCAAAGACCTAGGCCTTGTGGTTTCACAGAAGAATTTTTTTTTAAGATTTTCCCTATATAAGTCTATGTTAAAGCAAAGGGCCCTGGAGCGGGGGCATGTTTGGTTTCAGGGCTAAAATTTGAACAATTTTAATAGAGGTCCACTAGATGAAGCTTCATACCAAATATCAAAGACCTAAGCCTTGTGGTTTTAGAGAAGAAGATTTTTAAAGATTTTCCCTATATTAGTCTATGTAAAACTAAAGGGTCCCGGAGCGGGGGCATTTTTGGCCCCAGGGCTATAATTTGAACAATCTTAGTAGAGGTCCATTTGATGAAGCTTCATACCAAATATCAAAGTCCTGGGCCTTGCGGTTTCAGAGAAGAAGATTTTTAAAGATTACCCCAATATAAGCCTATGTAAAACCAAAGGGCCACGGGGAGGGGGCATTCTTGGCCCCAGAACTATAATTTGAATAATCTTGGTAGGGTCCTTTAGATGAAGCTTCATATCAAATATCAAAGACCTAGGCTTTGTTGTTTCAGAGTAGAAGATTTTTAAAGATTTTCCCTATATAAGTCTATGTAAAACCAAAGGGCACCGGAGCGGGGGCATTTTTGGCCCAAGGGCTATAATTTGAACAATCTTGGTAGAGGTCCATTAGATGAAGCTTCATACCAAATATCAAAGTCCTGGGCCTTGTGGTTTCAGAGAAGAAGATTTTTTAAGTTTTCAGTGAAAAAATCTATTTTTGGCTCCTGTGACCTACATGTGCAACGGACCGGAACCATTTGAACAACTTGAAAGGGGACCATCTAAGGATCATTCCTGTGAAGTTTGGTCAAAATCCGAACAATGGTTTAGGAGGAGATGTCGTTTGACGAAATTGTTTACGCACGGACCCACGCACGACGGACAAAAAGTGATCCCAAAAGCTCACCTCGTCACTACGTGACGGTGAGCTAAAAATCCACTAGTGGATTACCGAATTTATTACATGGCGTTATTACATTCTAAGACACGATGTCCTATGATAAAACACTATTGTTGGGGTCCAAAGCAGAAATTGTGTCAGTTAAACAACCTTTTTGTATCCGAACAAAAATGCTTGATTATATAGGGCCACAATGGTAAAGTCAAAAACAGGCATCACCCTGCCAAATAAAGACAGATGGAAACTAGAATTTGTTTTTCTACAAAAACACAGATGTCTCCCCCGTTTTTGACCTCTAAGTATAACCTTGACATTGGAGGTATTGAGCCGGGTCTTGTGTGCAACACATCATCTAATGAAGATAAATATTTCTGCAAAGTAACTTTAAAAATGTTCAAAAAATTTCAAAGGGCAATAACTTTTGAAAGGGGCATAATCCGGATGAGAAAAAAAATACGCGTCAGCTTATTTTCCATTAGGAATGCATATATGAAATTTCAAAACCATAGCATACACAGTTCTAAAGTTATGCTATGCATCCCTTTTAGCATTCATTACAATGGGCACAAATTACCAAAATGACAAAGGGCCATAACTCATAAAGTATTTTTCGGAATTTTGTCAAAAGTTAATCAGTTCATATACTCATCACCATCAATATACTCAACAACTTTCAAGGCTCTAGCTCCAATAGTGTTTGAGAAATTTTGCTGACAAGATTTTATTGAAAAAATTTCAAAGGGCAATAACTCTTGAAAGGGGCATAATCCGGACGAGAAAAAAAATATGAGTCAGCTAATTTTCCATGAGGAATCCATATATGAAATTTCAAAACCCTAGCATATACGGTTCTAAAGTTATGCTATGCATCACTTTTAGCATACATTACAATGGGCACAAATTACCAAAATGACAAAGGGCCGTAACTCACAAAGTATTTTTCGGAAATTTGTCAAAAGTTAATCAGTTCATCTACTCATCACCACCAATATATTCAACAACTTTCCAGGCTCTAGCTCCA
Source organism: Lucinisca nassula (assembly GCA_963580285.1). Classification (NCBI taxonomy): domain Eukaryota; kingdom Metazoa; phylum Mollusca; class Bivalvia; order Lucinida; family Lucinidae; genus Lucinisca; species Lucinisca nassula. Next base: position 47,153,430 of record OY757025.1, on the reverse strand, counting down.
ATAGTTTTTGAGATATCTTGCTGACAAGATTTTATTAAAAAAAATTTCAAAGGGCAATAACTCTTGAAGGGGGCATAATCCGGACGAGAAAAAAAATACGCGTCAGCTAATTTTCCATGAGGAATCCATATATGAAATTTCAAAACCCTAGCATACACGGTTCTTTAGTTATGCCATGCATCAAAAGCGTAACGGACAGACGAAGGGACAAACGAACCAGAACCAATATGCCCCTCCAACTTTGCATAAAAAGGCCCCTTTTTGTTCTTTGACCTCTTAGTACGACCTTGACATTTGAGGTACCAACTTGGGTCATGCACGCAACACATCGTCTTATGGTGGTTAACATTTCTGCCAAGTAATTTCAAAATCCATCTAAAAATAAGAAAGTTATTGACAGAACACAAAAAAGGCCCCTTTTTTGACCTTTAACCTCTATGTATGACCTTGACCTTTCAGGTACCAAACTGGGTCATGCGTTCAACACATCATCTCATGGTGTTTAACATTTCTGCCAAGCAATTTCAAAATCCATCTAAAAATAAGAAAGTTATTGACCAAACACGAAAAAAAGGCCCCTTTTTTGACTTTTGACCTCTATGTATGACCTTGACACTTGAGGTATCAAACTGAATCATGCATGCAACACATCGTCTCATGATAGTTAACATTTTTGGCAAGTAACTTCAAATTCTATCTGAAAATAAGCAAGTTATTGACAAAACCGGAAAAAAGGCCCCTTTTTTACCTTTGACCTCTAAGTATGACCTTGACCTTTGAGGTACCAACCTGGGTCATGCACGTAACACATCGTCTTATATTGGTTAACATTTCTGCCAAGTGATTTCACAATCCATCTCAAAATAAGAAAGTTATTGACAAAACACGAAAAAAAGGCCCCTTTTTTTACCTTTGACCTCTAAGTATGACCTTGACCTTCGAGGTACTGACCTGCCTGATGCACACCACACATCGTCTTATGGTTGTTAATATTTCTGCCAAGTAATTTTAAAATCCATCTCAAAATAAGAAAGTTATTGACAAAACACGAAAAAAAGGCCCCTTTTTTGACCTTTGACCTCTAAGTATGACCTTGACCTTCGAGGTACTGACCTGCCTGATGCACACCACACATCGTCTCATGGTGGTTAATATTTCTGCCAAGTAATTTTAAAATTCATCTCAAAATAAGAAAGTTATTGACCAAATACGAAAAAAAGGCCCCTTTTTTGACCTTTGACCTCTAAGTATGACCTTGACCTTTGAGGTACCGACCTGATTCATGCGCACCGCACATCGTCTTATGGTTATTAATATTTCTGCCAAGTAATTTTAAAATCCATCTGAAAATAAGAAAGTTATTGACCGGACACGATTTGCCCATACATATATACATACCAACAAACTTCCAAGGGAGATAATTCAAAAAGTATAAATGCGGGAGTTATAGTTCTTGCGCACTGCACGTCGTCTAATGCTGATTTATATTTATACTAAGTTTCGTGACGATAGCTCCAACGGTTTTCAAGTTATAGAGCGGACACGAATGTGTGACAGACAGACAGACGGACAGACAGACAGACGCCCGGGGGAAAAACAATATGTCTCTCCGAAAAAAAATTTTTCGGGGGAGACATAAATAAAATAGGGTGTCCACTCTTTTTTCATTCTTATCCTATGCATGACATTTCAAAGGGTCTAGCTCAAGCCATTCTGTACTTTCCTCCCTTGCTCCCTGTAACAGACAGATGGATGGATTAGAAGCCTCCGTGGTGTAGTGGTTATGCTACTGGCCTTGTAAACTAGGAATTGCAGGATTGATCCAGGGCTTCTCCAGACTTTCGGATGAGTCTTTAAACTGAGTTCATGTCTACGTATGAACTTAGCTGTTGGTGAGACGTAAAACTCAAACACTCACAGTTGGATGGACAGACTGGACAGAACCAATATGCCCCTTCAACATTTTTTTTAATTTGGTTGCATAACTACATCTTTTTTATTTGTTCCACACACCAGATACAAGCATATAAGATGCAGTAAAACCTGCTTTAATGGTCACCTCTAACAAGCAAGCAAACTGTCTTAAGCAAACATATATTTGGCAAATACATTAAAATCCACCTGTATTAAGCAAGCACATTTTGACTATCCCTCAGGTGCTTGTTTTAAACAGTTTGGACTATATTGCTTGTCAGCCTCAGAAAATCTTGAAAAGGAAAGAAATTGTGTTTGGTATGCAAGTAATATTTTCACAATGAACCAGAAAAAATTCCATTACTATTGTTCAGACACTTCTCTCAGATGAATGGATAAATAGAAGAAAAATATTTTTGTCTTTCTTATGACAGTATAGGTCTAGTCTTTAAGAAAAGAATTTGCTCCTATGGAGCAAATTTTTTTCTTAAAGAGAAGACCCTTTTTGAAGGGGCTAATCTGATAAAAAATAAACAGGAACTCATATATTTTTACAAGAATTCCGCCGAAGGCTATGTCAAGCCTGTGAGAGCGCAAAGTCACCGAACCATGAAATCTAGGCCAAGGTCAAACATTGATGCTTGTATAAAAGTTGTCATTCCTAGATGCAAGCTATTATACTTAAGTATTATCATTGAAGGTCTAATAGTTCTTGAGAAATGAACTTAAACATTAGGTTGTACACTAGGGTTGATGCAATAGTTTACTAAGTCAGTGAACCATGAAATTTAGGTCAAGGTCAAATATGGATGCTGCATTATAGTTGTCATCCCTAGATATGAGTAAGTACTAAGTATCATTAACAAAGCTCTTATAGTTCTTTTGAAATGAACTTGACCCTTTGGGTCAACGCTAGGTGGTTGCAATATTTTACAAAGTCAGTGAACCACGAAATGTAGGTCAAGGTCAAATATGGATGCTTGCATTTAAGTTGCCATCCCCAAATACAAAATTGTGCCAAGTGTCATTAAAGAAGCTCTTACAGTTCTTGAAAAATTAACTTGACCATTAGGGTGACACAAGGGTGGTCGCAATATTTTACAAAGTCAGTGAACCATGGAATGTAGGTCAAGGTCAAATATGGGTGGTTGCATTTAAGTTGCCATCCCCAGATACAAGTTTGTACCAAATATCATTAATGAAGCTCTTATAGTTCTTGAGAAATAAACTTGACCATTAGGGTGAACGCTAAGTGTCATTAATGAAGCTCTTACAGTTCTTGAGAAATTAACTTGACCATTAGCATGGTCGCAATATTTTACAGTCAGTGAACCATGAAGTAGGTCAAGGTCAAATATGGATGCTTGCATTTAAGTTGTCATCCCCAGATACAAGTTTGTACCAAATATCATTAATAAAGCTCTTATAGACCATTAGGGTGAACGCTAGGGTGGTCGCAAATGTTGACTCCTTGACAAAAGGACGAATACACGGACAGACGAACGAATGTACGGAAAACCGGACGCCTATATCGCGCCATGCTAATAGCAGGCGCGACAAAAAGCTATCTTCCTTGTAGAAAATGAAGTACCGCAAAAATCCTAAAAGTTTGGATACCTTGAAAACTTGCTGTAATTCTCCAAATATTTCAGCGAATTTGTTTTATGGTCCGAAAAATGCAGACAGAATGGCAAACAGTGTAGACCCTGATCAGACTGCTCCTTCAGGAGCAGTCTGATCTGGGTCTGCACTGTTTGCTTAGGCCTATCTGTCCCAATACTTAGGACTACAACGGTAATATGTTTGAGATCCTTTCCCCTGATGACATACCTGTACTTTTGAGAATGGTTCTATAATCCTGCAGAGATTCTGTTCTAGCAGGTTGTCATACAAAGTCTTGAGGTGGGCAGATACAATAGGATCCTCTTCTAACTGGGTTTTGTAAGTCACAAGAGTCTGGAATCACAGAACATAGACACAAATTTGGCGGTATTTAGGTGTATAATATTCTTCTGAATGTGCAAATACTAAATCAGTCTGTGCACTCTGCAATGACTAAAATCCACTAGTGCACCCTGTAATGACTTGAATCTGCAACTGCAATCTGCATACTTGTGCACTTGAATAAGCTAGTGCACTCTGCAAAGACTTCAGGAAGCACAAGCTGATGTAACTTTGCAGACAGCACAATCTGATTTATCTATTTGCAGAGATATTATTTGTAAAATCTAATCTTAAATCAGATTGTGCTCTCTGCAAAGACTTAACTCAGCTTGTGCACTCTGCAAAGACTAAAATCAGCCATACTTAAATCAGCTTGTGCTCTCTGCAAAACCTTTAATCAGCTTGTGCACTCTGCAAAGACTTAAATCAGCTTGTGCTCTCTGCAAAGACTTTAATCAGCTTGTTAACTCTGCAAAGACTTTAATCAACTTGTGCACTCTGCAAAGACTTTAATCAGCTTTTGCTATCTGCAAATACTTAAATCAGATTGTGCTCTCTGCAAAACCTTTAATCAGCTTGTGCACTCTGCAGACTTAAATCAGCTTGTGCACTCTGCAAAGACTTAAATCAGCTTAAGCTCTCTGCAAAACCTTTGATCAGCTTGTGCACTCTGCAAAGACTAAAATCAGCCATACTTAAATCAGCTTGTGCACTCTGCAAAGACTTTAATCATCTTTTGCTATCTGCAAAAACTTAAATCAGCTTGTGCACTGCAAGGACTTAAATCAGCTTGTGCACTCTGCAAATACTTAAATCAGATTGTGCACTCTGAAAAGACTTTAATCAGTTTGTGTTCTATGCAAAGACTTTAATAGGCTTGTGCACTCTGCAAAGACTTAAATCAGTTTGTGCACTCTGCAAATGCTTTAATCAGTTTGTGCTGTCTACAAAGACTATGAAGTGCAGAGAGTAAAGTAAATTGTACTGTAGTGGAAGGTTGAGTTACAGTTGTCTTGACTGATTGAAAACCTGGGTGCCTACATATTTGACTGGGCCACTAAGCACTTTAATTTAGGTGACCAGCTGAATCCTGAAACATTTTGGCATGTCTGTATCCAAGAGCCTTTTCTATGTGCATAAACACTAAAACTTTGCACAGAATGTTTTATCAGACTTCATGGATTCACAGGATGGTCATGGGACAGTTATACAAACCTAATTATGTTGTTAGTTAATGTATCATTCAAACTTTTTTTATAGGACCCCTAACATAAATATGCACATCGAAATTTTGTAAATGCAGTAGTGAGTGAGTGAGTTTAAGTTTTACGTCCCACCAACAGCTAAGGTCATACGGAGATGGGACCTCGGTTTAAAGACTCATCCGAAAGTCTGGAGAAGCCCGGGATCGATCCTGCCACCCCTGGTTTACAAGGCGAGTAGCGTAACCACTGCACCACGGAGGCTTCTTTGTAAATGCAGTAAAACTTTGAATATTCCAACACGGATGGCTCGTTTACCATGGACAATACAATCTCAATGTCGAGTCCCTAGAGAATTCTTCCTATAGCTCCAGATATCCATGTGTTTTTCTGATTTTATTTTGTAAAGGTATGTTGGGTGTACTAATTAGAATCGCCTCGATGAGTCGATTCTAATGAGTACACACAACATACCTTCATCTAATAGTAGATAGAAAAAATATCCTTAGTTCGAGCCTCGCTCGGGTCACCTGTGAGACGCCAAGTTCTGCAACAGAAAGTCAGGTGTTTTTTCTTCGGGTACTCCGGTTTTCGCCCGGCTCGATATGAGTGAAATAATCTTGAAAGGGCCGTAAAACCAAAACCCAAAAAAAAAAAAAACAAGGCATCGCATGCGATACAAATCCCCTCGCACGAGACAACTTCGTGTGTGGAAACATTGAAATGGCAAAAGTCCAACTTGCTTGAGATATTATCATATGCAACATTTGTGTAAAATTTGTTTAAAAATCCATTAATAAATGTAGGTTCTAGAGTGATGACAATGTTTCTCTAAAAATAGCCATAGTGACCTTGACTTGAGGCCATGACCACGAAAGAAGATCTTGCTTGTGTGAAGTTATATTAAAATCTGTTAATAAATGTAGGCGGTAAAGTGATGACAAAGTTTTTCTAAAAATAGCAACAGTCACCTTGACCTTGAGGTCATGACCTTGAAAGTCAAAGCAATTCGAGATATTATCATTAGAAACATTTGTGTGAAGTTCTATAAAAATCCATCAATAAATGTAGGCGCTAGAGCGATGACAAAGTTTTTCTAAAAATAGCCACAGTGACCTTGACCTTGAAAGTCAAACTTGCTCGAGGTATTGTCATAAGGAACATTTGTGTGAAGCTATATTGAAATCAAGGAAGAAATGAAGTCGCTAGAGCGATGACAAAGTTTTTAAAAAAATAGCAACAGTGACCTTGACCTTGAAAGTCGAAATCGCTTGAGATATTGTCATAAGGAACATTTGGGTGAAGTTATATTGAAATCGGTGAAGAAATGTAAGCGATAGAGCCATAACAAAGTGTTTCTAAAAATAGCCACTGTGACCTTGACCTTGAAAGTGGAACTCACTAGAGATATTGTCATAAGGAACATTTGTGTGAAGTAATATTGAAATTGGTGAAAAAATGTAAGCGCTAGAGTAATGACAATGTTATTCTAAAAAAAGCCAAAGTGACCTTGACCTTGAAAGTCGAACAGGTTCGAGGTATTGTCATAAGAAACTTGTGTGAAGTTATATTGAAATAAGTGAAGAAATGTAGGCGCTGGAGCGATGACAAAGTTTTTCTAAAAAAAGCCATAGTGACCTTGACCTTGAAATTGGAACTCGCTAGAGATATTGTCATAAGGAACATTTGTGTGAAGTTATATTAAAATCGGTGAAGAAATGTTAGTGCTAGAGCAATGACAATGTTTTTCTAAAACTAGCCACAGTGACCTTGACCTTGAGGCCATGACCTTGAAAGTTGAACATGCCTGAGATACTTTTATAAGGAACATTTGTGTGAAGTTATATTGAAATTGGTGAAAAAATGTAGGCACTAGAGCCATGATAAAGTTTTTCTGAAAATAGCTACAGTGACCTTGACCTTGAGGTCATGACCTTAAAGGTCAAACTCGCTTGAGATAGTGTCATAAGGAACATTCGTGTGAAGTTATATTGAAATTGGTGAAGAAATGTAGGCGCTAGAGCGATGACAAAGTTTTTCAAAAAATAGCCACAGTGACCTTGACCTTGAGGCCATGACCTTGAAAGTCGAACTCGCTCGAGATATTTTTATAAGGAACATTTGTGTGAAGTTATATTGAAATTGGTGAAGAAATGTAGGCGCTAGAGCGATGACAAAGTTTTTCGAAAAATAGCCACAGTGACCTTGACCTTGAGGTCATGACCTTGAAAGTCGAACTCGCTCGAGATATTGTCATAAGGAACATTTGTGTGAAGTAATATTGAAATTGGTGAAGAAATGTAGGCGCTAGAGCGATGACAAAGTTTTTCTAAAAAAGGCCACAGTGACCTTGACCTTGAAGTCATGACCCTGAAAGTCGAACTCGCTCGAGATATTGTCATAAGGAACATTTGTGTGAAGTTATATTGAAATTGGTGTACAAATGTAGGCGCTAGAGTCATGACAAAGTTTTTCTAAAAATAGCCACAGTGACCTTGACCTTGAGGTCATGACCTTGAAAGTCGAACTCGCTCGAGATATTGTCATAAGGAACATTTGTGTGAAGTTATATTGAAATTGGTGAAGAAATGTAGGCGCTAGAGTGATGACAAAGTTTTTCTAAAAATAGCCACAGTGACCTTGACCTTGAGGTCATGACCTTGAAAGTCGAACTCGCTCGAGATATTTTTATAAGGAACATTTGTGTGAAGTTATATTGAAATTGGTGAAGAAATGTAGGCGCTAGAGCGATGACAAAGTTTTTCTATAAATAGCCACAGTGACCTTGACTTTGAGGTCATGACCTTGAAAGTCGAACTCGCTCGAGATATTTTTATAAGGAACATTTGTGTGAAGTTATATTGAAATTGGTGAAGAAATGTAAGCGCTAGAGCGATGACAAAGTTTTTCTAAAAATAGCCACAGTGACCTTGACCTTGAGGTCATGACCTTGAAAGTCGAACTCGCTCGAGATATTGTCATAAGGAACATTTGTGTGAAGTAATATTAAAATCGGTCAAGAAATGTAGGCGCTAGAGCGCTGACAAAGTACGTACGTACGTATGTACGTACGTACTACGTACTTACGTACGTACGGGACAAATGCTATATCCCCCCTCACAACTATGTTGTGCGAGGGGATAAAAATATATCCTTAAGTCATCCCCTTTGTACTCCATAGGCTGTTGCAATTATTAATCCTTGGTAGTTCCAACAACCCATATCTGGAATAGATTTTCATGGCTCCAAATGCATTTGATTTATTGAAGTTTGACTGCAGTGTAAAATGAACAAGACATTGTTCTTTAGCCTTTAAGTAGTATTTGATATGCCAATAAGTATTTCTGAGGTGTACTGTAAAACACTTAAATTTAGCGCCAAAATAAAATGAAATGTAAGTGTTTTACAGTATTCATTCCACTACATACCTTTTGGAAGTCTGCTAGAGATCGTTTATGGCTTGCTTGGGCAATGCTCTTCATTGCTTCTATTTCTGGGCCAGAGTATTTCAATGCTAGTTTACCACTCACAATCGCTTGGACCTCATCAGCCCTACAATGACATACTTGTTTAAACATCTACAGTCAAAAGTTTTAAGATAAAATATTGACATTTTCAACAAATTAACACCTGGAGATACAATTTGGTTTCAAAGCATCAGTTGGTCATGGTTTGCCCTTTTTTTTTTTTTTGTTGTTCTTTTTTTTTTTCTTTGGTTCTGGTTGTATGGCCCTTTCAAGATTATTTCATTTATATTGAGCTGATTCCTTTGTCATTTAAGGGTTGCCATTTCTATTTTTTTTTGTTTTTATTCTAATTTTAAGCAAACAGTGTAGCCCTGATCAGATGCAGTATTATTTGGCATCTGATCCAGGTCTACACTAATTGTATAAGTCCCATTTATGGGTTTCCAGGTAAGAATTGATTAAAAAAATATTTCAGCTAGTCACCATGCCAACTTATGTCTACAACACTTTACCCCTTGTATAATGGTGAACTCTTCCATTCCTATATGTTGGACAAGTCCATAGGTCATTTAAAGGGTTTCAGGCCTATTTTTCGTTTTTTTTTCTATTTTTGACAGAAAATCCTGTTTGCAAACAGAGCAGGCTCTGATCAGACGCCTCATTCTGTGGCATCTAATCTGGGCCTGCACTGTTTCCCAGGGTACCTGTTTAGGGTTTTTTCCACCTGAAATGGGTTAAATGTGCATACGTTAAGGTGGGTATTTACTGCCCCTGGTAAACAGAACTATACAGTACCTTTAACCTCACCATGCTGGATATATCAGTATGCTACACTCCTCCCCGAGATTCACCCATTTGTGTTGCATGATTTCAATTTTAACCTCGAATTCAAAAGCAGAATGGAAAACAGTACAGACCCTGATCAACTGGGGGCTGAAACAGAAGTGAAGGCAATGATCAGGAATCGATACAATTAACCACGGGAAAGAAACACAAACCTGAAACAAATAGACCCTAATTGAACCATCACCAGCGGAAAGCCAAAAGGACAGTTACTTTCCCACATAATGGCCAATTGGCTATCCAAAGCAAAATAATACAAGCGATACACACACTCAAAGACAAGTCATAACAAAAACAAACCGCGATAGAAGAACCGCCTTGGAACCGTCAGCGACACGAATTCAACTTGATGGGTTGGGGGTGGGTCAGTGAAACTAATTTCACTGGGGGGGGGGGGGGGGGGGGGGGGGGGCTTTGTTTGTTTGTTTGATTTGATGTTTAACGTCCCCGTCAACACTGTAAAGGTCATTTTGGAGACGTTGCTTCCAATTTTGTGGGACTTTTACCCGACATTGAGATGAAATGACATCTCAAGCCCTGTCGTCCAATGAAACCAATATGGTTTATTAGCATGGACGGTCCGCCTCGCACCGCGGTTCCTGGACAGGCTTAGATCCTCTAAGCAGTTTACCAGTACTAGTGTGCGGGCCGGATTCAGCTCTGCGTGGAAGCATCATGCAGCCCATATATTTCTTCAAGCCCCTAAGGGCGGGGGCTATGGGGGGGGGGGGGCTTATATCGATTTTACGTGGCCACAATTCTCGCCCTTACTTCCGTAGCGGTTTAGACTAATAATTTGTTCAGTCCGCATGAAGGCCTCCTAGCTCATCAGTGCAACATCTCCAGGAACACAAAAATCAATCAACTGCAGAGATGAAACAATGGGGAGGACTCAACAGCAAGTAACCACTGAAATGCTGGGCAAAAGAAAACCAACAGTTCGACTCTGATGGGTCCAGCCAGAGACGGAGCATCAGGCACCAACCTACATTAGATGAAATTAGTTTCTCTCTAATTCATAGTAAGCCTTTACGCTGGAGCCGTCACTAAATCGGAGGTCTGACCCACCGGCGTGCAATAAAAGAGGGAAGCAAAGTTGTCAACCCTGATAGGGTTAACTACCATGCATGTAGTCTGTCGTAGATGCCTTGAGTAGAAATAGTCTTGAGAACAACTTGAGTGAATTAGTCTTGAAAGCCTTGAGTAGAACTTGAGTGAGTTAGTCTTGAAAGGGCCATAAAACCAAAGTCATGTGCGGTCGCTTTCGAATCTCCATGACTCTACACGGAACCATCATGCAGCCTAACCTATTTCTCAAAGTACCGATTGACACGACCAGTAGACAGAAAAAAACGGCTAGTTGTCAACACTGCTGTGATACGATAAACAGCTCAGCATGTGAATCAGCCCTCGTTGTGGAATTACATTGTCATAATCGGCCCTTGTTATGAAATCGGCCCATGATTTGGAAATCGGCCAACGATCAGGGACCAATCCACGATCTGAGTCCTACATATACATCATCATTCTAACAAGGTACCTACGTGTTCAACATTATCTTCATCAGTAACATATATTTCAAGGAGATTATAGCTTTTGGGCTGTCTATAGAGTCATAACCTTCAAATGCTTCATAGAAATAGGAATAGGCTGTTTTGAAGTCTTTCTCTTCTGCTGCATGTAAGATACCTGCAAATACAGAATTAAGGAAGTGTTTTGAAATTAATGGCCCAGTCAATACTATTTCATTCATACATAGCTGGTCAATTTACCTAACCACACTTTATACATAAGCAGTTAACCAGTACAGTGCACATTCGTTTGTCAGAAACTGAAAATGAGTGAAAACAGCCCTTGCTATTAAAATTAATAAGCAGGGAGAGAATTACCAGAGGAAAGATTTCATGATTTATCTCCACAAGAAAATGTTGCCAGAACCGGCACAGTATTAAATCTTCACTCTCCTGATCAAAAGTCTGTGTATCAGACAGAGCCACCAAGGCTGGCCCTGCAAATGCAGACATAAGGGAGCAACCAAGGCTGGCCTTGCAAATACAGAGATAATGGAGCCACCAAGGTTGGCCTGGTAAATACAGAAATAATTGAGACACCAAGGCTGGCCCTGTAAATACAGAGATAATGGAGCCACCAAGGCTGGCCCTATAAATACATAGATAATGGAGCCACCAAGGTTGGCCCTGTAAATACAGAGGTAATGGACCTACCAAGGTTGGCCATGTAAATACAAAAATAATGGAGCCACCAAGGCTGGCCCTATAAATACCCAGAAAATGGAGCCTTCAAGGCTGGCCATGTAAATACAGAGATAATGGAGCCACCAAGGCTGGCCCTGTATATACAGAGACAATGGACCCACCAAGGCTGGCCATGTAGAAACAGAGATAATGAACCCACCAAGGCAGGTGGCCCTGTAAATACAGAGATAATGGAGACACCAAGGCTGGAGCTGTAAATACAGAGATAATGGAGACATCAAGGCTGGCCCTGTAAATACAGAGATAATGAAGCCACCAAGGTTGGCAGTGTAAATAATGGAGCCACCAAGGCTGGCCCTGCAAATACATAAATAAGGGAGATGGTTCATATATTCCGGCGGAGCAATACCTAATACCCCTTCAGAGCAGCACAAGGGGCCACGACTCCCAATTTAGACAGATCCAGACCACCTTCAATGGACACAGTTACAGCGTTGTCCCCAGAAGCATCATTCTGTGGAACCATCTGCCACAAGTCGCCATGAACCAGTCAACACTGGAAGCCTTCTAGAACCAGCTTGGCCACCCACTTACACTAGTCCTGCTCTAGATGTTTTTAGCCTGTTTTTAATAAGCCTATTTTAACCGTTGCGCATGAGCGACCCCTTCCAAGGTTGTCACAGACAGCTTCATGACGTTATGCACCAGTAACCATGTGTGTCTTTTTTATTACGTGCCAGTACCAACTAAATAACAGGGAAGTTATACGATAAAAAGACGTCTTGCACAAATACTGATGCGCAAAGCTATTTTGACACAATGTCAAGCTACGTTCAAACAACAAAAATTCATGTTCAAATCATGACATTAATGTGCTGGTTAGACTGTGTCGCTATTCTGATAGTTACTTTAAAAATTCTCAAACCAGGCTGTGATTTATGTGAATTAAGTCTCTTGTCATCATGGCCTTGGGACAGGCACTTTGTATAAATGTTTGTTTATGACAATATCAATGCAGGGCTATAATTATCACTGACTGCTTCTTATATGAAATGAATGAATGGATATAATTTATATTTACATACCCGACTGTTGATCTAAAGATGCTTGTAGTTTTGGAGGACAATATATTCCATTGGCTGTAGTTCTCCCGGAGGTCAAGGCAGCTCTGTAAGAACATTTTTAATCATTATCCTGCTGAATAAATTATTTAGTCACACCCATTTCTAACTATCAACCAACCCAATTACTTGGTATAATGATTTCATTCAATCCATAAATTGCATGGCAAACAGTGTAGATCCAGATTAGATGGCTTCTTGAAGAAGCCATCTGATCTGGATCTACACTGTTTGCAAAGGTATCAGGATAAGAATTAAGATGAAAGACTTTTGGATTCAATCAATTGTGTTATATCCAAAGCTTTGTTAAAATGAACAGTATAAAAAGATAAGGTTTTTTTTATATTGCTACAATGTTCAGATTTATTTTTTATGATTTTTATTTGAGTTTTATGACCATTTCGCTTATATCAAGCTGATCATTCTTTAACCCTTTTTGTACCAAATGGAATCTTCCTCTTTATATATAGCAGGAGTCCACTTCAAAATTTAGGAGTGTCAGGTTGTGTTTTCTTCAAAATTTATTTGGGAAAATGGCTGAACTTTTAGCAAACAGTGGAGGCGCTGATCAGAAGCCGTGTTCTGCGGCGTCTGATCTGGGCTTCCGCTATTTGCCAGGGTACCCATTTTGGGGTTTCCGATACAAAAAGGGTTAACAAACCATCCATTGCAGAAACTGCCATCTCACATATGCTATGAGTGAGGCCTGAACCCACCATGCTGAGTGACATAATCTTTAAAAATCACTTAATCCTACTCCTTTTTACCTGGACCTTTGTTATTAACCCTTGTCCTGCTGAATATTTTAATCTGCCACACCAACTACCAATTATCAACCGATCAGATTACTTGATGCAAATTATTGCAACAAATTCAGAAACTGAATGACAAACAATGAAGATCCTGATCAGATGGCTTCTGAAGAAGCCATCTGGTCTGGATCTACATTGTTTGAAAGATAAGACATATCTGGGCTCAGCAGGACAAGGGTTAAATTTTGTTTCTGTGTTCTCTAACTTACCTTGCCTTTGGTAAATTGCTGAGGGCATGGTATATTTTGCTCTCTAATAACTGCACTTCTACAAGTAGAGCTTTATCATCCAATTTCTTTAATTCTCTTAGTAAAACAGATGCTGAAAAAAAAATAAACTGTAAAGATCCTAAGTAATGGGACACACAGACCTAACCCAACAAATCAGACCAAGATCAGACTGCTCCTTTAATCAAAGGAGCAGTCAGATCAGGGTCTACACTGTTTGCCATTCCATCTGGGCTCCTTGCTGGATCATGAAAAAAAATTGTTACATTTTAGGAGAACAAACAACATGTCCTAAAGTTGTCAAAATTTTTGGATTTTTACAATAATCTTAAACAGGTTCAAACTCTGAATGCTCATTTAACATGACTGACTCAAACATGTTCAGGAGTTCCTGTGAAATCCTACCCATAGCTCCGGATAGGTAAAAGTTCAGGATAATTTGGGAAAATATTTGTTGTGTGTACTCATTAGAATCATCTCAATGAGGCGACTCTAATGAGAACACACAACATAAAAAATTACAGATGCATTATATCTCCTAACTTTGCACTATGAATTACCTTCTGCTGCTTAAACCACGGACCACCTCTGGCTCAAATTTTAATGGTCCAAAAGTTGTCCGAGTAATTGAAGTTTCAGTATATATACAGACAACCATCTTTATACTGACATTCGATATATTGACAAAACTTGCCATAACCCCATATCAAAGGAACGAATCCTCAGCTCAATATGAGACGATTAATGGAGATATTCAAAAATATTGTAATTATCTGATACTCAAAAAAACTAATGTTGTGGATATTTGTTAGAATCGCCTTGGTGAGGCGATTCTAACAAATATCCACAACATTTGTTTCTTGGAGAAGTTCAGGGAAAGAGCCCTTTCCAACCTATCATATTATTCCTAATTAGGATTCTTTATAGCGGCAAATTCGCTATGGCGGCAAATTCGCTGTGGCGGCAAGATGTTATGGAACAAAAACTGTCGTTATAGCAAGGCTCCTCTGTACAAAGATCCCATATCAAGGACCACTTCACACTAAATATACAAATGTAGCCTTCAACAAGTTTCATAAATGTCATTTGACATCTAAAAGGACACAAGTGTGACATTATACAATCATACAATCTACAACAGGAGTACGCAGAGAAGAAGCTTCACCTGACCATCTACCAGCTGCAAGGACTGTAAGCCAAATAGAGTTGGTGAAATAAGACACACAGAGAATGTCACAAGCGAGTGGTCGTTTCATATGAAATTTATGAAACAAGCCACTGGCTATGACTGATTCTGTTTTATATGCCAATCTAAATTTGTATTCTCTCCCTATTTAACTGGCAACATCCTAGACACTTCGTGATGTTGCATGGAATATATGGAAAAGAAGTATTACAATGATGTTATATCACTGGTTAAAACATTAAACATATAAGTAACACTATTTTTGCATCTAACAACCATCCCCGTTAACCCATTGTATACTAGTGGACTCTTTCATTGCTGTATGTTGGACAAGTGCATTTGTCATATATGGGATGGTAGGCCTATTTTTTTCTTTTTTGTTCTATTTTTGACGGAAAATTATGTTAGCAAATAGTGCAGTCCCTGATCAGATGCCGCATTCTGCGGCGTCTGATCTGGGCCTGCACTGTTTGCCTAGGTACCCCTTTTGGGTTAAGAGGTAAAAACAGCGGTATTTACAACACTGGGTTGTCAACCTGATGCAAAAAGCATCATAAATGTACTTACCTAAATGCAATGCATCTTGGTACCTTTTTGTTTCAAAGTATAAAGCTATTAATCTTGCCTGCAAAGAGAAAGAAGTAAGAATTGGCAATTAGTTTTGTTTGTTTGATTTGCGGTTTAACGTCCCCTTCAACACGGTATAGGTCATTTTGGAGACGCTGCTTCCAATTTTGTGGGACTTTTATCTGACATTGAGATGAAATGACATCTCAAGCCCTGTCACCCAATGAAACCAAAAGGGTTTATAAGGATGGCTGGTCAGACTCGCACCGCTTTGCCTGGGCAGGCTTAGATGCTCTAAGCAGTTTCAGCTCTGCGTGGAAGCATCATGCAGCCCATATATTTCTTCAAGCGTTGATGGGCGGGGGGCAAGGCAATTAGTTTAGTACAGGCACATAGGTCTGTCAACTCTCCTGGGATAAGAGGTAAATCTGTTCTTGGAAGTTCTGTTACAGTATAACTTCAAAAACTTGCACACAGAACTGGACATTACGCAAACACGCCTATACAAATAAATTGCCACCTTTATCGCCGAAAAAATGAAAATTTTGAGATAAAAAATTGCAATATTTTTCTTATTTCTGCTCAAAATATAGATTGTGGGAACTCGTTAGAACCGCCTTTCTTATTTCTGCTCAAAATATAGATTGTGGGAACACGTTAGAACCGCCTCATGGAGGCGGTTCTAACGAGTACCCACAATCTATATTGTACAGTAGAAATAAGAAAAATAAGGTTTACCCCTGTAAACCCCAGTTTTACTATATAAAAGTGGGGTTCAAGGGGGTCAGAATTGTATAGGCGTGTTTTCGTGATGAATAGCGTACCTAATTCCAACTTGTTCTTCCCATAGCTCCAGATATTCACATGTAAAGGATAATTTATGGAGTCTGAAGGTTCCTCTTGATTCACTGCTTGTATGAGCGAGCAGCGAAGGTTCTGGCGAGACTGCGCGGATGCGCAGGCTCGCCTGAACCTTCGCTGCTCGCATAGGCGATAAGTACCAAAATGGCTTGACGGGGCCCATATAAAAAAGTATGTTGTGAGTACTCATTAGAGTCACCTCAATGAGGCAATTCCAACGAGTATACACAACATTCTATCATTTTATGGAAGATTAAAAAATATCTTCAAGAGGAATGGATACACCTTCCTGGGAGGCAACTCCTGAAAAAGTGTTTTTGTCTCCCATGTCAATAGAGGTCAACTCTTAAAGGAAAGAATTTGCTCCTGAGGAGCAAAGTCTTTCCTTTAAGAGTTTTGACTTTGTGAATTCAGGGAAAGGATTGACCTAGTCAAATGTACAACAGAGTGAATTTTAAAAGCATTTTTAAGTTTTCTGAGAAACTGTATATTACATTTTAAAGTGTCTGATCTTACTTAAATATTCTCAGATATTATGAAATATGGATACCTTATCAGTTTCTCTTTCTTCTAGAAAGAACAGGTAAATTCAACTGGATTCTAAAGAAATAGAGGTACAGTGCGGTCAGAACTTAAGTTTACACCCTTGTGCACCTGGTGTTCACGTCAGGTGCACAAATTTACTATCATTTTAACGCAGATAGTGCACTTGGTGTAAACTTAAGTTATGGCTTCACTGTAAATGAACCCTATTCATAATTTTTTCTATTTTTTTCTAGCCCCATCCTGTCTTTTTTCTAGCCCCATTGAGTTGCCAATTAGTCCCATCGTGTAAGGCCCAAGCTAACAATGCCTTAAACAACTGGACAGTAATGTTTAAGAGAAAGCACTCATAACCACCATTTCTCCTTAAATGTATGCCATAAAATCATTATCGAAAAAATTTTAGTCACAAAATAAAAATTCAGGGCCCAAGGTTATAAAACTTTTTTTTTTCATGCTCAACTCACTTTGAATGTGAAATTTGTCCGGCTTACAAATTTTAAAATGCCAACAACTGTTTTTTTTGTGATCAGAAAAAAATTAAATAACATTCACTTCAGAACTGCGGAGAAAAATAGCCTAACACAATTGAATTTTAATTTTTATGAGCATTATAAATTTTGTGTTCAACTGAGTTGAGCATGTAAAAAGATTTATAACCTCAGGACCAGGCCTTTTATTGAGCCCTTACCTCAAGGGCCTGCCGTAAAAATGTTCGCTTTTCATCTTTAGCCCAGTCTATACATTCTCTGCACAAATCAACCTGAAACGAGGCAGAAAACATACATTCTATTCAGATGACATGCAAACAAACCTAGTTAACCAAGTTAGTACCGGAAACCCCAAAATGGGTACCCTGGCAAACAGTGCAGGCCCAGATCAGATGCCGCAGAATGCGGCATCTGATCAGGGCCTCCACTGTTTGCTAAAAGTCCAGTCATTTTCCAAATAAATTTTGATGACAACACAACCTGACACCCCTAAATTTTGAAATGAACTCCTGCTATCTATACGGAGGAAGATGCCATTTGGTACAAAAAGGGTTAAAGAGTGTATCTGTATTATAGTGGCAAGACAGTCAAGGTAGTGACAAAATAGCTATGGTAGGGGCAAGATAGCTAAGATAGCTAGGGTGGAGATAATAATAGCCAAAGAGAGGGCAAGGTAGTCAGGTTGATCTACGGGGCAATTTAAACAAGTACTCACATTTGTTTTGTTGGAGGAAAAATAGAAATTATACTCGTTACTCCTCCTTATCTGGAGCTATATAGAAATTCATAAGGCCACACTCCGTGACCTAATTGGAAAGAGCGCTAGGGTTTAAGGATTGGTCCGCCCTGGACAAACTTAGACCTAAGCCGTTTACCAGTACTCATTTTCGGTTTATTTTAGCTCCGTGTGGAAGCAGCATCCAGCCCGATCTATTTCTCCAAGCCCTGATGGGCGAGGATGCAAAGAGCCACTGAGGCCAGCATTGCTGGATATACTGTACTTGATTGTTTATCACCAGCTTACCGTAATGATCCTGAGTATTATGACAGACATACCTAAGCAAACAGTGCAGAGCCAGATCAGACTGCTCCTGATCAGGGTCTGCACTGTTTGCCATTGTACCTACACATTTTGGACTCCTTGTTGGATCATGAAACAATTTTGTTAAAATTTCAGGAAAATATTCATCAACTCCTCAAGAAGTCCAAATTTTTTTTATTTTTATGCTGGCTAGATTGTCTTTGGATCCTGGCGGGTCTTACATAGTGTACTTGTTATTTGGCCAGCCTCAGCAGCTCAATCAGATTGATTGATTGATTTGTGTTTAACGTCCCCGTCAACACTGTATAGGTCATTTTGGAGACGTTGCTTCCAATTTCGTGGGACTTTATCCCGACACTGAGATGAAGTGACATCTCAAGCCCTGCCGCCCAAAAAAACCAATAGGGTTTATAAGCATGGACGGACGACTTGCAGCAATTTTCCTGGGTAGGCTTAGACATCCTAAGCGGATTACCAGTACTCATGTGCAGTCGGTATCAGCTCTGCATGGAAGCATCATGCAGCCCAATCTATTTCTCAAAGCCCCGATGGGTGGGGGCGGGCTCAGTCAGATGCACATCTGAACTAGAATTTGTTTTTCTACAAAAACACAGATGTCTCCCCTGTTTTTGACTGCTAAGTATAACCTTGACATTGGAGGTATTGAGCTGGGTCTTGTGTGCAACACATCATCTAATGAAGATGAACATTTCTGCATAGTAACTTTAAAAATGTTCATAGAAAAATAAAAAAGTTATTGGCCGTAAACAAAAAAAGCACTTTTTTACCTTTGACCTCTAAGTATGGCCTTGACCTTTGCGGTACAACACATCGTCTCATGATGGTTAACATTTCTGCCAAGTAATTTCATAATCCATCAAAGAATAAGGAAGTTATTGACTGTCCTTTTTTTTTTACCTTTGACCTCTAGGTATGACCTTGACATTGGAGGTATGGACCTTGGTCTTGCACATGACTCATGGTCCAACTTTCAAGCCTCTAGCTCCAACAGTTTTTGAGATATCTTGCTGACAAGATTTTATTAAAAAAAATTCAAAGGGCAATAACTCTTGAAAGGGGCATAATCCGGATGAGAAAAAAATATGTGTCAGCTTATTTTCCATTAGGAATGCATATATGAAATTTCAAAACCATAGCATACACAGTTCTAAAGTTATGCTATGCATCACTTTTAGGATTCATTACAATGGGCACAAATTACCAAAATGACAAAGGGCCATAACTCGCAAAGTATTTTTTGGAATTTTGTCAAAAGTTAATCAGTTCATATACTCATCACCACCAATATACTCAACAACTTTCAAGGCTCTAGCTCCAATAGTGTTTGAGATATTTTGCTAACATTTTAATAAAAAAATTTCAAAGGGCAATAACTCTTGAAAGGGGCATAATCCGGACGAGAAAAAAAATATGCGTCAGCTAATTTTTCATGAGGAACCCATATATGAAATTTCAAAACCCTAGCATACACGGTTCTAAAGTTATGCTATGCATCACTTTTAGCATACATTACAATGGGCACAAATTACCAAAATGACAAAGGGCCATAACTCACAAAGTATTTTTCGGAATTTTGTCAAAAGTTAATCAGTTCATCTACTCATCACCATCAATCTATTCACCAACTTTCAAGGCTCTAGCTCCAATACTTTTTGAGATATCTTGCTGACAAGATTTTATTAAAAAAATTTCAAAGGGCAATAACACTTGAAAGGGGCATATTCCGGACGAGAAAAAAAATACGCGTCAGCTAATTTTCCATGAGGAATCCATATATGAAATTTCAAAACCCTAGCATACATGGTTCTAAAGTTATGCTATGCATCACTTTTAGCATACATTACAATGGGCACAAATTACCAAAATGACAAAGGGCCATAACTCACAAAGTATTTTTCGGAATTTTGTCAAAAGTTAATCAGTTCATCTACTTATCACCATCAATATAATCACCAACTTTCAAGGCTCTAGCTCCTATAGTTTTTGAGATATCTTGCTGACAAGATTTTATTAAAAAAAAAAAAAAATTCAAAGGGCAATAACTCTTGAAGGGGGCATAATCCGGACGAGAAAAAAAATACGCGTCAGCTAATTTTTCATGAGGAATCCATATATGAAATTTCAAAACCCTAGCATACACGGTTCTTTAGTTATGCTATGCATCAAAAGCGTAATGGACAGATGAAAGGACGAACGAACCAGAACCAATATGCCCCTCAAACTTTTTCAAAGTTGGGGGCATAATAAGAAAGTTATTGACAGAACACAAAAAAGGCCCTTTTTTTACCTTTAACCTCTATGTATGACCTTGACCTTTCAGGTATTAAACTGGGTCATGCGTGCAACACATCATCTCATGGTGGTTAACATTTCTGCCTAGCAATTTCAAAATCCATCTAAAAATAAGAAAGTTATTGACCAAACACGAAAAAAGGCCCCTTTTTTACCTTTGACCTCTATGTATGACCTTGACATTTTAGGTACCAAACTGAATCATGCATGCAACACATCGTCCCATGATAGTTAACATGTTTGCCAAGTAACTTCAAATTCTATTTAAAAATAGGCAAGTTATTGACAAAACCCGAAAAAAGGCCCCTTTTTTTACCTTTGACCTCTAAGTATGCCCTTGACCTTTGAGGTACCAACCTGGGTCATGCGCGCAACACATCGCCTTATATTGGTTCACATTTCTGCCATGTGATTTCAAAATCCATCTCAAAATAAGAAAGTTATTGACCAAATACGAAAAAAAGGCCCACTTTTTGACCTTTGACCTCTAAGTATGACCTTGACCTTTGAGGTACCGACCTGCCTCATGTGCATCACACATCGTCTCATGATTGTTAATAATTATGCCAAGTAATTTTAAAATCCATCTCAAAATTAGAAAGTTATTGACCAAATACGAAAAAAAGGCCCCTTTTTTGACCTTTGACCTCTAAGTTTGACCTTGACCTTTGAGGTACCGACCTGCCTCATGTGCACCACACATCATCTCATGATTGTTAATAATTATGCCAAGTAATTTTAAAATCCATCTCAAAATAAGAAAGTTATTGACCAAATACGAAAAAAAGGCCCCTTTTTTGACCTTTGACCTCTAAGTATGACCTTGACCTTTGAGGAACCGACCTGCCTCATGCGCACCACACATCGTCTTATGGTTGTTAATAATTAAGCCAAGTAATTTTAAAATCCATCTCAAAATAAGAAAGTTATTGACCAAATACGAAAAAAAGGCCCCTTTTTTGACCTTTGACCTCTAAGTATGACCTTGACCTTTGAGGTACCGACCTGCCTCATGCGCACCACACATCGTCTTATGGTTGTTAATATTTCTGCCGAGTAATTTTAAAATCCATCAAAAAATAAGAAAGTTATTGACCGGACACGATTTGCCCATACATATATACATACCAACAAACTTCCAAGGGAGATAATTCAAAAAGTATAAATGCGAGAGTTATGGTTCTTGCGCACTGCACGTCGTCTAATGCTGATTAATATTTATACGAAGTTTCGTGACGATAGCTCTAACGGTTTTCAAGTTACAGAGCGGACACGAAAGTGTGACAGACGGACAGACGGACAGACGGACAGACAGACGGACAGACGGACAGACGGACAGACAGACGCCCGGGGGAAAAACAATATGTCTCTCCGAAAAAAAATTTTTCGGGGGAGACATAATGATGATCAAGAGGTTTGGAGTTTTATACATTCCAGGTCAGCAACTTTCTTTCAAGGGATTGATCATGGAATCTTTTCTACGGTCATTTTCTCCCTTCTGTTGATTCAAGAAGTCAATTTCTGGTGAAAGAATGTGCATCATCATCATCAACGGATTTTTGATTAACCTGTAGGTACAGGGGCAACGTCCACATAAGTGGGCCCCCTTCCAGGTAGCTGGCTTGCTGCATGCATGGCAGATCTTACACCAGATCTCCAGGCTTGTCTATCATGAGGATCGATAGCAGAGTGATTCCATTCTCTGCAATCTCTGTTATTCTCTGCAATCTCTGTGCACTGTAATGGTTAATGTACCTAAGCCTGACCAGTCAAAGTTTGGTTAGGTAATAGCCCACTATAACCTAAATAGTTTTGGCTGGCCTGTTTGTAACTCCAAACAAAGAAACCTCACACTTAACACTAACCTCTTTTCCTGTGCCAGCTTCCATGTCGAGAAACAAATCAACAAGGGCTCGTACCAGCTTTGCTGCTTTGGCTTTACTCACGAAACCCAAAAATGGGCGAGTAAATTTTATTAGTCCAGCTAGTTCTGAAAGAAAAGAACAGGCCAGGTTTAACCCTTCTCCTGATAACCATAGCTTTGTAAAGAGTGTAGATACAGATCAAATGGCTTCTTAATGTGGTGTTATTTATTTAAAAAAAATCTATTTGAATCAAAATACAATGATGATACTTTACATAGATAATTCATGAAATTAATACTCTTCTATCAATAAATCCTCACAAAGCGTGTGATTACATGTATGTCAATTAAACACCCAATAGAAATAGTAGTAATGGCCTCACCAAATTTGATGCTGTAATGCGCCTCACTTATAAAGCAGTCCCAATATCTGCACCCCTATATGCATGTTATAACAACAGTGCACTGCAAAACCTTTAAAGATGGCACTGTATACTGGTACATGGCAATATGCAGATAAGGAAGGAAAATACACAAGATGATGTTATTAATTTTGACCTTATTATGAGCCGATTGCTAATCAATCTAAGAAAGATAAACGGAGACATGGACACCCTGACCGTCTGTAAACAAATCTATAATATGTGGCTAGTGATGTAAACTAAACTAGAGCGAGCAGTCGATGGCAAGCCATCGCAAATCCCCACGCTTTCTCCCCCTGTGGGCAGAGCCTATTTTAATGTTGCTCTCGCACGCTCTCATCATGTAAGGAAGCAATGTACCAAATTGGGTTTCATTCTGAATAGCGGTTAAGGCGGAGATAGCATGATGACGGACAGACGCATTCACAATATCCCCAGCGCTTTCTTTAAAAGCGTGGCGATAATCAAAGCACTGAGAGCACTGGTGGGTCTGAGATGGGTATGAACAGGGACGTTAGAACCCTTAAATTCCTTTACTGTTTGTTTGTTTCATTTGAGGTTTAACGTCTCCATCAACACTGTACAGTAAAGGTCATTTTGGAGATGATGCTTCCAATATTGTGGGACACTGAGATGAAATGACATCTCAAGCCCTGCCGCCCAATGAAACCAATAGGATTTTTATGCATGGACGGTCCGACTCGCACCGCTTTACCTGGGCAGGCTTAGATCCTCTAAGCGATTAACTAGTACTCATGTGCGGGTAGGTTTCAGCTCTGCATGGAAACATCATGCAGCCCATCTATTTCTTCAAGTCCCGATGGGTGGGGGCTGTCCTTTACTGTAAGCAAACAGTGTAGACCCTGATCGGATGCTGCATGTTTTAGCATCTGAGCCTTAAATTCCTGTAATATAGGCAAACAGTGTAAACAAATTTGTAAACAAAACCGGTTGGGAATAATATTATATATTTTGTGTGGGTGTGTTGGGCGAAGGAAGAGGGGGGGGGTCCCATCTCATATGAGTAAAGAATGAGCGACTACACATGTACCTTCCACCTGTTTTGTCTCTGCCAAAAGGCCTCCTAGTTCCAGAATGGCTTGCTCTTTAACCTTGAGCTGTTTGGGGTGGGGGATCCCATCTTAAATCTCAAATGAGTAAAGAAAGGGTGACTATACCTTCCCCATGTTTTGTCTCTGCCAAAAGGCCTCCTAGTTCCAGTATGGCTTGCTCTTTAACCTTGAGCTGTTGGGGGTGGGGTCCCATCTCAAATGAGTAAAGAAAGAGTGACTATACCTTCAGCTTGTTTTGTCTCTGCCAAAAGGCCTCCTAGTTCCAGTATGGCTTGTTCTTTAACCTTGAGCTGTTCTTCATTGTTTGTGTCAACATCTCTTTTTACTGCAAGTATAACATCCCAATCAACAGTTCAGAGCATATGGGACATCACTTTATCATGTCATTGTAATGAAAACCTTTGTTAACCATTTTTGTACCAAATGGAATCTTCCTCTTTATATACAACATGAGTCCACTTCAAAATTTAGGGATGTCAGGTTGTGTTTTCATCAAAATTTATTTGGAAAATGACTGAACTTTATGCAAACAGTGGAGGCCCAACAGATGCCGTATATGACGGCGTCTAATCTGGGCTTGCACTCTTTGCCACTTACCCGTTTTGGGGTTTCTGGTACCAAAAGGGTTAAACCTCACCTTATACATGTATACCGTAAAAAATATTAAACAATTTGGACACTTTAAGGACTTGCTGTAATTCTCCTAACTTATTAACACACTTGTTTCACGCTCCAGCAAGGAGTCAGAGGATAACACTGTAGACCCTGGTCAGACTGCTCCTTCAGGAGCAGTCTGACCTCGGTCTGCACTGTTTGCTTAGGTATACATGATATGTCCCAATACTTTAGATCTTTACAGTAGAGGAGTGTCTGCTTGTGTATGTTTCATCTTAGGTCATATGGAGATGGGACATTGGTTTAAGGACTCATCGGAAAGTCTGGAGAAGCCTGGGATCAAACCCATGACACCTGGTTTATGAGGCAAGTAACATAATCACTACACCACGGAAGCTTCCATGATACAGAGGAAAGTGGGGTTTACATGGGCAGGGCCAAAATCTTTTAAACGCCAGCTGGGTGCCTAAATAAAATTGCAAATTGGCCAAGCCAGTTACTTTGGAGCCCAGAACAAGCAGACTTCAATGCAATCTATATCTACATGTAATTATAGTAATGCACGTGGTTCTATCTTTAGCTGTGTATTGGTGTACTGACTACAATTTCGGGAGAAATATATATGTCTGGATGAAAAAAAGGAAGAACACTGCTTTATTAATTTCATTTATTTCTGCATAAAAGATTAAAAACTAGAAATGCGTCCATAGGACACGGATGCCCCCGCC
Source organism: Lucinisca nassula (assembly GCA_963580285.1). Lineage (NCBI taxonomy): Eukaryota > Metazoa > Mollusca > Bivalvia > Lucinida > Lucinidae > Lucinisca > Lucinisca nassula. The sequence goes on along the minus strand of OY757025.1, from coordinate 47,127,979 downwards.
CGAAAATACGTCTATGTTCGTATTCATCCATAGAAAGTTATTGACAGTGTTTAAGTTTTGGACCCTTTTTATGCCATTTGACCTCCAAGTATGACCTTGGAGGTACGGATCTGGGTTTGCACGTGACACATTGTCTCATGATGGTTAACATTTCTTCAAAATTATTTCAAAATCCATCCAAAAATAAGTAAGTTATTGGCTGCGTTTAAGTTTCGGACCCATTTTTTGACCTTTGACCAAGTATGACCTTGACCTTGGAGGTACAGACCTGGATTTTGCATGTGACACATCAACTGATGATGGTTAACATTTCTACAAAGTAATTTCAAAATCCATCCAGAAATAAGAAAGTTATTGACTGCGTTTAAGTTTCGGACCCTTTTTTTTGACCTTTGACCTCCAAGTAAGACCTTGACCTTGGAGGTACGGACATGGGTTTTGCAGGTGACACATCGACTCATGATGGTTAACATTTCTCCAAAATAATTTCAAAATCCATCCAGAAATAAGAAAGTTATTGACTGCGTTTAAGTTTCGGACCCTTTTTTTTACCTTTGACCTCTAAGTATGACCTTGACCTTGGTGGTACGGACCTGGGTTTTGCATGTGACACGTCGTCTCATGATGGTTAACAATTCTGCCGAGTAATTTTAAAATCCATCAAGAAATAAGGAAGTTATTGACTGCGTTTAAGTTTCGGACGAACGGACAGGGGCAACGCTATATGCCCTTTCCACTATTCTTCGAATGGCGGGGGCATAAAAATGAATAAATAAACTTTTGCTATTGTAACATGCTGACAATATATATACTAGGGCTGGGACGATTCATCGGTATAGTAGTCGCAGTTAAGATTGACTAGGCGGAGCTATTGAGGTGTTGTCAACATATGTCAAATTCACTGAGTCCACCAGAAGATTCGGTAGAGTGCCTTTCGCACGCTTTCTACAAGTGGACGAAATGGTCATATACGCCACAGCTATGCTTGTGATACAGCTGAATTCACACAATTGGGGGACTTGGTTTACATGTACCTTTTTGTTAATGGAATGTTCCTAAGGCAGGTACAAATGATAGCTCCGCCTAGTCAATCTTACAGTACGGCTCAGGTATAAGAACCAAAAAACTCTTTATTCCTAATCTTGGCGTTTTGAGCACCTTCCAAAACACTCGGAATTGTTCTGAGTAGATGTATATATTCGGCGGTCACTCCTCGAAAACACTCGCAAGGTCCGTGCTAAGTATGGGGTATGCGAAGTTTCACGAAATTATTCCGAGTCGAAATATCGTACCTGGAGGCAATATTTTCTCACAAAGTTATGCGGAAATACTCGGAGGAATTTGACGAAATACCTGGGCATTTTTTTTTTTTTTGTTTATTTAATGTTTTTTACCAACATATATATTTATATGTAATTATAAGATAATATATATCACTGATAGTAATTATAATGTAAACGATGTCAAAAGTCAACAAAGAGGTCATCACTAATTACCCAGGGTGTGAAACTGTACAGTGAGTTCAAACAAGGGAATCAGTTGGGCATGACGAGTACATACAACTCTTTCACTTTTTACTACGAAAATGGTATCGCCTATTTACCATTCATTTTCAAAACATTAATATACTGTATCGATACACAACCTCGAAACCTATCCAGCGTCAGCGCTAGCTATTTCTACTTTGCGTCCGCAGGACACAGAGGCTAAAAAATTTGCGTCCATGACTCACTATTCCGCGCCTTTGAGCCGTTTGGTGAAACTTGTAACCAGTCGCTTAAATACTTGTTTATTGTCATTTTCTGACATGTGTACCTATGTCGGCACCTTTGATTATTGCATCATGGTGGCTGTTTATTTTTGACACAATTCATCGAAAAATATTATTTCTGTCGCACCAGACACACTGGAAAATAATGGTAAATGGACTGACGAGCTTGTCTGGGCATGCTACGATTGCACATGTCTCAGTTTTTTGTGCCTGGTTTTCACAGGATTACCAGTCTTTATAGTTTGATGCAGCGTATATATATCGTCAGAATTGAAATGGTTAAACTTTATTAAATCATTTCATGAAGATAAACAAAACAAATAAATAAAACAGTGTCCATACTTTAATCATCTCGACGTATTTTTTATACAACATTGTCGCCAATGCACAGCTGAGCTAGAACCACATTGCTGTTATTTCTATTTCAAACGGAACCCCTTTCTCACTCTTTATCGCTGCACAGACTGATCTTTTTTTCTCTGTGTTCAGCATACATTTTTATTGAATCCCAATTAGCAGGATTAACTGTAATACTTCCGTTATTACTGACATATATCTAATTGTGAACCAGAGGTGGCCGGCATGCAGTGCATAATTATTTACAGCTATTTATCTCAACTAGCCGATAAAATTAGCACCTCTCGAGCTACTTGGATGTCTCATGACTGGCAGCGCATGATAAAAGTAACGTTGCGTCCAGCGCTAGGGAAATTGCGTCCCAGATGCATTTTTTGCACTAACGCAAACACTGGTTTCGATATTTTTAAGGAAAAGGCCGAACAAAATACGAAGTAAAACATAGGTTTTAATCTAATAACTACTGGTAACTAAAAACATTACTACTATGTTGCTTTCTTTTGAAGTCTATAAGAATTACCCAAAATGTGATTTTACACCTGCAGCAGTAGTCTGACACATGCACATTGCTGACTGTTCATGCTTCAATAAGAATAAATAAAACGTGTGAATAAGGCTTGGAAAATATAATATACTGCTGTGTAATCACGCAAGTGTTGGATAGCCTGAGGCTGCAGAAGGCCCATGCGATTGCCAATCAGAATAGACTGATTTACCTGCACAGATGTGCAGGCTAATCTGTGTTTTCGCTGGTCACACAAGTGTTTTTCGAAGATTCAATTTTGCGTCTAATTTCCAGCCTTTTACCACTTTCTTTCTGCTTATACTGTGATCGGTTACACCTGGCCATTACTCGCAGGTGTACATTACATACACACCAGGTTTGCTGGATGAAAGCCTACACAGTAATCATGTAATTACGGTAGGGGTCTTTAACCTGCACAAGGCATGGCTCTCCCTGCACAGGGGGCCTCCAGTTAACGTCCCGACCCGAAGGACAGTGCACTTTATGACATTCATCCCTGCAAATGATGCCAATGGAGTGTGTTCGGACACCAAAATTTATCGCCGCTGCTGGGGATCGAATCTGGGACCTCTAGCATCAGAGGCAAGTGCACTAACCACTGAGCTATCACGCACCATCTTAAGCACAGGACCCGGGACCTCTAGCATCAGAGGCAAGTGCACTAACCACTGAGCTATCGCGCACCATCTTTAGCATGTGTAATTACTGCAGTCAGTGAATTTCTTCCACGGCTTTTGCATGCAACTGGAAGGAAATAAAACTTTTGGAAACCTATGCGACCTTTTCACCCAGATCAGCCTGCGCAGTCTGATTAGTCTTCGCCACATGTACACGCCGTCTATGGCCTCCAGGATTTTAAAACAGCAGCAAGGTTCACAGATTGATCTGGTACTGTCTAAGAAGAAAATGTTTTTTTTTTCTTCTTTTGCTGCATGCCGGCTCAACTACACTTTAATGTTGTATAAGAAACGGCGGTAAAATGCGTTTTCTGCATCCGCCATTACTATTTGCAACAAGTAGTGAGTGTTTGACATCCCTCATTAGGAAATGCCTCCCAAGAAATGCACTGAATGCACTTATGCTGTCTAATCTGAGTCTTTATTTTCACAGTTTCATATCGTGGAGAGAGAAGACACTGATCAGGCTGCCCACATGTGCAGGCTTATCATGACTTAGTCTACGCTACATGCATACATAGGAATGTGCACTATATCTGAGTTTTCTTATTCTTGTTACCTATCGATCAAAATGACACAGGTTCATTTCATTTACCTTCATTCAGCATGACCCTGACTGATTCTGTGATGCCAAAATTTGGACCAGCTAAACTGATGCTGGACCAGTAGATGTTGTGGTAAGCTGGTCCTGTGGATGGGAGCGGGACTAAACATCCCATGGACAAAAATATCCCATGCCATTTTTGACCAGGTGGACAAAAAGTCCCACATCATTTTTTCAGGGTGGAAAAATGTCCCACATGATTTTGACAGGGTGGAAAAAACATCCCTTGCTATTTTGACTGAGTGGACAAAACGTCCCATATTCAATCAGAAGGTAGAGTTCAATTCCCTAAAAGGGAATAATTATACTTTATAAAAAAAGGAATTGTCCAATATATCTAATAAATAACTAATTGTTGTTTGTTGAAATGATAGTAGAAATGATATAAGCTCAATCATATAGTGTGAAAATATTTTGACTAATTACAATTAACATATTCTGATTAGGAATAGTGACCTATCTAATTAATAACTAGTTGAAATGAAATTAGTACAATCCTACAAATTTTACTGATTACAATTAACATATTCTGATTGGAAATTAAAGGAAGGCACATTGCACATTTTGTCCACCCTGAAAAAATTATATGGGACGTTTTGTCTTCCCTGAAAAAATGACATGAGATGTTTTGTCCACCTGGTCAAAAATGGCATGGGACGGCATATCCTACATTCCCTATCTCTATCTACTGATACTGCATCACCCCCTCGCGGGGATTATGTGCAGGTGTCTGGTGTGCTTCAGACCGGGGGTCAGTGCAGTGAATGGTTAAAAATAGAACAGAATGATAAAAACAGGTGAAGGTGAGATAAAGATGATAGGTTAAAATGTTAAAAGTCTGATGACCAATAGGAATTTGCACCTTAGCAAAACACCCGACGCTTGTGTCCTTCAGCATCACACTGTATCCACATTGATAAGTACTGGTTTCTACCCCGGAAAATAACTGAGGTAATGGCCAACTCATTATTTGAAAATAAAAGATGAATGAAACTAGCGCACCAGTCTGGGACCCTTACACCCAGGAAGATATTCAAAGGATTGAGATGGTCCAGAGACGGGCGGCTCGATGGGTCTTGAGGGACTATTCTCCCTATTCTAAAGTCTCAGACATGCTGGGAAAACTGGGCTGGCGCACTCTAGAGCAACGGCGTGCTGATTCATGACTGGTCCTCTTTTACAAGATAGTCCACAGTCTGGTTGCAATCCCTATCCCTACATATGTCATCCCCCTCAATCAATGCTCCCGGACAACCCATTCATTGGCTTTCAGACAACTCTATGCTCGAACTGATTATTACAAATACTCGTTTTTCCCATTGGCAATAGTGCAGTGGAACAATCTTCCGGCCAGCATTGCAACCCTGACAAGCCTTGACAGCTTCAAACTGGCTGTCAGTCAGGAGTACCACCACAGACCTTAATATAAACACCATTGTTTTTATCCTCACTTTTTCTTGTTTCGACTGTATAATCGGTTCGTAGAAATACCGGAACACACCAAAACACCGGAACACACTGGTAATTACCGGAACACACTCAAAAAAAGCTTTTTATTTGGCTTAATAAATATATCTTGGAGGAATATACTATAATATACATTTTATATGCCTTATAATGACCAAATGTGACACAAAAACATACTTTATAAACCAAATCCCAGTTACGCATCAAATGATTTATGGCAATGTGATCCGGTATATATTTGTCAAGATGCGTTAGGCACATGAAAGTTATAAATAAGAAATACATTAAACGTCAAAAATGTTATTTAAACCTAGAATAACTGTTATGGTGGTAATAAGTTATAGTATTTCATTTTTTATTGTAGGATTTACGTCCCATCGACACTGATTCAGAACACTTTATGTGTCATTTTGGAGATTCTTTCAATTCTGGGTGGTTTTCACAGGAGATGTATTCTCAAGCCCTACCGGCCAATGAAACCGAAGTTTTATATACAAGGACGGCCCGACTCGCACCTCTGCCTACGTCCCCAAGCCCCGATGGACGGGGGCTCAAATTATAGATTTTGTTTGCATTAAACCCCGAAAGGGAATATCATAGGCGGAATATCAATGATCAGAATGAACAATGTCATCACGAGAACCCGCCTATATATTTTTGCCCCCCCCCCTCCCTGAAACCCCACTTTTATATATGAGTACATGTAAAACTGGGTGTTTAAGGGTAAACATTATTTTTCTTATTTCTGCTCAAAAATAAAGATTGTGGGTATCGATAGAGTACGTCGAGGTGTTTCTATGGAGTCCCCGTAATTTACGTTTTGCGCAGAAATAAAAAAAGAAAAAAAAAATTATGCCATCTTATTCTGTGGAAGAAAACCTTTGTGTGTTTTTAGCGCCTTTCTGACATTGGTTGAGTCGATGTACTCAAGAAATGTCATCAGTGATCTAATCAACATAGTTACGATTAACAAACCATATAATCCTCTTAAGCTCCGCCAGTTACCCGTTTGCTACCTGGGGATTAGTGTATAATGCAATAGTAACTGCACGCGCTAATAAACACGCTTCCGATAATCGTGAAGCAAGATAATGATCAGACTGCATGATGTCCGCTCTTTTCATTATATGTCCGTGCCTGTCCAAATCCTGTTTTATTCCTTCGCTTGAGATTTTAGTTGGTCCTAATTTCTTAATTCGCTTGAGATTTTAGGTCTTAAAATGAAAATTGAATTATGTGATGTATAAACTAACCGATAAACCAATAATCAGATCAGACAATAGCAAAAATAAAATTATAACAAGATCTTCGAGAGAAAAAAACATGCCTTTTTAAATTTAGTGAAAAAAGAAGAATGAAAATTTCAGATTAAAAAATGTGACAATTTTCATATTTCTGATACAAACATAGATTGTGAGTATTCGTTAGAACCGCCTCCCTTGAGGAGTTTCTAACGAGTACCCACAATCTATGTTTTTGAGCAGAAAAAAATACACCCGTCAACTCCGTTTTTACTACAAAAAAGTGGGGTTAAAGGGGATTAATAATATATAGGTCTGTTATAATGATAATAATTTCATCGATATTTTGTTGTAATCCGTTTGGTTCTTTGTGTTGGAGTTTAACGGCCTAGTCCATATTATTTTGGTTACCCGTACAGTAAGAAAAAAGCTTCCCTTCTTGAATCAGCGGAAGGGAGAGAATGATAGTAGAAAATATTTCATGGTCAATATCCACGAAAGAATGTTGCCGGTCCCGGCAGGCAAGTCTAATCAAATAGTGCAGAACGGACGACGGCGGCAAAAGGAATAATCCCGTCGATACCACTCAGATTATATTGGAGATATTTCTCGTCACCCATTGAAACCAAATTTGGCAGTCCCATTCGCAACACTGACTGGAAAGGCTTAGTAATTCTAAGACGTTTATCATCATTCGAACGCAAACAGTTTCAGCTCAGCGCGGGAGCACCATGCAGCACGATCGGTCTCCCCAAGCCCAGAGGACGGGGTGCTTTGAATATACATTGTGTTTTTATATACTTATGTTGTTTTTAGAGAGAGAGAGCGAGAGAGAGAGAGTTATATAACATAATTGCAATGAATTGATGAATTTTGAAATAATGCACTGTGGACCGGAAAAATCTAAGCTGTTGACTGGGCCAGAAATTATAATAATAATAAAAACAAAACAATAAAATGACACAGACAGAGTTGCCACTTAGTAAACTTGGTAAAAATCTGATATAAAAAAATGAAATTTTTACGAGCTAAGGTTTTTGACATTTCATGTTTTTCTTCCCAATGGCGACACTATGCTGGAAATTTCAAGCTTTTTTTTGTGGCTAGAAGAATTGTCAAACTGTTTTCTTTTGGTCATCAAATGCGTTATATCAGAGAGAGAGTTAATCTAAACATAAACTGCCCAGTATAACTACTTGTATATATATAGACCCACAGGACCGGAACACATTTGATAAAACACTGAACTAAGATAAATTTATTTATGCTTTTTATACCAGAAATGTTTTCTACAACACCATACACAATAAAACAATGCAAATAAGTCAAAAATAACATTTCTAATGAAAGAAATATAAAAAAAATCAAGTGTGTTCCGGTAATTACCAGTGTGTTCCGGTATTTCTACGAACCCCTGTATAATACACTAACACTATGCACTTTACTCTGTTCTTACTATCCGCTTGATTTTAACTCCTTTCTTTTATCGCATGTTGCGGGGAACCCGGCACGTAATACTCATTTGAGGGTGTATGCCGTATGGAGAGATAGATAGATAGATAGTGGGTGGGGTAGCTTCCAGCCAATGATTCAGCCAAATTTTTATGACATTTTTTTCCGTGTTTTCATCGAGCTGGAAAGTAAAAACCTAATAATCATGATTTGACTACAGCATTTTCTCATATGAATTACCGATACTGTGTAAAATGTCAACTGCTCCTTGTTTGTTTATGGTTTTAATGTCCACGGCTCTTTTCAGCTCTTCGCTCGCCATTTTTGAATGAAGAGTGCAGAGAGAGACCGATTATTTCGAGTTTATCTCCCTTGAATAGACGGATCCAATGAGTGCGTTCAAGATTCTCCCAGCTGGTAACCAGTTCACTACCAATGGTTGCCGTAAGTTACCGAAGGTTACCAAACATACCTTAGGTTGCCAATTAATTCTGAACGGACTTTGGTATTATTGGTCACCAATGAAAACAATAAAATAAATAAATACACCAACAGAACAGGAATTAAACTTTCTAAAAATATGAAACACACGTCTCTTGGACCAATAATTTGTTTAGTTGCTATAAAATGCTCATTTTTGCACCCTCTGACAGGCACGCCGGTCATTTATAATATTTAGACAGAAGCTGGTTATTGGTTACCTCCCTTATGTACCATATACGTTTCTGCAGGAAAATATGAAAATAGGAGAAATGTGCCCCAATACCGCCTTATCGCGCAGTGTACTTATTTGCAGCGATGAAAGTAATTCTTTTTGCTTAAAAGGTACGTTATATGTTCTCTTATTTGCTGGCATTCTCAATGGAATGAGATGCCGCCATCATGACTTGATTCAAAACGAGGCTACCAAAGCTACCTCACTTATAGAGTAGCGGGAGAATTGGTTGCCAATAACATTACTATCGGTATACCAGCAGTCACCGAAGGCTACCAATTGATACCGATGGCTACCAACGGTACCAATATGTACCAATGGTAGAATTCTGAACGCACTGAATGTTTTGACATGTGACCTTGTTAGTGCGCATGCGCAAAACTACCTTTCCCTTTGATAACGATCTTTCATGGTTGGCAAAAAGCCGCTGGTTCCATATAAACACATTGTAAATAGGTTTAATATTACGGGCATATTTTAATTGACTGTTACAGAAAATCGGTCCAATTACACTTTAAATGAGTAGAAAGATATATTCTGGACTTCATTCCTGCATCTTCCGCATTTTTAGTCATTCGTTTTGCGCATTTTTATTACAAATAATTAAGACAATCCCGCCTCGTTACCTGTCTAATTTTAACAGGTAATTATCATCAAAACATCTTCAAATATATTAGAAACCAATAATTACTAGCTAAAATATGTCTATTTTAAAAGTTAAAAGGTCAATTTTGTCGTTTCGACTCCAAACAAAATCCAAGTTTACAGAAAATAACATCGCATTTACAACGGCGACAAACGGCCAAAGACGTTTTTTGCCCACCACCGGTAAATCCCAGCAAATAGTATTATTGAGTGATGACGTAGTGTTTGGATGTGTCTATAAAAAACGGTGCACTAAAACACGAAATGGGCTTCTATTTTTCGGCCAAATGGGCTTTTTGGGCAAAATGGGCAAACTGGATCTTGGAAATGATCAATTAAGGAGATCTATGGAAAATGCTTGGCAAACTAGTTTTGAGAATCGTGCTTGTAGACTCTAGTGTCCTACCATCTCGCAAGAAGCCAGTTAAGAGAAAGATCCATCTTTGGAAGAGGGCCAATAAACAAGCTATGGATGAAGACTTGACACAGTTCAGCCAAAAATACAAAGAGAACAACTCAACCTCTACGCCAGTGGATGTGTTATGGAACAAGAATGCCATCCTAATAACACTCGGAAGAGGGTTGAGGATTATATAGAGATAGATAGATAGAACAAGTTCAAGGACAAGTGCATTGAGACAAGTGACACCCATATCCCTTCAAAGATGACGTCTTCTCGGTTTAACCAGGCTTGGTGTAATCGAGACATCAGACGCCCCTCAAAGAGAAAGAAAAGGGCCTACAGGAAAGCACGTGCTCCAAAAAAGCAGACCGACTGGAACAGATATAAAAAGATCCAGAAGGATACCCAATGTGCATGTCGACGTGCCCACAATGATTTAATCAGTGACATGGTTGGCGAGCCAGGCTCCAATAACAAGAGGCTCTACACCTACATCTAGGGCATGAAATCGGGGGTGTCACCACTAAAGAAAGATGGTCTGAACTACTCAGATCCAGCAGATCAAGGAGAGAGTGCGCATGCGCGACTGGAAAGACGTTTTTTCAAGAAGCGGCCACATCGACGAGTTTGAGAGCTACGTTTCCATGATTTCCAGGATTCAAAAATTCTATTTTCTGCTTTTAAATCATTCTATTATTGTTACTGTTAATCTAGGACTCGAAAATATGTGTCACTAATTACTTTTCAGCTGGAAAACCACCCCCTCGGCCACCTGAAGATTGAGCGCGTGAAAATTCCAAAATGGCGGCGCCCATGAAAACTCAAAAACAAACTAAATTTGTCTTTTTTTGACATTTTGGCTTCTATTTATCATCACTACAAACTTTTTTAGGACTGATAAGAGGCCCGACATTGAGAAAAGTTCAGCCCTGGTCACCTCGAGTTTGAAATCCTCACACATAAATCTTACTAAGAACTTTTGTAGCGGAAGGACTAAATTGAAAACCTGTACAGTCATCTTCTCACATTCTCCGGACAGGATATCAAAAAGTACCTTGCTGACATTAATGTTAATCCTTTCAAATGACATTGAATTAAACCCTGGCCCCAAAAAGGCAACCATCTTCCCTTGTGGATATTGTGAACGTGCAGTAAACTGGTCAGACCAAGGTGTTTGCTGCGATGACTGTGGTATTTGGCATCATAAGTCCTGTGGTGACATCAGCACGAAAGAAATGGAATACCTTGAAAGGTCGAGTGTAGTTTGGCTTTGCTGCAAGTGTGAAAGCGTGAACGTCGATACTTTTACCTTCCACAGCTACGAACTGTACACATCAAACATGTTTTCCCCCTTGTCAGGAAATGAACTGTCTGTCGATTCACTGAATTCTACGACGCCGTTTAGTCCTCTGCATACCAGCAGCCCACGAAATAAACATTCTAAAAGCAAATCGAAATCACAGTCAAGTACAAACCAGCGTCTTAGTAGCAGTACCATGCCGAATGAATCATACAGTAACTTTTTACCCAAACAAACAAACTTAAGACTGCTCACAGTGAATTGTTGCAGTATTCGCGAACATAAAGCAGAATTTACAGCAGCTATGGACTATGTGAAACCCGATTTAATTTGTGGAACTGAGTCATGGCTCAAAGGAATTAAACCAGGAAAACAACCGACAAAAAGTGCAATCAAATCTAGCGAAGTATTTCCTGATGATTTCATCTTTCACCGAAATGATAGAATGTCTCGCGGCGGCGGTGTGTTCACCGGTGTGAAGAAGAACTTGGTGGCTACTGAACAAACTGACTTAGTCACTGAATGTGAAATTGAATGGTCAAAAGGAAAACTGAAAAACAGCAAAGACTTATATCTTTCGTCTTTCTACATGCCACATAGAAACATGAACGACTTACTGAATCTAGACTTATCACTTAAGAAATTGTCAAATTCCAGTAGAAACAGACATATTTTACTAGCCGGAGATTTTAACTGTCCAGACGTAAATTGGGAAAATCTAACAGTCAGACCAAACGCCCCAGATAGAGAGATCCAACAAAAATTGATAGACATAACCACGGAGCATGGACTCACACAGGTGCAAAATCAGCCTACGAGAAATGATAATATTTTGGACTTAGTATTTACTAACAATCCATCCCTGGTGAAATCATCTTACAGTATACCTGGAATTAGCGACCACGCCATGGTAGTTACAGACTGTGATATCAAACCTGTTTACAACAAACAAAACCCGAGGAAAGTTTATCTCTTCTCCAAAGCAAACTGGGAAGAAATTTTTTCGGCCTGTGTAAATTTATCAGATCAAATTATAAACATGGTCAAAATGAAAGACAGTATCGAATACATCTGGAATACATTCAAATCAGACATTCAGTCAGCGATGGACACTTTCATACCTTCAAAGACTTTCAAAAAGAATAACACTGTACCATGGTTCAACAGAAAATTGAAAAGAATGTGTAAACGGAAAGCAAGACTTTACAAACACGCGAAGAAGAGCAAACAGTGGGTAGAATTTAAACAGTATCAGAAACTGTGCAAAAAGGAATTCAAGCAAACTGAAATTGACTATGTGAATAAGACAATACAAGAAGGTTTTGAAAACAATACATGCAAGCCATTTTGGAGATATATTAAGGCTAAACGCCAAGACAATATTGGAGTAGCACCCCTGAAACAGAAAGGAAATCTTTATAGTGAGAGCAAAGAAAAGGCTCAGATCCTAATTGAACAATTTTACTCAGTCTTCACCAAAATGGGTCAAAGAACTTTACCAACTTTGAAAAAGTGCTATAACTCAATCATGCCAAAACTCCACATCACAATTCCGGGAATTGAAAAATTGTTGAAAGAAATAAATACTTCAAAATCGGTTGGTCCAGATAGTATTTCAAATGTAATCCTTAAAAACTGTGCCAAACAATTAGCTCCAGGACTTTCCGCCATATTTCAAATGTCAATCGACAGTGGTGAATTACCTGAAGATTGGGTGAATGCAAATGTTTCACCTGTATTTAAAAAGGGTGACGTACATCTAGCAGAAAACTATCGACCAGTATCTTTGACCTCAGTCTCATGTAAACTTCTAGAACATGTTATTTGTAAACATCTACTGAACCATCTGGAAAATAATGACATTTTGACAAATCTGAACCACGGCTTTAGGTCAGGATACTCGTGCGAAACACAGTTGTTAATTACATTGAACGATCTTTTACAGTTTAATGACGAAGGCCTTCAAACAGATGTCGCCATTTTAGACTTTTCAAAGGCCTTCGACACTGTTCCCCATGATGAACTCTTACGTAAACTTGAAAGCTACGGAATTACAGGATCATTACATACGTGGCTCAGAACTTTTCTTACTCAAAGACATATGCAGGTCGTTATCGAAGGAGAAGCATCAGAGAAAGTAACAGTAGATTCAGGCGTACCTCAGGGTACGGTCCTCGGACCCATCCTATTCCTATGTCATATAAACGACTTACCGAAAGCAGTCACGTCTCAAGTACGCCTCTTCGCGGACGACTGTCTTCTATACAGGCCAATAAAATCACAGTCAGATCACATCTTGCTACAGAATGACCTCGACGAACTGGAAAAGTGGGCAGAGAAATGGGGCATGAGATTCAACGCCAAGAAGTGCTACATTATGAGCATCAACAACCGTTCCACCCATTTCTACAGTCTAAACAATCACATTCTGAAACAAGTGGATGAGAACCCATACCTAGGTCTTACTTTAACCGAAAACCTGAAATGGTCATCACATATAACTAAAATAACTAGCAAAGCGAATTCCACAGTTGGGTTTTTGAGAAGAAACCTTAGAAATTTCCCACAGGATTGTCGTAAAACGGCATATATATCGCTGGTGCGATCAGTACTCGACTATGGATCGATAGTTTGGGACCCTTATCTTATCCGGGACATTGAAAAACTTGAAAGAGTTCAAAGACAGGCAGCGCGTTTTATAACCGGAGATTACACTTCTAGAGAAGAAGGCAGTGTCACTAACATGCTTGAAACACTAAACCTGGAAACACTCCAACGTAGGCGCAGTAGTTGCAGACTCATTTTTCTTTTTAAGGTGGTCGAGGGGCTGGTTCCAGCAATAAATCCAGATGAGGTGCTAACACCACACAAACCTAAAAGAACAGTTAAACCTAAAAAATATAGTGACTACACATACACAAACTTACTTGAAAGACACACAGTAAACCACGATAGAGGATTTATAGTTAAACAGTGCAATAGTGATCAATTAAAACACTCATTCTTTGTAAGAACTGTGTTAGAGTGGAATCACCTTGAAGCAGCAGTCGTGCATGCAGAGACACTTGAGGGCTTTAAAACCCTCCTTCAGCGCGACTAACTCTCTCTCTCCCTGTGCGTTACGCTGAAAAGCCCTGCACAGTATTGAAGCAGAAGCAGCAGATCCTGAACCAGCAGTTTGTTAGCGCTTCACCAAAGGAGACCCTACTTCATTTCCTCAGATGTGCCCGGGATTACAAAAATCTGCACCACCAATAGCCATACAGGAAAAGTGAGTTCGGAAACTTCTTGAAGGACTGAATCCTCACAAAGCAGGCGGACCTGACCAGATTTCACCCCGATTCCTTAAAGAGATGGCGCCTTCTATTGCTCCTGCGCTCACACTTGTATTTCAAGCCTCCTATGACCAAGGTCAAATTCCACATGATTGGAAGAGAGCCAACGCTACCCCATTATACAAGAAGGGAGATAAAAGCAAGGCCGCCAACTACAGACCTGTATCCCTGACCTCGACTTGCTGTAAAATCATGGAGCATATAGTCCACAGACATCTTATGAAGTTCCTAGAAAGCAACAAGATACTGAGTGATCACCAGCACGGCTTTCGGAAGAGAAGATCCTGTGAGACCCAGCTACTTATTACAGTGCATTACCTTCCAGCGGGACTTGATGTCATTCTGCTTGACTTCAGCATCGCGTTTGATAAAGTTCCCCATCAACGCCTTGCTGCTAAGCTCCATCATAATGGAATCAGAGACCAGACCCTATCATGGATCAAGAGCTTCCTTGCAGATAGAAGCCAGCAAGTTGTTCTTGATGGGAAATCATCCTCAGCCGCTCCAGCCACGTCCGGTGTTCCGCATGGCACAGTCCTCGGCCCTTTCCTGTTCCTGGTTTACACCAACGACCTGCCCTCAAGAGTCTCCTCATCAGTACGACTGTTTGCCGACGACTGTCTACTGTACAGAGTGATCAAAGACCATTAAGACGCAGAGTTGTTGCAGACCGACCTTGACCAACTACAACAGTGGGAACGGGATTGGCAGATGCTGTTTAACCCAGACAAATGCAAACATATTCGGATCACCAACAAGCGCAAGATCGTACAGACCTCTTATATCATCCACGGCCAAAAGCTGAAGGAAGCATCACAGTAAAGTACCTTGGCGTCACCATAGACAGTAAGCTTTATTGGAATAGCCATGTGGACTTGGTGACTAAAAGGGCCAACCAGACTACAGCCTTCCTGCGCAGAAATCTCTCCTGCTGCTCAAAAGATGTCAAAGCGAAGTGCTACAAGTCCCTTGTCCGCCCGCAATTGAACTACGACTCTACGACGTGGGATCCATACACCAAGACCAACGCTGCCAAAGTAGAAGCTGTCCAGAGACGAGCTGCCAGGTTCTGTTTCAATGACTACAGCCGAACCAGCAGTGTCACTTCAATGATGCAAGAACTTGGATGGGAAGATCTACATACAAGACGACAGCAGAACAAGGCTATCATGTTGTACAAGATCGTCAATAACCTCGTTGACATCCAAGCAGATCAGTACCTAACAACTGCAGGAGCATCAACTAGAGGCCACCAACAGCGATACTTGGTTCCTTTCTGCTCGGTCAACGCCTACAAAGGGTCCTTCTTTCCAACGGCGATCCGTCTCTGGAATACCCTGTCAGCCAGTACTATATCAGCACCATCTATAGACGACTTCAAGATCCTCGTATGTGCTGGTATTCCAAGGCCGTAACTGGGGACAGCTTGTTTTTAACCTGCTTTTAAACTGTAAATTTGGAGCCTTCCTTCACGGATGTTTTAAAGTTTTCACAGTGCGACTATACCCTTGGGATAATGCACTTAATTTGAAGAAGAAGAAGTTTACATAATTCTGCGCATCTGCCAATTCTGAGACACGTTTGTTGATTTACTTCATAATTTCAACCGCCCAAATACACGCTTATTTACCTTCATAAAGCAGCAAAATAGAAGTAAAACAAAGATCAGGAATCGATACAATTAACTTACTCCACCCATCAAAGACACCAAAGGGAAAGAAACACAAACATGAAGCGACCAGACCATAATGGAAACCTAAACAAAGGAAGGCCATAAGGACAGTTACTTTCCCACAAAATGGCCAAAATGGCCATCCAAAATAAAAAGACACAAGTGATACACACAGTAAGTAACAAACAACAACATAAATAAACCGCCACAGAAAGCCGCCCTGGAACGGTCAATGGAAAGAATTCCACTGGGGGGCTTAAATCGATTTTACATGGCCATAATCCTCGCCCTTACCTCTGTCGCGGTATACACTTATTTTGTTTAGTCCGCATGAAGGCTTCCTAACTCATCAGTGTAACATCTCCGAGAACATACAAATCAAAAAACTACAGAAATGAAACAAGGTTGAGGACTCGACAGCATACAACAACAGAATAGCTTGCAGCAAAAGAAAACCAACAGTTAGACTCCGAGGGGCCCGACCAAAGACGGAGCATCAGGCGCCAACCAACATAAAGAATACTAAAATGAAATAAAATTCCATTTATGCTTTTACGCTGGAACCGTCATATAATCTTAAGCCCGACCCACCGGCGGCAATCAAAGAGGGAAGCAAAGTTACCAACCGTGATTGGGTTAACCACCATGCATGCAGTCTGTTTTATAACATTTATGTTGTACCCAATCTTTATATATCGACGAACGATTTTACGAAATTGTGTACTAAAGTACTAATGTATTTTTCTAAATTTATATACTAAGTCACCATAGAATTCGGGTTCCGATAGGCCATGTTGCAGAAGTGTTTTAAGTCCAACATTGAATTTTGAAACCAAATCAGAATGACGTCTATAAAACTTAGAAAAGGCTTTACGTAGTTTATGATACCGATACCCCTGATTAAGAAGTTTAGCGGATAATAATTTATTACGAGTGTTGAAGTCGGATACATGACTAGACACTCTAGCGAATCGAATTAACTGCGAAATATAAACCCCCTACGATGTCAGATAGCAAAGAGATAAATTGCCTAAATTCAAGGGGAATCAATTACACAAAACCTACTGACAAGGCAAATATTCTGAACAACCAGTTCCAGTCTGTCTTTACAAAGATAGTACCACTCAAATTACGTCACCTTATTGAGCACAGTCTACCCAAACAACTTTCCTTCAGATCTATGCCAGATATATCCATAACAATTAATGGTGTGACAAAGCAGCTGTCGAAACTTAATCCGGGAAAAGCTGCAGGTCCTGATAACCGATCCTGCAGAATTCTGAAAGAACTCCACAATGAGATTGCCCCAATCATCACTGACATCTTTAATACTTCTCTCTCAGAAGGTGTAGTACCCAGAGACTGGAAACTAGAAGTGGAGGCAATGATAAGGAATCGATTCAATTAACCCACAGCTCCCATCAGATACATCAAAGGGAAAGAAACACAAACATGAAACAACAGACCCTAATGGAAACATCAATAGCGGAAAGCCAAAAGGACAGTTACTCTACCACAAAATGGTCAATAGGCTATCCAAAATAAAATAACATAAGCGACACAAACACCCAAAGACAAACCATAACAAAAAATAAACCGCGACAGAAGAACCACCTTGGAACGATCAGCGGAAAAGATTTCCTCCAGGGGGGGGGGGGGCTTCGATTTTACGTGGCCAAAATCCAAGCCCTTACTTCCGTCGCGATTTAGACAAATAATTTGTTCAGTCCGCTTGAAGGCCTCCTAACTTATCAGTGCAACATCTCCGTGAACACAAAAATCAAACGATGAAACAACGGTGAGGACTCGACAACAAGAAACCACCGAAATCCTGGAGCAAAAGAAAACCAACAGTTAGACTCCGATGGGTCCGACCAGAAACAGAGCACCAGGTACCTACCAACATAAGCCTTTACGCTGGAACCGTCATAGTATCTGAGGCCTGACCCACCGGTGTATGTGCAATTAAAAAGGGAAGCAAAGTTGTCAACCGTGATTGGGATAACTACCATGCATGCAGTCTGTCGTATAACATGTATGTTGTACCCAATCTTTTTATATCGTAGAATAATTTTACGAAATTCGGTGCTGAAGTCATTGCGGTTATATATTTTTCTGAATTTATACACTAAGTCACCATAAAATTCGGGTTCCGATAGACCTTGTTGCAGAAGAGATTTAAGTCCAATATTGAATTTTGAAATTAAATCAGAATGACGTCTATAAAATTTTGAAAAGGCTTTGCGTATTTTATGGTACCGATAACCCTGATTAAGAAGTTTGGCAATTAACAATTTATTACGAGTGTTGAAGTCAGTTACATGGCTACACACTCTGGCAAATCGAATTAATTGCGAAATATAAACGCCATAGAATGGCGCACCACGAGGAACATCACCATCCAAAAAAAAAAAAAAAAAAAAGAAAATTTACAATCTCAAAATCAAAATCATCGCGTTTATCATAAATTTTGCACGAAATAAACCCATCTACAATAGATAGATGTAAATCCAAAAACGGGGCCTCGGTATCAGAGGAAAATGCTTTATTTAACTGAAGTTCGGGGAGGGGGGGGTGTAAATTTGACTGAACAAACCATCGAAATAGGTATCCTATGTAACACCAGTCTTTAAAAAGGACCAAAAACAAAACCCGAAAACTACCGCCCCATCTCCTTGACCTGTATATGCTGCAAGGTCATGGAGCATATAATTATTACTTCAAATATTATGCCCCATCTTGACAAAAAACAACATACTGTATCACAACCAACATGGTTTCAGAAGTCGGGTAAGCTGCGAAACATAGCTAATCCAGTTTACATAGGACTTATTTGACACTCTCAACCTAGGGAATCAGGCCGATGTTATCGTCATTGATTTCAGCGAGGCATTTGATAAAGTAGACCACCAAAGGCTCTTCCTGAAACTCCACATACTTGGTATTAACAGTGGGGTGATAACATGGATCCAGTCCTTCCTTTCAGACAGGACACAGCGAGTTGTCCTTGAGGGTGAACAGTCAGATGCATGCCCTGTTTTGTCAGGAGTACCCCAAGGTTCTGAACTTGGTCCATGTCTTTTCCTTATGTACATAAATGACATGCCTGACGGAATCAACAGCAGTATAAGGCTATTGGCAGATGATACCATCGTGTATCTCACCATATCAAATCAGTCTGACTGTCAATCCCAACAGAGATACCTAACCAAACTTGACCAGTGGGAGAGACAGTGGCTTATGGCATTTAATCCTGATAAATGCGAAGTCATCAGAATCACAAAAAAGAAAAAGCCCATCAATTATGATTACAAACTACACGGTATAAGTCTCCAACTCACAAAGAATGCTAAATACTTAGGATTAAACCTGTCAGATGATCTTTCTTGGAGTAGACATATCAACCAGATAACCGTTAAAGGAAACAACGCTTTAAATTTTTTTAAACGAAATATCCAAACTCTTAACACTAGAATCAAAGAAACAGGCTACAAAGCATATGTTCGCCCACTTTTGGAATATTTTTGTTCAGTCTGGGATCCTTGGCAGAAAAAGCACATTTTCCAGCAGGAAAATAGCATCCTAGCTTAGTAATGTTTTACAAAATACAGTCAGGTCAAGTCCGTATTTCTCTCCCAACAAGCATAAAACCATCATTGAGGAACAGGTACTCTCTACCATATTCAAGGATTAATGCACATTTGCACTCCTTCTTTCTCCGCACTGCAAGACTATGGAACGATCTTCCACCAAACCTAGTCAACAGCCCATCCTTGGAAACATTCTGGGCTGGGCTTGCCACATGCTTCCAATAAAAAACTGATATCTACTCAACATCATCATTTTCATCTACATCATCATAATTCATCCTCAATATCTTTCATCATCATCTTCATCATCATTGGTCATTATCATTAAATATTGTGTAAGTTTCACAGTAAACCATCCTGAAATTAATCGAACTTCTGAAATAGTCTAAAATTAAAAAATACACATATTCCCCCCCCCCCCCCCCCCCCCCGCCTTCCTTTTGGCCATATCCACATAATACTCAACTTGAGGTTTCAAAATTAAACGAACCAGATTAAATGTTTTCAGTTTCCTTTCACAGATACCTAACAAATCTTCATATATTATTTTGGATGAGAATTGGACTGTAAATTTGACGAATGAAAACCGTTTTTGTGTTGTTACCTTAGTTAAAATTATTAGCGCCACAGGCCTTATTTAATTTTGAAAAAGCGTTACTGACAGCTATTTATTTCATTGAAACAACTGGACCGTCAGCTTTTAAGCAACACATGATCAAAGAAATATAACAGCAAAACGCCTTTCTTGTCTAAATATTGTATTGTGACTGGATGTTACTGTTCGGGTGCGCGGCAGTAGCAGACAAAATTGATGGCACCTTAATCTATCTATCTTCATTGTCTGAGTCGGTCATATTTTGCCATTACCTCAGTTTGGTGGGCGGGTAGCTAAATTTAGAATGCCTTAAAAATCACACTGGATGTGTCCTTAAAACTATTTACAATCTGATTAACAGAGGTATACTAAAACGCAAACCTCTGAGTCCCAATCTACACTGCACGGGCTTTGAACTCCTCTGCATCTACAGCAGACGAGGGACGACTATTCCACTGAGGAATAGTTCTGGGGAAAAATAATGCTTTAGGCCATCACTGTAGGTCAGGTACCTACGATATTGTGTGTCATTTACTTTTGATGCCCTTGTTTGAGTTCAAGCTGTCCCATGCGGTATGTCTTTTTAAAGACAGGCCAAAATTTTGTAACGGGAGCCGGACGAGCTCTCAAATTATGTAACCGGAATCGGATGAGTTCCCGCTTCTTTGTAACGGGGTATGCCCTCAAATAGTATCAGGGCACTTATTTATGTCCAAATCGGCCAGAATGCAAACTTGATAATTTTAAGAAGGCTAATATCCGGTTTGCTCTAGTCTGCCAGCTCCGTCTTAACAACAAGAAAACCCGTCGTTCGTATGCCCAACGCCGTTTATGACCCACGGGATTCGAACCAACCTGTCAAAACATTCACGAACACTAGTTACACACAGCTACAAGTGCTCGGTGAACCCACCAAAATGACAAGCTGAACTTACGAACAGACAGACGAACGAAGAGACGGACTGTCAATTGGACATCCCCAAAGACGGATGCATGAACAACGGATAGATGGACTAACCAGAGCAAACAAGATAATGCCAAGTTTTTACTTTTAAGCTTGTGTCATTGGAAAAATGACAATTAAGTACTTATATGACGGGTTATTTATTTTATAAGATATAAAATGAACTGATATCAGGGATTTAAATGACCATAGTGCCTTAGTAAAAACCAATGCACAAAATGAGGAAAATAAGTTCTGAATAGCTAGATCCTTTGGAAGCAAAGAATACACCAAATAAACGAAAATAGCAGACTCGGTTTTATTGAGTCTGTTCATGACCAGTACTGAAATGTGCTACACCGGCCACGCCCCCTAGCACCGGCTTAAGCAGAACTCTATTTTCAAAATGATTCTAAATGAACTCAATGATCCCAAAAGACCAGAAAATATAATCTGCACTATGAGGGATGTACGGGGAGACTTTTTACGGCCACCACACGGCACAGCACCAGCTGCAGTGAAGATAGATAAGTTCTGAATAGCTAGATCCTTTGGAAGCAAAGAATACACCAAATAAACAAAAATAGCCACTCATTACCTCTTAAACCTAAGATGTCTTTACGTCACCTTAAACTAGCTAGGAAGTTTGTTTTGGCTCCAGCTGATAAGGCCGCTAACAATGTGGTCGTTGTTTGACGGGTTCGCTATGTTAATACCCTAATTACCCCAGAACTTGGTGGCACTAGGGCCTATGAACTTTAGCCTTTAGCTGTAGAGAGGGCTTTTAATTATTTGGACCTCATTTTGATTTATATCAGTCTTAGAATCGACTGCCTATTCGAAAATCGCAAAATTGCAGTATGCTTCCTCTGGCTTTCGTTGCCGGATCATTACAGGGTCACTGATGAGGCTTTATTAGCCGAAACTACATAGTATGACCCATCTTCTTTCTTATGAATGTTTTCATTGCTCTTAAAGGAACTCATTTTTGATTTTTATTTAGTTGATGACCACATTTGTCATTCAGCCACCAAGTTTGCTGTCTGTGTTACAGAAGGCGAAGACAAGCTTCTTACGTTATATTGGTTACCTAAACTTCATAAAAGACCATACAAAGCACGGTTTATTGCAAATTCAAGCTCTTGTACCACCCCTGAACTCTCCAAATTATTAACTTCATGTTTTACTATAAAAAAATTCTAATGAAGTTTTAAATAAATTGAAATCCAGGCGTTTTCGTGCTTCAAGTCTGTCTACTTATGATTTTTCCACCCTTTACACTACACTTCCTCATAATCTTACAAAAGAACAACTTAATGATGTAATTGAATGGGCATTTCATAGGGAAGACTACCTCAATCTTGCATGTAATTAATAATGTAAGAAATGCTTTTTTCACTTCTGAAGAGCATGAAAATTATACTTTATGGTCATGTCAGAAAGTTTGTGAAGCTCTTACCTTTCTACTTGACATTATTTACATAAGGTTTGGTACTAAGTTATTTATACAAGTTGTGAGTATTCCGATGGGTACTAATTGCGCACCACTTGTGGCTGATCTGTTTTTGTTTTGTTATGAGAGAGTCTTCATGATGTCCCTTTCTGCTGAAAACCAGTCTGAAATCATTGAAGCTTTTAGCTCCACTTCTAGATATTTGGATGATTTATTAAATATTGATACTATCTATTTCGATGGTTTGATCAGTCAAATTTACACCCCCCCCCACCCCGAACTTCAGTTAAATAAAGCAAATTCTTCTGATACCGAAGCCCCGTTTTTTTATTTACATCTATCTTTTGTAGACGGGTTTGTTTCGTGCAAAATTTATGATAAACGCAATGATTTTGATTTTGAGATTGTAATTTTTTTTTTTGGATGGTGATGTTCCTCGTGGTGCGCCATTCTATGGCGTTTATATTTCGCAATTAATTCGATTTGCCAGAGTGTGTAGTCATGTAACTCACTTCTACACTCGCAATAAATTGTTAATCTGCGTCTACACTGTTTGCTTAGACAACGACGAAATTGAACCGCATCCATTTCTTGCTGGCGATGAATTAGGTGTATGGACTTTGAGTGTTTTACTGACCATTATGATTAGACGGGGCAAAACTTGGCGTCTGATCTGGGCCGCAAAATGTGGCATCTGATCTGGTTCTACACTGTTTGCTTAAACAACGACGAAATTGAACCGCATCCATTTCTTGCTTGCGATGAATAAGGTGTACGGACTTTAAGCGCTTTTACGGGCCATTAATTTTCTAACGAGATTAAACATGCGTTAAGTTAATTACTTTCGTTCGTGTCTTTCGTTTTCACAAGTCTGTACATTAAGGAAAACGAACCAATACCCCCAACATCCTGGACACCATCCGGGTTGTGGGTACTCATTAGAACTGCCTTGAAGGCATTTATTCTTGATTATTGGGAACTATCATCTCATTACATAATATTGTGTAGCCTTCATTGCTGACTGAAGAGAAGTCCTCTGTCTTCAACAGGCAGGGGCCTCCTTGGGGAAAATCAATCGTTCACTAACTCTTATTTGTTTGATTTGAGGTTTAACGTCCCCGTCAACACTGTATGGGTCATTTTGGAGACGTTGCTTCCAATTTTGTTGACTTTTACCCGACACTGAGATGAAATGACATCTCAAGCCCTGTCGCCCAATGAAACCAACGAGTATTTGGTCATAAATGAGGTGATGATTTTCTCTTGTCTCTTACGTATCCATCACATTATCAAGTCCATATGATTAACACCAATCTAAAACCCACTTTACATAGAGAAAACAGGTGTTTATCTGTATACTTAATTTTTCGCACGTTCTCTCGACGACACAGATTGTGGGTACTTGTCAGTGCCGCCTAACGGGGATGGTTCTCATGAGCACCCATAACTTATGTCCAGAGTATAAATATGACAAAACATTACAAAATTTTCAGCAGAAAAATAACTGTTTTGGAGAAATGAAAGGGTGTGCTATCTCACATTGGAGTACCACCTTTGTATTGTTTAATTATAATTAAAAAGAATAAGGATATTGATTGATTGTTTTGGCTTTGATGACACTCCAACCCTTGTGGGTCATTTGTATCATCTCCCAGAGAAAGGGAGTGAGGAGATGAGATAGTAGAGGAGATGAACTGCAATTCAGTATCAGCTAAAATAAATAAAGAGTGGAAGAAGAAATAGACAGGCTTAGCAGGTCAATGATAGTAATGGTAATTGTTATTTTTATTATAATCATTATTATTATTTCCTCCCATCGGAGGGGAGGGGGACATATTGTTTTTGGTGCAGATCCAGTGCGCTTCGGCGTCGGCGTAGCCTGTTTGAAGCATTATATCTCCTGAACCTATGGGTGGATTTTGACCAAACTTGCATAGACACATCACTAGGATAAGGGGAAACAGTCATAAGGTCATGATGACCCTGACCTCATTTTCAAGGTCACAGCGACCCAAAGACAGTCATTTTGGGGCCAAAAAGTGCATGTCTGTACACTATCTCATTAACGAATTGATTAATTTTAATCAAACTTGGTAAACTATACCATTACAACAAACCACAAATTTGTTTAGATTTTGGTGACCTTGACCTCATTTCCAAGGTCACATCGACCCAAAAACATTCATTTTTGGTCCAAAAATGGCTTGTCTGCACACTATCTCATTAACGAATTGATTAATACATGTATTAATCAAACTTGGTACAATATATCATTACAGCAAACCGCAGATTTGATTAGATTTTGGTGACCATGACCTCATTTTCAAGGTCACAGCGACCCAAAGACAGTCATTTTGGGGCCAAAAAGTGCTTGTCTGCACTCTATCTCATTAACGAATTGATATATTTTAATCAAACTTGGTACAATATATCATTACAACGAACCACAGATTTGGTTAAATTTTGGTGACCTTGACCTTTTTACAAAGTCACAGCGCACAAAAGACAATCAATTTTGGGCAAAAAATGCCTTGTCTGCTCTCTACCTCATTAACGAATTGATTAATTATAGTCAAACTTGTTTACTCTGGCTTTCTTTGCCGGATCATTACAGGGTCACTGATGAGGCTTTATTAGCCGAAACTACGTAGTATGACCCATCTTCTTTCTTATGAATGTTTTCATTGCTCTTAAAGGAACTCATTTTTGATTTTTATTTGCCTTCACTGCAGCTGGTGTTGTGCCGTGTGGCGGCCGTAAAACGTCTCCCCGTACATCAAGCATAGTGCAGTTTATATTTTACTTTTGGTCCTTTGAGATCAGCGTGAATATTCTGAGAAATCGGAAATATATTATTGGTTTAGACACATATTCTAGACAGGTTTTTAATTATTTGGACCCCATTTTGATTTATATCAGTCTTTGAATCGACTGCCTATTCGAAATTCGCAAAATTGCAGTATGTTTCCTCTGGCTTTCTTTGCCGGATCATTACAGGGTCACTGATGAGGCTTTATTAGCCGAAACTACGTAGTATGACCCATCTTCTTTCTTATGAATGTTTTCATTGCTCTTAAAGGAACTCATTTTTGATTTTTATTGGTACAATATATCAATACAATATACAACAGATCTAGACCTGATTAGATTTTGGTGACCATGACCTTTTTCAAGGCCACAGGCCCCCGAAAACAGTCAATTATGGGCCAAAAATGGCTTGTTTGCACTCAGGCCAAGGTCTCCCGAAAGCTGTTCTTTTGGGGCCAAAAATGGTTTATCTGTAACCAATATCATTTAAGGATTTAAGAATGTTGGTCTAAGTCGGTACAATATTTTATTACAGTCTTTCGGTGCGGATCCAGTTTGCTTAGGCGTTGGTCTTAGTGCAGACAAGCCATTTTTGGCCCATAATTGACTTAGTATATAAATTCAGAAAAATATATAACCGCAATGACTTCAGCACCCAATTTCGTAAAATCGACCTTCGGTATAAAAAGATTGGGTACAACATGGATGTTATACAACAGACTGCATGCATGGTAGTTAACCCAATCACGGTTGGCAACTTTGCTTCCATCTTTAATTGCACGCCGGTAGGTCAGGCCTCAGATTCTATGACGGCTCCAACGTAAAGGCTTATTGAGAATTAGAGAGATCTAATTCAAGGTAATAATGGTTGGTGCCTGATGCTCTCTCTCTGGTCGGGCCAATCGGATGCTAACTGTTGGTTTTCTTTTGCTCCAGCATTTCAGTGGTTTCTTGCTGTCGAGTCCTCGGCGTTGTCTCACCTCTGTAGTTCTTTGATGTTTTTGTGTTCACGGAGATGTTGCACTGATGAGTTAGGAGGTCTTCATGCGGACTGAACAAATTATTTGTCTAAATCGCGACGGAAGTAAGGGCGAGGATTGTGGCCACGTAAAATCGATTTAAGCCCCCCCCCCCCCCACACACACACACACACACAGTGGAAATCTTTCCACTGACCGTTCCAAGGCGGTTCTTCTGTGGCGGTTTATTTATGTCGCTGTTTGTTACTTACTGTGTGTATCACTTGTTTGTTTTTATTTTGGATGGCCATAGGGCCATTTTGTGGGAAAGTAACTGTCCTTATGGCCTTCCTTTGTTTAGGTTTCCATTATGGTCTGGTCGCTTAATGTTTGTGTTTCTTTCCCTTTGGTGTCTTTGATGGGTGGAGTAAGTTAATTGTATCGATTCCTAATCTTTGTTTTACTTCTACTTTCCAAATGTGTCTGGTGATCTGAGCTTTTTAATGACTGTTTGTTTTTAAGGTCACAGGCTCCCGAGAAAACTGTCAGTTATTGGCCAAAAATGGCTTGTTTGCAGCTTACGTTTTGGTGACTTTAACCTAGTTGTTAAAGTCAAATGGGTGTTTTAAGATATATTTATGGTGGGGGGACATTGTTTTCCTCTGAAAACATTTCTAGTTATTAATTACACTGGGCCTCTAATTAATTTTTATAAAAGCATCAGTTGTTTAAGTATTATCTTAAAATAATATTATACATACCATGCTTATACCATGCTTAAAAAGAAAATGTAATAAACATGTAAATTTTATTTTATTTTTTCTTATTAATTATATTACTGTTTCAAAATATAAATATTTTAGTGGTATAAATTTCTAATCTACTTTTTCATGTACACAATCAATTTGCTCCTGTAGTGCGCATGTCTCAGTCAGGGGATTAAACAAAAGCTACTAATCAACTATTAAGGACCCTTCTTTGATCTGCTGAGGACAGTATATCACAGGTGGGGGGGGGAGGCAATAAAACCATTATGGACACACGGTGTGTCCTACTGTTGCAAGAATAAATGCCTTAAACGAGGTGTATAAAACGATTTTTTTAAATATTCTTTTAGAAATGAGCTTAAAATTTTAACAGATACAATTGTTATCAATTATTGATCTCCACCAACCGAGATATTATGAAAATGCACAACTACAGGTACCCCAACATCCAGAACACAATCCGATAATTTCCCGGACAAACTAGCTTCAAAAATGGACCCCTTAAATGCTAAAAATGAAAAATATTTTTTAATAATCTTTTTTAAATGGAGCTTAAAATTTTATTGATACTTATTTTATTAACTTCTGATCTCCCGAATGGAGATATTATGGATAACGCACCACTACCCCCAACATCCAGGACACAATCCGAGAATTTCCCGGGAAAATTGACTTTAAAATGGACCCCTAAAATGTGAAAAAAGAAAATTATTTTTTTTAATCTTTTAGAATGGAGCTAAAAATTTATCTATCTATCTATCTCTATATAATCCTCAACCCTCTTCCGAGTGTTATTAGGATGGCTGCGCATGGTGTGTTAGTAAGAGAAGTAAAAGTGTGATAGTGCAGAGTTAAAAGAATAAAAGAAAGGTGAGCATAGATGAAAGATTTTGGGTGTTAGTAAGGAGAGTTTAAAAGCAGGATAAAAACAGTATTACCTTAAGGGAGCCTGTGGTTTATCGAACTGACCCTTAACTTGAAAGAGTCAAGATCAGAAACCAGGACGAGATCAGCTGGTAGCCTGTTCCAAAGAACAACCGACATAGGGAAAAATGAATAATAATAATACGAGACAGAGGTGTGTATCTGCCTGTAAGCCAGAGAGTGGTGACGCGTGTTTGTCGTTAGGCGTTCGAACTGTGACGGAACTGGTATAGCGACCAAGCCGTAAACGATTTTATAAAACATTGTAAGGCGCGTATCATAGCGTCTGAGCTCAAGTGACCGCCATCCAAGCTCACCCATCATGTCTGTAACACTGCTATAGGGGGAGAAATCATTTGTGACCCAACGGGCTGCCCTACGCTGCAACATTTCAATCTTGTTAATATTTTCTTTTGTATAGGGGCTCCAAACGGTCGAGGCATATTCTACCTGTGGCCTAACCAAGGTGTTATATGCCAACGTTTTTATTTCCTGACTTTTTGTTTTAACATTTCTTTTGACGAAGCCGAGGGTCCTGTTTGCACTGGCTGTAATATGTGATATGTGTGAATTCCAGCTAAGGTCTTTGCTGATGGTCACCCCAAGGTACTTGGCTGAGTCCACACTTTCCAGTTCCTGACCATGCATGAAGTATTGGGTCTTAATTGGCGTTTTAGATCTAGAGACATGGAGTACCTGACACTTGCTGGGATTAAACTCCATGTCCCAGGTTCGCTCCCAATGCTGAAGTTGTGAAATTTTATTTGTTACTAATTTTATTAATTTCTGACCACCCGAAGTGGAGATAATAGGGATAACGCACCACTACACCCCATTTTCCGGACATTTTCCGGATAATTCCCGGACATTAGTGTGCACCCATTTTTCGCATTTTAGTTAAACCAAATTTTCAACATGGAGTACTTCACCCTACCACGTACGGATCTAAAAGTTTCTCGTATCTGTTTGGGATGCTGGCAAATGAATGCAGGTGTTGCAAATCCGTCATGGGAAGCTCAGTCATATGAGGTATTAAAGAAATCTAAGCATGTCATGCAACTGTAGTAATTAATTAGTTTCTAATTGGTACGCTTCACAAGTAAGAGCTTTTAAAAAGTCTTTCGTATTTATACTTGTAACTTGATCACTCTTTTTCTCGGTCTACTTAAACACTGCAAAGACAGCAAAAGACGCGCAAAGACACACAAAGACGCGCAAAGACACACAAAGACGCGCAAAAGACGGACAAAGACAGGCATAGACACACAAAGACAATTGGGCAAAGACACATAAAAATATGCTGAAAGACCCCATCCCATACCCACAAACCCCCATAATGCATAGTCACATTGATGCTTATGGTTAAGTCAGGGGCTGACAAATCCATTGCCCGGCCGCCCGGGACAAGTCCGAGATTGCGCCGGGCAGGTGCACTTTGACCTTTCGACGCCCGGTCGGGCAAGTGCAAAAAATCGTCTACAACTGTCAGTCTTTTGAGTATTTAAATACGGTGAAACTAGACCAGTAAGTAAATCACATAAATTGTCGGCAATTCAGAGACAAAACCATCTATGTTTTTATAACGGTTCAATTATGACACTATTGTTAATCCCTGTCATATAATTACCAATTAAACATGATTGCCCGGCGGTGCGTGTCTTTCATTTCTGGTGTAGTGTGTACAACCAGCGCTATCGTTAAGCATGACAAGGTGTGAAAATAAGATTAAGCTATGTCTCTAATTTGCGTTTATCCCTGCCATAATCAATGTGAAAATGATTTAATAGCTCCTAAGACGATTTGCTACATCTTACGGTAGTAAAAACGGACTATTCTACTATCTCGTGAATGGTTATGTTTTGGCGCCAAATAGCAGACGCTGGCAGGAAAAGTCGAACGTTTTAATGTTGGTAACTTACAGACCACTTTCACCTTTATTGCACCGCGACTGAGGCGAGAGGAGTACACCGGAATTAGTGTACAACTCCATGCGAAAGCCTTTCAGAAAGTGGGAAAACTAATCCTGGACACAATCTAGGGGTAGCCCCTATGTGCTTATAGCGCCCGGTTACCTTAAAAACAAGTTCAGTCAGTCAGTTGGTAACCGCAGATTAGTCGCGCCTCTATCCACAGCCGTTTAGCTATCGAGAACATATTTTTTTTACCGATTCCGAACAATTTTTTTTATGAAAGAGATACGCCCCATTAAAATAAAACAGTGAAAACATGTGTGGGATTGCTGAAGTCGGATGACGTCATTTACCGATCGCGTGCAGAAAAATGGGAGTTGAGGTTTGTGAAGGACGATTTGGATGGCGGAAATGACGCATTGAACTTGCTTGTAGGGCGGGTGTGAAAGTTTGGGTTCGTTTTGGATGGAGGGGGTCCTCGTCGTGTGGTTGGATCATTTAATTGTAAGCTTAATAAACTGCATTCTTTTAATCTTTTATCTCGCTGCCCTGACACTTCTGATCTTTTGAGTAGATCTATATCGACTGCAGCTCGTGTTTATCATGCGTGTCAAGCTAAATGAGTTTATATAACTGTATCTTAAATTGCTAATTGGTTAAGGTATTATGTCAGCAATTAACATGAAAAAGTACCGTTATTGACAGTGACACTACAGTATTTTCTACCGTATTACCGCACAGAGGGAAATAGATAGAAGTGAAAAGCAATGGTCAGGAATCGATACAATTAACCCTGAGCTCCCACCAGAGACACCAAAGGGTAAGAAACACAAATATGAAATAACTAGACCCAAATGGAAAGTGGTTGTGCTTGATACCTTGGATTATATTAATAAATGTTGGTCGTCATCATCCTCACGATTACATCCCCCCCCCCCCCCCCCCCCCGCATCCAACCCCGCTTTGAGTTCCAAAATCCTGGGCAAGTAGAAGTTTGAGCTGGGCAAGTGCAAAAATATTTTACTTGCCCAGTGGGCAAGTGGCAAATTTTTGGATTTGTCAGGCCCTGGTTAAGTTATTTCATCCGGAAAATGTATGATGAGTCTGCTCATTAGAATCGTGCATTTTAGTCTTCAGATATATGCATGTCTTTGGTGACTGTGCATAACATTTATTTGTTGAGGGATGGGGGAGAGAGAGGACGGGGCTCTTTGGGAATATTTGCATATTTTTATGTGTCTTTGGTGTGTTTTTGGGTACCGTGTTTTTGCCCATCTTTTGTGCTTCTTTGCGTGCATTTCAAACTTTAAAAAAAAAAAAATGATTTTTTCTATTTATTTAATATCTATTTCATATGCAGAAGTTCTACAGTACAGTTGGTCGCGGGACGTTTCGGTCCTGAGTCGTTTCGGTCCCTGGGTCGTTTTGGTCCTGAGTCGTTTCGGCCGGGTCGTTTCGGCCTGGGTCGTTTCGGCCCAATTTCGGGGGTGGGTCGTTTCGGCAAAATTGGTGGGTCGTTTCGGCCTGATTTTTCTATCACTTTATTAACATGATTGTATATATTTTTGCTTGTCGAAGATCAGCCTTTGCTTTTGCTATCTTCGCTCGTTTTAAGCCATTAACAGGTCAGAAAACACAGTGCTTTTTCGAACTGCGTAGACTCGGAGATCAGCCTATGCTTTTGCTATCTTCGCTCGTTCAGTTTTTAATAGCTCAGAAAACAGAGGGCTTTTCAAACAGTGTAGACTCTGATCACAATGAACAGATTTACAGGTTAATAAGTCTCTATCTATCTATCTTCATATACTAAGTCGGTCAAACTTGGCCATTACCTCAGTTGGGTGGTGCGCTAAATTTAGAATTTAGAAAAAAAACAAAAAAAAAACAAACACACCCACTGGATGAGTTCTTAAAACTATTTACAATCTGCTTTCAGAGGTGTACGAAAACGCACACCTTTGGATCCCAATCTACACCATGCGGGCTTTGAACTCCTCTGCAGTCTCTGAAGGTATCACAGCGACAGATGCAGGCTGATCATAAAAAATAATAACATCGTTCAGTTTTTAATAGCTCAGAAAACAGGGGGCTTTTTCAAACTGTGTAGACTCTGATCACAATGAATAGATTTATACAGGCTGGTCATAAAAATAATTACATCGTTCAGTTTTTAATAGCTCAGAAAACAGATGGCTTTTTCAAACTGTGCAGACTATGATCACAATGAACATCGGTATTGGTTATTAAGTCTTTGAAGGTGTCATAACAACTAATGCAGGTTGATCATATAAAATAATTAAGCTACATTTAGCAAATATTTCGCATGCTGTTCTCAAAATGTGCGTGTCATTGATACTAGTACAGTAGAATTCCTCTTAAAGACCACTCCTATTTTAGGACCACTCCGCTATTAACACCGGTTTTCGCCAGACCCAAATTATTTCTTATATAATTAATTAAGACCACCCCGCTATTCAGTATTAAGTCCGCTTTCAAAAGACCGAATCTACCGTTACTGTTCTTGATTGAGACCACTTTTTGGCCAAGTCAAAATAATTTGTATCTCAATATAATTTTTTGCTGGATTCCTCATCATTACAACAGTTCTTGGTAATGTTCACATAATTCTCTAAAGGTGTGAAAAACAGCAGTTTACCTGTACTAATCAGTGTGTTGTTTTTGACAAGATTTTTTATGCTATGTGAATGTATAGTTTTAATAATTTTGGTAATGTGCAGCTCTGTTTTCTTCAGAAAGAAGATTATTGTGGAACAATTGTTATCATTAATGTGATTTTTGTTGGTGTAATATTGCCTATAATTACATATAATGAGGAAAAGAACAGTAAAGTTTAAGACAGCAAGATTTACTAAAAAGCAATAAAATCGGCACAGTGCACATAAAAAAAAAATTATTAAAATCAGTCTTGCCAGCAATATTTTTTCACCAATTCCATTATAAGGGACCACCCCGCTAATAAGACCACTTTTTAGAAGTCTAGAAAGTGATCTTAATAGCGGAATTTTACTGTAAATACTGATCATTCTCAGACAATAATCAAGTCCTAGTCACACCTCCTCGTTGGTGCTAACTGGAAACATGGCTATGGATAGAACTTTAAAAACACTTTATTTGGGCTATCATAATCAGCGATAACGTGACAGGTAGTTGAAATAATATTCCAAATTTAAATAATAATTACTATTCAAAATGTGTTTATACAGAAAAAAAATGCTATCTAATAAAATCGCACCGAAACGACCCAGGCCGAATCGACCCAGGGCCGAAACGACCCACCGAAATAGGCCGAAACGACCCAGGTCCAAATTTGGGCCGAAACGACCCAGGCCGAAACGACCCAGCCGAAACGACTCAGGACCGAAACGTCCCGGATTCGTACAGTTTGGCCTTGAAAAATTTCAGCATTGGGAGCCTGGGACATGGAGTTTAATCCCAGCAAGTGTCAGGTACTCCATGTCTCTAGATCTAAAACGCCAATTAAG
Organism: Lucinisca nassula; assembly: GCA_963580285.1. Lineage (NCBI taxonomy): Eukaryota > Metazoa > Mollusca > Bivalvia > Lucinida > Lucinidae > Lucinisca > Lucinisca nassula. Next base: position 47,094,362 of record OY757025.1, on the reverse strand, counting down.
ACCCAATACTTCATGCATGGTCAGGAACTGGAAAGTTTGGACTCAGCCAAGTGCCTTGGGGTGACCATCGGCAAAGACCTTAGCTGGAATTCACACATATCAAATATTACAGCCAGTGCAAACAGGACCCTCGGCTTTGTCAAAAGAAATGTTAAAACAAAAAGTCAGGAAATAAAAACGTTGGCATATAACACCTTGGTTAGGCCACAGGTAGAATATGCCTCGGCCTTTTGGAGCCCCTATACAAAAGAAAATATCAACAAGATTGAAATGTTGCAGCGTAGGGCAGCCCGTTGGGTTACAAATGATTTCTCCCCCCTACAGCAGTGTTACCGACATGATGGGTGAGCTTGGATGGCGGTCACTTGAGCTCAGACGCTTTGATACGCGCCTTACAATGTTTTATAAAATCGTTTGTCGTTAGGTGTTCGTCACAGTTCGAACACCTAACGACAAACACGCGTCACCACTCTCTGGCTTACAGGCAGATACACACCTCTGTCTCGTATTATTATTATTCATTTTTCCCTATGTCGGTTGTTCTTTGGAACAGGCTACCAGCTGATCTCGTCCTGGTTTCTGATCTTGACTCTTTCAAGTTATGGGTCAGTTCGATAAACCACAGGCTCCCTTAAGGTAATACTGTTTTTATCCTGCTTTTAAACTCTCCTTACTAACACACAAAATCTTTCATCTATGCTCACCTTTCTTTTATTAGGGCCCCGCACTGAAAGTGTGGGTGCCCTATAGTAATCACTCTGTCCGTCCGTCTGTCTGTCCGTCTGTCCGTCCACAAATTTTTTTATCCTCCATAACTTTCTTATTCCACTGAAAGTGTGGGTGCCCTATAGTAATCACTCTGTCCGTCCGTCTGTCTGTCTGTCCGTCCACAAATTTTTTTATCCTCCATAACTTTCTTATTCCTGGATGGATTTAAATATTACTTGGCAGAAATGTTAACCATAATGTGATGGAGTGTTGCGCGCAAGACTCAGGTCCGTACCTCAAAGGTCAAGGTCATACTTAGAGGTTAAAGGTCAAAAAAGGGTCTTTCCTGTGTCCAATTAATAACTTTGTTATTATTCCTGGATGGATTTAAATATTACTTTGCAGAAATATTAACCATAATGTGGAGAAGTGTCACACGCAAGACCCACAGCCGTACCTCAAAGGTCAAGGTCATACTTAGAGATAAAAGGTCAAAAAAGCGTCTTTTTTATTGTGTCCAATCTATAACTTTCTTATACCTGGATGGATTTAAATATTACTTAGCAGAAATATTAACCATAATGTGACAGTGTGCCGTATAGTAATGCCCTGTCTGTCCGTCCGTCTGTCCATCTGCCTGTCTATCCATCAACATTTTTCATGTTTACAAACTGAAGCTGAAGTTATTGACAGTTGCCATATAGTAATACCCTTTTGTTTTTAATTCATAACTTACAAACAGTCAAATGCATCAACTTCAAACTTAAGATATATGGTCACAATATCATTTCACAATTACATGGCAACCGACGTAACTCTAGCTAAAATACTCTAAGAGTAATAGCCCTTTGAAAAAAAATCCAACTCCTCTGATGGCACTGCCGGGGCCCTAGTCAGTTTCACTGACAGTTCTAGTTCTTTTAACTCTGCACTATCACACTTTTACTTCTCTTACTAACACACCATGCGCAGCCATCCTAATAACACTCGGAAGAGGGTTGAGGATTATATAGAGATAGATAGATAGATAGATAGCCTATATATTTATTTATTTATTTGCTTTTATGCATATCTTTGCGTTCTATTTGGTGTCTTTGCGTGTCTTGACTTATTTTTTGTGTCTTTGCTTATCCCTTTATATATCAGCCCCATACGAGGGTAGGCTGAAAAGTTCTGAGCCTGACCAAGAAGCAGGCATCGAAGAGCCATGAAATTTTGTATTCATTAAATCCAAACCTTTATTACTTGATTTGGCACAAATATGAGTTCAAGTTTACCTGCAATAACGTAGAAATTCTAGACTTTGAAAATTTATACTAGCGCGTTTTTGAGAAAATGGACAAAATCTTGCATCGTGGTGTCATAAAGTACCTCCATAAAAAGGGGTTAGCTCCTAAGGACATTCATGCTGATATGATTGCTACATTAGGGGATGATGCTCCTTCGTATGCAACCGTGAAAAGGTGGGCAGCAAATTTTAAGATGGGCAAGGACAGCCTTGAAGATGATGACCAGTGTGGACGACCCACAACGGCAACAACTGAGGAAACCATCAGCCAAGTGCACAGGGCCATGATGGATGACAGGCGTTTAACTGTGAATCAGTTAGCTAACACTGTTGGCATCTCCCGTGAACGAGTAGAGAACATTCTACACAGTGAATTAGGAATGTCGAAGGTTTCCGCCAGATGGGTGCCACAGCTTTTGACGCCTGACCAAAAGTTGACCAGACTGAACCTGTCACAAGCCAACTTGGCTATTTTTGAAGCAGACCAAGATGGTTTTCTTGACCATTTTGTCACTCAGGATGAGTGTTGGGTTCATCACTTTTGAGCCAGAGACCAAAAGACAATCCATGCAATGGAAGCACCCTGGCTCACCCCCTCCAAAGAAGGCAAAGGTCGTCTCCTCTACAGGGAAGGTGATGGCATCAGTGTTCTGGGATGCCAGGGGCATAATATTCATAGTTTACCTTCAAAAGGGCAGAACAATTAATGGGGAGTATTATGCAGATCTGATTATTAAAAACAATTGTGAAAAGCAATTAAGGCTAAACGACCCGGAAAATTGACAAAAGGGGTCTTGTTCCATCGGGACAATGCGCCTGCTCATAAATCGGTTGTCGCAATGGCTGCTGTGCATGACTGTGGCTTCACACTTGTCGATCACCCTCCGTATTCAACTGGTCTAGCTCCATCAGATTATTTCTTGTTTCCAAACATGAAAAAGCACTTGGCTGGGCAGCATTATCGGTCAGACGAGGAGGTGATAGCTGCTGTGGAGGAGTTTTTCAGGGACCAAGATGAGACCTTCTATACCACTGGGATCCAAGGATTCCAGCATCGCTGGAGGAAGTCTGTGGACAGGAAGGGAGACTATGTTGAAAAATAAGGCACTTTCAGCATGGACAAACCATTGGATCTTGGTCAGACTCAGAACTTTTCAGTCTACCCTCGTAGTCTTTGCGCACTTTTGTCTTTTATGATGGTGACTTTGCATTATGGGGGTTTGTAGGTCTGGGATGGGGTCTTTCAGCATATTTTTATGTGTCTTTGCCCAATTCAAATGTCTTTGTGAGTCTTTGCCCATCTTTGCATACTTTGCCTGTCTTTGTGGTGTTAGGTAGACCCCTTTTTCTGGTGCTCACTGTAACTCAGTAAACCATTGCTTTGGTAGCTCAGTCTGATGCATGTCTGACTAGTGATCACTGATCAGGAGGATGCGGGTTCAATACCTGCCTGGGTAGGCAACATCGTGGAGATTGATCATGAAATCTTTTCTATGGTCATTCTTTCCCTTCTTCTGATTCAAGAAGGGCAGTTGTCAGTTTCTGGCGAAAGTTTGTGCACTGTACTTGTTAACCAATTACTAATAAGCCAGGAAATGTGTGGATAGGAAAACTGACCTGCTTAATATGACCTAAATAGTGTTGACTGGGCTGTTAAACTCCAATATTGTACAAACAAACAAACAAACCATTGCAGAATTCTAGGTTTTCCAAGGTTAGCAATGTGGACCAAATTCAAATTCCTTGCACAAGGACACAACCCTTGGTGCTCTAAAGGATTGGAGTCTTTACCATAGATTGCATGTCTGATGCTTTGCCACTGCACCTCATCAATCAACAATCCTGCCAATGAACTTGCCACAGACTCAGACACCTTCCCAATCTAGCTGTTCTCCCTGATGACAACTCTTATTCTAATGTCTGCTACAAACATAGATTGTGGATGCTGTTATATTTTTTAGGAAGAACATGAACATTGTGTACCCTTGTGACTTTCACCCTAAAATGTGTGATTTGCAAGGTTGTTCTGTAATACACAGGCTTGTTGACCCATTTAGTACCAGAAACCACGGCCCCCGCCCAACAAGGCTTGAAGAAAGGATGGGCTGCATGATGCTTCCACGCAGAGCTGAAACCAACCGCACACGAGTACTGGTGAACCACTTAGAGGATCTACGCCTGCACAGGCAAAGCGGTGCGAGTCAGAGCGTCCATGCCTATAAACCCTAATGGTTTCATTTGGCGACAGGGCTTGAGAAGTCATTTCATCTCAATGTTGGGTAAAAGTCCCACAAAATTGGAAGCAACATCTCCAAAATGACCTATTCAGTGTTGGCGGGAACATTAAACCTCAAATCAAACAAAAAAAGTACCAGAAACCCCAAAACAGGTACCCTGGCAAACAGTGCATTCTGCGGCGTCTGATCACTGATCAGGGCCTCCACTGTTTGCTTATGTAAGTTCAGTTATTTTCCAAATAAATTTTGATGGAAACACAACCTGACACCCCTAAATATTGAAATGGACTCCTGCTATATATAAGGAGGAAGATTCCATTTAGTACAAAAAGGGTTAATGTAATGACTTGCTGATCAATATCTTCCTTCTCACAGAACTTTCAGAATCAGAATTGTATGATGACATGTCAAATATTCATTCATCTTTGTACTATTTCATGTTTTTGCTGGCAGGTTTTGTTAGCCTGTGACATTGTAGGTGAAATGAACAACATTGTGAACCCTGTTTATAGAGAAAAATGGGGTTTGAAGGATATACAAGATTTGTTGTATTTGCACAAAAGCATAGAATGTTGGTCCTTATTAGAACTGCCTCACTTTAGAACTGCCTCAGTAAGGCAGTTCTAACCAGCCCCCACAATCTATTTTCGGATTAAAAAAGGAATATATATAAAAACATCAGAAAATGACATCATTAGAGTTATACGAAAGCAAGCATTATGTCACATGGGTATCATATTAGTTAAGAATTGCGGTAGTCTGAATTAATGATTATACCCGCTTTTTCGAACAGTTGAGTGGACGTCAGTCTGTTTGTCCGTCCGTCCGTCACGTTTCTTGTAAATGGATCTCCTCTGCAACCACTGAAGTGTCACTTTTGAAACTTTGCATGTGGATAGTACATGGTATGTAGATGGCAGTGGGCTAATTTTTCGTGACCTTGACCCCAACATGGCCCAAAGGTCAAAAAGTATGACTTTGCCATATCTTAAGTTACACTTTTGAAACTTTGCATGTGGATAGTACATGGTATGTAGATGGCAGTGGGCTACTTTTTTGTGACCTTGACCCCAACATGGCCCAAGGTCAAAAAATATGATTTCGCCATATCTCTTAAACTATTCGAGTTACACTTCTGAAACTTTGCTTATTGGATGGCTCTTGGAATATAGAATAGATTGGGCTACTTTTGGGATGTCCTTGACCTCAACATGACCCCAAGGTCAAGGTCAAAAAACCACTGTACAGCCTGTCAGAACAGCATTTGACATGAGAAAAGAATCCTTAGCTTTCTGAAAATGTTGTTCTTTAAATGTGCATGTACAGCCAACTAATAGGGCTAGATTTATGACTTCTTGCAAGAAGCTATCCATTACGAAAATGTGCCTATACAATACAAATACATTTTAAATTTTATTGCGGAAAAATGACAATTTTCAGATGAAAAAAATGTGATATTTTTCTTATTTCTGCTCAAAATATAGAGTGTATATGCATGTTAGAACCGCCTCATTGAGGCGATTTGAAAGAGTACCTTTAATATATAGAGCAGAAATTAGAAAAATAAGGTTTACACCTGTAAACCCCAGTTTTACAATATAAAAGTGGGGTTCAAGGGGGTTAGCGTTATGTAGGTATGTTCTCGTGGTGTCAAGGTCTCTACTTTGTAACTGTGAGCATCATCGCCCCAACAGGGCTTGGAGAAATAGATTGGGCTCCATGGTGTTTCCACACATAACTGAAACCAAACCAGCTAGTTTCAGCCAATTAAGCATTTGTTTGTTTGTTTGATTTGGTGTTTAACATCCCCCTCAACACTATTTAGGTAATTTTGGAGACATTGCTTCCAATTTTGTGGGACTTTTACCTGATATTGAGGTGAAATGACATCTCAAGCCCTACTGTCCAATGAAACCAGACGGCTTGTATGCATTAGACAATCTGACACACACTGCTTTGCCTGGGCAGGCTTAATGCTTCTAAGGGGTTTACCAATACTCGTGTGACCAATTATGCATAGGCATAATGGTGCTAGTTGTACCATCCATACATATAAACCCATTGCATTGGATGGCATAGCTTGAGATGTCATTTGATCTCAGTGTCTGGAAGCAACATCTCCAAAATGACATATAGTGTTGACGGGGATGTTTAACCTCAAATCAAACAAACAAGCACAAACTGCGAACATCAAAGGCTCTGGTGAGACTGTGCATATGTGCAGAGTCTCACCTGGGCCTATGAATGATGCTTGCCTGTGTGATTAGTGCCCTTTTCTCGTTTTGATTGCCGTAAAAATCCTAAAAATTCGGACACCTTGAGGGTTTGCTGTAATTCTTCCAAAATTTAAACAAATTTGTTTCACAATCCAGCAAGGAGTTCAAAAGCTGCAGATGGAATGGCAAACAGTGTAGACTCTGATCAGACAGCTTCTGAAAGAGCAGTCTGACCTGGATCTGCACTGTTTACTTAAGTGTGTCTGTCCCAATACTTAGGATCATTACTGTTGATTGCCCTTTTTGTCCTTTAAGTAATCCTCAACCGGAAACCCCAAAATGGGTAATTGGCAAACAGTGCAGGTCCAGATCAGACACCGCTGAAAGCGGTGTCTGATCAGGGCCCACACTGTTTGTAAAAAGTTCAGCCATTTTCAAGAAAACACAACCTGACACCCTAAATTTTTGAAATGAACTCCTGCTATATATAAGGAGGAAGATTCCATTTGGTACAAAAGGGGTTAAGTAATCCTTAAATGCTGGTGGTATTACTTTTTGAACTTTTAGCTACCTAAATTGTCAGATGAACATTGGTTTATCAGACTTGTAAGGTCAACTGGATCTTGTTATCAGTTCATGCTGATAGTGTCTATGCAAATCAGCCTTAACCCTTATCTTGCTGAATATTCATTTAAGCCACACCCATTTCTGTCTATCAACCAATCAAATTACTTGATGTAATTTATTGCTACAAATTCATAAACTGAATGCCAAACAGTGTAGATCCTGATTTGAAGCCATCTGATCTGGATCTACACTGTTTGCAAAGAAAGGGGTTGTCGTGAACAGCAAGATATGGGTTAAGATGAATGAGTCCACTTTAAGGGGAGGTAATCATTTCAAAAAATATTTTATTCTCCCTTGTACATGTATATATACATAGCGATCTGAGCCCAGTTGTTCAAAGTGTCATTAGCTTAACAAGCTAGTGAGTGGCCAAATTAAATAATCTAACTAAGTAAACCTAGGACTTGATAGCTCAGGGGTTGGAGCACTTGCCTCTGATGTTAGAGGTTCCGGGTTCCATCCCCGGCAATGGTGATAAAATTTTGGTGTCCGAACAAGCTCCACTGGCATCATTTGTAGGGAGGAATGCCTTAAAGTGCACCATCCTTCGGGTTGGGACGTTCAGTTAACTGGAGGCCCCAGGTGCAGGGAGAACCATCCCCTCTGCAGGTTAAAGATCCCTACCGTAACTACATGGTTACTGTGTAGGCTTTCATCCTGAAAATCTGGAGTGTACGTAATGTACACCTGCCGAAAATGCCTGCGAGAGCGTAGGCAGTATTTGAAGATAGATAGATAATTCAAATACATATTTTTGCTGAAAAAAAAATGTAATTTGCAAAAGCTTCTCACATTTTGCAGCAAATACATAAGCATATTTGCCACATTAGATGATCCAAGTTTTAGCAATACATTGACAAAGGATGTTGTTAATTTTGCTTAAATGGACCCTGTTGTCAGGGGAAATTATTGTTCCTCTCCTAGGAAGCAAATTCTCTCCCCTTAAAGTAGAACTGTGTTTAGAGCATCTCAGATGGAAAGAAAAAATCAAAGCACTGTGAGTACTGGTGGGTCGATCGTCTCTGAGTGTAGGTTGGGAAAATAGTCCTGAACTGAGAATCGAACTGTTCGTTTAACTTTAAGCAAGCACAGTAGAGCTGATCAGACATCGCGTTATGTGGCGTCTGATTATGTAGATTCTGTTTGCCAATGCCCAAGTGTATGAGCACCACCCCCCCCCCCCCTCCCACCCCCGCCCATCGAGGCTTGAATAAATAGATGGGCTGCATGATGCTTCCACGCAGAGCTGAAAGTCCCGTAACATTGGAAGTAACGTCTCCAAATGACCTATACAGTATTGACGGGGACGTTAAACCTTAAATCAAACAAACTAGCACAGTCCAGAATTTTCTTCTTACGCTGCACTCTGACGTCTTAGGGTAGTACTTGGATTTTGTTCAACAGAGTGGGGAGGGTGCAAACGCAGCCCCCTGCCATCTTTTGGAAATTATTTCAGATTCATACAGTTTTTCACCCTCTGCAAAATACCTGAAATTCGCATCCTCAACCCGCCCCTTTTCAGAGTCTGCGTACAGCCCTGAATCATGTTCAAAACTTGTAGCATACATATGGCGAACAGTGCCGACCTGATCAGAAGCAATGTACTCTATATATATCTGATCTTGGTCAACGCTGTATGTCTAATAACGGTACCACCTATAAAGCCTGGGCTACTCATTTTTGCACTTAAACATTTCAGGGTTCTAAAATTAAGTTCTTAGCAGGAGTGTGAACAGTCTATTTTTACTCAACTTGGCATACATTTGTGTAACAGTTTTATAGATAGAATGTTCCGAAAGATGTCACGTGACATCGTGGCCTGGATCTTAAGATATAGTTTTTTTTTGTTTTTTTTTTTTTCATTACGTGAGCAACCTGGCATTCTTATACTATTTCATTTGACCCTCAAATGCCACTATGTAAACAGTGAAGTTCCTGTGCAACCTGCTGATCAGACGCCACATTCCGCGGAGTCTGATCTGGGTATTATCCAGCACAGACTCTATAGATAGCTCTTGTTGCATCGATAAAAATAGCGCAACGTTCAAATTCTATTAATAAAACATAATATTGGTTTTCCCAAATTAGTGATGGTCACGTGGACAACTGCAGGAATTCCGTTTGGCCATTTAGTAAATTAGGGTCGATCGTAAACCGATCGACCCAAAAAGTGGAAGCCTCAAAAGTTGTCTCCCTTGTAGCATGAGACAGAAAATACGTCTTGTGTATAGGTAAGAGGGGGTATCCACATACACCACAACCTCTTTATAACACTATTGATGGGGTCCAAAGCAGAAAACGTGTTAGTTATTAAACAACTGTGTTATATCCAAACAAAAATGTATAGATTATATAGAAAAATGACCATTTATCTATACATTTTGGGATCCATCTTGAAACCGTGTTATATCCAAAACCTTTTTATAATGAATCATGTTATAACGAGGTTGTGGTGTATTGTTTTTCTTTTTCTTCTCGAAAACATATATTGTGGATACTCATCATGCTCATTAGAAGTTCCTTCGGATGAAAAAGGCGCTTCATCTGGAGATAGGTACATGTATTTACCTTAAGTCAGCTGGGGATGTTCTCTGTTGATAATAGGTTTAATATTGTACAAAACAAGTGCACTTGGTGCAACGTGATACTAAATTAAGGGAAAAGAAAACACATTCAAGAAAGGCAACTCTTTAAGAAATATTTTTATTTCTCTTCTCCATAGGGACCTAGGAGCAAAATGCTCCTAACGAGCAAATTCTTTCCTTTAGTTTATACTAATTTATTTTTGTTTGATTGTGATGAAAGCTTCAAGCTTATTTGAATTGCTCTCCAACACTCATTCTGGATGTTATCACGCGCATGAGAGACAGGCAGTGACTTTTACACCACTACTACCCATATACATCTGGGTGTAGTGGGGCAGCGGCATTTGGTATCTTGCCCAAGGACACACCTCGCCTACAATGGTCGGATTCAAACCCACAACCTCTCGATCATAAGTCGAATGCGCTAACCACTCAGCTATCGAGGCTGCCCTTTATCGTTTAAGAGCAGACCCTTAGGAGCAAATTCTTTCATTAACCCTTCTCTTGCTGAATATTCAGTTTAGCCACGCCCATCTCTGACTTTGAACCAATCACAGTACTTGATGTAATTTATTCCTACAAATTCATAAACTGAATGTCAAACAGTGTAGATCCTGATCAGATGGCTTCTTCAGAAGCCATCTGATCTGGATCTACACTGTTTCCAAAGATAGGGGTTGTCATGAACAGCATGATAAGAGTTAAGAGCAGACCCCTTTTCAGAGGAGCTGAGTTTACAGAAAAGCATGTCCTGTCTCTGTATGACCTTAGCTGTTAGTGGGATGTAAAAAGTCAAACACACAGAGAAAAGGAAAAGATGCCTCTTTTTAGCTCGGCTGTTTTGGAAGAAAACAATGAGGTATTGTCATAGCTCTGGCGTCATCTGCGTCGTCATGCAAAAACTTGGACATTTTGTAATATCTCTGTCATTACTGAACATATTTACATAAAACTCGGACTAGTTGTTCATTATGAAATGGGGAACTCATACCAATAGGTGAGGTAACCCTAAAATATTTTTGGCACAGTTATGCCCCTTTTTTGACTTAGAATTTTTGCAGCCGAGCGTTGGCACCCGTATGCGTTGCTCTTGTTATAATCAAAACACTGACAGCTCTGAGAAGCCTCTGTGGCTTATACATGTAGGTTAGGTAACTCGCCTCATAAACCTTGGGTCATGGGTTCAATCCCAGTCTTTAAACCGAGGTCCTGTCTCCGTATGTCCTTAGCTGTTGGTGGGATGTAAAACTCAAACACACACGCCGACAGCTCTGGTGGGTTGAATAGGCTGTGAAAGGGACTTGGACAAGGAGTTACACTGATTCATTTAACCTTCAAATTTAATAATTTGACCACTAATAAGCTTGTTAAGTTAACAAGTCTTTGAAAAATTGGAAGCTGGACTGTTTATCCCCATGCTTTGGGGATATTCAATTATTGTGAACGTCTCCATCCATTAATCCATCCATCCATCCATCCATCCATCATGCTATCTCCTCCTTAACCACTGGCCAGAATGCAACCAAATTTGGTACATGGCTTTTGTACATTACGAAGGCATGTGACAGCATCATTATATTTGGCTCAGCCGGAAGCATGGGGATTTATGATTGCCTGCCATCGACTGAGTGCTCTAGTAAAGAATGTTAAACTACAGTAAAATTCTGCTATTAAGACCACCTAAAATTATGACTAAATCTGCTTTTAAAAGCATATTGAGAAGGTTTCAGTCATTCTATCTTCGCATTTTCCACACCCAATGTCTCATAAAACGGGACCACCTCTGGACTGTTCAAAAGTGGTCTAAAAGACCACTTTTGAACAGTCCCAAAGGTGGTCTTAATACATGTATAGGAGTTTTACTGTATATTATACATGTATAATGTAAACTAAATGTAACTGCATGTTTCTTCTTTCTTTCCAGGTGTCCAAAGCCTGTGTAGATAAATGCTTTGAAGTTGGAATCAACTTTTTTGATACAGCTGAGGTAAAGTAAAATTTGAAGAAGAATAAAATTAACATAAATCTTAATGTCATCGTTATTTAGTTGAACAAGTCCGTAAAATGAAGACCCCCCCACTAAACCCCACTTTATATAGTGAAAACTGGGTTTACGGGGGTATACACTATTTTTAGCTCACCTGTCACGTAGTGACAAGGTGAGCTTTTGGGATCACTTTTTGTCCGTCGTCCGTCGTGCGTCCGTGCGTGCGTGAGTGCGTCCGTAAACTTTTTCTTCAAACGACATCTCCTCCTAAACCACTGAACGGTTTTTGACCAAACTTCACAGGAATGATCCTTAGGTGGTCCCCTTTCAAAGTTGTTCAAATGGTTCCGGTCCGTTGCACATGTAGGTCACAGTAGCCAAAAATAGATTTTTTTCACCGAAAACTTAAAAAATCTTCTTCTCTGAAACCGCAAGGCCCAGGTCTTTGATATTTGGTATGAAACTTCATCTAGTGGACCCCTACCAAGATTGTTCAAATTATAGTGCTGGGGCCAAAAATGCCCCCGCACGGGGGCCCTTTGGTTTTACATGGGCTTATATAGGGAAAATCTTTAAAAATCTTCTTCTCTGAAACCGCAAGGCCCAGGTCTTTGATATTTGGTATGAAGCTTTATCTAGTGGACACCTACCAAGATTGTTCAAATTATAGTGCTGGAGCTCAAAATGCCCCCGCACGGGGGCCCTTTGGTTTTACATGGGCTTATATAGGGAAAATCTTTAAAAATCTTCTTCTCTGAAACCGCAAGGCCCTGGTCTTTGATATTTGGTATGAAGCTTTATCTAGTGGACCCCTACCAAGATTGTTCAAATTATAGTGCTGGAGCTAAAAATGCCCCCGCACGGGGGCCCTTTGGTTTTACATGGGCTTATATAGGGAAAATCTTGAAAAATCTTCTTCTCTGAAACCGCAAGGCCCAGGTCTTTGATATTTGGTATGAAGCTTCATCTAGTGGACCCCTACCAAGATTGTTCAAATTATAGTGCTGGGGCCAAAAATGCCCCCGCACCAGGGCCCTTTTGTTTTACATAGGCTTATATAGGGAAAATCTTTAAAAATCTTCCTTTCTGAAACCGCAAGGGCCAGGTCTTTGATATTTGGTATGAAGCTTTATCTAGTGGACCCCTACCAAGATTGTTCAAATTATAGTGCTGGAGCTAAAAATGCCCCCCACACGAGGGCCCTTTGGTTTTACATGGGCTTATATAGGGAAAATCTTGAAAAATCTTCTTCTCTGAAACCGCAAGGCCCAGGTCTTTGATATTTGGTATGAAGCTTCATCTAGTGGACCCCTACCAAGATTGTTCAAATTATAGTGCTGGAGCTCAAAATGCCCCCCACACGAGGGCCCTTTGGTTTTACATGTGCTTATATAGGGAAAATCTTGAAAAATCTTCTTCTCTGAAACCGCAAGGCCCAGGTCTTTGATATGTGGTATGAAGCTTCATCTAGTGGACCCCTACCAAGATTGTTCAAATTATAGTGCTGTGGCCAAAAATGCCCCCGCACGGGGGCCCTTTGGTTTTACATGGGCTTATATAGGGAAAATCTTGAAAAATCTTCTTCTCTGAAACCGCAAGGCCCTGGTCTTTGATATTTGGTATGAAGCTTTATCTAGTGGACCCCTACCAAGATTGTTCAAATTATAGTGCTGGAGCTAAAAATGCCCCCGCACGGGGGCCCTTTGGTTTTACATGGGCTTATATAGGGAAAATCTTGAAAAATCTTCTTCTCTGAAACCGCAAGGCCCAGGTCTTTGATATTTGGTATGAAGCTTCATCTAGTGGACCCCTACCAAGATTGTTCAAATTATAGTGCTGGGGCCAAAAATGCCCCCGCACCAGGGCCCTTTTGTTTTACATAGGCTTATATAGGGAAAATCTTTAAAAATCTTCCTTTCTGAAACCGCAAGGGCCAGGTCTTTGATATTTGGTATGAAGCTTTATCTAGTGGACCCCTACCAAGATTGTTCAAATTATAGTGCTGGAGCTAAAAATGCCCCCCACACGAGGGCCCTTTGGTTTTACATGGGCTTATATAGGGAAAATCTTGAAAAATCTTCTTCTCTGAAACCGCAAGGCCCAGGTCTTTGATATTTGGTATGATGCTTCATCTAGTGGACCCCTACCAAGATTGTTCAGATTATAGTGCTGGAGCTCAAAATGCCCCGGCACGGGGGCCCTTTGGTTTTACATGTGCTTATATAGGGAAAATCTTGAAAAATCTTCTTCTCTGAAACCGCAAGGCCCAGGTCTTTGATATGTGGTATGAAGCTTCATCTAGTGGACCCCTACCAAGATTGTTCAAATTATAGTGCTGTGGCCAAAAATGCCCCCGCACGGGGGCCCTTTGGTTTTACATGGGCTTATATAGGGAAAATCTTGAAAAATCTTCTTCTCTGAAACCGCAAGGCCCTGGTCTTTGATATTTGGTATGAAGCTTTATCTAGTGGACCCCTACCAAGATTGTTCAAATTATAGTGCTGGAGCTAAAACTGCCCCCGCACGGGGGCCCTTTGGTTTTACATGGGCTTATATAGGGAAAATCTTGAAAAATCTTCTTCTCTGAAACCGCAAGGCCCAGGTCTTTGATATTTGGTATGAAGCTTCATCTAGTGGACCCCTACCAAGATTGTTCAAATTATAGTGCTGGGGCCAAAAATGCCCCCGCACCAGGGCCCTATTGTTTTACATGTGCTTATATAGGGAAAATCTTTAAAAATCTTCTTCTCTGAAACCGCAAGGCCCAGGTCTTTGATATTTGGTATGAAGCTTCATCTAGTGCACCCCTACCAAGATTGTTCAAATTATAGTGCTGGAGCTAAAAATGCCCCCCGCACGGGGGCCCTTTGGTTTTACATGGGCTTATATAGGGAAAATCTTGAAAAATCTTCTTCTCTGAAACCGCAAGGCCCAGGTCTTTGATATTTGGTATGAAGCTTCATCTAGTGGACCCCTACCAAGATTGTTCAAATTATAGTGCTGGGGCCAAAAATGCCCCCGCACCAGGGCCCTTTTGTTTTACATAGGCTTATATAGGGAAAATCTTGAAAAATCTTCTTCTCTGAAACTGCAAGGCCCAGGTCTTTGATATTTTGTATGAAGCTTCATCTTGTGGACCTCTACCAAGATTGTTCAAATTATAGCCCTGGGGCCAAAAATGCCCTCGCTCCGGGGCCCTTTGGTTTTAGATAAACTTATATAGGGAAAATCTTGTTTTACATAGTCTATATGCTGGCTAAACCTTTAAAATCTTCTTCTCTGAAACCAGAAAGCCCAGGTCTTTCATATTCGATATGAAGCTTCATCTTGTGGACCTCTACCAAGATTGTTCAAATTATAGCCCTAGGGCCAAAATTGACCCTGCCCGGGGCACACTTGTTATACATTGGATCAGGTGAGCGAACCAGGGCCCTCTGGGCCCTCTTGTTCTTATTTCTGCTCCAAGACATAGGTTGTAGGTACTCGTACTGAGGCGGTTATAACGAGCACCCTCAACCTATGTTTTGAACATTTAAAACAACCCATGTTTTGAACATTTATAACAAAAACATCAAAAATAATTATACAACCTATGTTTTGAACATTTATAACAAAAATATCAAGGATTTTCATCAGAAAAGTAGCCATTTTGGAGATGTGAAAAATGCACTGTGTCGCATGGGTGAGTTATCATAATGGAAGATCTGGAAGTTTTTCGCAAGGCACTCCAGTTTTCTCTCAGCTCTGATTAAGGATTGTCTTGATATTGATATAAGAGTTATAATTTTGAAAGGGTCATAAAACTAAAATAAAATTTACAAAATAATGGTCAATGCCAATACCCCAGTAGTTAATAAAAAATAGGTCAAAGGTCACAGTCTGGGTTACAGGTTACGACCCTCAGTGGCCCAGTGGCTAAGATCACTGTGGGTTCAAGTTCTGCATGGTAGCTAGTTCAGGTGGTTATCAATTGGCTCAACATAAGTGAAATAGTCTTGAAAAGGGCTGTAAAACCAAAATCAAAGGAAAATAGAGGTCACAGGTCAAAAACATTGGTACTGGCTGAAAGGCCTTATGACAAGCATCACACAACATGTAATAAGATACACAACGTATAAACAGATAAACTGACCAGAAACACTATATACCCCTTATTCTTGCACACCAGACAAGGAAATCCGTGATTTTACCCTAGGCTAGAAATTTATGTTCTGACCCTGGTGTTCCGACCCAAAATCAAATATAAACGCGTGTTTGATAAATGTACTGGTTGATTACGACCACAGCACATTTTGTGAGGTCACTAAACATTCCTGTAGTGTCATCACAATATGGCGGACGTCAGAAACCGAAGTGACAGCAGCATTAAAAATCCACACTTAGAAATGAGAGGTATGCAAGAAAAAGAATCCTATATGGGTGTGAGGGGTGGATTGAAAAATCCATCCCTCGGCAAGCCTTGTGATGCCGGACAGTGTCCCTCGGGACGGATTTTTCCATCCACCTCTCACACCCATATAAGATTCTTATATTCCAACCCAGTAAGTGTCCACAATCACTCTTTTAACCCTTGTCCTGCTGATCAAGAAACACTCTTATCACTGTCTACACTGTTCAATGTTCAGGTCATGTAGGTTTAAATAACATCAAGTAATTAGCTTGATTGAAAAGCAGAAGGGTGTTTATGCAGCAGGGCAAGAGTTAAAGCAGAAATAAGAAAAAATGAAATATACACTTGCATAGTCTATTTTCTTGCACACCAGAGGGAAATCTGTGGTTTTAACCTGGGATCGAAATTCTGTTCTTACCCTAATGTTCTGTAAACTACATACAGGTACATGTAAGTATAGTGTGCAGAAAATAAACCATTAAATAAAGTTAAATGAAAATGTTTGGTGGTGTTGTGCAAGAAAAAAGATACTAATACAATGTTGTGTTGTAGATGGGCATTTCCAACCCAAGGGATGAACTTGCTGAGCGGAACCTCGGCAAAGCCTTGGTTCCCCTCAGCAAGGTCATCCCTTGGGTTGGAAATGCCCATCTACAACAGAACCCCATATCAGATTCTTATAATCTCCATATATAATATAAAGTAGGGTTTACAAGGGTGGTCATTGTTTTTACAAGGGTGGCCATTACAAAATAATATTACATTGAGGGTCACTGATGAGGCCGAAATAGCCTAAACTAGCTAGTCTGGCCCAAAAAACATGTACATTCCAAATTTTCCAGATCTGTGGTGTATTCCTTGCTTCCAAAGGACAACCCTTTCTAGAACAAATTTAAGAAGGTGATTAACTTTTGTTTATGATTTCTTCCTATCAAACAGGGTTATGCAGGTTCAGAAGAAATTCTAGGAAAATGTTTACAAGGAAGACGACAGGATGCGGTGATAGCGAGCAAGTTTGGTTTTCGAGAGGGTATCCACACACCACCGTACACAGCTGTTCAGATTGAGGAGTCTATAATAAGAGGTCTGCAGAAACTTCAGACCACTTACATAGATTTACTACAGGTATGTTTTGGGCGGTTGGACTCTGCATGGTGTTGTATAGCTTACAGTTAAGGGTGGCGCGATTAATCGGATAATCGATTAACCGATCGATAAATTCCACAAAAATGACTATCATTACTGCTTTGTTTGTAATCGATTATTTTTGTGCCGGTCATTTTATCTATTTACTACCCAAAGTTGTGCCTAAAGTAGCTGGATAAGTTACTAACAGTGCAGACCCTGATGAGACATCTGGGTCTACACTGTTTGTCAGGTCTGTCTGTTTAAATACATATGATAAAGTACAACATAAATTATGGTGGGCATCATGCTCATACAGAAAGCCAGACATGTAAAATTATGACCAAATCTTTAGTGAATACTAATTGATTATCAATCACAATGTCAGGACTGATAATCGGCCTTGGTAGCTCAACCAAGTGCACGTCTGACTGGTGATCAGGAGGACGCGGGTTCGATACCTGCCTGGGTCGGCAGATCAGAAGCCATCTGATCTGGATCTACATTGTTTGAAAGATA
Organism: Lucinisca nassula; assembly: GCA_963580285.1. Classification (NCBI taxonomy): domain Eukaryota; kingdom Metazoa; phylum Mollusca; class Bivalvia; order Lucinida; family Lucinidae; genus Lucinisca; species Lucinisca nassula. The sequence continues at coordinate 47,076,680 of OY757025.1, read as the reverse complement.
AGACAAATCCAGGCTCAGCAGGACAAGGGTTAAATGTGGCTTTTACTCTTAGCACTTTAAGTAAACACTTCAGCACACAACATTTCAATATTTTTCCTATTTTTCCCAGAAAAACGGGTTTTGTCATTTCATGCCCCATGGAGACAATTTGCATGAAATGTCAAAACCTATTTTCTGGGAAAAGTAAGAAAAATGTTGATTTGTTGTTTGCTGAATTAGCCCAGGGAGTGGTAAATGTTAAAGGTCACTCAGTTCCAAGAAAGGCAGCAGTAGTTAGGATTTACTGATTTATAAAGTGTCTGTCAGCCTAACATGTTTGACTTATGATCGAGAGGTTGTGTGTTTGAATCCGGCCACCGGTATCAAAATGTGTCCTTGGGCAAGACACGTAATGACACTGCCCCACTCCACCCAGGTGTAAATGGGTAGCAGTGGTGTAAAAGCCACTACCTCTCTTGCGTGCGTGAAAACACCCAGAATGAAGCTTTCATCGCAATCAAACTAAAATAAATAAGTATAAACTAAAAAGTTGCTGGTAGAACAATCAATTTGGATAATTTCTAAATCCTTCCCCATGAGCAAATTGAGCTTTTGGAAACGAGATCGCATCACTTTAGCAACAATGCCAGTCAAACAGATAGCTTGCTTCTTGAAGAAATTAACTGGCATTTAGCAAGCTAGAAAGTGATAGAATTGATTCCTGAATCGACCAACCAGTGCTCTCACTGCTTTGATTTTTTTCAGGCTCATTTTGCAGCATTTATAGCAGACATTCCTGAGTGTGTGGTGGAGCTTAAAAGACAAGTTTCGTTGGGGAGAATAAAGCACTTTGGTGTGTGTAATTTTGGACCAAAAAATCTTAAAACTCTATTCGATGGTGGCTGCGTACCAGTGTCAAATCAGGTAATGTCTTGTATAGAAAATGCATTTTTACCTAAAATCTTCATTACTATAGATATATAAAGAATACCAGGTTCGTGTCTCTTAATATCAAGTTTTTCAGGCAAGGCTTCGAGAATGCTTGTAGAATCGCGAGGCTTGCCGAGCGATTCTACATGCGTTCTCGAAGCTGAGCCTGATAAACTTGATATCAAATGACACGAATCTGGTGTTCTATATAACAGTTTATCCCAATATTCACTCTTTATATATACAATTTATGTTCCGTTAGCGATTAATCTCAGGGCGTGTCAACATTCCAGCATCCAAAAATCGGTCCATATATTTAGTAACATATGACCATATTTTTTCCTATGATGCTTCTTGCAAGTAATTTTTCCATTTTTTCCAGTTATTCTAACATTTTTGCCATTTTCTTTTGGTAGTCAGGTTCATTCATAAATGTTCAATATCATGTTGACATGATAAATCTCACTTGTCCTGATATAGCATATCTTTATCAGGTCACATGTAAGACACCAAGTTCTGCAATGGAAGGTCAGATGGTTTTTCTCCGGGGTACTCTTGTTTTCGCCCACCTTTGATTAATGATCGGCTCGATATGAGTGAAATAATCTTGAAAGGGCCGTAAAACCAACCCCCCCCCCCACACACACACACAAAAAAAATCTTTATCAGGTCAATGATTTACAATGCAATATATACAGGGGGCAACTGGTAAAGCAGGAGTCCATGTTAAAGTTTAGGGGTGTCAGCTTGAGTATTTTAAATTATTTGGAAACTGGTTGGAACATTTTGCAAACAGTGATGGCACTGACATCATGTTAACAAGCCCGTGTAAAGAACACCCCTCTAAAACCACTTTTTATAGAGAAAACTTGGATTTAAGCCGGTAAAGATTATTTTCCTTATTTCTACTCCAAGACATTGTTTGTGGATATTCGTTAGAACTGCCTCAATGAGGCAGTTCTAACTAGTACCCAAAACCTATGTTTGGAGTATAAATAAGAAAAATATCACACATTTTCATCAGAATATGGCCATTTTGAAGGTACGAAATAATCCTCTATATTACATGGATTGTTATTGTAATATATCATATGTCGTCGCATCTGAGAATATAATAACACCATGTAATAAATTTGATAATCCACTTGTGGATTAAATATACAAATTAGTTAGATACGCCCCGTAACGTTACATGTACTATGTCCTTAACAACGTCTCGTTTACTAATGACAGAATATATACATTTTTGTTAAACAATCTGAATAAAATGCATTTTAAATGTCATATGATAAACAGAATCTTGTATTCGTGCTCATGTATTATTGAATTTATTCAACTCTTTGAAGAAAAGGGTTAAAATGCTTGGCACAGCCTCGCATTTTATCCCTTTTCCTCAACTCGTTTAATAAATTCAATAATACAAGAACTCTCATGTAAGGTCCTCTATGTCAGACACAGCAGAATGTTGTTTGAGCCTGTACAGTTCCTCAATGTCCCGTTCTGGTTTTCCTGTTTAAAATTAGTAACCGGTAAACAAGTTGAGTTTTTCCGTAGAAAATTTTATGAAATTCCTTGTCCTGCTGGGCTGTTCTAGAAAATGTCAGGCTTGTGGAATGAAACAGTTGAAAACTGCAAAAAAGTATGAGGTACATGTAGGATTAATCTATGTGAGCATAACATACATATCTTTTAGAAAATCGTATTTATCTTTCAAGTTTCTGTTTTGTCTTTTCCAAACTTTGCTTTTATAAGTTATTGCTATATCAGAATTAAAATAGACAAGTATTTAGATCCATTTTGACATTACAACCCTGTACCCTACCTCAATCTGCTCAAAAATTGTCTTCCTTCTCTGAACAATTAAATTTAACCCTTCAACTGCTACATAAATTCCTGGAGCAGTTGACAGCAGTCAGATTTTTATGCCCCCGCATCGGCATGATGCCGGGGGCATATAGTTTTTCGGTTTTCCGTACGTGTGTACGTGCGTACATATGTACGTCCATCTGTACGTGTGAGTGTACGTACGTACGTACGTATGTGATCCTATAACCTCAGGTTAAGGTTTTTTGTAACAGGTAAAGCCTGAACTTTTAGAACTCATATTTTCCTTTCCATTTGATGGAACTGGTTCATCTTTGGTATGATGATAGATATAGGTCCAAAGTTTTATTAAGCAATACCCCCACCCATGCCTGTGACCTCAAGGTCAAGGTCACAGACTTAGAAATTTTCAATGTTAAATACTCAGGTTAAGGTTTTTGTAATAGGTAGACCTGAACATTTTAGAACTCATATTTTCCAAACCATTTGATGGAATTGGTTCATATTTGGTATGATTATAGATATAGGTCCAAAGTTTTATTCAACGATACCCCCACCCATGCCCATGACCTCAAGGTCAAGGTCATGGACTTAGACATTTTCCATGTTAAAGACTCCAGTTTAGGTATTTGTACCTGGTAGAACCTGAACTTTTATGATGGCTTTGGTTCATATGATGATAGGTATAGGAACAATGTTTTATTCAGCAATACCCCCACCCATGCCTATGACCTCAAGGTCAAGGTCACAGACTTAGACAATTTAATGTTAAAGATTTTAAAGAGCTCAAATTTTCCAAACCGTATTATGGATTTGGCTTATATATTCTATGATGATAGATACAGGTCCAAATGTTTATTTGGCAATATCCCCACTCATGCCTATGGCATCAAGGTCAAGGTCACAGACTTAGAAATTTTTAATTAGATATTTTATGAGTTGATATTTTCCAAATCATGTGATGGATTGAGTTTATATTTGGTACGATGTTAGATACCTGTCCATTTTATTCAGCGATACCCCCACCCATGCCCGTGAGCTCAAGGTCAAGGTCACAGGCTTAGAAATTTTTAATTAGATATTTTAAGAGTTTATATTTTCCAAATCGTATGATGAATTAAGTTTATATTTGGTATGATGATTGATACTGGTCCAATACCCCCACCCATGCACGTGCCCTAAAGGTCAAGGTCACAGACAAAGAATTTTTTTATTTAAAGTTTATTAAGAGCTCATACTCACCAAACCATATAGATTTGCTTCATATTTGGTATGATGATAGTTACAGGTCCAAAGTTGTATATACCCCCACCCCTGACCTCAAGGTCACAGACTTAGTCTTATTATGCTTTTAAAGTTTAGGGCTCATATTTATAGATTGACTTCATATTTGGAATGATGATAGATACAGGCCCCATGACCTCAAGGTCAAGGTCACACATTTAGAAAATTTTGTTGCAACATGGATTGTCGGGGTGAGGCGGGGTCATTGGGGGGGGGGGGCATCTGTGTCGTCTGGACATATTTCTAGTTAGAATACTTGTCATAATACAGAGGACCCGTGTTATAACAACAGTATATGTTCCCTATTATTGTGCCGCTATAAAGAATTGGCCGTTATAAAGAATCCCAGATAGGTGTATGAAAGGTAATAACAGACCTTTTCCCCATCATTACTCTAAGAAACAAATGTTATAGATATTTGTTAGAATCGCCTTGGTGAGAGGATTCTAACAAATATCTATAACTTTTGTTTATTAGAGTATTAGATTACAAGACTCTTTCATGACTATGGACTAGATATGTGCATTTCCAGCTTGAGTGAAGCCCACGCCACTCGGAACCGAGGCAAAACCTTTAGCTAAGTATGTTGTAGTCATTTCATTTAAATTGACGTTATAACGAGTTTTGCCATTACGAATGTCGGTATAAAGAGGGTTGATTGTAAATAACAGGCCTTGACATTACATGTGAATCGTCAGCTTGGCAGATGATTCACATGTAATGTCAAGCCTTATTTTTACTGAAAATTAAGAAAAATACACTTTGCAGATGTCATTTGCTAGACTTGATTAGCAGTACATGTAGTTGAGTTAAAGATAGCCTTTGATAATTAACAGCCATTAATTTTAGAAAGCAAATAAATTGTGAAAATTTAGAGGTCATTTGTTTGTGTGGTGGGGATTTCAAACATAGATTCTTGTGCTGGTTAAAACAACTTGATGTAGGCAATACTGATGAATATCCACCAATATTTATGTTTTAGAGCTCAAATAAGGAAAATAATGAGTACCCTTGTAAACCCATCTTTTGTCTCCATAAAGTAGGGTTTACATGATACTTGTTTCACATAAGATGTACCATAATGATCCTAAGTATTGGGACAAATAGGCCCAAGCAAGCAGTGAAGACCCAGATCAGACTGCCCCTGATGGTCTGACCAAGGACAACACTGTTTGCCATTCTGTCTGCACATTTGGACTCCTTGCTGGATTGTGAAACAAATTTGTTAAAAAATTTTGAGAATTACAGCAGGTTCTCAAGGTGTCAAAACGTTAAGGATTATTACAGTAGTCATGGGTGCCCACAATTACAATTACAGTATACCCTTTTTACGTAAGTGTATTTTGTACAGGCCTCTGTAGCCTAATGGTTGAGAGCACTGTCCCCCCGAAACATTATGCCAACCATGCTTGGGTCACATAAAAGATGCCAAGTTCTGCAGCAGTTCAAAATGAAATTGTTAGTTAAAAAATCGTTAAAACTTTGATCATTTAATATGGCAAATATACTTACATCTATTAACACAGCGGCACTCTGTATTTTAAAATTGTAAATCACTACTCAATAGAAACGAACAACGTTTACGGATATTACCGAAACTGGTTCAGCAATTTCCGTAATTTTTTGGTGCCACCTGGCTGGCTCGATTTGGATTCTTCGGTTTCTTGAGCCTGGCCCCTGGCCATCGGGGCTGGGAGAAATAGATGGGCTACATGGTGCTTCCACGCAGAGCTGAAACTGACCACACATGAGTACTGGTAAACTGCTTAGAAGGACTAAGCCTGGCCAGGCAAAGTGGTATGAGTCAGACCATCCAATGCATATAAACCTTTTGATGTCACTGAGCGGCAGGGCTTGAGGTGTCATTTCATTTCAGAGTCGGGTAAAAGTTCCACAAAATTGGAAGCAATGTCTCCAAATGACCCAAATAGTGTTGACAGGGACGTCAAACCTCAATCAGACAAACAACTAACAAGTTAGTTAAGTTAATGATGCTTTGAACAATCCGGCCCAGATGATTTTTTTACTCAGGTTTTCGCCCACTACTGATTAATGATTGGTAAGTTATACATGCATGTGAAATAATCTGGAGGCGGTTCTAACGAGAACCCACAATCTATGTTGAAAGCAGAAATAATAAAGGCGTTATAATTTTTAACTAATATTTATCATTTTCTGACACCATGTTGGATGCCATTATTTCTTACGAACATGTTTTCCAAATGGAAAAGGAGTATATTGTATATTTTGGTCTGTGGGGGAAAGTACAGTAAAACCTGTCTTAGTGGCCATCTCTGTTAAGCAAGCAACCTGTCGTAAGCAAGCAGGCATTCAGTTTCCCACAAAGGCAAATACATTAAATTTCTCCTGTATTAAGCAACCACTTGTCATAAGCAAGCACATTTTGGTTATCCCTTAGGTGCTTGCTTAATACAGGTTGGACTGTACTGAGGTTTTTGTTATTCCTAGATTGGATATAACTTACTTTGGCGGTCAGCAGAACACGAGGTGATACCAATCTGTAAGGACAAGGATATGGCCATTTTAGCCTACTCCCCTCTACAACAAGGTTTACTCAGCGGCAACTACATGAAGGTTATGGATGTTCCTATTGGTAGAAGGCGAGGGAAATTATTTTCCATGGACAGGTTGGTTTATTTGTACATTTCCTTATCTCACGGTAAGCTCATTAATATAACACATCTTTGCGATATAGTGTGTTCTTTCATGTCTCCAAAATGGTCATTTTTTGATGAAAATTTGTGATACTTTTCTTATTTATACTTCATAGATATTGGGTGCTAGTTTGAACTGCCTGATTACGAGTACCCTCAACCTAGGTCTTGGAGCAGAAACATGAAAGCAGTATGAGGGACAGCCGAATCCCCCGCCGCACTTTGTATCAAGACTCAACCTTGTGACCTTCACCTGTGACCTTGACCTTGAGTTGGCATGGTTTATTTTTGGGTTCTGCACATCAGCTCACTGAGGGGGATATTTCTCAAAAGTTAAATGAAAATCATTTCAGGGGTAAAGGAGTTCTGGAATCGATACAAAATTCTAAGTTTCAAACTCGTGACCTTCACCTGTGACCTTGACCTTGAGTTGACATGGTTTATTTAAGGGTTCTGCACATCAGCTCACTGAGGGGGGATATTTCATGAAACTTAATGAAATTCCTTCCAGGGGTAATGGAGATATGGAACTGACACAAAATTCAAAGTTTCAAACTTGTGACCTTGAGTCGGCATGTTTTTTTTATGGTTTCTGCACATCAGCTCACTGAGGGGGATATTTGACGAAAGTTTAATGAAAATCCTTTCAGAGGTAAAGGAGATATGGAACGGACACAAAATACACAGTTTCAAACTTGTAACCTTCCAATGTAACCTTGACCTGGAGTCGGCATGATTTATTTTATGGGCTCTGCAAAAGAGCTCACTGAGAGGGATAATTGACCAAAGTTTAATGAAAATCCTTTGAGGGGTGAAGGAGATATGGAACGGACACAAAATTCAAAGTTTTAAACTCGTGACCTTCAAATGTGACCCTGACCTTGAGTTGGCATGGTTCATTTATGTGTTCTGCACATCAGCGTGGAGAATTGACCAAAGTTTAATGAGAATCCTTAAAGGGATAAAGGAGGTATGGAATGGACACAAAATTCAAAGTCTTCAAATGTGACTTTGACCTTGAGTTCGCATGGTTCATTTATGGGTTCTGCACATTAGCTCACTGAAAAGAATATTTGACCAAAGTTTAATATAAATCCTTCCAATGGTAAAAGAGATATGGAACGGACACAAAATTCAAAGTTTCAAACTCGTGACCTTCAGCTGTGACCTTGACCTTGAGTTGGCATTGTTATACCCCGGGCATACGAAGTCTGAATTCTGCGTCACTAGGGCATTCATCAGATATTGGCTTTCAGTTGGACAAAGCCTGCTAGCAGGTAAAGGTAGTGGGGGAATATTTGTTTTTCTTCTCTTACAACACTTCCATTCATTTTCCTCTTTCTCTTGTTTCCCTCACTTTCATCTCCACTACTATCTCTTCTATCTATTTTCTCCCTTTCTCTTCAAGATGGCACAAAATGACCCACAAGGGTTGCCAAAACAATCAATCAATCAATCAATCAATCAATCAATCAATCAGTGCTATACATATTTTTGACAGTTTTTTTGATCAGTGCATGAATAGTCATCAGTGACATGCATGAGCAATGATCCACCATGATCATGCATCAGCAATGATCGATCACGATCGATCGACCACACAATCTTGGTTGTGTTCAGCCACTTATACTAACCTACTGGTATTATGTTTCAGTTGTGACAAGGCCCGACATGGACAAGGTGGCTGTGAAAAAGAAGTGTTTGAGGTAATCCATAATACAAGTCCCTACATGAGAAAAATCTGCTTTTATTATTTCCGATCAACAAAAATGCAGATCAGCCTGTGTGAAGTCTGATCAGCAGCTTAGTGTTCACTGCTTCTAGTTTCTACAGAGGACCCGCGTTATAACGACAGTATTTGTTCCCAATTATTGTGCCGTTATAATGAATTTGCTGTTATAAAGAATCCCAGTTAGGAGTATGATGTGTTATAAAAGGTCTATTCCACATCATAAATAAACAAATTTATAGACATTTGTTAGAATCGCCTCACCGAGGCGATTCTAACAAATATCTATATGTGGTGATTTCCACATCATTACTCCAAGAAACAAATGTTATAGACATTTGTTAGAATCACCTAGGTGAGGCAAATCTAACAAATATCTATAACATTTGTTTCTTGGAGTATTAAATTACAAGAACATTTCATGACTATGGATTGGATTTGTGCATTTCCAACTCTAGGGAAGGCCACGTCATCCGGAATCAAGGCTAAACCTTGAGCTAAGAATTCATTCCATTGAAATTGTCATTGTAACAAGTTTTGCTATTATAATGAATGTAGGTATAAAGAGACTGTATATCTAAAATTTCAGTACTCATGCCAGACAATTTTGCTGAGCTGGCAGATTTGGTGCTTACATGGTCGCAACCGCCTGACTGTTTTCTCTTGACAGATGTCATATACAGTAAAATTCCTATATTCAGACCACCTTTAGGACTGTTCATTTGTGAACATTCCTAAAGGTGATCTCTCACTAGAGGACCCTGCGTGAAGCAAACATAAATAAAGAACAGCTGACACTTCTTTAATAGCATTTAAAAGCAGAACTAGTCTTGATTTTAGCTGGTCTTAATAGCGGAATTTTATTGTAAATATATTTCTATGACCAACACCTAGTTAAATTATTTTAACTTCAGTGGCAGGCTTTTACATAAGTGGTTAACCAGTGCAGTGCACATTCTTTTCGCCAGAAACTGACAACTGGCCTTCTTGAATCAATGGGAGAGAATGACTGTAGAAAAGATTTCATGATCAATCTCCACAAAACAATGTTGCCGACCCCAGCAGGTATTGAACCCGCGTCTCCCTGATCACCAGTCAGAAGCGCATCTGACTGAGCTACCGAGGCAGGCTTACTATTCTCAGGTTAATATTTGGTTTAAACTGTATTTATTTGACTTTGCAGTAAACATATACACTAACACATATATATCACAAGATTTAGATTTGACAGTAAACACTAAGGCTTATTATATCCCCGGCATACCAAGTATGCTATGGAGGTATGTTTTCGTCCTGCAGTTTGTCCTTCCATCCATCCGTCTGTCTGTGTGTCTGCACTAATGAAATGACATTTAGGGGGCAAAAAATTTGGACATTTTGACACTTAAGTAGTCGTTCGTGAGTCCATCCATATTTATTCCATAATTTTGTTACTTAAGTGGCAAAAATTGGCTCTTACGTTGCTTGCTGTTTAAGAGAATTTGCCGCTTAAGTAATCAATATGCCAAAGCCTAGCCACCTAAGTATCCATTCGTGAGAAAGTTTGTCTTGCCGTCCATTAACATTTTGGTTAAAGATTTGCATTAAAGTTTCTATCTTCTGAACCCTTTGATAGATTTAGTTGATACTTACACTGAAGTTACATAATGGTCTAAAGATTTCATTGATGCATGTCCCATCCCCCACAGTGACCTTGAGGACTTAGAAATTTTACATTTGGTTAAAGTTTTATGACAAAGTTTATAGATGCCTGTATGTTCTAAACTCTAAGACAAATTCAGTTGATACATGTATTTGCATCGATGTTGCATACCAGTCCAAACATTTAATTTCATACCCCACCCTGCTGCCTCAGTAACATTGATGCCTCCACCCCTTCAGTAACTTTGATGCCCTCACTCCCTTGGTCCACTTAGAAATTTTATGTTTGGTTTAGCTTTTACAAGCACATTTTTAGATTCTTATAGCTTCTTGACTTCTTCCTTCATATTACATACAAGCTTGAAAGATATATCAGAGGGTGCCTCTGGCAGAGGGTATATGTGACCCACTGGTCGCTTGATCTAGTTTTAAGTCATCTGGAAAACAGAGCATAAGTTGCATCTTCTGTGACAGGAAGGTTAACCGAACAATTAAAGGACAAACATCAGAAAAAGGCAATTACTAGATATTGTCAGTTTACATTATATGTGCATAAAGATGATAAATTGATTACCAGGTTGAAATAAGAACATTATACTAAAGACAATGTCACAGCAGCTGTTGTATGTATGTTTTGTTACCCCATGGCATTTGGAAAAGGGGTACCTTGGCAAACAGTGCAGGCCCAGATCACAGACGCGCAGAATGCGGCGTCTGATCAGGGCCTGCACTATTTGCTAACAGAATTTTCCGTCAAAAATAAAATAAAAACGACAAAATAGGCCTGACACCCCTTAAATGAAAAATGGATTTGTCCAACATATAGCATTGGAAGAGTCCACTAGCATACAATGGGTTAAGGTAACTGTGGTATGGATTTAGAAAAAGATTGAGTTTACTTCATAAGCCAATTCATAATGTATGGATTATATAGAAAAATGACTATTTATTGCCAGTTTGGCCGATTTTCTTTATCTATACATTTTACCAACTTGCATCCCAAACCATGTACCCCCCCTGCCCATCGGTGCATGAAGAAATATATGGGCTACATGATGCTTCTACGCAGAGCTGAAACTGACCGCACACAAGTAATGATAAACCGCTTAGGGGATCTAAGCTTGCCCAGGCAAAGCAGTGCGAGTCAGACCGTCCATGCTTATAAACCCTGTTGGTTTCATTGGGCGACAGGGCTTGAGATGTCATTTCATCTCATTGTCGGGTAAAAGTCCCACAAAATTGGAAACAACATCTCCAAAATGACCTATACAGTGTTGACGGGGACAGTAAACCTCAATTCAAACAAAACAAAACCAAAACCATGTACATGAAATTAATGGGTAATGGTCTATGTGTCAAAAGAACTTGTTCACTGTCAGAAACCAGAACTAGAAATTTATTGTGAAGAATCTATCTTGGTCGAACTTGTAGTCAAACACGAACGTTTTTTAATAGGCACTTTTTATAGTCCTTGTACATCAGTTGTTTTATTTTTTGATGGATTTAATCTCAATATCGAAAAGGCAATGAAACTATCAAACAACATAATAATTGTAGGAGACCTGAATGAAGACTTACTAAACGCAAACATATCAAACTTAAAAGATGTCATGATCATCAATTCCTTAATAAATGTTATAAATGAACCAACTCGACAACAGGCACTGCTTGATCCCGTTATCATACCAGAGGAACTCTCATACCTGGATACAGGAATCATTAGGGTACCCGACTATATAAGTGACCACACTGCCACCTTTATAACAATACCCTTTTATTACGAACTTAAAAAGCCATATAAACGAACAGTCTGGTTATATAAAAATGCTGACTTCAATTTACTGAACAATAAAATTAGAAATTATGACTGGTCATGTCTGACTCGTGGATCTGTAAGTGAGGCATCTGAGCTTTTTAACAGCATTTTTCTTGCAATGGTAAAATCATGTATTCCTTCCAAATCAGTTACAGTTAGGCCAGACGACAAACCTTGGTATGACAGCGAAATAAGAAAAACTTCTAGGAAAAGAGACAGGCAAAAACAAAAAGCTATTAGAACAGGTAATAATTTTGACTGGCTGAAATTCAAAATCTTGCGTAATCGAGTAAACAACCAGAAAAAACATGCAAAAGAGATCTTCTTCAATAATTTAGAATTAAATATTTCGGATTTTCAAAACAATGATAAACGTAGATTTTGGAAAATTGTACGTCATTTTGTGAAAAATAATAGCACGTGTTCTGACATTCCTCCACTAATTTCAACCACGTCCTCAGGTGAACGAAATTTTCATTGTACAGACATTGAAAAAGCCGAATGTCTACGATTACTTTGTGTCAATTTCATGTGTTGACGACACAAATACGGAACTTCCGACTTTTAATTATAAAACAATGAATAGATTAAGAAATGTAACATGTACAGACTCCGAAATTGAGATACTGATCGAAAACCTTAATCCAAATAAAGCTAACGGTAGTGATGGCATCAGTAATAAAATGCTCAAAGGAGTTTCCAAAACTATATCAAAAGCCTTGGCGATTATAATAAACCGCTCTTTCTGCGAGGGTGAGTATCCAGAGCGTGGAAACATTCAAACGTCATTCCAATACCCAAGAAAGGAGATAAACATCCCCAAGTAACTACTGCCCTATAGCCTTATTGAGCAATGTGAGCAAAATCCAAGAACGCATTGCCTTTAAGAACCTGTATAACTTCTTGTACGAAAATAGTCTGTTGTATAAATATCAGTCCGGTTTCCTTCCCCAGCATTCCACCGTATTTCAGTTGATTGATATATATCAAAATATTTGTCAGAGTTTTGATAACCACCAGTTCTCTTGTATGGTATTTTGTGACATCTCCAAGGCTTTTGACAGAGTTTGGCACAAAGGACTCATTTTTAAACTAAAACAGTATGGTATTGAAGACAACTTTCTTTTATGGATAAGTAATTACCTTGCAGACCGAAATCAAAAAGTAGTTATAAAGCAAGGTATTTCCAATTCTAAAGTTTTAAGTGCTGGGGTGCCTCAAGGTTCGGTTCTGGGACCATTGTTGTTTCTAATTTATGTGAATGACATTTCCGAATCGCTGCTTAGTCTAACTAGGCTTTTTGCCGATGACAGCTCCTTATATTGTTCTGCAACATCTCTGCAGGACATCCACGGCCTCCTAAATCATGATTTAAGTATCTTATCTGAATGGGCAAAACAATGGCTTGTTACATTTAATCCAAACAAAACTGAAGCAGTGTTATTCACGTTAAGACCGTTTGACTTCATGCCATTGCTTAAGTTTGATCATACAATTATAAAGTTTGCAGAAAACCATAAACACCTAGGCATAACCTTAAGCAGCGATGGAAAATGGACAAAACATGTCGAAAACATCAAAAACTCAGCGGCAAGAGTATTAGGTATTATGCGCAAGCTTAAATATTCTTTGAGTAGAAATGCACTTAATCAAATATATGTTTCCTTTCTTCTTCCTGTAATGGAATATGCCTCGATTGTATGGGATGGTTGCTCAGCTCAGAACTCATATGCTCTCGAAAAAATTCAAAACGAAGCAGCTCGTTTAGTTACAGGTCTTACTAGATCCGTCTCACTCGATAATTTATATTCAGAATGTGGCTGGGTTTCACTGTCTGAAAGAAGGCGACAACAGAAACTTAATTTCATGTATAAGGTGAACTCAGGTTTAGTGCCTTCCTATATAACTGATCTAATTCCCCCTAGGGTAAGAGAAGTGTCTAATTACCCTCTTAGAAACCAACATAACTTTTCCATTCCGTACACCCGAACCGAAATTTCAAAGAAGTCTTGTATTCCCTCATCTATTTCTTTGTGAAATTCCACAGATCCTTCTTTAAGGGACATAACTTCTCTTTCCGCTTTCAAATTTCATTCTTCCAGATCGAATACCAGTGTCCCAAAAGTACCACTCTACTACCTTCGTGGGAAACGATTATTATTGATATTGCAATAACTTGTGGAACAGGGGAAGGGCCGTAACTAATGTTGCGAGAACTTGTGGCCCAACCCCATTGCTTTTTCTGATGCAATAAAATATGTTTAAACATTATTGATATTGCATGCACAACTGCGCAACAACTGTAGTAATTTAAATAACGATTTATTCAATAATCATTTACACCCGGATCCAAATTGTGGCTGTGAAAATGGTATCGAAGATGCTGAACATTACTTTCTCAAATGTACCAAATACACACACCAACGACTAATTCTGTTCAACTCAACAGGAAATTTCCACCCTCTAAATTTTCAATTGCTTCTCTTCGGAAATCAAAACCTGAGTGTCGATAACAATATTATTTTGTTCCACGCTGTCCATAACTTTATTAAAACGTCAAATCGATTTTAGGCCTAAGTCCTATAAATACCAAAATAAACCTATTTTCGTTAGTGTAACAGATGTGTAACAGACTGTATTAGTACTTTACCACCCAACATGAAGTGTCTGTCTTTCTTATTAAGAATCCTTCTCATACCATGCATACTCTTTTTTTTTTTTTTTTTTTAATATACATTGTTTGCTGTTGTTTTCACTTTGTATCATTATATATGATTGTTGTAGGGGAAGGGCCGTAACTAATGTTGCGAGAACTTGTGGCCCAACCCCATTGCTCTTTCTGATGCAATAAAATATGTTTAAACTACATGAAATTAAAAACAACACTTGATATTTCTAACATTTTCAATCATTCATTTTATTTGTCACTTGCATCACCTTACGATTGACAGCAAAATTTTAACTTTAGTCTAAACCATAACAACGTTAACAAGTCTGTATGATAAATACATTTTTGAAGCCCACTTTAAAGAAAATGGAGGTTTTCATGGTTTATATTCATGTCTCCCCCCTTTTAGGGCAGATATATTGTTTTTCCTCCAGGTGTCTGTCTGTCCGTCACAAAATGGTGTCCGCTCTAAAACATGAAAAACGTTCAAACTATCTTCACGAAAATTCATATAAATATTAATCAACATTAGACGATGTGCAGAGCGCAAGAATTATAACTCTTGCATTTATACTTTTTGAGTTATTTCCCTTGGAAGTTTGTCAGTCACAAAATCGTGTATATATGAATGGGAAAATCTTGTCCGGTCAATAACTTTCTTATTTTTAGATGGATTTTGAAATTACTTGGCAGAAATGCTAACCACCATGAGAGGTTTTTCCGGCCATGACCCAGGTTGGTATCTCAAAGGTCAAGGTGATACTTAATGTTAACCATCTTGAGACGATATGTTGGACGCAAGAAACATTTCGGTTCCTCCAAGGTCAAGGTCATAATTAGAGGTCAAAGGTAAAAAAGGGGACTTTTTTTTCGTGTTTGGTCAATAACTTTCTTATTCCTGGATGGATTTTGAAATTACATGGCAGAAATGTTAAACCCATTTTGAGACGATGTGTTGCGCGCAAGACCCTGGTCAGTTGAGCGCAAGACCCTGGTCAGTACCTCCAAGGTCAAGGTCATACTTAAGAGGTCAAAGGTAAAAAAGGGTTTTTTTTTTTCGTGTCCAATGTCAAGGTCATACTTAGAGGTCAAAGGTAAAAAAAAGGAGCCTTTTTTCGTGTACGGTCAATAACTTTCTTATTCTTTGATTGATTATGAAATTACATGGCAGAAATGTTTATCATCATGGGATGATGTGTTGCCTGCAAGACACAGGTCGGCACCTCCAAGGTCAAGGACATACTTAGAGGTCAAAGGTAAAAAACTTTTTTTTTTTTCGTGTAGTCAATAACTTTCTTATTTCTCGATGGACTTTTTAAAGTTACTTTGCAGAAATGTTCACCTTTATCAGATGATGTGTTGCACAGAGGACCCAGGTCAATACCTCCAATGTCAAGGTCATACTTAGAGGTCAAAAAGGGGGGAGACAGTTGTGTTTTTGTAGAAGAACAAATTCTAGTATTTACTTATTTTTGCCTCAAAACAGAGATTATGGGCACTTGTTAGAGCCGCCCCAGTGAGGAGGTTCTGACAAGCTCTAATAGTCTATGTTTGCAGTAGAAATAAGATAAACGTCACAATCTTGCATAAATCCCTATGCACATGACTGAGGCCATTGTCAAAAGGACTGAAAGCGGTGCTCAAAACAACAAAACACATGTTCAAATCATGAAATTCACATGCTGTTTGAACATGGATTTTGAGCTTTTGATATGATGAGATGGGCCTTGCTTTGTTTATGTTACACTGAGCTGCTTAATGTTTTCCCCCTGAACATAGCATTTTAGAGTTCTGTGAAGACATCATTGTAAACAACTTTCTGAACTAGCTGCCATGTTTGTTTGCAGGTCGCAGTTGAAGAGTTTATATGGAGTCCTTGGGCATTTTCATCAAAATTTGCTGTCAGATTCATAAGTTATGCAAGAACAATGATCATCCATTGTTATTTCATTGCATTAACATTTGCTGGATCCCTCTGAAGATATTTGAACATTCAGCCTAGTGGCCTGGGGCCAGTTGTTCAAAACTAACGACATCATTAGCTAACGTATCGTTAAAACTTTAATCATTCATTTTGGTGAAAATACTAATATTTTTACTGAAAAAATGTGAGCAGCTTTTGCAAATGCAAAAGCTGCTCACATTTTTTCAACAAAAATAATTTTTTTTTAGATATTGTACTTGCTAGAAGAGTTAACAATATGACCACTAACGAGCTTGTTAAGCTAACGATGCTTTGAACAACTGGGCCCTGATGTTTAAACAGCTACCTCGGGATCTGCCTAATGTTGATGCATAAAAATCTATATTCTTTCAACCAAAAAAATCGGTGTTTTGGAGAAAATGAAATTGTGCACTATGATATTCTGTGTTATCAATATGATCATAGTACTATTTTGCAATTTCTTGCAGTCCCTTAACAAGATGAAGGACATTTGTACCAAAGCTAATGTTCCAATGGCCAAGGCTGCATTGTCCTGGGTGTTACAAGAGTGCGACAAGTCTTGTGTCATTGTGGGATGTCGTACCCCAGAGCAGGTTGTGGACAACAGTCAGATAGTGAAACTACCGCAGGTAAGCAGCTCATGATATGTACAACACAGTCTCACTGTTTATTGTTTATGGGGTCCAAAGCCGAAACCGTGCTAGTTAAACAACCATGTTATATCCAAACAAAAAATGTATAGATTATATAGAAAAATGACCATTTATGGTCATTTTTCTACATAATCTATTCATTTTTGGGATCCATTTATGGTCATTTTTCTATATAATCTATTCATTTTTGGGATCCATTTATGGTCATTTTTCTACATAATCTGTTCATTTTTGGGATCCATCTTGAAACCGTGTTATATCCAAACTATGTTATAATGAACCGTGTTAAAATGAGGTTGTGGTGTATGAGAAACAAGGATAATTTTTCTTGTTTTTCCATAGAGCTTATGGTGAGACATCACAAAACAGGCCCTGAACAGGCAGAGCTGAAACTGGCCGCACATGAGTACTGGTAATTCGCTTGGAAGATCTAAGCCTGCCTAAGTCTGACCGTCCCTGCATATAAACCTTATTGGTTTATTTGGGTGGTAAAGCTTGAGATGTCGACTCTAGATTGACACCTGGCCCTGAGGTTGTAAAGCTTTTTTCATGCTCAAAGCAATGGAGCAGGAAAATTGAAATGCTCATAAGTATTAAAATACAAACAAATCAGACCCGCCCCCGCCAATTGGGGCTTGAAGAAATAGATGGGTTGCATGATGTTTCCACGCAGAGCTGAAACAGACCGCATGCGAGTACTGTTAAACCCCACAGAGGATCTAAGCCTGCCCAGGCAAAGCGGTGCGAGTCGGACCGTCCATGCCTATAAACCCTATTAGTTTCATTGGGTGGCAGGGCTTGAGATGTCATTTCATCTCAATGTTGGGTAAAAATCCCACAAAATTGGAAGCAACATCTCCAAAATGACTTATACAGTGTTGATGGGGATGTTAAACCTCAAATCAAACAAACAAACAAACAAATCAGACAGTGTTACTGCTCATATTGGCAAAGAATGCTTTTTGTGCTGCGCATGAATTTTAAAATGCCAACAATAGTTGGCATTTTCAAATTCATGAGCAGGACAAATTTCATACTCAAGTGAGTTGAGCATGAAAAAAGTTTTATAACCTCTGGGCCAGGTCTCAATCTAGAGTTGACATCTCAAGCCCTACCGCCTAAACAAACCAATAGAGTTTATATGCAGGGACGGTCAGACTTGCACCAATTTGCCTGGGTAGGCTTAGACCTTAGCGGTTTACCAATACACATGTGCGGTCAGTTTCAGTACTGCATGGAAGTATGATGCATCCAAATCTATTTCTACCAAGCCCCAATGGGCTAGGGCATTCAAATGCTTACGTAGCCTGCTCAGGGAAAGTGTGGCCATGTAAACTGACTAGTTTGATATGACCTAAAAAGTGTTGAGTGGGCCGTTAAACTCGACGCCAGTCCAATCTGTGCAGGATCATAACTTCTCTTCTTTTTCGCATGACCATAGGGGAAGGGCCGTAACTAATGTTGAGATAACTTGTGGCCCGACCCCTTGCTTGCAAATATAAGCATTAAATATGTTTAATCTACCATAGTAGGAAACTGAAAAAGAAGAGAGAGAAAACATGTTTTACTGGCACAGCAGGCATATATACATTATTTTCTATAGAACTAACACATGTGGAGGGTTAGATTTGGGGCTTCTCCAGACTTTCAGAAGAGTCTTTAAACCCAGATCCCATTTTAATATGACATTATTTGTTTTTGGGATGTAAAATTCAAATTCACACAAACACTCACACCATAGAACTAAATTTAGGGGTGGATTTTCTAAGGAGATTTATATAAGGAGATTTATGTGAATAGATGACAGTTCTTATTGCCAATATCTGCCATAGCAGCATACTCACCACCAGTTTTTTATAAACAGTAAAATTCCGCTATTAAGACCACCAAAAATTGAGACCTACCATATTCGACCTATTTACCGTGCATGCTCCTATAAGCGCACACCAAAGCTTTTTCTGGAAGAACACCGCCGGCAAGTTGTGTAGCAGAAGACAGACGGCTGAAAATAAAAATTTTCAATGAAAAGGTGATTGTTTTCTCTCTTGTTTGACACATTTTGGCAGAATCATAATGATACAATGTTTTGTGCAAGCAAGTATCCACTTACCTTGAAATAACTCATCCTGGCATGTTTTTCTGGATTTGACAGCTAGAGGGAACTTTTGACAGCTCAAAGTGAAAACATCCGGTATGTTATTGTATTATGTCACGAGATATTTGGAATTTTCGGATTCCACCGGTAACTGGTATACACCAGTAACAGGGTAAAGGAGCATACTATTGCCAAGGTCACTATTGCAATGCATTGTATTGTTACATCTCTGCTTGATAACCCACTCTTGACTGCAGCTATGATAAGTTTGATATAAAATTGTGACTCTCATTAACAGGATGTTGTGGATCAGCTGACAGCAGTTACGGAGCCCGTGAAAGAGAAGGTAGGGAAGGAACTGGACCAATGGGTAACACCGGACAGATGTGAATAGATGACAGCTCTTATTGCCAATATCTGCCATAACAGCATACTTACCACCAGTTTTTCATAAACAGTAAAATTCCGCTATTAAGTCCACCAAAAATTGACACCTACCGTATTCGACCTATTTACCGCACATGCTCCTATAAGTGCACACCCCAGCTATTTCTGGAAGAAATACAGGAGTGCACACTTTAGAGTATCCTCCCAACAAATTCATATTTAGTTTTGCTGCATCTTTGACCCAGACAATCATACGTATATGGGGTGAATCCCTTTGCTGAAATTCAACTCAATAAAATGATCATATTGGAAGCTTTTTTTTCGTATTTTTTTCTTATTGTGTGTGCACTTATTAGGTAGATTTTTCACCACAATATTTTTATACAATTTTGAAAAAACTAAGCGCACGGTGCGGTAAATACACTACACGTAAAATACGTAAAATACTATCCAATTAAAATGCGTTTAACAATTCGGGCGAATTTTGTTTCTCCCAGGTTGATTGGATTGTTCGGATTGGAGTCATTGCTAATATTGCTGCGGCGATAGCCCCAAGCGAAGTCAGCCAATAACTCTGATTTAAAATGTATTGACTTTTTACGCTAAGTTTTTACATATTTTCTTCAGAAAAAGATTTCAGTTTTGGAGATATGAGAGAATGCATAAAATCCATAAGATTTGCAATCATAAGGACTTACACAGGTGTGTTTTCCTGATGTTCCAGGGCTTCATTTTCATGATTCAGATGCTTCTAAGTGTCTTTCTTGATTGATTGTTTGATTTTAGGTTTAACCTCCCCATCCACATTATTTAGGTGATTTTGGAGATGTTGCTTCCTATTTTTGTGGAACTTTTACCCGACTTTGAGATGGAACGACATCTCAACCCTGCCTCTCAATGAAACCAATAGTTTATATGCATTGATGCTCCGACTCACATCACTTTGCCTGGGCAGGCTTAGACCTCCTAAGTGGTTGACCAGTACTCATGTGATTTCAGCTCTGCGTGGCAGCATCATGCAGCCTAATCTATTGCTCCTAGCCCTGATAGGTGGGGGCCCTAAGTGTAGTGTGCTCTGTCACAGCAAATACAGAATATGAATTAATTTTGATGTCTTGTGTGAAAAAATAGGGAATAAGTGCATTACACTTAGCCTAACAGCAAAGGGTCAGGCATGTATTGCCAGAACGGTCATTAAATTTTGTTCTGCGGAATAAATTAATTTTGCCACACCCATTTCTGACCATCAGCCAATGAAATTACTTGATAATTCATTTAAATTGGCAAACTGAATGACTAACTGTCATTATAATCACTGATTCCTTTCAAAACACTAGCTGAGACTTCATTCAACTCCTTATGATTGCAAATCTCACCATTTTTTGGATAAGCCAATTAGCCCATTGCATTGTGGGAAACTCCAAAAGGCAGTGCAAGCCCAGATCAGACGCCACAGAATGCGGCGTCTGATAAGGGCCTGCACTATTTGCTGACAGAATTTTCCATCAAAATTAGAATAAAAACTAAAAAAATAGGCCTGACACCCCTTATGTGACAAATGGACTTGTCCAACATATAGCAATGGAAGATTCCACTAGTATACAATGGGTTAGACATGATTCAGACAGTGAAACAGAGCCATGAACTAGCAGATTTGTAGGAATGAAGACAAAAGTATTGTCTTTCCTGAAAATATATACAGAAAAATTCTTATATTAAGACCACCTTTGGGACTGTTCAAAAGTGGTCTCAAAGACCACTTCTGAACAGTCCCAAAGGTGGTCCCTGACCAGTGTACATTGTAAGCAGAAAACACAAAGGAAAATTAAGCATTTTGTTTTTGTTTGATTTGATGTTTAACATCCCCGTCAACACTGTAAAGGTCATTTTTGGAGACGTTGCTTCCAATTTTGTGGGACTTTTACCCGAGATTGAGATGAAATGACATCTCAAGCCCTGTCGCCCAATGAAGCCAATAGGGTTTATTAGCATGGACGGTCCGCCTCGCACTGCGGTTCCTGGACAGGCTTAGATCCTCTAAGTGGCTTACCATTACTAGTGTGCGGGCCGGATTCAGCTTTGCGTGGAAGCATTATGCAGCCCGTATATTCCTTCAAGCCTCTATGGGTGGGGGCGGAAAAAAAAAAATATGTGTACTGTACCCTCCAAAATAAGCTAGTTATAGCAGAATTAGTCATATTTTTAGGTGGTCTTTAAAGGTGCATTATTGAGCTATCGGGCTTCAAAAATGAAAAGCGTGTTTTTCGGTTTTATTTCTTCTATTCATGTAGCTATGTCATTTGTAATCTTCTGAAACCAAATACCACTTCAGAACTTTGTGAAAATCGTCGTTTTCATTTTTGTTTATTTGTTGTTTTTGGGAATTTCAATCTAAAAATATTCCTGTCACGTGACAAAAAGCCGGGCAACATCACAGCGGCGAACAATAAGATGGCGACCTCCGGTTCATCTGAGGAAAGTAGAATTTTTAGTCCAAATTACAAGTATTTGACTTTCAACTGCAATGACACAATACTATCATGCATGTTAATCTGTTATTAAATGCTAACGCATCAATTTACAGGCAAGAAGATAATTTTACCGTCAATATCTAAGGATGAATTTCTGAATCGATGAGAATTGACATGGGGTCGTTTCAAAGATACACAAAAACCGCATACATGTGAGAGTACATGTATGATGTGGGTATTTGTTAGAATTAGACGATACTAGCAATAACCTTTTGATTTGTTTGATTTGAGGGTTAACGTCCCAATTAACACTGTTTAACGTCCCCATCAACACTGTATAAGTAATTTTGGAGACCTAGCTTACAATTTTGTGGGACTTTTATATACCCGACATTGAGATGAAATGAGATCTCATTCCCTGTCGCTTACGGGCCTCCGTGGCCTAGTGGTTAAGAGCGCTGACTCTTGATCATTAGGTCTCTCACCGCTGTGGTTCGAGCCTCGCTCGGGTCATATGTGAGACGCCAAGTTCTGCAACGGAAGGTCAGATGGTTTTTCTCCGGGTACTCCGGTTTTCGGCCACCTCTGATTAACGATCGGCTTGATATGAGTGAAATAATCTTGAAAGGGCCGTAAAACCAAAAAAAAAAAAATCCCTGTCGCCCAATGAAACCAATAGGGTTTATATGAATGGGCGGCCCGACTCGCACCGCTTTGCCTGGGCAGGCTTGAATCCTTTAGGCGGTTTACCAATACTCCTAAGTGGTCGGTTTAAGCTCTGCCTGGCACCATCATGCAGCCCACCTATTTCTTCAAGCCCCGCCATGGGAGCCGAGCAAGAACTTTTTAATACCGAAACAAAAGAGAAA
This sequence comes from Lucinisca nassula, assembly GCA_963580285.1. Lineage (NCBI taxonomy): Eukaryota > Metazoa > Mollusca > Bivalvia > Lucinida > Lucinidae > Lucinisca > Lucinisca nassula. The sequence goes on along the minus strand of OY757025.1, from coordinate 47,053,714 downwards.
CACTATCCATATTCGCACCGCCCATCGGGGCTTGAAGAAATATATGGGCTGCATAATGCTTCCACGCAGAGCTGTAACTGACCCGCAAACGAGTACTGGTAAACAGCTTAGAAGATCTAAGCCTGGGCAAGCAAAGCGATGCGAGTCCGTCCATTTGTTTCACTGGGCGACAGGGCTTGAGAAGTCATTTCATCTCAATGTCTGGTAAAAGTCCCACAAAATTGTTATCAACGTCTCCAAAATGACCTTTACAGTGTTGAAGGGGACGTTAAACCTCAAACCAAACAAACAAACGTGCACCAGGACCTACTCACTGATACTGGGATCGGCCACATTTTACCATTACTTGCAGATTTACAGCACACATCAATCTTGCGCTGGCCTCGGTAGCTCAGTCGGATGCGCGTCTGACTGCTGATCATGGGGAAGCAGGTTCGATACCTGCCGGGGTCGGCAATATTCTTTCGCGGGGATTGATCAAGAAATCTTTCCTACGGTCATTCTCTCCATTCCGCTGGCTCAAGAAGGGCAGTTGTCAGTTTCTGGCGAAAGAATGTGCACTCTCCTGGTTACCTCTTACGTATAAGCCTGCCCAGGAAAAGTAAACTGACAGGCTCAAAAACGGCCTTAACAGTGTTAAACCCCAAAACAAACAAACAGTTAACCTGCATAGGGGATGACTCTCCCTGAACAGGGCGCCTCCAGTTTGTTTGTTTGATTTGAGGTTTAACGTCCCCGTCAGCACTTTAAAGGTCATTTTGGAGACGTTGCTTCCAATTTTGTGGGACTTTTACCCGACATTGAGATGAGATGACATCTCAAGCCCTGTCGCCCAATGAAACCCATAGGGTTTATTAGCATAGGCGGTCCGCCTCGCACCGCGGTTCCTGGACAGGCTTAGATCCTCTAAGCGGTTTACCAGTACTAGTGTGCGGGCCGGATTCAGCTCTGCGTGGAAGCATCATGCAGCCCATATATTTCTTCAAGCCCCTATGGGCGGGGGCCGGTGCCTCCAGTTAAACGTTCCGATCCAAAGGGCGGTGCGCATTTTGACATTCATCGCTGTAAATGGTGTTCAGGCACCGAAATAATCACCGCCGGGTCGAACCGAGGGCCTCTGGCATCTGAGTCAAGTGCACTAACCACTCTGGGCTTAACCACTGAGCTGTCACGCTCAGTTTATTACATAAACTCCAGGTTTGCAGGATGAGACTCTGCACAGTAATCGGCTCTTTCGTTGTACATTGGGTCGTTCTCCCTGCTGGGGGGGGGGGGGGGTCATGTGAGTACCAGCTGATAGCAAGCCGGCGGAATGAACAACTCACAGCGCATAAATGTCATCCTACTAGATTTCAGTAAGGCCTTTCACGAGGTTCCGCACAATTTCATTGCTGATGGATACCAGAAAGTCGTAATTGAGGATTTCTTCGTCTGCGCCCGTTACTTCTGGTGTTCCACAGAGTACAGTGCTCGGCACTCTCCTCTTCCTCATATAAATCAACGACTTGCCACCACGCGTCTCCCCTGTTCGCTGATCACTGCCTGTTGTACCGAGTTGCTGTCGCTCAAGAGGACTTTAATTATTTACAAGCATGGGAGAGAGACTGATAGATGCGTTTGCACCCAGACAAGACTTAGTCTGAGTACATCAGAATCGGCAACAAAAGCAAGATAATGGAGTCATCATACAACATCCATTGCCAGAAGTAAAGCAAAAAACCTGGCTATAGACAGTACACTGGTGTGAAATAGTCACACTGACATGCTTAGACTAGCTTCTAGTCGGATATCATATTTTAAAGTTAATAAGTAATATTCTTCTACCCCTTATTTGATCTTGGGAAGATATACTCTGACTAAAATGCCAGTTTGCCTTATCAGTTGGTGTTCGGTAAGGGGTACAGAAAGGCAATAAACATTTCATGACTGTAGTTGTAATCAATCATTTACCAAGGATCTTGCGAGGTAAAATTCGCATTGTACTAGACCTTGGTGTCTGAGACAAGATTAAAGTCTAACAAGGTTTCATATTTGATAAAAACACACATGAAGGTTGGTAATTGGTAAATATGACATCAAGGTCTAGTAGCTAGACTATGACATGCTATCTACGACAGACAGCCAGACAGCTGCTTTCCTATCCTACGCAGGAATCTCTCTGCATGCCCAAAGGACATCAAGGCAACAGCATACAAGTCACAAGTTAGACCTAAACTAGAATATGCTGCCACCCCCTGGGACCCCTACAAACAAACTAGTCCAGTTCAATCGCAATCTTCCGCTCACATCGTCTATCTTACTGATCATATGTATATTGGAAATGAAAAAAGGGAGGTTGGTAAAACCTAGTATTCCTTGAATTTCTCGAATCAAGGTCTGCTTTATTAAGGAAATTTCGTAATCCCGGATCGTTTTGTTATTGACGAAGAGCTCTGTGTGAATGATCCATGTCCCTGTCTTGAGATAGATATAAGAGCTTTATTTGTTTAACCGTCATTCATGAAGGCTTACAAAAGTATTTAGGCTGATGAAATATATATATTGGATTTTTCAAGTACGGCAACTTGGATTTTTTTAAGTACGGCAACTTGGAAAAAAAAATGCTGAATTAACTGTACGGTTACTTGCGTCACAAAATTGCAAATTTGGAAACTACTGACACCATTTTGACATCGTTTGGAAGGAAAGGCCGTGGTTATTATCATGTTTGGTTTCATCACATAGGGATCGATTATAATGCTAGTGCTGATCGTAAATCAGCCGGCCTCGGTGGCTCAGTCGGATGCGCGTCTGACTGGTGATCAGGAGGTCGCGGGTTCGACTCCCGCCGGGGTCGGCAACATTCTTTCGTTGAGATTGATCATGAAATCTTTTCTACGGTCATTCTCTCCCTTCCGCTGATTCAAGAAGGGCAGTTGTCAGTTTCTGGCGAAAGAATGTGCACTGAACTGGTTAACCGCTTACGTATAAGCCTGCCCAGGAAAGTGTTGATAGGTAAACTGACCGGCTCAAAAATGACCTAAATAGTGTTGACTGGGCCGTAAAACTGCAATACAAACTGATCGTAAATCAATCTATTTTTGCATGAAACAGATGGAGATGTGAAATCTACACCAGGGCCATATTTCCTTTTGAGAATTCTTTGTCGTTGCTTTCGCTTTGTTTCATTACTGAAAATACTTTGGAAGAAAGTCTATCCCCTATTGGTCTATTCAACGGAAGGAACTTTCCTTTCGTGATGGGAAGTTTTTCTTTTTTTTTTTTTTTTTTCTTTTTTTTTTTCTTTTTGTTGTTTTTGTTTACGAAATAAAGTTTGTTTTTCAGTGAGCTGAAATAGTTTCTACTTCGTTCTTGTGAAACTTACAACTAGAATAGACGTTAGTTTATGCTTTGAGAAGTGTTTATTCCTTTGACGAGAGTTTATTCAAACGAAGGTCCTGTAATATGCATACTATACTCCAGTTATTTAAGATTATGAGTGAGGCCATTATTATTATTATTATTTTTTTTTTTTTATTATTTTTTTTTTTTGCATTACGAAAACATGCCTTTTCAAATAAATTGAACATATTTCCACCCAAAAAATGAAAATGTTCAGATAAAAGATTCTGCTATTTTTCATAATTCAGCTCAAAACATAGATTTTGGGTACTCGTTGGAACCGTACGACCAGGCGGTTTCTGACGAGTACCAAAAATCTATGTTTTGGGCAGAAATGCGAAAAATAATGTACACCCATACACACCCCATTCTACTGGATTAAAGTGGAGTTTAAGAGGGTCAAAATTGCATAGGCATGTTTTCATGATGGTCTTCTGTTTTTTTTGTTTTGTTTTTTCGAAATCGGCCACGTGCACACATGTTGCAATTTTTATCTTGTATATTCTAACCATTTCACATTTGTACGGTTTAGTAACGCCACAGACAACAAAAAGCTACTTTAAAGAAGGTGATTTAAGGTTCCTCAATACAGTTATTTCACTACATTTGAGGTACTGAAAAAATCATATTTGCAAATAGTTACCCAAACAGATTTTTCATCAGATGGTAGTCCATGTAAATGTAAGAATATGAAGCAAAATATTTTTATTGGAAAGTCACCATGTTAGTAATTTATTGCATTTTTCCATGCACCACAAAACTGGAACATATGGAGTGTACATGTTTTCTGGGCCAGAATAGCTAGTTTCGGCCAATAAGGCCTCGTCAGTGACCCTCAAACCTTTTCAAAACTCTCCAAAATGTCGGCACAAGAATTTCAGAGAAAATAAGTTCATTTAATATGGCATTAGGATAACACATCCGTGGGATATAGTAAATTTCTCAAACCTTAAAAAAGGCATCTTTTTCTGATGAAGATTTGTGATATTTTTCCTATTTATACTCCAAACATAGGTTTTGGATGCTCGTTAGAACCGCCTCATTGAGGCGGTTCTAACGAGTACCCACAGCCTATGTCTTGGAGCAGAACTAAGGAAATTAATGTTATTCCCCGTAAACCCCAGTTTTCTTTATATAAAATGGGGTTTAGTGGGGTCTTAATTTCACGGACTTGTTCACGTGATGGGAAGTGGTTTTAGGTTCTAGCTTTACGTAATAACGCCAAATTAGGTCATTACCTGCCGTCCGTATTTTTTTATTTTATTTTTTTTTGTTTTGGTTTTACGGCCCTTTCAAGATTATTTCATCCGTATCGAGCGATCGTTAATCAGAGATGGGCGAAAACCAGAGTACCCGGAGAAAAACCACCTTACCTTCCGTTGCAGAACTTGGCGTATCACATATGACCCGAGCGAGACTCGAACCACAGCGGTGAGAGACCTAATGATCAAGAGTCAGCACTCTTAACCACTAGGCCACGGAGGCCCGTTACCGTCGGTATGATCATTTTCCACATTAATCTGGTACTTTTGAGTAACAAGTTCCGGAGCCGATGCTACACGCTATGTCAATTTCGTTGTTGCATCGACTTTGCTGCGTCAGCGTCAATGCATCGTTGTTTAGACGTTGTATGTCTGTTGACTTGGACGTTGTTTAGACGTTGTATGTCTGTTGACATGGAGTTATCTGCACTTTACATTTATATACACTTGATTATTGCTGGCCAAAATATCTCGTATGATAATCATCGGCCTCAGTACCTCGGTCGGATGAACGTCTGACTGGTGATCAGAAAGGCGCGTGTTCGGTACCTGCTGGGTCGGCAACATTCTTTCGTGGAGATAGATCATGAAATATTTTCCACGGCCATTCTCTACCACTGGGCATCCGCTGATTCAAGAAGGGCAGTTGTCAGTGGCGAAAGAGTGTGCACTGTACTGGTTAACTGCTGATGCCTCGGTCACAAATTCGGCGTACCCCGGCCGAGCTATACTATACGTTGTGGTCGGCCGAGCAGTCCAAGCCGAGAAATGGGTGTCTGGCTCGGTTTTGGCAAAAAGTATGCCGTGTGGGGCCTAGAGAGACATCCGCCAGGAATCGGGCGGTGTCAGCCTAAGTTTTGCGGGGAAGCATCGGCGTATACGCCGGGCGGAAATAGGCCGGTGCACTGCAGGTTACCGACCGTATACCCGGCGATTGTTACTAGTCCCCGAGCATCGGTCGATGTTCCGCAGATGTCCGCCCAGTTCCCGGCCGCAGGACAAGGGACGGGTTTACCCCAGCCGGGAATTGTCCAGTTGTTCAGGGGTATATAAACTGCATCCTCTCCTGCCTATACAACAAATGGGTCAGCTCTGTTGGTGGGTGAACATCCTTTTTCTTGACGTCGAGGAAAACTTTCGAAGAAAAGCGGAACAAGATGCCTCTTATCCCACCACTGCACCTACCGTCACCCCAGGAAAGGATCCGGAGGTTACAGGAGTGGCTGCTTAGGGCTCGGCACCGTGCCAATGTGGTCTTTGCAACCTTGTGTGCGGGAGAAGAACTGCTACCGCTGATGGTGGATGAAGCAATGGATCGTGTACCGTCCTTTGCATGGGCAGTTATCAAACGTTTATGTACAATGCTCCCTACTGGTCTGCTAGAAACTGGCACCCATCGGAGATCGGGCCCTTATATAGTCGAGCGTCAATCAGCGATCGAGCGGCGCCAGTCGAAACCGGGATTCGTCCAGCGGATTCCGCTTGATCATCTGTCGGGCCTCGGCCGATTACTGCCCGATTATCTGATTGGTCGGGGTCCGCTTTACGACTACCGGATGCCAGCCGATGCCATGGACATCGACGTCGGTACGAGCTCTGCTCGACTTTTATCGATGTGCCACCGACCTAGAAGTCGGTGAGTTTTCGTGGAGAATTTTAACTACGAGTTAAAATTTAACCGGGCCCCTCCCGACCACCACCGACGCCCCAACATCCGGCGGGACGCCGACCGGACTCCAGCCCAATCTCACCCCATCGCAGTCCCCGAGTAGTCGGGCGGGGATCGAATAGTGATTTGTGACCGTGGCTTTACGTATAAGCCTGCCCAGGAAAAGTGTGGACAGGTAAACTGACCGGCTCAAAAATGACATAAAATAGTGTTGACTGGGCCGTTAGTCCAATACAAAACTAAACTGAGGTAGGGGTCTTTAACTTTAATGGAAGACACCCAGTCAGCGTAGAATGTCGGTCAAGCGTCGGCCCGACGATATATACATAGAATATTTATTTTCCGTCTTATACCGTTAACAAATAACATTAGCCCTGTATGGCTTTTACTTCTACAAAAACAGTGTAGAAGAAAAACAATCTTTTTGGTGCTGTTTGGGCAGGATCAAGATTTTCACCTTACATCCTCATTCGAAGGATGGAGCAGGTCAAGGCATTCATCTCTGCAACTAAGTTTGACAACGCTTCCAGAGAGAGAGAGAGAGAGAGAGAGAGAGAGAGAGAGAGAGAGAGAGAGAGAGAGAGACTAATGAGCAGCATGTAGGTAATGGTGTGTGTGTGTGTGTGTGTGCGTGTGTGTGTGTGTGTGTGTGTGTGTGTGTGTGTGTGTGTGTGTGTGTGTGTGTGTGTGTGTGTGTGTGTGTGTGTGTGTGTGTGTGTGTGTGAATCATCTGAACTACGCCTACGTCGGGCCGACAGCGATACGACATGGCGACATCGTATCGCTGTCGGCCCGATGTTGGCCCAATGTGGTGCGCTAGCCCATAATGAGAGAGAGAGAGAGAGAGAGAGAGAGAGAGAGAGAGAGAGAGAGAGAGAGAAAAAAAAACACTGAGCAACATGTTGGACATGGCACTTTCAGAGCCCATAGGGGCTTGAAGAAATATATGGGCTGCAAAATGCTTCCACGCAGAGCTGAATCCGGCCCACACACTAGTACTGGTAAACCGCTTAGACGATCTAAGCCTGTCCAGGAACCGCGGTGCGAGGCGGACCGTACACGCTAATAAACCCTATTGGTTTCATTGGGCGACAGGGCTTGAGATGTCAATTTATCCAAATGTCGGGTAAAAGTCCCACAAAATTGAAAACAACGTCTCCAAAATGATCTTATGACCTTTACAGTGTTGACGGGGACGTTAAACCTCAAATCAAACAAAAACACTTTCAGAGAGAGAGAGAGAGAGAGAGAGAGAGAGAGAGAGAGAGAGAGAGAGAGAGAGAATGGACAATATGTAGGCCACGATAAGAAAGCAATGAGCAACATGTAGGCCACGGAGAGAGAGAGAGAGAGAGAGAGAGAGACTAATGCGCAACATGAAGGCCAGAGAGAGAGAGAGACGAATGAGCAACATGAAGGCCACAGAGAGAGAGAGAGAGAGAGAGAGAGAGAGAGAGAGAGAGAGAGAGAGAGTAAATCGCATGAACGGTGCGTCTGACCGAGAGCGATACGACATGGCGACGTCGTATCGCTGTCTGCCCGATGTTGACCCACTGTTTCAACATTTAGCCCATAATGAGTGAGAGAAAAAAACTTAGCAACATGTTGGCCATAGCACTTTCAGAGAGAGAGAACGTGTACGCCATGGCATGCTGAGAGAGCGAGAGAGAGAGAAAGACGGAATTTCATTCCATTTTACACATTGGAATTCGCATAAAAAGTTTAAAAGAATTTCACTATACTACGATCTACGATTTCTGTCACAACAATTGTGTGTAACGATGTTGAGATGATCCCTGCATACCTTTCTAGGTATTTACCGCATGACGTCATTATTCACGTGCGTTGTAGTTTTGTCGCGAAATTAAAAATAGACTAACTGTGTTCGTAGCATAGTTAGGAAAACCGTCTCATAAAACTTAACCTGTGATCATAATTGTTCGCAATATTACATAAAACTCATTCATTTGTATTATTTAAACAAAAAATACCCGATATATGTAAAAAAAAAATTAAGCACTTTTTTTCCGGCAGCTCAATAATGCACCTTCAATAGCGGCATTTCACTGTACTTTCTTCTTATTTACTTCTTTTGGCAGAATTTGTTTTCCTGAAAATTGTGCCATATGATGTGCATATTGTTAGGAAAGATATAATAAATTAGATTGTCAGTAATCACTAGAGAGTGTAAATCCATTTATTTCTGTATTGTGTAAATCCAGTAATTTCTAGATAGTGTAAATGCAGATATTTTTATAACTGCAATCCGGAGTTTCATGCCCTTTATTACAGCCATTGCCTTGGTTACCAGTATATAATGATATAATGCTGAAGTCTGTCCTAGAACTGAGGTAATTGCCAAATATGACCGACTCGGTATAAGAAGATAGCTAGATACATAGAGAGAAAAGGTATCTTAAGTTGAGATGGAGAGAGTAAATGGATAGATGGACAGAGGAACAGAGATCAATCATTAGATCTCTAATCTGGTGCTAGGCTAGATATGTTTTACAAAATACAGTAAAATTCCTATATTAAGACCACCTTTGGGACTGTTCTAAAGTGGTCTTTAAGACCACTTTTGAACAGTCCCAAAGGTGGTCCTTGACCAGTGGACATTGTATGCAGAAGAAAGAAGAACTGCAACCTTCTAAATAAGCTTTTTAAAGCAGAATTAGTTTTATTTTTAGGTGGTCTTAATAGCGGAATTTCACTGGTGAAATTCCGCTATTAAGACCACCTACAAATAAGACTATTTCTGCTTTGAAAAGCTTAATTAGTAGGCTGCAGTTATTATTTGTGTTTTCTGCATACAGTATCCTCTGGTAAGAGACCACCTTTGGGACTGTTCAAAAGTGGTCGCAAAGACCACTTTTGAACAGTCCCAAAGGTGGTCTTAATATAGGAATATTACTATATTAATGTTAGAGTGTCTTGTCTTGTTAAGTTTTTGTCGCAAAACCAGTTCTCAAGAGCAGTAAGGGTTAAAGGCTTGATACTTGGTACAGGTACACACCTGAATACAAACTTGCACACTTGAGTATGACTTGTATTTTGCACGTAGATGACTTTTGTCATAATTTTATACATTGTAGTAAGGTCTATATCTATGACTGCAACAGCTAAAGTTAAATTACCATATGCAGTTTTCATCTAACCATTATTATCTTCTTTTGTTTGGAAATCGTCATTTTACACCAGTTAGTATTTATTAGTATTAATTACCTTTTTAAAAGTTAACCATCATAATTCAGATTCATTCTAAAAATATGTTCAATGACAGTTTTAACCCCTCAGGCATGATGAAGGCTTTTGTTAATTCTTTTTGCTCAGAAGGTGCTTTATCGATTAAAGACTACTTTGTATGTAATGACATAAACTACACCATGATATGTTTCTCAGGGTAAATATTTCTTAGGGTACAGGGGCCAGTTGTTCAAAACTAATAGCGTCGTTAGTTAACATACTGTTAAATGTGTGTGAATTTGGGTTTAACGTCGCTTTCAACAATTTTTCAGTCATATCACGACGGTGTCTGGTTGCGACAGGGAGCTCACTGCTCACGTTTATAGTGCTGCCTCACTGAAGTATCATGTCCCAGACACATTACATGATACCACACCCAGTCACATTATCCTGACACTGGGTCGACCAGTCCTAGCTCTACCCTGTAAATCTGAGTGCCAAACGAGGAGCAGCTAGTACCATTTTTAACGACTTTGGTATGTCGCGGCCCGGGATCGAACCCGTGACCTCCTGTTCCCCGGAGCGGACACTCTACCAACTGAGCTATCGGGGCCGGTCACATACTGTTAAAACTTTGATCATTTAATATGGCAAATATGCTTATATTTTTGCTGAAAAAATGTGAGGAGCAGCAAAAAAGTATATGCAAAAGCTGCTCACATTTTTTCAGCAAAAATAAAATTTTTGGTATTAAACTTGCTAGAACAGTTAAGTTATACAACGAACGAGCTCGTTAAGCTAACAATGCTTTGAACAACTGGGCCCAGATTTCTAGTCGTGTTTACATTGATCAATATCCAGGGTCATTAGTTCAAAACTAATATCATTGGTTTGTGTATTGTTAAACTGATAATTAAATATGACAAACATGCTTATATTTTCCTTAAAAAATGTGAGTAGATTTTGCCTTAGCAAAGGCGACTTACATTTTTGTTCAGCAAAATCACCAAGGTAGTAGATACTGTACTGGCTTGAACAGTTAACATGTTTGAAGCTAACAAAATTTTAAGCCAATTTTACGTTAAAAGTTTAAATATATAGCAACAGAGAAAACAAATTTTTGCTGAAAATAATGTTGGTAGCTTTTGCAATTGTTTTCAGCAAATTAGCACAGTCTTGGGCTCTGCCGCCCATCAGTACTTGGAGAAATAGATTGGGCTGCATGGTGCTTCCACACAGAGGTGTTTAGTCACAGACTTGCTAACTAGATGAATACTTGGCAGATTCAAGATTTGTGTATGAGCTGTGTAGACTCAGATTAGACAAAGCCTGCAGCAGACCGTGAAGACCCATGAACTAGATTTAACCCTTTTTTTTACCAAATGGAATCTTCTAACTTCTATATACCAGGACTGAGGAGTCTATTTCAAAATTTAGCTGTCAGGTTGTATTTTCTTCAAAATGAATTTGGAAAATGGCTGAACTTTCTGCAAACAGTGTAGGTCCTGATCAGGCGCCGCGTTCTGCGGCATCTGATCTGGGCCTGCACTGTTTGCCAATTACCCGTTTAGGGGTGTCCGGTAAGAAATGGGTTAAAACATGGTCAAGTCGCATTCATCAAAGTTAAGGTTACAATATTTTCCCATTGTATTTGGACACTTTAACTTCATACCAGGCTTGTTCTTAAATTTGAATGTACAATTTACTACCCAATGTTGTCTAAAATGTATTCTAATGCACTTGCAAATGTAACCCGACATCTGATTGAATAACGCAAAAAAATTGCGAAAGTATATTTCACGATATACTGTCGGAAACCTGACATAGCGTAACGTCACTTTTTGTTGCCTGGCATTTGGTTTTACGCAGCTCACATCGCTAGCCATTTTGTGCAAAATAGTGCAGTTTTTAACAAAACAACCATATAAGTGGATTAGAATGGGATTAACTGTATTCAAAATAGTGATTTTGGGACGAAAATCGGAGGTTTTACGATGGCAAATTACTTTTATGGCTCGGCTGACGCTTCGCCGTAAAACGAAATTTCCGATCGTATAACCTCTGATTTACCTCCCAAATCACAATTTTGAATACAGTTATCCCCTAAGTGGCAAACAAGTGTAAACCCTGATGAGACACCACATACGTCGGCGTCTCATCTGGGTCTTCACTGTTTGCTCCACGAATCTGCGGAGTCTACACTGTTTACACTTGGTCTACACTGTTTGCTGCCTGATTCTGTGGCATCTGGGTCTACACCGTTTTCTCAGGCCTGTCTGTCCTTAAATGGAATGGGAACACCTGAGACATTTTTCTGTCATTATTCAAAGGGAAACGACTTTCGGGGTTTCCTGTTTGCTTTTTTTTAGCCCTGTCCCACAGAAAAAGGGGTCTTCTCTTAAAGGAAAGAATTTGCTCCTTAGGAGCAAATCCTTTTCTTTTAGAGTTGATCCCTATTGACGTGGGAGACAAAAATACTTTTGCAGGTGTCGCCTCCCCTGAAGGTGTTCCCATTCCCCTTAAATACATACGGCACTTAGATTTTAGATTCCTCAAGAGTAGTTGCTCAGGTCACATATTCACTTTAATTATGATATACAATGTACACTGTATTAGAATCATTTACTATTGAATTCCAATCAAAGGGTGTCTGCAATACTGTGATTTTACCTTTGAAAACAGGTGATTATTCATATGATTAAAACACTATTTTATAACACTTCGACTTTCTTGCATTTGTAAAACCCTATAGAAGCCTCGGTGGTGCAGTGGTTAAGCTACTGGCCTGGTAAACCAGGGGTCGCAGGATCAACCCCGGGCTTCTCCAGACTTTCGGATGAGCCATTAAACCGAGGTCCTGTCTCCGTATGACCTACGCTGTTGGTGGGACATTTTACTCAAATACTCACTCATTTTTAAAACCCTATACATTTTAATGCAGATGGTCACGGCCATTTTTTTTGCCATCATTTCAAGGATTGTTTGATTGATTTGAGGTTTAACGTCCCCGTCAACACAGTATAGGTCATTTTGGAGACCTTGCTTCCAATTTGGTGGGACTTTTACCCGACATTGAGATGAAATGACATCTCAAGCCCTGTCGCCCAATGAAACCAACAGGATTTATAAGCATGTACGGTCCGACTCGCCCCGCGGTTCCTGGACAGGCTTAGATCCTCTAAGCGGTTTACCAGTACTATAGTGTGCGGACGGTTTCAGCTCTGCGTGGAAGTATCATGCAGCCCATCTATTTCTTCAAGCCCCGATGGGGCGGTTATCAAGGAGCACAACTTAAGTAACTTCGGATATGATCTTTTGTAAATCCTTCTCTTTACCCTTATCCTGCTGGTCATGACAACCTTACCTTTGCAAACAGTGTAGATCCAGATCAGATGGCTTCTGAAGAAGCCATCTGATCAGGATCTACACTATTTGTCATTCTGATAGCTGAATGAATACATTGTGATTTGATTGGTTGATAGTCACAAATGGGCATGGCTAAATTAATTTATTCACTGGGATAAGGTTTAAAGGAATGAATCCGCTCCTGACCAGCAAATATTTTGAAAAAATGCCATTTGGGGAGGAAATCTGCATTTTTCAGGTCAGAAATTTTGTTTCATGGGGACGCACCAGCAGAGCCATTAAACGGAAATTGCGACCTTATGACAGACTATTTACATCTCCAAAAAACAATTGACCCGGCGCATGACAAAACCTACAATAAGACCGGTGCAAACAATAGAGACTCAAATAAACCTGGGCGCCCATCCACTATGACAAGACCTTTTGCTTATGTCTCTTTGCATGGATATTAGTCTATAGTAGGTACATGCGATCAGCAAAGACTGATCTGAATCTTAGCTGGTTCCACATGTCTAATTGTAGATTTTGTCGTGCGCTGGCTCAATTTTCGATAGTTATCCCCGTTCTAATGCATTTATTCACTGGTTTTGTTGAAAAATTGTTCTGCTCACACAAACTGATAAGTGCTTTCAGCTGTGCAAGACCAAATACCACCCAGTGAAAAGTGATACTACATGATGACAAGTTTCTGACAGTATACAGCAGACTATACACTGAAATTCTGCTATTAAGACCACCTAAAATTAAGACTAATTCTGCTTCAAAAAGTTTATTTAGTAGTTTACAGTTAGTTTTATATCCCCGGTAGCGATAGCGGGGACATGTTGTTTTTGCCCTATCTGTTTGTTGGTCATATTTTGAACCGTTTGAGATAGAGCACTCGTATTTGGCATGTAGGTTCCTTGTGACAAGAGCTTCACATTCATGCAAAATATTTTGACCTGTGACCTTGACCTACTTAGAAAAAAAATAACATTGGTCATAACTTTTGAACCACTCGAGATACAGCCTTCATATTTGGGATGTATGTTCCTTGTGATAAATGCTTTACATTCATGCAAAAATGTATGACCTGACCTATACCTACTTAAAATAAAACGAGCACAGCATGCGGGTGCCAACGCTCAGCTGCAAAAATTCTAAGTCAAAAAAGGGGCATAACTGTGCCAAAATTATTTTGAGGGTTACCTCACCTATTGGTATGAGTTCCCCTTTTCATTGAACAACTAGTCCGAGTTTCAAGTAAATATGTTCAGTAATGACAGAGATATTACAAAATGTCCAAGTTTTTGCACGACAACGGCGATGACGCCAGGGCTATGACAATACCTCGTCGTTTTCTTTGAAAAACAGTCGGAGCTAAAATAACATTTTGGTCATAACTTTTGAACCCTTGCATGTAGGCTCCTTGTGACAAGAGCTTTACATTAACACAAAAATTTTGACCTGTGACCTTGACCTTTGACCTACTTAAATGAAAAAGTTAACATTGGTCATAACTTTTGAACCGTTTGAGATAGCCTTCATATTTGGCATGTAGGTTCCTTATGACAAGAGCTTTACATTCATGCAACAATTTTTAACCTGTGACCTTGACCTTGTTTCTCTGTGTTTTTTGCATAGTGTCCTCTGGTCAGAGACCACCTTTGGAAATGTTAAAAATTGGTCTTAAAGACCACTTTTGAACAGTCCCAAAGGTGGTCTTAATACTGTACTGTTACCTGATCCAATCAGATGACGCGTTACATTTGTAAGTGCATTATTTCTTCTTAAGCCAAGCTGAGATGCTTTCGTTTGTTTCCAGTTTTAACACCCCATCAACACTGTTTAGGTTATATTTAGTCTGTCAGTTTACCTAACCATACAATTCCTGGGAAGGCATATACACATTATATTGTCAGAAACTGACAACTGCACTTCTTGATTTATTTTATTTGTTCTGGTGTATAACAGCCCAGGCAACACTATCCGGGCTATATCGAGTTGGAAAGTTCACCTAACCACACTTTCCTGGACTGTCTTACACAACAAGAGGGCCCAGAGGGCCCTGGTTCGCTCACCTGATCCAATATATAATAAGTGGGCCCCGGGCAGGGTCAATTTTGGCCCGAGGGCTATAATTTGAACAATCTTGGTACAGGTCCACAAGATGAAGCTTCATATTGAATATGAAAGACCTGGGCTTTGTGGTTTCAGAGAAGATTTTAAAGGTTTACCCTGCATAAAGAAGTCTATGTAAAACAAGATTTTCCCTAAATAAGTCTATGTAAAACCAAAGGGCCCCGGAGCGGGGGCATTTTTGGCCCCAGGGCTATAATTTGAACAATCTTGGTAGAGGTCCATTAGCTGAAGCTTCATAACAAATATCAAAGACCTAAGACTTGTGGTTTCAGAGAAGAAGATTTTTAAAGATTTTCCCTATATAAGTCTATGTAAAACCGAAGGGCCACATGGCGGGGGCATTTTTGGTCTCAGGGCTATAATTTGAACAATCTTGGTAGAGGTCCACTAGCTGAAGCTTCATAACAAATATCAAAGACCAAAGCCTTGTGGTTTAAGAGAAGATTTTTCAAGATTTTCCCTATATAAGCCTACCGGTAAGTAAAACCAAAGGGCCATGGGGCGGGGGCATTTTTGGCCCCAGCACTATAATTTGAACAATCTTGGTAGGGGTCCACTAGATGAAGTTTCATACCAAATAGCAAAGACCTGGGCCTTGCAGTTTCAGAGAAGAAGACTTTTAAAGATTTTCCCTATATAAGCCCATGTAAAACAAAAGGGCCCCCGGGCGGGGGCATTTTTGGCCCCAGCACTATAATTTGAACAATCTTGGTAGGGGTCCACTGGATGAAGCTTCATACCAAATATCAAAGACCTGGGCCTTGTGGTTTCAGAGAAGATGTTTAAAGATTTTCCCTATATAAGCCCATGTAAAACCAAAGGGCCCCGGTGCGGGGGCATTTTTGGCTCCAGCACTATAATTTGAACAATCTTGGTAGGGATCCACTAGATGAAGCTTCATACCAAATATCAAAGACCTGGGCCTTGCAGTTTCAGAGAAGAAGATTTTTAAAGATTTTCCCTATATAAGCCCATGTAAAACCAAAGGGCCCCGGTGCGGGGGCATTTTCGGCCCCAGCTCAATAATTTGAACAATTTTGTTAGAGGTCCACTAAACTCTGTTCAGAAAATCTGAATCATCGATTTTTTCGTTTCTCGCTTTTAATACTCATTTAAGCCCATACATCACTGTGGGAAAGTTTTAGACCTCACCCTCCGCCGATTTCTCCAGCAAGTTGTATGCCTCTGCAACAGCCAGGAAAGGCTGTGATTATTTGGAGAAAATTGCAAAATCTATATTTTCTTTCACAGACTTAGACATTCTGACAGGTTGGACACACCCTTTTAAACCATATATAGAAGTGGTCACTGGGCTTATACATTACAAGGGCGTCTATGTTTAATTTGCACGATCACTCCATGGAAAATCATTAGCTGTGACACCACATCTGATATCGGTATAATTCTTTTTGACGACTGTTGACAGCACATCGCGCTAGTGACTCCCCCGTTCCTAGTGAGCCTCTATCTAGCCATTCGAATATAAGGTGTGTCGCAATTGCATATCTATTTATAAAGTGCGTCACATGGATTTGAATATTTATTATTTTACCTGGCAATCATCGTCAAATGGACTTAGTCTGTGCTCTCATTTCTTTGTTTTGCAATTTTCTCCAAATAATCACAGCCTTTCCTGACTGTCGCAGAGGCATACGACTTGCTGGAGAAATCGGCGGAGGGTGAGGTCAAAAACTTTCCCATAGTGATGTATGGGCTTAAATGAGTATTAAAAGTGAGAAACGAAAAAATCGATGATTCAGATTTCCTGAACGGAGTTTAGATGAAGCTTCATACCAAATATCAATGTCCTGGGCCTTGCTGTTTCAGAGAAGAAGATTTTTTAAGTTTTCGATGAAAAAAATCTATTTTTGGCTCCTGTGACCTATATGTTCAACGGACCGGAACCATTTGAACAACTTTGAAAGGGCACCACCTAGGGATCATTCTTGTGAAGTTTGGTCAAAATCTGATCAGTGGTTTAGGAGGAGATGTCGTTTGAAGAAAAAGTTTACGGATGCACACACGGACGCACGGACGGACGCATGCACGACGGACAAAAGTGATCCAAAAAGCTCACCTTGTCACTACGTGACAGGTGAGCTAAAAATGGTTAACCAGTACAGTGCATCCTGGACAGGCGGCCCCCGCCCATCAAGGCATGAAGAAATAGAAGGGCTGCATGATGCTTCCACGCAGAGCTGAAACCGACCTGCACATGAGTACTGGTAAACAAACCGCTTAAGAGGATCTAATCCTGCCCAGGCAAAGCGGTGCGAGTGTCGGACTGTCCATGCTTATAAAAACTATTGGTTTCATTGGCGACAGGGCTTGAGATGTCATTTCATCTCATTGTCGGGTAAAATCCCACAAAATTGGAAGCAACTTATCCAAAATGACCATTACAGTGTTGACGGGGACGTTAAACCTCAAATCAAACAAACAAAAGCATCCTGGACAGGCTTATACAAAAGCAGTTAACCAGAACAGTACACACTCTTTTGTCAGAAAATGACAAACAGCAGAAGGGAGAAAATGACCATAGAAAATACTAATCTCCATAAAAGATTGTTGCAGACCCTGCAGATAACAAACCTGCAACCACCTAATCAACAGTTGGACGAGTAAGATTGGCCAGCCCCTAGCAAATGCAGTACTGTGATTGAATTTTGACGATATTTACATTCTCAGTGTATTGATGGAAAAACTTCTTTATTTAACTTCTGGGATATAATGTTCATATTTCAATGTATACTTTGATTCACACTTAGTCATATATCTGATTCAAGAAGGGCAGTTGTCAGTTTCTAGCGAAAGAATGTGCACTGTACTGGTTAACCACTTACGTATAAGCCTGCCCAGGAAAAGTGTGGATAGGTAAACTGACTGGCTCAAAAATGACCTAAATAGTGTTGACTGGACCATTAAACTCCAAAACAAACTAAGTCATATACGATCCTTCAGTAAAGCAAAAATCTCATGATAGGACAATGGAGGACATTATAACATCAAAAAAAAAAGAAAATTGTGCAGTGCTTTCTTGTTTAAATTTCTACCCTCCCAGAAAACTTCCTCAAAAATAATGGATGGAAATGATATGCCCATGAAATGAATACCCCTGTACACTCCATTTTATAAACAGAAAACTGGGGTTTACGGGGGTATACATTATTTTTCTTATTTCTGCTCCAAGTCATAGGTTATGGGTGCTCGTTAGAACCGCCTCAGTGAGGCATCAACAGATTCTTGATTAACGTGCAGGTACAGGGCAATGTCCACATAAGTGGGCCCCTTTCCAGGTAGCTGGCTTGCTGCACGCATGGCAGATTCTCAATTTGTAACTGCCATGATATGTTTTGACGGTTGTTTAATATTACATTTTTGAGATGTGGGAGAATGCACTATGCCGTACAGGTGTGTTATCGTAATGAAAATAAGCAATAAAGGTATTTTATTTACTTTTATTGAAGTATGTATAACAAAATAGCTTTCAGAAATTCTCTTATCTTTGACCATTATCCTGCTAAACCAAAATTTGCACTACCTTTGCACACAGTGTAGATACAGACTAGGGCCTAGTTGTTCAAAGCATCATTAGCTTAACAAGCTCGTTAGTGGTCAAATTGTTAAATAGTGTTATTTTTGCTGAAAAAAATGTGAGCAGCTTTTGCATTTGCAAAAATATTACTATATTTACCATATTAAATGTCAGATCAAAATTAAAAAGATATGTTAACTAACGATGTTGTTAGTTTTGAACAACTGGCCCCAGATGGTTTCTGAAAAGCCATCTGATCAGTATCTATACTGTTTGACATTTAGTTCATGAACTTGTAACAATAAATTACATCAAGTAATTTCGTTGGTTAAAAGCCATAAATGGGTGTGGCTAAATTAATTTATTCAGCAGGATAAGATTTAACAGTCATTTTACAGGCATAACAAGAAAATTAAGTGCATATAGCATCTAGCTTATAGAAAACAAATTTGTGGAATTCATAAACAATGGAAACAAAAACGGTACTACCGGTATCAGCAAATATAACAATATCTAATTCTGAGTATACATAAAACAGTATAAAACAAGAGCTGTCATCAGACAGCATAGCTCACCAGAAAAATCATGCTCAGGGGTATGGTAGTCGCAGATAAGATCGACTAGGCGGAGCTATCGTTTGCACCTGCCTGCGGAATGTTCTACTAACAAAAAGGTAAACCAAGTCACCCGAATGTGTGAATTCAACTGTAACACAAACAAAACTGTGGCATATATATATGGCCATTTAGTCCACTTGCAGAAAGCATGAGATGGTCACTCTACCGAATCTTCTGATGGACTCAGCAAATTTGACATATATTGAGATCACCTGAATAGCCCCGCCACCTGAATAGCCCCGCCTAGTCAATCTTATCTGCGACTTCTATATGGTATTGCTGAAAAACTTCACACACAAAGAATGTGTATGAGTTTTACGTCCCACCATCAACTAAGGCCATATGCAGATGGGACCTCGATTTAATGACTCGTCCAAAAGTCTCGAGAAGCCTGGTTTAGAAGCCTCCGTGGTGTAGTGGATACGTTACTAGCCTTGTAAACCAGGAATCGCAGTATCGATCCCGGGCTTCTTCGGACTTTCGGATGAGTCTTTAAACCAAGGTCCCGTCTCAGTATGACCTTAGCTGTTGGGGAGACATAAAACTCAAACACTCACTCACTCACTCACCCACCATCAACTAAGGTCATACGCAGACGGGACCACGGTTTAATGACTCATCCAAAAGTCTGGACAAGCCTGGAATCAATCCCACAACCCCCGATTTGCGAGGCGCGAAGCTTATCGACTACAGTTTGGAGGTTTCTACCATCATATGGTTATGAGCAGCTTACAACTGAGCCAGCGCATGACAAAATCAACGGAGTCTTGAGCAACCTGCGAAGACTCTGATCAGCCTGCACATTTGCGCAGTCAGATCAGAGTCTTTGCTGATTGCATGTACCTATTATATAGGCTAATATCTATGCAAATAGACATAGGCAAAAGGTCTTGTCATGGTGGATGGGTGAGCAGGTTGATTTGAGTCTCTGCTGGCTGCCCCTGTCTTATTGTAAGTTTTGTCATGCACCGGTTCAAGTTATATCTTACCCCTTATCCTGCTGAATAATTCTGACTATCCACCAATCAAATTACTTGATATAATACAGTAAAACCTGTTATAGTGGCCACCTGTATTAAGCAAGCAACCTGTCTTAAGCATGCCTTCAGTTCCAGAAAAGCGAAAATGTATTAAAATTCACCTGTATTAAGCAAGCACCTGTCTCAAGCAAGCACATTTTGATCATCCCTAAGGTGGTTGCTCAATACAGGTTGAACTGTACAGTAAAATTCTGCTATTAAGACCACCTAAAATTAAGACTTAATTCAGCTTTAAAAAGCTTATTTAGTAAGTTACAGTTATACTTTCTCTGTATTTTCTGCATACAGTGTTCCTTGTCAGAGACCACCTTTGGGTCTGTTCAAAAGTGGTCTTAAAGACCACTTTTGAACAGACCCAAAGGTGGTCTTAATACAGGAATTTTACTGTATATTGGTTCAATTCACAACATGCATGACAAACTATTTGAGGTTTATGTCTCTGTAAACACTAATGAAGTGTAGATCCTGACCAGATCCAAGAACCCATCTGATCTGGATCTACAGTGTTTGCAAAGGTGGGAGTTATCAGGATATGGGTTAGACATGAAATACTGTAAGTCCTAAACATTATTGGCAGACTCGGTGGTGGTGGTGGTGTGTGTGTTTATCTGTACAAGATCTATATCTATCATACTACTATATAACAAGAGGCCCATGGGCCACTATGCTCACCAGAGCTCAGGTGGGCACTGCCATATTGCAGCCATGTATTTTAACATGTTAACATTTTAATCTGCCAAATGAACCCCCATATCCAAATGAGCATCCATGTGGACTCAGTATATGAAACATTAGGCCTTTTATGAAGTAGAGGGGGTGGGGCATGGACCCAATGGAGCCCTGGTTGGTATCACTAAATTTGTCTAATCACAAAGAACAAGAATATATATGGTTTAGCAGTGGAGATCTGCATGGCTGGAGATATAAGTGGAGGGGTTGAAGCATGCCCTGTCGTTCCCAGGAAAGCCCAAGATTGTTATCCCTAAATGTGTCTCATCATAAGGACCAAGTATATATATGGTTTAGGGGTGGGAATCTGAACGGTTTCCAAGATATCCTTTCATGAAGTGGAAAGGAGAGGACTGGCCTCTGCGGACACACCTACAGTAGGTGTGCTAATAATAAGGAACAAGAACATGTATGAATATGGGGTGGGGATTTAATGGTTTCTGAAATATATGGCCTTTTATGAAGTGGAAGGGCGGGGCACATTGCCTCAGCACAAAGAGACCCCCAAGTTGGTGTGACTGAATGAGTCTTATCATAAGGAACAAGAATATATATGGTTTAGGGGTGGGGATCTGAACTATTTCTGAGATATGTGGCTTTTGATGAAGTCAAGCGGTGGAGCAAGGCCCGGGCATGCCCCGGGGACTCACAAGCTGGTGTCAATGAATGTGCCTTATCATAAGGAAGATGAATATATATGGTTTAGGGGTGGGGCTCTGAACAGTTTCTGAGATATAAGGCCTTTTGTGAAGTGCAGGGGTGGGGCAAGGCCCAGGGAGACCCCCAGGTTGGTGTCAATGAAAGTGTCTTATCATAAGGTACAAGAATATATATGGTTTAGGGGTGGGGATCTGTAAAGTTTCCGAGATACTGTGATATTATGAAATGGAGGGGGTGGGGCATGGCCCCAGCACATCCCTGGGGACCCCCAGGTTGGTGTCACTGAATGTGTCTCATCTTAATGAACAAGAACATATATGGTTTAGGGGTGGGGATCTGAACAGTTTCTGAGATATATGGCCTTTTGTGAAGTGAAGGGGTGGGGCATGGCTCCGGCGCACCCCGGAAGACCCCCAATTTGGGGTCAATGAATGCGTCTTATCATAAGGAGCAAGAATATATATGGTTTAGGGGTGGGGATCTGTAAGGTTTCCGAGATATTTGGCCTTTTATGAAATGGAGGGGCGGGACATGGCCCCGGCGCATCCCCAGTTTGATGTCACTGAATGCGTCTTATCATAAGGAACAAGAGTATATAGGGTTCAGGGGTGTGGATCTGAATAGTTTTCGAGATATTGGGCTTTTTATGAAGTGGACGGGGTGGGGCATGGCCTCGGCACATCCCGGAGGACCTCCAGGTTGGTGTCACTGAATGCGTCTTATCAATAGGAACAAGAATATATATGGTTTAGGGGTGGGGATCTGTAAGGTTTCTGAGATATAAGTCATTTTATGAAGTACTGGGGGCGGGGCGGGGCATGGCCCCGGCACAACCTACTGGACCCCCAGGTTGACATAACAGCATATGGCTGAGAGAAGTTTACTAAAGGAACATTTCTATGAAAGTTTTGTCAAAATATCTGCAAAGGCTTTGTAGTTAATGCCATTTTTCAATTTTCCCCATTGTAAGTCTATGGAAAATCTAAGTTGCCATAGCAACCAAACTAAAGAGCCGAATTTCATAAAAAACACAAAACCTGTAAAGGCAAATATGGTGAATATTTCCATAAACTTTCAGCCTCATAGAGCATACGGTTTCTGAGGAGATGATTTTTTAAGTATTTTTTTTTTCTTTTTTTCATTTTGGTTTCCATGGCAACCAATACAAATGAGCAGTAGGCCTAAAATCATATGGCAGATAGTAGATTGCCTAAGGAATATTTCTATGGAAGTTTTTCAAAATATCTGCAGTGGCTTGGCAGTAAATGCCATTTTTCAATTTTCCCCATTATAAGTCTATGGGAGCTCTAAGTTGCTATAGCAACCAAACTAATGGGCCAATTTTCATAAAAAAAAACACAAACTTTCAATCCCCCAGCCCAAGAATGCTACAGATGAAATTTGGGCTGAATCGGTCCAGTGGCTTCAGAGAAGAAGATGTTTGAAAGTGTTGACGTCAGACGACGACGACGACAACGACGACGACGACGCCGGACAACTGCCTATCCTATAAGCTCCCCCGGAGCCTTCGGCTCTGGTGAGCTAAAAACTAAATCCATTATATGGTTCGAAAATAACTTATTATTATAATAAACACAAAATAAAACTTCTTAGTTTGTGACTTTGACCATACTACTGAACAAGAGGGCCCAGAGGGCCCTGGTTCGCTCACCTGATCCAAAGCATAACAAGTGGGCACCGGGCAGGGTCAATTTTGGCCCCAGGGCTAAAATTTGAACAATCTTGGTAGAGGTCCACAAGATGAAGCTTCATATCGAATATGAAAGACCTACGCTTTCTGGTTTCAAAGAAGAAGATTTTAAAGGTTTACCCTGCATATAGAAGTCTATGTAAAACAAGATTTTCCCTATATAAGTCTATGTTAAACCAAAAGGCCCCGGAGCGGTGGGCATTTTTGGCCCCAGGGCTATAATTTGAACAATCTTGGTAGAGGTCCACTAGCTGAAGCTTCATAACAAATATCAAAGACCTAAGCCATGTGTTTCAGAGAAGATGATTTTTAAAGATTTTCCCTATATAAGTCTATGTAAAACCAAAGGGCCACATGGCGGGGGCATTTTTGGTCTCAGGGCTATAATTTGAACAATCTTTATAGAGGTCCACTAGCTGAAGCTTCATAACAAATATCGAAGACCTAAGCCTTGTGGTTTCAGAGAAGAAGATTTTTCAAGATTTTCCCTATATAAGCCCATGTAAAACCAAAGGGCCCCGGAGCGGGGGCATTTTTGGCCCAAGGGCTATAATTTGAACAATCTTGGTAGAGGTCAACAAGATGAAGCTTCATACCAAATATCAAAGACTTTGGCCTTGCAGTTTCAGAGAAGAAGATTTTTCAAGATTTTCCCTATATAAGCCCATATAAAACCAAAGGGCCCCTGTGCGTGGGGGGGGGGGGGGGGGGGGGGGGCTTTTTTAGCTCCAGCACTATAATTTGAACAATCTTGGTAGGGGTCCACTAGATGAAGCTTCATACCAAATATCAAAGACCTGGGCCTTGCAGTTTCAGAGAAGAAGATTTTTCAAGATTTTCCCTATAAGCCTGTGTAAAACAAAAGGGCCCTGGTGCGGGGGCATTTTTGGCCCCAGCACTATAATTTGAACAATCTTGGTAGGGGTCCACTAGATGAAGCTTCATACCAAATATCAAAGACCTGGGCCTTGCGGTTTCAGAGAAGAAGATTTTTCAAGATTTTCCCTATATAAGCCCATGTACAAGAGGGCCCAGAGGGCCCTGGTTCGCTCACCTGATCCAATGTATAACAAGTGGGCCCCGGGCAGGGTCAATTTTTGCCCCAGGGCTATAATTTGAACAATCTTGGTAGAGGTCCACAAGATGAAGCTTCATATCAAATATGAAAGACCTGGGCTTTCTGGTTTCAGAGAAGAAGATTTTAAAGGTTTACCCTGCATATAGAAGTCTATGTAAAACAAGATTTTCTCTATATAATGCTATGTTAAACCAAAGGGCCCCGGAGCGGGGGCATTTTTGGCCCCAGGGCTATAATTTGAACAATCTTGGTAGAGGTCCACTAGCTGAAGCTTCATAACAAATATCAAAGACCTAAGCTTTGTGTTTCAGAGAAGATGATTTTTAAAGATTTTCCCTATATAAGTCTATGTAAAACCAAAGGGCCACATGGCGGGGCATTTTTGGTCTCAGGGCTATAATTTGAATAATCTTTATTGAGGTCCACTAGCTGAAGCTTCATAACAAATATCAAATACCTAAGCCTTGTGGTTTCAGAGAAGAAGATTTTTCAAGATTTTCCCAATATAAGCCTATGTTAAACCAAAGGGCCCGGAGCGGGGGCATTTTTGGCCCAAGGGCTATAATTTGAACAATCTTGGTAGAGGTCCACAAGATGAAGCATCATACCAAATATCAAAGACCTGGACCTTGCAGTTTCAGAGAAGAAGAATTTTCAAGATTTTCCCTATATAAGCCTATGTAAAACCAAAGGGCCCCCGTGCGGGGGCATTTTTGGCACCAGCACTATAATTTGAACAATCTTGGTAGGGGTCCACTAGATGAAGCTTCACACCAAATATCAAAGACCTGGGCCTTGCGGTTTCAGAGAAGAAGATTTTTCAAGATTTTCCCTATACAAGCCCATGTAAAACCAAAGGGCCCCCATGCGGGGGGCATTTTTAGCTCCAGCACTATAATTTGAACAATCTTGGTAGGGGTCCACTAGATGAAGCTTCATACCAAATATCAAAGACCTTGGCCTTGCGGTTTCAGAGAAGAAGATATTTAAAGATTTTCCCTATATAAGCCTATGTAAAACAAAAGGGCCCTGGTGCGGGGGCATTTTTGGCCCCAGCACTATAATTTGAACAATCTTTGTAGGGTCCACTAGATGAAGCTTCATACCAAATATCAAAGACCTGGGCCTTGCGGTTTCAGAGAAGAAGATTTTTCAAGATTTTCCCTATATATATGCCCATGTAAAACCAAAGGGCCCCCCGTGTGGGGGCATTTTTAGCTCCAGTACTATAATTTGAACAATCTTGGTAGGGGTCCGCTAGATGAAGCTTCATACCAAATATAAAAGACCTGGCCTTGTGGTTTCAGAGAAGAAGATTTTTCAAGATTTTCCCTATATAAGCCCATGTAAAACCAAAGGGCCCCCGTGCGGGGGCATTTTTGGCACCAGCACTATAATTTGAACAATTTTGGTAGGGGTCCACTTGATGAAGCTTCATACCAAATATCAAAGACCTGGGCCTTGCGGTTACAGAAAAGAAGATTTTTCAAGATTTTCCCTATATAAGCCCATGTAAAACCAAAGGGCCCCATGCGGGAGGCATTTTTAGCTCCAGCACTATAATTTGAACAATCTTGGTAGGGGTCCACTAGATGAAGCTTCATACCAAATATCAAAGACCTGGGCCTTGCGGTTTCAGAGAAGAAGATATTTAAAGATTTTCCCTATATAAGCCTATGTAAAACAAAAGGGCCCTGGTGTGGGGGCATTTTTGGCCCCAGCACTATAATTTGAACAATCTTTGTAGGGGTCCACTAGATGAAGCTTCATACCAAATATCAAAGACCTGGGCCTTGCGGTTTCAGAGAAGAAGATTTTTCAAGATTTTCCCTATATAAGCGCATGTAAAACCAAAGGACCCCCGTGTGGGGGCATTTTTAGCTCCAGCACTATAATTTGAACAATCTTGGTAGGGGTCCACTACTACTAGATGAAGCTTCATACCAAATATCAAAGACCTTGGCCTTGTGGTTTCAGAGAAGAAGATTTTTCAAGATTTTCCCTATATAAGCCCATGTAAAACTAAAGGGCCCCCGTGCGGGGGCATTTTTGGCACCAGCACTATAATTTGAACAATCTTGGTAGGGGTCCACTAGATGAAGCTTCATACCAAATATCAAAGACCTGGGCCTTGCGGTTTCAGAGAAGAAGATTTTTTAAGTTTTTCGGTGAAAAAAATCTATTTTTGGCTACTGTGACCTATATGTGCAACGGACCGGAACCATTTGAACAACTTTGAAAGGGGACCACCTAAGGATCATTTCTGTGAAGTTTGGTCAAAATCTGATCAGTGGTTTAGGAGGAGATGTCGTTTGAAGAAAAGTTTACGGACGCACTCATGCACGCACGCACGCACGACGGACAAAAAGTGATCCCAAAAGCTCACCTTGTCACTACGTGACAGGTGAGCTAATAAAACTGTGAATCTACACCTATTATCAAACAAAATATAAACCGAATTCATCATATGGTCTGTTAACAAAAACCTTTAACATAAAATTCATCTACTCATTACCTTGACTTTTAAACGGGGTATTGCTGGATAAAACTTTTGACCTATACTTACCTGCATAACCAATATGAACAAAATCCATCATACGGTTTGGAAAATTTGTGAAATTAAGAAAACGCCTATACAAATACATTGTAAACTTTACCGCCGAAAAAACGAACATTTTAAGATGAAACTTGGTGATATTTTTCCTAATTTCTGTGCAAAATAAATATTGTGTGTACTCGTTAAGAACCGAGGTGGTTCGCCTCAGTTCTAACGAGTACCATCAATCTATATTTTAGAATAGAAATAAGAAAAATAAGGTTTACCCCTGTAAACTTCAGTTTTACTATATAAAAGTGGGTTTCAAGGGGGTCAAAATTAATTAGGCATGTTTTCGTGATGTGTTAAAAATATGCTTAACATACAAATCAGACATAAAATAAAGCTGTAAGTCTTTGATATTCACCTAAGGTTATGGACATGGGTTGGGGTATTTTTTTTAATAATAATGAACATAGATCTATCAGAAAACAGCATACCGAATGTGAAACAAACAGATCCTGATTTGGGAAATATCTCTCAAAAGGCTTTAATGTAAAATTTCTTAGTCTGCCATCACTTCAAGGTTATGGGCATAGGCAGGGGTACTGCTGAATAAAATCTGAACCTATATCAAACATCACAGCGAATAACTAAATTCAAATGGTATGGAAATATAAGCTCTATGAAAATTTCATATAATATGTAAATGTGGACTCAGACACCAAATCCCACTCTGTAGATAGTGCAATACCTCTTCCTGAAGGACCTTTTAATCAAAATTATTTCAATAAACATGTGGACATTTTTGTTTGTTTGTTTCTTTGATTTGAGGTTTAACATCCCCAACAACACTGTAAAGGTCATTTTGGAGACGCTGCTTCCAATTTTGTGGGACTTTTACATGACATTGAGATGAAATGACGTCTCAAGCCCTGCCACCCAATGAAACCAATAGGGTTTATAAGCATGGACGGTCCCACTCGCACTGCTTTGCCTGGACAGGCTTAGATCCTCTAAGCAGTTTACCAGTACTCATGTGCGGGTCGGTTTCAGCTCTGCTTGGAAGCATCATGCAGCCCATCTAATTCTTGAAGCCCTCATGGGCAGGGGCCTGTTGTGGACATTTGTTAGAATTCCCTCACCAAGGATATTCTAATAAATATCCAGAATATTTTTTCCTTATAGAAAAAGAAAAGAAATCCTGGACACAAGATTCTTTTCCTGAATTAATGGGTACACCTGGTGTAAGTTGTTCAAAACTAATGGCATTGTAAGTAAACAAATCGTTAAAAACTTTGATCAGTTTATGGCAAATATACTAATACTTTTGCTGTAAAAATGTGAGCAGCTTTTGCAAGCAGCTTTTGCAAATGCAAAAGCTGCTCACATTTATTCAGCAACAAGAGGGCCCAGAGGGCCCTGGTTCGCTCACCTGATTCAAAGCATAACAAGTGGGCCCCGGGCAGGGTCAATTTTGGCCCCAGGGCTAAAATTTGAACAATCTTGATAGAGGTCCACAAGATGAAGCTTAATATCGAATATGAAAGACCTGGGCTTTCTGGTTTCAGAGAAGAAGATTTTAAAGGTTTACCCTGCATATAGAAGTCTATGTAAAACAAGATTTTCCATATATAAGTCTATGTTAAACCAAAGGGCCCCGGAGCGGGGGCATTTTTGGCCCCAGGGCTATAATTTGAATAATCTTGGTAGAGGTCCACTAGCTGAAGCTTCATAACAAATATCAAAGACCTAAGCTTTGTGTTTCAGAGAAGATGAGTTTTAAAGATTTTCCCTATATAAGTCTATGTAAAACCAAAGGGCCACATGGCGGGGGCATTTTTGGTCTCAGGGCTATAATTTGAACAATCTTTATAGAGGTCCACTAGCTGAAGCGTCATAACAAATATCGAAGACCTAAGCCTTGTGGTTTCAGAGAAGATTTTTCAAGATTTTCCCTATATAAGTCTATGTAAAACCAAAGGGCCCCGGAGCGGGGGCATTTTTGGCCCCAGGGCTATAATTTGAACAATCTTGGTAGAGGTCCACAAGATGAAGCTTCATACCAAATATCAAAGACCTGGGCCTTGCAGTTCCAGAGAAGAAGATTTTTCAAGATTTACCCTATATAAGCCTATGTAAAACAAAAGGGCCCTGGTGCGGGGGCATTTTTGGCCCCAGCACTATAATTTGAACAATCTTGGTAGGGGTCTACTAGATGAAGCTTCATACCAAATATCAAAGACCTGGGCCTTGCGGTTTCAGAGAAGAAGATTTTTCAAGATTTTCCCTATATAAGCCCAGGTAAAACCAAAGGGCCCCAGTGCAGGGGGCATTTTTAGCTCCAGCACTATAATTTGAACAATCTTGGTAGGGGTCCACTAGATGAAGCTTCATACCAAATATCAAAGACCTGGGCCTTGCAGTTTCAGCGAATATTTTTAAAGATTTTCCCTATATAATTAAGCCTATGTAAAACAAAAGGGCCCTGGTGTGGGGGCATTTTTGGCCCCAGCACTATAATTTGAACAATCTTGGTAGGGGTCCACTAGATGAAGCTTCATACCAAATATCAAAGACCTGGGCCTAGCGGTTTCAGAGAAGAAGATTTTTCAAGATTTTCCCTATATAAGCCCATGTAAAACCAAAGGGCCCCCGTGCGGGGGCATTTTTAGCTTCAGCACTATAATTTGAACAATCTTGGTAGGGGTCCACTAGATAAAGCTTCATACCTAATATCAAAGACCTGGGCCTTGAAGTTTCAGAGAAGAAGATTTTTAAAGATTTTCCCTATATAAGCCCATGTAAAACCAAAGGGCCCCCGTGCGGAGGCACTTTTGGCCCCAGCATTATAATTTGAACAATCTTGGTAGGGGTCCACTAGATGAAGCTTCATACCAAATATCAAAGACCTGGGCCTTGCGGTTTCAGAGAAGAAGATTTTTCAAGATTTTCCCTATATAAGCCCAGGTAAAACCAAAGGGCCCCCGTGCGGGGGCATTTTTAGCTCCAGCACTATAATTTGAACAATCTTGGTAGGGGTCCACTAGATGAAGCTTCATACCAAATATCAAAGATCTGGGCCTTGCAGTTTCAGAGAAGAAGATTTTTAAAGATTTTCCCTATATAAGCCCATGTAAAACCAAAGGGCCCCCGTGCGGGGGCATTTTTGGCCCCAGCACTATAATTTGAACAATCTTGTTAGGGGTCCACTAGATGAAGCTTCATACCAAATATCAAAGACCTGGGCCTTGCGGTTTCAGAGAAGAAGATATTTTAAGTTTTCGGTGAAAAAAATCTATTTTTGGCTACTGTGACCTATATGTGCAATGGACCGGAACCATTTGAACAACTTTGAAAGGGGACCACCTAAGGATCATTCCTGTGAAGTTTGGTCAAAATCCGATCAGTGGTTTAGGTGGAGATGTCGTTTGAAGAAAAGTTTACGGACGCACGGACACACGCACGCACGGACGCACGACGGACGACGGACAAAAAGTGATCCCAAAAGCTCACCTTGTCACTACGTGACAGGTGAGCTAAAAACACCAGTATTTTTTAACTTAACTAGAGCAGTTAACAATCTGACCACTAACGAGCTCGTTAAGCTAACAATGCTTTGAACAACTGGGCCCTGGTATATTATCAAAAATATTTACAAAAGGAAGACAACAGTTATAGCTTTTCGGAAAACTGAACCACTATTAAAGGTCCGCTTTTAAAGGAAAGAACATGCTCTTGCTTTTTTTTTTTTGGAGTAGACACTAACTGACTCTCTTCTCTTATTGTGTTTTCTCTCCTTTCTCAGTTCTTGGTTTCCTGGGGTTTCTCTGTCAAATTTACATGTACACTACAAAAACAAAAATTAATATCCCTATGGTATAATGACATGTGATATCTCCCCTAAAAATGACAGAATCATTATTTGGCCCAATACATTCATTACGAAAACACACTTATACAAATACATTGTAAATTTTACCACCGAAAAGACAAATATTTTAAGATGAAAAATTGCATTATTTTTCATATTTCTGCTCAAAAGGCGGTTCTAACAAGTTCCCACAATCTATATTTTAGAGCAGAAATAAGAAAAAAATCCCTGTAAACTCCAGTTTTACAACATAAAAGTGGGGTTCAAGGGGGTCAGAGTTATATAGGCGTGTTTTCATGATGAGTAGACCCGGACCCTCCTCTGTACTGTGTTTCTCTCCTTTCTCAGTTCTTGGTTTCCTGGAGGTTTCTCTGTCAAATTTACATGTACACTACAGAAACAACAAGATGTGTTTGTACACAAACATGTCCCCAGGCATGGTCATTTTTTTTTTGAAGTTGGTCACAGTTCAAGGTCAAGGTCAAGATTTTTTGTTTGAGTGGGAAGCCCTTGACACAAGAAACTTACATGCCAAATAGGAAAGCTCTATCTTAAACGGTTCAAAAGTTATGAACAATAAAAAAAGGTCATAGGTCAAGGTCAAAAAAGTTTGCATGAAAGTAAAGCTCTTGTCACAAGGAACTTACATGCCAAATATGAAGGCTCTATCTTTAAAGGTTAAAAAGTTATTAAAATTTTTATTTTTTTCTTTTAAGTAGGTCAAAGGTCATGGTCAAATTTTTTTACATGAATGTAAAGCTCTTATCACAGGGAACCTACATGCCAAATATGAAGGCTCTATCCGAAACGGTTTGAAAGTTATGACCAAAATGTTAATTTTTTCTTTTAAGTAGGTCAAAGGTCAAGGTCACAGGTCAAAATTTTTTGTATGACTTTAAAGGTCTTGTCACAAGGAACCTACAAGCCAAATATGAAGGCTGTATCTCACACGGTTCAAAAGTTATAACTAATGTTAACTTTTTCTTTTATGTAGGTCAAAGGTCAAGGTCACAGGTAAAAACTTTTTGTGTGAATGTGAAGCTCTTGTCACAAGAAACCTACATGTAAAATATTAAGGCTCTATCTCAAACAGTTCAAAAGTTATGACCAAAATGTTATTGTTTAAGCAGGTCAAAGGTCAAGGTCAAGATCACAGGTCAAAATTTTTGCATGAATGTAAAGCTTTTGTCACAAGGAACATACATGCTAAATATTAAGGCGGTTCAAAAGTTATTACCAATGTTATTTTTCTTCTCTTTTAAATAGGTCAAAGGTCACGGTCATAGGTCAATTTTTATGCATGAATGTGAAGCTCTTGTCACAAGGAACCTCCATGCCAAATATGAATGCTCTATCTCAAACAGTTCAAAAGTTATGACCAATGTTAAAGTTGTCCACATACAAACAAACAAACCAACAGACAGGGCAAAAACAATATGTCCCCGCTATCGTTACTGGGGACATAAAAATTTACTCTTTCATGCTGTTCACGACAACCCCTACCTTTGGAAACAGTGTAGATCCAGATCAGATGGCTTCCAGGATCTACACTGTTTGGCATTCAGTTTATGTATTTGTAGCATCAAATTACATCAAGTAATTTGATTGGTTGATAGACAGAAATGGGCGTGGCTAAACTGAATATTCAGCAAGAGAAGGGTTAATATCCGTATGCTTACCGGTACTATGTTTCTCTCCTTTCTCAGTTCTTGGTTTTCTGGGGTTTCTCTGTCAAATTTACATGTACTCTACAGAAACAATAAT
Source organism: Lucinisca nassula (assembly GCA_963580285.1). Taxonomy (NCBI): domain Eukaryota; kingdom Metazoa; phylum Mollusca; class Bivalvia; order Lucinida; family Lucinidae; genus Lucinisca; species Lucinisca nassula. Next base: position 47,021,185 of record OY757025.1, on the reverse strand, counting down.
TAATATCCATATGGTATAATGGCATGTGATATCTCCCCTAAAAATAACAGAATCATTATTTTGTCCAATACATTACTAGAAAGAATGACAAACATTACGAAAACACGCCTATACAAATACATTGCAAACTTTAATGCCGAAAAAAGGAAAATTTTAAGCTGAAAAATTGTGATATTTTTCATATTTCTGCCTCATCGAGGCGGTTCTAACAAGTACCCATAATCTATATTTTAGAGCAGAAATAAGAACAATAAGGTTTACCCCTGTAAACCCCAGTTTTTCTATATAAAAGTGGGGTTCAAGGGGGGTCAAAATGATATAGGTATGTTTTTGTGATGATAGAAAACTTGTATGTAAAGCATTATAACCAGATAACATGTCTTTCTACAATAAACAATCCATTAAAACTAAAATTACATAAAATATATACATTTTCAGTGTAAAGCCTAATGTAAACCTGTAGAAAACAATGCAGTCCATACTTCCATGATTTTCAGTGACGTCAGTCTAAACCATGGTTATTTGTGGGCAGTGGCGACTCCAACGCTGTTCCAATCGGTAAATGTTTTTCAGCTTTAAAAGTTTGCCCTTTTAAGCATTTTTCGCCCAGTGATGAGGGGCAAAGAATGCAAATATAAAAAATAAACTTAATTTCTCTGCTATTCATGAAAGTATGAATGGCAGTGGCTCACTAGCAAAGTTTATATCAACCCCTTTGGGGTTCATTTACTCTGCATGCGACCCACTGCATTCATACTTTCATGAACAGCAGAAAAATAAAATTCGTTTCTTAAATAAACCAAGCTCTTCATTTTGGAGTTTAAACAGTGCAGTCAAAACTGTTAAGGTCCGTTTACTTAACCCTTATCCTGCTGCATAAATTAATTTAGCCACACCTATTGCTGACTATCAACCAATCAAATAAGTTGATATAATGTTTTCATTCAGTTTAAAAACTGCATGACAAACAGTGTAGATCCTGATCAGATGGCTTCTTCAGAAGCCATCTGATCTGGATCTACGCTGTTTGCAAAGGTAGGGGTTGTCATGAACAGCAGGATAAGGATTTATCAGATTTTTCCTGGGCAACTTTATATGTAAGCTGTTTACAAGTACAGTGCACATTCTTTCACCAGAAACTCTAATCTGTATAAGGGAGAAAATGACTGCAGAAAATATTTCATGATTAATCTCCATAAAAGAATGATCCAACCCACAGCCAGTTGGGTCCAATTGTTCCAAACATCGTTAGCTTACCAAGCTCGTTAGCGGTCAGACTGTTAAATGTTCTGTTTTTTTTGTTTTTTTTTGCTTGACAAATGTGAGTCAGGGCTCTTAACCACTAAGCCACAGAGGCCTGTTTGATACACGGCAGACCATATACATCGTCTGCCGCATTTTGTACTTTCTGTTTGCTTTCCATCATATCAACAAGTCTTTGAAGTGAACATCCTCCTACACCTCATTTTATATAGAGAAAACATTATTTTTGTTATTTCTGCTCCAATACATAACTGGGTACTCGTTAGAACCACCTCAAAGAGGCGGTTGGTTCTAACAAGCACATACAATCTATGTTAGCAGTATAAATAAGAAAAATATCACGGCTTTTCATCAAAAAAAAAAGAAAAGAGGCATTTTTGGAGATGTGTGTGTGTGTGAATTCGGGTTTAACGTCGCTTTCAACAATTTTTCAGTCATATGACGACGGTGTCTGGTTGCGACAGGGAGCTCAATGCTCACTTTTATAGTGCTGCCTCACTGAAGTATCATGTCCCAGACACATACCACACCCAGTCACATTATCCTGACACTGGGTCGACCAGTTCTAGCTCTACCCCGTAAATCTGAGTGCCAAGCGAGGAGCAACTAGTACCATTCTTAACGACTTTGGAATGTCATGCCAGGGATCGAACCCGTGACCTCCCGTTCCCTGGAGCAGACACTCTACCAACTGAGCTATCGGGGCCGGTTTTTGAGATGTGAAAAATGTACTTTGTGGCATGGGTGTGTTATCGTAATGCCTACAATGTTCAGTTTATCCTATATGAGAAAGGGGTCCACTCTTCAAGGAAAGAATTTCTTCCCTTGAAAGTAGACACCTATTGATAAAGGAGGCAAAAATACTTTCAAACATAGTCCTCTTTTGATGAGGAGTCACAAACAGTGAAATTCCGCTATTAAGACCACCTAAAATTAAGACCAATTCTGGTTTAAACAGCTTATTTACAAGTGTTCAGTTATTCTTTCTTTGTGTATTCTAAAAACAGTGTCTTCTGGCAAGGGACCACCTTTGGCACTTGAAGACCACTTCTGAACAGTCCCAAAGGTGGTCTTTATACAGGAATTTTACTGAACATGTACTTTCACAAGGCCACTATTATATTGAATATAACTTTTTTTCACAAGTAAACAACTCCTTTCAACAAGAGCTGTCCCCGGACAGCATAGCTCGCCTGTTTCGCGCCTTCAACATAGAAGGTAAAATTACTGAACCATGAAATATAGGTCACACACACCTAGATACATTTTGAGGTCAGTGACCAGGTCGCATGGAACATATATGCCAAATATTACATTTCAGAATCACAATGTGTATGAATTATAAGACAAAATCAATGAACCATGAAATAGGTCACCCTGACCTAGATATATTTCTATGTCAATCATCTCGTCACATGGAACTTATAATTCAGGACTGAAGTTTCTAAAAAAAAAAAAATAGTATTCAATTTTGCAGTCACTGAATCATGAAATTTAGGTCACACTGACCAAGATATAATTTCGAGGTCAATCATGGGGTCACATGGAATAAATAATCCAGGCATGATGTTTCTTCATGAAAAATTATTAAAGATAATAGGCAAATCACTGAACCATGAAATATAGGTCACAGTGACCTAGATATATTTTGAGGTAAATCATGGGGTCACATGGAACTAATAACCCAGGTATGACATTTCTCCATCAATTAGTAATAAAGATAATAGGGAAAATCACTGAACCATGAAATATAGGTCACAATGACCTGGATTTATTTTGTGGTCAATAATCAGCTCACATGGAATAAATTATCCAGGTGTAACATTTCTTCATCAAAAAGTATTCAAGATAATAGACAAAATCACTGAACCATGAAATATAGGTCACAGTGACCTAGACATATTTTGAGGTCAAGCATGGGGTCACATGGGACTAATAACCCAGGTATGACATTTCTCCATCAAATAATATTCAAGATAATAGGCAAAGTCACTGAACCATGAAATATCGGTCACACTGACCTAGCTATATTTTGAGGTCAATCATGGGGTTACATGGAACTAACAATCAAGGTATGACATCTCTCCATCAAAAAGTATTCGAGATAAAAGACAAAATCACTGAACCATGAAATATAGGTCACACTGACCTAGTTATATTTTGGGGTCAATTATCTGGTCACATGGAACTCATAATCCAGGTATGACATTTCTGCATCAAATACTATTCGAGATAATAGGCAAAATCATTGAGCCATGAAATATAGGTCACACTGACCTAGATATATTTTGCGGTCAATTATCAGGTCACATGGAACTAATCATCCAGGTATGACATTTCTCCATCAAATAGTATTTGAGATAATAGTCAAAATCACTGAACCATGAAATATAGGTCACAGTGACCTAGATATATTTTGAGGTAAATCATGGGTTCACATGGAACTAATAACCCAGGTATGACATTTCTCCATCAATTAGTAATAAAGATAATAGGGAAAATCACTGAACCATGAAATATAGGTCACAATGACCTGGATTTATTTTGTGGTCAATAATCAGCTCACATGGAATAAATTATCCAGGTGTAACATTTCTTCATCAAAAAGTATTCAAGATAATAGACAAAATCACTGAACCATGAAATATAGGTCACAGTGACCTAGACATATTTTGAGGTCAAGCATGGGGTCACATGGGACTAATAACCCAGGTATGACATTTCTCCATCAAATAATATTCAAGATAATAGGCAAAATCACTGGACCATGAAATATCGGTCACACTGACCTAGCTATATTTTGAGGTCAATCATGGGGTCACATGGAACTAACAATGAAGGTATGACATCTCTCCATCAAAAAGTATTCGAGATAAAAGACAAAATCACTGAACCATGAAATATAGGTCACACTGACCTAGTTATATTTTGGGGTCAATTATCTGGTCACATGGAACTCATAATCCAGGTATGACATTTCTGCATCAAATACTATTCGAGATAATAGGCAAAATCATTGAGCCATGAAATATAGGTCACACTGACCTAGATATATTTTGCGGTCAATTATCAGGTCACATGGAACTAATCATCCCGGTATGACATTTCTCCATCAAATAGTATTTGAGATAATAGTCAAAATCACTGAACCATGAAATATAGGTCACAGTGACCTAGATATATTTTGAGGTCAATCATGGGTTCACATGGAACTAATATCCCAGGTATGGCATTTCTCCAACAAATAGTCTTCAAGATTAAAGGCAAAATCACTGGACCGTGAAATATAGGTCACCATGACCTTCACCCTTTTACACTTGAACCAATGTCACTTGGTTGGCTGATGTATAACCAATTCTGTCTATAACTTGTTAGCATAAGGGAAAGGTATACAACAAATTACAAAGTTGTCTTAGATTTTGACCCCTAGCCCCACCCCATCCCAACTCCCAGGCACGAACCAAGGGGGTTGTTGTCTTGGAATCTCAGAAGACACTCCCAGGTATCCAAGTTGTAAATATGAATGCTTTGTTATAAGTGACTGCTGAGATATAAGCATTTCAAAAACTTTAACACAGTATTACATAGGTGTTCTAGATTTTGACCTAGATTTTGACCCCTAGCCCCACCCCATCCCAACTCCCAGGCACGAACCAAGGGGGTTGTTGTCTTGGAATCTCAGAAGACACTCCCAGGTATCCAAGTTGTAAATATGAATGCTTTGTGATAAGTGACTGCTGAGATATAAGCATTTCAAAAACTTTAACACAGTATTACATAGGTGTTCTAGATTTTGACCCCAAGCCCCACCCCGGGGCATGACCCCAGGGGTCTGTTATCTTTGATCAGAAGACCCTCCCAGGTACTAAAGTTCAAAATATGAGTGCTCTGTGATGAGTGACTGTTGAGATATAAGCATTTGAAAAACTTTAACGCAGTGCGAAGCGCACGCGCACACGCACGCGCACGCCATCCGAGGTGACAACAATAGCTCTCCTTGTACTTCGTACAGGCGAGCTAAAAACACCTCCAACAGTAATCTCATCAGGTCAAAATGACCGTGTAATGAACACCTCAGTATTTCCCACTATATTTATGTTTACAGGAGTATACATTATTTCTATGAAGGGAACATACACCACAACCTCTTCATAACAATATTAATGGGATCTAAAGCTGAAGCCGTGTTAGTTAAACAACCATGTTATATCCAAACAAAAATGCATAGATTATGTAGAAAAATGACCATTTATGGTCATTTTTCTATATAATCTATACAGTTTTTGGATCAATCTTGAAACCGTGTTATATCCAAACCGTATTTAATTAACCATGTTATAATGAGGTTGTGGTGTACTGAAAACAAAAAAAAAAACAACTGTATATTAAGAATGAGACATGATCGTTTACCCTGCTTAACATGATAAATCACTTCTAGTATGTATGAATCTACCTGTAACAACTTTAAATGCTGAATTTTTAGCCTGAAACAAAAGTAAGTTCTCCTATTGGTCCTTGTACTAAGTCCGTGGCAATGACATATAAATTTAACACTAAAACCTCTCCTCATATATATGACTGGCCCCCGCCGTTCGGGGCTTGAAGCCTTGTAAACCAGGGATCACAGGATCGAACCCGGGCTTCTCCAGACTTTCGGATGAGTCTCTAAAACGAGGTCCCGTCTCCGTATGACCTTAGCTGTTGGTGGGACGTAAAACTAAAACTCACTCACTCGGGGCTTGAAGAAATAGATGGGCTGCATGATGCTTCCACACAGAGCTGAAACCGACCACACAAGATGCCCAGGCAAAGCGGTGCGAGTTGTACCATTCATGCTTATAAATCCTATTGGTTTCATTGGGTGACAGGGCTTGAGATGTCATTTCATCACAATGTCGGGTAAAAGTCCCACAAAATTGGAAGCAATGTCTTCAAAATGAACTATACAGTGTTGACGGGGACGTTAAACCACAAAACAAACAAAATCATATATATGATGCGGGCTGTTCCACACAAATGTAGCAACACAGCCAATAACTACGAAAGTTCTTAACTGATTAACAAGGTTTCTGATTAATAAGCAAAACAGGGCCTTAGTATATGTGCACTCAGCAAAGACTCAGATCAGATAGCGTATCTGACCAGAGACTTTGCCATGTGCTCAAACATCATGTTAGTAAGTTCATGTAATGAACACCCCCTCTACACACCACTTTATACAGAGAAAACTGGGGTTTACTGGGGTATACACTATTTTTTCTTGTTTCTGCTCCAAGACATAGGTTGTGGGTACTCGTTAGAACCGCCTCAATGAGGCGGTTCTAACGAGCACCTACAAGGGTACTCATTAGAACCGCCTCAATGAGGTGGTTCTAACGAGCACCTACAACCTATGATTGGAATACAAATTGGAAAAATATCACAAATTTTCATTGGAGAAGTCACCGTTTTGGAGATATGAAAGAATGCACTTTGTAGCACGGACATGTTATTGTAACATGGATGGCCATTACTGCAAAGCTTCTTCAGGCACTGCCTAAAAATAGACTGTGGGTACTCATTAGAACCACCTCAGCAAGGTGCTTCTCATGAGTACCCACAATCTATGTTCATAGTCTGAGGCTGAAATAAGAAGAATAATGTATACCCAGCAAACCCCAGTTTTACTTATAAAAGTGGGGTTTAAGGTGGTCAAAATACACGGGCATGTTTTCGTGATGTTTTCTGTTTTCTTGTTTATAGTCCATAGATTCTGAGTACTGATCATTGAGGTAGTTCTAATGTAAACCCACAATTTCTCGTTTGACAGAAATCATGAAAATAAACTTATTTAAATACCTTTAAATCCCAATTTTTTCATGTCTTTCTCTGTCTGTATTTCCTACATATGCACTACATCATGCAACAAGGGCTGTTATCAAACTGCACAGATTGCCTGGAAAGGCGTCTGAACCCATTGTATGCGGGGAACCCTTAAAGGGGTACCTACCCCTAAAGGGGTACCTGGGCAAACAGTGCAGGCCCAGATCAGACGCTGCAGAACGTGGCGTCTCATCAGGGCCTGCACTATTTGCTAACAGAATTTTCCATCAAAAATGGAATAAAAACGGAAAAATAGGCCTGACACCCCTTATATGACAAATGGACTTTCGTGATGTTTAACATATAGCAATGGAAGAGGCCACCAGCATACAATAGGTTAATCTCTGACTTCGAGGTAATGGGCATTTAACACATTACATGTACATCAAATAATTTGATTCAATGACAATCAGAAATTGGTGTGGCTAAACTAATTCATTCAGCAGGACAAGGGTTAAACATATTTCTTTTCACCCATGAGACAGTGACTGTGGTCTATTTTTAGTGCTGCTGGAAGATTATCCAGTGACTGAGACAGTTTACATGTAATGTGTCTCCATGACCTAGTGGTTAAGAGTGCCCCCTCTCATAATCATCAGGTCTCTCACCACTGTCCGTTCAAGCCTTGCTTGGGTCACATGTGAGACGTCCTGTTTTGCAACAGAAGGTCAGCGATTTTTCTATGGGTACTCCAGTTTTCACCCACCTCTGATTAATGATTGGCTCAAAATAAGTGTAATAATCTTGAAAGGGCTGTAATCCCCCCCCCCCCAAAAAAAACATAGTTCACATACATGATTAAATATGTCAGAATTCTAACTTTAACAAATGAGCTAGCACACAACAAGACCTACATCAAGGCTTGTGCAACCAGCAAAGACAGATTAGCCTGCACATTCACACAGTCTTATCAGAGCCTTTGCTGATCGCATGTACCTTCTATAGTCTGTGGGCTATTCAAAGAGAGATACACAGCATCTCTTGTCTTAGTAAATGAACAGACTGATCCGGGTATTTGAAGGTCACACTTCTTTATGTAGGTTTTGTTGTGCGCTGGCTCATATGAAGTCATATAATTGCTTCCACCCGGAATGTTGAATCCTGTTTGGAGATTCTATGTTTGTTTGGTGTTTAAGGGCTGAGACTACACTACAGTAGAACTTCAATGGCTCAAACACCGATGGCTCGTTTACCATGGATGTGTTGAACCCATTCTTGAGCCCCTAGAGAAATCCTCTACATAAGAAATAGTGCGGGATAATTAAGGAGATTTTAGTTTTTTATCTTGCAAATGTATGCTGTCTTTACTCATTAGAATCGCCTCGATGAGGCGATTCTAATGAGTACACACAGAATACATTTTCATTATAGGACACCGAAAAGATGTATAAATGTATCTCGTTATGCCTCCTGACAGTAACTCTCAGTGGCTCGAACTACCTCTGTCTCGAACAGATTTTCGAGGTCCCAAAGGTGTTCGAGCCATTGAAGTTCGGCTGTATTTAGGTTTTATCGAGTCGATCAGTTTACCTAGCCACTTACAGATAAGCATTTAACCCTTATCCCACTGAATAATTAATTTAGCCACACCCATTTCTGACCTTGAACCAATCAAACTTTTTGATGTAATTTATTCCTACAAATTCACAAAATGAATGTCAAACAGTGTAGATCCTGATCAGATGGCTTCTTTAGAAGCCATCTGATCTGGATCTACACTGTTTGCAAATGTAGGGGTTGTCACGAACAGCGGGATAAGGTTTAACCAATACAGGGCACATTCTTTCACCAGAAACTGACAACTGTTCTTCTTGAATTAGCAGAAGGGAGAGAATTATCGTTGAAAAGATTTAATGATCAATATGCATTTTTGAATGTTGCCGACGTCAGCAGGTAAATTATGTTTGGAGGAGGTTATACCGATATGTAAAATCACAAAAATAAAAAAAAATATCAATAAAGTAATCAAATATCCATCTCCAACGCAGACTGAAAACTAACCCCTGGGTGAGTAGATGGAATCAGAAACTTGGTAAAACCTTGTCCTGGCAAAATCCCTTGATCCTTGGTTTTGGATTTCCCAGTCTGCACTGGACACCAATGACAAATTCTATCTATCAGTAACAGAAACATGTACATACAAAATCTAAACTAACCCATAAAATGCCGTCTGCCAGTTACTTTAAAAGTAATTTTTGCAAACAGTGTGGACCAAGATTAGACTGCTTCTGTAGGAGCAGTCTGATCTGGACCCACACTGTTTGCCTGTGGGCAATAATATTTTTAAAATTTTGCAAAAAAAAAATCAGCAGAAGACATACGAGCGTAAGCAGACGACATTTTCAGATGTAGTTTTTCTCGGCGTCTTAAGGGTTAAAGTTTACTACACAATATATGGAGGATCTTGATGTTTGTATGTATTTGAGTTTTACGTCCCACCAACAGCTAAGGTCATTTGGAGACAGAGCCTCTGTTTAGAGACTCATCCAAAAGTCTTGAGAAGCCCAGGATCAAGCTCACGACCCCTGGTTTATGAGGCAAGTAGCATACAACATGGGGGCTTCTATATAGAGGATCTTACAGGATTGGTAATTTCGTATGATAATATTATACTTATGAAACGAGCCTTTGGCGAGTTTCATAAATTTGATATGAAATAACCATGACATGAAGATTCTAATATATCATATAAAAAGTTTAAAGTTGCTTTTATTGCTAAAGAAGAGTGTCAGCAACGTTATATAGTTTATACTAATTTATTTCAGTTCGATTGCAATGAAAGCTTCCTAGCTTATATGAATCGCTCTCAAACACTAATTCCCGATGTTATCATGCGCGCGAGAGAGGGACAGTGACTTTTACACCACTGCTACCCATATACACCTGGGTTGAGTGGGGCAGTGTCATAACATGTCTTGCCCAAGGACACACCTTGCCTGTGGTGGCTGGATTCGAACCCACAACCTCTCCATCATAAGTTGAACACGTTTACCACTGAGCTATCAAGGCTGACAATAAATTGCAATGTTTTATGATAATAATATCTTCTGAATCCCATTTTCTATTTCATCCTGTTTTAAACAGACCTCATACTGACCAAGCTTTTCACAGTCTCAACCCTTATCCTGCTAACAAGACAACCATTACCTATGCAAACAGTGTAGATCCAGATCAGATGGCTTCTGAAGCCATCTGATCAGGATCTACACTGACTGTAATGCAGTTTGTGAATTAAATGAATACATCATATCAAGTAATTTGATTGGCTGACAGTTGGAAATGGATGTGGCTAAATAAATTAAGGGTCAAATAGTCATTTTAAACAGAATATAACAGGGAAATTCAAAATCTAAAAGCTTGCAACCAAGAAAAAAAATCAAGTTCTAAAAGCCTGAAATCCTGCAAATGCCTGAAAAATATGAGGCCTGTTTATAGCTTGTATTCTGTGTTTGAATGTATTATTTATACAAATAAAATCAAGTTTAAACAATATCAAACGGTAATCAAGCCAATTAAAAACAAAACCTGCTTGACAGACAACAAGTTCAATTACAGTAGATGAGATAAGAAAACAATTTGACGATAATTCTGAGGACTATTTTTTCTCTCTGTCCTCCATAAACCTTTGTTAAAGGAATTCATTACAACTGCCTCACGGAGACATTTCTATTGCGTATCCATGGTACTCTTGTATTTTAAACCAAAGTTTGAGATAAGGTTATGAAAACAAGAATTCCACGGAAGGGTATGTCATGGCTGTGAAACTGGAGCTAGTTGTCCAAAGCCTAGTTAGCTCAACATGCTCAGCAGTGGTCGTATTGTTAACCATTCTAGCAAGTATAATATCTAAAATGTTGGTATTTTTGCTGAAAAATGTGATGCAAAAGCTGCTCACATTTTTTCAGCAAAAATATTAGCATATTTGCCACATTAAATTATCAAAATTTTAATGATATGTTAACTAACGACATCGTTAGTTTTGAACATCTGGCCCCTGACTTGAACATTTCAGCTGACAATAAGGCTGACATAAAAATTGATGGATTCTCAAATGGACGAATCAATGGGCAAACTAACTGGAATCCTATATTGTGCCATGCTTAAAGCAGGGGCAAAAATGACAAATATTACGGGGAAAAGATGCACCTGGCAGAGTTCTTGCCATTTTTCAAAGGGAGACAACTTTTGGCATTTCCTGTTTGTTTTTCTGTACAGTTTTACCCTCTGAAAAAGGGATCTACTCTTAAAGGAAAGAATTTGCTCCTCAGGAGCAAATTCTTTCCTTTAAGAGTAGATACCTACTGATATTGGGACAAAAATATTTTGAAGGAGTTGTGGCCCCTGAACATATATCCATCTCACTAATGGATACACCTTCAGGGGAGGCAATTGTTTTAAAAATGTTATCTTTACCAAAAGGGGATCAATTCTCACGGAAAAGAATTTGCTCCCAAAATGCAAATTCATTCCTTTGGGAGCAGATCCCTTTTTCCACAAGTGTTCAGTTTATGGAAATGCAAAAGCTGATCCCATAACTTGTCTACCTTGTATAAAAAGGCACAAAATAAGGATGACATCCAATTCCCATAAGTATTTTTTCTATCAACCCCTACAATGATAATTAGCACCAGCGCTTTCATTGACATTATATTCACAATGAACATGAGATCCCGTAAGAAAAAAAAAACTTAATGCATTGTCCTTTGGTTTGCATGTTAATATCCAGCTTTCAAGAAAGCTTGTTTTATAAATGTCATACAGAATTCAGTCCTCTTCTTATCAGTACATATATACATGATCTGAGATATATTTCTATCTCAAAACAAAGATTGTGGATGTCCAGTAGAGCCAACATCAAGAGTACACAACATATGTTTTTGTGCAGAAATAAGAAAAAATTCAATACTTTTCGAATGAAAAATGCGCCTTATCTGGAGCTATGTTACAGTAAAATCATTATGTGTTCCCCTGTTGACTCCACTTTTGAGGTCTCCTACTGGAACAATAGTGTTTGCTGCCAAGAAAACGCCTTTTTCTACCTACTTTCAGATCATGTAGCAACTACTTGCTACGCAGGTAGCAACCAGGGCTCGAGAAAATGTCGGTTTTCCGGTTCTGGACCGAATTTGCCTTCCATAAACCGATTTTGACTTCAGAAGAAGATTAAAAAATCGATCCATAATTCTATAACATTTTTAAACTAGAATACTGTCGATGGCGCGCCATCGCAAATCCCCACGTTTTCTACAGAGGGGCCAAGTACCGAAAACCCCTCACCCTGGGCCCTAATTTGACTCCATGGTCAAAATATTACCTGTATTATATTCTACTAATCATGCCCTTCAATTTCATATGCCACATGACTATGTTCCAAAAAACTTAAATTTTGACCCTTTGACCCCTCTCCCAGGGCCCCAATCTGACCCCAGGGTCAAAATTTTACTTGTAGTTTATTCTACCCATTATCCCCTTCGCATAGATATGCAACATGACTATGTTCTGAAAAACTTTAATTTTGACCCCCGACCCCCCCAAGTCCGACCCCCAGGGCGTGACCTAGGGGTCACAGCCAAAATCCCGTTCAATATGTTTTACTTTTTTCATAACTAAGTACATGTGCAAAGTTTGGCATCAAAATCTTCAAAATTGACTTTGTAATTGAATTTTATTGATATTTGACCTTTTGACCCCTCCCCAGGGCCCCTGGGGGCGGGGACAAAAAAAAATGTGCTCTTGCGCAAGCCATTCATGTAAGCAACTCGCATACCAAATTTGGTTGAATTCCGGCTAACGGTTTAGGAGGAGCTAGCCGGACAGACAGACGGACAGACAGACAGTCGGACGGAGGCGATAACAATATCCCCACTTTTTTTAAAAAATGTGGGGATAATAATCAGTTCTAAAATTTTCGCAAAATCATTATGTCGACCGTTTGCCACTGAGAATCCAAGCATGTATGCAAAAAACGCCTACAACACGAGGTGTTAGACCGGTTCATTATCTAACTAGGTGAAAATTGGACAAGTCAACTTCGGGTTCTTTGAGCTTATCGCAGCGAAATTTGACCCGTGTGTCAAAATTATTAAACCATGAACACTGGCCTCAGGCGTTATCGGCAAGCTGGCAAGGTGAGAAGATTAGGTCAATCAATACAGGACATACGCTAGTTTGTTTACACAAGTCATTAACTTACGGCTTACTATAGAAACGGAATTTGAATATAATTTTTTTTTTTTTTCACAGGGCGCAATTTTCAATACACACCTGTCATGTCTGAACATTACCTTCGAGGGAAAATGCCTTATTTCACCCATTCTAAACAATATTTTCATTTAAGAAATACGCTCCATTGAAAACAATATAAACATAAACCAGGTGTGTATTACGCCCTTGAATGAATTAAAATGAAACCGCATGACATGATTTTCCGATCACGTGGCTTCAATATCGGTCGTCATTTGTAGACAAAGCGATTTGTTTCAGGCTTGTGTAATCGTGAAATATGTATTTATATTCTTTATAACTCGGTTCGGCCATGTAAGATCTTCAATGCCTCTCGTTTGGTAATGTTTTGGTTCGAGATTAAAGAAATGTTTTTCGATTTTTTAACCCGTTCAAAGCAATTTCTTTCAGAAATACGCTCTATTAAAATTAGTGACATAAAACAGGTGTTTGTTACATCCTTGACTGCATTAATGTGTATTGTGTAAACGGAAACTGTATGACGTCATTTTCCGACCACGTGGCTGCAAATCGGTCGGCATTTGTAAACAAAGCAATTTGGGCAAAATAAAATGCGTGAAAGAAGAGATATTTTAAAGGTTTATAAAGTGACCATCGAGCTGGTCTTTGACTGCCCCAAGTCAGTTGTTTCCCTTTTGCGGTCTTCAGGTTCTGAGTGACCCGGATTTCATATTGGGAAAATGAAAGTAGATGAAATCTGGCATAGAAAATGAAAGTAGATGAAATCGGAACGATGTGAGCAATAATTGCTGTTTATAATCGAGATACTGGTGCTCATATCCGTTGACAAAAGTTAAGAGCAACATTGGTATGTCATTCTTTACGATAATAACACATTTTGAAATTGCAAATCGCCAAGGACGTTTACGGAAATTACCGAAACCGATCGGCAATTTCCGTAATTTTTGGCAAAATCTGGCTGGACCGATTTGGATTCTTCAGTTTCTCAAGCCCTGGTAGCAACTATCATTGTATCTAAAGCCTTGTTATAATGAAAAGTGTTATAAAGAGGTTTATGCGTACTTGACAAATGATTTATCTATGGTTTGTTTTTTTGGGGGGTTTTACGGCCCTTTCAAGATTATTTCACTCATATCGAGCTGATCGTTAATCAGAGGTGGGCGAAAACTGGAGTACCCGGAGAAAAACCACCTGACCTTCTGTGCAGAACTTGGCATCTCACATGTGACCCGAGCGAGGCTCATACCACAGCGGTGAAAGACCTAATTATCAAGAGTCAGCGCTCTTAACCACTAGGCCACGGAGGCCCGTAATGATTTATTTATATCACAGCTCAAGATAAGTGGATAAGAACATCCGAACAGCACTGCTATTTTACTTATTTCAGCATGAAAACATCTGTTGTGGGTACACATTAGAAGCGCCTCAGTGAGGCGCTTCTAATAAGTACCCACAACAAGTGTTTTTATGCAGATATAAGAAAAATAATATTTGCAGGGATGCAGACTAACAGGCGTCCAGTCGCCCAAGACACCTAAGTTTTGGCCTGGGCACCTAAGTTTCGAATAAAAATGCCTATTACCTTACTGTAAAATTTGGATTTAAGGCAATCTGGGTGCCTAAAGCAAAATGCTTAGTCTGTATCCCTGTATTTGGATAACCCCCACTTATCTTGGGTTTCGTATATGTGACATTTCTCCCAATAAACATGTGACTGTGCTGGATTTTCTACGAGGTCACATAAAAATGTGTTATTGTTGCTTTGCTTGTAGACCTGGGCTCCGCTAGCTCTGTGTTGCATATTTCTTCTTTCCAAGCTCATTGATAACACAGATATGCTGAAAAACACAACAATACAGTACAAGACTCGTTACGGATCTACACGGATGGGCATACACTTGAATGATTTAACATAACACCTCCCACAGGAGATGATTAGTATAAGCAACCTTGCTTGTTTTCAAATCCTGTTGATCTTTCTATTACAAAGTTACATTCTTGTTATATCTGTAATTAAAATACTGTTTACACTAACACCTCCCATACAGTAATGATGCTTATAAAAGGACTTAAAACAGACAAACTGTTTAACCATATGCCTAGAGGTCCCTTTCTGGTATATTGGCAAACAGTGTAGACCCAGATCAGATGCCGCAAAACACGGCATCTGATTTGGGTCAACACTGTTTGCTTAAAGAAAATTCATTTTTGTAAAATTTACCACAATCAAAAACAAACCTGTCACCCCTATAATTGGAAATGGACCATTCTAAACTTACTAAGTGGAAGATTCCATTGTCATATATTGGATAAAAATTAGCCCGAAAAACCCATACACACCTTGGGACCCTAAACTGGGACACTGGCAAATAGTGTAGACCCCGATCAGATACCACAGAATGTGGCATCTACTCAAGCCTTGATCAGATTGATTCAAGGTCTTCATAGTTTGCTAGAAAACAAAAACTGCTGTACAATCTACAGCAAATAATATAAACATCAGGTTAACATGCCACTGCAATGACCACTCCCTTAAATATGTTCTAGAAAGGGTTATCCTTTGGAAGCAAGGAATACACCATAGAACTGAGAAATATGGAGTGTACATGATTTCTGGGCCAGACTTGCTAGTTTCTGCCAATTAGGCCTCATCAATGACCCTCAAATATTTTCAAAATTCCACAATGGAACCAATGATCCCAAAGGACAAGAAAATATAAACTACACCCTGATTTATACCGAGAAAACTGGTGTTTACAGGGGTATACATTATTTTTGTTATTTCTGCTCCAAGACATATCTTGTTGGTACTCATTAGAACCGCCTCGATAAGGTGGTTCTAATGAGTACCCACAACCTATGTTTTAAGCAAATATAAGAATCATAGCACAGTTTTTCAACAGAAAATAATATAAACCTGAGACCCCCGGACATGCCAAACATCAGGTTAACAAGTCTGTGTAATGACCACCACCCTCTTAAACCCCATTTTATACAGAGAAAACTGGGGTTAACACGGTGATATACATTATTTTTGTTATTTCTGCTCCAAGACATAGGTTGTTGGTACTCATTAGAACCGCCTCGATGAGGTGGTTCTAATGAGTACCCACAAGCTATGTTTTAAGCAAAAATAAGAATCATAGCACAGTTTTTCAAAAGAAAATTGACCCTTTTGGAGATAAAAAAGAATGCACTATGATCCATAACTTGAATGAGTCTGTTTGTCACAATTTGTGCGAAATAAGTGACTATTTACCATTTACAGTTGAACTTCGATGGCTCGAAGCACTTTGGGACTATGAAAATTTTTTCGAGACAGCAGTAGTTCGAGCCACAGAGGGATACTATTAGTGCCATACCAGCAGGCATAATGGAGATAATTGTGGATATATTTTCGGTGTTCTGTATTATTAAATGTACGTTGTGTGTGCTTATTAGAATCGCCTCATCGAGGCGATTCTAATGAGTACACACAGCATACATTTGCAAGATAAATGAAGAAAATCTTCCTAAATTACCCCTATATCGTATTTGAAGGAATTCCCTGCGGACTCAAGAAAGGGTTCGACTCATCCATGGTAAACGAGCCATCGGAGTTCGAGCCATCAAAGTTTTACTGTAACTGACTATTTTACTTACATTTAAGTCTCTGAAGTACTCATTGTAATCTAGAGCATAGCCAACCACAAATAGATCTGGTATCTCAAAACCTGTGTCTGGAAGACAAGACAGCAAACTCGTGATACTATGGTGAGAACTTGTCCAGCAAAACTGGGTCAAAGATTTTAAAACTTTTTTCATATGACGCCACATCTGGGAATGTAATATCGCCATATACTAAATTCGGTATAAATCCACCATTGGATTCAATATGCAAATTATTTAGAAACGTCCCGTAATTGACATTTTTAAACAAAACTTGTAAATAAAATACGTTTTAACTGTCATATGATAAATAGAATCTTGCATTCATGCTCATGTATTATTGAATTTATTTAACTTGAGGAAAAGGGAAAAAATGCTCGGCAAAGTCTCGCATTTTATTCCTTTTTCTCAACTCATTTAATAAATTCAATAATACATGAACACTCATGTAAGATCCTCTATTTTTCATATTCAGCTGAGTTCAGCAAGAACTTTGTCCGGTTCAAAAATATTAACCCTTATCCCGCTGAATAATTAAGTTAGCCACACCCATTTCTGACTTTGAACCTATCAGACTACTTGATGTAATTTATTCCCTCAAATTCACAAACTGAATGTCAAACAGTGTAGATCCTGATCAGATGGCTTTTTAGAAGCCACCTGATCTGGATCTACAGTTTGCAAAAGCAGTGGTTGCCTTGATGAGATGGATAAGGGTTAAAGTGTCAACAATTGTTTAGGTTTCAATAAATTTTAAATTTGTCCTGCTAAAAAATAGGAGTGTCAACAATTGTCCATGTTTCAATAATTTTTTGAGCAGGACAAATTTCATACTGACATATTTTTCTATCTGTGGAGGATAGTATAAATTTGTCCTGCTCATGAGTATTAAAATGCTAATACACCTGTGGACACAAAAGCGTTCAAACTCTGATGAAGTACCTTTCAATGAATCTCTTTGCATCAAGTTAGTTTGACAAGCAAATGTCATTCATCAAAGCAGTCTAAAACTGGAACAAGCAATATACATTGATTGGTCTTATTGTGGCAAGCACTTTTTTCCATTTTTAGATCTGATTGACATTCGAGATGTATTCTGATTGGACAGTGCAGTGTCTACAATGAAATATACCACACTTTGTGTTTTGAATTTATTCCTGTCTTGCAGCAGTCGACTGACAGGATGTAAGGAAATATTGAATGAAACGTCAGATCAAAATGAAATGAAGCTCATAAAAGTTTGAATGGATTTGTGTCCACAGGTGTAAGTGCTGAGATTTTAATATTTATGAGCAGGACATATACCATTCCCAAAGAATGTAAACAAGAAAACATTGTCATATCTTGGCACTTAAATGATTGCAAGGAGTAAAAATTTTATAAAACAATTACAGTCGAACTTCGATGGCTCGAACCCACGGGACCATAGAAATTTGTTCGAAACAGCGGTAGTTCGAGCCACTGTTGCATACATCCAGAAAACATAACGGGGGTATTTTTGGACTTCTTTTCAGTGTTCTGTAACATAAATGTATGCTGTGTGTACTCATTAGAATCGCCTCATTGAGGCGACTCTAATGAGTACAATAAATGTTTGCTGTGTGTACTCATTAGAATCGCCTCATTGAGGCAATTCTAATGAGTACACACAGCATACATTTGCAAGATAAAAGTCGAAAATCTCCTTAATTATCCCACACTTTTTCTTATGCAGAGGAATTCCCTAGGGACTCAGAAACGGGTTCAACTCACCCATGGTAAACGAGCCATCGGTGTTCGAGCCATCAAAGTTCGACTGTATTGACATTTCATGTGAAATGCTTGCCAAGCGAACCATTCACATGAAATGGCAAGCACTATTTTCTCTTACAAATAATTACGAAGACTAGTTTAGGAATATAATTTGACAAATTGCTTACACCATTGTACTATTGAAACTATTCATTGTATTATTGTAGGGAGAGGACTATCTAATGATGTCATACTTGTGTCCAATCCCTTTGTGCTTTTTTGCACTAAATAAGAAAAAAAATATTTTGAAAACATCTTCAGACAGCTGGGTTAAGTGCTTGAAGGGAGAGTGTTTTTAAACATTTCTAGCTTTAAAAAATTTAGTAAATGAAACATTACAAATAAAATAGGTTTTGTTTTTAAGTTTTACAGCATGTAAACACTATAAAGATCATACTAGGGTTGTCAGTTTACCTAAGCACACCTTTACTTCGCACACTTAGACCTTTCAAATAGTTAACCAGTGCAGTGCCTCAGCGAAAGAATGTACAATGAACTGATTTATTGGTTTTGTCAAAGTTTAAAGGCCAGGGGCCAGTTGTTCAAAACTAAGGATGTCGTTAGTTAACATATTGTTCAAACACTGATCATGTAATATGACAAATATGCTAATATTTTTGCTGAAAGATTGTGTGCAGCATTTGCAAAAGATTGTGTGCAGCATTTGCAAAAGCTGTGCTGTCATTGTTTTCAGCAAAAATAACACTATATTAGATCTTGTACCTGCTAGAACAGTTAACAATTTGACCACTAACAAACTCTTTAAGCTAACAATGCTTTGAACAATTTTAACAAAATACATTATAAAATTTGAAAACTTATCAAGGGACATAGCTCCAAGAGTTATGGGCCCTTGATCACTAGTCTGCTACTGCATCTTTCTTACCTTAGAACCCATGTGTAGTATAAATTTCATTGAAATTGGATCACAAACCTTAAAGTTATTAAGCAAAATGCATTTTAATTTTGCATTGACAGAATCACAGGGTTATGGAATAACAGAATCACAAAAGGACATGGCAAATCCAGAATAGCACCACTTTTTTAAAGCGAGGCTATAATGAGAGCAGCTTTTGCAAAAGTTGCTCACATTTTTTTAGCAAAAATATGTATTCAATGGCATATTTGACATATGAGCCAGCTCATGACAAAATCTACAATAAGACATGTGCGCCCCAACGAAGACTCAGATCAGCCTGCACATCCACACAGTCTGATCAGAGTCTTTGTTGTGCGTTCTAAGGATAGCTAAGGGCCCAAAATGCTCCTTCATGCAGCAAGAGAAGTCTCTAGTTAGATAATATGGATGCGCAGGCTGATCTGTCTTCGATGGGTGCACGTCTTATTGTCGATTTTGTCGTGCGCTGGTTCATATTATACATTACGATAACACACTGTGATAGTTTCCTTAGTGTTACTGCAACCATGGGTTGTGGGTGCTCGTTAGAATCGCCTCATTGAGGAGCATGTCTTGGGAGCAGAAATAAGAAAGATAATGCTTACCCAAGTAAACTTGCTGTCTCTATATAAAGTGGGATTTAGTGGGGTGTTCATTTCACAGATATGTTCCCGTGATGTATTATATGATCAAAGTTTTAACAATATGTTAACTAACAATGTCTCTAGTTTTAAACAACTGGCCCGTCGTTTTCATGAGATGCAGCTCAGGTGTAAAATTTCAGTACCGTATGTTTGTTTTGAGTTTAACTGCCAAGTCAACACTAAAAAGGTCATATTGAGCTGGACAGTTTACCTGACCACATTTTGCCTTGGCAGGCTTATACATAACGTTTGACCAGAAACTATCTGCTCTACTTGAAACAGTCGAAGGGAGAAAATGACCATAGAATAGACTTCATGATCAATCTCCATGAAAACATTTTGCCGACCTGGCAGGTATTGAACCTATGACCTCCTAATCAACAGTCAGACCTGCGTCCAGTTGTTCAAAGCTAATGACGTCATTAGTTAACATATCGTTAAAACTTTGATCATTTAATATGGCAAATATGCTAATATTTTTGCTGAAAAATGTGAGCAGCTTTTGCATTTGCAAAAGCTGCTCACATTTTTTCAGCATAAATAACAAAATTATAGATATTAAATTTGCTTGAATAGTTAACACTTTCACCACTAATGAGCTCGTTAAGCTAACTATGCTCTGAACAACTGGCCCCTGACAATTATCAGTAAAAATGACAGCAAACTTAATTGCATTAAGTACATTTAGTGTTCCAACTTACAATCAGGTCTGTACCCAATACTTCTCTCTGTTCTCTTCACCAATAAACTGAAAATACAGAAAAATTTCTCTAGTAAGCCCACCTAAAATTACACCTGTGGACACAAAAGCGTTCAAACTTTGATGAGCTTCATTTCATTTTGATCTGATGTTTCATTCAATGTTTCCTTACATCCTGTCAGTCAACTGCAAAGACAGGAATAAATTCAAAACACAAAGTGTTGTATATTTCATTGTAGACCCTGCACACATCTTGAATGTCAATCAGATCTAAAAATGGAAAATAGTGCTTTGCCACAATAAGACCAATTAATGTATATTGCTTGATCCAGTTTTAGACTACTTTGATGAATGACATTTGCTTGTCAAACTAACTTGATGCAAAGAGATTCATTGAAAGGTACTTCACCGGAGTTTGAACGCTTTTGTGTCCACAGGTGTAAGACAAATAATGCTTTTATAAGCATATTTAGAAGGTTTCAGGTATATTTTCTTTCTGGTTTCTACATCCAAAGTGCTCTAGTGGGAGACCACTTCTGAACAGTCCCAAAGGTGTTTTTGACATTTTACTGTAGTTAAATATAACAAGTTAATATGAAGTAGAGTGTGGGATTTGAGCAACTTTAGTTGATGGTGACTCGAGGAACATTTTTGTGAAACTATTTCAAAATCCATGTAACTCTCAATCTGCCCCATATTCGAATTTGTCCAAGATTTTATGGCTGTCCTCATTACCTACAAATTTGTTGTGAATGAAATAAACAAGAGGACCATGATCGTCCTGTATCGCTCACCTGAGCTAAGAGATTTACATGTGGGTCCTTGGGCGGGACAATTTTTGGCCTCAGGGCTATAATTTGAACAATCTTGGTAGAGGTCCACTAAATGAAGCTTAATATCAAATATAATAGGCCTGGGCCTTCTGGTTTCAGATAAAAAAAAATTCTTAAAGGTTTTCCCTATATAAGCCTATGTAAAAGATGCAGGCCCTGTAGCAGGGCCATTTTTGGCCCCTAGACTAGAATTTGAACAATCTTCGAAGAGGTCCACTAGATGAAGCAGCAAGGGTCTTACCAAATATCTAAGATCTAGGCCTTTTGGTTTCAGACAAGAATACTTTTAAAGGTATTCCCTATATTTGCCTATGTGAAACCTGGGACAGCACCATTTTTGGGCCCAGGGCTATAATTGGAACAATCTTGGTAGAGATCCATCAGTTGAAATTTCAAACCAAACATCAAAGACCTGAGCCTTCTGAATTCAGACAAGAAGATTTTTAAAGGTTTTCCCTATATAAGCCTATGTAAAACCAGTGGGCCATGGGGCGGGGCCATTTTTGGCCCCAGGGCTATAATTTGAACAATCTTGGTAAAGGTCTACTCAAAAAAGCTTCATAGCAAATATCAAAGACCTGGGCCTTCCGGCATCAGGCAAGAAGATTTTTAAAGTTTTTCCCCATATAAGCCTATGTAAAATCAGTGGGGCCCAGCGCGGGGGTATTTTTGGCCAAAGGGTTATAATTTGAATAATCTTGGTAGAGGTCCACTAGATAAGCCTCATACCAAATATCAAAGACCTGGGCCTTGTGGTTTCAGACAAGAATATTTTTTAAAGTTTTTCCCCATATAAGCCTATGTAAAATCAGTGGGGCCCAGCAGCGCGGGGGTATTTTTGGCCAAAGGGTTATAATTTGAATAATCTTGGTAGAGGTCCACTAGATAAAGCTTCATACCAAATATCAAAGACCTGGGCTTTCTGGTTTCAGACAAGAAGATTTTTAAAAAGGTTTCCCCTTTATAAGTCTATGTAAAACTAGTGGGCCCCAGTGCGGAGGGGGGGGGAGGGGGGGCTATAATTTGAAGAATCCTGTCCACTAGATGAAGCTTCATACCAAATACCATAGACCTGGGCCTGCTGGTATCTGACAAGAAGATTTTTAAAGGTTTTCCCTATATAAGCCTAGGTAAAACAAGTGGGCCCCAGTGCTATGGCATTTTTGGTCCCAGAACTATAATTTGAAGAATCTTGGTAGAGGTCCACTAGATAAAGCTTCATACCGAATATCAAAAACCTGGGCCTTCTGGTTTCAGACAAGAAGATTTTTAAAGGTTTTCCCTATTATAAGTCAATGTAAAACCAGTGGGCCCCGGCGCAGGGGTATTTTTGGCCCCAGGGCTATAATTTGAAAATCTTGGTAGAGGCACACTAGACGAAGCTTCATAGCAAATATCAAAGACCTGGGCCTTCTGGTTTCATACAAGAAGATTTTTAAAGGTTTTTGTTTTATTTTCTCCTATTCGTTGCCATGGCAACCAGAGTTCTGCATGGAATGGAATTCTTTGAACAACTTTGAGAGAGGACCACAAAAAGATCATTTCTGCCAAATTTGGTAAAAATCTGTTCAGCAGTTTATGAGGAGATGTCCTTTAAAGCAACAGGTCATGGTATAAGCTGACCTGGAGGTCAGCTTAAAAGGTCAACCAAGTCAACGGAACATGTGCTGCCCCTCCCAACAAATCTTATCTGTGATTACTATTTATAAGCTTTGAAGAAATTCGTGGATATCAAAATGCAACAATTTTAGCATTCTGAATATCCATGTCATCCAAATACCTTCCCCAAAATTTCATCTCAATGTGACTTACCATTCTGGAGCAGATGTGGTTTGAAGGTTTTCAAGATGGCCACTTTTGCAGCCATCTGGGATATCAGAACAGAATGGTTCTAACAATACTGAATCTCCCTGTTGTCCTGATGCCTCCCATCAAGTTTCAACTCAATCCCACCTTTAGTTTGGGAGCAGATATCATTTGAAGATGGCAGCGATCTTGGATATTGGAAAAAATGATTTAGCATATTGAATACCGGGGATAAATTGCCATTCAGGTATCCAAGATTGCCACCATGGTATCTCCTCCCAAACCAAAGGTCGGATTTAGCTGAAACTTGATGGGAGGCATAAGGGTGACATGGAGATTCAGATTTGCTAAAATTGTTCCGTTGTGATATACAAACTTACCGCTATGGCGGCCATCTTGAAATTCTTCAAACCAAGGGCTGAATCGAGTTTAAACTTGATGGGAGGCATTTAGGCGACATGGAGGTTAAGATTTGCAAAAAAATTGTTCTGTTCTGATATTTCAAGATGACAGCCATGGTGACTATCTTGAAATTCTTCAAATGACATCTCCTGAATCAAAGGCTAAATCAAGCTTAAACAGATAGGGGTATCAGGGTGATTCAGATTTACTAAAATCATTTGTCTTTGTACTTTGACAAACATGTCACTTGTGATGCAAATTCTTGTTCACCCCATCATTGTGTTTAATGAACAGAAAACAGATGTCATATTGCTAAACTGCTAGTTGTGTGGCTGTAGTTCAGCAGTCCATATAACCAATTAAGCACAAGTCAAGCTGGTCAGTTACCCTAGGTGCACTTATCAAAAAGAACGCAGCATTTGATCTGGGCCTACTACTATGTTTGCTTCATTTGAAAGTACAAGCCAAATGAGTTTTGGCAAACTTAGCACAAATAAAACAAATGTTACACTCCTACAAATGGGAATAGACCAGTCCGAAGCCATCAGATGGGGCACTTTAAAATGTACATGTGTGCTAAACATACCTTACTACTTTCACTGATTTAGGCTTAACCTCTGCCAGTAAAGACAGCAACTTCAGCATGGTTCTCCCAGTATCTATGATGTCTTCTACAACCAAAACATTCTGTGTGAACAAAGCAGTAGCTTGTTAACCCTTGACCTGCTGAATATTTAAATATGCCACACCCACTACTGATAATCAACCAATCAAATTACTTGAATTCAAATTATTGCAACAAATTAATAAAGGAATGGCAAACAATGAAGATCCTGATCAGATGGCTTCTTCAGAAGCCTTCTGATCTGGATCTACATTGTTTGAAAGATAAGGCATATCCGGACACAGCAGGACAAGAGTTAAGCACCAGTAACCTAAGCTGAGGGCACTATCAAGGTTTATGGACTGCCTGGGGGCCAGGGCCTTGCCAAGGGCCTGGGGCTCAGACCATATCATCCTGGCAGGTCAGGCCTGAAGGCAGTCCATTAAACTTGATAGTGCCCGAGGCATAAGTTTCTACTGCTTTTAGTGCACTGAACAACTACTGCGTACGATACATCACAAACATACGACAAGGACGTGTTGTTGTTAGGCTGTTTTCATGCATTTCAATGGAGCAGAAATAAAAATCAGTAAATTAATCGTCATTGTCCTTAGTAAATTCCCAGTTATCTATGTAGTGTGCACTAAAAAACTGGACTTGGACTGGTCCAATTCAAATATTATAAAGTGCCCCCAGTGCATCTACTGCAGATTAGCAACTTGCAAGTTATAGCCCGCCTCGGTAGCTCAGCTGGGGTCGGAAACGTTTTTTTGTGGAGATTGACCATGAAATCTTTTCTACGGTCTTTCTCTCACTTCCGCTGATTCAAGAAGGGCAGTTGTTGGTTTCTGGCAAAAGAATGTGCACTGTACTGGTTAACTGCTTACGTATAAGCCTGCCCAGGAAAAGTGTGGATAGGTAAACTGAGTGGCTCAAAATGACCTAAATAGTGTTGACTGGGCCGTTAAACTCCAATACAAACAAACAAACAAAACTTGCTAGTCATACATTTCTAGCCAATGAAAAAAAACGTGTTTCTTTTGTGATATGCACCAATCAAGACTTCAAAGCCTGTGCTTATTTAGTAGATTCAAGTTATTCTTTCTTTATATTTTCTGGACAGACACCACCTTTGGGACTGATCAAAAGTGGTCTTAAAGACCGCTTTTAAACAGTCCCAAAGGTGGTCTTAATATAGGAATTTTACTGTATATTCTAGACATATTGAGATTCTCTATCTCAAGGATTGGAATAAGAGTGTGCCCTTTGGTCTGGGACCAGCTATTTTTGATAAGGACGAGTTATGATCAGTCCAGTGGACCAACTACATATAAATTTTGGCTATGACTGGTCAATTTGTGTCATCTCCCAGAGAAAGGGAAAAAAGAAACAGAAGAGACGGTAAAGGAGATGTAAGTGAGGTGTGTGTTTGCGTTTTACGTCCCACCAACAGCTAAGGTCATACGGAGACGGGACCTCGGTTTAAAGACTTGTCTGAAAGTCTGGCGATCCTGCGATCCCTGGTTTACAAGGCGAGTAGCATAACCACTGCACCAGGGAGGCTTCTAATGAAAGTGAGGTACAGCGGAGAAAGAGGAAAATGAATAGAAGAGTAGAAACTGAAAAAAAAAAAATATTCTCCCTCACCCTAACATGTTTTCATATAGAAAAATATCAGTACTTTACAGATGACAAGAGGGCCCAGAGGGCCCTGGTTTGCTCACCTGATACAATGTATAACAAGTGGGCCCCGGGCAGGGCCAATTTTGGCCCCAGGGCTATAATTTGAACAATCTTGGTAGAGGTCCACAAGATGAAGCTTCATATCGAATATGAAAGACCTGGGCTTTCTGGTTTCAGAGAAGAAGATTTTAAAGGTTTACGTAAGTCTATGTAAAACAAGATTTTCCCCATATAAGTCTATGTTAAACCAAAGGGCCCCGGAGCAGGGGCATTTTTGGCCCCAGGGCTATAATTTGAACAATCTTGGTAGAGGTCCACTAGCTGAAGCTTCATAACAAATATCAAAGACCTAAGCATTGTGTTTCAATGATGATGATTTTTAAAGATTTTCCCTATATAAGTCTATGTAAAACCAAAGGGCCACATGGCGGGGGCATTTTCGGTCTCAGGGCTATAATATGAACAATCTTTATAGAGGTCCACTAGCTGAAGCTTCATAACAAATATCGAAGACCAAAGCCGTGTGGTTTCAAAGAAGAAGATTTTTCAAGATTTTCCCTATATACGTCTATGTAAAACCAAAGGGCCCCGGAGCGGGGGCATTTTTGGCCCCAGGGCTATAATTTGAACAATCTTGGTATAGTCCACAAGATGAAGCTTCATACCAAATATCAAAGACCTGGGCCTTGCAGTTTCAGAGAAGAAGATTTTTCAAGATTTTCCCTATATAAGCCTATGTAAAACAAAAGGGCCCTGGTGCGGGGGCATTTTTGGCCCCAGCACTATAATTTGAACAATCTTGGTAGGGGTCCACTAGATGAAGCTTCATACCAAATATCAAAGACCTGGGCCTTGCGGTTTTAGAGAAGAAGATTTTTCAAGATTTTCCCTATATAAGCCCATGTAAAACCAAAGGGCCCCCGTGTGGGGGGCATTTTTAGCTCCAGCACTATAATTTGAACAATCTTGGTAGGGGTCCACTAGATGAAGCTTCATACCAAATATCAAAGACCTGGGCCTTGCAGTTTCAGAGAAGAAGATTTTTCAAGATTTTCCCTATATAAGCCTATGTAAAACAAAAGGGCCCTGGTGGGGAGGCATTTTTGGCCCCAGCACTATAATTTGAATAATCTTGGTAGGGGTCCACTAGATGAAGCTTCATACCAAATATCAAAGACCTGGGCCTTGCGGTTTCAGAGAAGAAGATTTTCCCTATATAAGCCCATGTAAAACCAAAGGGCCCCCGTGCGGGGGCATTTTTAGATCCAGCACTATAATTTGAACAATCTTGGTAGGGGTCCACTAGATAAAGCTTCATACCAAATATCAAAGACCTGGGCCTTGCGGTTTCAGAGAAGAAGATTTTTAAAGATTTTCCCTATATATGTCTATGTAAAACCAAAGGGCCCCCGTGCGGGGGCTTTTTTGGCCCCAGCACTATAATTTGAACAATCTTGGTAGGGGTCCACTAGATGAAGCTTCATACCAAATATCAAAGACCTGGGCCTTGCGGTTTCAGAGAAGAAGATTTTTCAAGATTTTCCCTATATAAGCCCATGTAAAACCAAAGGGCCCCCATGCGGGGGCATTTTTAGCTCCAGCACTATAATTTGAACAATCTTGGTAGGGGTCCACTAGATGAAGCTTCATACCAAATATCAAAGGCCTGGGCCTTGTGGTTTCAGAGAAGACGATTTTTCAAGATTTTCCCTATATAAGCCCATGTAAAACCAAAGGGCCCCCATGCGGGGGCATTTTTAGCTCCAGCACTATAATTTGAACAATCTTGGTAGGGGTCCACTAGATGAAGCTTCATACCAAATATCAAAGACCTGGGCCTTGCGGTTTCAGAGAAGAAGATTTTTTAAGTTTGCGGTGAAAAAAATCTATTTTTGGCTACTGTGACCTATATGTGCAACAGACCGGAACCATTTGAACAACTTTGAAAGGGGACCACCTAAGGATCATTCCTGTGAAGTTTGGTCAAAATACGATCAGTGGTTTAGGAGGAGATGTCGTTTGAAGAAAAGTTTACGGACGCACGCATGCACGCACGGACGGACGGACGACCGACAAAAAGTGATCCCAAAAGCTCACCTTGTCACTACGTGACAGGTGAGCTAAAAACACACCCTTGTGATATAATGCATTCTTTCATATCCCAAAAATGCTTTTTTTTTTCTCTGATGAAATGTCATATAAAACTTTTCTACACACCAAATATAGGTTTTGGGTGCTCATTAGAGCTGCCTCATTGAGTATTGGCCAATCAGAAACTTACAGCTTAAAAATGGTTGGTTCGTTGTGTAGTGGCTGTTTAATCTGATGCATAAAGATCACAAGACTGTCGGTCAGTATTTTTTTAACCCTTCTCTTGCTGAATATTCAGATTAGCCACACCCATTTCTGACTTTAAACCAATCATATCACTTGATGTAATTTAATCCTACAAATTCATTAATTGAATGTCAAACAGTGTAGATCTGGATCTACAATGTTTCCAAAGATAGGGGTTGTCATGAACTGCAGGATAAGCGTTAAGACATTGCAGAAACTGTTAGTAAATTTACGTCGACAATGTTGGAAAGTTGTAGCTGAAGGGCAACGCATAGGAACTCGAGGTCAACTGACAAACAACTGATCCCAAAAATATTTCAATTGCCCCTTTACACTCATCATGCTGAACCCAGATGTATCCATTTTTTTAAGGGAAAGTGGAACACCTAGCACATTTTTACACCATTTTTCAAAGGGTGACAACTTTTGGGACTTCCTGTTTGCTTTTCTTTAAGCCCTGTCCCACTGAAAAAGGGGTCTACACTTAACCCTTTCCCACTCAGATACATGTTTTTACGTGTCTGCACCCCTGACCACATTTTAAGCCTCAGAAGGACCTAAAATCTGCATTTCTACCCCTGGATAGTTATATTTGCTTTAGAATTTGTTTGGCAAAAAAGTGACACCTGTTTTTTTACCTGCCTCCCCACTTAAAATATTCTGGAGGGGACTGAAGGGGTGCAACGCCCCCCTCACACTTGCATCCCGAACAATTTTGGGTGTATGGCCCAACCGGCGGCTAAAATTTATACCTGAGGGTGTCTGGGGTCAAAAATGCCTGAAAATTGATGCTGATAAAACATGCTGCAAACAGTGAAAATGGCCAGTGCCAAACACCTTATTTGTTGCCTTGACAGCTGTGTGAAGATTAAAATGTGGTCAAAAATTCATGTGAACACACACTTTTTGCCAACTTTGAGATGCCCCCTCTTAACCATGACAACAATGATCAAATCATGAAAGGTTGCATTTGAAAGGCTACTGCCCAATGAACATTCATACCTAGTTTGGTGTAAAACAGACCATCCATTATGAAACAATGGCTAGTTGAAGTTGCTATCAGGTGCAACACTGTGAAAATCAGCAAAATTCACAAAATCCCTGAGTGGTAAAGGGTTAAAGGAAAGAGTTTGCTCCTTAAGAGCAAATTTTTTTCCTTTTAGAGTTGACGGGTTCGTAGAAATACCGGAACACACCAAAACATCGGAACACACTGGTAATTACCGGAACACACTTATTTCTTTTTTTATTTTATATTATTAAAAATAGTATTTATGACTTAATTGCAGTTTTTTAGTGTGTAGGATTTTGTTACTACTAAATCTGACAATAATACAATAAAATAATTTCATTCCATTGTTTTATAAAATGTCTTCCGGTCCGGTGGGTCTGAATACTAATGCAAGTAATTATTGAAGAGATGTCCACCCTTAGATATAACTCATCTGATGACAAAATGAAGACATTTTACATATTCTTCCATCACTGTTAAAATGTTTTAGAACTCTCTCTCTCTCTCTCTCAAAACAATGTATACAGTATATGAAAACACTATGTTTATATTAAAAATCAACTCATTAATCTGAAGAATGTGAAGAAGCAGCCCGATATGTGCCATGTCATAAGAAAACGTGTCAACAAAACTATGTTGCCAGCAAAGGTCAAGATCAGACTGTGCAGCTTGTTATGTATGGGTGCTCTGTGTGGGCATTTATTTAATTTTCAATATATTTCTAATTTCACAATAGAAGACCTAAAATCGGAAGCCAATTAATAAAATATGACCCACAATGGAACGGGACAGACTGCATGGTAACGAACAGAGAGGACATAAAAAACTTATGCAGTCTGATCATGACCATGCTTCTGCCGCATATGCACAATATATATTTGCAAGTGTGTATGTAAGTAAGCGCTTTCGCGACCGCTTTATACACTAATCCACAGTTTGGCGGTGATAACTGGATTATTCAAAATATGGGTTATTCAAAATATGGCACATAAAGTATATATTAAGCACATATTCCACCAAATATTTATTTTTGAGTGTGTTCCGGTAATTACCAGTGTGTTCCGGTGTTTTGGTGTGTTCCGGTATTTCTACGAACCCAGAGTTGATCCCTATTGACATGGGAAACAAAAATACATTTGTAGGAGTTGCCTCCCCTGAAGGTGTTCCCATTCCACTTTAACAGTATAGATCCAGATCAGCTGGCTTCTTGGACACCACCTGATCAGGATATATACTGTTTTCTATTCTGCTTCTTTATGCATGGTAAAAATTAAAGTCATGGAACAAAAAAGCAGAAAATTGGGAAGGTGTATTTCATACTGAAATATTCAGAACAAAGCATGGTGTTTGTTCAGGGCCTTCTAAGGCTTCACTGCTTTCAGACATTCTCTCAATAAATTTCTAAAATCAACTTAACCCGACACAAAGGTTGACACAATTAATTGTTTAATCGATTGATAAATTCCAGAAAAATGATTATCATTTCTGATTTGCTTGTATTCGTTTACTTGACAGGTACAATTTACTAACCAAAGTTATGCCTAAAATACCTGGATGAGTGGCAAACAGTGCAGACCCTGATGAGAAGCCGCATTCTGCGGCATCTCATCTGGGTCTACACTGTTTGCTCAGGCCTGTCTGTTCAAATATACAAATGGTAAAGTGCAACATATGGTAAGAGTCATGCTCAAACAGAAAGCCAGACAGGTAATATTATGACAAAAACCTGAGCGATTACTAATTGATTATCGATTGCAAGGACGAGACTAATAATCGATTATCTTTTCAGCTCCGATTAGCCAGCCCTATATGTGAGGTAGAAGATTCCATTCAGAACAAAATGGAGGTAAATAGACTTACTTTTCCTTTTAGGTTTTCTAAATTATCTATACCCATCACTTGAATCTTCCCAGCTTGATCATCCTGAAAGAAAAATACAGAAAAATCTCCATTTATGGTTACCTCTGTTCAGCATTTCACTGTATATTTAACCTCTGCTGAGCAGCCACCTCTCTCCTCCAGCCTCGACTAAATCTAAATTTCTTTCATAGCTCCAGATACGGTGCTTTTTTCATCCGGAGAGTACAGATATTTGTTTTTAATTTCTGCATGAAAACGTGTTGTGGGTACTCATTAGAAGCGCCTTCTCTTCTTATCACCCTTCTTATCTGGGGCTAAGTGATTCTTCATTGAACAGTCCCCGTTATCCCAATAGACAATAAATGTAAGAAATGAGCCTCGCCAAGTAAATTTGTGTCTACAAGCATTCTGTCATGACAAATTTTAACTGCGCATGCCCAGCCATTCAGAGGGACCAGGGATATGGCTTTCTGTCTGAAGGTTCCTCTTGATTCACTGCTTGTATGAGCGAGCAGCGAAGGTTCTGGCGAGATTGCGCGGATGCGCAGGCTCGTATGAACCTTCGCTGCTCGCATAGGCCATAAGTACCAAAATCGCTTGACGGGGCCAAAATGATAAAAATATGTTCAGAAGAAAAGTGTGCCCACACCACGAATATGGCCGAAAACCCTGTGGAAGCTTGAAAATGAGGTCAGTGGTACTAAAGAACTTTCATGTACATGTATGTTGCCTTATTAGTGTGTCATGACGCCATATCTGATAATAAGCCCTCGCCCATAGGGGCTTGAAGAAATATATGGGCTGCATGATGCTTCTACGCAGAGCTGAATCCGGCCCGCACACTAGTACTGGTAAACCGCCTAGAGGATCTAAGCCTGTCCAGGAACGGTGGTGCGAGGCGGACCGTCCATGCTAATAAACCCTATTGGTTTCATTGGGCGACAGGGCTTGAGATGTCATTTTATCTCAATGTCGGGTAAAAGTCCCACAAAATTGGAAGCAATGTCTCCAAAATGACCTTTACAGTGTTGACGGGGACGTTAAACCTCAAATCAAACCAAAAACCATATCTGATAACCCTGTATTCTATTGAAATTCTTAAAACTATGATATGATAACAGAGACTCTTACATGAGAGTTCATGTATTATTTAATTTATTAAACAAGTTGAGGAAAAGGGATAAAATGCGAGGCTTTGCCGAGCATTTCATGCCTTTTCTTCAACGAGTTTAATAAATTCAATAATACATGAGCACGAATACAAGATTCTATAAATCATATGACATTAAAAACGCATTTTATTCACGATTTGTTGTCAAAAATGTCAATATTCCACCATTACAAAATGTTGTCAATGGCGTCGTACATGTAACATTATGGAGTGTTTCTAACTAATTTGCATATTTAATCCACTAGTGTATTACGGAATTTATTACATGGTGTTATTACACTCTCAGACGCGACGTCATATGATAAAAAAGAATTTTACACTCAAGGTCATTTCATACGATGTTTCTGAAAAAGGACTAGATGCTTGTTATGAATTGATCATGAGGTGATTCTAATGAGTACACACAACATTCCTTTATATTGTCGGAGATCAAAAAATTGTCAGTAAGTCACAGAGCTCTTGGAAACGCAGGATCCTGTGTATTTGACACAAACTTTTTGCCGTTGTACACGTAAAATTCATTACCGACGATTCTTAAGTATGCATGTTTTTATTGCGACACGCATCTTGAATTACCGAAGCGGTAAATTCAGTAGCTAATTTAGGCCGCTTACGCAATACCGGTAAAAGATCAAATGCGTTTCCTCTTTTTGTGTTGAAAGCACACGTGCCACACATCAGTAGGCGTGTCCTATATTGACAAGTACTTTTGCACCGTCCAATCAATCGGAGAGAGGATATTGGAAAGTGGTCGGTTTAGCGGCATGTGTTAAAACCTTTTCAATCTTGCCGCGTAAATCCCTGTGTTATTGCAGATTACAATTAATTATTTTACTATTTGGTGTAACCATGAATCATAAACGTCTTAACATTAGTTGGTAAAACATCACATTTAGTTAAACCTGGGTTATGACGAAGACGATATTAATGACGAATGACAAATGTCATGTTTTTTCGCGACTACATGATCATATTTTTTATCGCTCGATTGGGAGTATTTCGATGTTTATTGGTGACAAAAATATCTGTAATTTTTCTAAATACAATCATTTTAACAATTACAGGAAGTCAGACCTTGTTAGGATGGTTCCCTACATAATAGTTTAATAAAAATAATGAGAGTCGCTTACATGTACATCCGAATTTGAAAGCACAAATGCAGTATGGCTTATGGAATGCTGCTTTTCTGATCTGGGTTTGCATTATATTTGCTGTTATCCTAATATTACATGATTTTTATGATGTGGCATTATTTGGCTTAGTAGAAGTGTGAGAATAAATTGGAGCAACAGCATGTTTTTAGGGCGAGTGGGGTTTACTGGGGTGTGCATTATTTTCCTAATATTTCAACAAAACATCAGATTGTGGGTGCTTCATAGAATCACATCAGTGAAATAGTTCTAACAAGTACCCACAATCTACATACATGTATTTGGGACAAAGTTATTAAATGTATTTATCAGAAAAAGAGAATTTGGAAGTCAAGGAGGTGTACAGTTATTCACATGGATGTCCGCCCCCGCCCATAGGGGCTTGAAGAAATATATGGGCTGCAAGATGCTTCCATGCAGAGCTGACTCCGGCTCGCACACTAGTACTGGTAAACCGCTTAGAGGATCTAAGCCTGTCCAGGAACCACGGTGCGAGGCAGACCGTCCATGCTATTAAACCCTATTGGTTTCATTGGGCGACAGGGCTTGAGATGTCATTTCATCTCAATGTCGGGTAAAAGTCCCACAAAATTGGAAGCAACGTCTCCAAAATGACCTTTACAGTGTTGACGGGGACGTTAAACCTGAAATCAAACAAACAAACAATTCACATGGATGTGCAGCCTGATATAAATGTATATAAGAAATTTTCTCCATGTTCTATGCGCGATCAAGATCAGAACTCAACTTTTTATGTGGGAATCCAACTTTCAGGCCTCATACTGACTAAGCTTTTCAAAGCCTGAAAGACCTGATTTTGCAGCCTTAACCCTCATCCTGTTGTACATGACAACCAATACTTTTGCAGTGTAGATCCAGATCAGATGGCTTCTGAAGAAGCCATCTGATCAGGATCTACACTGTTTGTAATGCAGTGTGTGACTTGAATACATTTTATCAAATGATTTGATTGGTGAATAGGCAGAAATAATTTAATTCAGAGGATAAGTGTTAAATAGTCATTTTAAACAGAATATAGGAGGAAACTCAAAATCTAAAAAGCCTGAAATCAAGAAAAAATAAAAAAAACAATCAAGCCCTAAAAGCCTGAAATCCTGCATATGCCTGAAAAATATGAGGCCTGAACTTTTCACAAGGAAGGATTCCTATCCTGTTTTCCAAAATCCTAGTGAGAGCTCTTTGTCTTCTCCAAATGTCTCATGGCCTGGTGCTCTGATTAACCCTTGACCTGCTGAATATTCAAATATGCCACACCCACTACTGATTATCAACCAATCAAATTACTTGATGCAAATTATTGCTACACATTCACCGATTGAATGACAAACAATGAAGATCCTGATCAGATGGCTTCATCTGATCTGGATCTGCATTGTTTGAAAGATAAGACATATCCGGGCTCAGCAGGACAAGGGTTAACCCTATGCGGTTCAAACTACCCATATCTCAAACAAATTTTCATGGTCCCAAAGGTATTCGAGCTATTGAAGTTTGACCGTATTCCAGGTTTTACATACCACATAGCTTTTGATCCTGATGAAGTCAACTGCTAGTGGGACTGAGGTTTCTGTGTTTCTGTTTAACAGTTTGATGCGGTCTAATAAATCAGTGAAAAACTTGTAGCCGCCTTTTAAAACACACAGTCCTACAATACCCTCGTTTGAGAAGTCTTGAACAATATTTCTTGCCAACCTCTCTATTCTGAAATAAACAAAATCATATCCCACTCATCTCGGATTAGTGATCAGTGTTGGTGGGTTGGGGGTGGGTTGCGCGTTCAATACATCTCAGGGTCAGCAACATTCTAATGTGGAGATTGATCATGTAAGGCTTTCCAATGCCATTCTCTCCCTTCTGTTGATTTAAGTTGGGCAGTTGTCAGTTTCTGGCAAAAGCACAGTACTGATCAACCATTATGGGCCTGCGTAGGAGAAGTTTGTTTGTTTGTTTGATTTGAGGATTAAAGTCCCCGTCAACACTGTAAAGGTCATTTTGGAGACGTTGCTTCCAATTTTGTGGGACTTTTACCCGACATTGAGATGAAATGACATCTCAAGCCCTGTCGCCCAATGAAACCAATAGAGTTTGTTAGCATGGACGGTCCGCCTCGCACCGGGGTTCCTGGACAGGCTTATATCCTCTAAGCGGTTTACCAGTACTAGTGTGCGAGCCGGATTCAGCTCTGCATGGAAGCATCATGCAGCCCATATATTTCTTCAAGCCCCCATGGGCGGGGGCAGCTGCCTAGGAGAAGTGTTGTTAGGAAAATTGGCTGGCTCAATATGAATTAAATAGTGTTTGTTTGTTTGATTTGAGGTTTAACGTCCCCATCAACACTGTAAAGGTCATTTCGGAGACGTTGCTTCCAATTTTGTGGGACTTTTACCCGACATTGAGATGAAATGACATCTCAAACCCTGTCGCCCAATGAAACAAATAGGGTTTATTAGCATGGACGGTCCGCCTCGCACTGCAGTTCCTGGACAGGCTTAGATCCTCTAAGCGGTTTACCAGTACTAGTGTGCGGGCCGGATTCAGCTCTGCGTGGAAGCATCATGCAGCCCATATATTTCTTCAAGCCCCTATGGGCGGGGGCCCGAATTAAATAGTGTAGACAGGGCCGTTAACTCCAGACTAACATAAAAATTCCACATGTGGCGTCATACCTGCCGGGACAAAAGTTATAAGAACCTCAAGCAGAATGTGGTTATTTAGTGAGTTTATTTCAATCTTGGTAGTTTATAGTTGATGAGATATCAAATGTGGACATAAAATATGTCAAAGTTACTGGACCATAAAATATAGGTCAAGGACACCAAGTCATCAAAGAACCTGCTGAGTCAGTACATTGAGGCGTATATGTGAGGAGATATCGAATGTCGACATAAAAAGAGTCAAAGTCACTGGAGTGCAAAATATAGGTCAAGGTCACAAGGTTAAGATACCTACCATGTCAGTACATTGCGGAGGAGCCCTATGCAAGGTTTGGTGGTTGTAGGCCTTATAGTTGAGAAGATATGGTATGTCAATATAAAATGTGTAGTCACGGGAGAGTCCAATATATATATAGATCAAGGTGTCACGGTACCGACCAAGACTGTACATTGAGGAGAAGCACTTTGCAAGGTGTAATAAAATGGTATAATCTATAACAATAAAATATTTGTTGCCCCTGTATGAGGAAAATATGACAACTAATTGACCTGAGCAGGCAATATTGCCCTTGGGCCCTCGGCAATAATACCTGCTCGGGTGAACAAATCTCTTCACACAAGGGCAACAAATAAATAATGTGTCCCAAGTACCATATTTACCGTATGTATTCAGACAGGCCTGAGCAAACAGTGTAGACCCAGATGAGATGCCGCAAAAACGTGGCCTCTCATCAGGGTCTACACTGCTTGCCACTCATCCCGCTATTCTTAGACACAAAGTTGCGTAATAAATTATGAGTGTTACCATATATGGGTATGGCGGCCATTTTGGTCATGTGACCTGGACCTAAAACGGTTCCCCCAATAAATGCGCCTTATCGTAAGGAGCAAAAATATATCTTATACTTTAGTACTGTATTCTGAATCGTTTGCAGGATAAAATGCATACTTACTTTTCCAATACAAAAGCATATGTGTCAAAGTTTGACCTAGGCACAAAGAATGTCAAGGTCAACCCAGGGTCACCATTTCAGCACTTTATGATGGGCCTACGTCCCAGATGCTATTTATCAAGTTTCGTGGAAATCTGCCCAGTGGTTCTGGAGAAGACTATTTTTGAAGGGTTTTTACCATATATGGCTTGGTGGCCATTTTGGTCATGTGACCTGGACCCCATGAGCAAATTTTGGTTTTACCCATCCCATAGAGGCTCCATATCAAATTTGACTTCAATCGGCCCAAAGGTTTCCGAGGAGAAGCAGTTCCAAAATTTTCACATTTTTCGCCTCGCCAAGGCTATACTAAATGGAATGTAATATTTGGCAAGTTCATTGGTTAGATCTCATTGATATCTATCAGTATGCCAAAAACTATTTAAATATTCCAATTGGTTAAGTCACTATCACCAATTTTCACAAACGGGTTACGGACGGACAGACAGACTGACAGAATGACATGGTGATTTTTTTTTTTTTTTTTTTTGTTTGGGTTTAACGGCCCTTTCAAGATTATTTCACTCATATCGAGCCGATCGTTAATCAGAGGTGGGCGAAAACCGGAGTACCCGGAGAAAAACCACCTGACCTTCCGTTGCAGAACTTGGCGTCTCACACGTGGCCAGAGCGAGGCTCGAACCTACGGCGGTGAGAGACCTAATGACTAAGAGTCAGCGCTCTTATCCAAACATGGTGATTTTAGGGCGCTCTTAGAAAATCAACCGACTTCAGTCGGTCGCTTTTTCTGCGGGTCGTGCAATTGTACTTATTCAAAGGTTAAGATGTCACTTGTAGATCCTTTGACATCTGATGATCACAGTTTTTCTGTCAGTTGCAAGTAGACAAATCACTCTTGCTTAGCACTCGTGATTTACAACTGACCTCCAAAAAGGGACTTTATACAGTACTGAACAATTCACTGCCAGATCCAATCTTTTTCTTAATTAAAAAGACTGTTAAGTGCATAGACATGTGACAAGAATTTCAAGAGCTACATGTAAAAGAAAATGGATATATGCCACACAATATCACCTCCTTTTTGACAAGGGAAAAAATTTCTGCAACAAAATGTCTATGCTGCTTCAGAAGAAGCCATCTTATCTGGAACTTCACTGTTTTGCAATACTAGACAAAAGTGCCCAGTGGGGCACGTATACCCCCGGCCAGTGCCATCACCTCAGCTGAAACAAGAACTACAAAGGGAAATAACTCTAAAAGGCCTGACCCCTTGGCCCTTATTTTCTTTCCCACAATACAACTAGTCATACTGATCATGTTTGCAAAATTTCAAGTTTCTATGTACAGTAGTTATTGAGAAATCTTTGACACAAAATAGAAGTATACACTATTAAACAGCAAGAACTACAAAGGGAAATAACTCTAAAAGGCCTGACCCCTCGGCCCTTATTTTCTTTCCCACAATACAACTAGTCATACTGATCATGTTTGCAAAATTTCAAGTTTCTATGTACAGTAGTTATTGAGAAATCTTTGACACAAAATAGAAATATACACTATTAAACAGCAAGAACTACAAAGGGAAATAACTCTAAAAGGCCTGACCCCTTGGCCCTTATTTTCTTTCCCACAATACAAGTAGTCATACTGATCATGTGTGCAAAATTTCAAGTTTCTATGTGAAGCAGTTCCTGAGATATCTTTGACACAAAATAATTGTTTACGGACAGACAGACAGACGGAAAAGACAAAAACTATATACCCCCATTGCATCCTTCGTATGCCGGGGGTATAATAAAGTAGCCATCCCAGTAGGCACATGACGTAATTGTGACGTCAAATCAACGGCGCTGCAACGTCATGACTTTTATGGAACTTCACATCAACGTCGGTGCAACGTCGTGATGTTGCACCAACATTGATTTGACGTTGCCCTACCGACGTGTGCCTGCTGGGATCTGATCTGGATCTACATTGTGTGTAAAGGTATGTTGTTTTCAGCAGGATAAGGGTTTAGGGATAATTTTTCTTATTTCTTCATAAAAAAATATGTTGTACTTGTTAGAATTCAGCCCCCACCCATTGGGGCTTGGAGAAATAGATTGGGCTGCATGATGCTTCCACGCAGAGCTGACACCGATGGCACATGAGTACTGGTAAGCAGCTTAGACTGTCTAAGCCTTCCCAGGCAAAGTGGTGCAAGTTACACCGTCCCTACATATGAACTCTTTTGGTTTGCTTGGGCAGCAGGGATTGAGAAGTCATTTCATCTCAATGTCGGGAAAAGTCACATGACCTAAATTATGTTGATGTGGAGGTAAAACCCCTATTCAAACAAACAAAACTTGAAAGAATCACCTCATCAATTCTATCAATTACTCACACTGTATGTTGCTTACAAATACATGTAATTAGTATAATTATCCCTTTATTATTCGCGTTATGCCTGTACATGTAGCTACCGGTATGCTCAACGTTACCTGTCATTTATCAAACCAGAGGGTATGAGAATATTCTCCAAGACATCTTCATAGTGTTTTGGCACACAGAACATGTCAAGTGGATAGCCAGTGTCATCATCAGCCAGCTGAAAAAGAACGAGAACGATAACACGTCTGTGCGACATAGTACATCTTTCCTATCTCCAAAATGGTGATTATTCTGATGAAAATATGTGACATTTTCTTATTTGTACTCTAAACATAGATTGTGGGTGCTCGTTAGAACCCCCTCAATGAGGCGGTTCTAACGAGTACCCACAGCAGAAATCAGCAAAATAGTGTACAACCCTGTAAACCCCAGTTTTTGTCAATATAACATGAGTTTAGCGGGATGCTCATTTCACAGACTTGCTTAAACAAACCTTTTTATACCACTGTTCATTTAAACATGGTTTCGAATATAACACGGTTTAAATAAAGCCCCAGATAAAAGGGGATATCCACATATGAGTACCAACAACTAGGGCTGGCTAATTAATCATCATCATCATCATCATCAACAGATTTTTGATTTAATAACGTGCAGGTACAGGGGCAACGTCCACATAAGTGGGCGCCCTTCCAGGTAGCTGGCTTGCTGCACGCATGGCAGATCTTACACCAGATCTTCAGGCTTGTCTATCATGAGGATCGATAGCAGAGAGCTTCCATTCTCTGCAATCTCTTTCTGTTAGCTGCTTGCAGGTCATCTTGGGCCTTCCTGGCCCCCGCTTTCCACCTACCTGTATGTCACAGGCAGTCTTTACTGCACTGTAGGAGCGTTCCACATGTCCATACCAGCAAAGCCTTCTCTCTTTCAGGATGAGGTCTAGGTCCTCAATGCAAAGATGCTCAAGTAACTCACTGGACCTGATGGTGACAGTGTCCTGTGGCTTGACATTGCAGATCTGTCTGATCATTGCCCTGTCATTTCGCTGTAGACGTTGGAGGTTTGGCTTTGTCAATGGCCATGTCTCACTGGCATGGAGCATCGCGCACCGCACACAAGAGCTATACACACAGCTACGTGTCTTGAACGAGAGGTGGCGGGAAGAGAGAACTGGTAGCAACTCCTTGAATTTCTTCCAGGCGGTTTTCACACGTGATGAAGTTGAAAGGTCGCAACCACCCGCTGCAGAGGGCATATCACCTAGGTAGCAAAAGGAAGCTACAACCTCCAGCTTGTCAGATCCCACTTGGACCTCCCTCTGTGGTCTGCCATCTAAGGGGCTTGCAGTTCCTTGACACCGTGTACACCTGTAATCAGGGTCCTCTATCAAGCTTTTGAGCCCACTGCATTTCTTGTGCACCCAGAACTTGCAGCCATTACAAAAGATACTGTTGCTGCCCACTCCAGTGGGACATACAGCGCATGGGAACTGGCCTGTACTCTGCAAGAGGTCCAGACCTGTACCACAGATCATGATCTTTGTCTTTCCTGCATTCACTCTCAGCCCTTTCGCCTCCATTGCATCTTTCCAAGTTAAGAGCCTCCTGACACATTCCTCAAGGGATTCAGCTATGATGACAAGGTCATCAGCATACAGGTCCTCCCAGGGGACTCCAGAGCGGAACTCGCATAACAAGGCTTCAAGCACAATGATGTAAAGCTGTGGGCCAAGAACAGAGCCTTGATGAACACCCATCTTCAATCGGAGCTGAAAAGCTAATCGATTATCCGTCCTGTCATTACGATCGATAATTGATTAGAAATCGCTGTGGTTTTTGTCATCGTTTTACCTGTCCGACTTTCTGTCTGAGCATGACTCTTACTACATGTATATGTTGCACTTTACCATATGTATATTTGAACAGACAGGCATGAGAAAACAGTGTAGACCCAGATGAGACGCCGCATAATGCGGCGTCTCATCAGGGTCTGCACTGTTTGCCACTCTTCCAGCTATTTTATGTGTAACTTTGGGCAGTACATTATTCCTATCAAGTAATTGATTAAAAGCAAATCAGAAACAATTATCATTTTTGTGGAGTTTATTGATTGATTAATCGATTATATGATTAATCGTGTCAGCCTTACCAACAACATAAGTTTTCGGGCAGAAATTAGAAAATAACTACTTTTTGGATTGGAAAAGTGCCTTTTCTGGAGCTTCATGTACATTTATGGTACTTCAAATCCAAAACTGGAATATGGTAACTAAGTTTTTGTTATTACGCTATCAGTCACAGGTCAATAATCTTTGAACAAATGTGTCGGTGAACTGTCTTCAAAAAGTGCCAGACAATTGTCTTCAACTGTGTTGGTGAATTGTCTCCAAAAACTGTGTCAGTGGGTTGTCTTGTTGGTGAATTGTCTTGTACCCGTTCTTTGGATCAGTCAGATATCAAATCTTTTCAAGAGTGAGTGAGTGTTTGAGTTTTATGTCCAACTAACAGCTAAGGTCATACGGAGACGGGACCTCGGTTTAAAGACTCATTCGAAAGTCTGGAGAAGCCCGGGATCGATCCTGCGATCCCTGGTTTACAAGGCGAGTAGCCTAACCACTACACCACGGAGGCTTCTAAATCTTTTCAAGTGTTACAACTGTTGTTGTAATACAAAATAGCTAGAGAAATGTAGGGAAAGTTCTAAACCACTAGCTAGCACAAAACAGCAGGACACCGTAGGATCTACAGCGATATGACATTGGATAGATAGACCAGTAAAATGTGTTTAAAAACAAGGTCAAAATTAATTCGCTTGAAAGTAGTTCTGGCTATTTAGTAACTGGCGTGTTTACACCCAAAAATCAAATTTTGAATATTCATTTGGATCGCAATCCAAATAACAGGATTATGCCAAAATAATGACTAATTACTTCCACTTTACATAAAAACACTTCCACTTGAGTCAACAGCCCTCGCCCATCGGGGCTTGAACAGGTCTAAGAAAGTTGTTATATTGAAAGACTGTCTATAATTTAAAGACTGTATGTAAATTTAAAGACTTTTTAGTCTGTAGATTTAAAGACTAACACAAGGAATTTACCAAGGAAATCATGAAAATAATGAAACACCAAAAAAATCGCATTCTCATGCGTTGCCGTCGTCTTCATCTTATTTAAAAAAAGTGCGTAGCTAAAGTCTACATGTATTTTATTGTCTGTAAATATCGTTTTAATGATAAAAATAATTAAGAAATAAACAACACAGTTCCTTCCCTTAGACCACAAATGCCGTGAAAATCCGCAGAAAGGGAGAAAGTATCTGACAAAGGTCGAACATAAGATGAGTTTCGCACTGATGTCATTTCGTTTTCGGAC
Source organism: Lucinisca nassula (assembly GCA_963580285.1). Taxonomy (NCBI): domain Eukaryota; kingdom Metazoa; phylum Mollusca; class Bivalvia; order Lucinida; family Lucinidae; genus Lucinisca; species Lucinisca nassula. The sequence continues at coordinate 46,977,945 of OY757025.1, read as the reverse complement.
ATTTTAGTGTTGTAGTCAGTTTGAAACTTTCATCAATTTTAGTCGTCAGAAAAGCTGTCTGTCGAAGCAAGTGGTCGGTATGTTGACAAAATGATAAAAGCATTATACACATTCATTCCATAGCTCATTTTACATATGAATCTTATTAAAAATCTGTTTTTTTTTCTGAGAACTCACAGTTATGGTTGAAGGAATTTAATTAAATAAAGACAACTATATAATTTGCATTTACACATGATTAAATATTCCACAGATAACGGCCAAATTACTATAAATAGCAAAATGTGGGTTTTCCATTTTACATCATTTTCATGATTTTATGTGGGTCAGTCTTTAAATTTATAGACAGTCTTTAAAAATAACAACTTTCTTAGACCTGTTGAAGATTCAAGAAATAGATTGGCTGCATGATGCTTCCACGCAGAGCTGAAACTGACCGCACACGCAATTAGAGGTTCTATGCATGCCCAGGCAAAGCGGTGCGAGTGGGTCCTTCCGTGCTTATATGCTTTGTTCTCCCCAGACAGTGCCCCTAAGCAATTAAAAACTAGAAATGTGTCAATACGACACAGATGCCACCACCCAGGAGCTACCTCAACTCCCCTCAAAAATTCATGTTGCAACAACAGCTGTCACAGCATAACTCACCTGGAAAAGTGCTCCTGAGGTCATTGGCATAGGTGGGGGTATTGCCGATTCAGCCTTTGAATAAAATAACTATAATCATACTAAATATCAATCCTATCCATCAAATGGTTTGGAAAATATGAGCTCTTAAAACATTACTACTAAAAATTTCTAAGTCTGTGACCTTGATCTTGAGGTTCTGGGGCAAGGTCGGGGTAATGACTGAATGAAACTTTAGACCTGTATCTATCATTATTCCAAATATGAAGCAAATCCATTATATGGTTTAGAAAATATGACTTCTAAAAATCTTGAACCACAAAAATCTCCAAGTCTGTGACCGTGACCTTGACATCAGGGGTGGTGGTATGGCTGAATAAAACTTTGGACCTGTAACTATCACCATACCACATATGAAGCAAATCCATTATATGATTTGGAAAATATAAGCTCTTAACATAATTTAAATTTAAAAATGTTTTTCTGTGACCTTGACCTTGAGGTCACTTGCATAGGTGGGGTATTGCTGTATGTCACATTGGACCTGTACCTATTATCATATCAAACATAAACCCAATCCACCATATGGTTTTCAAAATATGAACTCTTAAAATAATAATGTTAAAAATTTCTAAGTCTGAGGCCTTGACCTTGAAGTCATAGGCATGAGTGGGGGTATTACTGAATAAAACTTTGGACCTGTATCATCATCAAACCAAATATGAACCAAATGAATCATATAAAAGTTCAAGTTCAACTTGGTACAAATACCTTAACCTGAGTCTTAAACATTAAAATTTTTCTAAGTCTGAGACCTTGACCTTGAGGTCATGGGTATGTGTGGGGATATTGCTGAATAAACCTTTGGACCTACATGTATCATCATACCGACTATGAACAAAATTCATTGCACAGTTTAGAAAATATGAGCTCAAGTTCTACCTGGTACAAATACCTTAGCTGGGTCTTAAACATTAAAAATTTCTAAGTACCTTGACCTTGAGGTCATGGGTATGGATGTGGGTATTGCTGAATAAAACTTTGGATTTATACCTATCATCATACTAAATATAAACCAAATTCATTGTATGGTTTTGAAAATATGAGCTCAAGTTCTACCTGGTACAAATACCTTAACCCGAGTCTTAAACGTTAGAAATGTCTAAGTCCGTGACAGTCACCTTGACCTTCAGATCACCGGTATGGGTGGGGGTATTGCTGAATAAAACTTTGGACCCATATCTATCATCATACTACATATAAACCAAATCTATTGTATGGTTTGGAAAATATGAGCTCAAGTTCTACCTGGTACAAAAACTTTAACCCGAGTCTAACAAGTTTCAGAAGTGTAACTCTAATAGTTTAGAAGATATGGCAAAATCATACTTTTTGACCTTTGACCTTGGGGTCAAGGTCACACCAAAAGTAACCTGACATATTCTATATTCCAACGACCATCCAATAAGCAAAGTTTCAAGAGTGTAACTCCAATAGTTTAGGAGATATCGCAAATCATAATTTTTGACCTTTAAAGAGATTGCAGAGAATGGAAGCTCTCTGCTATCGATCCTCATGATAGACAAGCCTGGAGATCTGGTGTAAGATCTGCCATGCGTGCAGCAAGCCAGCTACCTGGAAGGGGGCCCACTTATGTGGACGTTGCCCCTGTACCTGCACGTTAATCAAAAATCCGTTGATGATGATGATGACCTTGGGGTCATGTTGAAGTCAAGGTCACAAAAAAATTGCCCACTGCCATCTACATTCCACATGCAAAGTTTCAAAAGTGTAACTTCAGTGGTTGCAGAGGAGATCCATTTACAAGAAACGTGACGGACGGACAGACACCGGAGCGAACTGTGGTACGAAAACAATATACCCGATTTTTCTTCGAAAAAGCGGGTATAAAAATGTAAATAAATCGGACTTTTTTCAATGAAGGTATATAACAGATAGATATTTAAAGAAAAATAATACCTTAATCATATGTGACAACAAGAATGGGTATGAAAAGCACCTTTTACTGGTTTCTGTCGCATTTTCTACTATTGTGAGTTACTGTGATAGGCCTTAGAAAAATATAGACACATCCAAACACTACGTCATTACTCAATTATACTATTTGACGGGACTTACCGGTGGTGGGCAAAAAACGTCTTTGGCCGTTTGTCGCCATTGTAAATGCGATGTTATTTTCTGTAAACTTGTATTTTGTTTGGAATCGAAACGACAAAATTGACCTTTAAAATTTTAAAATAGACATGTCTTAGCTAGTAATTATTGGTTTCTAGAATATTTTAGGATGTTTTGATGATAATTACCTGTTAAACTTAGGCAGGTAACGAGGCGGGAAGGACTTAATTGATTGTAGTAAAAATGGGCAAAACGAATGACAAAAAATGCGGAAGATGCAGGAATGAAGTCAAGAATTTATTTATCTACTCATTTAAAGTGTAATTCGATCGATTTTCTGTAACAGTCAACTAAAATATGCCCATAATATTAAACCTATTTACAATGTGTTTATATGGAACCAGCGGCTTTTTGCCAACCACGAAAGATCGTTATCAAAAGGAAAAATAGCCATCGGAAGAGATGGCAAATCCCCCGACCAAAAGCCAATATGGCCTTCAGAAGATTGTTCACCAATAGAAAGTGCACCAGAATTAAACCAGCAATATATCACAAAAGTATTGCAGTTATGGCCATCACAAGATTATACTGTCAGGGGAGATAACTAAAAACAAGAGGGCCCAGAGGGCCCTGGTTCGCTCACCTGATCCAATGTATAACAAGTGGGCTCCGGGCAGGGTCAATTTTGGCCCCAGGGCTATAATTTGAACAATCTTGGTAGAGGTCCACAAGATGAAGCTTCATATCGAATATGAAAGACCTGGGCTTCCTGGTTTCAGAGAAGAAGATTTTAAGGGTTTACCCTGCAAATAGAAGTCTATGTAAAACAAGATTTTCCCTATATAAGTCTATGTAAAACCAAAGGGCCCCGGAGCGGGGGGATTTTTGGCCCCAGGGCTATAATTTGAACAATCTTTATAGAGGTCCACTAGCTGAAGCTTCATAACAAATATCGAAGATCTAAGCCTTGTGGTTTCAGAGAAGATTTTTCAAGATTTTCCCTATATAAGTCTATGTAAAACCAAAGGGCCCCGGAGCGGGGGCATTTTTGGCCCCAGGGCTATAATTTGAATAATCTTGGTAGAGGTCCACTAGCTGAAGCTTCATAACAAATATCAAAGACCTAAGCCTTGTGTTTCAGAGAAGATGATTTTTAAAGATTTTCTCTATATAAGTCTATGTAAAACCAAAGGGCCACATGGCGGGGGGCATTTTTGGTCTCAGGGCTATAATTTGAACAATCTTTATAGAGGTCCACTAGCTGAAGCTTCATAACAAATATCGAAGATCTAAGCTTTGTGGTTTCAGAGAAGAAGATTTTTAAAGATTTTCCCTATATAAGTCTATGTAAAACCAAAGGGCCCCGGAGCGGGGGCATTTTTGGCCCCAGGGCTATAATTTGAACAATCTTGGTAGAGGTCCACAAGATGAAGCTTCATACCAAATATCAAAGACCGGGGCCTTGCAGTTTCAGAGAAGAAGATTTTTAAAGATTTTCCCTATATAAGCCTATGTAAAACAAAAGGGCCCCGGTGCGGGGGCATTTTTGGCCCCAGCACTATAATTTGAACAATCTTGGTAGGGGTCCACTAGATGAAGCTTCATACCAAATATCAAAGACCTGGGCCTTGCGGTTTCAGAGAAGAAGATTTTTCAAGATTTTCCCTATATAAGCCCATGTAAAACCAAAGGGCCCCCTTGCGGGGGCATTTTTAGCTCCAGCACTATAATTTGAACAATCTTTGTAGGGGTCCACTAGATGAAGCTTCATACCAAATATCAAAGACCTGGGCCTTGCGGTTTCAGAGAAGAAGATTTTTAAAGATTTTCCCTATATAAGCCCATGTAAAACCAAAGGGCCCCGGTGCGGGGGCATTTTTGGCCCCAGCACTATAATTTGAACAATCTTGGTAGGGGTTCACTAGATGAAGCTTCATACCAAATATCAAAGACCTGGGCCTTGCGGTTTCAGAGAAGAAGATTTTTTAAGTTTTCGATGAAAAAAATCTATTTTTGGCTACTGTGACCTATATGTGCAAAGGACCGGAACCATTTGAACAACTTTGAAAGGGGGCCACCTAAGAATCATTCCTGTGAAGTTTGGTCAAAATCTGATCAGTGGTTTAGGAGGAGATGTCGTTTGAAGAAAAGTTTACGGACGCACGCACGGACGGACGCACGACGGACAAAAAGTGATCCCAAAAGCTCACCTTGTCACCACGTGACAGGTGAGCTAAAAACAGGGCACTCAGAAATGTGGTTCTTGCACATGACATGTCTGCTTAAGCTCATATATTTCTATACAAGTCTCAAAAGGTATTGGAGATATGGTGATCACAAGCTGGTCATACTGTTATATTGGAAGGGTAGATAACTCAAATACCACAGCACCAACAGTTGTGGTTCTTGCACATGACATCCCTTCTGTACCTTGTATACAATTGTGCCAAGTTCCTTCAATATATCTCAAAGGGTGTTGGAGCTATGGCCATCACAAGGTTATATTGCCAGGGGAGATAACTAAAAAAACCAGAGCACCCAGAGTTGTAATTCTTGAGCATGACACACCTGCTTAACCTCATGTATATCTGCATCAAGTACCACCAATATGTCTCAAAGGGTATTGGAGGTACGATGATCACAAGGTTGTCATACTGTTATATTGGAAAGGGAGATAAATTATATATCATAGCACCCAGAGTTGTGGTTCTTAGGCACGAAGCGCCGTCTCAACGTTGTATACAATTGTGCCAAGTGCAATCAACATATCTCAAAGGGTATTGGAGTTTATATGGCCATCACAAGGTTATATTGTCAGGGGAGATAATTAAAAAAAACAGGGCACCCAGAGTTGTGGTTCTTGCACGTGATACACCTGCTTAACCTCATGTACAACTGTACCAAGTATCATCAATATATCTCAAAGAGTGTTGGAGATGTGGCCATCACAAGGTAGTGATTCTATATTATTGGAAGGGGAGATAACTAAAAAACCATGGCACCCAGAGTTGTGGTTCTTGTGCATGACACACCGTCTCTGCCTTGTGAACAATTGTGCCAGGTATCATCAATATATCTTAAAGGGTATTGGAATTATGGCCATCACAAGGTTGTCACTCTATTTTATTGGAAGGGGACATAACTCCAAAACCATGGCAACCAGAGTTGTGGTTCTTGTGCATGACATGCAGTCTCAGCCTTGTGAACTACTGTGCCAGTTACCATCAATATATCTCAAAGGGTATTGGAGTTATGGCCATCACAAAGTAGTCATTCTATTTTATTAAAAGGTGAGATAACTAAAAAAGTATGGCATCCAGAGTTCTGGTTCTTGCACATGACACGCCATCTCAGCCTTGTGAACAATTGTGCCAAGAACCATCAATGAATCTCAAAGGGTATAGGAGTTATGGCCATCACAAGGTTGTCACTCTATTTTATTGGAAGGGGATATAACTCCAAAACCATGGCAACCAGAGTTGTGGTTCTTGTGCATGACACGCCGTCTCAGCCTTGTGAACAACTGTGCCAGGTACCATCAATATATCTCAAAGGGTATTGGAGTTATGGCCATCACAAAGTAGTCATTCTATTTTATTAAAAGGGGAGATAACTAATGAAGTATGGCATCCAGAGTTCTGGTTCTTGCGCATGACACGCCGTCTCGGCCTTGTGAACAATTGTGCCAAGAACCATCAATGAATCTCAAAGGATATAGGAGTTATGGCCATCACAAGGTTGCGTCTACGGACGCCCGGCTGATCGCTATATCCCCCGAACCTATTCGTTCGGGGGATAAAAACAGTTTTGCGCATGTGCAATGACAAGTAATCAAGGTCACGTGTCAAAACATTGGATCCGTCTATTGAAACATACATATTAAAAAAACTTACATCCACCAGCACCAACAGCACATGAAAAAAAAAAAGCACGAGCTGAAAAGAAAGCACGTCCTGATGAGAATAAGCCATAAACCCGATTGGTTTCATTGAAGGGCAAGGCTTGAGATGTCGTTTCATCTCAATGTAGGGTAAAAGTCCCACAAAATTGGAAGCAACGTCACCAAAATGACCTATGCAGTGTTGACGGGGATGTTATACCTCAAATCAAAGAAGCAAACAAAAAAAAAAACACTTCTGTCAAATAAAAAAAAAAAAAAAAAGACACGAATGTCATGCGAATAGCCACAGTGCTTGTGTGCTTCCTAATTTTCAGTCATTAAAGTTCAACAAAGACTGAGAGAAACATAACCAACGTAACAACAGAGTATGGCCGATGAATCGTACAAACTAGATTATACCTTTATTCCATCGTTTCCTGCCATTTACAAGATTTTATGCCGTGCACGTTGGTCCCAATCTATTTAACGACTATAGCAGAAGAAATCCAAATGGAATGGAGCTACTAGTATAGAAGTCGTGCATTTTGTTTGCGGTGGAACGAAAAACCCAAATCCACCGAAATTACCCAACTCTATCTATCTATCTATCTATCTATCTATCTATCTATCTATCTATCTATCTATCTATCTATCTATCTATCTATCTATCTATCTATCTATCTATCTATCTATCTATCCAACTAATACTTACCCAAATCCACCTATATCCGGCCTATTAATAGTCATTTTTCTGTCTTTAAATGGTTACAGTCATGTAGGCTAATTCTGCGCATCTGCCAATTCCGCGCATTGGGATTATTTCAAAATTAAATGAACCTGATTAAATCTTTTCAATTTTCTTTGACAGGTATCAAAACAAAGCTTCAAATATTATTTTGGATGACACTTGGGGGGTAAACTGGAAGAAAGAAATGTATTTTTTGTTTTTACCTGAATCAGGCTTAATGAGCGCCACAGGCCCTTACTTAATTTTGATTTTTTTTTTACAGACATCTATTTTTTTCAAACAACTGGACCATCAGCATTTAATAAACACATGACAAATCAATTGTAACAACACAACATCTTTCCTTGTCTAAAGTATTGTATCTTGACTGGATGTTATTGTTTGGGTGCGCGGAATTAGCAGACAAAAGTGATGGCATCTTTACATGGGGGTGTGTCTATTTAAAGACAGACCACAACATAACTGCACCAGAGAAATTAAAGGTTACTATTGTCTTTTAACAAGCTAAGACAACTGTATAGCATAGTGCTGCAAAATAGGTTTTAGATCCCTGGAATGGATGAAACAAAAGCTCAAAGTCTTAAGTGCGCAGAATTAGCCTACAGCACTGTATACGATAGAATATATTCACAATCAGAATTGTTACTGGTGACACGTCAATTGACATTCATACACCAGGACCTGTGATCAGAATCAGATGTGGGAAGTTAGTCCCTAGCTCTAACCAAAGATGTAAATTTAGTTACACAATCATCTGCCCCTACAGCTGTCGAAATAATCGAATCGGGAAGGGCATTCCAATCTCAAATAGTTCTGGGGAAGAACGACTCTTTATAAATGTCAGTTTTTGCAGTAAGGGTCTGTTTCAACGAATGGTGATTTCTACTGTGTCTAGCTGGGGGAACAAGGTCATCTGTTGGGATGCTGGCAGCACCCTTTAGACCTTTGTGTAAAAGGATTAGCCTACTGTCTTTTCTCCTTTTCTTGAGAGTCTCCCATTTTAATTTTCCAAGTATTCCAGTCATGCTCCCAGTTTCAAAGCAGTAATTGCCTGTTACAAATCTAGCAGCTCTTTTCTGAACTTTCTCAATTTCATCGTTAAGGACCACTCCACTGGGGTCCCAGATACAACTACCATATTCCAAGATTGGGCGAATAAGACCTTTATATGCTGCCTCTTTTACATCCTGAGGGCACTGATGAAGATTTCGCCTCAGGAAACCAAGCGTTCTATTTGCCTTAGTACACATGATGCTAATATGAGTATTCCATCTCAAGTTGTGTGAGATTGTCACTCCAAGGTATTTAATGGAGTCCACATTCTCGAGGACCGTTCCCTCTAAGGTGTAAGAAGCCTCAACTTTATTAGATCTCTTCCTAGTTATCTGCATAATATTGCATTTAACTGGCTGAAATCTCATGCCCCATTTTCGGGCCCAACATCCTAATCTATCTATGTCAGCCTGAAGTTTCAATGAGTCATCTGTATCTCTAATTTCCCGGTAACAAACACAGTAATCTGCGAACAGTCTTGTTTCTGAGTCAATGTCAGTGGAAATATCATTGATGTACAGGGAGAATAAAAGTGGACCCAGAACGGTCCCTTGCGGGACTCCAGACAAAACTGGAGCCCACTCTGTAGATTCACCATTAACAACAACCCGCTGTTTTCTGTAGCAAAGAAAGGAATCTATCCATTTGCGGGTCTTTACCCCAATTGCATGACCAAATAACTTAGATTTAAGTAGTTCATGAGGAGGGGTGTCAAAAGCCTTCTCGAAGTCCAGAATAAATGAATAAATGTGTCCATCTGTCCCCCTTTGTCCAAGATTTTTGCCCAGTCATTAATAACTGTGCTTAGCTGAGTTTCACAACTGTGCCTTTTCCTAAATGCATGTTGTCTGTCTGACAAAATATTATGTTTGTCCAAGTGGGCCATGATGTTTGAGCAGACTATATGTTCCAGCAATTTACACAGAACACAAGTCAGAGACACAGGGCGATAATTACGGGCAAGAGCCCTATCTCCTTTTTTGAAGAGTGGACAGATGTTTGCTAAGAGCCATTCTTTGGGGATTTCACCCGTATCAAGAGACTGTTGAAACAAGTGTGCAAAAAACTGGACCCGACTCATTTGCTAGTTCATTCAGGACTCTAGGATGAAGCTCATCAGGTCCTAAGGCCTTACTGGGGTTTAAGCCTTGAAGTAACTTGATCACTCCTGCAGCTGTCACAACAATACTATTCATGAATGGGGCCGATCTTCCAGTCAATCGAACCTCCGTGAACTCAGTTTTATTAAACGCATCATTGAATTGACCAACTAGTTCCTCTGCCCTTTTAGAGTCTTATTCAGCAACCCCGTTCCCTCCTCTTTTATTAAGGGCAGGGATACCTTGCCTGTCTTTATTCTGGCTATTGATATATCTGTAGAAGTCTCTGGGATTTGCCTTTACATCACCTACCAAGTTATTCACATACAAATCATGTTGATTTTTATATCAGTCTTGATTTCACGTCTCAAGTTTTCAAATTTTTTTCCGGAGTTTACCACTTCCCGTCTTTTTTGCCTTTGCATGAATCTTATTCCTTCTGCGAATTTTTCTTCTTATCTCCGGAGTGATCCAGGGAATAGAAGATACAGACCTACTAGTTTTTGAGGGGATATGATTTTCGGCTGAAGTATGAATGAAAGAAGTTATCAAATCAAAATTCTCCTTTACAGATCGAGCATCTAAATGACCATTAAAGTATTTCTCCTTTGCAAATCTGAGTGCATCCATCCTCGTAGTGTCATAGTCACCTTTCTGTTATGAGTACAGGACCAAACAAGAGCATCGGTGAAACGGAGGGATGCTCCCCGAAGATGCGCAGCAGTAGGAGGATTATTTTAGTGAAATGATCCTATACACTTTGAAGTTAGATAAGATTTGTTTGAAGACAAAGGTTATGGGTACTCGTTAGAACCGTCTGAATGAGGAGGTTCTAATGAGTACCCTCAGCTGATGTTTGGAGTACAAATAAAGAAACTGGGTAGTGACTTTCAACAAAGAATGCAAAAAAGGAGAACTGTAAGGCCCCTTCCCTGTAGGACCTGTAAATCTTAAACCATAAGGCTAAGAAACTCAGTTTTGTGTTCCCTAGTAAGTGATTTTCAATGGAAAATGTCACAAGGAATACACATGTGAAACATGAAAGCCCTATAACCCATGGTTATGAAATAACAGGAGATATTTTTGAAAAGGGGGAGATAATTAGTGAAAATAAGCAATATAGTTATGGCCCTTTGTCAGAATGTAGGTTTTTGTGATGTAAGTATGTGTGTGAAGTTTCATGAGAGTAGGACAAATACTTTAAAAATTTTGACTGGAGTTTAAGTTGTTTGGGTATGGCCTGACAAACACACACCCAAAAGCAATTTGTCAGGATGTAGGTCTTGTGATGGTAAGTATGTGTGTTATGTTTCATGACAGTAGACAAAATACTTTTGAAGTTATCACCGAGGTTAAGGTTTTTGATTTAGGTGTGACAAACACACGAGTTATTCTCCTTTGTCAGAATGTAGATCTTGTGATAGTAGATGGTAAGTATGTGTGTGAAGTTTCATAAGAGTAGGTCCAATTCTTTTTAAGTTATGACCAAGGTTAAGTTTTTTGGTTAACGCGTGACAAACACGCGTTCCGTGGAATCTGATCTGGGCCTGCACTGTTTGCCACTTACCCCTTTTGGGGTTTTCGGTACGAAATGGGTTTAACCAAAAGTCTAAGAATTCCCTAGTTAGTGATTTTCAACAAAGACTGCAAAAATAAGGAGAAATGTAAGGCCCCTTCCGTGCAAGGGCATGTAAATCTTAAACCATAAGACAAAGAAACTCAGTTGTGTGTTCCCTAGTAAGTGATTTTCAATGAAGAATGTCACAAGGAATACATATGTGAAATATGAAAGCCCTATTACCCATTGTTATGAAACAACAGGAGATATTTTTTGAAAAAAGGGGAGATAATTCAGTGAAAATAAGCAATATAATTATGGCCCTTTGTCAGAATGTAGGTTTTGTGATGGTAAGTATGCGTGTGAAGTTTCATGAGAGTAGATAAATACTTTTAAAATTTTGACCGAGTTTAAGTTGTTTGGTTATGGCCTGACAAACACACACCGAAAAGCAATATAGTTATGGCCCTTTGTCAGAATGTAGGTCTTGTGATAGTAAGTAAGTGTGTGCAGTTTCATGAGAGTAGGGCAAATACTTTTGAAGTTATGACCGAGGTTAATGTTTTTGGTTAAGTCGTGACAAACACACGGACAAAAGCAAAGGTTTGTCAGAATATAGGTCTTGTGATTGTTAGTGTGAGTGTGAAGTTTCATGGGAGTAGGGATAATACTTTTGAAGTTATAACCGGTTAAATGTTTTGGTTTAGATTTGAAACTGACTGACAAGGAGATTACTATAAGGCACCCAAAATACTGTGTGGGGCCCTAATTAAGAAGGGAAGTAACTCCGTAAATACTGTTGGCAGGGTTATGCTTCTTGCATTCTGCGATTTCTCTCATAGCCCCCTATCAGTGTATCAAGTTTCACTAAATTACCTTTAAAACTTTTAGAGATATGCTCCGGACAAGCTTAATATAGCAAAAATTAAAAAAGGAAATAACTCTGTAATTACTTGTGACAGAGTTACAGTTCTTGCACTCTGCACTTCCTCTGACGGCCATCTATCAATGTATCAAGTTTTACTTAAATCCCTTCTATACTTTCAGAGATATGCTCCGGACAATCTTTTCATTGAAATAGTTAAGAAGGGAAGTAACTCCATAAATACTGGTGACATGGTTATGGTTCTTGTATTCTACGATTCCCCTCATCGCCCTCTATCAGTATATCAAGTTTCACTTAAATACCTCTAATACTTTTAGAGATATAGAGTGTGACGGACGGACAGACGGACGGACGGACAAAGCGGCGACTAGTCTATATGGCTCCCCTTCGGGGAGCATAAAAAGCAACATAAGAAGCGTGATAGCTCAGTGGTTTTTTTATGTGAATGATATTGTTAATTCCCTGTTGAGTCCAACAAGGCTATTTGCGGATGATAGTACATTGTTTTATTCTGCATCTTCTATTAATGATATGCAAGGTATTATTAATCACGATTTACGGGTTTTAGCAAGTTGGGCAGCACAATGGCTAATCGTTTTTAACCCTTCCAAAACGGAAGCAATTATAGGACTGTTATCTACGATATTGTGAGTCGTTTACTTTTGATGCCCTTGTTTGGGTCGACACCGTTACAGGGGTCAAGTACCTATCTTTATTAATAGACACTGAATCAGAGTGTATCTTGTAGAAAAAGGTTAAAGAGGACTGCTCACGACGGGCCTCCAGGGACGGTCACTCTAGCTCATTAAGCATGTCACCGGCGCTACTTCTATTTCGCCATCGCCTGCAGGTCAATCGAGCAGCTGTCCTCTGCACCTTCTTCACCTGCTCAGTCTGAGTTGTAACATAGGGATGCCAAATGGGATGTATATTCAAGTTGAGGGCGAACCCATGTTTTACATGCAACATCCTTTGTCTGCCTAGGTGCAAAGCCAAGTTACGTCTAAGGAATCCTAAAGTCCTAGTTGCTTTAGATGTAATCTCAGAGATATGTTGACCCCAATCAAGATCGTCGTTGATGGTGATACCAAGATATTTGGCGGATTGAACATGCTCCAAAATTTGCTGGTGAAGTGTATAGTCAAACTTAATTTGCTTGTCCGGAGGGTGTCGTGACACCCTCGTTGAGTGACATTTGGCCACATTGAACTTCATCTGCCAATCGGCCTCCCACTGTGCAAGTTGATCGAAGTCATCTTGTAAAATAAGACAGTCAGAAGCAGAATATATGTTCCTATACAGGACACAATCATCAGCAAACAAACGGACCGATGATTGCCTATTATTGAGTACTCATGTGTTGTATGGGATGGTTGTACCGCCCAAGATATTAATTCCTTACAAAACTACAGATCGAGACAGCACGTATTGTCACTGGTCTAACCCGATCTGTTTCGCTTGAAAATCTTTATAGGGAATGTGGTTGGACGACACTAGCTGAGAGACGTAGAAATCAGTGGGTCATTTTTATGTACAAATCTGTAAATGGGTTAGTCCCTTCATACATATCAGACATTATCCTCCGCCAGTTAGAGATATTAATCCTTATGCACTTAGAAACCAAAATGATATAACTGTGCCTTTCTGTAGGACCGAGATCTCACGCAAATCATGTGTCCCATCATCTATAACAGCTTGGAATTCTCTCAGTATTGACCTACGCAACTCACCATCTCTTGCAAGTTTTAAATACAATTTGAAAAAAAAAAACAACATAATGCTCCTAAAGTTCCAAGTCATTATAGAGACGGTAACCGATATCTTTCAGGTTTACATGCTAGACTTAGGAACAACTGCAGCAACCTGTCTTTTGATCTGTTTATAAACCATTTATCTCCTAATCCTACATGTAGTTACTCCGAAGTTATCGAGGATGCTGAACACTACTTGCTAAAGTGTACAAATTATACTAATGAAACAGTCACACTGTACCCTTCTTTTGGGAAACAAAAATTATCAACAGATGAGTATAACATAATTTTTAACGCTGTGCAAACATTCATCAAGGATACGCGAAGATTTACTAATTAGTGAACTACCCCGCTATTGAGTCACAACCAGCCAGGCAGCATTTATTTTACTCCATTTGTTTTCTTACAGTAATTTACATTATTTCATCATTTACTCTTATCCACTCATCACTTTGTTGTATTTTGAAAAAAATATATTCAAATACTACACACTTGCCATTACTGCATGTCTATTGTTGTAAGTATCTGTAGGGGGAGAGCCGTAACTAATGTGAGAACTTGTGGCCCAGCCCCATTGCTTATCATGTTGCAATAAAATATGTTTATACTATACTAGAATAGTTCTAGGAAAAATGAATTTTCCTGGGCATCACTGTAGGACCATGGTACCTACGATATTGTGAGTTGTTTACTTTTGATGCCCTTGTTTGGGTTGAAACTGTCGCAGTGGTCAAGTATCTGTTTTTATTAATAGACACTGAACCACAGTGTTTCTTATAGAAGGAGGTTAAATAGGACTGCCCACGACGGGCCTTTAGGAACGGCCATTCTAACTCGTTAAGCATGTCGCCGACGTTACTTCTGTTTCATCATCGTCGGCAGGTCAATCGAGCAGTTGTCCTCTGCACCTTCTCCATCTGCTAAATCTGAGTTTTAACACAGGGATGCCAAATGTGTGATGCATATTCAAAGTGAGGACGAACCAATGTTTTGTATGCAACATCTTTTGTCAGCCTAGGTGCAAAGGCCAAGTTACATCTAAGAAATCTTTAAGTCCTAGTTGCGTTCGATGTTATCTCTGAAATGTGTTAACCCCAATCAAGATCGTCAGTGATTGTGATACCAAGATATTTGGCGGATTGAACCTGCTCCAAAATTTGTTAGTGTAGTGTATAATCAATCTTATATCAACCATTGCCTTCACTTCTGTTCTAATCTGCTTGTCCGGAGGGTGTCGTGCCACCCTCATTGAATGACATTTGGCCACATAGAACTTCATCTGCCAATCGGCCTCCCACTTTGATAGTCGATCCAGGTCATCTTGTAAAATAAGACAGTCAGAAAGAGAATGTATTTTCCTATACAGGACACAACCATCAGCAAACAAATGGACAGATGATCTGATATTATCAGGGAGATCAGTAATTAATAACAAGAATAGAACCGGTCCAAAGACCGAACCTCGTGGGACACCAGATAAAACAGGGACTGGATTTATCGGTGGGCAATCAAGTACAACTTGTGCGCGCCCAGAGAGCCATGAGCTAATCCTACTATGTGTGGATCCTCTTATCCCATAGTAGTCCAATTTATACAATAGCCTTCTGTGAGTACCCTGTCAAAGGCCTTGGCGAAGTCCATGATAATCAAGTCAGTCTGTTTGTGGCCACGATTTATGGCCGTGTACCTAATGTACATCTGCAAATAATCGTCAAATGTGAGAGACCGAAGTATAGATAGACAGACAGATAGATAGAAGAACACAATTATCTGGATTACGTTTCTGTATTACACTTTTTCCCCAACCGCTAGTTTTCATGATTGCAACATCTGGCGTCCACGGGATTTATTAACCGTCGTTGACAGCATGCTAACAAAAGCGTTAGTTATCAGAACGTTCCAACTTTGATAACTGAACATGTCAAATTCAAGAAATGATTTTGCTTTCTTATTAATGTTTTTTTTATGATAAAAATAATAATATAAAAATTAACCATCACCTGAGAAAAAGTTTCGACCCTTATCTCCTGGACGACCAACATGGACACAAGCTAGCCTGCAAATTTAAGCACAGTCTCATCAGAGTCTCGCCTGCACATAGACATGTAGTATAGACTTAATGTTGAGTTTGATACAGCTCCTGAGAAAAGGTACGTTAATCGCCTGGCGACCATTAACATGGCCTCGATCAAGCTGACCCAGGTAAACCGGATATCGGCATCTCGGAGGTTGCGGGATTTCGGAGGTAAACAAATAATTAATGCAGTGACAAGGTAATTATCCAGTTTTTGCTTGCTTATGTCTTAATTAAATGATAATGGTCTGAAGTGCTCGATCTTGAGATATAATGAATATGTTAATGCAAATCAAAGAAAAATAATTCACAGTTTCTTTGTGGAGGTTAAAACGTCATTTGAACCATGGTGGTCTATTTTTCATCTCTTCTTGCGGTTACGACGGCTAACAGCCCGATCATGGCAATTAGATAACATGTTGATGTATTATCGCACAAAGATGGACTCATATTTTCTTCGACTGCCTTCAAAACGGGTTTTCGAAGGTCCTTTGACACATGGTGCTGTGGATTTCGGAGGGACTAACTCGATGAATTCTGTCGCATAGAAACAATATAAATCAAACGCTGCTAGAACAATATGGTGCTAAACCTGTGTGCTATTAGTGTCTCTTTTTGTAGCAATTATAATAGGCACTGATAGGTTTGAATGGGAGTTTAGTGTAGTAATAGACCCAGATCAAAAACGTTCCACACCCCAAATACTATGTTTCTGCTGAAATTGTGATTTTGGAAACTCGCCAGAACCGCCACGCAATGGCGTGCCTGTCACGAACTACCGTGACTTTGTTACTTATTCCTTTTGTTTGTTTGTTTGATTTGAGGCTTAACGTCCCCGTCAACACTGTAAAGGTCATTTTGGAGACGATGCTTCCAAGTTTGTGGGACTTTTACCCGACATTGAGATGAAATGACATCTCAAGCCCTGTCGCCCAATGAAACCAATAGGGTTTATTAGCATGGACGGTCCGCCTCGTACCACGGTTCCTGGACAGGCTTAGATCCTCTAAGCGGTTTACCAGTACTAGTGTGCTGGCTGGATTCAGCTCTGCGTGGAAGCATCATGCAGCCCATATATTTCTTCAAGCCCCTATGGGCGGGGGCTTTACTTATTCCTTTTAGGCATTCTTTAATATTCTTATATTGTTTCTGTAAATTGTTTGATAATATGTTACATGCAATTCATCTTAATTACGTTAGGTTCATTAAGGTAACTTGCAGTTTATTTTAACAATAACTGACGTAACGTCTAATGACGTTGACGTCGTTGCTAAGGACAGAAGTTAACAAGAGTAGGAAGACACTCTAAGAAGAATAAAGAAAAACATAAGCACGTTTTCTGAGATTAGATGCTACCAAAGTGAAAGACTAGGAAAGAAGTGATCAATGTAACCGAAAGGAAAGTGGTTTATGTTAATCATTAATGAATGAATTAGTCTGAACTGAAATAACTGATCTGTTCTGATGTTTAACTGAAAAACTTAAATAGACTGCTTATTCAGAATTTACCAATGTGGCTTTACTACATTGTTATATTAAACATATATATATTTTACATGTCTATTAACTAACTGTTGCCGCCACATTGTTTGGTGCCGGAACCCGTTAACACAGTTCCATTAACAACACAAACCTACCGTACCAGTCCTTGCTGGTTCTGCAAAGGCGAACACTGGAATGACCGTTGTACAAAATATAAAACAGCAGAAGCCAGAAGGCAGAAAATTCAAATACAAGGGAAATGATATATTTGCCTTTTGAAGGGGCACTGGGCCTTTGAATGCTTTTCAAAACAGGTTTGCTATTATTGTAAACGATATCGTCACCATCACAGGAGTCTGTGTCCACATAAATTCGGATCTTCAAAACAGGATGTGGCACAGACAACCAGTGGAACAAAGAAACTGCAACATAAGGATGGAATTAATACGGAGCAAGAATCAGAGGACAACACGGAAGAAATGCAGCACAATGAACATCAAGAGTGTGGAAGAATCCGGACAACAGATTTAGTGTTCTCAAAAACAAGACTGGTACCGAATAAAGACATTAGCATTCCAAGACTAGAACTGTTGGCTGTATTCATAGGCAGCAAATGTCTATCATTCGCTGAAAAAGAATTGCTGTTAGAAATAGCTGAGAAACATATGTGGTCAGACTCCCAATGTGTACTATGCTGGCTTCAAAGTGACAAGTCTCTGAGCACCTTTGTACAAAACAGAGTGAAAGAAATCAAGCAACAGAAAGGCATAGAGTTTCATTACGTCCCGACCAAAGAGAACCCAGCTGATATAGCCAGCAGAGGAGCGCCAACATCAGAACTTCGAAACAATCTATGGTGGCATGGACCGGACTGGCTAGAACATCAACAAACAAATGGCCTGTATGGCAATATGATACTGCTAATAAAGCACTTGTGTCACAGACCAAATCTGAATTCAAGAAAACAAACATTATACATGAGGCAAAGCTTGTTGCTGGGGAGGGTACTGAAGAAACACCCAAAGCCCCATTTAGTATAGGCATTTCAAGATTTTCTTCAGTAACAAAACTCCTAAGAGTAACAATCTTAGTAGCAAGATTTATTTGCAAACTAAAGAAACAGAAAAGTTCAAACGGCCCAATTGAAGCTTCCGATATCAAAGACGCCGAACAGAAGTGGATTAAATATATACAAACAGAGCACTTCAGTGAAATCATTATGTCAATAAAGAACAACAAGTCCAGTAATTATAAAGATCAGCTTGGACTTTACCTTGATGAACACGGACTTATACGTTGTCGCGGCAGATTAGAAAATGCAGACATAACTGAGAGTGCAAGAACCCCGATCTTACTACCCCAAAACAACCAATTCACAGAACTAGTAATTAAAAATTCCACATTAGGGCATTACATGCAGGGGTAGCCCAAACTCTAGGACTGGTAAGATATAAATGCTGGATACCACATGGGCAATCGTTGTGAAGAAAGTTCTTAGACAGTGTTTGGTTTGTCGCCGCCACGAAGGTGGTCCTTACAGGATGCCGATAATGCCACCACTACCGAACAGCCGTGTTTCTAAGTCAGTTCCTTTTACACATACAGGAATAAATTACTTTGGACCGCTTTTTATCAACAGTAAAAACGAACACCAAAAGGTATGGGTATGCTTGTTTACTTGCCTAGTAACAAGGGCTGTGCATTTAGAATTAATACAAAGTATGTCCACTGAACACTTTCTACTCGGATTTAGAAGGTTCTTATCAAGACATGGTAAACCTACTGAAATTATCTCGGACAATGCTGCTCAATTTAAACTGGCATCTGAAACACTAGACCAGCTGTGGAGACAAATACTGACCCATCAGGATGTCACATCTACAATCGCAAATGAAGGTATTAAATGGAAATTCATAGTCGAACTTGCACCATGGATGGGGTTTTTTATGAACGATTGGTGGGACTGGTGAAAAGAACATTTCGAAAGGCAATAGGGAAAGTAGAAGTAAAACAATGATCAGGAATTGATACAATTAACTTACTCCATCCATAAAAGACACCAAAGGGAAAGAAATACAAACATTAAGTGAACAAAACATAATGGAAACCTAAACAAAGGAAGGCCATATGGACAGTTACTTTCCCACAAAATGGCCATATGGCCATTCAAAACTAAAAGACACAAGTGATACACACAGTAAGTAACAAACAACAACATAAATAAATCGCCACAGAAGAGCCGCCTTGGAACGGTCAGTGGAAGATTTCCACTGGGGGGCTTAAATCGATTTTAGGTGGCCACAATCCTCGCCCGTCGCGATTTAGACAAATAATTTGTTCAGTCCGCATGAAGGCCTCCTAACTCATCAGTGCAACATCTCCGTGAACACAGAAATCAAAGAACCACAGAGGTGAGACAACGGTGAGGACTCGACAGCAAGAAACCACTGAAATGCTGGAGCAAAAGAAAACCAACAGTTAGACTCCGATGAGCCCGACCAGAGACAGAGCATCAGGCACCAACCAACATTATCTCTTTAATTTTCAATAAGCCTTTACGTTGGAGCCGTCATAGAATCTGAGGCCTGACCCACCGGCGTGCAATTAAAGAGGGAAGCAAAGTTGCCAACCGTGATTGGGTTAACTACCATGCATGCAGTCTGTCGTATAACATCCATGTTGTACCCAATCTTTTTATATCGAAGAATGATTTTACGAAATTGGTTGCTGAAGTCATTGCGGTTATATATTTTTCTGAATTTATATACTAAGTCACCATAAAATTCGGGTTCCGATAGACCTTGTTGCAGAAGAGATTTAAGTCCAATATTGAATTTTGAAATTAAATCAGAATGGCGTCTATAAAATTTTGAAAAGGCTTTGCGTAGTTTATGGTACCGATAACCCTGATTAAGAAGTTTAGCCGTTAATAATTTATTACGAGTGTTGAAGTCAGTTACATGACTACACACTCTAGCAAATCGAATTGATTGCGAAATATAAACGCCATAGGATGGCGCACGAGGAACATCACCATCCAAAAAAGGAAAATTTACAATATCAAAATCAAAGTCATCGCGTTTATCATAAATTTTGCACGAAACAAATCCATCTACAATAGATAGATGTAAATCCAAAAACGGGGCCTCGGTATCAGAAGAATTTGCTTTATTTAACTGAAGTTCTAGGGGTAAATCTGACTGATCAAACCATCAAAATAGGTATTATCAATATTTAATAAATCATCTAAATATCTAGAAGTAGAGCTAAAAGCTTCAATAATTTCAAATTGGTTATCAATGGAAAGCGACAAAATGAAGTCTCTTTCATAACAATACAAGAACAGATCAGCCACAAGAGGTGCGCAATTAGTACCTATCGGAATACCCACAATTTGTCTAAATAACTTAGTACCGAATCTAATATAAATATTGTCAAGTAGAAAGGTGAGGGCATCACACACTTTCTGACATGACCAAAGTGTATAATTCTTATGCTCTTTAGAAGTGAAAAATGCATTTCTGACATTACATGCAAGATAGAGAGAATCTTCTCTGTGAAAAGCCCATTCAATTAAATCATTAAGCTTTTCTTTTATAAGATTATGAGGAAGTGTAGTGTAAAGAGTGGAAAAATCGTAGGTAGACAGACTAGAAGCACGAAACTGTCTAGATTTCAATTTATTTAAAACCTCATTCGAATTTTTTATAGACCAAAACAGATTTCTTCCTGATCTTTCAAAGACTTTATCACAATATTTAATTACATGCGTTTTAATAGCAGTAAGACAGGAAGTTAATAATTTAGAAAGTTCAGTGGTAGTGCAAGAACTAGAATTGCAATAAACCGTGCTTTGTAAGGTTTTTTTATGAAGTTTTGGTAACCAGTATAGCGTAGGAAGCTTGTCTTGGCCTTCGTTAACACACACAGCAAACTTGGTGGCTGAAAGACAAACATGTTTATCTACTATAGCTCTCTCTTCAGCCAAAGGCTGAAGTTCATAGGCCTTAGTACCACCAAGCTCCTGCTTAAGCGTGTTAACATAGTGGAGCCGTCACACAACGACGACGTTGTTAGCGGCCTTGTCTGCAGGGGCCAAAACAAACTTCTTATGAAATTCTTGAATACCTAGTTTAAGATGACGTAAAGACGTCTTGGGCTTAGGAGGTAATAAGTAGTATTTTGAGAATAGAAAGAAATGCGTTTATTCACTAGTCTTAAAATGCTAAGTTTCCAGTCCTTTAGGGCTTTATACTCAACATACTCTCGCTTACACCATCGATTACCGAATTCATTCAAGGAAGCAGCGATTTCATCTCTACATTTACTGAAATCAATTTTAGAAGGAAACCGATATTTCGGTCCTTTAGAAATTATATTCCTTATCCTAGAATCAGGAATAATTTTCAAATTGCCAGTAATTACATGACCAGCAGCAGGATAGCAATACTTGGAGTTTTTACAATCACATGAATCAGGAGTATTAGTATCAATATCAAGATCTGAAACAAGTTTATTGAAATTAAAAATGATAGATCTAACAGGTTTGTTATATTTATAGCAAATTATAGGCGTTTCAGTATTTTGAAAATAAGCAGGAATGGAAGAAAGCACCGATCTCTCACGGAAGATACTGGGCAAATCTATAAAATCCATACCCTTATTAATGAAGGATATTTTGAAGAAATGACGTTTATGATTAATTTCAGAATCAATGTAAGGACGGAGAGTATGCTGAGTATAGCCTCTAGTTAAGAGAGCCGCATCATATAACTGATGAGAACTATCGTAGAATTTATTCGCCTCGGTGTCCAGAAGACGTAAAACAGAAACGGGTAATGAACTTAAAAATGAAAGCATAGAGTGGCGTCCATGATTTAATAATATAATTGACAGTCACTTCAGTCTAGTATTGTTTCGTTTAAACGCACGTGATTATGCCCCCAACTTCGAAGAAGTTGTGGGGGCATATTGGTTTTGCCCTGTTCGTCCGTCCGTCCTTCCGTCCTTCCGTCCGTCCCACTTTTTACTGCATAGCATAACTTTAGAACCATGGGTGCTAGGTTTTTGAAATTTCATATATGGATTCCTCATGAAAAAATAATTGACCCGTGTTTTTTTTCTCGTCAGGATTATGCCCCTTTTTTGAGTTATGCCCCTTTGCAAAAAATACTATGAAATCTTGTAAGCAAGATATCTCAAAAACTGTTTGAGCTATTGCCCTGAAACTTTACATGCTGGTTGGGGATGATGAGTAGATGAACTGATTAACTTTTGAAAAAAATCCGAAATTTTTTTCTTGAGTTATGGCCCTTTGAAATTTTTCGCGTTTTAAGTTTGTAAGCAAGATATCTAAAAAAACTATTTGAGGTTTTTCCCCGAAACTTCACAGACTTGTCGGGGATGATGAGTAGATGAACTGATCAACTTTTGAAAAAAATCCGATTTTTTTTTCTTGAGTTATGGCCCTTAGATTTTTTTCGTGTTTTCAGCTTGTAAGCAAGATATCTCAATAATTGTTTGAGCGATTGCTCTGCAACTTTACAAGCTGGTTTGGGATGATGTGTAGATGAACTGATTAACTGTTGAAAAAAAATCCTATATTTTTTTCTTGAGTTATGGCCCTTTGAAATTTTTCGCGTTTTAAGTTTGTAAGCAAGATATCTCAAAAACTATATGAGGTTTTTCCCCAAAACTTCACAGACTGGTTGGGTATGATGAGTAGATGAACTGATTAACTTTTGAAAAAAATCCAATTTTTTTTCTTGAGTTATGGCCCTTTGATTTTTTTCGTGTTTTCAGCTTGTAAGCAAGATATCTCAAAAATTGTTTGAGCTATTGCCCTGAAACTTTACAGGCTGGTTGGGGATGATGAGTAGATGAACTGATTAACTTTTGAAAAAAATCCGAAATTTTTTTCTTGAGTTATGGCCCTTTGAAATTTTTCGCGTTTTGGCGTCCTTCCGTCCTTACGTCCGTCCCACTTTTTACTGCATAGCATAACTTTAGAACCATGGGTGCTAGGTTTTTGAAATTTCATATATGGATTCCTCATGAAAAAATAATTGACCCGTGTTTTTTTTTCTCGTCAGGATTATGCCCCTTTTTTGAGTTATGCCCCTTTGCAAAAAATACTATGAAATCTTGTAAGCAAGATATCTCAAAAACTGTTTGAGCTATTGCCCTGAAACTTTACATGCTGGTTGGGGATGATGAGTAGATGAACTGATTAACTTTTGAAAAAAATCCGAAATTTTTTTCTTGAGTTATGGCCCTTTGAAATTTTTCGCGTTTTAAGTTTGTAAGCAAGATATCTAAAAAAACTATTTGAGGTTTTTCCCCGAAACTTCACAGACTTGTCGGGGATGATGAGTAGATGAACTGATCAACTTTTGAAAAAAATCCGATTTTTTTTTCTTGAGTTATGGCCCTTAGATTTTTTTCGTGTTTTCAGCTTGTAAGCAAGATATCTCAATAATTGTTTGAGCGATTGCCCTGCAACTTTACAAGCTGGTTTGGGATGATGTGTAGATGAACTGATTAACTGTTGAAAAAAAATCCTATATTTTTTTCTTGAGTTATGGCCCTTTGAAATTTTTCGCGTTTTAAGTTTGTAAGCAAGATATCTCAAAAACTATATGAGGTTTTTCCCCAAAACTTCACAGACTGGTTGGGTATGATGAGTAGATGAACTGATTAACTTTTGAAAAAAAATCCAATTTTTTTTTCTTGAGTTATGGCCCTTTGATTTTTTTCGTGTTTTCAGCTTGTAAGCAAGATATCTCAAAAATTGTTTGAGCTATTGCCCTGAAACTTTACAGGCTGGTTGGGGATGATGAGTAGATGAACTGATTAACTTTTGAAAAAAATCCGAAATTTTTTTCTTGAGTTATGGCCCTTTGAAATTTTTCGCGTTTTGGCATATTGGCTTTGCCCTGTTCGTCCGTCCGTCCTTCCGTCCTTACGTCCGTCCCACTTTTTACTGCATAGCATAACTTTAGAACCATGGGTGCTAGGTTTTTGAAATTTCATATATGGATTCCTCATGAAAAAATAATTGACCCGTGTTTTTTTTCTCGTCAGGATTATGCCCCTTTTTTGAGTTATGCCCCTTTGCAAAAAATACTATGAAATCTTGTAAGCAAGATATCTCAAAAACTGTTTGAGCTATTGCCCTGAAACTTTACATGCTGGTTGGGGATGATGAGTAGATGAACTGATTAACTTTTGAAAAAAATCCGAAATTTTTTTCTTGCGTTATGGCCCTTTGAAATTTTTCGCGTTTTAAGTTTGTAAGCAAGATATCTAAAAAACTATTTGAGGTTTTTCCCCGAAACTTCACAGACTTGTCGGGGATGATGAGTAGATGAACTGATCAACTTTTGAAAAAAATCCGATTTTTTTTCTTGAGTTATGGCCCTTAGATTTTTTTCGTGTTTTCAGCTTGTAAGCAAGATATCTCAATAATTGTTTGAGCGATTGCCCTGCAACTTTACAAGCTGGTTTGGGATGATGTGTAGATGAACTGATTAACTGTTGAAAAAAAATCCTATATTTTTTTCTTGAGTTATGGCCCTTTGAAATTTTTCGCGTTTTAAGTTTGTAAGCAAGATATCTCAAAAACTATATGAGGTTTTTCCCCAAAACTTCACAGACTGGTTGGGTATGATGAGTAGATGAACTGATTAACTTTTGAAAAAAATCCAATTTTTTTTTCTTGAGTTATGGCCCTTTGATTTTTTTCGTGTTTTCAGCTTGTAAGCAAGATATCTCAAAAATTGTTTGAGCTATTGCCCTGAAACTTTACAGGCTGGTTGGGGATGATGAGTAGATGAACTGATTAACTTTTGAAAAAAATCCGAATTTTTTTTCTTGAGTTATGGCCCTTTGAAATTTTTCGCGTTTTAAGTTTGTAAGCAAGATATCTAAAAAACTATTTTAGGTTTTTCCCCGAAACTTCACAGACTGGTCAGGGATGATGAGTAGATGATTAACTACAGCTTTTCTTGTGTAATTTCAGCATTACAGCCACATAAAAACAAGATATCTCAATTACTGTTAGGGACAAGCAGTGTTAGGGTCAAGCAGTTGGGGGCATTGTGTTTCATAAACACTGGCTCTAGTTTATGTTTAAAGTTACCATTTTTCCTGGTGCCGTGAGATCTAGTTCTGCGTTTCCGACATTCCAGGAGTGAGAAAATATCAAAGTCCGGCATTCTGGAAATATTACCCTCATGATAAATGTTGTCATTAAATCCCAGTGGAAAAGGGGTCTGTAAAAATTTAGTCCATTTCAGTTCAGCTTCATGTCTTTTGATTATTTTGAATCTAGATGTAGAATTTGCATCGTAATCAAGTTTTTCCACTGGTTGTATAATAATGTTATTTACAGAATGACCTGTACGTCGAAAGTGACGGTACAAGAAAGTGTCAGTTTTCTTAGGCTTACTCATTCTACGATAATGCTCGTTCAATCTAGTTTTAAGCATGCGGTTAGTTTGACCGACGTACTGCATATTACAGTTTGCAGCACGTCAAGTAATTAGATAAATTAAATCTGTAGACTGTCATGTCAAATCAGACATGTTAACTACAGAGAAGCGTCTACCGTTTACAGATGAAGTAACGGTAGACGCAGTGCTTAAATGCGAACAACATCTGCACCTCTTGGCATTGCACTTAGAAATACTAGGATACATTCCACTTCTTTTCCACGGATTAGTATATTTTCGAAGGATGGGTGATTTGAAAGGAGATAGTCTTATACGAAGACTACTCCCAAAAACATTGGTATTGCCTGCTCCTTTGAGATTAACTGAAGTTACAGAAGACAAATTTAAGGGTCTAACCAATACCGAAGGCAACATAGTATTAAAGTTCTTAATAGAATGGGGAATCCGTACAGAAGAAGCAGAGTGTAACCTAAGGGGTGATATTGATATTTTAAATGTATTTGTAAAACTCATTTTGGATAAAAAGGTTGTGATACCGTCAAAACTAAAGCGATGTTCATACCGGTTATTAAATAAATAAAATTACTGAAGAAGATTCCTTCGAATAGAAGGAAGGTACAACAAAAGCCCACGAAACATCCTAGTCTACTTAAAGTACAGGGATGTCAAACAAGCAGTTGTTATACAACGAGGAACGAACATCGGTTTAATAATGACCTTCAACATAGCTAGTTTGACAAATGATCAACTGTTAACAGTGTTGAAAGAAGCAGAAGCCGTTGTAAACTCGAGACCACTTGTATATGTAGGCGATGACATTGAGTCTCATTTAATTCTCACTCCGTCTCATTTCTTATGTCTTAATCCCAAAACAGGAATACCAGATTTACAACATGATGCCGATGAGGACTATAATCCAAACAGAAATGCAGCAGACAGGCTGTTGTAGAGTTGGAAAAAGGGACTGAAACTACTGAATAAATTCTGGCAAATATGGAGAAATGACTATCTGTTGAGTTTACGTGAGCGGACACAGATACGGCTGAAGGAGAAACGCGTGAGATCACCATATTGTGTCTCCAATGGTGATGTTGTATTAATCAAGGATGATTTACCGAGAGAAAACTGGCGGCTTGGCAAGATTTAGGAGCTTGTTACAAGTAGAGATGGAGAGATTCGTTCAGCTAAGGTCCTGTTGCCCACCAATAATATGATTGGGCAACCACTGAATTTACTCTACCCTATCGAATGTCCAACTAATAAAGACACACCCTCCTCACTGAAAAGAACACAGCACAAACAACCTGACAGAGACCGTCCAAAAAGGAAAGCTGCCATCAGAGCAAGACAACTGATCAATAACCAACTAAAGGACAGTTAATTTCTTTGCGGGGAGTGTCACGGAACTACCGTGACTTTGTTACTTATTCCTTTTAGGCAATCTTTAATATTCTTATATTGTTTCTGTAAATTTTTTGTTAATATGTTATATGCAATTCATCTTAATTACGTTAGGTTCATTAAGGTAACTTGCAGTTTATTTTAACAATAACTGACGTAACGTCTAATGACGTTGACATCGTTGCTAAGGACAGAAGTTAACAAGAGTAGGAAGACACTCTAAGAAGAATAAAGAAAAACATAAGCACGTTTTCTGAGATTAGATGCTACCAAAGTGAAAGACAAATACGTTAGATTCATTAAGGTAATTTGCAGTTTATTTTAACAATAACTGACGTAACGTCTAATGACGTTGACGTCGTTGCCAAGGACAGAAGTTAACAAGAGTAGGAAGACACTCTAAGAAGAATAAAGAAAAACATAAGCACGTTTTCTGAGATTAGATGCTACCAAAGTGAAAGACTAGGAAAGAAGTGATCAATGTAACCGAAAGGAAAGTGGTTTATGTTAATCAGTGCCAACGAGTACCATCAACCTATCCTTCAGAACAGAGTAAGAAGCGCAGGGTTTCCGCTGTAAATCTATGACATATATGTCATACTTTAAACAATTATAGCAATATCCCAACTCGGGACGATATTCTCCAGTATCAGTGCAATAACTCTATGAAATTAACAACGGGTGGCGGGTGTTTATTCTGGCATATCTGATTATAAGAAAATAGAAGTGAAGGCAATGATCAGGAATCGATAAAATTAACCCACAGCTACCATCAGAGACACCAAAGAGAAAGAAACACAGACATGAAACAACTAGACCCTAATGGAAACATCAATCGCGGGAAGCCAAAAGGGCAGTTACTTTCCCACAAAAAGGCCAATTGGCTATCAAAAATAATAATAAAAAAAAACAAGCAATACACACACTCAAAAACAAACCAAAACAAAAGTAAACCGCGACAGAAGAACCGCCTTGGATCGGTCAGTGAAAAGAATTTCCTGGGGGGTTTAAATCGATTTTACGCGGCCGCAGTCCTCGCCCTTACTTCCGTCGCGATTTAGACAAATAAGTTGTTCAGTCCGCATGAAGGCACGAGTCCGCATGAGTCTATCATAGATGTTGGATATGTACAGTACGCCCAAAGGTCACTGTCTGGTGTCAAGAGGCTCCGCCGAGTGATGCCAAACAGTGATCTTGAGTGAGGGATTTCAGCTCAACTTAAAGAAGTCAAGTAAGAGCTATTGCACTACCACCGGATCGGCGTCCACATTTACGTTAAAACTGAAAAGAGAAACGACCAGGAACAGATAAATCAGATCGCAAATCATTCCGGGAAAGAAGTCGAAGCATGAAGTGACGACAGTAAACAAAACAGTCCACTGGTAAACCGAGTCAGCACCTTTTCCCAATTAAGTGGTGACTCGGAATATCTAAACGTAAGTTAAAAGGAACAACGTACATAATGGGGGAAAGAATCAGAATCACCAACATGACAAACATAAAACAGGTATGACACTCGTTTGTTTGTTTGATTTGAAGTTAAACATCCCCATCAATACTATTTAGGTCAATTTGGAGACGTTGTTTCCAATTTGGTAGGACTTTTACCCGACCTTGAGATGAAATGACTTCACAATCACTGTCGCCCAGTGAAACCATAGGGTTTGTTTGCACTGACGGCCCAAGAAACATTTTGCCTGGGCAGGCTTAGACCTTCTAAGCGGTTTACCAGTATTCATGTGAGGTCGGCTCTGCGTGGAAGCATCATGCTGCCCTATCTATTTCTCCAAGCCCCGTTGGGCGGGGGCAATGAAGGACACACGTACATAAAGTAAACAACTAAAAGGGAAGAATCAGAATGACCAACATAACAACATACATAATTAGGGAAAGAATCAGAACCACCAATTTAAACGGGAAGGGACCACATCAAAAGCACAGACTCTGGTCGGGCTCATCGGAGTCTAACTGTTGGTTTTCTTTTGCTCCAGCATTTCAGTGGTTTCTTGCTGTCGAGTCCTCACCGTTGTCTCACCTCTGTGGTTCTTTGATTTTTGTGTTCACGGAGATGTTGCACTGATGAGTTAGGAGGCCTTCATGCGGACTGAACAAATTATTTGTCTAAATCGCGACGGAAGTAAGGGCGAGGATTGTGGCCACCTAAAATCGATTTAAGCCCCCCAGTGGAAATCTTCCACTGACCGTTCCAAGGCGGCTCTTCTGTGGCGATTTATTTATGTTGTTGTTTGTTACTTACTTTGTGTATCACTTGTGTCTTTTTATTTTTGGATGACCATATGGCCATTTTGTGGGAAAGTAACTGTCCTTATGGCCTTCCTTTGTTTAGGTTTCCATTATGGTCTGGTCGCTTAATGTTTGTATTTCTTTCCCTTTGGTGTCTTTTATGGGTGGAGTAAGTTAATTGTATCAATTCCTGATCTTTGTTTTACTTCTACTTGGAACGGACAGTAAAATTACTGGTGGGCTTAAGTATACTTTTCGGGATCCCAACCCTCACCCTCACTTTCATTGTGGTTCAAACAGGCATTTGCTCAATCCGCGTGAAGGTTTGGATAGTCTATTGGCCATTTTGTTGGAAAGTAACTGTCCTTTTGGCTTGCCGCTATTGATGTTTCCATTAGGGTCTGTTGTTTCATGTTTGTGTTTCTTTCCCTTTGGTGCCTCTGATGGGAGCTGTGGGTTAATTGTATCGATTCCTATCATTGCCTCCACTTCTATTTTCTAACTCAACAGTGAATCAGTTCGTTTAAGAAAGAAATCACAGTTAATGCCTAGTTGACACAATGATGAGGACTCGACAGTAAAAGTCGTTGAGACATCCGGTGCTGTACAAGCTTTAAGTTTTTAAGAGCCCATAATTTCCAAACTGTATGGCGAATTGCTTGCCGGCATCTTATGGGCATACAGTTAGAGGGCAGTTAATGTTAACTGTGCAAAATGTTTTAACATAAAAAGAAGAGGGTCAGCAATCGCTCATCTGATTTCAAGATGTCATATAGCTTCTGAACTGACAATCATTTAATTCCATGAAGCATAACAGCTGGCATAGATAGACGGTCATCAGGGCAACATTCTTGCAATGTTTGAATAAAACTGGCTGAAGGGTTTAGGATAGCTCGTCATTTAAATAATGTTTTTTTTTTATACTTTTAAGTCAGCCAGGCATTTTCTCCATTAAAAGTAACCATTTTGGCATTAAGTCACCAATTAACATTCCCATTAAGTTTGAATGAAACTGAATCAAACCCGGAATAGAAGGAGTTATCATTTAAATGTATTTCTAATTTTAGCTCTGGTTGATACCTTGTTCATCGGAGCAGAACTGATAGAGGGCCTCATGTATTTCTGTCATAAGCTCTGGCAGCCATTTTGTTCATCCGAGTTGTACTGCTTAGCTATTCTGTAGAGGGTCATCTGTGCATCTATGAAGTCTGAATAAAAATGGACCCAAGGTATAGTAGTTGTCATTTAAAGGCATTCTATTTTTTTAGCTCTGGGCGCCATCTTGTTCACTGGAGTAGAACCCTTCTAGTTATTTTGATAGAGGGTCTCCTAAGTAACATTCCTGTGAAGTTTGAATTTAAATTGTCATTTAAAATAGAAGTGGAGGCAATGATCAGGAATCGATACAATCAACCCACAGTTCCCATCAGAGACACCAACGGGAAAGACGCACAGACATGAAACAACAGACCCTAATGGAAACACCAACAGCGGAAAGCCAAAAGGACAGTTACTTTCCCACAAAATGGCCAATAGGCTATCCAAAATAAAATAAGCGACACAAACACTCACAGACAAGCCATAACAAAAATAAACCGCGACAGAAGAACCGCCTTGGAAAGGTTTTCCTGTTTTAAGCTAGTGTCAATTTTATTAATCTGAGCGGAACCATTTTAGCTATTTTGGTAGAGGGCCACCTAAGCAACATTCTTATGGAGTTTCAGTTGTCGTTTATTTTTTCTATTTTTAGCGCCGGTTGCCATCTTGTTCATCAGAGAGGAACTATTTTAGCGATTTTGGTAGAGGGTCACCTAAGCAACATGCAGTTTAATTGAAATTAGCCCAGGGGTAAAGGAGTTGCTGTTTTAAGATATTTTTTACTCTGATGGCCATCTTGTTCATTAGAGCAAAACGATTTCAGATATTACGGTAGGGAGCCGCCAAGGCAACATTCCTGTGAAGCTTGAATAAAATTGGACCTAGGGTTTAGAAGTTTTCATTTAAAGCAAATTGTTGCTTTTTTCTATTTTGATCTCTGGCCACCATTTTGCTCACCAGAGCGAAACCATTTTAGCTATTTTAAGCAACATTCCCTTGAAGTTTGAATGAAATTTACCAAGGGTACCTGCTGAGTTGTCTTTAAAGTTTTTTTTTTCTATTTTATCACTGGCGACCATCTTGTTCATCACAGCAGAATCATTTATGCTACTTTGGTAGAGGGTCACATAAGCAACATTCCTATGAAATTAAATTGAAATTAACCCTGGAGTAAAGGAGTTGTTGTTTGAATATTTTTCCAATTTTATAGTTCTTGCAGGCATCTTGTTCATTGGAGCGGAACGATTTTAGCTATTTTGGTAGGGACCTCCTAGGCAACATTCAAATTGGTGCAACGGTGTAGGAGAGGTTGATATGTAAAGCAAATTTTTGACGTTTATTTCTCTTTTTAGCTCATTTAGCTTATCGGAGTGGAATCGTATAAGCTATTTTGCTACATGATCACCTTAGCAACGTTCTTATCAAGCTTTAATGAAATTAGCCCAATGGTATATGAGTTGTCATTTAAAGATTTTTCTGTTTTTAACTCTAGCGGCCATCTTTTTCATTGCAACGGAACGATTTTAGCTATTTTGGTAGGGAGCCACATGGGCAACATATTCCTATGAAGGTTAGCTAAATATATGGCCTCTAGATTGTGCACAAGGTTTTTCTATGCTTTGACATTGTGACCTACCTTTTTAACCCACATGACCCAGTATTTTACTTGACTCAGATTGTCCGGTTACCTCTAGAGCATTCACAAGGTTTGTCTATTATATGACCTATTTACCTATTTCTTGACTCCACATGATCCAGTTTCGAACTTGACCGACATTTTGTCAAGGGCACCACTCTGAGAAAGCTTGAAAAATGGAAGTGGAGGCAATGATCAGGAATCGATACAATCAACCCACAGCTCTCATCAGAGACACCAAAGGGGAAGAAACACAAACATGAAACAACAGACCTATTGGTAACATCAATAGCGGAAAGCCAAAAGGACAGTTACTTTCCCATAAAAATGGCCAATAGGCTATCCAAAATAAAATAATATAAGCGACACAAACACCCAAAGACAAACAATAACAAAAATAAACCGCGACAGAAACACCGCTTGGAACGGTCAACGGAAACGAATTCCACTGGGGGGGGGGGGGGGGGGGGCTTAAATCGATTTTTTCGTGGCCATAATCCTCATCCTTACTTCCGTCGCGATCAAGACAAATAATTTGTTCATTCCGCATGAAGGCCTCCTAACTCATCAGTCCAACATCTCCGTAAACACAAAAATCAAACAACCACAGAGACGAAACAATTCAAACAAGCAATTGTTAAACAACGAGATACGAACATCGGTCCAATCAAGACCTTCAACCGATTCAAAAGGATGTAGAAAAATACATACAATGTATACCGTTGTTTGATGAGAGCCTTGAAAATTTAAACAAAAGTTTTACACAATAATAAATTCCACAACAAATTACGGTGATGATGCTTGCGGTGGTGGGAAAGTATTGTGCTACTTGCTTATAATATTTCTAATTATTGATTTCTAAAATACATGGACTTAGTACATATAAATGTAATTACTGTTGTTTTGTCACTACACTGAAACCTCAAAAACCATGCTTTTACTATAGTAAAACTGAGGAATACAGAAGTAAACCTCATTTTTTTTCATATTTCTACCAGAGGCAATTCTAATATGTACCCACAATCTATATTAAGAGCAGAAATAAGGGGAAAACTCACAATTTTACTGCTGACCATTATATATGTTTACTAGTTTTGTTCCTATTTTATTTTTTAACAGACGATATCATTTTGGCTGTGTCCATTCCCTTATCCAGCATAGTGACCATCATCATCATCATCATCATCTACATGAACAAATCACGAACAGTCATGAATGAATCTGCAACTCCTCTTCAGGAATTAAATCAAATTAGTCCAAACACCACATGCACATCTCAAGTGTTGTCGACTGAGATGAGTGATCTGACTTGTATGGAAAAAAAAAGTTTCACTTCATCTGAGCCATCATTGCTTGAGGAAGTTCACCTGGAAATAATATCTGAAGAGGAGGAACAGTTGGAAGAGCCAGTGGCGAGTAGAACTCGTTCCAAGAGCAAATGTACTTCCACCCCTTAAAACAAGAGGGCCCAGAGGGCCCTGGTTCGCTCACCTGTGTGTCACTGTCTCGAGTACATTCTAGTTTTTGATCCAACATGACCCAGTTTCCAGTATAGTCTAAAGTTCGTAAAGATAAATATTCTGAAAAAGTTTCATGAAGATTGGATCAAAAATGCTCCTTCTAGAGTGTACACAAGGTTTTTCTAAGATTTGACCTACTGACCTAGTTTTTTTGGGCCAACCTGACTCAGTTTCAAACTTGTCCTCGGTGTCATAGAGATAAATACTCTGACAGAGTTTCATGAAGATCCAATCAGAAATGAAAAAGTTATGCTGGTCACAAGCATTTTACCATAATTAGCAATGGGAACCTATGGAGCATGCTGTCACAAATCTAAAAGGGGTCATAACTCTACCAAAAATGATCGAACCTGACCCATTTTCGAACCCGCCCAGATTTTTGTGATCTCTACAATATATATCAGTTTCAGAAAGAGCAGGCCAAAAATGAATGCGCTAAAGAGGGTCCAAGCTTTTGGTAAATGAATGGTTGCCACAGCAATCAGACTTAACAATTGATTCTCACAAAACATACTATGTCATTGTTCCCCCATCCAGTGTACACCACATATGAAGTTTAATTGAAATCAGCCTGCAAGTTGCCGAGATATTGCAGTTTGAAAGTGTGGACGACGACGGACGACGGAGGCCTGCCATTCTATAAGCTCCCCTGGAGCCTTCGGCTCTGGTGAGCTAAAAAAGTGCGGACTAACCCACAACCAAACGGATAGTGCAAAAACTATATGCCCTCCTACGGGGGCATAAAAATACTTAATCTGAGCCTTCAGGATAAAGGTCAGTAAATAACCTTGACCTCTGGAATTGATAAACTTGGATTCAGCTGATTGCAAATATCATTTCTGATGCCACAAGCATTAATAAAAATCCACTGTTTTGCCTTTTTTCCATACAAATGTCTGAGTGACCAAATTTGACCTTGCCGTAAAGCAGGTCAATGTCAACCAAAGGTCATTATTGAAAAAAAAAAACTTGGAAGGGCCCCCAAGTCCCCGATGCTGGATACCAAATTTCAAGGTCATTGGCCATCCGGTTCCTGAGAAGAAGATTTTAAAAGGTTTTTACCAAATATGGGCAATGGCCGGTCACAGGTCAAAATTTTTGCATGGGTGGTAAGCCTTTGTCACAAGTTACCTACATGTCAAATATGAAGGCTCTATCTTAAATGGTTCAAAAGTTATGGGAAAGAAGGTAAAATGTCAATGTCACAGGTCAAAATTTTTGTATGGGTGAAAAGTCCTTGCAACAAGGAACATACATGCCAAATATGAAGGCTCTATCTCAAATAGTTCAAAAGTTATGATAAAGTAGGTCACATGTCAAGGTCAAAGTCACAAATCATTTTTGTAAGAATAATAAGCCCTTTTCACAAAGAAACTACATGCCAAATATGAAGGCCCAATCTCAAATGCTTCAAATTTATGACAAAGTAGCTCAAAGGTAAAGGTCATAAGACAAATTTTTATATGGGTGGGAAGACCTTTTCACAAGGAACATACATACCAAATATGAAAGCACTATCTCAAATGGTTCAAAAGTTATAATAAAATAGGTCAAATGTCAAGGTAAAGGTCACAGAACATTTTATGTATGAATAGGAAGCCCTTGTCGCAAGGAACCTACATGCCAAATTTGAAGGCTGTATCTTAAATGCTTCAAAAATTATGACAAATTAGATCAAAGGTCAAGGCCATGGGTCAAAAGTTTTGAATGGTTGAGAAAATCTTGTCACAGGGAACATACATGCCAAAATATGAAGGCTCTATCTCATATGGTTCAAAAGTTATGATAAAGTAGGTCACAGGTCAAGGTCAAAGATCAAATCTTTTTATTTAAGTGGGAAGCCCTTGTCACAAGGAACCTACATGCCAAATATGAAGGCTCTATCTCAAACGGTTCAAAAGTTATGACAAAATAACCTACTGATCTACTTTTTTGATTTGACATGACCCATATTCAAGCTTAACTGGCATATTGTCCAGATGATCAGTCTGAGCAAGTTTTTAAAGATGATTTGACTAAAACTGTGGCCTCTTAGAGTTTTCAAAACGTTTTTCTATGTTTTGACCTGCTAACCTACTTTTTGACCCGACATGGCCCATATTTAAACTTGACCCAGGTATTGTCAAGATGATCATTCTGAGCAAGTTTGATGATGATCGGACCAAAACTGGGGCCTCTAGTGTGTTCACAATGTTTTTCAACGATCTGACCTACTTTTTGTCCAGACCTAACCCGTATTCGAAATTAACCGAGATATTGTCAAATGATCATTCTGAGCAAGTTTGATGATGATCAATCCAAAATTGTGGCCTCTAGTGTGTTCAGAGTGTTTTTCAATGATTTGACCTACTGACCAACTTTTTGACCCGACATGACCCATATTCAAACTTGACCTAGATATTGTCAAGATGATCATTCTGAGCAAGTTGATGACGATATAATTAAAACTTTGGCCTCTAGAGTGTTCACAAGGTTTTTCTTTGATTTGACCTACTGACCTACTTTTTGACCTGCCATGACCCATATTCAAACTTCACCGAGATTTTGTCATGATGATCATTCTGACCACGTTTGATGATGATGGGCCCAAAACTGTGACCTCTAGTGTGTTTACAAGAAAAGTTTACGCACACCCGGACGCACGCATCCACGCACGACGGACAAAAAGTGATCCCAAAAGCTCACATCGTCACTACGTGACGGATGAGCTAAAACAACAAAACAGTTGAATGGTAAAATGGTAAGGACAGCCTTCTGGTTTGCCAATCCTTACCCTTGCTATGGGTTATAGAACTTTTATTTTTTCAAGTTGCTTAGGCTCAAAACGTGGCATATAGAATGGTTACAGACAATCTTGACAATCAAGGGGACATAACCCCGACATTGCTGGTTCAATATGCGCTATTTTCAAATTCCTCCGAGATTTTATGCATGTCATTGTTATCTGCAAGTTTCATGAAGATCCAACAAAAATGAAGAAGATACGCTGTTCACAATTTCAAAAATGGCCATTTTGAGAATCAAGGGGGCGTATCTGTGCTATTGTTGGTCCGATCTGACCCATTTTCGACTTTTTCCGAGATTTTATGCATGTTATTGTTATCTGCAAGTTTCAAATGAAGATCCAGCAAAAATGAAGCAGCTACCCATTTTTCCCATAGTAAACTCATGGGACTTATCAGTTGCCATAGTAATCAAACTTCTGTAGCAATGTTCCTAAAATGAATATGTAAGAAATCCCCCGCCAAAGATATACTACTGACAAAATTTTGCTGACATCTGCTTGCAGGTCACAAAGATATTCCAGTTTGAAAGTGTGGATGACAGATGACGTATGACGGAGGCTGCTATCCTATGAGCTAAACAAGAGGCCCATGGGCCACTATGCTCACCAGAGCTCAGAGGGGCACTACCCAATGGCAGTCATGTATTTTAACATGATATGATTTTAATCTACCAATTATAAAGTCTCCCAAACAAACTCAATAGCCAAATGTGTACCCATGTGGTATCTAAACGATTAGGCGTTTTATAAAGTAGAGTGGGTGGGACATGGGTCCAATGGAGCCCTGGTTGGTATCACTAAATGCGTCTTATCAAAGGAACACAGACATATACAAATGGTTTATCGGTGGGGATATATATGATTTCTGAGATATTAGGCTTTTTAAGCAGTGGGGAGTTTGGGGCATGGCGGATCCCCAAAAAGTCCAATATTGTTGTCACTGAATGTGTCTTATCATAAGGACCAAGAATATATATGATTAAAGGGCGGCGATCTGAACGATATCTGAGATATGAGGTTTTGTTAATTGGATTTGAGGTTTAACGCCCCCGTCAAAACTGTAAAGGTCATTTTGGAGACGTTGCTTCCAATTTTGATGGGACTTTTACCCGACATTGAGATGAAATGACATCTCAAGCCCTGTCGCCCAATGAAACCAATAGGGTTTATAAGCATTGACGGTCAGACTCGCACCGCTTTGCCTGGGCAGGCTTAGATCCTCTAAGCCGTTTACCAGTACTCGTGAGCGGTCGGTTTCAGCTCTACGTGGAAGCATCATGCAGCCCATCTATTTCTTTAAGCCCCAATGGGCGGGGCCACTGAGATATGAGATCCTTTCATGAAGTGGAATGGAGAGAAATAGCTCCTGCGGAGCCCCCAAATCGATGTGACTGAATATGTCTAATAATAATAAACAAGAATGTATATGATTATGGGGTGGGGGGTTGAATGGTTTCTGAAATATATGGCCTTTGCTGGGCATGGCCCCAAAACACTGTCCCAGAACAAAGTACCGGGCATGTAACCAACATATTGTCTCAGCACAAAGCACCCCCAGGTTGGTGTGAATGAATGAGTCTTATCATAAGGAACAAGATATATATCGTTTTGTGGTTTGGATATTAACAATTTCAGAGATATGTGGCTTTTTAATGAAGTAAAGGGGTGGGGCATGGCCCTTGGCACCCAGGGGGACCCCCATGCTAGTATCACTGATTGCGTCTTATCATAGGGAACATGATTATATATGGTTTTGGGTGGGGCTCTGAACAGTTTCACAAATATACGGCCTTTTGTGAAGTCGAGGGATGGAGCATGGCCCCGGCGCGCCCCGGGTGCCCCTAGGTTGGTGTCACGGAATATGTCATATCATAAGGAACAAGAATATATATGGTTTAGGGGTGTTGATCTGTAAGGTTTCTGAGATACTAGGCCTTTTATGATATTGAGGGATGCGGCATGGCACCGGCACATCACGGCGGACCCCGAGGTTGGTGCCACTTAATGCGTCCTATCATAAGAAACAAGAATAAATATTGTTTAGGGGTGGGGATCTCTAAAGTTTCTGGGATACTGGGCCTTTAATGAAGTGGTGGGGTGTGTCATTGCCCAGGCACATCCCGGGGGACCCCTATGTTAGTGCCACTGAATGCGTCTTATAAAAAGGAACAAGAATATGTATGGTTTAGGGATGGGGATCTGAATGGTATCTGAGATTTATGGCATTTTATGAAGTGCAGGGGGTAGGGCATGGCCTTAGGGATCCCGGGCTGGCTAAAAGCATATGGCTGAGAGAAGTTTACTCAAGAAACATTTCTATAAAAATTTTGTCAAAATATCTGCAATGACTTGGCAGTAAATGCCTTTTTACAATTTTTCCCATTATAAGTCTGTGGGAACTATGAGTTGACATAGCAATCAAACTAAAAAGCCGAATTTCATAAAAACATTAACTTTCAATCCCCCAGCCCAAGGATGCTACAGATGAAATTTGGGCCGAATCGGCCCTGTGGCTTCAGAGGAGATGTCGTTTGAAAGTGTTGGCGTCACAAGACAGACGTCAGACGACTACGACGACGGACAACTGCCTATCCTATAAGCTCCACCAAGAGCCTTCGGCTCTGGTGAGCTAAACACATTTCCAGCAAAACAGAAGTAAAGGCAATGTCCAGGAAGTGATGCAATTAACCAACACCTCCCATTAGAGACACCAAAGAAACTCAAACTTGAAATGCCTGGACTCTAATGGAAACATCAATAGCTGAAAGCAAAAGGACAGTTACTTTCCCACAAAATGGTCAATTTACTATCGAAAACAACAACAACAAAAAAAAAAGATATAAACGATACACATATTCAAAGACCTATAGCAAAAATAAACCGCGACCAGTTGTTTGATTTGGGGGTTAACGCCCCGTCAACACTATATAGGTCATTTTGGAGACGTTGCTTCCAATTTTGTGAGACATTTACCCGACATGGAGATGAAATGACATCTCAAGCCCTATCGCCCGATGAAACCAATAGGGTTTATAAGCATGGACGGTCCGACTCGCACCGGCTCAGATCTCTAAGTGGTTTACCAGTACTCGTGTGGCCAGTTTCAGCTCTGCGTGGAAGCATCATGCAGCCCATCTATTTCTTCAAGCCCCAATGGGCGGGGCCGTTAAACCGCGAGAGAAGAACCGCCTTTGTGAAAAGTATTTTAACGTGTTGGGGGGGGGGGGGGCACAAAAATCAAACAACTTCAGAGATGAAACAAGGGTGAGGACTCGATAGCAAAAAATAACTGAAATGCTAGAGCAAAAGAAAACCAACAGTTATATAGACTCCAATTGTTTTGCATATGTGCTTCAGCAGATTCAAAGAAATATTGTAAATGCAGAAAGATGAATCTGTTATGATGGTCTATTTTGTATATGTATGGATGAAGCTGAAAAGCTTGTGGGCTAGTGGAAATATATGAATAAACATATTAATAAAAGATGTGCAAGAGAAGAGGCAAGAACCACCTGCTATTTTTCAACGTGTCTATCGTTGATCATGTACATAACCCAGCTACCGGTTATTTATAGCATCGCTAGTCTTCTCCCTGTGACGCCGTGTTAAACGTTAGCTCTGGTCTGGGTTCGTGGTCTGAAGCATTGGCTAATAAATTGATCGAAAGTCACTAGCTACAGAAGCTTCCCGCCTGCTATTGTACACGTGAGTGTCGCTGACCATGTACAAAATCCAGGTACTGGTTATTTATAGCAGCGCTAGTCTTCTCCCCGTGAGCTCCGCAAGCGGAGCATAAAACGCCCGTGGCAATTAGTAAGATGGAGCAAATATGTACAGACTGTTGTACAAGTTTGGGTTTGTGGAATGTAACCAAGGAACAATATGTGCTACATATATTCTTACCTGGCACTATTAATAACGCTCAATGGCTCAAACTACCTGTCTCCAACAAATTTTCATAGTCGGTAATATTTGGTGGACCGTAACCTCAAAATAATATAGGCATAACTCTGGCAATAATTGGTGGACCGTAACCTTAAAATAATATGCACTGCTCCACATCATAGTCTAACTATACGTAAAGTTTCAGCTTCATCCGATGTAAAATGTAGGATTTGTCATCCGGAAACGAAAAGTTTACAAAAAAATTCGAAGGAGCATAACTCTATTATTATTTGGTGGACCA
Source organism: Lucinisca nassula (assembly GCA_963580285.1). Lineage (NCBI taxonomy): Eukaryota > Metazoa > Mollusca > Bivalvia > Lucinida > Lucinidae > Lucinisca > Lucinisca nassula. Next base: position 46,937,327 of record OY757025.1, on the reverse strand, counting down.
AAACTCGAAACAATATGCGCTGCTCCACATTATGGTCTAACTATGGATGAAGTTTCAGCTTGATTGGATGTAAACTGTAGGAGGAGTTATCCGGAAACGAAAAGTTTACAAAAACTTTCAAAGGGGCATAACTCTATTATTATTTGGTGGACCGTAACTTCGAAACACTATGCGCTTCCCCACATCATGGTCTACTTCTGTATGAAGTTTCAGCTTGATCGGATGAAAACTGTAGGAGTTATCCGGAAACGAAAAGTTTACAAAACATTTCAAAGGGGCATAACTCTATTAATATTTGGTGGAGCGTAACCTCGAAACAATATGCGCTGCCCCACATCATGGTCTATGTATGAAGTTTCAGCTTGATCTGATGTAAACTGTAGTAGGAGTTATACGGGAACGAAAAATTTACAAAACAATTACAAAGGGGTATAACCCTATTATTATTTGATGGACCTTAAACTCGAAACAATTTTCAAACGGGCGTATAAAAAGTAAATCTCCACTGGGTTCGTGTACTGTGGCATTGGTAAACAGTGGATACTTAATCCGAAGTCACAAAACGCGACCCATCTGGCGTCTGATCAGGTCTACACTGCTTGCTTAAAGTACTGGAATTTGAGGGTTAATAAAACAGTTTCAAATCTCAATTCAGCACTATTTTCCCGACCTACATTAAGAGTAAATCAACCATGCTTTGATTAGACATTGTGATGTCAAAAACCCACACTAATATCTACTGCTCTGCTTCTGTAGACCCCTTGTGGACAAACCGTTTCAAAATCACGCTGAATCAGAATTTTCTGAGCATTTGCACCATCTCTAAACGGTAACACCCATACCCATTTCAAAACGCACGGGTTTTTAGCTTAAATGTAAATGCAAAATCAGCGGAGTGCCACGGCCGACCAAAAAAGGAATAGAGAACTGTACCCATTTTATACTTTATAATTATGCCTATTTGACCATAAAATCCCTTTGCATTCGTTACTTTTAACCCTCCTCCCCCCTACCCCAGTCACCATCGGCATTTTGTTTGCATCTGTGTCCCCTTTAAGAACAGCTAACAATTCAAACACCCACACCCTTCCATTTCAAAAGTCTGCGTAAAAGCCTGGAAACCTACCTAAGGCACAAGATGTTGTGATGCACAAATATGAAAAAGATACAATGGAATTTTCATGTCTTGAAAATGCAAAGATTCCAAAACGAACTCAGGAACACTAACAATCTATGTTTTACTGTAGAAATAAGATCAATGCTGTACCTACAAGCTATGTTTTAGAGCAGAAAATATGTTTCTTTTTTATGTGAAGTGTCTACCGGAGTGTTCATGTTCATTGCGTAGGCTGGTTATTTTGATGTGTTATCTTGATGAAACCATGATACATTATTTCATTAATTCGTTGCAAGCCAGCAAATAAACGCATTGTTGCCTTGTTACATGCAACCCGGACGATTCATGCAAACGTCTATAAAATATTCAACTATGAAAGATCACGTTTCAGAAAGCTGTAGCCATCTTAACAAAAACACCAATTTTCCTTTCCTCTGATATCCCGTTACCGTATTTAAATGTCCTCCAAAATCCTCTGCATCATACCTCCGACATTCTGTAATCAATAAATATGACAGCACCCATGCAAAAGTGTTAAAATCTGCTCTTTTATTAATTCTTTCACATCTGCTACTTCTTGCATGCTTTGATTATGCAGACATGCATGCTCAATGGAAATTCTTTACATAATGAAAACTATAAACAACTGAAAATAGAATTTTGGTGAAAAATAATGACGTTTCCTCTTCAAACGGGATTTTGAAGAGGGATTTTTTAATTATTCAAAAAATTAAAATTATGTTACGTCGCATATCCTGGGGAAGACCATTTTTGATAATCCAAAGCGGATAATTACATACGCTGCAGTAAACGATTGTTTACCTCCGAAATTCCACAACCTCTGAGATCGCGATATCCGGTTTACCTGGGTGAAGCTTGGCCTTGGCTGCTTATAGACATAAAGTTGAAGCCTTAATGTAGAGTTTGAGCCAATTCATGAGAAAAGATTCGTTATCGCATTAGCATAGTCTCGCTGGAGCCACAGTTGCTCATAGACTTGGAGCGGAGGCATTGAGGCAGAGTTTGGGACAGCTCCTGAGAAAATGTTCCTTATCGTCTGAGAAAAGATTCCTCATTGCCTGGGCGATCAACATGGGCTTAAGTTAGCCTGTCCATTAGCACAGTCTCGCCAGAGCCATAGCTGCTCAGAGACATGTAGCGGAGACCTTGAGGTAAAAATTTGAGACAGCTCCTGAGAAAATGTTCCTTAACGCCAGGCCGATCAGCATGCTTAAGCTAACCTGTCTATTAACGCAGCCTCGTCAGAGCCTTGGCTATACATATAAATGAAGTCGAGGTCTGGGTGTACAAAGGCCATTTGGAAAGTATTAAAAGTAGCCATACTCCGTAATATAGTTTCGAAGGTTTCGTGCATTTTTCAAACATGCTTGAAAAATCTAACCTTTTATCACCCGACAAAGTTAACTTTACTTTCCATAGTATTGTCCTCACAAGATGTAAAGAAACTGAGTGCAATACTGTTGTAACTCCATTCACCATAGTGTTGCGCGCTCACAAGGTACAGAGTTGTCACTTCATGTTGTCGCTTTCCATTGATAACCAATCTGAAATTATTGAAGCTTTTAGCTCCACTTCTAGATATTTAGATGATTTATTAAATATTGATAATACCTATTTCGATGGTTTGATCAGTCAGATTTACCCCCCCCCCCCCCCAGAACTTCAGTTAAATAAAGCAAATTCTTCTGATACCGAGGCCCCGTTTTTGGATTTACATCTTTCTATTGTAGATGGGTTTGTTTCATGTAAAATTTATGATAAACGCGATGACTTTGATTTTGAGATTGTAAATTTTCCTTTTTTGGATGGTGATGTTCCTCGTGCGCCATCCTATGGCATTTATATTTCGCAATTAATTCGGTTTGCTAGAGTGTGTAGTCATGTAACTGACTTCAACACTCGTAATAAATTATTAACGGCTAAACTTCTTAATCAGGGTTATCGGTACCATAAACTACGCAAAGCCTTTTCAAAATTTTATAGACGCCATTCTGATTTAATTTCAAAATTCAACATTGGACTTAAATCTCTTCTGCAACAAGGTCTATCGGAACCCGAATTCTATGGTGACTTAGTATATAAATTCAGAAAAATATATAACCGAAATGACTTTAGCACCCAATTTCGTATAATCATTCTTCGATATAAAAAGATTGGGTACAACACGGATATTATACGACAGACTGCATGCATGGTAGTTAACCCTATCACGGTTGGCAGCTTTGCTTCCCTCTTTAATTGCACGCCGGTGGGTCAGGCCTCAGATTCTATGACGGTACCAACGTAAAGGCTTATTGAGAATTAGAGAGATCTAATTCAAGGTAATGTTGGTTGGTGCCTGATGCTCTGTCTCTGGTCGGGCCAATCGGAGTTTAACCGTTGGTTTTCTTTTGCTCCAGCATTTCAGTGGTTTCTTGCTGTCGAGTCCTCACCGTTGTCTCACCTCTATGGTTCTTTGATTATTTGTGTTCACGGAGATGTTGCACTGATGAGTTAGGAGGCCTTCATGCGGACTGAACAAATTATTTGTCTAAATCGCGGCGGAAGTAAGGGCGAGGATTGTGGCCACGTAAAATCGATTTAAGCCCCCCAATGGAAATCTTTCCACTGACCGTTCCAAGGCGGTTCTTCTGTGGCGATTTATTTATGTTGTTGTTTGTTACTTACTGTGTGTATCACTTGTGTCTTTTAATTTTGGATGACCATATGGCCATTTTGTGGGAAAGTAACTGTCCTTATGGCCTTCCTTTGTTTAGGTTTCCATTATGGTCTGGTCGCTTAATGTTTGTATTTCTTTCCCTTTGGTGTCTTTGATGGGTGGAGTAAGTTTATTGTATCGATTCCTGATCTTTGTTTTACTTCTACTTTCCAACTGTATTTAAACTGAGCGCATTTCTATGGTAAGTGCAGTTGCAATAGTATTGCGCTCACAAGGAATAGTATATTCACTGCACAAACACTGCGCACAACAGTTGTGTACTTTAAATTTGTGCCAGTTCAGCAAAACAAATAATGAGAATGTCTTTATAAAGACTGTGTTGTGTAAATCAGATGTTCTGAAGTATTTTGTAGCTTTTTTGTCAGTTCAATATCTGCTCCCTTTTCGCCCTTGACAATTAAGATTTGTTGGAGGCAAATTTTGAATACAGATTTTCCAAACAAAATATTGGTAAGTATTGGTCGGGCCCATCGGAGTCTAACTGTTGGTTTTCTTTTGCTCCAGCATTTCAGTGGTTTCTTGCTGTCGAGTCCTCACCGTTGTCTCACCTCTATGGTTCTTTGATTATTTGTGTTCACGGAGATGTTGCACTGATGAGTTAGGAGGCCTTCATGCGGACTGAACAAATTATTTGTCTAAATCGCGGCGGAAGTAAGGGCGAGGATTGTGGCCACGTAAAATCGATTTAAGCCCCCCAATGGAAATCTTTCCACTGACCGTTCCAAGGCGGTTCTTCTGTGGCGATTTATTTATGTTGTTGTTTGTTACTTACTGTGTGTATCACTTGTGTCTTTTAATTTTGGATGGCCATATGGCCATTTTGTGGGAAAGTAACTGTCCTTATGGCCTTCCTTTGTTTAGGTTTCCATTATGGTCTGGTCGCTTAATGTTTGTATTTCTTTCCCTTTGGTGTCTTTGATGGGTGGAGTAAGTTTATTGTATCGATTCCCGATCTTTGTTTTACTTCTACTTTCCAACTGTATTTAAACTGAGCGCATTTCTATGGTAAGTGCAGTTGCAATAGTATTGCGCTCACAAGGAATAGTATATTCACTGCACAAACACTGCGCACAACAGTTGTGTACTTTAAATTTGTGCCAGTTCAGCAAAACAAATAATGAGAATGTCTTTATAAAGACTGTGTTGTGTAAATCAGATGTTCTGAAGTATTTTGTAGCTTTTTTGTCAGTTCAATATCTGCTCCCTTTTCGCCCTTGACAATTAAGATTTGTTGGAGGCAAATTTTGAATACAGATTTTCCAAACAAAATATTGGTAAGTATTGGTCGGGCCCATCGGAGTCTAACTGTTGGTTTTCTTTTGCTCCAGCATTTCAGTGGTTTCTTGCTGTCGAGTCCTCACCGTTGTCTCACCTCTATGGTTCTTTGATTATTTGTGTTCACGGAGATGTTGCACTGATGAGTTAGGAGGCCTTCATGCGGACTGAACAAATTATTTGTCTAAATTGCGACGGTAGTAAGGGCGAGGATTGTGGCCACGTAAAATCGATTTAAGCCCCCAGTGGAAATCATTCCATTGACCGTTCCAAGGCGGTTCTTCTGTGGCGGTTTATTTATGGTGTTGTTTGTTACTTACTGTGTGTATCACTTGTGTCTTTTTATTTTGGATGGCCATATGGCCATTTTGTGGGAAAGTAACTGTCCTTATGGCCTTCCTTTGTTTAGGTTTCCATTATGGTCTGGTCGCTTAATGTTTGTGTTTCTTTCCCTTTGGTGTCTTTGATGGGTGGAGTAAGTTAATTGTATCGATTCCTGATCTTTGTTTTACTTCTACTTTAAGTGTTACATTTTCTTGACTAAAGAAGCTTTGAAATATATGCGCATATATCTCCTATGTTAAAAGTCAGAATAAATCGCACTAAAATGTTTTAATGGATTTATTCAGAATGAAATCACACAAGCTAGGGAGTAATCATTTTCTGGGTTGAGTTGTGAAAGTCAAGAAATATATAATAATTATTATTAAATATTACAAATTCATATCCTTATTAGTTGAAGTAATAGTAGCATTTTATTGTTCAGTATCATTTAAAAATTCAAAATAATTATTCATTACTATTACTAGAAGAACATAATTATTATTAGTTGTTTTACAGTATTATTTCATTTGTTTGTCTTGTGCTTGAGTTAAATTTTTAATGGGCTTTATTCATTATGTATCTACAGCCAGTCAACTTCCTAAAAGCAAATGAATTCTAAAACATGTATGATCTCTTAAGCAACCAACATCTTGGTATATTTTTATTGGCAAAAATTAATACCAAAGTGCAGGCAGATAGATTTCTTCCCTGCTGACAAAGAACTGCGCATACACACACGATCCACATGAAAAGGCTCATTATGAGTCATTTCATCAGGATCTTCACTGTTTCCAAACTTGTTATTGATTCTGACTGAGATTGTAAATTAAAACATGGGGCCCATGGGTCACTATGCTCACCAGAGCTCAGGGGGCACTACCCACTGGCAGCCATGTATTTTAATAAACCATGGAAACCGATGAAATTTAGACCCTATCAGCCTAGTGACAATCTGGGGCAACCAATAGGCCTAAAATTATATGGCAGATAATAGTTCGTCTGTCATTACTGACAATGACCAACCTTAATCATATTTGAGAAATGTTTCTATTTGTGTGTTCTAAGATGTCTGATGAGACCGATTCTAGCCATGAACTGTCTGTTCAAATAGAGCAACAGAGGCTGGAGGAAGACAGCTCTGTTGGTGATACCTTAGCTCTGGCTTTGCGCTGTGCACGTTTCTGCTCAGCTTCACTGATTCTTTTTGCCTCATATTCATTGGCACCCCTTTTGATGAGACCGCGCCACTTTGCTCTGTCCTGTGCAATTTGTTTCCACGACTCTGTTGGAATGTTGAAGACCCTGAGGGAGGCTTTGAGTGTGTCCTTGTAGCGCGTCCTCTGACCGCCTTGGGAGCGTTTACCCATTTCTAGTTCGCCCTAGAGAATTTTCTTCGGCAAACATTCCTCAGGCATTCTGGTTACATGGCCTGTCCATCTTAACTGTGCTAATTTCAGAAGAGTATGTACACTTTGCATCCCATATGGTAGATAGTGTTATGTATAAAAAGTAGAAATAAAACAAAGATCAGGAATCGATAACTTACTCCACCCATCAAAGTCACCAAAGGGAAAGAAACACAAACATGAAGCGACCAGACCATAATGGAAACCTAAACAAAGGAAGGTCATAAGGACAGTTACTTTACCACAAAATGGCTAAATGGCCATCCAAAATAAAAAGACACAAGTGATACACACAGTAAGTAACAAACAACAACATAAATAAACCGCCACAGAAGAACCGCCTTGGAACGGTCAGTGGTAAGAATTCCACTGGGGGGATGGGGGAGGGGGCTTAGATCGATTTTACATGGCCATAATCCTCGCCCTTACCTCTGTCGCGGTATACACTAATTTTGTTGAGTCCGCATGAAGGCTTCCTAACTCATCAGTGTAACATCTCCGTGAACATACAAATAAAAAAACTACAGAGATGAACCAAGGTTGTGGACTCGACAGCATACAACAACAGAATTGCTAGAGCAAAAGAAAACCAACAGTTAGACTCTGAGGGGCCCGACCAAAGACGGAGCATCAGGCGCCAACCAACATAAAAAATACTAAAATAAAATAAAACTCCATTTATGTTTTTAGGCTGGAACCGTCATATAATCTTAAGCCCGACCCACCGGTGTGCAATCAAAGAGGGAAGCAAAGTTGCCAACCGTGTTTGGGTTAACCACCATGCATGCAGTCTGTTTTATAACATTTATGTTGTACCCAGTCTTTATATATCGACGAACGATTTTACGAAATTGGGTACTAAATTCATTACAGGCATGTATTTTTCTAAATTTATATACTAAGTCACCATAGAATTCGGGTTCCGATAGGCCATGTTGCACAAGTGTTTATTTTTCTGATTCCCACTTTCACCCCACTGGGTGACCAAATAATGCTATTAATATCTTGTTTATTCTACTTAAAAAAGTTTCTGGAAAAAAATGACTCACAAATTAATTTCAGTTGATCAACAACTTGTTTAAAGGAAAAGTACTTTGGAATCTTCCAGAGAGTTCGGGGTTTCATTAATTTTAGAAAATTACCCAATCTTATTCCACAGCCCTCTGGAGTGTTCTAGAGAAATCTTAGGGTCTATAAAAGAGCTTGATTTTTCTCTTTGAGTGAGACTTTGGAGTTTGAAGTTTGGGTTTTTAAGAAAAGTTATTTCTGAATTCTGTGTGAGATTGTTTAAGGATATTATTTTTCATTTCGGACTGTGAATTCTGTGGGATCAAGGAAAATAGATTCATTCAAGGATATTTCATAACAGAGATAAGTAAAATTTTCTTACATCTACAGGTTAAAAATTTTTGTTTGTTTGATTTGAGGTTTAACGTCCCCGTCAACACTGTAAAGGTCATTTTGGAGACGTTGCTTCAAATTTTGTGGGACTTTTACCCGACATTGCGATGAAATGACATCTCAAGCCCTGCCGCCCAATGAAACCAGAGTTTATAAGCATGGACGGGCCGACTCGCACCGCTTTGCCATGGCAGGCTTAGATCCACTAAGCGGTTTACCAGTACTCTTGTTCGGGTCGGTTTCAGCTCTGCGTGGAAGCATCATGTAGCCCATCTATTTCTTCAAGCCCCGATGGCCGGGGGCCGACTGGTTAAAGGTTGATAAATTGTGTTAAATTTTTCCAAAAGGCTTGTTTGCTTTTTCTTTCTGCTACGCCTGGTTCGTAACAGAAATTGGGGGCTCGTCCGGGATAAAAACATCTTGAGCATTTTAGGACTGACATTTCATTTGTAGGCAAGTAATTGTCATTTCTTATCAAATATAGACTTGGTATTTGCTGCAAAAGATTGACATTTCCCCATAGCCATATAAAAGATTTTCATTTCGTGTGAAATAGTACTTGTCATTTCATGTGAAATTTCTAGTTGGCTTGTCATTTCAGAAAAAAACTTCGTCAAATTAATCTCAATCTGTATTACCATAATAACTTTATAAAACATACAAAAAGCAAACATGTTTGATTTGAGAAGCTTTTTGGCTCAGCCTACCCAGGAGTTGTTTAATCTGGACAAAAGGACATATTTGCTAGCTATTGCTTCCCATTATGGGGTCACTGCTGTCAAAACAAGCATGAAAAAAAAACAACATGAAATTAAGAATATTTTGGTACAGTTTTTTGGTCGATAAAGAACATGTTGATCCATCTGCTTTGTCTCTCATTATGGTTTCACATACTGAATTACAAATGAGACAAATTGAAATTGGAAGGCAAATTGAACTAGAAAAAATTAGATCAGAGATGGAAGAACGAGAGAAAGAAAAAAAAAAGAGAAATGCAGAGACAAATGCAGATGGAATAATTAGAAATGGAAGAAAAAGAGAGGGAAAAACAAAGAGAAATGGAAGAACGTGTTCGAAAAGAAAGATCAGAACAGGAAGAAAAACAAATAGAAATGGAGGAACGGATTGAGTTAAAAAAATGAGATATAGCATTGAAGAAAAAGAAAAGGAAAGACAATTTCAATTAAAGCTGAAGGAATTTGAACTGCAGGGTCAAGATAGGGTGAAATATATCCCTGTTTTTGACTCTGGTAGTTACTTTGATGCCACAAAGCACATCAGATTAGCTCCGCTATTTCAGGAAAAAGAGGTAGATAAGTATGTTTTGCATTTTGAAAAAGTTGCAGAAAATTTAAAATGGCCAAAAGAGCATTGGAGCGTTGTTGTCGAAAGGCTCGAGACAATTACACTCAGCTGACTGTCGAGCAAAGCTCAGACTATGATTTGGTTAAGGAGCTCATTCTTAAGGCATATGAGTTTGTACCTGAGGCTTACAGGCAGAAGTTTAGGAACTTTAGGAAAGACATTTCCCATACCTATGTAGAATTTGCTCGAACCAAAGAACAGTTATTTGATAGGTGGTGTTCTTCTAAAAAAAAGTAGGCTCTGATCATGAAAAACTTAGACAGCTTGTCCTTGTTGAAGAGTTCAAACGGTGATTAAATTCAGACATTAAGTCATTTCTCGATGAGAGACAGGTTGAAACTTTGGAAGAAGCTTCTCGTTTGGCAGATGATTATGCATTGACTAATAAAGTCTCATTTGTGAACAGGCCTTATCCCAGAAAACCTTATAATCCACAGACAGGTCCAAGATTCTAACCTAGTAATCCATCTGGATGTTATAGCCATACATCTAGTACTATGCCCAATTTGTTTGTTTGATTAGAGGTTTAACGTCCCCATCAACACTGTATAGGTCATTTTGGAGACGTTGCTTCCAATTTTGTGGGTTTTTTACCCGACATTGAGATGAAATGACATCTCAAGCCCTGTCGCCCAATGAAACCAATAGGGCTTATAAGCATGGGCGGTCCGCCTCGCACCGCGGTTCCTGGACAGGCTTAGATCCTCTAAGTGGTTGACCAGTACTAGTGTGCGGGCCGGATTCAGCTCTGCGTGGAAGCATCATGCAGCCCATATATTTCTTCAAGACCCTATGGGCGGGGGCCGTGTACTATGCCCAAACTTTCTGGTGAAAATAAAAGCCAGAATCCCTCCAAACCTTCTGGTGAAAATAGAAGCCAGAATTCTCCCAAACCTTCTGGTAAAAACAAAGACCAGAATCCCTTATCTCAATCTAAAGTAGTTTGTAACCCTTGCAAAACTACAAGTCGTTTGATCTCAGATGTTTTAAAATTAAAGCGACGAAAAGAAAGAGAAAGACAAGAGGACCTTAAGCCTATAGGCTTAGCTTCTATAAGGCTTTTGTAAGGGAGAAAACTCTTTTTGATACCAAATTATCTGAGACTGGTTCAGTTATGGAGATTAATGCTTTGGTCACAACCCCCTTCCGATTAGGCTTAGGATGTACCCCCGACATGATTTTTAGCTATTTTGGCCTGGTCCCCTACCGGACACCAGACATGGCCGGCCGGTGGCCGGGGCTATCAGGCAGCATCGGGGAGGTGCCCGAAGAGTTTTAACTTAAAGTTAAAATGTCCCCGGTGTCCCGTTCATTTTCATTATCGGCTACATATCCTTCACACATCGTTTATGTATCGTCTGATATCCGGCCTGGAATCGAGCGGTAATCGGCCTCTGTATGTAGCCTCAGTGGAGAAATGTTTGGGACCGGACATGGGCCAATAGCCGGCCTATGTCTGTTTACACCTTTAAAAGTAACCCACAGATGTCCGATCGGCTTGACCAGATATAATACATACATTGGCCATTGGTCGCTCACCGGCCGGCTAGAACCGGTCTTCGGCCGGGCATTGGGCGGACTATATAACCCCACCCCCAGTAGCCGTGTACAACATTATAGCGCCTTTCTTCACAAGAGACAACATACCGCCCGACAATCGCCTGACATTCGGCCGGGCCTGGTACAAGCATTGTTCGTTGTCGATAGGATACTCGGGCGATATTCGTACGATGTCCGGTGAATAGGCTGGTTATCGCCTGGACATCATAGGATAATAAGCAGATTTAGTTGGCCATCCAATCCCAAAAAAGATCGATATTTTTACTTTTGATGGCAAAATTGAGTAGAGTATGGCACCCATGCTAAATGTAATCCTTGATGTGTGTCAACAATCATTGGGGTGGATGCCACGTCTGGAAATGCGTCTGAGGCTCAGAAGTAGGTCAAAGGTCAAATGAGTGCAAAATAAACATGAAACTACTTATAACTCTCTTTTAACACATATTTGGGGAAAATGTTTGCTTAAAATCACCATAAACTATTCAGATACAGTGAACAATGGAAAATCATTATAAATGTACCCTCAAACTATGTCAGTCTTATAGGTCAGGGGTCATTTAAGTGCAAAGCTCGTTAAAAACGGATGTTTTCTGAACACATTTTGTTATATTTAGCATAAGGATGTGTTGCTGACCAGTATTTATTATACCCCCACCATGCGAGGTATGCTATGGGGGAATAAAGTTTTCGTTCTGCCGTTCGTTCGTCCGTCTGTCCGTCCTTCCATCCGTCCGTTAACGTTTTGGTTAGAGTTTTGCGTTAAAGTTTCTAAGATATTGTATCTTCTGAACCCTTTGATAGATTTAGTTGATACTTACACTGAAGTTACATACTGGTCTGAAGATTTCATTAATGCATATCCCACCACCCACAGTGACCTTGAGGTCACAGACACAGACTTAGAAATTTTACTTTTGGTTAAAGTTTTATAACAGAGTTTATAGATGCCTGTATGTTTAAAACTCTAAGACAAATTCAGTTGGTCCTTGCATCAATGTGGCATACCAGTCCAAAGATTTTGTGATGCATGTCCCTTCTCCCACCCATTGTGACCTTGACCTCAAGGTCACAGACTTAGACATTTACATTTGGTTAAAATTTTATGACAGATTTTATAGATGCCTGTATTTTCTAAACTCTAAGTGTGTGTGTGTGTGTGTGTGTGTGGGTGTGTGTGTGTGTGGATTCGGGTTTAACGTCGCTTTCAACAATTTTTCAGTTATATCACGACGGTGTCTGGTTGCGACAGGGAGCTCAATGCTCACTTTTATAGTGCTGCCTCACTGAAGTATCATGTCCCAGACACATTACATGATACCACACCCAGTCACATTATCCTGACACTGGGTCGACCAGTCCTAGCTCTACCCCGTAAATCTGAGTGCCAAGCGAGGAGCAGCTAGTACCATTTTTAACGACTTTGGTATGTCGCGGCCCGGGATCGAACCCGTGACCTCCCGTTCCCCAGAGCGGACACTCTACCAACTGAGCTATTGGGGCCGGTCTCTAAACTCTAAGACAAATTCAATTGATATATTTATCGGTGTCGTATACCAGTCCAAAGATTTCATTGATGCACACCCCACCTGCTTCAGTAACAGTGATGCCCCCACTCCTTCTGTAATTTTCATGCCCCCACGCTCTTGGTCCATTTAGAAATTTTATGTTTGGTTCAGCTTTTACAAACACATTTATAAATTCTTGACTTCTTCATACAAGCTCGAAAGCTAAATCAGAGGGGTGGCGCTGGCCGGCGGTATACGTGACCCACTGGTCGCCTTCTCTAGTTATCAAAATAGTAAAAAAAGTACATTTGTAACGTGTATTTGATGAGAAAACCTGCTTGTTTACATGGATATGGGTTAAATGGAATAAAAAGGGATACTAATGGTACAGACTTGAATCACTGATGATCCCCGATATTGATATATACTGACCGGAAATAGAAACTATACACTTTTAAATTGTCTCGCCTGACAAACAAGTGGATAATTCAGTTAAAAATTACTGATTAAGGACTTTACTAACTATCGACATGAATCCTGTAACAATTTAAAGAAAATCTGGTGTTCAAAATAAAAGTTTTTGGGAAAAATGTAAAAAAGTGCAAAATCTGTTTGTAATCGAATTTTGACTTCAACATTTTTTGCGTATAGGTAACAAGTAAAAAGCAAAGAATAAAAAAATAACATAACATCTAAAAATTATCGAGAAACAAACATTGTATTGAAATCTCAAAAACTGCTTTTTTTAGCGAAATTTTCAAAATAATGTTTCAACCCAAAAATCGACCCGAAAGTGCCTTCAGTCGTTTTAGTATTCTCAGCTGTGTCTTAAATATTGATAAAAACAAAAACCGCAATCAGAAATGTCATACTTTTCGCTCACTTCCGGTGGTTTGGTCCAATATTTAAAATATTTAAACGTCGATTACATTTCAACCATTGTGAAAATTTTCATTTTGTAAACAATATTCCCCACGTTAAATGATGCGTAATAACTGGTAAAAATGGGAATCACATTCGCGACACAAAAAGTTTGACCCAATGGAAACTTGAACAGCATAATTTTGACCCTTGCTTTGAGCCTGTGGCTCTACCCGTTAAATCGTAGCTATCATTAAACATTTTATTCGATAAATCAGATATGTCACTGATGATAATTTATATAATTGGAATTCAAATTTCATTAAAATGTTTCGCCAGTGACAACTTAAAAATGAGTGTATAGTTTTTATTTCCGGTGAGTATAGCACTGGATTCTTTCTTTGTGACTTTGTTTCTGTTATGGGTCTGAAACATTGCCTTTGCGCAACTACGGTAAGTCAAATCGCGACTTCCGTTGAGCTAGCCAGTGTCCGACAACAGGTTTTATTAGTCAGTACCCACCAGCTGACTGAACCGGGTTGCCAGGCCGGTTTTTATCACAACATAGACAGAATACTACCTAAGGATATGACTTTGACACTTGACATCTATTCATTTACGCCTAAGTCCTTATTTTGATTTGCATGGAAGAAACAACAGCACTTTTTTCATTTTTATATTTAGTAGCCTTTATTTATAATCATTACAGAAAATGTCAATTCAAATATATTGGTATTTTTTCCATCAAAAATGATTTTTTTTTTCAGAAAAAATCCTGACAACTTTATTATTTCTGCTCTAAACATATATTGTGGGTACTCATTAGACCCACCTCAGCGAAGCGGTTCAGACGAGTACCATCAATTTGTTTTTACAGTGTGACTGCTCGTTAGAACTGCTTCCATGAGGCGGTTTTAAACGAAGACACACAATATCTGTTTTTGAGAGAAAAGGAACATCCCCTAAACCCCACTTGCTATAGAAAAAATGGAGGTTAAGGGGGTAAACATTATTTTCCTTATTTCTGCTCCAAGTCATATGTTGCGGGTGCCCATTAGAATCGTCTCATTGAGTCATAGGTTGTGGGTACTCGTTTGAATGAGGCGGTTCTAACGAGCACCCACAACCTATGTTTGCATTATAAATAAGAAAAATAAATTTAATTGTGTTTGTTATTTTAGTTTGAAACTTGAAAAGGTGAAAAAATAAAATCTCAAAATATTTTTTCCTCTCTTTTCTGATATGATTGGGTCTAAAACAAAGAACATTTTATAGTTCCGTCTTGACTGAAACTATAAAATGCTAATGTTTTAGACATTATATGATTTGTGTGTCACATACTTTCAACCAAAATAAAATAAATAAATAAATATAAATAAATAAAGGTAAATTGATTGATTAAATTTTGAGGTTAATCAATTCATTTACCTTGTTTGTTTACTTGTAAAGGAAACAATGGATATCTGTGTTCTTCTGTACTTTATTTTAAAATAAAAAAGAAGTAATTTAAACAATATTTTGTCAGTAAATTATACTATCACTCAAGTACCCTTATTGAGCCCCCTATTAAACCAAGAAATCTGCTCATAATCACCTCATAATCACTTAGATAAGATAAGCGTTTGATGTGCACTTTGGTCCGAAGGAAATGTTTATCTGAGATCATTAGACAGGCCACCTCTTTTATATAAAGAAAAAAATGTGTTTTTAACAACACATAAAATCATCCTTTATGCTTGACTAAGCAGGTGCAAAAAACAGATTGATATTTTACTTTTGATGACAAAATTGACTACTAGAGTATGGCAACCATGCTAAATGTAATCCTTGATGTGTGTCAACAATCATAGAGGTAGGTACCACGTCTGGAAATGCGTCTGAGGCGAAGAAGACGGTCAAAGGTCCAAGGTTGGCAAAAAAGCGGGAAATACTCATATTTCCCTGGACGGCGGGAAATACAGGGAATTCCCGGGAAATACAGGGAATTCCCGGGAAATACTGGGAAATATATATTTACACAGTGGTACCAATTGAGACTGCTTAATATACCACCAACTACCTAGCTATTTGAAAGCAAAATTATTTCAAGATCATGCAGGGCTTGAAAATTCCACTTGTCTGCTTGCAATGACAAAAAAATTGAAGGACAAGTAAAACGTTTGTCTAGTCCTTACAAGTTTGCATGCACTGAGTCATGTAGGACAAGTGAAATTTTGAAGAGTTTTCCAGTCCTCTTTATATTACATAGCTTGAAAGATCTACAGTCCCTTGCCTTCATAACAGAATGTATATAATTTCTTTTCAAACCTGATTCTAAAATATTAATTTTTTACTTTCAGCTATTTCCCTTGACTTGTAAATACATGTAATTTTAATTCTTAAGTCAGTATCTGTAGATAATTTAAGAAACCTTTTGTGCTTAAATTAATTGTGTTCTTTTAATACCTGTCTCAAACAAACAATGAACTTATCACACCTTTTAGTATTAGGAGTATGATTACTTGACAAACTTGCAAACAAACCTTTTCTTGTGAAAACATCCTTGAAATTCAAACATCCAAAGAGTTGTTGTAAATCTCAAAGAAATTGAACTGTGTGGCTTAGTGTTACACTAAAGTATACATAACATGTAGTTCCAATGGCTAAGTGATTCTGATCTGGTAATGCACTGTTTGCCCAGGCATGTTTGTCCTAAATATTAGGATCATTATGGTATTTTATCTTCTTAAGCATATGAGTGATTTATAACACTCTGCACCCTACATAACAGATCACTTTATATTTATGCTTGTGTTTGGTTGAGTAAAAGCAGACTTATGACATATATGTATGGGGAGGTATATTGCAAAATAGCTAACTGTTCATTATTTCAATTAAATTACACAACTATTAATATTGTTTTTCTATGAAATAATAAAGCAAAAATCATATTTCCCACTATTTCCCAGTATTTCCCACTTTTGCTGAAAATTGGAGTATTTCCCAGGACGGTAATTACCGGTAAATACCAGTGGGAATTCCCGCCACCGGTATTTACCGACTAACCTTGCAAAGGTCAAATGAGTGCAAAATAAACACGAAACTACTCATAACTCTCTTTTAACATATATTTGGGGAAATTGCTTGCTTAAAATCACCATAAAACTATCCAGGTGCAGTGAACAATGGAAAATTATTTTTAATGTATCCTCTAAGTATGTCAGTCTTATAGGTCAGTGGTTATTTAAGTACAAAACTCGTGAAAAATGGATGTTTTCTAATCAAATTTTGTCAAATTTAACACCAGGATGTGTTGATGACAAGTATTTATTATCCAAAAATACATTTGTTACGTGTATTTGAATGAAGTGAAGGCAATGATTAGGGATACAATTAACCCACAGCTCCAATCAAGTGAACCAAAGGGAAACACAAAACTGAAATGACTAGACCCTAATGGACACATCAATAGCGGAAAGACAAAAGGACAGTTACTTTTCCACAAAATGGCCAATTGGCTATCCAAAACAAAATAATATAAGCGATACACATATTCAAAGACAAACCATAACAAAAGTAAACCGGGTGGGGGGGGGGGTCTTAAATCGATTTTATGCAGCTGCAATCCTCACCCTTACTTCCGTCGCGATTTAGACAAATCATTTGTTCAGTCCGCATGAAAGCCTTCTAACTCATCAGTGCAACAGCTCACAGAACACAAAAATTAAAACAACCACAGAGATGACACGGTGAGGTCAACAAGAAACCACTAAAATGCTGGAGCAAAAGAAAACCAAAAGTTGTACTCCGATGGGCCCTACCAGAGGCAGAGCATCAGGCACCAACCAATATTGCATAAACCTAAATTCTCTCTAATTCTCAGCAAGCCATTACGCTGGGACGGTCGTGGAATCTAAGGCCTGACCCAGCGTCGTGCAATTAAAGAGGGAAGCAAAGTTGTCAACTGTGCTTGGGTTAACTACCATGCATACAGTCTGTCGTATAACCTTTATATTGTACCCAATTTTTATATCAAAGAATGATTTTATGAAATTGTGTGCTGAAGTCATTGAATTATATATATTGTTTTGAATTTATATACTAAGTCACCATAAATTTCGGGTTCCGATAGACCTTTTAAAGTAGAAGTAAAACAAAGATCAGGAATTGATACAATTAACTTACTCCACCCATAAAAGACACCAAAGGGAAAGAAATACAAACATTAAGCGACCAGACCATAATGGAAACCTAAACAAAGGAAGGCCATAAGGACAGTTACTTTCCCACAAAATGGCCATATGGCCATCCAAAACCAAAAGACACAAGTGATACACACAGTAAGTAACAAACAACAACATAAATAAATCGCCACAGAAGAGCCGCCTTGGAACGGCCAGTGGAAGATTTCCACTGGGGGGCTTAAATCGATTTTACGTGGCCACAATCCTCCCCCTTACTTCAGTCGCGATTTAGACAAATAATTTGTTCAGTCCGCATGAAGGCCTCCTAACTCATCAGTGCAACATCTCCGTGAACACAAAAATCAAAGACCCACAGAGGTGAGACAACGGTGAGGACTCGACAGCAAGAAACCACTGAAATGCTGGAGCAAAAGAAAGCCAACAGTTAGACTCCGATGAGCCCGACCAGAGACAGAGCATCAGGCACCAACCGACATTATCTCTCTAAGTTCAACATTGGATTTTGGAATTAAATCGGAATGACGTCTACAAAATTTTAAAAAGGCTCCAACGTAAAGGCTTATTGAGAATTAGAGAGATAATGCTGGTTGGTGCCTGATGCTCTGTCTCTGGTCGGGCTCATCGGAGTCTAACTGTTGGTTTTCTTTTGCTCCAGCATTTCAGTGGTTTCTTGCTGTCGAGTCATCACCGTTGTCTCACCTCTGTGGTTCTTTGATTTTTGTGTTCACGGAGATGTTGCACTGATGAGTTAGGAGGCCTTCATGCGGACTGAACAAATTAATTGTCTAAATCGCGACAGAAGTAAGGGCGAGGATTGTGGCCACGTAAAATCGATTTAAGCCCCCCCAGTGGAAATCTTCCACTAACCGTTCCAAGGCGGCTGTTCTGTGGCGATTTATTTATTTTGTTGTTTGTTACTTACTGTGTGTATCACTTGTGTCTTTTAATTTTGGATGGCCATATGGCCATTTTGTGGGAAAGTAACTGTCCTTATGGCCTTCCTTTGTTTAGGTTTCCATTATGGTCTGGTCGCTTAATGGTTGTATTTCTTTCCCTTTGGTGTCTTTGGTGGGTGGAGTAAGTTAATTGTATCAATTCCTGATCTTTGTTTTACTTCTACTTTACGTAGTCCGCACGAGGAACATCACCATCCAACAAAGGAAAATTTACAATCTCTAAATCAAAATCATGGCGTTTATCATAAATTTTCCAGGAAACAAAACCATCTACAATAGAAAGATGTAAATCTAAAAACAGGGCCTCGGTATCAGAAGAATTTGCTTTATTTAACTGAAGTTCTGGGGATAAATCTGACTGATCGAACCATCGAAATACGTATTGTTAATATTTAATAAACCACCCAAATATCTTGAAGTAGAGATATGAAGTTAAAATGGCTTGTTATTTATAAATGACTATGTCTATCATTTCAGATTATGCGTAAGGAAGCTCGTATCTGTGATATCGGAGAAACCCCTATTTGGTTTGACTTGTTGAAGTAAAATTATTAAATCATATGGGCGCAATCGCGAATACATATTAGCCGTTACCCTTTACATTGTAGTGATCTAAACGGCTCTTAAAACGATGTGGCATTTTGTAAAATACAAACTTTGAAAACTGTTAAACACTTACATTAAGCGGCAGCAAATTTTGGCGCTTTTTATGAGTAGACCTTTTCGCGGATTTATATTTTGGCGGATTTTCGATTTCCGAAGAAAAAGTATCGGTCGAATCTACAAAGCCATGTAAGATGATAAAAAAAATCATCGGAGTTGGTCATCAACAGCGTCATGCAAAAACTGTAGTAATTAGTTAAATTTTTGTGTTCACCGCATGATTAACCCAATGTGCTACCTTGATAATCCAAATGTCTGTCTGGAGGTGTGTCACTTTCCTCTTATCTGATTGGTTTACCTATCATATTGAGCTCACAGTTATAGCCATCAATCAATTACTAATTACATCAACAATTTTGACAAAAAAAATCAAAATGTGTTTGTTTTCATTCAGCCGTTTTGAGCTGTCTTATGACTACAGCATTGTCTTTCTTCATTTCGGCTTCTAAAGAAGTAAATACACCTTTTCTTTTGTCACCGATGATGCCTATGACCTATTGATACATTATAAGTGTGATGTGTAGAATAAAGTTTCTTCTCTTGCATTCTTCTAGCTTTATTGGCGGATTTTTATTTTGGCATTTTTTTCCTTGACTGCAAATAGCGCCAAAATAAAATGGCCGCCAAATATAAGTGTTCTACAGTAGCTGCACGTGACCTTTGATGATTACCAACTTGTGTTATTATTAGATATATCTTCATCATATACTATATCCTTGATATATCATTGTGACGTTTAGTAAGAACTCAGAAGACGATATGGAATGTTACTTATAATAATGGATGACATGTGAATAAACAACGTATTTTGCAAAATAAACATATTTTGCCAAATATGTACTTAAATGACCTTTGACCTAAGGCCGATTAGGTTGGCCATTATGCTGTTGTATAATGTGTGGGTTTTATGCTTCCTAGATAAGGAAATGGCAACTCATTTGGCTTTGTTTCAGTTGACATACTAGATAACACTTTGTACAATAAACATTGATGCATATTTAAAGAAAATTTGTACTCAAATGACCTTTGACCCTGGCCAAATCTTTGATACAACTTCTTTTCTCCCATATGATGCATAAACAATATGTCCTAAGTACATTGCTGGTGTTTGAATTTAACTTTATTTGGTCTGCTTAGATAGAGAAAGGGTACAAATACCAGCATATACAAATTTTATTGTATTTTTGCACTCATTTGACCTTTGACCTATTTCTGAGGCTCAGGGGCATTTTCAGAAGTGGCATCCACCCCTATCACTTTTGCATCACACTAAAGAACACTATTAGCATGGATGCCATACTCTACTCAATTTTGCCATCAGAAGTATTTTTTCGTGGTTTGGATGGCCAACTAATTAGTATTAGATGTTCGGTCGATATTCACTGCCTCGCCGGCCCCCAAATAATTCTCTTAGAAAACGGACGCCGTGCGATTACCAGACGGTCTTCGGACGGCCTCCGTACAGTGACATTTATGTAAATGACGTGTGACAAATTTTTTGACCGGTGTTGTCGGATGTCGGAAAAAAAGTCCAAAACCAGCAGTGTACTCCCGATTATCCCCTATCCCCGGCCGATCTTTGTGACCATAGCATTATGAACCATACTTATCAGATGGTTTTGTGTCACTAAATGGTGACAGTTATGCCCATCATACCGTTCTGTGGCCTCTGTTCCGGGCCTGTACTGTTTGCCAAGATACCCCTTTTGGGGTTTCCCGCATGCAAAGGGTTAAAGCGGTTTTGTTTTTGTGTTTGTATTGGAGTGTAGCGGCCCAGTCAACACTATTTACGTCATTTTTGAGCCGTTCAGTTTACCTATCCACTCTTTTCCTGGGCATGCATATAAGTAAGTGGTTAACCACTACAGTACACATTCTTTCGCCAGAAACTGACAACTGCCCTTCTCGAATCAGCGGAAGGGAGAGAATGACCGTAGAAAAGACTTCATGATCAATTTCCACGAAAGAATGTTGCCGACCCCCGGCAGGTATCGAACCCGCGTCATCCTGATCACCAGTCAGACGAGCTACCCAGGCCGGCTTGGGTTAAAAAGGTATGGAAATAGAATGTGTACTGTGATGAAGTTCAAGTAGACATAAATGTTACTTCCATCATAATATGGAACTTAAGTCCTGCTTAATGATTGAAATTGCCACAACCAATTCCGACAATCAGCCAATCAGATTACATGTTTTCGTTCGAATTCAAAAATTGAATGACAGTGTAGATCCTGATCAGATGGCTCCATGTGATCTGGAGCTACACTATTTGCAAAGGTTTCAATAACCCTAAAATGGTCGTTTTGTTGTTTGTGAAATTTATTCCTGTAAAAATTAGCTCTTTAAGCACTAAGCTAAATTCTCGTGCAGAAGACATAGTAAATAATTATGCCACTTTCCTGATGGCATGTTTTAATCATCTGCCTTCATATGAAATGTCAAACCTTATTTTTTTAAGATATATATATATATATGTTCTGCGCAAAGTAAGAATCGGTACAATTCTAGAATTGTCCTGCGCAAAGTAAGAATTCTCACTTTGTTGCGCAAAGTGAGAATTCCTACCTTGCGCAATACAATTCCGGAATTGTCTCTGCGCAAAGTGGGAATCGGGACAAAGTGAGAATTCCTACTTTGCGCAATTACAGTATCGGAATTGCCTCTGTGGAAAGTGGGAATCGGGACAAAGTCAGAATAGTAAAAAATTATTACGGGATTTTATCACATTCATATTGAAACTGATCCCTGGTGGTAAAAATCACTCTATAAATCTAGTCCAAACTTCGCTTCTATCTAATGGACATTCCATTTTAATTTTCTTAAAAGAATATGAGCGGCATCACGCATAAAAAGTCCTTAGATCCTTCGCTGTATGCATGAAGAATATATGGATCTAGAGGAAGGTTCAGACAAAGAATCAAATATCTGGCCTCAGTGGGACTTTGCGCATGTGCATTTATGTGACCAACTTACGGATATACGCTAAGTACATTTTATGAGTGACGCCGCTGATATTATAGCCAGATGCTCACTTGTCCAGTGTTGGTAATGATTTCTTGATGGCTGGGTACACTTGAATTTGTTTTGAAATGCATTTTATTTTTGCCGTTATCATTATTATTTTTTATTTTTACTGCTGTTTCTTATGAAATTTTCCAGCTTCATCAGTAAAATCAGTTTTGTTTACTTACGACAGCAAGATATCGGTAAAGCAAACACATTTCAGTCAAGTTGAAAGTAGTTGTTGCGGCAGTGGGTTGTATAAAAAAACAGACATGCTCAATTTACTTTTATTATGGTGATAAAACAAAACTGTGAGCACATGATGAACGAACATATTAAAGCACATATGAAATTAAAATGTACATTATATTAGCGAGTCTCTGCTGTTCTTGTGGATGACCTCAGACTCAGAAAGGAACCACAAAATACAAACACATCATCGTATAAATCGTAATGATTCTAAAAACTGGGGCAACCAAGTACGTGAGCAAACAGTGTACACTCAGATGAGCATGCATTCTGATCAGGGTGTACAGTGTTTATCATACAGCCTGCACTAAGACCTTTATGCGCGAAACATCAATGTCTGGAAAAGGAAAGGAAAAGGTCAAGGTTTCCCACATTTTAGGCGCATTACTGTATACTGTGTAAGAATGATAAGTACCCCGAGATACAGAACATTCAGCTCCTACAATCGCAAATTATTTTCTACTCACAAAACCATCAAAGTAATGTTACCCAGACTATACAGATGACAAATGATATTCCCACAGATGAAAATTCGATTCTCACTTTATCCCAAATACTCCCACTTTGTCCATACGAATGAAACATTCGGTTCTCACTTTGTCCAAAAGATTCCCACTTTGCGCAGAGAGATTTACCTGTTTCATATAACATTCGAATCCCTTGCGCAATTCTAGAATTGTACCGGTACAATTCTAGAATTGCGCAACAAAGTAGGAATTCCTACTTTGCGCAGGACAATTCTAGAATTGTACCGATTCTTACTTTGCGCTGAACATATATATATATCTTCCTTATTCTTCTGTTCATGACAACCCCTATATTTGCAAACAGTTTAGATCCAGATCAGATGGCTTCTGACGTCATCTGATCAGGAACTATACTATTTGTCATATAGTTTGTGAAGTTCCTGAACTAAATGCAGTATTTCAAGTAATTTGATTGTCAGCAATGGGTGTGGCCAAAATTTATTTATTCAGCAGGATATGGATTTAAATGCTTTTTGTTATAGTGGTGGATTTTGTTTGTTTTGGAGTTTAACGGCCCAGTCAACACTATTTTAGGTCATTTTTGAGCCGGTCAGTTAACCTATCCACACTTTTCTTGGGCAATCTTAAACGTAAGCGGTTATCCAGTACAGTGCACATTCTTTCGCCTGAAACTGACAACCGCCCTTCTTGAATTATAGTGGTGGAAGAGTTGCCTTTTAAACTCTATAAAACAATGGCAAACTTGTTTATACAACTCATTTTTATATTAACCCATATACGCATAGCGGCTCTTTTCTGGGACGTTGGCAAACAGTGCAGACCCAGATCAGACGCCGCAGAACGCGGCGTCTGATCTGGGTCTACAGTGTTTGCTTAAAGAATTTTTATTTTTGTTTAAATTTGCCACAAACACAAACAAACCTGACGCCCCTATAATTGGAAATGGACCACTCCAAACTCATTCCATCGTCATATATGGGTTAAGAAAAACTAATACTAACAACATAAGCTTCTTTGTAACACTATTGTTGTTAGGGCTGGCTAATCGGAGCTGAAAAGATAATCGATTATCAGTCATGTCATTGTGATCGATAATCGATTAGTAATCGCTACGATTTTTTGTCATTATTTTACCTGTCTGGCTTTCTGTCTGACCATGACTCTTACCATATGTTGCACTTTACCATATGTATATTTGAACAGACAGGCCTGAGCAAACAGTGAAGACCCAGATGAGACGCCGCATAATGCGGCGTATCATCAGGGTCTGCACTGTTTGTCACTCATCTCGCTAGTTTAGGC
This sequence comes from Lucinisca nassula, assembly GCA_963580285.1. Classification (NCBI taxonomy): domain Eukaryota; kingdom Metazoa; phylum Mollusca; class Bivalvia; order Lucinida; family Lucinidae; genus Lucinisca; species Lucinisca nassula. The sequence continues at coordinate 46,912,928 of OY757025.1, read as the reverse complement.
ATAACTTTGGGTAGTAAATTGTACCTAACAAGTAATCGATTAAGAGCAAATCAGAAATGATGACCATTTTTGTGGAATTTATCGATCGATTAATCGATTATACGATTAATCGTGTCAGCCTTAATTGTTGGGTCCTAAGCAGAAGGCATGTTTTTAACCATGTTATATCCAAACAATTAATGTAGATATACAGAAAAACGACTACTTACAGTCATTTTGTCTATATTGTCTATATATCTAACCATGTAGACTAGTACCAATATCTCTGCAAACAGTGTAGACCTCATAACAAGCAGTTTCAATTGGTTTAAACATATTTATTACAAAATTCATCATATAACATGGTTACAAATTTAACATACAAGTACTATTGGATTAGAACGAAAGCGTAAATTACTTATAGAGTTCTTCTCCTCCAGTTTCAATGACGAAAACACACCTATTCGAATATATTGAGAATTTTGCCACCAAAAAATGAAAATTTTCTGATAAAAAAAAAATCCGATATTTATCTTATTTCTGCTCTAAACATAGAATGCAGATGCTAGTTAGAACCGCTTCCATGAGGAGGTTCTAACGAATGACCACAATCTATGTTTTTGAGCAGAACTAAGAAAAAATAATATATACCCCTGTAAATCCCAGTTTTACTATATAGGGGTCAAAATTATATAGACGTATTTTCCTGATGATCAGGACTACACCGTTTGCCAATCTATTTATGATTTTGACTACATGGCTCGCTCGTGCCACATGACGCCACATTCTGCAACGGAGGTTTTTGTACCGGTACTCCGGGTTTCGCTTATCTCTGATTAATGATTGGCTTGAAATATTTTGAAATAATCTTGAAAGGGCCATAAAGCCAGAAAATAGCCATTTTTAGAAGGTCTTTTGACAATTACCCCATCAAAAGTACATTTTTTCAGGAAGATGGTTGTTGCTGGGGACAGACATCAGGTCGATATCTGCTTTAAGGGAAGTGGCACACAGTGCTCAGTTAATGTGTTAGTGGCCTTGGTAACAGCGTATGTCAAGGCTCCTGAGGAATGGAATTCTGGGACAGTAGAAGAAATTTTACAAAAAAAAAACAAAAAAAAAAAAAAAAAAAAGAGATGACGCCCATTCTGTGCTGCTAAAACTTTGCCGGTCACCCTACTTACTTGTTGACGAACTGCCAAAAACATACAAGCATAGTCAAATTAAATTCAGTCAGCCTATCACTGGGTCAGTATTCAAAATTGATGTATGTACAGACGTTAGATGCTGTCTTACATGTTGCCAAGACAAATACATTTGCTTTTCACACCATCGGAGCTGCCTCTCAGTCTTATACTAAGCAGCGAGAAGAGTTTGGTATTTGAGCCTCACAGCAGAGGACAAGATGGTATGTGTGTTCCGAATGGCACAGCTGTGTTAACTAAGCATAGAAATGGATTTCATCGAACCGAAACTGTTTTACATGTAGCTATTTTTGTAAAGGGAGACCTTAGCAACATTCCCATGAAGTTATAATGAAATTGTTCCAGGGGTATAGAAGAAGTTGTCTTTTTTTACATATTCATCTATTTTTGAATCTGGCGGTCATCTCGTTCATCAGAGCGGAACCATTTTAGCTATCTTGGAAGACAGTCACCTATGCAATATTCCTGTGAAGTTTAAGCTTAATTTGCCCAAGGGTTTAGCAGGAGTTAGCATTTTAAGCAAATTGTTGACTGTTTTCTATTTTAAGCTCTGGCAGCCATTTTGGAGCTCAACAGTTTTAGTTAGTTTGCTTGAGGGTCATCTGAGCAACATTCCTATGAAGTTTAAATGAAATTGGCCCAGGAGTTAAGGTGGAGTAGTCATTTAAAGATTTTTTCTATTCTTAGCTCTGGCGGCCATCATGTTCATCGGAGTGGAACACTTTTATCTATTTTGGTAGAGGGTCGCTTAAACAAAATTCCTATGAAGTTTGAATGAAATTGGCCCAGGGGTATGGGAGAAGTATGGTTTAAAGATTTATATATTTTTGGTGCTGGAGGCAATCTTGTTCATCAGTGTGGAACGATTTTAGCTATTTTGGTGGAGGGCCTACTAGGCAACATTCCTGTTCCTGTGAAGTTTATCTGCAACTGGCCTACGGGATAAGGAGGAGTTGGCATTTTAAGCAAATTGTTGACGTTTGTTCTATTTTAGTTCTGGCGGCCACATTGTTCATCGGAGCAAAACGATTTTTGCTCTTTTGGTAGAGGGTCACCTAAGCAACATTCCCATGAAGTTTGAATAAAATTTGCCTAGGGGGTTTGGGAGAAGTAGTCGTTTAAAGTTTTTTTATTAAAAACTCTGGTGGCCATTTTTGTTAATCGAGCAGAACGATTTTAGCTATTTTGGTAGAGGGTCAACTAAGCAACATTCCTATGACGTTTGAATGAAATTGGCCCTTAGGTATGAAGGCCTCCTAACTCAGTAGTGCAATATCTCCGAGAACACAAATCTCAAACAACCACAGAGATGAAACAACGGCGAGGACGCGACAGCAAGAAACCACTGAAATGCTGGAGCAAAAGAAAGCCAACAGTTAGACTCCGATGGGCCCGACCAGAGCATATCAGTACGCATGAAGCCCCTTGGCAAATAAGCACGACAGTAATAATGGGATCCAAAGAAATGCTGGACAACCGATTGGCTTGTTTGTATATGGAACCGTTGACTGTCCTGACAGTAGCCAATAGAAAGTAGTGGAAGAATTTGTGGTCACTGAGTGACATGTTGACGGAAACGGAAGACCCGATGGTAATTAGCATAAAGGGGGCAGATTTTAATGTTAACTTAGAGGAACAGGGCATGAGTCAGATTGATCTAGATAAGAGTGATCATGGAGTGATATTTACATGTAATGAGTATCTAGCTATTGAAAATATTCATTTTATTGATGAATGTGCCAACCAACTTTTTTCAACCAGCAGAACAAGAGGAAAAGATTTGATACTGAGAGTGATAGTTTTCAAAAAAAAAATGAATGTAGAGAAGAGTAAAAATTATGAGTGTGAATGAGATGGGCAGGAAATGAAGCAGGAAAAGAACAATTATGGTATCAAAATAGTGGAAATTGGAGAAGGTAGACCAGTTGAGAAAGACAGCCAGGTAAGAGGAAGAAAGAGAACTAGAAATCCCAGTTCTTGGCCGAGATATATAAGGAAGAAATTGTGTAACTTTGGGCCACAGTATTCAAACATATTGTGGTGAGAAATGTAGGTTTAAACGATATGGTCATGTAATTACTGGCAATTTGAAAATTATTCCTGATTCTAGGATAAGGAATATAATTTCTAAAACCGAAATATCGGTTTCCTTCTAAAAGTGATTTCAGTAAATGTAGAGATGAAATCGCTGCTTCCTTGAATGAATTCGGTAATCGATGGTGTAAGCGAGAGTATGTTGAGCATAAAGCCCTTAAGGACTGGAAACTTAGCCTTTTAAAAATAGTGAATAAACGCATTTCTTTCTATTCTCAAAATACTAAAGTATTACCTCCTAAGCCCAAGACGTCTTTACGTCATCTTAAACTAGGTATTAAAGAATTTCATAAGAAGTTTGTTTTGGCCCCTGCAGACAAGACCGCTAACAACGTCGTCGTTGTGTGACGGCTCCACTATGTTAACACGCTTAAGCAGGAGCTTGGTGGTACTAAGGCCTATGAACTTCAGCCTTTAGCTGAAGAGAGAGCTATAGTAGATAAACATGTTTGTCTTTCAGCCACCAAGTTTGCTGTGTGTGTTAACGAAGGCCAAGACAAGCTTCCTACGCTATACTGGTTACCAAAACTTCATAAAAAACCTTACAAAGCACGGTTTATTGCAAATTCCAGCTCTTGCACTACCACTGAACTTTCTAAATTATTAACTTCCTGTCTTACTGCTATTAAAACGCATGTAATTAAATATTGTGATAAAGTCTTTGAAAGATCAGGAAGAAATCTGTTTTGGTCTATAAAAAATTCGAATGAGGTTTTAAATAAATTGAAATCTAGACATTTTCGTGCTTCTAGTCTGTCTACCTACGATTTTTCCACTCTTTACACTACACTTCCTCATAATCTTATAAAAGAAAAGCTTAATGATTTAATTGAATGGGCTTTTCACAGAGAAGATTCTCTCTATCTTGCATGTAATGTCAGAAATGCATTTTTCACTTCTAAAGAGCATAAGAATTATACACTTTGGTCATGTCAGAAAGTGTGTGATGCCCTCACCTTTCTACTTGACAATATTTATATTAGATTCGGTACGTTATTTAGACAAATTGTGGGTATTCCGATGGGTACTAATTGCGCACCTCTTGTGGCTGATCTGTTCTTGTATTGTTACGAAAGAGACTTCATTTTGTCGCTTTCCATTGATAACCAATCTGAAATTATTGAAGCTTTTAGCTCTACTTCTAGATATTTAGATGATTTATTAAATATTGATAATACCTATTTTGATGGTTTGATCAGTCAGATTTACCCCCTAGAACTTCAGTTAAATAAAGCAAATTCTTCTGATACCGAGGCCCCGTTTTTGGATTTATATCTATCTATTGTAGATGGATTTGTTTCGTGCAAAATTTATGATAGACGCGATGACTTTGATTTTGAGATTGTAAATTTTCCTTTTTTGGATGGTGATGTTCCTCGTGCGCCATCCTATGGCGTTTATATTTCGCAATTAATTCGATTTGGTAGAGTGTGTAGTCATGTAACTGACTTCAACACTCGTAATAAATTATTAACGGCTAAACTCCTTAATCAGGGTTATCGGTACCATAAACTACGCAAAGCCTTTTCAAAATTTTATAGACGCCATTCTGATTTAATTTCAAAATTCAATATTGGACTTAAATCTCTTCTGCAACAAGGTCTATCGGAACCCGAATTTTATGGTGACTTAGTATATAAATTCAGAAAAATATATAACCGCAATGACTTCAGCACCCAATTTCGTAAAATCATTCTTCGATATAAAAAGATTGGGTACAACATGGATATTATACGACAGACTGCATGCATGGTAGTTAACCCAATCACGGTTGGCAACTTTGCTTTCCTCTTTAATTGCACGCCGGGTCTGGCCTCAGATTATATGACGGCTCCAACGTAAAGGCTTATTGAAAATTAGAGAGATAATGTTGGTTGGTGCCTGATGCTCTGTCTCTGGTCGGGCTCATCGGAGTCTAACTGTTGGTTTTCTTTTGCTCCAGCATTTCAGTGGTTTCTTGCTGTCGAGTCCTCACCGTGGCTCACCTCTGTGGTTCTTTAATTTTTGTGTTCACGGAGATGTTGCACTGATGAGTTAGGAGGCCTTCATGCGGACTGAACAAATTAGTTGTCTAAATTGCGACGGAAGTAAGGGCGAGGATTGTGGCCACGTAAAATCGATTTAGGCCCCCCGGCGGAAATCTTCCACTGACCGTTCCAAGGCGGCTCTTCTGTTGCGATTTATTTATGTTGTTGTTTGTTACTTACTGTGTGTATCACTTGTGTCTTTTAATTTTGGATGGCCATATGGCCATTTTGTGGGAAAGTAACTGTCCTTATGGCCTTCCTTTGTTTAGGTTTCCATTATGGTCTGGTCGCTTAATGTTTGTATTTCTTTCCCTTTGGTGTCTTTTATGGGTGGAGTAAGTTATTTGTATCAATTCCTGATCTTTGTTTTACTTCTACTTTACCTAGATCGCACGGTACGAAATTGCCAATTGGCTATCCAAAACCCAAAATATAAGCGATACACACATTTAAAGAAAAACCATAACAAACATAAACCGCTCAGGAAAGTTCAGCGGTGGTACAAGAGCTTGAATTTGCAATAAACCGTGCTTTGTATGAACTTTTATGAAGTTTAGGTAACCAATATAACGCAGGCAGCTTGTCTTGGCCTTCTGTAACACATACAGCAAACTTGGTGGCTGAACGACAAATGTGGGCATCAACTAAAGCCCTCTCATAGGCCTTAGTACCACCAAGTTCTTGCTGAAGAGTCTTAACATAGTGGAGCCGTCAAACAACGACCACATTTTAGCGGCCTTATCTGCTGTAAGGCCTAATGTAGACATATAGAAAACAATGTAGATAATACTTTCACTAGTCGCATAATTTTCAATGATGTGAGTCTAAACCATGGTTCCCGACGACCTGAATGGGCGTTTGCGACGTCAACGCTTTTCCGCTCTTTGTGGAAACAAGAGGGCCATGATGGCCCTGGATCGCTCACCTGACCCATAGGGTATCAAGTGGGTCCCTGGGAGAGCCATTATAGGCCCGGGCTATAATATGATTAATCTTGGTAGTGGTCTAAAAGGTGAAGCTTCATACCAAATATCAAAGAACGGAGACTTCTGGTTTCAGACAAGATTTTTAAAGGTTTTCCTTATATAAGTCTACATAAACCTTGGGGTCCACGGGGCGGGCCATTTTTGCCCCCAGGGCTTTAATTTGAACCATCTTGGTAGAAATCCACAAGACGAAGCTTCATACCAAATATCAAAGACCTTGGCCTTCTGCTTTCAGACAAGAAGATTTTCAAAGGTTTTCATTGCCATGACTTCTATTTCCCAGGGCTATAATTGGAACAATTTAGACGAAGCTTCACGCCAAATATCAAAGACCTGGGCCTTGCGGTTTCAGAGTAGAAGATTTTTTTTAATTTCCCTATATAAGTCAATCTAAAAACGAAGGGCCCCGGGGTGGGGGCATTTTTGACCCAAGGGCTATGGTTTGAACAATCTTGGTAGAAGTCCACTAGATGAAGCTACACACCAAATTTCAAAGAACTGGGCCATCTGGTTTTGGAGAAGAAGATTTTTAAAGATTTTCCCTGTATAAGCCAATTTAAAACCAAAGGGCCTGCAGGTGGGGGCATTTTTCGCCCTGGGCCTTTAATTTGAACAATCTTGATAGAGGTCCACTAGATGAAGCTTCACACCAAATATCAAAGAACTGGGCCTTGCGGTTTCAGAGAAGAAGATTTTTAACGCTTATCCCTGTATAAGTCTATGTAAAAGCAAAGGCCCCTGGGGCGGGGGCATTTTTGGCCCCAGGGCTAGAATTTGAACAAAATTGGTAGAGGTCCACTAGATGAAGCTTCAAACCAAATATCAAAGACCTGGGCCTTATGGTTTCAGAGAAGAAGATTTTTAAAGGTTTACCCTGTATAAGCCTATGTAAAACCAAAGGCCCCCGGGCGGGGGCATTTTTGGCCCCAGGGCTATAATTTGAACAATCTTGGTAGAGGTCCACTAGATGAAGCTTCATACCAAATATCAAAGACCTGGGCTTTGTGGTTTCAGAGAAGAAGATTTTTAAAGGTTTTCCCTATATAAGCCTATGTAAAACCAAAGGCCCTCGGGGCAGGGGCATTTTTGGCCCAAGGGCGATAATTTGAACAATCTTGATAGAGGTCCACTAGATGAAGCTTCACACCAAATATCAAAGACTTGGGCCTTGCAGTTTCAGAGAAGAAGATTTTTAAAGATGTTCCCTATATAGGCCTATAGAACTGGGCCTTGCGGTTTCAGAGAATAAGATTTTTAAAGATTATCCCTGTATAAGTCTATGTAAAAGCAAAGGCCCCATGGGGCGGGGGCATTTTTGGCCCCAGGGCTAGAATTTGAACAATCTTGGTAGAGGTCCACTAGATGAAGCTTCAAACCAATTATCAAAGGCCTGGGCCTTGTGGTTTCAGAGAAGAAGATTTTTAAAGGTTTTCCCTATATAAGCCTATGTAAAACCAAAGGCCCTCGGGGCAGGGGCATTTTTGGCCCCAGGCAAAAATTTGAACAATCTTGATAGAGGTCCACTAGATGAAGCTTCACACCAAATATCAAAGACTTGGACCTTGCAGTTTCAGAGAAGATTTTTAAAGATTTTCCCTATATAGGCCTATATAAAACCAAAGGCCCCCGGGGCGGGGGCATTTGTGGCCCCAGGGCTATAATTTGAACAATCTTGGTAGAGGTCCACAAGATGACGCTTCAAAGCAAATATCAAAGAACTGGGCCTTGTGGTTTCAGAGAAGAAGATTTTTAAAGGTTTTCCCTTTATAAGCCTATTTAAAACCGAAGGCCCCCGGGGCGGGGGCATTTTTGGCCCCAGGGCTATAATTTGAACAATCTTGATAGAGGTCCACTAGATGAAGCTTCATACCAAATATCAAAGAACTTGGCCTTGCGGTTTCAAAGAAAATTTTTAATGATTACCCCTGTATAAGTCTATGTAAAAGCAAAGGCCCCATGGGGCGGGGGCATTTTTGGCCCCAGGGCTAGAATTTGAACAATCTTGGTAGAGGTCCACTAGATAAAGCTTCAAACCAAATATCAAAGACCTGGGCCTTGTGGTTTCAGAGAAGAAGATTTTTAAAGGTTTTCCCTATATAAGCCTATGTAAAACCAAAGGCCCTCGGGGCAGGGGCATTTTTGGCCAAGGGCGATAATTTGAACAATCTTGATAGAGGTCCACTAGATGAAACTTCACACCAAATATCAAAGACTTGGGCCTTGCAGTTTCAGAGAAGAAGTTTTTTAAAGATGTTCCCTATATAGGCCTACATAAAACCAAAGGCCCCTGGGGCGGGGGCATTTTGGCCCCAGGGCTATAATTTGAACAATCTTGGTAGAGGTCCACTAGATGACGCTTCAAACCAAATATCAAAGACCTGGGCCTTGTGGTTTCATAGAAGAAGATTTTTAAAGGTTTTCCCTTTATAAGCCTATGTAAAACCAAAGGCCCCCGGGGCGGGGTCTTTTTTGGCCCCAGGGCTATAATTTGAACAATCTTGGTAGAGGTCCACTAGGTGAAGCTTCATACCAAATATCAAAGACCTGGGCCTTGCGGTTTAAGAGAAGAAGATTTTTAAAATTTTCAGTAAACAAATCTATTTTTAGCTCCTGTGACCTAGATGTGCAACAGACCAGAACCATTTGAACAACTTTGAAAGGGGACCACCTAAGGATCATTCCTGTGAAGTTTGGTCAAAATCCGATCAGTGGTTTAGGAGGAGATGTTGTTTGAAGAAAAAGTTTACGGACGCACGGACGCACGCACGACGGACAAAAAGTGATCCCAAAAGCTCACCTTGTCACTACTTGACAGGTGAGCTAAAAGACAGGTGAGCTAAAAACAGCGTGTGAAGGTTTTTCAGCTTTGAAAGTTTGTCCAATAAGCATGTTTACGCCCAAGGACCGAAGAATGCAAATATAGAAAAAAAAATGTCTGTTCTCCTGTTCATAAAAGTATGAACAACAGCTGGTTGCTAGCAAAGTTTACATGAATCCATCGGAGCCCCCCAGTGGAATTCGTTTCCGCTGACCGTTCCATGGCCATTCTTATGTCGCGGTTTATTTTTGTAATGGCTTGTCTTTGAGTGTTTGTGTCGCTTATATTATTTTTTTGGATAGCCTATTGGCCATTTTGTGGGAAAGTGGCTGTCCTTTTGGCTTTCTGCTGTTGATGTTCCCATTAGGGTCTGTTGTTTCATGTTTGTGTTTCTTTCCCTTTGGTGTATCTGATGGGAGCTGTGGGTTTATTGTATCGATTCCTGATCATTGCCTCCACTTCTATTTTTCCTTTACTTTACACTGCATTCATACTGTCATGAAAAACAACAAAAAAATAATTACAAATGTAAATAAAATCCATTCCTTAAATTTTTTATCATTGACAGGACTATCATGCTGCAAGACAAACAAGAAACTGTCACTACATGTACCATTATTGATGATTGTAGAATGCTCTTATAAATAGTCAAAGGTCAAGAATGACTCGAACTGATACACTTCTGATATTTTCTTTCTTTAGAAACTATGCCCTGGTAAGAACTAATATTCAAAGCATTGACAGTTCTTATGGGGCGATTGTTTGTAATCTTTGGATAGCGTTAGGCAAATTTAGCATTTGGTTAGTATTTTTTTTTTTTTTTTTTTTTTTAAATTAGGCGTAAAGAATATAGTAGTTTAAATAGGGCTAGAATATATTGGGGTCACTGTTGAGGCCAGATGAAACTAGCTAATCAGATCCAGAAAATGTGTACAGTTGATGGTTTTCATGTCTTTGATCCAAAGCAGAAATCTTATCAGTAGACATTAACTACAGCTGGTACCGAAGGACTGTTTGTTCACAAAAATTGTTTTCACTGTTGTTGTGGTTGTTATTGATTTTCATTTTAGAAAAAAAAAAGTTTATATTTCTTTATCAAATCTTGCATTTAAACTATACTCGTATAAATTGATAAATGATATATCCATGTATACAAGAACATTAGAAACAAAGCAATCGGAATCTGCTGCAAATAGTTTCTAAAGTGGTATATTTCACTATCTTCTACTATTTTAATAAAGTATCAATAAAATGGTTGTCACTTGGTTCTCCGTTTCCTATCCCCATTTAGGACACCTAGGTAGAATAATTGCGGGATAGGAACAATTACGTCCTAAGACAAATCGTCCCGTTTTTGTGACGGTTTGGGACAAAATGTCTCCAGCACGAAACATCCTATTACTACGGTAGTCACATTTTTTATAACAAAATAACTTCTTTATTGATAGAAACATCCCAAAAATGACATAAGTGTATTCTTAACCTGGGCGAATATAATTGAACTCTGTTATACTTTTTAATACCCATTTCGTACAGAATGGAATCTGCTACCTAAATAAGCACAATATCGTTTCAAAAGTTAGGGATGTCAGGTCGTTTTTTCTTCACCATCTATTTGGGAAATAGATTAACTGTTTGCAAACAGCGTAGGCCCTGATTAGACGCCGCAGAAGGCGGCATTTGATCTGGACCTGCACTGTTTTACCATCACCCGCTATTTTAAAATTGCTCTTTCCTTAAAATCCTACCCGCTCGATTGTGCATGCCCTAAAACCATATATTTTCTTGTTTCTTACGATTTTTTTCAGTGATACCAACCTAGCGGTCTTCCAGGGTGCACCGGGGCCATGTCCCTCCCGTCCACTTCACATAAAGCCAAATATCTAGGGAACTGTTCAGAGCCCCGCCCCTAAATCATACATATGCATGTTGCTTATGATACGACGCATTCAGTGACACAAACATGTGCCCCCACCCTCCCTGGTTGCCACAGGTCATGTCCCCTGGTCATGGCCCACCCCTCCACTTCAGAAAAAGCCATACATCTCAGTTACCATGAAGATCCCTACCCCTAAGCCATATAGTTTCATGTTCCTTTCAAAGGTAAACTCATTCAGGCACACCAACCTGGGGCCTCTTTGTGTTGGGGCAATGTGCTGGGTTCATGCCCCTGTCTCTCAACTTCATAAAATGCCATATATCATAGAAGCCATTCAGATCCCCACCCCATAATCATATATATTCTTGTTCCTTATAATGAGACAGATTCGGTCACGCCAACTTCTGGGCTGTACCTATCCCCGCCATTTCATAAAAGGGCCACATATCTCAGAAACCATTCAGATCCACACTGCTTAACCATATATATTCTTGATCCTTATGATAAGACATATTCAGTGACAACAAACTTGGGCTTTCCTGGTGTCCGTAGGGGGCATGCTCCAACCCCTCCACTGCCGGAAAGGCCTTATTTCTCAGAAACCATACAGATCCCACCGCTACCATATATATATTATTGTTCCTTAATTTTGATATGGCCCATTTAGTGATACCAGCCAGGGCTCCGTTGGATCCATGTCCCATCCATTCACTTAATAAAATGCCTAATTTCAGATACAGAGTCCACATGGCTGCTCATATTGGTAGGGAGGTTTGTTTTTGAGACTTTATAATCGCTACATTAAAATCATATCATGTTAACATACACATGGCTGCAAGTGGGCAATGCCCACATGAGCTCTGGTGATTATAGTGGCCTATGGGCCTCTTGTTGTTTAAACTGCCCAGCTTGTTTGTATAAATGACAGAAACAAATTCCTTATAATTTGCATTTTAACTATCTATTGATCTATCTACAAACTATTTTACAGGCATGGTTCAAATTTCCTTAGTTGTTTTAATGTGCCACCAATATCAACAAAACCATAAAGAAAAAGGAACATGTGCTTGGGGGTATAATCACAGACGTGGCAAAGAAAGCTTGTGAAGAAGCTGTGACAGAGGAGGTGAAGAAAGCAGATGGTTTGACGCAGATTGGCAGAAACGTGGTACTGGATGGCAGTACAACAGAATATCAGGTAAATAGTAATATTTCTAGATGTACATTATTATCAGTTATATGGATTGCATCCATGCATACCTTAAGGGGATGCAAACGTTTCATAATCAGTTCTTCTCCATAGTCAGTAAGGGTCAACACTTAAAAAAAAATGCTCCAAAGGAGAAAATACTTTCGTTTAATTAAGATTAAACCCCACTTTCAGATATGTTCAGTAAATAGAAAAATATATATATACACGAATGAACAAAGAGCCATACAAGTTGTATCCCTTTTACAACAATGACAATTCAACTGATGTAAATAGTTTCGGTTGTCACTATGACATTGCTGTTAAAAGACAGCATTACGACAGATAACTGATTATCCAGCCTCTACATGTCGTGTCAATTTCTCCATCACCTTAGCTTTGTTAAACTTTAAACATTGTCTATTAAAGGTAAATTCATTTAAAAAGTATATCAGGTCTAGCAGTGATTTATTGAGTGATAAATCACCGTTAGCAGGTCGGTTGCAAAATAAATCAAATCGCCAGAGTGTAGCACCAGAGATTTGTCTACCTATAACTGACCGACAAACAGTGATTTATCAGCCAATAAATCATGGCACTAGAGCTGATCTATTTTAATTCTAACACACCAAAAGTCGATAACATACATATCATGCAAGAAAATGAAGTTACACCATCTAACGTCAAGAAAAAACAAAACAATGAACGACGTCATGAAACGGGATAAAAAGTTGGCTCTACCACCCAGTGATTTATCACTCAGTATATCATTAGAGTTTGCTATTGGCTGTATGGACGACGAGTGTTACAATTAGGCCTTAAGATACCACAAAAACAGCCACCCCACACAGGCACACCCATCAGGGCTAGAAGAAATAGATGAACCGCATGATGCTTCCACACAGTGCTGAAACCGATCTGACACGAGTACTGTTACACCGCTTTGAGGATCTAAGCCTGCCCAGGTAAAACGGCGCAAGTTGGACAATCCATGCTTATAAACTCTAAATATTTGTTTCATTGGGAGACGATTTTTATCTCAAAGTCGGGTAAAAGTCCCACAATATTGGAAACAGCATCTCCAAAATGACCTATACAGTGCTGATGGGGACGTTAAACCTCAGATCAACCAGACAAAACCACAAAAACAGCAGGCCCCCACCCATTGGGGCGGCTTTGAGAAAAATATTTGGCTGCATGATTATGCTTCCACGCAGAGCTTAAATGGACCGCACATGAGTACTGGTTAACTGCTTAAAAAAGACTAAGCCTGCCTTTGCAAAGTGGAGCGAGACAGGCCGCCTGGTGAATATAAAGCCATATTGGATTCATTGGGCGGCAGTGCTTGAGATGTCATTTAATCTCAATGTTGGATAAAATTCCCACAAAATTGCTGGCAATGTGTCCAAAATGACCAAAATAGTGTTCACGTGGACTGTAAACTTCCATTCATGGCTATTTCCTCTGCTGCATAATCTTGCAAATTATACATACATATATTTTTTGCAAAAGGTAAACACTGTGGACCCTGATCAGACTGCTCCTATAACAACAGTATGATCCAAGTCCTCACTGTTTGTATGAATGACTTTTAAAGTTACCATCAGCTGTTGAAGTAGACACATTTTTTTGGTTATGGTTATCCGGAAACAACCTGCCCAATCTTCCACCGCCTCGTGGTGAGCAGGAGGCAACAAATATGCATATTCCGTTTGATACTGGAAAGTGTTTATTTGGCTAACGGAAGCTATCAATTAAATTTCATCTCAGTTGTCAGTATCTATGAATGTTAAATGTGACACCATTCCAAATTCTTGAACATTTTTGTTGAAGTATACTGCTAAGTTTTCTATCTCCCTGTGTTAAGCATGGAAGTAACGAGTATATACCTCCCGTTTATAGCTAATTTATGACTTATGAGACAATTAATGACGTCATGAGGATAAGAGCGCTGACTCTTAGTCATTAGGTTTCTCACTGCCGTAGGTTCGAGCCTCGCTCGGGCCACGTGTGAGACGCCAAGTTCTGCAACGGAAGGTCAGGTGGTTTTTCTCCGGGTACTCCGGTTTTCGCCCACCTCTGACTAACGATCGGCTCGATATGAGTGAAATAATCTTGAAAGGGCCGTAAAACCCAAACCAAAAAAAAATAAATGACGTCATGAAAGGTGGTAAAAAAAATGGCTCTTTGAGTCACCCTCAACCGCCTCGTCATTTTTCACTCAGTATATCATTAAGTTTGCTATTGTGACCAGTGTTAGAATTTAGCCTCAAGATACCACAAAAACAACATGGCCCCCGCCCTTGGGTGATTTAAGAAAAAGATTTGGCTGCATGATCATGCTTCCACGCAGAGCTACTGGTTTACCGCCTAGAAGGACTAAGCCTTCCATGGCAAAGTGGAGCGAGTCAGACCGTCTAGTAAATATAATCCCTATTGTTTCATTGGATGGCAGTGCTTGAGATATCATTTCATCTCATTAAGAAATGAATTTTATTTTTCTGCTGTTCATGAAAGTATGAACGCAGTGGGTCGCGTGCAAAGTAAATGGACCCCGAAGGGCATCATGTAAACTTTGCTAGCGACCCGCTGTCGTTCATATATTCATGAAAAGTAGAAAAGCTAAGTTTATTTTTATATCAATATTCTTTGCCCCTGATCACTGGGCTTGCTTATAGGGCAAACTTTTAAAGCTGAAAAACAATTGCACTCTATTTTTTCTACACAGAGCAGAACAGCGTTGGAATCACCAACGCCCATAGAAAGGCATGGTTTAGACTGACGTCACTGAAAATCATGTGGCGCGATGCATTCATGGAAGTGTGAACTACATTGTCTTCTATAGGTTCCCATTAGACTTTACACTGGAAAAGTCCCACAAAATTGCAGGCAACGTTTCAAAATGACCCAAATAGTGTTGACGTCGACGGTAAACCTCAATTCATGGCTATTTCCTCTGCTACATATTCTTGCAATTTTTATCAATATTTTTGGCAAATAGGTTAACTGTGTGGACCCTAATCAGATTGCTCCTATAAGAACAGTCTGACCCGGGTCTTCACTGTTTGTATAAATGACTTTTAAAGTTACCATCAGATGTTAAAGCATACACATTTTTTGTGATCGCCATCTTATTGGTTATGGTTATCCGGAAACATCCTGCCCAATCTTCCACCTCCCCGTGGTGCGCAGGGGGCAACAAATATGCACCTTCCATTTAATATTGGAAAGTGCTTATCTGGTAATAGAAGATATCAATTAAATTTCTGTAGTGGTAGGGTATCTCACATCAGTTGTCAGTATCTATGAATGTTCAATATGACATCATCCCAAATTCTTCAACATTTAGTTGAACTGCTTGTTTTTCTATCTCCCTGTGTTAAGCATGGGATCAACATGTATATACCGTCCAATATTTACAGCTCATATGTGCTACAGTATATAACTGCAACACGCAACACTATGACCTTGTCCGGAACAGTCCTTCGTGGGCGCACACTGTCCGTGTTGGGGACATTGCACTTACACTTATAGAATATCAACACTAAACTTGGATTATCTTTATTAGATCTATTTAATTTATTATCGGCCCCATTAACGTGTTACAAGGTAATTTGATCAAGTGATGCTTACAATATGGTTCGTGCGTCTGTACGGGAAGACATTGTACGACCGTTAGCGAGTGGAATATCGCCCCTACACTGCAGACGCACGGACCCTACTTTAAACAGCTTAGTATTGCACATGCATGTCTCTTCACCTCTTGTATTTCGTGCTATTCGACGTTTAACATTGACAGAGTGCAAATGCCATTGGTAGTTTTGCTTTTTTGTGCTTCATGTTAGCACGTATGGACATGAAGTTGTAAAACAATAAAACAACGGGCTAAATCCCGCCCACAATATCGCAACTTTTTCTGACTCCGAGAGAACGCATTGTCTGAAGAAAGGATAGGCATGCCCTCTGCCAGGCTGATCAGGCTCGGAAGAGCCCAGAGGGACCTAAGGTTCGTGTCACTGAATGCGTCTTAAGGAACAGGAAAATATATGATTTAAGGTTGAGGATCCGAACGGTTTCTTATATAAGGACTTTCATGATAAGAGGGGTGGATCATGCCCCAGGGGACCCCGGTGTATCCAAGGTCAATGTCGTTAAATGCATCTTACCATAAGAAATAAGAATACATTGTTTATGGGTGGGGATCATAATCAGTTTCCGAGTTATTGCACATTTTATGAAATGAAGGGGTAGGACATGCCCACGGGTGACCCCTTGGGAACCAAGATCTATGTCAGTATATGTGGTTTATCATAAGGAACAAGAATATAATATAGTCTATAGGGTGTTCCATTAATTCTGTCACTGTTTCGTGACTATACTGCACTAAAAGAGTAAGGGGTGCAATAAAAAAACAACAAGAGGACCATTATGGTCCTGTATCGCTAACCTGAGTACAAGTCTGTTCAACACTTCCTCAGAATAAACAATTTGAAGTTTTCCACAATTGGCCATTATGACCTACATATTGGAACCAGGTGAACGAATCTGAACAAGGTCGATGTCAGGATGTATATGACCGAGTGTGATCAAAATCCATGAGAATAATCCGTTTGAAAATTTCCATCATGTCAGCCATAATATGACCTGCTTATGAACTGGACAAAGAAACATTTGAACAAATCTGAGAAAGATCAATGTCAGGATGCTAATGACTAAGTTTGATCAAATTCCAATCAAAGATTCATGAGAAGTTGTTTGAAGTTTTTCATGACGTCAGCCATTTTGACCTACTTATGCACTGGATAAATTTGCATAAATTTGAGAACAGTCTATTAAACATAACTACAGAAAGTGTCCTTGGTGGGAACAGTCTATTAAACAGACCTAAAGAAGTGTCCGTGCTGGGAACAGTCTATTAAACATACTTTAAGAAGTGTCCATGCTGGGAATAGTCTATTAAACACCACAGGACCATTGGTCCAGAATCGCTCACCTAACGTCAATCAGCCAAGCGGTTCGAGAGGAGAAGACATTTAAAAATGTAGACACACAACAGACAAACTCTGACCACCCTATAAGCTCACCAATGAGCTTTCGGCTCAGGTGAGATAATAACTACAAAAAGTGTCCTTGGTGGCAACAGTCTATTAAACATGGCTACAGAAAGTGTCCTTGGTGGGAACATTCTATTAAACATAGCTACAGAAAGTGTTCTTGGTGGGAACAGTCTATTAAACATAGCAACAGTAAGTGTCCATGCTTGGAACAGTCTATTAAACAGAGCTACAGAAAGTGTCCTTGGTGGGAACATAAACATTGAATCTTTAAGATTCTTCTTAGTAAAAAAGTTTGTGTCCAAAATAATAATCTCACCAGATCTCAATAAAATTTTTGGAGTCTGGGTGAAAAATAGTGGGTTGGTCGGGGGACAGCAAGCAAACAATTTTTTATGGTTGGCCTCAGCTCCGTTTTCAGGAATGAACACTTATTTGGACTTTTTTCTACACATAACTACAGCAGTGTCTGTGATGGGAACCGTCTATTAAACATACCTACAGCAGTGTCCGTCGTAGGAAGAGAAAGTGTCCTTGTCGGGAACAGTCTATTAAACATAACTACAGAAAGTGTCCTTGGTGGGAACAGTCTATTAAACAGACCTAAAGAAGTGTCCGTGCTGGGAACAGTCTATAAAGCATACCTAAAGAAGTGTCCTTGGTGGGAACAGTCCATTAAAGATACCTAAAGAAGAGTCCGTGTTGGGAACAGTCTATTAAACATAACTACACAAAGTGTCCTTGGTGGGAACAGTCTATTAAACATACCTAAAGAAGTGTCCGTGCTGGGAAAAGTCTATAAAACATAACTACAGAAAGTGTCCTATAAAACATAACTACAGAAAGTGTTCTTGGTAGGAACAGTCTATTAAACATACCTAAAGAAGTGGATGTGGTGGGAACAGTCTATTAAACATACCTAAATAAGTGTCCGTGCTGGGAACAGTCTATTAAACATACTTTAAGAAGTGTCCATGCTGGGAATAGTCTATTAAACACCACAGGACCATTGGTCCTGAATCGCTCACCTGACGTCAATCAGCCCAGCGGTTTCAGAGGGGAAGACATTTAAAAATACGGACACACAGGCACACGACAGACAAACTCTGACCACCCTATAAGCTCACCAATGAGCTTTCGGCTCAGGTGAGATAATAACTACAAAAAGTGTCCTTGGTGGCAACAGTCTATTAAACATGGCTACAGAAAGTGTCCTTGGTGGGAACATTCTATCAAACATAGCTACAGAAAGTGTTCTTGGTGGGAACATTCTATTAAACATAGCAACAGTAAGTGTCCATGCTTGGAACAGTCTATTAAACAGAGCTGCAGAAAGTGTCCTTGGTGGGAACATAAACATTGAATCCTTAAGATTTTTCTAAGTAAAAAAGTTTGTGCTCAAATAAATAATTTCACCAGATCTCAATAAAATTTTTGGAGTCTGGGTGAAAAATAGTGGGTTGGTCGGGGGACAGCAAACAAACAATTTTTTATGGATGGCCTCAGCTCCGTTTTCAGGAATGTACACTTATTTTGACTTTCTCCTACACATAACTACAGCAGTGTCTGTGATGGGAACAGTCTATTAAACACACCTACAGCAGTGTCCGTCGTAGGAAGAGAGTGTCCTTGTCGGGAACAGTCTATTAAACATAACTATAGAAAGTGTCCTTGGTGGGAACAGTCTATTAAACAGACCTAAAGAAGTGTCCGTGCTGAGAACAGTCTATAAAGCATACATAAAGAAGTGTCCTTGGTGGGAACAGTCCATTAAAAATACCTAAAGAAGTGTCCGTGTTGGGAACAGTCTATCAAACAAAACTACAGAAAGTGTCCTTGGTGGGAACAGTCTATTAAACATACCTAAAGAAGTGTCCATGCTGGGAACAGTCTATTAAACATAACTACAGAAAGTGTCATTGGTAGGAACAGTCTATTTAACATACCTAAAGAAGTATATGTGGTGGGAACAGTCTATTATACATACCTAAATAAGTGTCCGTGCTGGGGACAGTCTATTAAACATACTTTAAGAAGTGTCCGTGCTGGGAATAGTCTATTAAACACAACAGGACCATTGGTCCTGAATCGCTCACCTGACGCCAATCATTGATATGAGGCATTGTTGATATAAGGCATCGTTAATATGAGGCATCGTTGATATAAGACAACGGTGATACGAGGCATCAGTGATATGAGGCATCAGTGATATGAGGCAGTGATGATATGGATGATGGGTATAGAATGATGTAAAGGGGTTTAATGTGTCCCCCACCCCTGTTACTACATTTTATTCGGCGGTGAGCAGCTATAGATGTAATCGCCACGGTATAATACAGAGGTAAAAACTGGTTGGTGAAACAGTCATTATTGTGAATATACTGGTTAATATAAAGTTTATATAAAACATTATGGTGCCATAAACACTCATCAGGTCCTTATCATCAACAGGAAGGGAGAAAGAACATTATGTTAAGTATGTGAGGGTGTGAATGAGTGTGTGTACTTCATGTGCAATTCAAGTGTGATTCAAGTGTATTCCACTTGTATTAAGACAGAAATTTAATTGGGCCCAGACTAATTTTCATTCTGTCTTAACCTAAGTGGAATAGATTGCGAGTCAACTGTCCCTTTAAGTTTGTCTTTGTAAAATTATGTAACCAGTGTTGTTTATAAATATTAGACTTATTCCATATAAATATTGTACAGGATTCTAAGTATCTTAGAATTTCCTTTGTGTTAATGCCCCACAAGTGGACATAGATTCGAGGTTCCCTCGTGTTGTCCCGTCACATATACGTTTTGCCAGCCCCCGACATATGAAACAAGTGTCCTTGGTGGGAACACCCTATATAACATACCATTAGAAAGTGTTCCTGGCGGGAACAGTCCATTAAACATGCCTACAGGAAGTGTCCTTGGTGAGCACATTCCATTAAACATAGTACAGAAATTGTCTTTGGTGGGAACAGTGTATTGAACATAGCTTCAGAAACTGTCCGTGCTGGGAACAGTCTATTAAACATACCTACAGAAGTGTACGTGCTGGGAACAGTCTATAAATCATAGCTCCAGAAAGTTTCCGTGATGGGAACAGTCTAATTGACATAGGTTCAGACAGTGTCCTTGGTGGGAACAGTCTATTAAACATACCTACAGGAGTGTCCGTCCGTCTATTGAACATACCTTCAGAAGTGTCCGTGCTGGGAAGACTAATATTCATAGCTACAGAAAGTATCCTTGTCGGGAACAGTTTATTTTAAACATAATTACAGAAAGTGTCCTTGTGCCAACAGTCTATTAAACATGGCTACAGAAAGTGTCCTTGGTGGGGACATTCTATTAAACATAGCTACAGAAAGTGTCCTTGGTGGGAACAGTTTATTAAACATACGTATAGAAAGAGTCCTTGTTAGAAACAGTCTATTAAACATATATACAGAAGTGTCCGTGCTGGAAACAGCCTATTAAACATAGCTACAAAAAGTGTCCATGCTGGGAACAGTCTATTAAACATAGCTAAAGAAAGTGTTTTGGTGGGAACAGTCTATTAAACCAGTAAACATACCTACAGAAAGTGTCCATGCTGGGAACAGTCTTTTAAAGATAGCTACAGAAAGTGTCCGTGCTGGCAACAGTCTTTAAAAGATAGCTACAGAAAGTATCCGTGCTGGGAACAATCTTTTAAAGATAGCTACAGAAAGTGTCCGTGCTGGGACATAGCTACAACCATACCTACAAAAAGTGTCCTTTTTTGGGAACAGTCTATTAAACATGCGTATAGAATTGCCCGGGCTGGGAACAGTCTATTAACATACCTTAGAAAAGTCTGTGCTTCGAACAGTTTATAAAACATACCAACAGAAAGTGTCCTTGGTGGGAAAGTCTACTGAACATGCCTTCAGAAGTGTTCGTGCTGGAAACAGACTAATAAACATAGCTACAGAAAGTGTCCTTAGTGGGAAGTCTATGAAACATAGCTACATGAAGTGTCCTTGGTGGGAACAGTCTGTTAAAAATGGCCACAGAAAGTGTCCTTTGTGGGAGCATTCTATTAAACATAGCTACAGAAAGTGTCCTTGGTGAGAATAGTCTGTTAAACATAGCAACAGTAAGTGTCCCTGCTTGGAACAGTCTATTAAACATAGCTACAGAAAGTGTGTTTGGTGGGAACTTCTTATTAAACATACGTATAGAAAGTGTCCTTGTTGGAAACAGTCTATTAAACAAAGCTACAGAAAGTGTTCTTGGTGGGAACAGTCTATTAAACATAGCAACAGTAAGTGTCCATGCTTGGAACAGTCTATTAAACAGACCTACAGAAAGTGTGCTTGGTGGGAACTTCTTATTAAACATACGTATAGAAAGTGTCCTTGTTGGAAACAGTCTATTAAACATACCAACAGAAGTATCCGTGCTGCAAACAATCTATTAAAATACCTTCAGAAAGTGTCCTTGGTGTGAACAGTCTATTAACCATATCTACAGAAATGTCCGTGCTGGGAACAATCTATTAAACATACCTACAGAAAGTGTCCTTGATGGGAACAGTCTATTTAACATAGCTACAGAAAGTGTCCGTGCTGGGAACAGACTATGAAGCGTACTACAGAAAGTGTCCGTGGTGGGAACAGTCTTTTAAATATACCTACAGAAAGTGTCCATGCTGGGACCAGTCTTTTAATGATAGCTTTAGAAAGTGTCCGTGCTGGAAAATGTCTACTAACCATAACTACGAAAAGTGTCCTTGGTGGGAACAGTCTATTTAACATACCTATATAATTGTCCGGGCTGGGAACAGTCTATAAACATACCTACAGAAGTGTCTGTGCTTGGAACAGTCTATAAAACATACCTACAGAAAGTGTCCTTGGTGGGAACAGTCTATTAAACATACCTATATAAATTGTCCTTGCTGGGAACAATATATTAAAGGAGTCCATGTATAGAATCCACCAATCGCTAAAAACAATTGCAGGAAATTGTTCAAATGTCTAGTTTGCTTTAAATCATGTGTATTAAATAAGGCTAAAAGGGATGCCCTTTGAGAACCATGAACGCATTCAAAAACGAAAATAGCAGAATCCATTTGTTGTTGGGGCCAGACAAGCTTGTTTCGGCCATCAAGGCCTCATCAGTAGCCCTTAAAGAAATGCTGAAAACGAGTATCAGCGGTTACGAGTATCAGCGGTTGCTTGTTTCGGCTATCAAAGCCTCATCAGTGGCCCTTAACGAAAGTCTGACACTGAATGTCAGTAACACAGCAAATTAAAGTACAACTGGAATTTTGATAGTAAATTTCAAAATGCACAATCATGAAAATGACGTGTTTTAATCCATTAAAGTCAAAAATGTTATACATTTGGATAAGTTAGATGAATCTTATCCTTATTTGTTACAATGGCAATAAAACACTTTTAGGTTTCCGAATAAGCTCAGTGAACTCAAAGGAAAAAAAATATAAACTACATTAAAGAGAAGGGCAGGGCGACGTTTTACCACCGCCACACACACCTTAACAACACTGTAGTGGGCACAAATAAGGCTAAAAGGGATGCCCTTTGAGAACCATGAACGCATTCAAAAACGAAAATAGCAGAATCCATTTGTTGTTTGGGCCAGACAAGCTTGTTTCGGCCATCAAGGCCTCATCAGTGGCCCTAAAAGAAATGCTGAAAACGAGTATTAGCGGTTGCTTGTTTCGGCTATCAAAGCCTCATCAGTGGCCCTTAAAGAAGGTCTGACACTGAATGTCAGTAACACAGCAAAGTAAAGTACAACTGGAATTTTGATTGTAAATTTCAAAATGCACAATCATGAAAATGACGTGTTTAATCCCTTATGAAACACTTTTAGGTTTCCGAATAAGTTCAGTGAACTCAAAGGAAAACAAAATATAAACTACATTAAAGTGAAGGGCAGGGCGACATTTTAACGCAGAGTGACGACCTTCTATCACTTTGTTTGACGACTTCACATACAGTCATTTTAAGTCGTCATCTTCGACCCCTGCCCTGTTTGGCGACTTCGCATGCGTATAATTTATCATTTTGACAAAATAATTATTTAGATAACTTAATATAAAAGCCAATGTTTTTGTACCCGTTGTTGAAAACCGTTTATAAATATCTTTATTCAGTGGTTCGTGGCACCGTTTAATGTGTTGGTACCTGACGACTTAACGTTCTTGAGGTTAGTGATTTCCGGAGTATATAATTGAGCCTCCCCGGATAGAAATCGACCTTACGGCATAAATACTGATTTTCATTGCTCCAAATGCGGCTACTTCAATGGAAGAAAATGAGACAACCCGTGTAAAAAAATCCACTTTTTTTAAAGTAAATTACGACCCTTTAAAGTGGTATATATGAATACAAAACGTCGTGAAAATGATTACGTTAACTGACGTCGTCATTTATTAAGTGGCGTCAATACTGTCATTATGCATTATGGACTATAAAGAAATACTAAGGAAATGAACAGTTTCTATTGATTGCATTTTCCAAGACCTAAAGAGAAGCAATCTTATCTGAAAGTCAAGACAACACAATATCGCCTTCGATATCGCCTGCACACATAGCGCCAATATCGTGGATCATTAACGGAAAGCGGTCTCTCTAGGAGCCTTTAAGTAGCGATCGAAATAACCGTCCCAGCGGTACCAAGTCTCGGTGGGTGGTGGGTGTTGGGGGGGGGGGGGGAGGGGGGACTCCGAAAATTTCTGATGGGGATGTGCCGCTGGGTCTCTGAAAAGGTTCCCCAAGATCAATACCAAAAATAATGAAATGCATACTCAAAACAATACTGAATGCTGCATGAAAAAGCCTAACCAGAAAGTACCAGTATTCATTTAAAAATTGATATCTCATTTTTAGAAATCATGTATGTGAAGAAAATTAGCATCACTTGTATAAGAGTTTTGCATATCTACCCAGAAATAATCAAATATACATGAAAGCAATTTGACAGAATCATACTTTCTCAGTTTCTAACCGGAATAAATATCGGATATGGTGAAAAAGGACCCAGAAAAATACAAAAAGTCCTGAATTTATACCCCAAAGAAATACCACAAGAGGTGAAAAGATACCTCAACACCAGCGGCACAACCCCGTACACCTTTATATAGGGAGACCCCCCCCCCGCCCCGACAAACACACACACACATATCCCAGATTTTAAGTCCTCTTTGCAGCACCTTTCCTCTCGCTAATGTCACATGTAGCACTACTATTCACTACTTCTCAAAATCACGCAATAAAATTGTATCTGAGAGCCATATGTCAGACTGGCACTTGTGTCAAATACGTTATCCTCTTGAAATAAAGTTATTATGATTATTATATTTAAGCCTTTGGCGCATTTCCATATCAAGTAGTGGTGTAGTTTTAATTTTGCTGCCGCAATCGCAATTACTGACCAGATTCACTGTAGTTATTAGCAGCAGCATGCCAGGGACAGCGTTTGGGCCATTCGTACGAGTATCGTCTTAGCCAACTAGTTTCATTTTCATTCAGCAAGAACACCAAAAAAGTTCGACTTGGCGCGGGCTTAAGAAGAACAGATCGCCAACTTGTCATGAATGGGGTAAAGTTACATACTGAGAAAAGTCAAACGAATGCTGGAAATTTTCATAATCTGTTGAACATGGGACATTGTATTTATTTTCAGGAGATTCTAATTTTTCTGTGTCATGTTTGATATCAATGCCTGCGGAGATGGGGTGGAGTGGGGGTACTTCTGTATAATATCAGTATGAGTATATGTGCCGCAGGACAAAAAAAAGAAACAGCAAACACACACACACACACACACACACACACACAAAAAAAACAAGCGGTCTATGATGGCCCTGTATCGCTCCCCTAAATAGACCATACATGTATTTATAAGTCATGTCTTCTTCATTATCTCTGGCATATAGGTACCTACGAGTATGTATATTTCATTTGCATCAACAACAGAAAGCACATGGCCATGACCATAGCGGAGCTTAAGTGATACACGGAAAAGGTTTTACCGTATTTAGACATGGCGGTCATCTTGGTCAACAGACCGAAACAATTCGGACAAAACTGAGTTCAACGAACCCCAGGATGCATCATATGAAATATGGTTACAATCGGCCCGTTGACGGTAATTTACAACTGTTGGTGAACGACAACGGACCCTACCTATCAGGTATTGGGAGCCTTGGGAGCCTTCGGCTCAGGGGAGCTAAAAACCATTTTCGGCTGGCGGAGCTCCTAAAGACGCATTCCTTTTATCTTTCAAACAAAGCAGCACTAAAACACAACCATATCGTTCATTTTTGTTTAAACGATTAAACTTTAAAACCCCAAATCTGGACGCTGTGAGGTTTCTTTTTCTTTTCATTTCTTTCTTTTTTTTTTTTTTTTTTTGCTCCAAAAGTTCCGACCTTATCCCCAAAAGCACAAAACACATCCAGTGAAACATAATACCTGCTAAATAAATTAGTACTAGTAGAAGACGTGTTCATTTTTTTTTTGGAAATTCATCCATTCCCCAATCCCCACCAAAACACACACACACACACACACACACACACACACACACACACACACACACACACACACACACACAATTGTTTGATGAAGCGTGTGTGTGTGTGCTTATGAATGTGCATGTTTGTATTTGTTGAGTGCATCTTTATGCTTGCGTGTGTGTGTGGTGGGTGTGTGTGTGTGTGTGGGGGGGGGGGGCATGCGATATTAGTTCAATTTGCGACATCAAAAGCTAGGCCCATGTCCTCCGAATGCCCAGAGGTTGGTGGGAGTGGGGCACTCACATATTTTTGGGTACCCATGAATGTTCCCCGACTTTGAAAAAGCACCCTCTTCACGTGGTCACGTCTTGAAACGACACTGAAGAACAGACAATAAGAAAAGGAAGTGGCCCTGCTAATATGCTGACGGGTGATAATCTACTTGAAATACGGTACAGGGATTACTTTCCGATTCCCCCGGGCCAATCCCACCAGTCCCAGGATTTTCATTTTCCTGACGGATAGAAATCGACCTTATGACGCACGACGTAAAACGTGGAAAATGACGTTGAAAGTTGACGTTACGTCAGAAGAAATTTCCAGTTTAATTTAACGTCATGCGGCAAATTTTGATTACGGATTATTTTGCTCCAGACAAGTGGAAAGTGCATGGATTTGTATGCGGTTTGTAGCCTGCTTCCACAATAGAATATGTTTTGTCTTTTAGTCAGAATGTTTCTTTTGTAAGGACTAATTGATTCTTAATTAGCTGGGTTAAATGCTTCTTTAAATGGACATTTTACTGACTCCTTTGATATTCATTTGGGATCACGATACAATAAAAAACATCCCTTAGAATTCAACATTATTCTTCTTCTTTGTCCTGATGCAAAATAAATAGATATACCGCAACTTACTATTAGTATCAAAATAATTTTAACTATGAAAAGGTTTATCACCAGCAAATATTTTGTCACCAATACAAACTGGAATAGATTCATAAAACTTTATGTTAGGCATATTTTTATGTATTTTCAATTGAAATCCTTTAATCAAAATTAAAGTGATTAACCAAACTATTGCAAAATATGCAGAGTGTTGATTTTTTTGTTTGTTTTGATTTGTTACGCCCCTTGAAAGTCTTATAAATAACTTAGTATGACATGCCAACTATTCAACAAAAATGCGAGGCGTTATCAAATTTCATAACAGTCATAAAATAAATAACTTTTAATAAACGACGACTGTTATTCGCTTGACCCAAATGAAGAGAATAGAACACGATACATTTAAATAAATATTCAAAGATAATCCAAATTTTATGGTTTTCTGTATCTACAACTGCTAATTTCCAGTGTCCCCACCACTGACACTTTGTTCCGGCGAACGACTGCTCCCACGAGCGACATCATGTTGTGTGTTGCAAATATACCCTACTCCATATGTGACTTATTTAGTATGGTAAGGCTCCATTGTCTATCGATCTGCTGTCTGTCCACATTTTCAAACATCTCCTCTGAAATGCCGAATGTAGAAACATTTCCTGTTGATCACCCATGGGATGTGACAACAAAATTTTCTGCCTGTGGTCCAGGTCAAGTGACCAACATGGCCGTCGTGCCCATTAAAGGTAAAACCCATTTCAAAAATCTTCTCCAGAACCAGTTAACAGATTATCATGAAACCTGGTAAGTATCATTCGGGACCCAAGACAATTATACATGTAATTTGTTTAAATAATGGTCTACATCACGAAAACAAGCCTATAGAATTTTGAACCCCTTAAATCCCACTTTTATATAGTAATACCGGGGATTACAGGGGTAAACCTTATTTGTGCTATTGCTGCTCTAAAATATGTGAAATTTTCATGTGAAAATCGTCATTGTTTCACCTGTAAAATTTACAGTGTATTTGTATCGGTGTGTTTTCATAAGGCATGGATCACAATGAGCTATATTAGGCCAAGGTCAAATTTGGTCACAATGGGGGAAAAGTTTAAACCATGTACTTGTCACCTGACCACGCAGTGATCAAGATAAGCTACTGTGATCACTGTGTGTCAGTAGTCTTTCAGTCCGGCTGTCGTCAACAATTTATTTCAATGACATCTCCTCCTTAACCTCCAGACATATTTATAAATGGTTTCGCACAAATGTCCCTTTTATGACCACACACCAAATTTCCTAAAATGTTTCCATTTCACTGAACAAGATGTCGACCAGAGATAATAACCTTTAATGGAATCTACTTTGTCAATGACCTGATTTCGAAATAATACTTCTTGAATGACCCTCTACCAAACATGGTTCCACTGGCTGCTAGTTCAATAAGAAAATAAAATAAATGATATCATCCACTCTTATAGCTGGATTTCAAAACGAGTCACAGGAATGTTCGTTGGGTGGCCTTCTACAAAAAATCCTACTCCGCAGAAAGAAAATGATCCCAGACTTAATAATCGGATAACATTTAAACGACACAGGCAGGCCAATTATATAATTTTACTACGTGTCCATTCAGGTCATGCAGCTCTAATAGGAAAACACACAGGAAAAATTAATAAATCATCAGATCAGGAGCAAGAAGTGTAATATATGTGTCACTAACAGAAGACTGAAAAGACGAATCTCACAACATCAGTGTGTCAGAAACTGGCAAAGTTCAAGTGAAGGAATGGACCCTGCTATGGCAGTATCAATGCTGCAGTAACTGGACAAAAAAGGAGTATCAATAGATAGCCTGAATGCAGAACAAACACAGTTTATAAATTTGAAAAAGAGAAGTGACCAAAACCATATCAAAAGGGTTTTACAAAGGCAATTATTGATCTATCCAAGAAACATAAGGTGTTGGGCAACAAGTATATGCCATCATACAGAGGTAGATGCTTCATGTATGCAATAAAGCAAAACGCCGACTCACCTGGAAAAGTTAAAAAGACACACTTGGCATCATTGTTCCACATATACATGGTGACCACAGTACATGTCAAACATCCAACTGGTGTGGTTACAGGAAAAATCCACAAATTTTCAGGTATGCTAATCGAAGGGTTACCAGCCTTTTGCGGGGTTCATAGATTTCATAAAATTACCTCGAGTGTGACTTTGTCATTTAACAATTAAAACTGGATTCCCTATAAATGGATTTCAACAAAAACGATGAGTGGCCACATGCTGGGCTCCAATAATCGTATACTGAACAGCAAAAGAAATGCGAAAAACGATATCATTTCAACATATGCTATCCTTCCCCATACCATAACGTTTGCTCCTACCCATCTGTCTCACTCCATGACTCACGGGTCGGCATACCTTAACCCTTGACCTGCTGAATATTTAAATGTGCCACACCCATCACTGATTATCAACCAATTGGATTTCTTGATGCAAATCATTGCAGCAAATTCAAAAACTGAATGACAACAATGAAGATCCTGATCAGATGGCTTTTCAGAAGCCATCAGATCTGGAACTGAATTGTTTGAAATCTAAGACATATCCGGGTTCAGCAGGACAAGGGTTAAATCTCACCTGTATGTCTATACAAACAGAAACGGCCATCGGCGTGTGATCCAAACAGAAGCATATTCAGCCAGTTTTTTAGACGCCGATTTACATTGTTCCTGCACCAGCGTGAGCGTTCCGCCCTGTGTCGATGTGTAAACCTTTGGCCACAGTAAGGACGCTTCAAGCCTTTTAAACACCCACCGAACGGTCATCTTGACAGTCATTACTGTATACATGCAAAATCAGTTGTATAAAAATGCTAATCGTGGGTGAAAATATCCTGCAAAATGGATTTTATTCTAAATAATATTTTGCCCAAACCGTGCTTCCCCGTATTCGACCGTTAATTTTGTAAATATTATTATGCATAGAATAGACACAAGAGGGGAAAATTATTTGTTTTGTCAAAAAGCCATAATAACGATTTGACAGAATTTTTAATATCGCTACGCTGATTTACCCCAGTGCTAAATTAATCCGTGCGTTACACTTTGTACATGGATGGCCATGTATAGTGAACTCTACATGTTGATAGGGGCTCTTTCGGAATGGATATAATGTTATAATGTCAGTTTTCGGAAAAGCCATGTCTCGTCGTTGCTAGTACACACACAAAAGTAGATTTTGGTGTAAAAATGGTATGTTTCTAATGAAGGACAATGGAGAAACACACACACGCATAATGTTCCAAATTAAATGAATAGATATAAAACATGCATATTAAAAAATGTATTTTTGTTGTTGGTAGAAAAAAAATAAAAAATCACTTTGTAAGAAAATCACTTTTCAAAATTTTTACATTTCCAGTGTAAGTCTAATGTTAACCTATAGAAAACAATTGCGTTCATACTTCCATGAACGCATCGAATCCCATGGTTTTCAGTGACGTCATTCTAAATCATCGTTCTCTACGGGCGTTGATGACGTCAACGCTGCTCCGCTCTTTGTAGAAAAAACAGCGTGTAAATGTTTTTCAGCTTTAAGAGTTTGCCTACAAGCATTTTTTCGCCCAGTGATGAGGGGCAAATAATGTAAATATAAAAAAAAATAAACTTAATTTTTCTGCTTTTCATGAAAGTATGAACGACAGTGGGTCGCTAGCAAAGTTTACATGAACCCCGAGGTTCATTTACTTTGCACGCGACCCACTGCGTTCATACCTCCATGAGCCGCAGAAAAATAAATTTCATTTTTAAATGGTCCATTTTTAAACGTGTGTTTACTCATTGTCCTTCATTAGAAACATACCATTTTACACCAAAATATACTTTAGTGTGTACTAGCAACGACGAGACGTGTTCCCCCGCCCCCCTCTTCCCCCCCCCCCCACACACACACAAAAAAAACAAGAGGCCCATGGGCCACTATGCTCACCAGAGCTCAGGGGGCACTGTCGACTGGCAGCAAAGTATTTTAATTAACCATGGAAGCCCTGCGCCCATGGATGCTACAGATAAAATTTCGACCCAATCAGCCTAGTGGCTCAAGAGGTCTGATGTCGCTTGAATGTGTTGTTGCAGGACAACAGATGACAACTGACAATTTCCCATCTGTGGCAGCCAATAGGCCTGAAAGAACCTTATTAAAGGAACATTTCTATGTAAGGTTGACAAAATATCTTGAAAGGCATAAATGTCATTTTTCAATTTTCCCCATTAAAAGTCAATGGAATCTCTTAACTTGCCATGGCAAACAAACCAAAGAGCCAAATTTCTAAACCGGAGCTCAGATGGGCATTGCCCAATGGCAGACATGTATTTTAACATGGTATGATTTTAATTTACCAATTATAGAGTCTCCCAATTCCCAAATGAGCACTCATGTGGACTGTATCTGAAATATTAGGTGTTTTATATAGTAGAGAGGGTGGGGCATGAACCCAATGGAGCCCTGGTTGGTGCCACTAAATGTGTCTTATAAAAAAGAACAGAGACATATATGGTTTAGAGTGGGATATGTATGGCTCCTGAGATGTAAGGCAGCAAAGTATTTTAATTAACCATGGAAGCCCTGCGCCCAAGGATGCTACAGATAAAATTTCGACCCAATCAGCCTAGTGGCTTCAGAGGTCTGATGTCGCTTGAATGTGTTATTGCAGGACAACAGATGACAACTGACAATTTCCCATCTGTGGCAACCAATAGGCCTAAAAGAACCTTATTAAAGGAACATTTCTATGTAAGTTTGACAAAATATCTTGAAAGGCATAATTGTCATTTTTCAATTTTCTCCATTAAAAGTCAATGGAATCTCTTAACTTGCCATGGCAAACAAACCAAGAGCCAAATTTCTAAACCGGAGCTCAGATGGGCATTGCCCAATGGCAGACATGTATTTTAACATGGTATGATTTTAATCTACCAATTATAAAGTCTCCCAATTCCCAAATGAGCACTCATGTGGACTGTATCTGAAATATTAGGTGTTTTATATAGTAGAGAGGGTGGGGCATGAACCCAATGGAGCCCTGGTTGGTGCCACTAAATGTGTCTTATAAAAAAGAACAGAGACATATATGGTTTAGAGGTGGGATATGTATTGTTCCTGAGATGTAAGGCAGCAAAGTATTTTAATTAACCATGGAAGCCCTGCGCCCAAGGATGCTACAGATAAAATTTCGACCCAATCAGCCTAGTGGCTTCAGAGGTCTGATGTCGCTTGAATGTGTTGTTGCAGGACAACAGATGGCAACTGACAATTTCCCATCTGTGGCAACCAATAGGCCTAAAAGAACCTTATTAAAGGAACATTTCTATGTAAGTTTGACAAAATATCTTGAAAGGCATAAATGTCATTTTTCAATTTTCCCCCATTAAAAGTCAATGGAATCTCTTAACTTGCCATGGCAAACAAACCAAAGAGCCAAATTTCTAAACCGGAGCTCAGATGGGCATTGCCCAATGGCAGACATGTATTTTAACATGGTATGATTTTAATCTACCAATTATAGAGTCTCCCAATTCCCAAATGAGCACTCATGTGGACTGTATCTGAAATATTAGGTGTTTTATATAGTAGAGAGGGTGGGGCATGAACCCAATGGAGCCCTGGTTGGTGCCACTAAATGTGTCTTATAAAAAAGAACAGAGACATATATGGTTTAGAGGTGGGATATGTATGGCTCCTGAGATGTAAGGCAGCAAAGTATTTTAATTAACCATGGAAGCCCTGCGCCCAAGGATGCTACATACAGATAAAATTTCGACCCAATCAGCCTAGTGGCTTCAGAGGTCTGATGTCGCTTGAATGTGTTGTTGCAGGACAACAGATGACAACTGACAATTTCCCATCTGTGGCAACCAATAGGCCTAAAAGAACCTTATTAAAGGAACATTTCTATGTAAGTTTGACAAAATATCTTGAAAGGCATAATTGTCATTTTTCAATTTTCCCCATTAAAAGTCAATGGAATCTCTTAACTTGCCATGGCAAACAAACCAAGAGCCAAATTTCTAAACCGGAGCTCAGATGGGCATTGCCCAATGGCAGACATGTATTTTAACATGGTATGATTTTAATCTACCAATTATAAAGTCTCCCAATTCCCAAATGAGCACTCATGTGGACTGTATCTGAAATATTAGGTGTTTTATATAGTAGAGAGGGTGGGGCATGAACCCAATGGAGCCCTGGTTGGTGCCACTAAATGTGTCTTATAAAAAAGAACAGAGGCATATATGGTTTAGAGGTGGGATATGTATGGCTCCTGAGATGTAAGGCAGCAAAGTATTTTAATTAACCATGGAAGCCCTGCGCCCAAGGATGCTACAGATAAAATTTCGACCCAATCAGCCTAGTGGCTTCAGAGGTCTGATGTCGCTTGAATGTGTTGTTGCAGGACAACAGATGACAACTGACAATTTCCCATCTGTGGCAACCAATAGGCCTAAAAGAACCTTATTAAAGGAACATTTCTATGTAAGTTTGACAAAATATCTTGAAAGGCATAATTGTCATTTTTCAATTTTCCCCATTAAAAGTCAATGGAATCTCTTAACTTGCCATGGCAAACAAACCAAGAGCCAAATTTCTAAACCGGAGCTCAGATGGGCATTGCCCAATGGCAGACATGTATTTTAACATGGTATGATTTTAATCTACCAATTATAAAGTCTCCCAATTCCCAAATGAGCACTCATGTGGACTGTATCTGAAATATTAGGTGTTTTATATAGTAGAGAGGGTGGGGCATGAACCCAATGGAACCCTGGTTGGTGCCACTAAATGTGTCTTATAAAAAAGAACAGAGACATATATGGTTTAGAGGTGGGATATGTATGGCTCCTGAGATGTAAGGCCTTTTAAGCAGTGGAGGGATTCGGGCATGGTGGATTTCTGAAAAGCCCAAGATTTTTGCAACATAATGCTGAACAGTTTCTGAGATATGAGGCCCTTTTATGAAGTGGATGGGAGAGAAATGGCCCCTGCAGACCCCACAAGATGGGTTGACTGAATGTGTCTAATAACAATGAACAAGAATATATGTGATTATGTGGTGGGGATTTGAATAGTTTCTGAGATATATGGATTATTATGAAGTGGGGTCTTAACATAAGGAACACGAATATATATGGTTAAGGGGTGGGGATCTGACCGGTTTCTGAGATATATGGCTTTTAATGAAGGGGGAGGGGGGCCCATGCTGGTGTCACTGATTGCATCTTATCATAAGGAACAAGAATATATATGGCTTAGGGGTAGGGCTCTGAACAGTTTCTCAGATATATGGTCTTTTGTGAAGTTGAAGAATGGAGCATGGCCCGGGCGAGCCCTGGGGGCACCCTATGTTGGTGTCACTGAATGTGTCTTATCACAAGGAACAAGAATATATATGGTTTAGGGGCGGGATCGGTAAGGTTTCTGGAATAGTTGGCCTTTAATGAAGTGGAGAGGGTGGGGCATGACCCCGGCACATCCCGGGGGACCCTCAGTCTGGTGTCGCTGAGTGCGTCTTATCACAAGGAAAAAAATATATATGGTTTAGGGGTGGAGATCGGAATGGTTTCTGAGATAAATGGCATTTTATGAAGTGGAGGGGATGGGGCATGTCCCCGGCACATCTGGGGGGACCCCCAGGTTCGTGTCACTTAATGCTTCTTATCATAATGAACAAGAATATATATGGTTTAGGGGTGGGGATCTGTAAGGTTTTGGAATATTTGGCCTTTTATGATGTTTTGTTTGTTTGTTTGATTTGAGGTTTAATATCCCCGTCAATACTGTAAAGGTCATTTCGGGGATGTTGCTTCCAATTTTGTGGGACTTTTACCCGACATTGAGATGAAATGATGTCTCAAGCCCTGCTGCCCAATGAAACCAATAGGGTTTATTAGCATGGACAGTCCGCCTCGCACCCCGGTTCCTGGACAGGCTTAGATCCTCTAAGCGGTTTACCAGTACTAGTGTGCGGGCCGGATTCAGCTCTGCCTGGAAGCATCATGCAGCCCATATATTTCTTCAAGCCCCTATGGGCGGGGGCCAACCTTTTATGAAGTGGAGGGGGTTGGGAATGTCCCCGGCACATCCCGGGTGTCCCCCAGGTTGGTGTCACTGAATGCAACTTATCAAAAGGAACAAAAATATATTTCATTTAGGGGTTTGGATCTGTTAGGTTTCTGGAATATTGGGCCTGTTGTGAAATGGAGAGGTGGGGCATGGCCCAGGCACATCCTGGGGG
Organism: Lucinisca nassula; assembly: GCA_963580285.1. NCBI lineage: Eukaryota > Metazoa > Mollusca > Bivalvia > Lucinida > Lucinidae > Lucinisca > Lucinisca nassula. The sequence continues at coordinate 46,878,002 of OY757025.1, read as the reverse complement.
ACCCCCAGGTTGGTGTGACTGAGTGCATCTTATCATAAGAGACAAGAATATATACGCTTTACGGGTGGGGATCTGAATGGTTTCTGAGATAAATGGCATTTTATGAAGTGGAGGGGGTGGGGCATGTCCCCGGCACATCCGGGGGGATCCCCAGGTTGGTGTCACTTAATGCATCTTATCATAAGGAACAAGAATATATATGGTTTAGGGGTGGGGATCTGTAAGGTTTCTGAGATATAAGGAATTTTATAAAGTACTGGGGCGGGGAATGGTCCCGGCACAACCTACAGGACCCCCAGGTTGACATAAAAGAATATTGCTGTGAGAAGTTTACTAAAGGAACATTTCCATGAAAGTTTTGTCAAAATATCTGCAAAGGCTTTGTAGTTTATGCCATTTTTCAATTTTCCCCATTATAAGTCTATGGAAAATCTAAGTTGCCATAGCAACCAAACTAAGGAGCCGAATTTCATAAAAAAACACAAAACCTGTAAAGACAAATATGGTGAATATTTTCATAAACTCTCAGCCTTATAGAGCATACGGTTTCTGAGGAGATGATTTTTTAAGTTTTTTTTTCTATTTTTTTTTTCAATTTGGTTTCCATGGCAACCAATACAAATGAGCAGTAGGCCTAAAATCATATGGCAGATAGTAGATTGCCTAAGGAATATTTCTATGAAAGTTTTGTCAAAATATCTGCAGCGGCTTGGCAGCAAATGCCGTTTTTCAACTTTCCCCATTATAAGTCTATGGAAAATCTAAGTTGCCATATCAACTAAAGAGCCAAATATCATGAAAAACACAAAACCTGTAAAGGCAAAAATGGTGAATAGTTTCATAAACTCTCAGCCTCATAGAGCATACGGTTTCTGAGGAGATGATCTTTTAAGTTGTTTTTTTTTTTTTCTATTTTTTTTTTTCAATTTGGTTTCCATGGCAACCAATACAAATGAGCACTAGGCCTAAAATCATATGGCAGATAGTAGATTGCCTAAGGAATATTTCTATGAAAGTTTTGTCAAAATATCTGCAGCAGCTTGGCAGTAAATGCCATTTTTCAATTTTCCCCATTATAAGTCTAACTCTATAACTCTTAGTTGCCATAGCAACCAAACTAATGAGCCGAATTTCATAAAAAACACAAACTTTCAATCCCCCAACCCAAGGATGCTACAGATGAAATTTGGGCCCAATCGGCCTAGCCGCTTCAGAGGAGATGTCGTTTAAAAGTGTTGCCGTCACCAGACGCAGACGCAGACGACGCAGACGCAGGACAACTGCCTATCCTATAAGCTCCCCCGGAGCCTTCGGCTCTGGTGAGCTACAAAACTGGCATTATAACATTATATCCATGCCGAAAACCTATTAACATGTAGAGGTCACTATACATTGTCATCCATGTACACAGTATGACGCACGGATTAAAATTTAGCACTGGGGTAAGTGAGCGTACCGATAATAAATATTCTGTCAAATCATTATTATGGCTTTTAGACAAAACAAACAGTTTTCCCCCTCTTGTATCTATTCTATGCAGATCGTGATTTCCTTTATTCTTCTGTTAATTCGGTTATTATTTTTATGTTAAGAATAGATACAAGACGGGAAAATTGTTTGTTTTGTCCAAAAGACATAATAACGATTTGACAGATTTTTTATTATCGCTACGCTCATTTACCCCAATGGTAAATTAATCCGTGCGCAATACTGTGTACATGGACGACAATGTATAGTGAACTCTACTTGTTGATAGGGGTTCTTTCGGCATGGATTTAATGTTATAATGTCAGTTTTTGGAAAAATCACGTCTCGTCGTTGCTGGTACATTATGGGTTGTTTTTCTAGAAGTATGTCAACATGCTGAACAGTGAACACCCATGAATTTTAGCCCACGTGCCAGGAAGACATTTTTATAGTTTGTTTTGTTTGATTTGAGGTTTAACGTCCCCGTCAACACTGTAAAGGTCATTTTGGAGACGTTGCTTCCAATTTTGTGGGACTTTTACCCGACATTGAGATGAAATGACACCTCAGGCCCTGTCGCCCAATGAAACCAATAGGGTTTATTAGCATGGACGGTCCGCCTCGCACCGCTGTTCCTGGACAGGCTTAGATCCTCTAAGCGGTTTACCAGTACTAGTGTGCGGGCCGGATTCAGCTCTGCGTGGAAGCATCATGCAGCCTATATATTTCTTCAAGCCCCTATGGGCGGGGGCATAGACCTTAAAATTCATGGGTGTTTAGCATGTTGACATATTTCTAGAAAAGCAACCGATAAAGTTCCAAATTAAATGAATAAATATAAAACATGCATATTACAAAATGTATTTTTGTTCTTGGAAGAAAAAAATATAAATTGTCTTTATAAGAAAATTTCATTTCAAAATGGTCCATTTTTGAACGTCTCTTTCTCCATTGTCCTTCATTAGAAACATACCATTTTTACACCAAAATCTACTTTTGTGTGTGTACTAGCAACGACGAGACATGGCTTTTCCGAAAACTGACATTATAACATTATATCCATTCCGAAAGAGCCCCTATCAACATGTAGAGTTCACTATACATGGTCATCCATGTACAAAGTGTAACGCACGGATTAATTTAGCACTGGGGTAAATCAGCGTAGCGATATTAAAAATTCTGTCAAATCGTTATTATGGCTTTTTGACAAAACAAACAATTTTCCCCTCTTGTGTCTATTCTATGCATAATAATGTTTACAAAATTAACGGTCGAATAAAGGGAAGCATGGTTTGGGCAAAATGTTATTTAGAATAAAATCCATTTTGCAGGATATTTTTACCCACGATTAGCATGTTTATACAACTGATTTTGCATGTATACAGTAATGGCTGTCAAAATGACCGTTCGGTGGGTGTTTAAAAGGATGGATATCTTATTATGGCAGTTTTTGGAAAAACTACTTCTCGTCGTTGCTAGGACATGGAATATACAGTAGGCTGATGAAATAAATGAATCATGGTTTCCGGGGAAGGGCAATGGAGGAAACATGTTCATAAATTGACCATTTTGAAAGGTAATTTTCTACTAGTAGTAAGTTATTGTTTTGTCTTCTAACAACAAAAATGCCCTTTTAAAATAAGCATATTTTATTATAATCCATATAACTGGAACATTATGGGTTGCTTTTATAGAAATCTGTCGACATTCTGAACAACCGAAATTTTAGCTCGCGTGACAGGTTGACATTTGTATATACCTTAAGGACTATACAAAATGCTGACAACCTGTATTGAAAATTTGACAAGTGTGAAGGTGAAAATTGTTTTAAAAAGAAAGTATGACTAATATGATTTTTTTTTGTGATTAATTCCATGAAAGCACAATACATGTATTTTGGCTTTAAGTAGCCCTATTGCTACTATCATTTAGTTTTCCAAAGGCAAAAACAATCAGGGGGAAAATTGTCAATTTCAAACGTCACTGCAGAGCTGTCATTTCATCCAATGTTTCTTTTTAGCACAAATCAGTTAGCCCCCGGCCATCGTGTCTTGAAGAAATAGATGGGCTGAAACCGACCCGCACACGAGTACTGGTAAATCGCTTAGAGGATCTAAGCCTGCCCAGGCAATGCGGTGCGCGTCGGCCCGTCCATGCTTATAAACCCTATTGGTTTCATTTGGCGGCAGGGCTTGAGATGTCACTCGGAGTTTCATCTCAATGTCGGGTAAAGGTCCCATAAAATTGGTAGCAACGTCTCCAAAATGACATTTACAGTGTTGACGGGGACGTTAAACTTCAAATCAAACAAAGCACAAATCAGTCCTTTGTAATACCTTTCCTAACAAAACCTACCAATGATTTTCAAAAATTCTTTCCCATTACAAATTTGATCAAATTTTCACCGTGCCACTTCCATGCACTTGAAGTTGAAGAAACAGGGCTGCTCTTGAGCACATGGTGAAAACATGTAAACAAAAAGAAAGTAGTTCCTTCTATTTTGAGGTTTAATGCCCCATCATCACTATTGAGGTCGTTTTGGCGATGTTGCTTCCAATTTTGTGAGACTTTACCCGACATCTGAGATGAAATGACATCTCAAGCCCTGCCGCCCAATGAAAACAAAAGTTTATATTCACTGGACGGTCTGACTCTAAGTGGTTTACCAGTACTTCAGCTCTACGTGGAAGCATCATGCAGCCTGATGTATTACTCCATGCCCGGATAGCCGGAGCCCCAACCTCTAGAGAGTAAAATATGTACTGTTTTTATTCTTTACCTATTCCTAACAAAATCTAATCTTCCACCTTATATAAGAGCGCAAGTCCATTTTTTTTTAAATTTAGAAATGCCAGGTTGTGTTTCTCTTCAAAATTTATTTAAAAACAAAATGGTTGAATTTTATGCAAACAGTGTAGGCCCTGATCAGATGCCGCATTATGCTTTCCTTCTTTTATGTAATGTGAGTTTCCACAAAAAAAAAAACTTTCATGGAGATTGCCTGTGAATTTTTTCTACTCTCATTCTGTCACTTCATCCGATGCAAGAAGGGCAGTTGTCAGTTTCTTACAAAAAATACTTTGCACTGATTAACAACTTGTGTACAAGCCAGCTCAGAAAAAAGTTAATGTCCCCCATCCGAAGGAATTAGATGCTGCCTCTGTTGCTAGAAACCCCCATCCTCGGGTTGCTCCCCAAAAGCGGTAATTTTGGTGTCCGATCATGCTCCACTGGCATCATTAGCAGGGATGAATGCCACACAGTGCACTGTCCTTCAGATCGGAATCTTAACTGGAAGCCCCCAATGCAATTAGAACCCCCTGTGCAGTTAAAAAAACCCTACTGTAATTACATGACTGTGTACGCTTTCATCCTGCAAACCTGGATTGTATTTGCTGCGAGTAATGGTCGCGGCCCCCGCCCATCGGGGATTGAAGAAATAGATGGGCTGCATGATGCTTCCACGCAGAGCTGAAACCGACCCGCACACGAGTACTGGTAAACTGCTTAGAGGATCTATGCCTGCCCAAACAAAGCGGTGCAAGTCGGCCCGTCCATGCTTATAAACCCTATTAGTTTCATTGGGCGGCAGGGATTGAGATGTCATTTCATCTCAATGTCGGGTGAAAGTCCCACAAAATTGGAAGCAACGTCTCCAAAATGACCTATACAGTCTTGACAGGAACGTTAAACCTCAAATCAAATAAATAAAAGCGAGTAATGGTCAAAGATGACAGCCCGATCGCAGTATCAGTAGAAAGATAACAGTTTGTCATGACACAATGCAATCACCATACATAATATTAATTTCCTTGTTCAAGAAACGTGGCTAATTTTCAAAGGAACTTTTCTAGAAACAGTTTAAATAAAGAAATATTCCGGTCTGCAAAATATATCGATAAATGCTGTTTTTATCTTTTTTAATGTTGCTTTTCATTTTCATAAAATTTGTCACGTGGCAACAAATCTTCAGTTTCGGTTTACACTGCTCAAATACGCGGTTTCAATCTCCATTTCCAAAACCAATAGTGTGTGACATAGCTACCCGTCTGGAATTCGAAAAACTAAAATGATATCACTATTACTGCATAACTTGGGGTTTGAATTTCATTACTTCCTGGGTAAGAATTTTGTCGAAATCGAAGATGGCGATTAAATTTACCATGTGGTATTCGGTAAAATTTTCACAAAGGTGCTTAAAATGAAGAAAGTAAGAAAAATATGCCTCGTCTTTGCTACTTCAGGGCACATAACAACTGAAAATGATAATATTTTAAGGGTGAGTGCTCCTGCTTTGTCGGGATCCTTGTTTGAAAATTTAGGGGATTTTGCCTCATTTTGGCCAATAAATCTTCCTCTAGTGGTCTTATAGGACCTTTATTTGCTCTTAAACTGTAGTTTTTGAATTTGCTTTACATAATGTTTTGCTTTTTGAACTTATATTGCAACCCACAGTGTTGGGAAACAATAAGGAAAATCTTTGTTTATTTTGCATTACAGTCTAGGTGAGTGATTACTTTATACCTTAAACTCCAGTATTTTAAGCAAGCAAAATAGCCCTGATCAGACAGTTGTGTGACGTCTGATTAGTTATACACTGCTTGCAAATGCCCAAGTGCACTAGTACAGTCCAGAATTTATTTTTTACGCAGCGCTCTGCCGTCTTAGGGAGGCGACTATCGACGCTATAAACCAGATTTTGTTGAGGGTTGGCGGCCGTCAGATGATCAGTGTTAGTCACGCGGACAATAGCAAGCTTTATAACGTAGACTGTGGATACTTGTTAAAACGCTTCATTTAATATAAGAAAAGTATTCAGTACAACACTTTTTTTCTGAAAAAAAATACGGTAACATTTTCAATCAAAGTTTTCAAAATTATTTACTTGTCACTGTGTTTAATTATTTCCTCTTTGTATACACGTATATTCAACCAGCACAACAGATTCAACTTTCTGAATTTACAATATTTCATTGATATGCTTAACCTCAAATGCGACACAATCTGTGCTGGAAAAGTTATTACATGTAAAGCATTTTATCCAGCTGCAAACAGTGTAGATCCATCGATTGCTTCTGATCAAAACCTACCATGTTTGTCATAGTTTTAACTCTTTTATCTTCTCGCTCAGTCCCACCACTGCATCCCAGCCCATGAATACCAGTGATTACAAACATAGCCCCTTCAGCGATATGTTTAAAAAAGTTCATTCGACCTGTTGATGCAGGCCCGCACACAGGGTGGAGAGGGGTGCAAACGCACCCACCCCATCTTTTTTTGAAAATTCTTAAACTCAGTCAGTTTTTCACCCTCTCCAAATACCTGAAATTAGCACCCCTCCCCCCTTTTTAATAGTCTGCGTACGGCCTGAATGATGTTCAAAACGTGCTGTATATATGGCGAACATAGCCGACCCTGATCAGAAGGAATGTACTGTCTATCCGACGTGGGTCTACGCTGTATGTCTAATAACGATACCACCTTTAAAAGTCTGGGCTGCTCTTTTTGCTCTTAAACAAATTTCAGTTCTTAGCAGAAGTGCAAAAAATTGTACAATCGACTATATCTAACAGTTTAATGAATGGAATGTTCAGAAAGTCGTCACGTGGCCTAGATTAAGAGATTGTTATTGTTTTCCTTTCATTACGTGAGCAACCTGACATTCTTATACTATTTCATTTAACCCCTAAATGCCACTATTTGAGTGAGTGAGTGTTTGAGTTTTACGTCCCACCAACAGCTAAGGTCATACGGAGACGGGACCTCGGTTTAAATACTCAGCCGAAAGTCAGGAGAAGCCCGGGATCGATCCTGCGACCTCTGGTTTACAAGGCTAGTAGCGTAACCACTACACCACGGAGGCTTCTTTAAATGCCACTATTTAGCAAACAGTGCAGTCCCTGTGCAACCGGCTGAGCAGACTCCACATTCCGCGGCGTCTGACCAGGGTATTCGTTGTTTGCCAAACCCAGCACATGATTCCTGTCCAGACTCTATAAATAGTTCTGACCTGCATGAAACATCGATAGAAATAGCGAGACTTTTTCTATTAATAACCGTAATATTGGTTTTCCCAAATCAGGGATGGTCACGTGGACAACAGCATGATTTCGGATTTTGCCATTTAGTAAATTACATTGTTTACACAATCGACCCAAAAATTGATCATTTTAAAAGGCAATTTTCTAATAAAGTAATTTATTAATTTTTTTCTTCTAACAACATAAATACATTTTTTAATAAGCATAATTTATGATGAATCATTTAATTTGGAACATTATGGGTTACTTTTCTAGAAACTTGTCGACATTCCGAACAAACGTAAATTTTAGCTCCCGTGTCAGGTTGACATTTGTATATAACTTAAGCGTGTTGTGATGAAATATTTTGGTTTAAAAATCGCGTTTCTTCTGCTGTTAAAACGCTTCATTTAATATAAGAAAAGTATTCAGTACAACACTTTTTTTCTGAAAAAATACGGTAACATTTTCAATCAAAGTTTTCAAAATTATTTACTTGTCACTGTGTTTAATTATTTCCTCTTTGTATACACGTATATTCAACCAGCACAACAGATTCAACTTTCTGAATTTACAATATTTCATTGATATGCTTAACCTCATATGCGACACAATCTGTGCTGGAAAAGTTATTACATGTAAAGCATTTTATCCAGCTGCAAACAGTGTAGATCCATCGATTGCTTCTGATTAAAACCTACCATGTTTGTCATAGTTTTAACTCTTTTATCTTCTCGCTCAGTCCCACCACTGCATCCCAGCCCATGAATACCAGTGATTACAAACATAGCCCCTTCAGCGATATGTTTAAAAAAGTTCATTCGACCTGTTGATGCAGGCCCGCACACAGGGTGGAGAGGGGTGCAAACGCACCCACCCCATCATTTTTTTGAAAATTCTTAAACTCAGTCAGTTTTTCACCCTCTCCAAATACCTGAAATTAGCACCCCTCCCCCCTTTTTAATAGTCTGCGTACGGCCTGAATGATGTTCAAAACGTGCTGTATATATGGCGAACATAGCCGACCCTGATCAGAAGGAATGTACTGTCTATCCGACGTGGGTCTACGCTGTATGTCTAATAACGATACCACCTTTAAAAGTCTGGGCTGCTCTTTTTGCTCTTAAACAAATTTCAGTTCTTAGCAGAAGTGCAAAAAATTGTACAATCGACTCTATCTAACAGTTTAATGAATGGAATGTTCAGAAAGTCGTCACGTGGCCTAGATTAAGAGATTGTTATTGTTTTCCTTTCATTACGTGAGCAACCTGACATTCTTATACTATTTCATTTAACCCCTAAATGCCACTATTTGAGTGAGTGAGTGTTTGAGTTTTACGTCCCACCAACAGCTAAGGTCATACGGAGACGGGACCTCGGTTTAAAGACTCAGCCGAAAGTCAGGAGAAGCCCGGGATCGATCCTGCGACCTCTGGTTTACAAGGCTAGTAGCGTAACCACTACACCACGGAGGCTTCTTTAAATGCCACTATTTTAGCAAACAGTGCAGTCCCTGTGCAACCGGCTGAGCAGACTCCACATTCCGCGGCGTCTGACCTGGGTATTCGTTGTTTGCCAAACCCAGCACATGATTCATGTCCAGACTCTATAAATAGTTCTGACCTGCATGAAACATCGATAGAAATAGCGAGACTTTTTCTATTAATAACCGTAATATTGGTTTTCCCAAATCAGGGATGGTCACGTGGACAACAGCATGATTTCGGATTTCGCCATTTAGTAAATTACATTGTTTACACAATCGACCCAAAAATTGATCATTTTAAAAGGCAATTTTCTAATAAAGTAATTTATTATTTTTTTTCTTCTAACAACATAAATACATTTTTAATAAGCATATTTTATGATTAATCATTTAATTTGGAACATTATGGGTTACTTTTCTAGAAACTTGTCGACATTCCGAACAAACGTAAATTTTAGCTCCCGTGTCAGGTTGACATTTGTATATAACTTAAGCGTGTTGTGATGAAATATTTTGGTTTAAAAATCGCGTTTCTTCTGCTGTTCAGTATATGTTATAGCACACGTAGCCACATCATTTGTATGCCCTGCCACTAAAAATGTTATAAACCTCCAAATTTTCCGAGTTTCCGTCCGTTCCGTTTGTCCGTCCGTCAGCGCCACATTTCTTTCGTATCCACCATTTCTCTCATAGTTCCGTGACCGCTCCATAGCTTTGGTACCATTTTAGAAATTTTCACGAAACTTCACAGACATACAGAGCACCATGAGACGACGTGTAGAACATATCAACTCTGACCGTGTCCTACTTTTTAAGCTGCCCTGTGAACATTGAACAAAGCCATTTCTATCATGCACGTGTGCCCGCGCCACAACTAGGACACCATTAGAGATATTTTCATGAAAATTCATGCGAAGACGACTGTGAAGACGACGTGCGGAACATATGAACCGTATGTTTGATTTTCCTACTTTTGGAGTTATTGCCCTTTGAAAATTGAACAAAACCATTTCTTTCATAAATAGTCCGGGATTTGAGACCAGATTTCGAAAAATTTAATGCACCCAAAATTCTCACGCTTTATTTGTGCCGTTTCATTGAGATAGAAGCCTAACCTATATGACATGTGATTATTTAGCAAATCTGGAGGGGAAAATGGGTTGAAAATTCTATGAGTTTACATCCACCCCATGCGGATGGTATAGTTGGATTAAGTTTAGTTAGGCGTAGCTTGCGCTTACAAATGAATGTTGATTTATTGCATCAGTCAAAATATTTGTCAATACTCGAAGACACCAAAATTGATGATATGACGTAACTACATCCGGTGTTACCATAAACTTTGACCATTGAAATTTGCCCCCACAAATTTGGTAAATTTTTTCACTATTTTTTGCGCTAAATGATTTTTAGTACTTTCTGAAACAATTTCTTTTTCGTCAGTATGCAGGACGGTTATTTTTCCACGTGCATGTGAAACGTGATCACTCTGTTTCAATCTGGGCATGAACAAGGGACTCCGATACCTATGGACCCTTTTACCGCTTTTTCCTGATGTATCCCAGATCGTGATAAAAATCCATATTAAAACAAACATAAAATAAATTATTTTACTGGCTGGTCATATATGTATCATAACAGGGACCAATAGATATATTTTTGAAAAGTTACTGATGGACATTTCCTTCCAGTTTATATTTAGTGAGGGGACTATACATGCACATCAAGCATATTTGTCAGCGGGTGAACTATCAAGTGATTCTCTAAACTGGTTACTTGAATCAATCAACATTTAATGAATACATTGTATATTTCCAGAATCACTATCCAAAGTTTACGGTTTGTGCTGAAGGCTCCCCAAATAACATCGACATTATTATATTCCAAACACGTAAATGTTGCTGGCCACTACAAGGTCTCTGTCGCACGACTAAAAATAAATGGTATCCGAGCCTTAATGTAACGTAAAGCCACCCCTGAAACATTCTTCTATCTTCCCTTTTCCCAGAGTTGTGGTATAACATGTAAGCGTGCATATTAATATGTCACCTCTTCTTCCTTTCTATCATTTTGTTGGGCAACCTGCCTTCGATAACCTTGTTCCTCTGTTCACCATTAACTCTTAATTATTCTGTGTCTCTTGTCACACACTGATTAATCTGTTCTTCATCTTCTTTTTACTACTTCCTGTTACTGATATTTGTCCCATATACTGATTGTTTTGGGTTAGAAAGCACGTCAACCCTTGTTGGTAATTTGTGTCCGATCCCAAGAGAAAGGGAGAAAAGCCATAGAAGAGATAGTTGAGCAGATGAAAGTGAGGGACAAAGGAGAAAGGGGAAAAATGGAAAGGCAGAAACAGAAGAAACATAATTATTCCCCCTTAACCCTTACCTGCTGCAAGAACAGCAGTCTTGTCCAGCTGTAAGCCAATATCAGTTGGACGCTCTATTGACGCAAGCTACGCGTCACATTTGCCTCACCAAACCACCCCAATTGTCCGTACAGATTGGGCAAAAAGGCCTTCTATGACAAGGCATCATGAGTTATTACGATTTGAAAAAAGAGTGTAGGCAATGATCAGAAATCTATACAAAATATCTCGCGATCTCCCATTCAAAACACCAAAATGAAAACGTCACGAATGGAAAGCAAGAAGGACAGTTATCTCCCGACATGGCCAAACGACTATCCAAAATATAAAAGGCATTAGCAATATATACATCTTAAGGAATAACTATGAAAATAATAAACCACAAAAAAAAAGACCGCGGGGTCAGTTAGAAGTTTTACGGGGTGGCCACTGTATTGATTTTAGGTGGGCACAATATTCGCCCTTGATTATCTTGGTTAAAACCGATGTTGTTCATTCTGCATGATTGAGTTCTAGCTCATCAGTTCAACATCTCCGAGAACAGAAAATCAAACGAATAAAAAGATGAAACAACGATGAGGACTCGACAGCATGAAATAGCTAGAATGATGTAGCAAAGAAAACCAAGCAGTTAGGCTCCGGTCAATCCTACCAGAGACAGAGCTTCAGACACCTTCCTTCAGTCGTTCTGGCGGAAATGCGTCCCTATACACGAAAGGAACTAGGCGAGCGGGTTAAGTAGTTTAAGTCGTAGTACCAAAGCGTTAATCAAAAATCGTTAATCCATATACAAAATGGCAAATATCAATGTTCAGATCAACAGACATGGACTCCAGAAAAGTGTAATCAGGCCTCCGCGGATATTAAGCATTACTTGATAAGCAAGCTTCGCCCACCATGCCCATCGACCGGAACGAAGAAAAGGTGTAAATGCCGAGAAGGGTATGTCCGAGATTTTAAGTCTTCCTATGTCTAAATTTACTTGAGCTTGGAACCTAATATGTCAGATATATTGAACACTGAACAGGGACGATGTTTGGCATAATAAATGTTACGATTCCTAAGTAAATCAAGCTTCTTCTCTATACCTTAGTCAAGAAGGGTGGGAATATAAGAATCTGATATGGGGTTCTGTTGTAGATGCGCGTTTCCAACCCAAGGGATGACCGTGTTGGGCAGAACCGAGGCTACGCCGAGGTTCCGCTCAGCACGGTCATCCCGAGGGTTGGAAACGCCCATCTACAACAGAACCCCATATTGGATTCTTTTTCTTGCACAACACCTCCGGTTAGTTTTGACAGCTCGCACATGTATATTGTTTACAAAATAAAAGTAGTGCGGAAGTAGTTCCGGCAGTTGAATAGAATTGAAGCGCATTTATGTTAGTTGCCTGGGTCGGAACACCAGGGTCAGAACATAAATTTCTATCCCAGGGTAAAATCACGGATTTCCTCGTCTGGTGTGCAAGAATATCGGGTTCAACACAGACTCGACTGACCTTTTCATGTTACTTGGTGACCTCAATTTGCGCACGTTTGCCAAAAGATCGACCAAAACCACAGTCATTCAATCAGCAAATAAGGTGAAGTTTAACAAATCCGCAGCTGAAGAATTAGATGCTGATATTTAAATTAAGTAGAGATCTTTTTCTGTACTAAATTAATGGTAAAAACCAAAACCACAAACCTCTAAAACACTAAAGTAAAGTCGTTTCACCAAGTACTATATTATGTTTCTTTTTTGTCTGCAGTCAAATTTCGCAGACCTTCAGTCAAAAGGAGGCTGGATTGTTCAGAGGAGTAAACTTATTAAAATACGCCTTTCCTTCAATTATGAAATACCGGCCATCCAAAGCAAAAAACAAAAAAAAAAAAAAAAATACAGAAGCTTCACACACACTCAATTACAAACCATAACAAAAATAAACCACGACAGAAGTACCGCCTTGGAACGGTCAGTGAAACGAACTCCACCGAATTCAGTAATCATGTAATTACGGTAGGGATAAAGACGGTGCTCTTTGTGGCTTTCATCCCTGCAAATGATACCAATGGAGCATGTTCGGACACCGCAATTTTATCACAGCTGCTGGGTATCGAACCGGGGACCTCTAGCATCAATGGCAAGTGCACTAACCACTGAGCTACCACGCTCCACTCTAATCCTTCATTTAGCTTATTTTTTCACTGGGCAGATTCAAAACAACAACCATCTTGTTTACCATCAGTCAACCTCAAAACTCTACGCATATCTCCACATCATATATTCTATCTACAAATTTCAGATTGATCAGATGAAAACTGTAGGAATTATCCGGAAACGAAAATGTTTACTGAAATTTTCAAGGGGCATAACTCTGTTGATATTTGGTTAACGATTAACCTTAAAACTTTACGCACATCTCCACATTATAGTCTTACGATCTACCAAGTTTCAGCTTGATCGGATGGAAGCTGAAACTTTACGCACATCACCACATCATAGTCTTAAGTTTTACCAAGTTTCAGCTTAATCGGATGAAAACTGTCTGGGAAGTTATCCGGGAAACGAAAATGTTTACCGAAATTTAAAAAATGGCACAGCTCTGTTGATATTTGGTTAACGGTTAATCTCAAAACTTTAAGCACAGCTCCACAATATAGTCATACTATCTACCAAGTTTCAGCTTGATCGGATGAAAGTTGTAGAAGGAGTTATCTGGAAACGAAAATGTTTACCTAATATTTCAATGGGTCATAACTGTTTTACAATCTACCTAGTTTCAGCCTGAGCGGATGAAAACTGTAGGAGGCGTTAGCCAGAAACGAAAAAGTTTACGGACGGACGAACGCTTTTCTCATAACATAAAACGACCGTTTTTTTTTTTTTGTTTTTTTTTGTTGTTTTTTTGTTGTTGTTTTTTTTTTCAAAACGGGTGTCAATAAAAACTGGACCAAGTGCGACATGTTCATCGTCTCGCAAATTGACCTAGTTATGTAGCGGTGTGTTTACTGATATATCCGTTATTTGCGAGAACAATATCCTTCCCCATCTTGAATTAATTTACGTTATAACCTCGCCAACGTTTCTGCTTTTTAACAGTCGAAAACGCATAAACCAAGATCAAATAGCCTTAACTGCATAAATTACATAAAAAATAAAGTATTCTCAGTGCTACTTTCATACAAAATAATCACAGGTATCGAGTTTTCGCGACTGTAGTCGCAAAAGCCGAAAAATATTGTGACGTCATGCAACGTGGAGGGTGACGCAAGTTCGATGACGTCATTTGTGTGTGTATATACTAATTACTACAAAACTCGGACAAAAACCGTTACTATGAACTTGAAAGGTCTCTATTGGTATGCTAGTACATCGGGATTTGTTTCGTGCAAAATTTATGATAAACGCGATGACTTTGATTTTGAGATTGTAAATTTTCCTTTTTTGGATGGTGATGTTCCTCGTGCGCCATCCTATGGCGTTTATATTTCGCAATTAATTCGATTTGCTAGAGTGTGTAGTCATGTAACTGACTTCAACACTCGTAATAAATTATTAACGGCTAAACTCCTTAATCAGGGTTATCGGTACTATAAACTACGCAAAGCCTTTTCAAAATTTTATAGACGCCATTCTGATTTAATTTCAAAATTCAGTATTGGACTTAAATCTCTTCTGCAACAAGGTCTATCGGAACCCGAATTTTATGGTGACTTAGTATATAAATTCAGAAAAATATATAACCGCAATGACTTCAGCACCCAATTTCGTAAAATCATTCTTCGATATAAAAAGATTGGGTACAACATGGATATTATACGACAGACTGCATGCATGGTAGTAGAAACGATGTCGTTTCGACAAATGAGCTTTTTTTTTATTTTTGTTAGATTTGCCCATATTGACGAAACGATGCGCTGCATTCAAGGTAACGCTGCAAATTCTAATTCGTAAATTCATAAATGTCTGTAGCTTACACAGTAACCTTATGTTGTCCTCTTTCACATTATTACCTTATGTACAATGTTTATTCGCTGTAGTCATAATACGCCGACTAAATACTTTTCTATAAAATTTCCAGATCGACTTCAGCCATTTTGATAAATAAACAAACTTCCTCTTAATTCGCGACACGAATACAATAATGCGTTAATCAGAAAATCCGGTATCGGTGGATGTACTTTCCGGTACCAATCAATACACGTCATGTAATTCCACCGCTACTATGAATTGAACCGGGGCCCAGGGGCAAGTGCACTTGCCGAGCTACCACGACTCACGACATTACTTTTTTTTTTGCCGTCGTTGACAGGTCCGTCGAGCTGCTGTTCTCTAGACCTTCGTAACCTGAACCTGAGTTTTTAACAAATATATACAAATCGGTGATGCCAACTGAAGTGGAGGACGAACCCTTTTTTTAAAGCAGCATCTTCCTCTGTCCGCCCAGTTACAAAACTAAACCAACCATGTCCAAGAAATACTGAAGTCCTAGTAACAGTACCTATTGGGGTTAAGGCGAGATTGACCCCCCCCCCCCCCCAAAAAAAAAAAAAAAACAAAAAAAAAAAAGATAGACACCCAAATAAAGATCGTCCGTGGTGGGGATAACGAGATACTTGGCGGCATTCATTGAACGCACATCAAAGTCTGCTGGTGTGGTAAATAATGGAACGTAATGTGCTCGCCAGGAAGATGAGATGTGACTACATGATGTGAGCGCCCCGAGAGCCTGATCCCCCTCTTATCCCGTAGTAGTCATGACAGAAACGATGTGATTTTTTTTTACGATGTCGTGATTTTTTTTTTTTTTCAATTTTATTTTGATTCGCCCATTTTGACCGACGATCTGAGCTAATCCTCCTATGTGTGGATCCTCGACGAGGCGGTTCTATCGAGTCCCCACAATCTATGTTTTTGAGCAGTAATAAGAAAAAATAATATAACCCCCTTAAACCCCAGGTTTAATATATAAAAAAGGGGTTTAAGGGGGTCAAAAATATAGGCAAATTATCGTGATGTTGGGTCGCCCCAATGTCAAAACCGTTCCGACGCCCCGGTGTCGTAGAACATCCATTATATTTTGAAACTGAAAGCAGACAAATTAATGACCGTAATAACTTCACGATCTTGCTGGTTTTATTAAAAATCCTGTAGTCTAAAACAAAAATACTGATTATCGGCAGAAATCTAGTCCATGCAAACAGATTCCGTCAACGGCGGTCAGATTCTCAGAACAAGAGGAAAACAATATGGCGACGGACGACATAATAAAAAGAATTATGGCCGAATGTAAATTTAATTTTTCGCTTAAACAAGAGCAGATCACCATAATAAACTGCATCTGCGGAGGAGAGGACGTATTTGGACTGTTGCCAACAGGATTTGGGAAATCTATAACATATACCATAATACCACTTTTACTTGATCAGGTAAGTATATATACAATTTTATCTGTTTCTTTCTGAATTAGCAGGTTGCAAGACAGTTATGAACTTTTGAGTCTGTTTTCAGTGAAATGAAAACCCCGTAGAGAAAACTCATATTTACAGGAGTAATCAGTATTTTTTAACCTTATTTTTGCTTCAGTTGTTAGACCCACCTCAAGGAGCAGTCGTTAGGCCCGCCTCAAGGAGACGATCGAGTACCCACGATCTATGTAGCAGAAATAAGAAAAAATTCAATTTTTCATTGTAAAAAGTCGTTCGTCAACATCGTCATTTTTTTTTTTTTGGTTTGGGTTTAAGGGCCCTTTCAAGATTATTTCACTCATATCGAGTAGTCGATCGTTAATCATAGGTGGATGAAAACCGGAGTACCTGAGAAAAACCACCTGACCATCCGTTGCAGAACTTGGCGTCTCAAACGTGGCCCGAGCAAGGCTCACCTGTGTCTGAACGGCATGAGTCGGCGAATCTACGCATCTAAATTCCAGTCAAGAATCCTGAGTCCTATCAAGAGTCGTTAGTTCAGTCCTGTCCAGTCTTTTGCTTTTTAGTCCATGTGGCAATATCCAGGTGTGAGTATAAGGCATAGTTGCAGCTTTTTGCATACCAATGCATATTCGCAAGGGAGCATTGACTGTGTTGTACTTTTATTGTTTTTAATTACTATGCTGTCAAAAAGATTAAATTCTCATGATATTATGAAACGACAGCGTTTTCAAGTTATATCCAACTATCTATTTGAAAATCACGTTGATACAGTGCAGAATATATGCTATTTTAAACGATCGACTTGATATGAGTGAAATAATCTTGAAAGGGCCGTAAACCCCCCCCCCCCCCAAAAAAAAAAAAAGATAAAAAAACATATATAAATATATAAAGTCACGCAGGGTGAAACGGTTTGGTGTGTGCATCTTCTCTTTTAGGTATGCTGTGGACGATTCCCCAAAGCTCCGTTTTGCCTTTTTTGTCCTTTCTGTACTTTTGGCAATTGAAACTAGGTTCCATGAACAACCGCCACAAAGAAACCTAGATTCTTTCTGTTTGGGTGTAAGGGTTAAACCCCATTCATCCTCTAGTACGTCTTTTGCCGTTCTGTCAATTTTTTCAAGCTTAGCCACTATGCTCTTCTTACTTGTTTTCACCCCTTTTGGGAAGTCTTTCCCGCAATTGATACAGTGACATGTAGACATTTTCACTGACTCACTGACTTCTATATTTTGTTATTTTTATAACGTCAAAACCTAAAGGGTTGTATTATACACCTATCAATGTTATTTCAGAGGTATGTGGGCAACTGTAAAATAATGAACTGCACTGGTTTCGTAAGTAATTTTGGAGACGTTGCTACCAATGTCGTAGGACTTATACCCGAACTTGAGATTAACTGACATCTCCAGCCCTGCCAACCAATGAAACCGATATGGTTTTAATGTACCATATTTCCTGTGCAGGCTTAGAACCTCTAAGCGGCTTACCAGTACTCAGGTCGGCTTCTTCCATGTATAGCATCATGCAGCCCAATCTATTTCTTGCAGCCCCGATTGTGGAGGTAGGGCGATGTGTGGTGTAATTGTATCTATTTATTATCGTTCGCTTTACTTCTGTTGTGTGTACGTGATGTGAAATACACAGTTGCAATAGACAAGGAACGTATACTATTCCAATGAATTTGTGTGTATGTGGGGGATGGTCGATACAGTTCATCGACAAGACAGTTCACCGGGGATTAAATCCGTCACACCTAAGGTAGGTTCACCGATTTGCAGTCTATCGACACACATTTTCATTGAGGGAAATAATATCAGTGTAAGATAAAAGCATGAAAGTGAACTGGTATCAAATGTTTCGGTGCGGATTGTGTTATTTTATTGGCTTGGCAATGATCTCCCTCTGCGCACCAAATCATTCTGATTTCATCAGACTGGAGAGCCAAATGAGGAGGTTTTAATTTGTGCATGCACCAAACATCTTCTTGGTCGCTCCCGCCCATCAGGGCTTGGAGAAATAGATTGGCTGCATGATGCTTCCACGCAGAGTTGATACCGACCGCACATGAGTACTGGTAATCTGCTTAGAAGGTCTAAGCCTGCCCAGGAAAACTGCTGCGAGCCGGCCCGTCCATGTATATAAGCCTTGTTGGTCTTATTGGGCGGCAGGGATTGAGATGTCATTTAATCTCATTGTCGGGTAAAAGTCCCACAAAATTGGACGCAACGTCTCTAAAATGACCTAAATTGTGATGACGGGGACCTTAAACCTCAAATCAAACAAACAAAACAAACATCTTCTAGAAATTTTTAAAGGGAAAGTAACTGTCAATTTGGCTTTCCGTTATTGATGTTTCCAATATGGTCTAGTTATTTCATGTTTGTGTTTCTTTCCCTTCGGTGTCTTTGATGGGTGTTGTGGGTTAATTGGATCGATTCCTGATCATTGCTTTCACTTCTATGTTACCATGTGCGGTCGATTCAGCTCTGCGTGTAAGCATCATGCAGCCCAATGTATTTCTTCGCGCACGATGGGCCGTGTAGTCGGTTGGGGTAGGGTAGTTAGGGAGTGGGTGGGTAGTGGTTGGGTGCGATAGGGTAGGTGTATGGGCTAGGTTTGGGTTGTATGGACATAGTTTAGGTTAAGGGTGGAGCGCTGTGCGGTGGGTGAGATAGGGTGCATTGGGGTCGGATCGTACTGGGAAGGGTAGAGTATTGTGGGTTGGATGGTTGCGGGTTAATGGGGTGAATAGGGTAGGTGGGTCGGGTCGAGTCGAGTCATCGGGGGTCGGGTGGGGTAGGGTGGAGTATGGTAGTTTAGGTAGGTAGGTAGGTATGGGTTGGGTAGAGTTTGATGGGGTAAGGTAGTTGGGTGGGGTAGGTAGGATGCGGTGGGTGAGATAGGGTAGGGCGGAGTGGGTAGGAGTAGGGTAAGGTAGGGCGAGTAGGGTAGATAAGGGTAAGGGTGGGTAGGGGGTAGGTTGGGTGTGGTAGAATTGTGTAGGGTATGGATGGTGGGTGTGACAGGGTAGGGTAGAGGCGGTGAGGCGTAGGGGAGGGCGGAGTCGAATGGCGTCAGTTTGGATAGGATAGGTTAGTTGTTGGTTAAGGTAGGTCGGGTTGGGGTAGGGTAGTGTCGGATGTTGTACGTGTTGAGGCGGAGTGGGTAGAGGTGGGGGGTGGGGAGGCTTTAGGTAAGTGTTGGGCCAGGAGGGTATAGGCCTGGTGGAGTTGGGTGGAGATCGTTTAGTCGAGACTCTCAGTCTTAACAAAATGTACATTTGTAACTAGTAAAGTATGGCAGGTTCCGAATAATGAGACTAAAGTTTTAACTAATATATTTGCTTCAAATGTTGTCCCAGTGATTATATGTAACTGTCAGTTTATGTCCATCGTCCACAGGCCTAAGAGAAACATTGATAGATGCATAATAAAAACCCTCTGCTTTTGAAGAGAACCTTAGAAAGCATGTTTATGTTTGCAATTAAACTTTGCCGAAAGATTTTGTACTGAAGAAAATAGCGAAGTTCTATTTATACTTTACAATTTCGAAAAAAAATAAAAATCTGGCCCTGAAATCATGAAGAGCCCATACTTTTACTTTTTGGTGTATTCTTTGCTTACCGCCCCGCCCATCGGGGCTTGGAGAAATAAATTGGGCTGCATATTTGCTGCCACGCAGAGTTGAAATAAATTAGATAACCCGCTTAAAATAAGCAACGTCTCCAAAATGACCTAAATAGTGTTGACGGACGTTTTAAACCTCAAATCAAACAAAAAAGTATTCTTTGCTTCCAAAGGCTTACACGATTTTACGTTTTAAACCTCAAATCAAACAAAAAAAAAATTCTTTCCTTCCAAAGGCTTAACTCGATTTTTTTTTTTTTTTTTTTGCATATATCTTTGCGGCTACTTTTTTATCCATATGATTGATACATGCTTCTTCATGTACTCTTTTAATTTAGACAATTTTGTTGCTTAAGTAAACACATTTATTTGTCCTCCAAAACACTTTATGAATGTACGAAACGTCAAAATAAACAGCATCCTAGATTCGTCCTCCGCATGTTTCGCAACTGAACCATTTCGGCCTTGCATCATGTAAGGTATAATGGTTCGTGTCTGGCTGACCTGAAGCGTGATACTATATAATTTGTGTTTGTTTTGAGTGTGTCAGTAGTATCTGATTTCATTTTAATGCAAAATACTATTTCATATCATTAAAAATCTATTTATTGCAAATTAACTTTACATGGCGCTTTACTTGAAAACCATTTGACTGACTATTTATTCGTGTCATACATTAGTATGACGAACGGGAATCAGTGAAAAATCAACAAAGATGGCTGACATACCGAAGCGGGGAAGGTAGCACTTTTGAAAAAGAATGTACACAACCTTTCAGAGGTCAGTTCTTGTCAAAGAAACGATTGCGATGGAAAGAGAAAACATCAAACTAATTTTGTATCAGTATTATTGTCTAAGGAAACACATCGAAGTCTTGAAATTGATGTCAACGTGAATCACGTTTCCTTTGCAGTATTGTAGAGACTTTAGTGTCTCACTACCGAGTATCGTTACTCGGTAGTGATCTCATTTCTAGCATGGTAGTTAACCCAATCACGGTTGGCAACTTTGCTTCCCTCTTTAATTGCACGCCGGTGGGTCAGGCCTCAGATTCTATGACGGCTCCAACGTAAAGGCTTATTGAGAATTAGAGAGATAATGTTGGTTGGTGCCTGATGCTCTGTCTCTGGTCGAGCTCATCGGAGTCTAACTGTTGGTTTTCTTTTGCTCCAGCATTTCAGTGGTTTCTTGCTGTCGAGTCCTCACCGTTGTCTCACCTCTGTGGTTCTTTGATTTTTGTGTTCACGGAGATGTTGCACTGATGAGTTAGGAGGCCTTCATGCGAACTGAACAAATTATTTGTCTAAATCGCGACGGAAGTAAGGGCGAGGATTGTGGCCACGTAAAATCGATTTAAGCCCCCCAGTGGAAATCTTCCACTGACCGTTCCAAGGCGGCTCTTCTGTGGCGATTTATTTATGTTGTTGTTTGTTACTTACTGTGTGTATCACTTGTGTCTTTTAATTTTGGATGGCCATTTTGTGGGAAAGTAACTGTCCTTATGGCCTTCCTTTGTTTAGGTTTCTATTATGGTCTGGTCGCTTAATGTTTGTATTTCTTTCCCTTTGGTGTCTTTTATGGGTGGAGTAAGTTAATTGTATCAATTCCTGATCTTTGTTTTACTTCTACTTTATTTCAATGGATTATCTCCCTTGATACTGTATGAATAGCAGAAGCGGATTTTAAAGCTATGTTACCGATAGTTTCAAAGATATCCCGAAAAACGCAAGAAAATACTAGCCTTTAATAAAACGGCATGACTCGGACATATATAGTAGAACTTCGGACATAGTAGCGTAAAGATTCGGACACTAAATTTTCGGTAGTGAAAACTCGGGACATATGAAGATTTTTTAAAAGTATAAAGAGCAACATATGGAAATATGTCAAAACCATTTTAATACAACTAAGAGGTTATATTATTTTCCATTTTAACCCGTTTAGCCTTTTTTGCCTGTTTGTCATTTTTTTCTAATTGCCTTTTTTGCTGTAATGTAGCTTCAGAAGTTAGAATGGTATGGCTCGTTTTTCTTCAACACCTTGCATTTGTTTGACCGACTTTCAATTTTCGGGGGTAAGAAGACATCATTAACTGCTTCAGAAATATCAGATTTGTCTTAGGTGCTGACTGCACTATCAGAAACTTTTGTGTTTTCGATAGTGCCGACAGCACAGTCGACCGGTTGAGCAGGATCACTGATGTCTATTATTGGTACAATATCACCATGGAAGCTAATCTCCATGGGAATAACAGGAATAATGGGCTGTTGATCAGTATCACACTGACAGCTTGGGTCCATCGGCACAACTTGTTGAGCCAGAGCAGCATCATCAGCTGGAGAAATCAACACTGGAGGAGTCTGTGTAACTAGAGAATTCGCAGTTTCTGCAAGGGAAGTCTGTATAGCTCGAGAAACCGCAGTTTGAGTCAATGTACGTAGATGAACATGAGGTGGCATTACACCTTGGGGAGACTGTGAGGCAAAAGGAACTACATTAGTACCCGCAGCGGACGTGACTGAAAAATATATGTAGACATTATCTAACACGAGTGATCATTTCATATGTAATTTATGAAACGCGCTTTTAACGAGTTTAAATGATTACGGGTCTGTTTATCTTAGATTCTTTTAATGATATAGTTTTTATCTCGGATGGGGTTAAAAAAGAAAACAGGGTTGTCATGGACGACCTCATGACGTCACGTGACAGCGATATCACATTCTAAGTGCATTTACAGAAAACCGTTAATTTAACTATTGGGACGCAATGGTACATATACTCCAATGAATACATTGACTCACGTGAAGTCAAATGATAATAAAATGCTTCTCCTTATTATATATGACTGGACGATGGCGTCGTCATAACGTCAACGGTGCTCTTCCGCTGTTAGTAGGAAACTACGTACAATTGCATTCTTGTTGCGATATTGACCCTCATATAAGAATTGTTTGCCACATAATGGTGAGAAAATAATCTAAATATTAAAAAAGGTATTTTTAACGTTCTTCGGTGTATGAACAACATCGGGTAACTTACTTTGCTCGTGACTCGATGTTGTTCATACGTCGATGAACGTAAAATAAATTTCTTTCATTTCTTAATTTTTTACATTTCCAGTGAAAAGCCATATGCAAACCTATAGAAAACAATGTAGTTCATACTTCCATGAACGTGTCGAGTCACATGATTTGGGGGGGAAGGCAAGACAGTCTAAACCATTGTTATCTACGATCTGATTGGGCGTTAGCGGCGTCAACGCTTTTCCGCTCTTTGTAGAAGAACAGTAGGCATTTTTTTTTCAGCTTTAAAAATTTGCGGTATAAGCATTTTTTTTCACCCAGTGATAAGGGACAAAGAACGTCAATATAAGAAATAGAAAGTGTGTGCTGAACAATTGACTGTTGTAATAACTGTTTGTTTGTTTCTATGAGTTGAGCTTCAACGTGCCTGCCAGCGCTACATGCGTCATTTTGGAGACATTGCTTCCAGTTTCGTGGGACTTTTAGCCGACATTGATATAAAATGACGTCTCAAGCCCTGTCGCCAAATGAAACCAATAGGGGTTATATGTATCGACATGACATTCCAACTGGCACCACTTGTCATGGACAGGCTTAGATCCTCTTAGCAGTTTACCTCTACTCACGTGTGATAGGTTTCAGCTCTGCGTAAAAGCATCATGTAGCCAAATATATTTCTTCAAGCCCCTAATAGCGGGGCCAAATAATCACTTGTTAAATGTATTTCTAACATTGGTCGTCTATACAGCCAATGGTTAAATCTGGTGATATATTGAGTGACAAATCACAAGGCGAAAACGCGTGACGCAAAGAGCCGCTGTTTTATAACGTTTTGCGACTGTCATCGATCGTTCCTCGACGTTAGACTGAGTAACGTGTTTTTCACGCATAAAGTGCGTTACAAAAACAGGTAACTGCATGTGTTACAGTCAAACACGTTGGCGGGATTTCTTCAAGCAATGGCGGAACGTTGAGGGGATATAAAGGAAACAACAGCATTTAGTCGACTTTCAGTGTGTTTGAATCGAAATAGATCAGCTCTGTTGCGTAATTTGTTGAGTAATATGTCACAGTTTGTCGGTCAATTGTAAATAGATAAATCACTTGCGCTACGCGGTCGCGATTTGATCTACCTCACAACGGACCTCCAAACAGTGATATATTACTCAACAAATCACTGCAAGAGCTGATCTATATCTTAAGCATAAACAATCAATACTAACCGTTAACAGCAGGAACTTCAGTTGAAGCACTTGGTGCAAAGGCGGATGCAGGAACAGAATCCCTGTTGACTGGACATATGCCACACGAGACAAAGATACTCCGTATGTTAGCTTCTGTGAACGCACTCTGCCAAGCTTTCATCATCAGCGAAGGAAAGGTCCACTTATTCACTACATGAAGGGGATGTTCAGACATGAAATCAGAACAATGTTCATTGTACAACTTTTTAAATGGCCCAAAAACTGATCTACCTAATGGTTGCAAATAATGTGTACAGTGTGGGGGCAGATAGTAGAGCAATGTTTTCCTCTATTGTTCGTTCCATAATGGCTAATGTTTCATGTGAAGAGTGGTCGTCAAAAACAGGCAGCTGTGGTCGTTTAGGACCGCAATGCTTCAGGAATACATCGTCAAACCAGTTTTCACCAATTTCATCGGTTATCCAACCCTAAACTCCAAACTTTGCCAACTGGTGCATCGGAAGTTTTGACGCCATGTAGTGACTTAACTGTTTTCCCTTTCGTTATCACAAGCGGGGGCATCACAGAACCACCTCCATTTACACAAGACATGATTGTAAGATTGCTTGATTTCTGACTAGCTTTACCTACATCAGAGTTCGCACCACGTTCTGTAACTACCCTGGGAGGAGTGTTCTCAAAATTCAGACCAGTTTCGTCACAGTTCCAGATTTCAGTTTGACTTACACCAAGCTCAGATATTATTCTCTCCAGGTCATTAAAGTTATTTTCGACTACGACAGGATTTAACATTCTTGCCCTCACTGTTGATAGTTTCTCCGGCTTCCTCAGGGTAATCTCAGGATGACGGCGCTTTACCCCCCACCCACTCCCCTCCCATCAATCCTTCCCAGCTTTGATATTGGGATATGATGTTCGCATTTTAATGCGTTTCCACAGAATATATGTTCTAGTTAGTATCTGTTTTCTGCTTAACCCAACACCCATTTTAGCTGCAATTTTCACCGATGAGACGATTTTATTCTCGATTTCAATAGGAGTTGCAGGGGGTCTCCCATGCACCACTGGTTCCTTAATATTAAATCGACCCGAAATGCGATCCACAATGGTAATTCTTAGTATGCCATACTTTGCTTCTACAGCCTTTTTTTTTAGCTCACCGTCACGTAGTGACAAGGTGAGCTTTTGGGATCACTTTTTGTCCGTCGTGCGTGCGTGCGTGCGTCCGTCCGTGCGTGCGTCCGTAAACAATTTCTTTAAACGACATCTCCTCCTAAACCACTGATCGGATTTTGACCAAACTTCACAGGAATGATCCTTAGGTGGTCCCCTTTCAAAGTTGTTCAAATGGTTCCGGTCCGTTTCACATCTAGGTCACAGGAGCCAAAAATAGATTTTTTTCACCAAAAACTTAAAAAATCTTCTTCTCTGAAACCACGAGGCCCAGGTCTTTGATATTTGGTATGAAGCTTCATCTAGTGGACTCCTACCAAGATTGTTGAAAAATAGTGCTGGGACAAAAAATGCCCCCACCACGGGGCCATTTTGTTTTACATTGGCTTATATAGGGAAAATCTTTAAAAATCTTCTTCTCTGAAACCACAAGGCCCAGGTCTTTGATATTTGGTATGAAGCTTCATCTAGTGGACCCCTACCAAGATTGTTCAAATTATAGTGCTGGGGCCAAAAATGCCCCCGCCCCGGAGCCCTTTGGTTTTACATAGGCTTATATATGGAAAATCTTTAAAAATCTTCTTCTCTGAAACCACAAGGCCCAGGACTTTGATATTTGGTATGAAGCTTCATCTAGTGGACTCCTACCAAGATTGTTGAAAAATAGTGCTGGGACAAAGAATGCCCCCACCACGGGGCCATTTTATTTTACATTGGCTTATATAGGGAAAATCTTTAAAAATCTTCTTCTCTGAAACCACAAGGCCCAGGTCTTTGATATTTGGTATGAAGCTTTATCTAGTGGACCCCTACCAAGATTGTTCAAATTATAGTGCTGGGGCCAAAAATGCCCCCGCACCGGGGCCCTTTGGTTTTACATAGGCTTATATAGGGAAAATCTTTAAAAATCTTCTTCTCTGAAACCACAAGGCCCAGGACTTTGATATTTGGTGTGAAGCTTAATCTAGTGGACCCCTACCAAGATTGTTCAAATTATAGTGCTTGGGCCAAAAATGCCCCCACCCCGGAGCCCTTTGGTTTTACATAGGCTTATATATGGAAAATCTTTAAAAATCTTCTTCTCTGAAACCACAAGGCCCAGGACTTTGATATTTGGTATGAAGCTTTATCTAGTGGACCCCTACCAAGATTGTTCAAATTATAGTGCTGGGGCCAAAAATGCCCCCGCACCGGGGCCCTTTGGTTTTACATAGGCTTATATAGGGAAAATCTTTAAAAATCTTCTTCTCTGAAACCACAAGACCCAGGTCTTTGATATTTGGTATGAAGCTTCATCTAGTGGACCCCTACCAAGATTGTTCAAATCATAGTGCTGGGGCCAAAAATGCCCCCGCCCCAGGGCCCTTTGGTTTTACATAGGCTTATATAGGGAAAATCTTTAAAAATCTTCTTCTCTGAAACCACAAGGCCCAGGACTTTGATATTTGGTATGAAGCTTCATCTAGTGGACCCCTACCAAGATTGTTCAAATTTTAGTGCTGGGACAAAAAATGCCCCCGCCACGGGGCCCTTTGGTTTTACATTGGCTTATATAGGGAAAATCTTTAAAAATCTTCTTCTCTGAAACCACAAGGCCCAGGTCTTTGATATTTGGTATGAAGCTTCATCTAGTGGACCCCTACCAAGATTGTTCAAATTATAGTGCTGGGGCCAAAAATGCCCCCGCCCCGGGGCCCTTTGGTTTTACATAGGCTTATATAGGGAAAATCTTTAAAAATCTTCTTCTCTGAAACCACAAGGCCCAGGACTTTGATATTTGGTATGAAGCTTCATCTAGTGGACTCCTACCAAGATTGTTGAAAAATAGTGCTGGGACAAAAAATGCCACCACCACGGGGCCATTTTGTTTTACATTGGCTTATATAGGGAAAATCTTTAAAAATCTTCTTCTCTGAAACCACAAGGCCCAGGTCTTTGATATTTGGTATGAAGCTTCATCTAGTGGACCCCTACAAAGATTGTTCAAATTATAATGCTTGGGCCAAAAATGCCCCCGCCCCGGGGCCCTTTGGTTTTACATAGGTTTATATAGGGAAAATCTTTAAAAATCTTCTTCTCTGAAACCACAAGGCCCAGGACTTTGATATTTGGTATGAAGCTTCATCTAGTGGACCCCTAACGAGATTGTTCAAATTATAGTGCTGGGGCAAAAAAATGCCCCCGTCCCGGGGCCCTTTGGTTTTACATAGGCTTATATAGGGAAAATCTTTAAAAATCTTCTTCTCGGAAACCGCTAGGCCCAGGTCTTTGATATTTGATGTGTAGCTTCATCTAGTGGACCTTTGCCAAGATTGTTCAAATTATAGCCTTTGTTGATGTTTGTAATGAAGCTTCACCTTTAAGACCTCCCTCAACATTATGCACATTAAAGCCCTGGGGCCAATAATGGCCCTCTCTGGGGCCCACTTGTTACACTATGGATCAGGTGAGCGATCCAGGGCCATCATGGCCCTCTTGTTTTTTTTTGTTTTTTTTGGTTTGGGTTTTACGGCCCTTTCAAGATTATTTCACTCATATCGAGCCGATCGTTAATCAGAGGTGGGCGAAAACCGGAGTACCCGGAGAAAAACCACCTGACCTTCCGTTGCAGAACTTGGCGTCTCACACGTGGCCCGAGCGAGGCTCGAACCTACGGCGGTGAGAGACCTAATGACTAAGAGTCAGCGCTCTTATCTTATCTACTAGGCCACGGAGGCCCGTTTCTACAGCCTTAACAGCATTCTGAAGATCCTGCCTGTTATACTGCAGAACCTTCCCTCGTTCCGTGGTGCACGTAACATAATCGACATATGCTGAGAGCCAAATGGTAAAAGCTAGTGATGATGGTGTCATTGGTGGTGAGCATAAAAGCGAATTCTAATGCATAAGAGGATCTTAGGCCTACATAAGTGGTCATTTGCATAAGATACTTGTGAAACGAGCCTTCGGTGAGTGTTCGATAAATTTCATATGAAACGACCACGAGTGTTGAATTCTGTTTGTCATATGACTACTTTTGAATGGGTTTTATCACCTTTAAACTGGACAAATTTCCCACAACAAATGCATGGTTGACATGAACTTCGTCATGGCGTGAATTAATCCAACCAACGTGTTACTGCACATGTGGTCATATACTTTTTACACAGTTATCCACTTCACACATGTATATATACATGTATACGACGTCATATGAAAAACATGCGTATGAAACGCGCCGTATGATTGGATAACGTCACAAGTTTGCAGTATATCCTGCAATATACTGTCGGAAACCCGACGATATCACGTAACGTCTCATTTCATTGGCTGGCATTTGGTTTTAAGCAGCTCACGGTGCTTGCCGTTTTATGTAAAAAAAAAAAACACCAAAAAACAGAAAAACATCCGAATAAGTACATTAGAAATGGGGAAAATGTATTGGAAAATTGCCGTGGGGGGGGGGGGGGGGGATAAATCGTCAGTTTTACGGTCGCATATTCCGTTTTAAGGTTCCGCTGACTCGTTTCTGTAAAACGAAATTTCCGACCGTAACACCACCGATTTACTTCCAAATGACAATTTTGTATACAGTTATCCCCATAAATGATCATGACATTGTGACGATGATAATGCTGATGATGAAGATGCTGTTGGGTCCCTAAAAATACGATATCAAAATGTGGTTGGGCTTGAAACAGGCCTTGTGGGGATAAACACGACTGACATAACAACATCCATAGGCTCACAACGGCTATTTTTTATTCAAGACAAAGAAATGGAACGAATGATAATCTAAGCTAAAATATTCTATAGACAAGTAGATTGTCCTTGCAGCATTACGCAAACCCGCTATACAAAAAACATTGCCACCTTTATCGCCGAAAAAAATGAAAATTTATGATGAAAAATTGTGATATTTTTTCTTATTTCTGCTCAAAATATAGATAGTTTTACTATATAAAAGTGGGGGGTTCAAGGGGGTCAAAATTATATAGGTGTGTTTTCGTGATGGAACTTCTCAATTTCACCAGTTTTTACTGTCCGACCAAACTCGAAAACCAATGCTAACGTTTTACATAGGACCCTTTCTCTTACTGAACTTTCCGGGAACAGTTTTAGCCTCTCAAGTAGCAGTGAGAGCTGATATAGTGTTCATTAAAGAGTTGTTTGACCAACTTTAGCATTCTCCCCTTCTTAAGTAGGCTGCCTTCTTGGAGGTCATTTTATCAACTAAAATTGGCAACAAGCCATTTGAATCAGACTCGTTTGCCTCTGGTCCTACAATAATAAACAGGGCCTATCTCCAATTGTTTCCCAGACCAATGGTGCATTCCCACAGCGTGTAAGTTTCTGATTTATAAATGACGTTCTTCATTGTGGTTAGTTAGTCTAGTGTGTCGTCCCCCTGAACATCGTCCTAAAGTTGAGACATTCAGAACGAAAACACGCCTATTCAAATACAGTCGAACCTCAATGGCTCGAACACCTTTGGGACCTCGAAAATCTGTTCGAGACTGGTAGTTCGAGGCCACTGAAGATTTCTGCCAGGATGCATAACGTAATACTTTTAATCATCCTTTCGCAGTTCTATAATGTAAATGTATGCTGTGTGTGCTCATTAGAATCGCCTCATCGAGGCGATTCTAATGAGTACGCACAGCATACATTTGCAAGATGAAAGACTAAAATCTTAATTATCCTTCACTATTTCTTATGTAGAGGATTTCGCTAGGGACTCAAGAGCGGTTTTCGACTCATCCATGGAAAACGAGCCATCGATGTTCGAGCCATCGAAGTTCTACTGTACATTGAAAATTTTATTGTCTAAAAATGAACAATTTCAGATGAAAAAAAAATGATATATTTTCTTGTTTCTGCACGACAGATTGTGGGTACTCGTTAAAATTGGCGTTTCTAACGAATGCCCACAGCCTATTTTTTGAGGCAGAAATAAGAAAAAAATAATGTATACTCGTGTGCACACCCCACTTTTGCTAAAAGTGGAGTTTAAGGGGGTCATTCTCATATAGGCATGCTTTCGGGATGAGTATGAAAGTAAATCTGTAGCACACATATATTACACCCCAGTTACACAGACGGTCGGTCCCCAATCGGTCATTTTATATTAAATTTCTCGCTGTTTTGATCGGCTGTCATGCGTGATTTTATTTCTGGTTTTCTGTGTAAACGGCTATCGGTGATGGACAAGTGTTCAATCGATTAAACCAAACATTTCATGGGTTGCTGGTAGGTGACAGAAAGCAACTCAAACGGGGTTGGATCGGTGATAAGGATATTTTCATCGATAAAATACTGAAATACTAACCTTTTTTATCGTTTGTAAATCGGAGCTAAATCGGGCGTACGCTGATCAATCGGTATTTGATAGTTAGTCATCGGAGGTTAAACACTTTCAGTCAGATATGGTCGGTGATTCATATTTGGTTATCTTTGTCCGATCAGCGATATCGGTGATTAAGAGCTTGGATATCTCGTGCTATAGGTTGCTGTCGGTTCTTTTATTAAAACCCACTGATGACACGATGGCGGCAACCGATTGATCACAGATTGGGTCCCTATTAGCCACCTATCAAAACCGACGAAATCCGACATTTTAATTCTCATATTTTTTCTATCGGTGGTAAGTATTAGTTGATCGGTTGCTTATCGGTGGCACATAGGGGATATCGTTGTAGACAGCTTGCCTATCGGTTATTTGTAAAATATTTTCACCGATCGAGAATTTTAAACATGTTAAAAATCCCAATCGGTAATTTTTCACCGATAAAACTTATCTTTCCCCAATAGCAGTTGATAGGTGGAAAACAGGTGACCAATATGTGATATCGGTGTTATAAACGTTGTCAACGGTTCACGTTAAAAAAACTACCGATCAGTCACCAATGGCTCTGTGTAACTGGGGTGTTAGGAGCTTGTTTACTGTTTATTCCTGATTTTTGAATATTCATGATTCATAGAGAGAGAAAATACCGTTTAGTGTCTTTTGATATCAGGTTATCAGGCGAGACCAGAAAATACATTGGAGTGGCGAGGTTTTCCTGAGCCATTCCTTTTTTTCTGGTCAAGGGCGCCAAGTGAAGATTCAGATCTTTCTGTCCAGCTGCGTAATCAGGTTTTTAATTATGTTTTCATTCCTGCTTAAATGCCAGATTGAAAGGTTGCGCGGATGAACAGGGTGATCTGAAGCCATATTTGAAGGCTATGTATGTAATATGTGTAGGCACATCGAAGACGTGCTGACAGCGTCATGTACTGACAAAGCATCAGAAGGTTCAGTGGGTAGTTTATAGCGCACGTGAGACCACCTCAACTGGGAAGGGAACTGCCAATTATTCCCACATCCATATTTCACTAACTTCCCACCAAACATTTTACGCTGGAATGACGTTGTACAGACGTCAGATCCTGATGCTGGCTTGACGTATGTTGGTTGAATTTGCAAATTGTTAAGACGTCAGAATCCGACGTCTATATGGCGTCAGAATCAGACGTATGAACGTCAGTTTCTGATGTCAGCACGTCAGATTTTGATGTATAACCGATGTAAGGATTTTAGTTGCATTTGCGTTGGATTACGGTTGGATGGAAAAATAACTGTTCTATTCTGCAACAAATCACAGGCCGGAAGAGAGTGACGAGTGACGTCATTAATACTGCCAATTTATGACGTCACTAGTTGATTGACGGTGTAACTTCATTTTCTCGCATCGAAAACGTTAGAAAAGGGTATAAATGCCTGTGATTCAGTCGATATTTTTGGCGGGATTTCTTCTAACACTGGCGAAAAGTTGTGAGATTTTGAAGGAAATAACAACAATATTGCCGATTTTCAGCGTTTATTTTTCCACCCATTGTCTATATAGGCGTGCTGTGTTAAAATGAGGTATAGTGCGTAAGGAGTACAGTGGCGAGAAAATGGACAGGTGAAGATTGAGAAGAACCCCCCCCCCCCCCCCCCCCACTAGTCAACTAAATATTTGGGAGAAATTTATTTCTATATAATTTTTAGGGTTTACGGTCTAAAACATAAAACACGATACTGCAATGTACATTTTGCCAGCATTTCAGTGGTTTCTTGCTGTCGAGTCCTCACCGTTGTCTCACCTCTGTGGTTCTTTGATTTTTGTGTTCACGGAGATGTTGCACTGATGAGTTAGGAGGCCTTCATGCGGACTGAACAAATTATTTGTCTAAATCGCGACGGAAGTAAGGGCGAGGATTGTGGCCACGTAAACTCGATTTAAGCCCCCCAGTGGAAATGTTCCACTGACCGTTCCAAGGCGGCTCTTCTGTGGCGATTTATTTATGTTGTTGTTTGTTACTTACTGTGTGTATCACTTTTGGTTTTGGATGGTCATGTGGCCATTTTGTGGGAAAGTAACTGTCCTTATGGCCTTCCTTTGTTTAGGTTTCCATTATGGTCTGGTCGCTTAATGTTTGTATTTCTTTCCCTTTGGTGTCTTTTATGGGTGGAGTAAGTTAATTGTATCAATTCCTGATCTTTGTTTTACTTCTACTTTTTATAGATATGACTTTTACATAATTCTAACTTGTACTGAAAGATGTTGGTTTTCTGGAAGTTTGTTTAAATGAAAAGTAAATGTAAATATCCTATACCCCGACTCTGATCATATTGCAGTTATTTTTGCAGAGATTCGAATGATAACTTTGTCTTTTGATTTTCTGTCAGTTTTGTTTTAACCAGTACATATACTAGGGTAAGGCTGACACGATTAATCGTATAATCGATTAATTGATCGATAAATTCCACAAAAATGATTATCATTTCTGATTTGCTTTTAATCGATTACTTGATAGGTACAATTTACTACCCAAAGTTATGCCTAAAATAGCTGGATGAGTAGCAAACAGTGCAGACCCTGATGAGACGCCGCAATCTGCGGCGTCTCATCTGGGTCTACACTGTTTGCTCAGGCCTGTCTGTTCAAATATACATATGGTAAAGTGCAACACATGGTAAGAGTCATGCTCAGACAGAAAGCCAGACTGGTAAAATTATGACAAAAACCTTAGCGATTACTAATCGATTATTGATCGCAATGACATGGCTGATAATCGAGTATCTTTTCGGCTCCGATTAGCGAGCCCTATACTAGGGTCCTGCAAAAGATTTTGTCATTGTGGCTGGATTTCTATAGTGCATCGTCCTGTCACATATGTTTTAATTCAAGCATTTAAAATTATACCACGCATTCTGTAACCTTTCTTAGTTTTAACCAGTCATGCAACGCACTCAGAATCTTCTTACATTTGCTGGCTTTTAATGTTGCCAATTTATCTTGAATTACAATAAACAATTAATCACACTGATGCTTCGAATAACCAAATATTGTAAGGCTATACGATGATATTGGCAACTATAATTAAAATATGCGTGCATGACATGAGATTATTCTCTTTGTACAAATGGTTATCAGGGCAAGAGATTGCAAGTTTGTGATTTACAATCTCAAATGCTGTTAGAAGCCTTCCACGTGACAGGAAACATGTGGACTTGTACATTGCGCCTGCCAATACGTTTGACGTAAATTGTTACAACTCCATACTATTTCAGAATAGAAGTTGATGCAATGAAGTTCTTTTTCACATTTGGGCCCCGTCAAGCGATTTTGGTACTTATCGCCTATGCGAGCAGCGAAGGTTCAGGCGAGCCAGCGCATCCGTGCAGTCTCCCCAGAACCTTCGCTGCTCGCTCATACAAACAGTGAATCAAGAGGTACCTTCAGACAGAAAGCCTGGCCCCTCTGAATGGCTGGGTATGCGCAGTTAAAATTTGTCATGACGGAATGCTCGAAGACACAAGTTCGCTTAGCGGGGCTCATTTTAAATAAATGATAGCCTTTACAGAGGTATGTTTGGCCTTGTGATTAGTGCTTTGAGGTCTACCATCTGCTAAAAATTTCTCGGCTTTAAAACCTTTTGGCCACCTCAGTAACGTAAGCCATAATTTGCTGAGATACATGTATATCACACAGTTCATGAAACGTCTACCATATCACTATGCCAAAATACAAAATAAGGATTATGGAAAAGCCACAGTCACTGAGCATAGGTAGCCAATTGCAACCAGAGGAATAGTGGAAAATATTCCGCATACAGAACATACTAGACGGACTGCAAAGAAACAAGTTTTTCTCTCTCTCTCTCTCTCTCTCTCTCTCTCTCTCTCTCTCTCTCTCTCTCTCTTGTCGAGGTGACAACAATGCGATAAAGGCAGTACAAAACAGCCACAGCGCAGCAGCGATGAGCCGTGTGCTTGAAAAATTATACCGCAGTGGTTTTTGAAAGTTAAGTTGATTTTTAAAATCAAGTTTCTGTGTCAACGCAATACTATATCCGGTGCTGGACCAACCCGCCTCTTCCGCTTCTTCATTCACTGAATTAAAATAGTTTTTAGTCCGAACTTGTCAATACTGGGATGAGCATGGATTATCGGAATAGCTTGAATACTTGATTTGTTTGGTTTGATTTGATATTTAACGTCCCCCGTCAATACTATATAGGTCATTCTGGAGACGTTTCCAATTTTGGTGGGACTTTTACCCGACACTGAGATGAAATAACATCTCAAGCTCTGCCGCCCAATAAAATCAATGGGGTTTATACCCGACACTGAGATGAAATAACATCTCAAGCTCTGCCGCCCAATAAAATCAATGGGGTTTATATGCATGGACGGTCTAAATCAGTACTCGATAACTTTGCTGAAATGCTTATCAAATTATACAAACAAATTGGCGCTGAAGGACGACTTCTCAAAATAAGACAATATCCGGAACTATATTCGAACGCACTTTCCGCTGTTGTTTATATAACTGGTTTTATGACCTGCATTTGAGATTTTACCGTTTCACCCCTGAGTTTCTGGACAGGACTCTTCTAGCTGACATTGGGTATTTTTATTCCTATAAAAAAAGGTCATTTTCCAGTCCATTGACATGATGGCAAACTGTACATGTAGATCCTGGCGAGACTGCTCGTTACGTGCCGTCTCATCTGGCTCTACAAGGTTTGCACCGGTCGACATGATTGAATATTGGAGTATAACGGCCCATTCAACAGATCAGTTTTGAGCCGGAGGGTTAAATAGTGTTAGGACGGATTCCAAGCAAGGATTATTTGCGATTATCAGTTATACCACTGCAATTACCGGCATAGAATGTAGTATTCCACCGGCTTTTGATGTCTAAGCACAAAGTATGTGTTGTTACGTTTTTTGCCGCAGGCTGTGAATTTAAAACCAAGTTCCGTACTTTAAGCAAATAGTGAAGACATCGATCAGATGTCACATGCTGTGGCCCCTGATCAGGATCTTCACTGTTCAGAATGCCCTAGTAATGGGACGATTGCCATTATGACATCAAGGAAACAAGTCTATATAATTTTGACCCCCTCGAATTCCACTTTTATATAGTGAAACCGGGGGGTTCACAGGGGTAAACCTTATTTTTCTTATTTCTTAGTTTAGTGCAGAAATAAGAAAAATATCACAATTTTTCATCTTAAAATTTCATTTTTTCGGCGATAAAGGTTACAATGTATTGGTATAGCCATGTTTTCGTAATGGTAAATAAGCTTCTCAATGTCGTACTAGTGGTATTCGCGTTTGACGGTTTGATGTGACGAATCGGTCGAAGTCGCTAAACGCGGCGTCTGATCAGGGTATACAATGTCAGCTTATTATGTAGAAATTAAAGGGTTTAAATGTTGAACTTTTTTGTCGGTGCTGTTCTGCCTTTTAATGTTCACACTTTCGAAGGAACATAGAACTTGTTCGTTAGAATTTTTTAGCAGAGCGAAAAACACAGACGGTACTTAGCTAATCTTGACATTTACGGTACTAGCATAAAAATTGAGCAAACACGTTAATTCCACGCCCCCCCCCCCCCCCCCCCCCACCTTTTTCCGTGTATGACTCCTTTTTCGAGTTTCGACTTTGCCATTTTAGTCCTCTGGAACATTGTCAACAAAATAGCTGGAGGACTGCTTGATCTAACACTGACACTGTTTGTAATTATACCTCGTAAATCACAGCCCCCGCCCATAGGGGCTTGAAGAAATATATGGGCTGCATGATGCTTTCACGCACAGCTGAATCCGGCCCGCACATTAGTACTGGTAAACCGCTTAGAGGACCCAAGCCTGTCCAGGAACCGCGGTGTGAGGCGGACCGCCCATGCTAAGAAACCCTATTGGTTTCATTGGGCGACAGGGTTTGAAATGTCATTTCATCTCAATGTCGGGTTAAAGTCCCACAAAATTGGAAGCAACGTCTCCAAAATGACCTTTACAGTGTTGACGGGGACGTTAAACCTCAAATCAAACAAACAAACAAAACCTCATAAATCGACTTTTCCCAGTACTTGCAGTACTTTGATTGATCCTGTTGTGAAAGGTACCTACTAACAGATATTTCACACATAAATTCATTGACCAAAACAACAAATGCATCATTAGCCATTGAAACAGGGCTGAGATGAAGCACTTTAACCCTTATCTTGCTGAATATTCATTTAAGCCACGCCCATATCTATCTATCAACCAATCAAATTACTTAATGTGTTTTTTTTTTTTTTTTTTTTGCTGCAGATCGTGAATTGAATGTCAAACAGTGTAGATCCGGATCAGATGGCTTCTTCAGAAGCCACGGATCTACACAGTTTGCAAAGATATGGGTTATCGCGAACAACAAGATAAGGGTTAATATATGAGCCGTGGGCACAGCATTCCCTAAAATTTACAAAAGTTCTGAGTCTTCGCTGGGCGTACATGTAAATTGTAGGAAATACTGTGCCACGGCTCATATACCACCAAGTCTCATTTGTTACAAACCTTTAAAGTATCCTTGCATCAGATAACTTCTATTTCTGTAAATGAGCATTTTGCGGTTTTATTGTATTGTGACTAGAGAGAAGAATAACATTTCATGTTAATATTCTGGCTTCTATAGTGAGTTAAAATGATATATTAGGACGTATTTAGAAGATGATCATATTTCTATACAAGTTGGCTGCTTTCAAAAAGCATCCAATAGGTTTGGTCTTGCCAGTCTATATTCTGATTTGAGCCAGCTGTTATCATTATCCCACTTAATGCATTTTTGGAATAAAAATAATAAACTTTAAACGTTCCAAGGCGGTTCTTCTGTCGCGGTATCTATTTGTTATGGTTTGTCTGAAGTTTGGAGGCCTTCATGCGGACTGAGCAAATTAGTTGTCTAAATCGCGACGGAAGTAAGGGCGAGGATTGTGGCCACGTAAAATCGATTTAAGCCCCCCAGTGGAATTCGTTTCCGCTGACCGTTCCAAGGCGGTTCTTCTGTCGCGGTTTGTTTTTGTTATTGTTTGTCTTTGGATGTTTGTGTCGCTTATGTTATTTTATTTTGGATAGCCTATTGGCCATTTTATGGGAAAGTAACTGTCCTTTTGGCTTTCCGCTGTTGGTGTTTCCATTAGGATATGTTGTTTCATGTTTGTGTGTCTTTCCCTTTGGTGTCTCTGATCGGAGCTGTGGGTTGATTGTAACGATTCCTGATCATTGCCTACACTTCTATTTTTTAATACAAAACGTGTATATGAAATTTCGAAGTCTGTGACCTTGGTACGCCATGGCAAGTATAAACTAAATGTAACTTACATATGGTTTACACATGTATAGCACAACACTTAACCAAACGAAAATGTAAACCGAATTTTTCAAAGGTCATAACTCTGTTAATATTTGGTGGACAGGAATTATCGAAACTTAAGCACATCTTCACATCTTAGCCTTACTACATACACATTTTAGGCTTGATCGGATGAAAACTGTATAGTAGGAGTTATACGGAAACGAAAACAACGTTTACGAACGGACGGACGGACACCAACCCCATAACTTAATACGACCGTTTTTGTTTTGTTGTTGTTTTTTAAACGGCTATATAAAAAAGATTTTTCCTAAGTCATCAGGCCTTCTATAGGGCCTTGGTTATCTATTTCATCTGTTGTTAACGTCTCTGTTAACACTGTATGAGTTT
This sequence comes from Lucinisca nassula, assembly GCA_963580285.1. Classification (NCBI taxonomy): domain Eukaryota; kingdom Metazoa; phylum Mollusca; class Bivalvia; order Lucinida; family Lucinidae; genus Lucinisca; species Lucinisca nassula. Next base: position 46,839,166 of record OY757025.1, on the reverse strand, counting down.
GTTTTTGAGACATTGCTTCCAATATGTCGCCCAATGAAACTAAATGGTTGAAATGCATGAACGGTCCGACTCGAGCCACTTTTCCTGGGCAGGCTTAGTCTAGGCGATTTAACACTACTCATGTGCGGCCGGTATCAGCTCTGCGTGGAAGCATCATGCAGCCCAATCTATTTCTTCAATCCCCGATGGACGGGGGCCGATCAGACCTTGGGGCAATATATTGGACTGCATGAGCTGAAACCGACCGAACTTGAAGTATCGCTGAACCGCCTAGGAAGATCTAAGCCTGCCCAGACAAAGTGCTGCGAATCAGACTGTATCTTAAACCTCGGCAGTTTCTTTGAGCGGTACCTCCGCAAAAACCTGAAATTTGCAATCCTTTTGTATATCTTCTTTGATCACAATTTAATTGTAAAAGAAACTGATTAGTAAAACGTCAAGTTTTGAGTGGAAATAAAGAACACCATTCTCGGCTTATCAGATACAATAGCTACCATCGAATGCGCCAAAAAGTCTTTTAACAACTCAGTCTGTAACTGGTGGCAGGTCACTTTGTAGTCATGAAGTTTTTGAACAGAAACTATTGCTATCTGTGCTGGGCTCGAGAACAATAAACAACGACCCCTCAACGTTATGACTTTGTTTCGCTCCCTAAATATTTAATATATTTGGAAGAGTTAGAGTTCCTGATCTTTGTTTTACTTCTACTTAGAACCTTCGACATTGGCACTGACGAGCAAAGATATGAAAATGTTTTTACACACCCAGCGATCATTTTTTTGTTTGGTTTTACGATCCTTTCAAGATTATTTCACTCACATCAAGCCGATGGTTAATCAGAGGTGAGCGAAAACCGGAGTACCCGATGAAAAACCTGACCTTCCGTTGCAGAACTCCTCATAATGTGATCTGAGCCATGCTCAAACCTACAGCGTTGAGAGACCTAATGATTCAGAGTCAGCACTCTTATCCACTAGGCCACGGAGGCCCGTTACACCCAGCGATCTTTATAAATGAGGAAAAATAACGTTCTCTGTCTTTCCAACATTTACATATACGTATTATTATTAGAGCTATCAGCGTACCGAAAGATGTTCAGAATATATAAATCTGTTCCTATCTGTGTGAAGTAAACTTTGCAAGTTTTGTTTATTTGTATTTAACGGCCCAGTCAACACTGATTTGGGTCATGTTTGGGCCTGTCAGTGTACCTATCCACGCTTACCCTGAGCAGGCTTTTCCGTAAGCGGTTTACCTGTTCAGTGCACATTCTGTCGCCAAAAACTGACCCCTGCCCTTCCTGAATCAGCGGAAGGGAGCGAATGACCATAGAAAAGATTTCATAATCAATCTCCACGAAAGAATGTTGCCGACCGAGGTAGGTATCGAACCCGAGTCTTCGTATCACCAGTCAGACTGCATCCGACTGAGCTACCGCAGCCAGCCGCACTTTATGAGTAGAAGTAGTTATGTTCTGTTGTTTTTCGTTTCCATGGCCCCATGGACTTACTCTATAATGGCATTGCAAGACGTAAAAGGACAAGTCTCCATAAGGGGGTTTTCCTGGTACCTGAATTTTTCAATAATATTTTGGGAAAATATAGCCACACAGAGGGGATATTCATCCCAGGTAAGTTTGAATCAAACAGAACTCTAGTTTTATGATAAGGGTTTATCAAAAGTGGGTGGGGTAATTCCATATCAGTTCTACCAAGGACAATTAATCAGCAATTGACTATATTAAAATAGCACACTGACAAAACTTTTTGCCATGCAATGCATAGACTGTGGGTACACATTAATGTGAAATAGGGTGATTGAATATTTTATTGAACTTTGCTAAAATATAATAATTTATTTGCACTTTGCGGATTTTCATTAATTTTTCATCTACCAACTTTGCCAAAAAGTTGAACATTTCTCTATTAAGCAACACATTCTTACCTCTTTTCTAGAAAATACTTATCAATGCTTGGCCATTGCAGAATTGTAAGGATTTTTTTATAAATGGTCTGTGACATGAGTTATGTGCCCTTGAAAAGAGAAAATTGTAGTAAAATGCGATGAAATTTTCAAAACTTTGTTTTGCCTTTTTGCTATTAGTTTACTGGCGAGAAATGCTTACAGGAGTTTAATTCTAATGTATTTATCGTGTAAAAGTGTTTAACTATTGTAGCAGAGACTAAATTGGTATCAGTTAGGGTCAAAATTACTTTTAGGGCTTTTAAGAACTGGATATAATTGACACACATTTGCTCATCTCATTTAGTATCACTTTCTTCTGAGGAGTCGCTGTTGGTATTCCAAACTTCAGCTGCAGTATCTGTAAGAAAATCCATGTATTTATTATGTATCTCAAGCCCTTTTGTTGCTGGCTGGTGTCGCTCAAACTCCAAATACCATAAGACTGATGCAATATGGGCACAGCAGCCCACTACTCTAGCCCCTGATTTGCATGTGCAAAACCAACCGACGATAGGTGATAAGCCTGTGCTGTATTCAATCCATAAATTATAGGTCTTACTACTGGTATGCCTTGAACGTAGTAGGGACTTGAGGACACCTTCTTGCTCTTTGTTTATAAGGATTTCATATTTGGCGTCATCTGTTTGGTGTTCTTTCGTGTAGGATTTGGCCTGGGGAATCTGATACCCTCCCATTGTCAGGTCTCTTAATTCTGCTTCGTTCAGTTGGGGGAAATCGGGCATTTCAGATGCATCCATACTTTTCCAAAAAGTGCGCCGTTTGTCCCACTTATTGTCAGTCACCTTTTGTTGAAGTTTATTTGGTGACTTTGCTAAGGCCATCATTCGTTTGGCCATGACACCATCTGATTCCAAACTAGTCACCAAGGGTGGCCTGAAAGCGTTGCAAAGGGAGCAAACAGTTCGCACATAATCGCCAGCAAACGGGATTTGAGAGTTGGGAAGCATATTACTTAAAGCTTTCCATTGCTTTATACGCCCATATGCTGACTCAACAACCCATCTCACTTTGGTAACAAGTCTGGATTCATTTGCTTCCTCAGTGCTATGCTGTTTCTCTTTTTTCTTCAAGAAATGAGGCATTTCAGTATTGATCCCACAATCATTAAATCCGCCCCCGCCCAGAGGGGCTTGAAGAAATATATGGGCTGCACGATACTTCCATGCAGAGCGGAATCCGGCCCGCACACTAGTACTGGTAAACCGCTTAGAGAATCTACGCCTGTCCTGGAACCGCGGTGCGAGGCGGACCGTCCATGCTAATAAACCCTATTGGTTTCATTGAGCGACAGGGCTTGAGATGTCATTTCATCTCAATGTCGGGTAAAAGTCCCACAAAATTGGAAGCAACGTCTCCAAAATGACCTTTACAGTGTTGACGGGGACGTTAAACCTCAAATCAAACAAACAAACAAAAACAATCATTATGTCTGTTGCATCCCTAAACCCCCTATCAACAATGAAAACAACCCCTTCATTGAACCAATTTCTTATATCCTCACTGTTGCTCTTCAGCATATGCTCTGTTATCTTGGCATCTGAGTTTTTATCATCAGCCAGGTAAGGTCCAAGCACTGTAAGTATGTAGCCGCCATTTGCTACAAGCATCATCGGTTTAAGCAATGGGCGACCTTTATGGACAGAATAAGAACGCCCTTGGAATGAAAAGTCACCGCTTCACCATCAGCAACAGCAATAGCAACATCTTTCTGTGAATTAGCAAACAGCACCCTTGCAAATTCTGTAGTGTGATCTTCAATTATTTTATTTCGAAACGGCAAACAGGAAATCTAATGTACTGAATTTTGACAACGCTGATAAAATGAAAGGTGAAGACTATGTCAGACTGACAGGCATAACAAAGGATCAGTTCAATGATGTACATGAATCGCTCTCCTCGTTGCGTTCTACATCAACAAGGAGCACTCGTACAGCCCTTGCCATGTTGCTTGTAAAACTTAGGACTGACAGGCATAACAAAGGATCAGTTCAATGATGTACATGAATCGCTCTCCTCGTTGCGTTCTACGTCAGCAAGGAGCACTCGTACAGCCCTTGCCATGTTGCTTGTAAAACTGACAGACTGGTCTGTCCTTGGCTGTTCTTTCAACATTGTTTGGGGTGAAGAAAACTACTTGTAGTAAGGCAATCCATTCAGCCAGAGCAGGTCTAATGTCCAATTTCGTTCCAAAATATCTTGGCCTGCCACATATAGAACGAAATAAAGTAATTGAAAATCACACTACAGAATTTGCAAGGGTGCTGTTTGCTTATTCACAGAAATATGTTGCTATTGCTGTTGCTGATGGTACCTATGTGTACATAGAGAAAAGCGGAAACTTTTCATTCCAAAGGCGTTCTTATTCTGTCCATAAAGGTCGCCCATTGCTTAAACCGATGATGCTTGTAGCAACTGATGGCTACATACTTACAGTGCTTGGACCTTACCTGGCTGATGATAAAAACTCAGATGCCAAAATAACAGAGCATATGCTGAAGAGCAACAGTGAGGATATAAGAAATCGGTTCAATGAAGGGGTTGTTCTCATTGTTGATAGGGGGTTTAGGGATGTAACAGACTTAATTAATGAGTGTGGGATCAATACTGAAATGCCTCATTTCTTGAAGAAAAAAGAGAAACAGCATAGCACTGAGGAAGCAAATGAATCCAGACTTGTTACCAAAGTGAGATGGGTTGTTGAGTCAGCATATGGGCGTATAAAGCAATGGAAAGCTTTAAGTAATGTGCTTCCCAACTCGCAAATCCCGTTCGCTGGCAATTATGTGCGAATTGTGTGCTCCCTTTGCAACGCTTTCAGGCCACCCTTGGTGACTAGTTTGGAATCAGATGTTGTCATGGCCAAACGAATGATGGCCTTAGCAAAGTCACCGAATAAACTTCAACAAAAGGTGACTGACAATAAGTGGGACAAACGGTGGACAATTTGGAAAAGTATGGATGCATCTGAAATGCCCGATTTCCCCCAACTGAACGAAGCAGAATTAAGAGACCTGACAATGGGAGGGTATCAGATTCCCCAGGCCAAATCCTACACGAAAGAACACCAAACAGATGACGCCAAATATGAAATCCTTATAAACAAAGAGCAAGAAGGTGTCCTCAAGTCCCTAATACGTTCAAGGCATACCAGTAGCAAGACCTATAATTTATGGATTGAATACAGCACATGCTTATAACCTATCGTCGGTTGGTTTTGCACATGCAAATCAGGGGCTAGAGTAGTGGGCTGCTGGGCCCATATTGCATCAGTCTTATGGTATTTGGATTTGAGCGACACCAGCCAGAAACAAAAGGGCCTAAGATACATAATAAATACATGGATTTTCTAACAGATGCTGCAGCTGAAGTTTGGGATACCAACAGCGACTCCTCACAAGAAAGTGATACTAAATAAGATGAGCAAATGTGTGTCAGTTATATCCAACTCTTAAAACCTAAGTAATTTTGACCCTTACTGATACCAATTCAGTCTCTGCTACAATAGTTAAACCCTTTTACACGATAAATACATTAGAATTTAACTCCTCTAAGCATTTCTCGCCAGTAAACTTATAGCAAAAAGGCAAAACAAAGTTTTGATAATTTCATCGCATTTTACTGCAATTTTCTCTTTTCAAGGGCACATAACTCATGTCAAAGACCATTTATAAAAAAATCCTTACAATTCTGCAATGGCCAAGCATTGATAAGTATTTTCTAGAAAAGAGGTAAGAATGTGTTGCTTAATAGAGAAATGTTCAACTTTTTGGCAAAGTTGATAGATGAAAAATTAATGAAAATCCGCAAAGTGCAAATAAATTATTATATTTTAGCAAAGTTCAATAAAATATACAATCACCCTATTTCACATTAATATGTACCCACAGTCTATGCATTACATGGCAAAAAGTTTTGTCAGTGCGCTATTTTAATATAGTCAATTGCTGATTAATTGTCCTTGGTAGAACTGATATGGAATTACCCCACCCACTTTTGATAAACCCTTATCACAAAACTAGAGTTCTGTTTGATTCAAACTTACCAGGGATGAATGTCCCCTCTGTGTGGCTATATTTTCCCAAAATATTATTGAGAAATTTAGGTACCAGGAAAACCCCCTTATGGAGACTAGTCCTTTGCGAAATGACTGCGGCTGTTATAAGTTCCCCATAAGGGAAATATATACGCCTTAAGGGGGTGGGGCTACTCCTGCAAAAGTAGTTTCTCTTTGGATATGTCTAAGGGGTATACTCTTAAAGGAAAGAATTTGCTCCTGGGGAGCAAATTCTTCCCTTTAAGAGTAGACCCATTGAGGAGCAAATTCTTCCCCTTTTAGAGTAGACCCCTTTTTCATTTGGACGGAGCAAACAGAGTACATGTAGCAACCATAAGGTCCTTAAAGTTGTATTTCCATCACGAAACATGACTATAGAATTGTGATCCCCTTTAATATGTTCTTTAAAAGGGTTATCCTTTGGAAGCAAGGAATACACCACAGAACTGAAAAATATGGTGTGCACATGTTTTATGTGCCAGACTAGCTAGTGTCGGCGAATTAGGCCTCATCAGTGACCCTAAGATATTATCAAAATTCCACAATGGAATTAATGATTCCAAAGGACAAGAAAATATAATCTACACTATGATGTAGGGCAGGGAGACGTTTTATCGCCGCCACACATTCCAATTGAAGTGAAGTTAATTATGTTCTATAAAAGGGCTATCCTTTGGAAGCAAGGAATACACCACAGGACTGAAAAATATGGAGTGTACATGTTTTCTGGGCCAGACTAGCTAGTTTCGACCAATTAGGCCTCATCAGTGACCCTCAGATATTTTCAAAATTCCACAATGGAATCAATGATCCCAAAGGACAAGAAAATATAATCTTCACTTTTATATGGTAAAGTTCGTGTTTGCAGGGGTATACATTAATTTCCGTATTCATGCTCTGAGACACTAGATTGTGGGTACACGATAGATTCGCCTCGTCGAGGCGTTTCTGTCGACTCCCCGCAATTTACGTTTTGAGCAAAAAAGGCAAATATTCCAATTTTTCTTTTTAAAATTTCTTTTTCTTTGGCCAAAAAATGACAATGTATTTGTATAAGTGTGTTTCGAAATACGGTAAAAATGGTAGACTAACTGCCACACCTGCCAGGTGTATGCATTTGCCTTAAGATATTTATTGTTGGGTTTGAAAAGCTTGCTTTTCGGTCTGTTTCGCTATCAAACAGGCTGTTTCCTGTAATTGCAATATAGTATTGCATCATCGTTAAAGCCGATTGGCTGATCGCGTCACGTGCCCCTCCATGTAACAGTTACAATCTGGTCATTAGACCCGGTTTGCCCGGCTCATGGCGACCAAACCAAAAATACTAATTGTAATGTATTAAAACAAGGCATCGCAGGCGATACAAATCCCCTCGCTCGCTTAAGACTACTTTGTGTGTGGAAAACACTGAACTGGCAAAAGTCCAACTTGCTTGAGATATCATTTGCAATATTGCTTTTAAGTTTTATTAAAATCCATCAATAAATGTAGGCTCTGGAGCGATGACAATATTTTCTAACTAGTGTGGCCTTCACTGCAGCAGTAGAAATGATTTTATCAGTTACCCCTGTATATATTGCATTTTAGCGCATTGACCTGATAAACATATGCTATCTCAGGAAAAGTGAGCTTTTTCACGTCAACATGACATTGCACTTTTATTAATGACCGTGATTACTGGAAACATGAAAATGTCATTGTGACTGGAAAAAAATACTTGAAAAAAAAATTATCACAGGAAAACATGGTCAGCTGATGCTAAATATATCGACCGCTAGAATGCTGAGACGCACTGAGGACCATCAATAACTGATCGTAAATTGTTAATTTAAGAGTGTACAAGGGGATAAACTGATAGACAGAATACCAGATTCGTGTCATTTGATATCAAGTTTATCAGGCTCGGCTTCGAGAATGCATGTAGAATTGCTCGGCAAGCCTCGCGATTCTACAAGCGTTCTCGAAGCCTTGCCTGATAAACTTGATATCAAAAGACACTCATCTAGTATTCTCTATATCACAATATACAAAATCTATGTTATGTGTATGTCACTGGTAGAGAAATGTGAAAATCAAAATTTTGTCATACGAAATATTTTTGAGAAGTTATGTAATCATCCATCAGTAAATAGAAGCGCTAGAGCGATGACAAAGTTGTTTTTTTTTTTTTTTCTAAAAATAGACACAGGGACCTCGACCTTGGGGCCGCGGCCCTGAAAGTCGAACTCCCGCGAAATAATGTCATAAGGAAAGTTAATGTGAACTTATTTTGAAATCGATCGAGAAATGTAGGCGCTAGAGCGATGATATGTCGTGAGGTACGCAGGGATGTTCTTTAAAGTCCTATTATTCTCTGACTATGTAGGACCGTGTACCAAAGGACTGGTTTCATTTGGTCAGTTTATATCGACGAGGTAGCACTCTACAGTAAACAAGACAATCAGCTTTTACAAAATGGACAAAATCGGTGAAAGAGCAATGATCCAATGTTTGCATAAGAAGTTTTAACACCTAAGAATATCCATAATGATATGGTAGCAACACTAGGGAAAGATGCCCCTTCATATGCTACAGTGAAAAGGTGGGTGGCGGAATTTAAGCCCGGCAGGCAGAGCCTTGAGGATGACCCCCCGTCCTGGAAGGCCTGTCAATGTTGCAACCCCAGGAACTGACAATAAAGTCCATGATATTGTTATGACTGACAAACGAGTCTCAGAAAGATATATAGCCAGTAGAATTGGCATTTCATAGGAAAGGGTACATTCCCTTCCGACAGTGAATTTTGCATTTAGAAAAATTTCGCCCCGTTGGGTATCAAGACTTCCGACAGTTGATCAGAAGCACACCAGACGTACATTATCGCGTGCTAATCTTAAGCTTTTTGAGGAAGATCCTGCCAACTTTCTTCAGAGATTTGTCACTATGGATAAAACATGGGTCCCTCATTTTACCCCAGAGGCCAAACAGCAATCGAAACAATGGAAGCACTCTGGCTCAACCCCGCCAAAGAAGGCAAAGACTGTTCCATCAGCTGGGACGATTATGGCATCGGTTTTCTGGGATGTAGATGGGAAGAATATGGCATCGGTTTTCTGGGATGTAGATGGTATTCAGCTGATAGATTATCTCCAAAAAAAAAAACAAAAAACAAACAATCAATGACACAGACTATACTTCACTTCTGACGCAAGTACGGGAAATTAACTTTACGCGCCGCGGAAAGCTCACCCAATGACAAACCATAACAAAAACAAGAGGTCCATGATGGACCTAATTCGCTCACCTGAGTCAAGTTGTATTATCTTTTGATGATGTTTTTATTTTTGTCTATGTGCTATTTGTTCAATGTAGCAGAACCATTTAAGAACTTAGGTGAAGATTTTGAAAATTTTTTCTTAAATTCAGTCACTGTGTTCAAAGGATGTGGATTCTCGGCATCAAAAACGCCTCAAGTGTGGATAAGCTTGGGACTGAACCCATGAAACTTGGTTTATTAGGCAAGTAGTTTAATCATTTCACCATAGAAGCTTCTAACACTAATTTTCTGATAACATGAAATTGTGTTAGTTTGCACTGGAGTTTTTGTATTTGAATATAAACTAGAGAAAGCGACCAGTGGGTCACGTATACCCCCGGCCAGCGCCACCCTCTAATATATCTTTAGAGCTTAATTGTATGTAATATGGAAGCTATAAGAATCTATAAATGTGCTTGTAAAAGCTAAACCAAAGATAAAATTCTGTATGGACCAAGGGATGGAGGGCATCAAAGTAAGTGAAGGGGTGGGGGCATCAATGTTACTGAAGCAGCAGGGTTGGGTATACATCAATGAAATATTTGGACTGGTATGCAAGATCGATGCAAGTATCAATTGGATTTGTCTTTGAGTTTAGGACATACAGGGATCTATAAACTTTGTCATAAAACTTCAAGCAAATGTAAAATTTCTAAGTCTGTGACCTTGACCTCAAGGTCACTGTGGGGGTGGGACATGCATCAATGAAATCTTTAGACCAGTATGTAACTTCAGTGTAAGTATCAACTAAATCTATCAAAGGGTTCAGAAGATACAATCTCTTAGAAACTTTGACGTAAAACTTTAACCAAACATAAAATTTCTAAGTCTGTGACCTTGCCTCCAAGGTCACTGTGGGGGGTGGGACATGCATCAATGAAATCTTTGGACCAGTTTGTAACTTCAGTGTAAGTATCAACTAAATCTATCAAAGGGTTTCAGACGATACAATCTCTTAGAAACTTTGGCGTGAAACTTTAACCAAAATGTTAACGGACGGACGGACGGACGGTCTCTTAGAAACTTTGGCGTGAAACTTTAACCAAAATGTTAACGGACGGACGGACGGACGGACGTTCTCACGAACGGATACTTAAGTGGCTGGGCGTCGGCATATTGACTACTTAAGCGGCAAATTCTCTTAAGCGGCAAGCCACCTAAGAGCGAATTTTTGCCACTTAAGTACCCAAATAACGGAATAAACCCCATTTGGACTCACGAATATATACTTAAGTGTCAAACTGTCCAAATTTTTTGCCCCCTAAATGTCGTTTCGTTGGTGCGGATGGACGGAGGGACAGACGGAATGATGGACACACGGACGGACGAACGGCAGGACGAAAACTATATACCCCATAGCATACTTCGTATGCCGGGGGTATAATGACGTTAAGTTTTGTTTTTGGAAATAATGACATTAGATTTTCAAGCATAAACACTTAAGTTCGTTATGAAGTCAGTTTTATTTTGGGAAACAATAGCACTGACAGCACTGGTGGGCCAATTGTATCGGAATGTAGGCTAGGAAAATGATCCTGTATTGCGGTATAGACTGTTTACATTTCGTTTATTACTTGTACATTTCTGTACTGTAAGCAAAATGTGTAAATTCCGATTGGACGCCACATTCTGCAGCATCTGACTCAAAATTTCCTGTACTGTAAGTAACAAAGTAGACTTTGATCAGACAGAGGCCATATTCTGTGGCATCTGTTCTAGGTCTATAATGTTTTGTCAACCTCAACCCCTAATTTGGAAAATGGCAGGACCTTTTACAAACAATGTAGGCCCAGATCAGACGTCAAGTTCTGCAGCATCTGATCTGGGCCTTCACTGTTTGCCATTCCCGGGTTGCCAGTATCCCATTCTAAGTTTTCGGCACAAACTGAGTTAAAATGATATATGTAATTTATTCCTATAAATTCACAAACTGAATGTAAGTGTAAATCTTGATCAGATGGCTTCTTTAGAAGCCAAGAAGCCATCTGATCAGAATCTACATTGTTTGAAAGATAAGGCATATCCAGGCTCAGCAGGGCAAGGGTTAATTTGTTTGTTTGTGTTGAGCTTTACATCCATGTCAACACTATTTAGGGATGTCAATACTATATGCCAGCTTGATTCTTTTCTGTGCCTTGGCTCAGAATTCATTTATTAATACTGTAATTAAATCTCTATAAGTGTATCTTGCATCACTGTTGTGTCCAACTGATATTGGCTCACAGTTGGACAAGGCCTACTGTCCTTGCTGCAAGTATGGGTAGAGGGGGGAATGTTATTTCTTCTTTTTCTATATACACTTCCTTCCATTCATTTGCCTCTTCTCCTCTGTCCCTCACTTTCATATCCTCTACTATCTCTCCTACCTCTTTTCTCCGTTTCTCTGAGAGGACACAAAATGACCCACAAGGGTTGACGTGTGATTAAACCCAAAACAATCAATCAGTCAAATCTTTAGTTCATAGAGCTGTAGATGTGGTGGGTATTTAGTGGTACATTAGCTAAAGTCTCCCTTATTTTTCGATAAAAATGTATGGCGTGTATATATTCATTAAGAGCAAGGTGGTTCTAATAAATACCCACAACATATGTTTTATTGATAAGGAAAATTATCCTTTAACTATCAACATATACCCACCTTATCTACATTACTCCATCAAAAATAAACAGTTTTTGGTGCTGATTCTGTATACTGCAGCGCAGATCCTTAAGCCACCTATATAATTTTCAACAGCCTAGTAGTTATCCAGCTCATGTTTGCAGCTCTGTTTATAACTAGGTCAAACACCTGGGTCCTAACCTCTAAGTGACTTCTTTTATACAATGAGAGCCAGAGTCATTGCACAATTTAATATGTATACCTTCTGGCATAACAATATTAGTCACTTCACAGTTTGTTTTGAGTCCTACTTATTCATACCATATTATGCAAGCAGTGACCGAGCTATGTATAATAGTCTTATCTTCAACTGCCTGTTGATATTTTGACAGGTCTAAAACCTTGTTGTCTTTATATAAATGTACAATTTCAAAGAGTGATTAAGATGTTTCTGTTTAACCCTTTAGAATTATCTTCTGCTTTGTGTTGGCTGGTTACTTTAAAGCCATTATTGCAAACAGTGTGGATCCAGATCAGACTGGTCCTCTTATGCCCTTTTTGTTTAAATTGTGATTTAACATCCCAGTCAACACTATTTAGGTCATTTTGAAGATGTTGTATCCAATTTTGTTGGAATTTGACCCAACACTGAGAAGACATCTCAAGCCCTGCCACCAAAAGAAACCAATATAGTTCATGTGCATAGATGGTCCAAATTGCACCACCTTGCCTGGGCAGGCTAGACCTAAAATAATAATATCCAACAGCCATTGTGTTCAGCAAGGGAAACCATTTTAGCAGCTTTGGTAAAAGGTCACCCAAGGAACATTTCAGTAAAATTATTTCGAAATCTAACCACTGGCCTAGGAGAAGCTGTCATCAAAAGGTTTTTTCTATTTTTAACTCTGGTGGCCATTTTTATTCATTGGAATAAAACCATTTGCGCAAGTTTGGATGAGGGTCACCCTAGGAGCATTTCTGCAAAAGTATGGCAGCCATTTTGTTCAGCAAAGCAGAACCGTTTTAGCAATTTTGGTAGAGGGTCAGCCGAGGACTGTCTCTGTGAAATTATTTCGAAATCAGGCCATTGGCCTAGGAGGAGATGTTGTTTAAAGGTTTTCTATTTTTAGCTCTGGTGGCCATTTTGTTCAGCGGATTAGAACCATTTTAGCAATTTTGATAGAGGGTCACCCGAGGAACATTTCTGTAAAATGATTTTGAAATAGGGCCATTGGCTTAGGAGCAGATATCGTTTAAATGTTCTTCTAGTTTTATATCTGGTGGCCATTTTGTTCAGCAGAGCAAAAACATTTTAGCAATTTTGGAAGAGGGTCACCCAAGGAACATTTCTGTGAAATTATTTTGAAATCGGGACATTCGCCTAGACGATGTCGTTTAAAAGTTTTCTATTTTTAGCTCTGGTGGCCATTTTGTTCAGCAAAACGAAACCGTTTTAGCAATTTTGGTAGAGGGTCAGACAAGGACCCTCTCTTTGAAATTATTTTGAAATCGGGCCATTGGCCTAGGAGGAGATGTGATTTAAAGGTTTTTCTATTTTTAGCTCTGGTGGCCATGTTGTTCAGTCATGCAGAACCATTTTAGCAATTTTGGTAGAGGGTCACCTGAGGAACATTTCTGTGAAATGATTTTGAAATCCGGCCATTGGCTTAGGAGCAGATATCGTTTTAAGGTTTTTCTATTTTTAGATGTGGCGGCCATTTTGTTCAGCAGAGCAAAAACATTTTAGCAATTTTGGTAGAGGGTCACCCAAGGAACATTTCTGTGAAATTATTTTGAATCGGCACATTGGCCTAGGAGATGTCGTTTAAAAGTTTTTCTATTTTTAGCTCTGGTGGCCATTTTGTTCAGCAAAACGAAACCGTTTTAGCAATTTTGGAAGAGGGGCAGACAAGGACCCTCTCTTTGAAATTATTTTGAAATCGGGCCATTGGCCTAGGAGGAGATGTGATTTAAAGGTTTTTCTATTTTTAGCTCTGGCGGCCATTTTGTTCAGTCATGCAGAACCATTTTAGCAATTTTGGTAGAGGGTCACCTGAGGAACATTTCTGTGAAATGATTTTGAAATCGGGCCATTGGCTTAGGAGGAGATATCGTTTTAAGGTTTTCCTATTTTTAGATGTGGCGGCCATTTTGTTCAGCAGAGCGGAACCATTTTAGCAATTTTGGTAGAGGGTCACCCAAGGAACATTTCTGTGAAATTATTTTGAAATCGGGACATTGGCCTAAGAGGAGATGTCGTTTAAGGGTTTTTCTATTTTTAGCTCTGGCAGCCATTTTGTTCCGCGGAGCAGAACCATTTTAGCAATTTTGGTAGCGGGTCACCAGAGGAACATTTCTGTGAAATGATTTTGAAATCCTGCCATTTTCCTAGGAGGAGATGTCGTTTTAAGGTTTTTCTATTTTTAGCTGTGGCGGCCATTTTGTTCAGCAGAGCGGAACCATTTTAGCAATTTTGGTAGAGGGTCACCCGAGGAACATTTCTGTGAAATTATTTTGAAATCGGGACATTGGCCTAGGAGGAGATGTCGTTTAAAGGTTTTTCTATTTTTAGCTCTGGCAGCCATTTTGTTCAGCGGAGCAGAACCATTTTAGCAATTTTGGTAGAGGGTCACCCGAGGAACATTTCTGTGTAATGATTTTGAAATCCGGCCATTTGCCTAGGAGGAGATGTCATTTAAAGAAATTGTTGACGGACAGACGGACGACGGACAAAAAGCGATCCCAATAGCTCACCTTGAGCACGAAGAGCACTTCGTGCTCAGGTGAGCTAATAAACCGCGGCAGAAGAACCGAACGGTCAGCGGAAACGAATTCCACTTTGGGGTAAATCGATTTTACGTGGCCACAATCCTCGCCCTTACTTCGTCGCGATTAAGACAAATAATTTATTCAGTCCGCATGAAACCACTGACATGCTGGAGCAAATGAAAACCAACAGTTAGACTCCGATGAGCCCAACCAGAGACAGAGCATCAGGTACCAACCAACATAAGCCTTTACGCTGGAACCATCATAGAATCTAAGGCCTGACCCACCGGCGTGCAATTAACGAGGGGGGGGGGAGGGGGGGGGGGGCAAAGTTGTCAACCGTGATTGGGTTGCAGTCTGTCGTATAACATTTATGTTGTACCCAATCTTTTAGATCGAAGAATGGTTTTTCAAAATTGGGTGCTGAAGTCATTGCGGTTATATATTTTATATACTAAGTCACCATTTCAGGCACCCACTTTCAGTCCGATGATGACGTCATATGTGCAGTTGATGACTTTCTGAACAGCAAAAACGGAGTTCTATAAAAGTAGCATTGAAGCCCTTAGACACCGCTGACAAAAGTGTATAGATACTGAAAGGGATTATGTTGGGAAAAAAAATACAAAATGTCCGACAAAATTCCAATTCTTCAATATGAGGCTCACAACATATCAATCAGCCTGCCCTCGTACTTTATTTATCATTACTTGTTCTAAAAACACAAGAAAACACCTTAATATGTTGCTCAAAAATATGGTCTTCTCAATCACCATCGTTTTACTTTACTCACCACCACTTTCCTTGCGTACCACACCTCAAGTAAATACCGAATTCATGTGCAGTGCCAAACGAACAAAACACATTTGTCTTTTACTGAAACACTGATTCCAAAAATGTATTTATTTTTCTTTTTGTGTTGGTGTGTGCCTGAATATCGACAAAATCAGACCGCCCTTGCATCGGAAGTGTAAAATATTGTTTCATATTCGCTTGAATGCCTACTTTCATACTCGCTTGAATTCTAGCTGGTATCTTTACTCATTAAATTAGAACGGGGATACCTGCATTGAAGCCGGCCTCTATTCGCGTCTGACTGGTGATCAGGAGGTCGCGAGTTCGATACTTGACGGATAGGCAATATACTTTCGTGGCGATTGGTCATATTATCTGTTCCCTTTTCTACGGCCATTCATTGAAGCTTTTCTAGTGGATATACTGCAGAATTTTGAAAATAGTTGTGGGCTGATAAGTGCTAATTGGCTGGAACTATCCAGTCTTGCCAAGGAAAAAATAAACAAAGAAAGAAACTTGTGCACGCCAGTTTTCAATTCCGCGGTACAGTCCTTGTTTCCAATCATCACGTGAAGAAGTCCGTGCAATGAACACCTACTAAACCCACTTTCTATCATTAGGAAAACACACCTTTACAAATACAGTGCCAATTTTTTGGCCAAAAATTAGAAATTTTAAGATGAAAAATTGTGATATTGTTCCTATTTCTGCTCAAAACATAGGTTGCGGGGACTCGATAGAACCGCCTTGACGAGGCGGTTCTATCGAGTACCCACAATCTATGTTTTTGCGAGTACCCACAATCTATGTTTGTTGAGCAGAAATAAGAAAAATAATGTATATCCCTTAAACCCCAGTTTTACTATATAAAAGTTGGGTTCGAGGGGGTCAGAATTATATAGGCGTATTTTCGTGATGTGGAGAAAACTTGGTTTACGGGGGTATACATTTTTTCTTATTTCTGCTCCAAGACACAGGTTGTGGGTACTCGCTAGAACCGCCTCAATGAGGCGGAACCGCCTCAATGAGGCGGTTCTAACGAGCACCCACAACCTATGTTCGCAGTATTTTTAAGAAAAATATCACTAAGTTTCACCAGAAAAAGTAGCCATTTTGGAGATGTGAAAAATGAACTATGTCGCACGGGTGTGTTATCGTAATGCGGTTTGTAATATCCCTCAGGCTGTGCCCATTGATCAACACTTGTCGAATTGTTACACTGTTAAATTCAACACAGTTTTCCAGAAACATGATCAAACTGACAAGACAATCGGTTTTGCTGAATTTGATACTGCAAATTCAGATGTCGACAAATGAGGCGGTTCTAACGAGCACCCGCAACCTATGATTGCTTTGTTTGTTTGTATTGGAGTTTAACGACCCAGTCAACACTATTTTAGCCGGTCAGTTTACCTATCCACACTTTTACTGGGCAGGCTTATACGTTGGCGGCTAACCAGTGCAGTGCACATTCTTTCGCCAGAAACCGACAACTGCCCTTCTTGATTCCGGAGAAGGGAAAGCATGACCGTAGAAAATATTTCATGATCAATCTCCAGGAAAGAATGTTGCCGTCCCCGGCAGGTATCGAACCCGCGCCCTCCTAATCACCAGTCTTACGCGCATCCGATTGAGCTACCTGGGCCGGCACCTATGTTTGCAGTATATCAAGAAATATATATCACGAATTTTCATCCGAAAAGCAGCCATTTGGGGGATTTGAAAAAAATGCACTATGTCGCATGGGTGTGTTACTGTATCTGGATACATTTTTCTTGCACACCAGACAAGGAAATCCGTGATTTTACCCTGGGATAGAAATTTATGTTCTGACCCTGATGTTCCGGCCCAAAATCGAATATAATCGCGTGTTTCATAAATGCACTGGTTGATTACGACCTCGTATGCGCCGTCGTTAAGGTTGACGTCACAGCAACGTCACTAAACATTCCTGCAGTGTCAACACAATATGGCGGACGTTAGTAACCGAAGTGACTGCAGCATTAAAAATCCGCTTTAAGAAATGGAAGGTATGCAAGAAAAGAATGCAATATGGGTGTGAGGGGTGGATAGAAAAATCCGTCCCTCAGGATCACTGTCCGGCATCACTCGGCAAGCCTCGTGATGCCGGACAGTGCCCCTCGGACGGATTTTTCCATCCACCCCTCACACCCATATAAGATTCTTAAATTATATAGAACATTTGACTAGAACGTCAATCTCCGAAACCAAATAAAACAAGAAAAATATGACACAAAGTGCCATTTCAAGTGACCCGATTGTGATTGCATTGCACTATTTTTGAAAGGAACAGGCAATGAAATCTTATTAATGAACCGTTCAGTTATAAACTTTTAAACTGGAATTATTTGACCGTTTCGACATCTGAATTCGCAGTATCAAATTCAACAAAACCGATTGTCTTGTCAGTTTGATCATGTTTCTGGAAAACTGTGTTGAATTTAACAGTGTAACAGAGTTGAACTCGACAATGACTGATCATTGGGCACAGCCTTAGGGATATTACAAACCGACAAACACAATCAGCAAAGAGACTGGTCTTCTTTATACTTAGCACCCTCCTTTTCAACACCAAGCACAACACGAGTCCTTTAATGCCGTGCGTGTTTATGTATTATTATTATTTTCAACTGTAACATCGTTTTGTTATTGTCATTGATGAATTTTCAGCAAGTGTTTATTCATTTTTTTCCAGCACATATATTAAAATAATTATTAATAATAGTCAAAATCATAATACTTGTTGTAGCAGTAGCAGTTAAAGTTATATTGGAAATAGTAGTAAGTATAATTATTATAATCATCGTTTTGATTATTGAAATTATTATTATAATTATTGTTGTAGTAGTAGTAGAAGTAGTGGGAGTAGTAATAAATGTAGTATTGTTTGTGTTTGATTTGAGATTTTATGTCCCCGACAACACTATTTAGGTCATTTTGGAGACGTTGCTTCAAATTTTGTGGGAGCTTTACCCTACATTGAGATGAAATGACACCTCAAGTCCTGCCGCCCAATGAAACCAATACATGAATAGGGTCTATATGCATGGACGGTCCGATTCGCGCAACTTTGCCAGAGCAGGCTAGTAGTAAGAGTTGTAGTTAGAGTATACTTATTATAATAATTGTTTTTTGTTGTTTTTTTTTTTTTGTTGTTGTTTTTTTTTTGGGGGGGTACTCCGGTTTTCGCCCACCTATGATTAACGATCGGCTCGATATGAGTGAAATAATCTTGAAAGGGCCGTAAAACCCAAACAAAAAAAAATATTGTTTTTAGTATTTAATTATAATTAGTATAATTGTTAGTAGTAGTAGTTTGTTTGAATCCCCGTCAACACTATTTAGGTCATTTTGGAGACGTTGCTTCAAGTTTTGTGAAGCTTTTATCCCGCATTGAGATGAAATGTCATCTTAAGCCCTGGCGCCCAAACAAACCAAAATGTTTATATGTAGGGGCTGTCCGACTCGCACCATTTTGTCTGGACAGGCTTAGACCCTTTAAGCGGTTTACCAGTACTCATGTGCGGTCGGTTTCAGCTTTGCGTGGAAACATTATGCAGCCCATTTTATTTCTGCAAACACATAAGCAGGAATACTCGTACTACAGGTACTAATCCACACTTATCTGTCACTTCTGTGACGTCACAGCCAGTCGCTAGTTTTCATACAGGTAATACTTGGAAAATGTATAGAGTTATATAGGAGCCCGTCATTTAACTAATAAAATCTTTTATTTTCTTTTCTACAAGATATTATTATAACCTCGCATTTGATAGAAAAATGTATCTTCTTCATTTTGGTACCAAATTTGTTGAAATAAAATAAATTTTAAAGTGGCCCAGATTCTAATGAATGCCACTGGGGTATTTCCCTATTGAGTCTTTGTATTTTACAACAAAAATGAAAAATAGCCTTAATTCAAAGGCTCAAAAGTCATATTTGTTAAAATTTCTCCGTGCGCTATAACCTAACACTAGAAAGATCTATTTATTATCTATATTCATGTGGTAAAAAATTTAGAAAAACAGTTTATTAAAAGTGGCCCACGGGTTGTAGAAAATAGCTATATTTGAAGTTTCGGATCAAAAATGTGTAAAGATTACACAGACGCAGGGCTTGTATACACAGGATATTAGAATGAATCGCAAAAGAAGTTATAAGAATTGAAAATCGGTATCAATATGGATAATATTATTGACAGAATTAGAAAGAATATTTTGCTTTAAGAAAACAAATATACATCCATAATTGAAAAATTTGCTATCATAACTTATTTATTTATTTTTGATAATGTAAAATTATGTTTTTAATTTGCAACCTTTTGAAGCTTGTTTTAAGATTTGCTTTAATTATATTTTCGCCTAGGAAAACTACTAACTGCTTAATTAGAAAACTTGAATGATACAATGTATATTTCCACCATTACGAAAACGCGCCTATACAAATACATTGTAAATTTCACTGACAACAATTTAAGAAAAAGTTCTTTCTTATTTCTGCTCTTGATTATAGATACAGAGTTCTCGTTAGAATGACGATAATGACTCGTTAGAACAGTCAATCGTATGATTTTAAGCTCAAATTTTTTTTTTTTTTTTATTTTTATCTAATTTCTGCAAAAAAATAAAGATTGTGGGTACTTGTTAAAATCGCCTCACTGAGTCGGTTCTAACGAGAAACCACAATCTATGTTTTTAGCAGAAATAAGACAATTATTGTTTGTGAGGAGCAAATAATTTTCAGTTTTTGACGGTAAAATTTTCAATCTACATTTGATTAGGCATGTTTAGGTAATGTTTGTTAGATTTTACATCAGTCCTGTAGATGCAGTGTTTTAATTCATGTGTTTAGAAACTTTAATGTTCTCGATAAGTTATAATTTATATAATACGATGCATATTTCCATCATTACGAAAACACGCCTATTCAAATACCCTGTAAATTTCACGGTCAAAACCAGCAATTGTAAGAAAAAAAATATGTTTTTCTTATACATATACTTTGTGGGTACGCGATAGAACTGCCTCTGCGAGGCGGTTCTAACGAGTACCCACAATCTATATTTTAGAGAAGAAATAAGAAAAATGAGCACCCTGAATTTATGGTTCGTGTCTAAAAGTCATACATAAGAAGTAAGAATCTTTCGTCTGGATCCTGTCATTTTTCTCTTATGAAATCCAAACATAGTGGTTCGTTTCTTTGTCTCATTAATTAATTTTAATCTTCTCTGGGCTTAGCCGAAATAAAATATTAAATTTGGCAAAATATCTCATTTGTGCAATCGTTTCAGAAACTGTGTTTCTTTCCCGCACCTGCTCCCTTAAATTACAATATACAATGTTGTCATTTTTAAATGAAAAATACACAATGGTTCACCCGAAGGCTATGCTATGAAATTGATCGTTTATGTCAAAAGGTGTGTGTGTGGTGGGGTGGGGATGGGGGCGTGATATACCGCGCAAGACCACGTTAGTTTAATGGATTGTTTGATTATCAATTAAACCACAAACCAATTGTTTTTTACATTGCATTAACCCTTATCCTGCTGTTCACGACAACCCCTAACATTGCAAACAGTGAAGATCCAGATCAGATTAGTTCTCAAGATGCCATCTGATCAGTATCTATACTGTTTGTCTACCAGTTTGTGAATTTGAACGAAAACAGTATACAATGTAGTTTGATTGGCTGATAGTATAGATGTGACTTATTATATTATCGTTTGAACAGCCTCGTCGAGGCGTTTCTACCGAGTATCCGCAATGTATGTTATGTGCATAAATATTAAAATTATCAGGATTTTTTAATCTAAAGATTTCAATTTTAGGGTGGTAAAAGTTTTAATATAATATAATATAATGTGAGTATAGGCTACTTTCGTTGTGTCTTGTCTAAATCTTAAAATAAGAAAATCACGACACAAACCCACTTTCTTTATTCTAAAATGACGCAAAATGTATCGGTGTATATTGAAATCACGTGAGTTGCTCGCCTAGGGCGTCCGAGATATGTTTATCCAAAGTTTGTAAGTGTTGTGTATTGACTCATTTTTTACCGAATCCCACAAAACGGGTTATAGCAAGATGTGCAGGCCCAGATCAGACGCCACCAAGCTCGGCTTTTGTTCAGGAACTTCTTTTCGAAAAAAGTTCAGTCATTTCTTTATTTTGTTAAATATATTTAGAAAACACTTCAAACCATCAAATTTTGAAATGGACCTGTGCTTATATATAAGGTTGACGAATTCCGGTCGATACAAAATGGGTCGACAGAGGTTTAGTTGCTTTAATTAGCACATCCCAGTAGAGCTTTTCATATCAGAAATTAGACTGGAGTTTAAAGGCCTTCTCAACACTTTTTCTTAACGCAAGACCACGTACGTTTTATGGATTGTTTGATTATCTTAATTACTTAGACAAAAAAGTGAAGTTTATAATGACAAACAAACCACACAAATCATTTTTTTTTTACATTGCATTAACCCTTATCCTGCTGTTAACGACAACCCCTAACTTTGCAAACAGTGTAGATCCAGATCAGATTAGTTCTCAAGAAGCCATCTGATCAGGATCTATACTGTTTGTCTACCAGTTTGTGAATTTGAACGAAAACAGTATACAATGTAGTCTGATTGGCTGATAGTATAGATGTGACTTATTATAATGTTCTCGTTTGAACAGCCTCGTCG
The DNA here is from genome assembly GCA_963580285.1 of Lucinisca nassula. Classification (NCBI taxonomy): domain Eukaryota; kingdom Metazoa; phylum Mollusca; class Bivalvia; order Lucinida; family Lucinidae; genus Lucinisca; species Lucinisca nassula. The sequence goes on along the minus strand of OY757025.1, from coordinate 46,816,959 downwards.
AGGCGTTTCTACCGAGTATCCGCAATGTAAGTTATGTGCAGAAATATTAAAAGTATCAGGATTTTTTAATCTGAAAATTTCAATTTTGGGGTGGTAAAGGTTTTACTATATTATAATATAATGTGAGTATAGGCTCCTTTCGTTGTGTCTTGTTTAAATCTTAAAGTAAGAAAATTACGACACAAACCCACTTTCCTTATTCTGAAATAACTGAGGATGTATTCGGTGTATATTGAAATAACGTGAGTTGATCGCCTAGGGCGTCCGAGATATGTTTATCCAAAGTTTGTGAGTGTTGTGTATTAACCCATTTTGTACCGAATCCCACAAAACGGGTCATAGCAAAACGTGCAGGCCCAGATCAGACGCCACCGAGCTCGGCGTTTGTTCAGGGACTTCTTTTCGCAAAAAGTTCAGCAATTTTTTATTTTTTTTTAAATATATTTAGAAAACACTTCACACCATCAAATTTTGAAATGGACTTGCGCTATGTATAAGGTTGACAAATTCGGTCGGTACATAATGGGTTAATCTGACATTAGTTGCTTTAATTAGCACATCCCAGTAGAGCTCTTCATATCAGAAATTAGACTGGAGTTTAAAGGCCTTCTCAACACGTTTTGTGTCATATCGAGCTTGTCAGTTTACCTATCCCCACTTTTCTACTGAGTATACGTAAGCGATTAACCAGTATGGCGCAAATTCTTTTGTTTGAAACTGACAGCTGCCCTTTTGAAACAGTGGAAGAAAGAGAATGAATGTAGAGAAGATTTCATGATCAGTTTCCACGAAAGAATATAGCCGTCTCCGGCAGGTATCTAACCCGCATTCTCCTGATGACCAATCATTCGCGCATGCGACTGAGCTACCGAGGCCGGCTTCAGAAATAAGTCAACACCCATGTAAAATTAGGTCTTCATATAAGGTTATTTAAAATGAATTTTCCATAACAAAAAAAAAAAAAAAAAAACCCGCGACGTGACAATGTGGCATTGGCGACTAGCATAGACGCAGATCAGACTGTGCTTAAGCAAGTGCAGTCTGATCAGAAACTTTGGTACGCGGAAGCAATGCAGTTCATAGAACCGTTATTGAATCAGTAAATATGCAGGCTGATCTTGTCTTCACCTTAAAGACTACCACATTATTTGAAATCCTGTGTCGAAGCTGAATTCCAAACATACGCCACCGTGTCTACTTCGGCCTATGTTCGGATACATAATTGCTTTACGGCGTTACAGTCCTCACTAGAGGCCAGAGCTTTATAAATGGCATGTCATGACTATACGCTGAATTTCATTAATTAAATAAATTCTTTTATATATTGTCATCACAACGTTTCTTTTATTGTTTACCAAGGGCCACAATATAGAAAGGAACAAAATTACATGAATATACCCATGAAATATATAAAAAAAGAAATAATATATATTTATACATGTATAAACGTGATCTATTTTTATTTCCCTATACTTTTGGATTAACTGCCCGGCCATGAATATTTAATTTATATCGAGGACAAAACACCTGGTCATCCGTTAGCAAAACATGCCTTTTTTATATAAAATATCAGAATTTTTCATCTTGAAATTTTCGGTGGCAAAATTTACAATGTATATCCATACTAATTTTATTAGGGCACTGGATAGAACACAGATTTGTTGTGTATTGTAACTCAAACCGGGAGGTGTGAAACTGGTATTACACACAACCAACACAGGTAATCACGTGACGGTACATGGCGGTAAAGTCGATGATTTTGTAACTGTGCGATAATACCGAGAAAATGGACAAAATGAATGAAAATATGATGATATGTGTGTTAAAGTATAAATGAACAGTGACTTTTGTGAACAATAATGCGGGACAAACATAAAAGCGGAGGAATAAAGGGCAAAAAAGGTGGAAATAGTGATGGTAAAAGTGGTGACAAAGGTTTGTCGAAAAATTCTACCCCACCTCCCATGTCTGATACTGTGAACATTTTGAGCGCGACTAGACAAATGATGGAAAATGAACATTTAAATGAACATTTAGCAGTGGACGCAAATGTAGACCATAGTAGTATGCCTATGGCCAGCAATCAACATACAAACAACATGTTGAACACGGCGTGTAATGTGAACAATGGTCAGTCAAATGTAAACAATACGTCGTGTGTAAGTTTGCCCCAAGAAGGTCAACAACGCTATCAGGGCTTCGCACAATCAAGTCAACCGTATAATATAAACCAGCAGATATATCCCCGACCTCAGCGTCCACAGCAATTGTCACAGACCCTCCCAGTGAACCAGGCCCAGTCGAACTCAGTATTCTATACAAATATCCCTCAGGGCCAAGTTCAAGGTTACGGCTATATGGCAGGAGTTTCAAGCGCAACCCAATCTCAACCCCCGTCAACTCCCCCACCCCCTCCAGCATATGCCAACGTTATGTATAACATGCTAAAGGGGCTTGAACAGACTCTCGGGCAGAGATTAGATGTCATCGAATCACATATACAAGGACAAAACACAAGATGGGTGAACATTGAAACACAGTTGCAGAGCCAGTGTGAAAGAATGTTAAATATCGAACAGCAGCTGTCACAGGCAAATGCCTTGAAACATTCTTTGTCGAGTACGAACGAAAGAGTCCTGAATCTGACGGAAGAAGTTGAAGAGTTAAAGACTAAAGTATTTAGTTACGATGAAAGCATTAATGCTTATAGTGACAGGTATGACGATATTATCGAGTATAATACAGAATCAGACTCCAAAATAAATGATTTGTTTGCCCGGGTAAAGAGTTTGGAGATAAATCAGTCAAAGAGTGAAGACAGAATTACAGACATTCAATGGCGCAGCATGAGAGAGAATCTGATTTTCACGGGCATAGTTGAGCCGCCATATGTACAAGGAGAATATGAAGACGTTGAACAGACGTTAAGGAAATTTCTGAGGGAGAGTATGAAAATTGATAGACATATGGAGTTCGATCGAGTTCACAGATTAGGTCGTTATGACCCGTCCAAAACGTATCCCCGCCCAATTATTGCCAAGTTTGAAAGATATAAGGACAAGGAGTATGTGAGGCAGCTAGCACCAGAAGCACTAAACGATACGAACTTTGGGGTAAGAGAGCAATTCCCCCAAGAAATTGAAGAAAAGCGAAAATTACTATATCCTGTGGCAAAGAAAGCTAGACAAAATAAGGGCAACAAAGTACGCTTAGTGCGCGATAAATTATATATAAATGGTCAGGAAGTGAAGGCATCTGGTACAAGCCAATCCACAAATTCCAACTGGGCCCCATTTTCAAATCAAGAAATGGATATGGATAGAAATGGTCGCCCTCGTAGCAATCGAATACATGGCCGAACAATTTATTCAAGAAACATTCGGAAATCAAAGCCTAGCGTTCAGTTTAATGCAGACAATAAGCCTTGGGAATTACCGCTGGACAACAGATATAGTGCACTCCAGGACCCAGGCGAAAATGTGTCAGAAAGTGAAAGTATAACTGGGAGAAAGTCAGTTAAAAATAAGGCATCCTCGCCCCTTGATAGAGATATAACAATTAAGAAGCACAGAGAAGGACAGTCCGATAATAGTGATTCCGGAAGTGTCATAGAGCTCCAGATGGAACAAGACGAACACATAGAAACGCAAAATGAAATAGCAGCAACGAAAGATGTGACCCCTTATGGCCAAACTGCTGTTGACAAGCCCAAAGAGTATTGTGTTCCTGATATCGATTCACGTAGTTTGACAGACAGTGAAGCTGGTAACAAAACGGACAGAAATCGAGGGATGAATAACGGGGAAAATGATCGTGAAGTGCGTGACGCTATTACAATATGTAAAAATGCTAATAACGAGTGTGGGAATGCCATAGATATAGAGCGCAAAACATTGGATTCGCTTAATACACCGACGGACAGCTCCATTAACATGCCAGATTTCTGTGGGAACTCAACTGATCTATACTACGGCCCACCAGTGTTGGCCCAGCCAGTCTCACCACCTCCGTTAAACCATACTGGTAATTCAGCTAATACACAAAATGTGTCAACAATACAAAGTAGCGGCGCAGTGAAGCAGAACGCAGGTAGTGAGACTAGCTAGGTAAACGCGGGAGGTACGCAGAATAGCCACGCTCATGGAGGCGTGAAATCAAATGTCAGTCAAAGTAATAACAATATTCGTTTACTCTCATTAAATGTGTGTGGGTTAAGTTCAAAGTCAAATTATCCAGAATTTATTGACTTTATCAATAATTTTGATATCGTTGGAATCCAGGAAAGTAAAACTGATGATTATGACTGCATAAACATTCCAGGGTATAATGTTTATTTAAAAAATAGGGTAAATATGTCCAGACGCAAATCAGGTGGCATTGCATTGTTAGTGAGACAGGAATTACAAAATTTTGTTTCTGTAGAAATCTCGCACGCGTCAAATTTAGTCCTCTGGTGCACTGTTTCGCGAGAACTTGTGAATACGGAAAATGATGTTTACTGTGGCATTGTGTATATTCCGCCCATAGGCTCGAAGTATGCACACGAAGATCCGTATACAGAATTACAAGCCGAAATTTTAAGGTATTGTACCAATGGTAAACACATAATCCTCATGGGAGACTATAACTCCCGTTCCGGTGAAAAGAATGATTTATTTCTCGCAGACCAGTTTTTGAGCGATATGAATGGGCTTGACTTTCTTCAGCAGGAAAGCTCTGAAATCCGAAACATGTTTGATACAAATAACATTCCCTTGCAAAGAGAAAACTGCGACAAAACAGTTAACGCTTACGGAACACAAATGATCCAGTTTTGTAGGTCGAGCAACTTGTGCATTTTAAATGGACGAGTTGGACGACATATGCACAATGCCAAATATACATGTAAAGACAAGAGTGTAGTCGATTATATTCTATGTTCACCTTCCTTGTTTGACAAAATGCATGGTTTTAGCGTATTGGAATTTAGTAGTCTCTACTCGGATGCTCATTGTCCAATTTCATTAATATTAAAATCACAAAATTACACAAAAGAAGAAAAGGCAGACACAACCGCAGCAAAAATAAACTTATGGAATCCTGATAAAATAAAATGTTTCCAAGAAAATTTTGATATGAGCGAAATGGTAAGAATAGAAACGAAACTCTCATACTTTATTGAAAGGGGCTCTATATATCAAAGCGAAATGGATGAAATAGTACAGCAAATTGGGCAGGTATTTGAACATTGCGCAGAAGAGTCATTCGGACAGGTAAAAGAAGGGAAAACTAAACATAATACCGACACGACAAAAAAGCCATGGTTTAAGGAAAATTGTCACATTGCGAGAAACGAATACCACTATGCCAGACGCAGATATAACAGACATAAAAATGAGCTAAATAAACAAATCTTGAAACAAGTCAGCAAGTACTATAAAAACACTATGAATTTAAGTATTAAACAATTCAAAGATCAGCGTATTAAAAAATTAAGGGGCCTAAAATCCACCAACCCGAGGGAATTTTGGAAAATTTTAAATGCTTCGACTCCAAAACATGAATGTCAGGCGCCGTTAAGTGAACTATATGAATATTTCAAAAATGTGAATGATTTCAAGGATGAAACCGAAAGCAGGCCGACAATGGGAAATACCAACGAAATTACCGAGGAGATAAATGTACAAATTAATGAGTCCGAAGTCCGAGCGGCAATAAAGCAGCTGCGAAATAACAAAAGTTCCGGAATAGACAATATAAAAAACGAGCACATGAAATGCACATCTGATATAATGATACCTATATACACGAAACTGTTTAATTTAATCTTTGACACTGCTATTATTCCAGAATGCTGGTCAGTTGGAGTTATAAAACCCATATATAAGAAAGGCGACCCCACATTGCCACAGAACTATAGGCCGATTACCATACTAAGTTGTTTAGGCAAGCTATTCACGGCAATAATCAATAGCAGGCTGAAGAAATTTGCTGACAAATATGACATCTTAGAAACTTGTCAGGCTGGCTTTCGACAAAATCACGCAACTGCCGACAATATCTTCATTATAAAATCCTTAATTGACTTAGCAAGGGTAAATAAATCAAAACTTTTCACATGCTTCATAGACTTTAAACAGGCCTTTGATACCGTGTGGAGGCCTGGGCTTTGGCACAAACTTCTGGTAAATAGAATAAATGGAAAATGTTTAGCTGTAATCCAGAGTATGTATGAAAGTGTTAAATCCAAGGTAACGACTCAAGAGGGGACAACCTTATATTTCCCATGCCTAACAGGTGTCAGACAAGGTGAAAACTTATCCCCCTTTTTATTTTCCATGTATATTAATGATCTCAATCATTACCTGATGACAAACAACCTAAATGGGGCAACGTGTGAGGTTAACAGTGAAGAGGCATACATTTACCTAAAGATAATGATACTTCTCTACGCCGACGATACGGTCTTATTTAGCGACTCAGAATTAGATATGCAACGAGCTTTAAATTATTTTCAAGCATACTGTGATACATGGAGATTAACAGTTAATGTCGAGAAGACGAAAGTGGTGGTCTTTTCTGCTGGGAGGTTAAAACGATATCGATTTACGTTTAAGGGACTGGACTTAGAAGTTACCAACGAATACAAATACTTAGGTATATACTTCACAAGAGGGGGGTCGTTTTATAAAGCAAAACAACATATAGTAGAACAAGCAAACAAAGCATTGTTTTCTTTGTTGAAAAAAATAAGAACATTCAGTCTGCCGATTGATTTGCAGATTGAACTATTCGACAAAACCATTAAACCTATATTGTTATACGGTGCCGAGGTTTGGGGTACGGGAAACTGCGACATCATCGAACGAGTTCACCTTAAATTTCTCAAATACATCTTTAAGTTAAAAAAGTCGACACCTTCCCATATGTTGTATGGTGAATTGGGCATTTTCCCGATCACACTAGAAATAAAAATCCGCGTTCTATCTTACTGGTGTAAATTAATGTCAGATAGTACCGCAGTAGAGCTTGGCAGGCAGAAATTATCGACGTATGTATACTCACTTATTTACAATATGCACCGAAATAACAGACTTAAATCACAGTGGTTAAGTTGTGTTAAAAAGATGTTAAGTAATTTGGGCTTTTCTGGCATATGGGAAAGCCAGACCGTTGAAAATGCAAAATGGTTAACGGCAGCATTAAAGAGAAAACTTCAAGACCAGTACATCCAAGAATGGCAAACTCTACTAAGCAATTCTAATAGTAGTATCAACTATAGATTGATAAAAACGAACTTTGAGCGCAGTGCTTATTTTAAGATGCTTCCGGACAATCTCTCGCAGAAGCTATTAGCATTTAGAACACGAAATCACCGACTTCCGGTAGAATTAGGCAGATGGGCTAGTATTCCACTGCAGGAAAGAAAATGCGAACATTGCTATAAAGACATCGGTGACGAATTTCACTATGTTCTAAGTTGCGAAGCATTTAGGGATGAAAGAAATGCATTTATTAAACAATATTACTACACGCGACCCAACATAATCAAATTTTACGAATTAATGAATACAACAAACTCGAAAGATCTTAAGAAACTGGCAATTTTTATTAGTAGAATTTTGAGAAAGGTAAAGAGCGGTGGCAACCAGAATCGAGACAACTAAATTGACATATGCTGTTCATAATATTTTGTTAAGACCCGTTTATGTTAAGAATTTATCAAATGATGTCACGTATGAAAGTATACAATGCAATGCACAAGCAACAAAATCCTAAAATAGATCGAACACACGCAAGCACAAACATACACACACGGACGCACGCAAAACACAGCTACATACCACAACAATATGCAACGCTGTCCAAGTTGCGGGATATCCTAAACTCAACGTAAAACATGTCACATGACACCAAGCGATTGTCACATGATAATAACAAACAAACATTTTAAGGACTCATTAGCACCCATTTAATTTTAAATATTACGAACTATATGGGCTGCATGATGCTCCCACGCAGAGTTGAATCCGGCCTGCACACTAGTACTGGTAAACCGCTTAGAGGATCTAAGCCTGTCCAGGAACCGCGGTGCGAGGCGGACCGTCCATGCTAATAAACCCTATTGGTTTCATTGGGCGACAGGGCTTGAGATGTCATTTCATCTCAATGTCGGGTAAAAGTCCCACAAAATTGGAAGCAACGTCTCCAAAATGACCTTTACAGTGTTGACGGGGACGTTAAACCTCAAATTAAACAAACAAACGAACATGAAAGGTAGCTATGTACAGTATTTGGTAAAATTGTCTTACCTTGTTTTCATTTGTATTCATCTATCACGTTTATAGTTATATATTTATTTTTCCTCACCCTAACCCACTCTTGCGTTTCGATTTCGGTAAGGCTGGGTATGAGGGTTTATCTAATTTCATACCGAGGGACAGGCTATCACAACAGCGTAGCTTGCTATCGAGCAAGCTACGGCCTACAGCGGATTTTATCTGCTAGAAATCTGCACTTTATGTGTGAGACGCCAACGTCTGCAACAAAATATCATTTTTTTTTTTTTTTTTTTTTTATTTTTTTATTTTTTTTTATTTATTTTTTTTTTTTTTTTTTGATGATTTGGTTTGCTCCAACCTTTGATTCTTTTCTCCGGAAGTCTGATAAAACTGCACTTTATGTGTAGGAGGCAAACGTTTGCAACAGAATGTCAGTTTTCTTTTTTTCTCCGGGTACTCCGGTTTTCTCTAGCCTTTGATTGGCGATCAGCTTGATGAGTGAAGTAGTAGTGGTGGGTGAGAGCGTAGGCTCTTAATAACTAGGTCCCTGAGTCTCTCTCTCTCTCTCTCTAATTGCTCCAGTTATCGCCCGCCTCCGAATATGACCGGCTAGTGATGGGCGAAATAGGTTTGTAAGGGACGTAATGTTTATACTATTAATAATATTAAACCCTTTTTGTGCCAGCTTATTAATAGCAAAAGTCCGTATTTAGGGGTGCCGTGTTGTGTTTTCTTCTAAATTAATTTGGAAAACGATTTGGCTTTCTGCAAACAGTGAGGGCCCAGATCAGACGCCGCGTTCTACGGCGTCTGAGCTGGGCCTGCACTGTTTGCCAGAGTACCCGTTTGGCGGTTTCTGGTACAAAATGGGTTGAGTTTACTTACATTCTAGAACCATTTAATCCTTGTTGTCAAAGAACTAATACACATTTTGAAAGCACGTGAAATCCATGAATTGAAGACCGTAATGAGTCAGCCAGAGATCAACTTTACCTGGCTGTTACGGTTTACTCCTAAGGAAAATGCAAGTACACGTCAACTATTCGGGGGCGACTGTCACAGGGGATCACTGATCATTGTATTTTTTTTTTTTTTTTTTTTTTTTTTTTTTGTCGGGTGTGCCTGTTGCCTCCGGATATCTGGTGTAAGCATTGTGGATTATTTCAAAATTGATAAACGATTCGAGCAAATTCAAGCGGCTATTGTTATTGGCCTGTTCCTGTGGAATGGACAGGACAAAGTCCATTCCGTAGAGACACTCCAATTAGCCTGACCATCTCAGAACAGTGGGTACAAGCCTGAAAGAAGTACGATGCTTAGACCTCCAGTAAACTGCCTGTGTGTTAAGTTTGTGTCATGTATCATTGTTGTTTGCATGTTTTGTTTTTTCTCGTGTTGTTTACCATGTAAACCTGAGATATCAATAATAAAGTAAAGTAAAGAAGAAGGTAAAAGACGCTATCTCGACTACGGTCTAAGGGAATTAACTGATGTCAATCAAATATTGGCTATCGGTAATCTGAGTGACAGTTCCTGTAGTACGAGAATTCTTGGCAATGCCGATGGGCAGGGGCCCATATAATAGTAGTAGCAGTTTAATCATTGTCATTATCGTTTTCATTATTATCAGTAGTAGTAGTAGTAGAAGTAGTTGCTATTGTGATATTATTTATATTATTATGTAGATTCCGTCAAACAGTATTGGCCAGTGTTTATCAAATTTCCTTTTCAAAGTCCGTCTGAAATAATGGCGTCCAACATGGCGTCAGAAATTACAAACGTTAGTTAAAAAATGATAACATCTTTTTTATTTCTGCTTTCAACATAGATTGTGGGTGCTCGTTAGAACCGACTAAATGATGGTGTCCTAACGAGTACCCACAACCTGTGTTTTTGAGTAAAAAATAAGACAGATAATGTATACCCCTGTAAACCCCACTTTTCTCTTTATAAAGCGGGGTTTAGAGGGATCTTGTTATCGTGATGCATGCTCTTGTAGTACCCTTATAATCCGATTTTTATGTCATTTACATTATTTTGACAATATTTCAACCCGCAACCTACAATTGAATTGCAAGAAAAATGCAATTTTTACAGTCAAGAAAAACAACATTATTATGTATGAATTGTAAATATGTTTCTGTTCATATGAACTTCATTTGAAACAAATGGGAAACATAATAAAACGATATCTTGTGGACAGCTTTATATTAATTTTTGTGACTAAAGTGCTTATAGCACTTATACATGTACGTCTTCTAAGTGAGTATATTGATTGTTTATTATCCACAGTCAGGGCACAGCAAAATGTAAATTTGGCAAGTTTGAAACACAACTTCCATGCAACGTGTCCACTAAGTTCCTTTTGCAACCTTATAATATTCATCAACTGATCTTTTTATATGGTACTCCAGTATGTAAAATAATCACTCAGTCTTTAGCAACCATTAGCTCTTTATTCATTCTCTCAGCCAAACTGTGATGTGCAACCTTATCTCGCTGAACTGCTAGAAGATCATGTAAAACCTTCCTGTAAGAATTGCTGCATTTCAAGAACTACTTGTGTTAAGAAAATGTGCAAGAATTGCCGTGTTGAAGGCTTAAACAACAAAGTTAGTGACTGTGAACAGTTTAGGTCAACCAAAGGTTGAAGTCACAAAAAAGCCTGCATTGAAAAGTGTTATCTGTGGGAGGGAAATCGTAGATTTTATTGTCGTAAATAACGTTTTACGAAATTACCGTCAAGCCTCTGGTTTATCTCCCCAAATACCGATTTGGAATACACCCAGCAGGCACATGACGTAATTGTGACGTCACATCAACGTCGGTACAACGTAATGACCTTTATGAAACGTCACATCAACGTCTGTGCAACGTATTGATGGTGATTTGACGTTGCCCTCGCGACAAGTGCCTGCTGGGCAGTTGTGCCCTAATTGAAACACTGCCAGGGAAATACACGTAGGGTAAGTAACAAAGTCTGTTGGAAAGCTAGTAAGAAGTATCAAAAGTTGCATCCTTTACTAAGATGGACGGAAAATATTAATTGCTCTTCTGTATAGAGATCATACATTACGTATAACTGAAACCTCAAAAGCTTTTAAAAGCAGATTTAATATTACTTATGGATGATTTTAATTGCGTAATTTTACTGAATCATCTGAAAATCGCCATTCCTACAAATATGGCGCTGTTGTAGCACATTGGTGTATGGTATTGAGGCCCAAACTTGTTAGGATTTTTGCCTCAACTGAAAGCGTATCTATTTTCCTAAAATGTCTCATGACAACAAAAAAAAAAAGGAATTGTAACCTACAGTATTTACACCTCAAAACCTTAAGAAATCGACAGCGTTTTCGTCGATATTTGATGTGTTGTAATCGAAACAGATGCTCTTAACAGTGAATTGGTAAGTGAAAATCATTTTATCATATGACGTCGCGTCTGAGAGTTTAATAACACCATGTATTATTTTCGATAATCCACTGGTGGATTAAATATGCAAATTAGCTAGATACGTCCCGTAACGTTATATGTACGACGTCCTTAACGACGTCGCGTTCACTAACAGTGAAATATTGACATTTTGTAAACAGTCGTGAATAAAATGCGCTTTAAATGTCATATGATAAATAGAATCTTTCATTTGTGCTCATGTATTATTGAATTTATTAAAATCATTGAGGAAAAGGGTTAAAATGCTCGGCAAAGCCTCGCATTTTATCTCTTTTCCTCAACTCGTTTAATAAATGAATTTATTAAACTCATTGAGGAAAAGGGATAAAATGCTCGGCAAAGCCTCGCATTTTATCTCTTTTCCTCAACTCGTTTAATAAATTCAATAATACATGAACACTCATGTAAGATCCTCTATGTTAATGGGGCAATTTTAAGCGGATATTTTCGGACTCGTAATTTAATGAACTATTACTCAACAATTCACAGAGGTACTCATCAATTTCTAAATTCTAACACAGCGCGCCTATATAGGCAATGAAAAGGAACTAGGTTTTTATATTCAACAAATCGCAGGGCGGGTGGGCGTGTCAGTTAAGTGACGTCATTAAAAGCTGCCAATTTATGACGTCACTCGTAGATTTCTTCTCGTTAGACGGTGTAACGTCCCTTTCTCGCACCAAAAACGTTACAAAAGGATATTCTGTGTTACAGTCAAATTTTTTGCGGGATTTCTTCTAACAATGGCGAAAGTTTGTTAGAATCTGAAGGAAACAACAACATCATTACCGATTTTGGGGTGTTAAAATCGAAATAAATAAGCTTTAGTCTGTGATTTGTTGAGTAATGGCAAATCACAGTTTGTCGTTCAGTTGTAAGTAGACAAATCACTCGATTTGATCTACTTTACAGTTGACGTCCAAACTGTGCCAATCACAGTTAGAGCTGACCTATTTCTTAAATGAACCAGAATAAGCGAAACCGTATCATCGCCCTGCCCATCGAAGCTTGGAGAAATAGATTGGGCTGCACTGTGCTTCCACGCAAGGTCATTCGAGTACTGCAAAACCGCTTAGAAGATCTAAGCCTTCCCATGCAAAATGGTGCGAGTCAAGCCCTAGAGGTTTCTTTTGGTGGTAGGTACTGGGATGTCGTTACATCTTACTGTCGGGTAAAAGTCCAACAAAATTGGAAGCAACGTGACCAAAATGGCATGATGATGATTTCGTGTTTAACGACGCGTCAACCCTCTTTGTGGGTAATAAGCGTCAAACGGTTAATGATTAAACGGCATGAAGAATTATGAGGATATTTTAAGTAAAAAGGTAAGTATGATATTTATAAAAATCTGAAACAATTAAATCTTATGAAAAAGTCCAATATCTTTTAAGAATAAAATATTATCACCAGGTACATCTTGAAACAATTGTTGCAAAGTGTCAGCTTTAAAGTATAAGTCACGGGACTGTGAAAAGTCTACACATTCAATTAAGATATGTTTAACAGAGAATGGCTGATCACATCTTACACAAGAAGGCTGTTCATCACCATTCAAAATATAAGAATGCGTAACTCTAGTATGACCAATGCGCAGTCGTGTTAATACTACATCCTCTTTCCTGGAAAACTGTGGAGGAGAGCATTTTGTTCCAACGACAGGTTTAATGGCATGGAGTTTGTTATTTATTGCACGGTCCCATTCGCCTTGCCATTCCGACAAGATGTATCTGTTGATAAATGGTTTAAAATCAATAAACGGAATTTTAAAAACATGCGGATCAAGATTGAGCGATTCCTTTGCTTTCTTGTCAGCACACTCATTGCCGACTATGCCAATATGGCTCGGAAGCCAACAAAATAAGATTTGGTTTGTATTAGAAATCTCATGATGTTTTTCGATCAATTTTTGTATTTGGGGATTTTTAGATGATGAATGGTCTAAAGCCTTAAGCACAGAAAGTGAATCAGAAAATATAATTGCTTTTTGAATTGTTGAAGAACTGATAAAATCTAAAGCTAGGTCTATTGCTTTGGCTTCAGCTGTAAAAATAGATGAACCATCTGGAAGGCGCAAGGTTTGGTGCGTATCTTTAGAAACATACGCACAACCAACTTTATCTCCTTCTTTGGAACCATCAGTATAGACTTGCTGGTAATCATTGTAACGTGACTGCAGTACCTGAAAGTTTTGTTTGAGAAGAATTGGATTTGATTCAGATTTTTTGCCATCATGTAAGTCGAACAGAATAGAAGGTTTTTTTAATACACCAAGATGGAACTTCGGCGGTTTCATGTTTTTGAATATTTTTAAGCTCGATACCTGAATTTTCTAGCAGTGGTAATACACGTAATCAAAAAGGTTTGATTGCTGTGGGTTTAGTTTCATACTTATCTACAAATTCAGGTGGAAATGAAATTTGGAATGCCGGGTCAGATGAATTAGCAGCAAGTCTGATAGCATACTGAAGAGAAAGTTTCTCTCTGCGCGAAGTTAAAGATGGTTCACCTGCTTCTACATAAAGGCTTAATACGGGAGAAGTACGGAAGGCTTCCATAGCCAAACGAAGGCCTTGATGAAGAATATTATCCAAAGATTTTAAATAAGACTTTCTGGCAGAACCATAAACAACAGACCCATAATCTAATTTAGATCTTATCAGAGATCGGTAAAGATGTAATAAAGTGTACCGATCTGCTCCCCAACTTGCATGAGCTAAAACTTTCAAAAGATTCAAAGCCTTTAAGCATTTCGCTTTAAGATATTTAATTTGAGGAATAAAAGATAACTTTTGATCAAATATGACCCCAAGAAATTTGGCTTCTTCAGCTTCAGGAATTTGTGATCCGTATAAAAACAGGGAAGGATGGTCGTGTTTCTTCCGTAGCTTACAAAAATGAACACACTGCGTTTTCGACTTGGAGAACTTGAAACCATTTTTATCAGTTCATTCTTCTATTCGTTTTAAATTTTGTTGTAACTTTCGTTCAATTGTTTTTATGTTTTTTGAACGGTAACATATACAAAAATCATCAACATACAATGAACAGTCTGTTTTGTCGTCCAAACATTGTACAATATTATTTATTTTGATGTTAAATAGCGTAGTTGAGAGAATACTACCTTGTGGGACACCCTGCTCTTGCGCATAGAGATCTGACAGGGTAGATCCCACGCGGACTTGAAACACACGCTCGCCTAAAAAACTTTGAATAAAACTTAGAAGTTTTCCCCTTAAGCCGAGGATATGGAGATCTATCAATATTCCATAACGCCATGTGGTATCATATGCTTTCTCCAAGTCGAAAAAGACAGCTACTACGTGTTCTTTGTTAATAAAAGCATTCCGTATAAATGTTTCTAGTCTTATTAAATTGTCGTTGGTACTACGTTCCGAACGAAAACCTGACTGATATTCTGAAATGAGGTTGTTGGACTCTAAGTACCAGACTAATCACTTGTTTATCATTCTCTCCAATGTTTTACACAAACAACTTGTCAAAGCTATCGGTCGGTAATTCGTAGGTTCTGCATGATCTTTCCGTGGTTTTTGGAATTGGTACAACAGAAGCAAAACGCCAGCTCTCAGGACAGACCCCCGTTTCCCAAATATTATTAAAGATATCTAAAAGTGTTGAAAGAGAACTTTTTGGCAGATGCTTAAGCATCTGATAATGAATTTCATCGGGGCCGGTTGCCGTATCATGTGATTTGTCAATGGCTTCAACTAGTTCGGATAATTTAAAAGGTTTGTTGTATTCTTCGTGATTGAGGGATTTGAAGTTTAGATTTCTTTTCTCTTGGTCCTTTTGGAAATTTCTAAAAGTGTCAGAATAATTTCGCCGTGATGAATTACTCAAGAATGTGCTACCAAGACTATCTGAAATATCTTTTTTAGTTGAAGCTTTCGTGTCAAAACCAGTATTTAAATGTGTAAAACTAGGGGACTTTGTTTTTCCTGCAATTTTTCGTGCCATATCCCAAACCTTTTTAATGGGGGTTTTGTAGTTCAATTTTGAGACATATTCTCTCCATGACTTTCGTTTGGAAGCTCGGATTGTTCGCCGAGCTTTAGCTCTAAAAACTTTTATGTCGTTTAGCTTTTCTGAAGTGGGACTTTTGCAGAACTTATTTAGAGCCTTTTTACGCTTTTGAATAGCTTCTTCACAGTCATTATTAAACCAAGGCTTGCTTTTCTTAATATTTGTGGAGGTCTTTGGAATGCATTGTTCTGATATATTAATAAGTGTATCTGTGAAATCAGAAACAATGTCGGATGATTCATTAAAGGGATCAACTGATAACTCTTCTCCACATAAATTATGGAATAATTCCCAGTCGGCTTTATTCATTTTCCATTTCCGGTTACAGTCCTCATCTGGTTCGTTTACGCTCTCAATTATAACAGGGAAGTGATCACTTCCGCACTTATCATCATGAACAGACCAGTCATAGTCCAAGAAGAGAGATGGGTGACACAAAGAGAGATCTAAAGAAGACAAATGACCTGTCGCTGGGTGAAGGTATGTAAAAGATTTATTCATCAAGCAAAGATCGCTCTTTGCAATAAAATCTTCAACAAGTGCTCCTCTGTTATTGATATCTTTACAGCCCCATAGAATATTGTGACCATTGAAGTCGCCAACTAAAAGATATGGCGATGGAAGTTGACTCAGCAATGAGTCAAGATGTTCGGGCTTTAAAGAAAATGAGGGTGGGATATATATAGAGCAAATTGTAGTTTCTTTATCCAGAGAAACCGACACCGCCACAGCCTGCAGGTCTGTTTTTAATTTGATCTCTCTTTGTGGTAAACATGAATTAACAAGAATTGAACTGCCACCAGATGGTTTGTTACCATCAGAATAGATATAGTTGTATGTATTGAAACCCCTGACATCAATGTTGTCATCAGTTTTTAAAAAAGTTTCTTGCAAACAAAAAAACCGACGGGTTTAATGACGCAATAAGTAATAAGAGTTCATTATAATCTGATTTAAGACCTCGACAATTCCATTGTACTATTTTGTGTTTTAAATCCATTTTATGAAGAGATTAAGACTAGAAACTATTATGGAGCTGCAATTGGTGATATAGATCTGCTACCACCAGCTCGTGGTGTTGCTGACCTCGATCTGTTATTGCCACTTGGTGATGATGGAGTTTCAGCGAACTCCATATCACTGTCACTCAAAGATCCGAATCTATTCTGAAATTTTATATTGTCTCTTTCCATTGTACGTTGTCTGTCTGTTTGTCTCTGAGACAATTGATGTTTTTTGATCGGATCTTCCGATCCCTTAGTAGTTCGACCCGAGTCGGGTTTCTCTTTTACATTCGGCGCTGGCTTCGGTACGGTCGCTGTCGACCGATTCGGAGCAACCTAGATTGCGCCATTTGATAAATTGGATGAACTTTGCGGTACTGGAGTGGGTTTACTCCATGCACCAGATTTTTTCAGTTCAGCTATGTATGATTCAGCAGTCTGTGTTGCGGAGCTGGTACATTTTACACCAGCACCCTTTGTGATGCTGGCGAAACTGGTGGTTGGTGTTATGTATCGCTCTTCGACGATTTCCCGCGCTTCTGGGAATGTTATCCCCCTTTGGTATTTGACGGTGAGTATTTCTTTTTCTTTTTTCCATGCCGGACAATCTCGGGAGAAAACAGCATGTTTGCCATCACAATTTACGCATTTGGGATCATTTTTGCAGTTGAGGTGATTATCAACATGCTTTTCTTCACCACAATTAAGACAGAGTTTTTTTTTCTCTGACATCTGCTTTCGTGATGGCCAAAAGCCTGACAAGAGTAACATCTAAGAGGGTTTGGGATGTATACCTCTACGTTAATAGAAAGATATGCTACTTTGATTTTCTTGGGTAGAATTGGTGTATTAAAAGTCAACACATAAGTTGCTGTTGGTTTCAATACACCACTTCTACGGACTTTAATGTTACGAACACCAACAACTCCCTGATCTTTCAAGTTATCGACGATCTCTTCATCTGTACAAGGGCGCAGTTCTGGACTGCGAATCACTCCTTTAGACGAATTTAACGTGTTGTGGAGAGAGACTTTAACCTGAAGATCAAAGAGCTTATTGGTGCTTAGCAGGCTTACAACTTGTTGTTTTCTCTCGACTTCCAAGAGAAGGTCACCTGATTTGAGCTTTTTGATACTCTTAGGGTGTCCGGCCATGGAGTTAATACATTTCTCAATCACGAAGGGAGAAAGGCTGGATACACTTCGTGTATCGTCAAGCGACGAGACAACCAAGAAACGCGGAACATTGTCGAAATTTGGTTCAGCAGACTGCTGACTGGATTGTTGACTTGACGGCTGACTGGATTGTTGACTGTGTTCATCCGATTCGGATGAATCGTCTTTGTTTTTTACGTTTAGGTGCGTTGTGGTTAGATGCTTTGCGGCTATTTTTTCCATTAGGCATAAGGAAAAAATTCTAGTTTTGTCCCAAGTTCCCTCCGTGGAGCCCTACAAGGGAACACCATAATGGAGTGATTATCCAACTCGCAGGTGTTAGAGATACACGTGAGATATACTCGTATAAACAAAATGCCTACACGATTGATCAGTTTAGCCACCGCCTTCTAGAGATAAAAAGACAGAAAAGGGTAAGGTAAATGGGCATATGGTTGGTATCAGGAAAGATACAAAAAGAGTTGAAAAGAAAGCAAAGCGGTATCTCTAGGGCTCGGCGTGACCAGCCGATTGACCGTGCCGGACCGCACGGCCACCCGTCTACACCGAAAAGTCAGGCCAAAGAGGCGTGTTGGGTACCCGAAGCACCGCCACCTCAGGTAACCCTCAACCTCCAGGATCCCTTCTTCCGGCTTACAGGACGCCACCCACGGCAAACGGGTGGTACTTCCTTTAGCTCTTCCCAGTGGGCACAAAGACCACAGCGGCAATGTGCCCAGTGGGAATTGAGCCCCCAGGGCCTCGGCAAGGCGTGACCAAATTGGCACAAATAGTGTTGATAGGGGCATAAACCCTCAACACAAACAAACAAAAGAATTCTTCGCATCGCGTAAACACGCCTATATAGTTTTGACCCCCTTAAACCCCACTTTTATATAGAAAATCTGGGGTTTGCAGGGGTATACATTATTTTTCTTATTTTTGTTCAAAAACATAGATTGTGGATACTCGTTAGAACCACCTCGCCGAGGCGGTTCTAACCAGTATCCACAACCTATGTTTTGAGCAGAAATAAGAAAAAAAAAAAAAACATTTTTTCATCTAAAATTTTCATTTTTTTCGGCAGTAAATTTTACAATATATTTGTATAGGTGTGTTTTCGTAATGGGTAAATGCGCACAAAAATGACTCAAATGAAAGCTCGCAGTCTATATGAGTCTTCACTATCATTACGAAAACACGCCTATATAAATACATTGTAGTACATTGTAACCTCACTCGCCGAAAAAATGAAAATTTTAAGACGACAGAATGTGATATTTTTCTTATTTCTGCTCAAAATATAGATTGTTGGTACTCGTTAGAACCGCCTCATCGAGGCGGTACTAACGAGTACCCATAATCTTTATCTTAGAGCAGAAATAAGAAAGATAAGGTTTATCCCTGCAACTCCCAGTTTTACTATATAAAAGTAGGGTTCAAGGGGGTCAAAATTATGTAGGCGTGTTTTCATGATGATGTTCGTCCGTTGATCCAAAGTTTCTCGAAGCAGACAGGGACGACTAAACAGTGAAATTCCTCTTAAATCTGACTCATAACCCAACAGGTCACTGTCACAGCTGATCCATTTCCAATCTCGCAATCTGATCTGAGTATTCACTATCATTATGAAAACACGCCTATATAAATACATTGTAGTACATTGTAACCTTAATCGCCGAAAAAATGAAAAGTTTAAGACAACAAAATGTGATATTTTTCTTATTTCTGTTCAAAATATAGATTGTGGGTACTCGTCAGAACCGCCTCATCGAGGCGGTACTAACGAGTACCCACAATCTATATTTTAGAGCAGAAATAAGAAAAATAAGGTTAACCCCTGAAAAACCCAGTTTTGCTTTATAAAAGTGGGGTTCAAGGGGGTCAAAATTATATAGGCGTGTTTTCATGATGATGTTCGTCCGTTGATCCAAAGTTTCTCGAAGCAGACAGGGACGACTAAACAGTGAAATTCCTCTTATATCTGACTCATATTATACATTATTTTTCTTATTTCTGCTCAAAAACAGATTGTGAGTATTTCTTAGAACCGCCTCGTCGAGGCGGTTCTTACAAGTACCTGCAATCTATTTTAGAGCCGAAATATGAAAAATATCGGATTTTTTGTTTCGGAAAGTCAATTTTGGTTGCAAAATTCTCAATACAGTTATATAGGCGTGTTTTCGTAATATTAAAACTGTTCAAATGTGGTCTTTATGAATATGGAAATAATCTGTAATCTGTGTGAATCACACTTTCTTCTTCACCTGATGCCTTCTAATAGGAGGCCAGCTTTGGGACTGTTCTACAGTGGTCTTAAAGACAACTTTTGGACAGTTCTAAACGTGACCTGAATATGGAAATTAATATGTTTTATCATATGACGTCGCGTCTGAGAGTGTAATAACGTCATGTAATAAATTCGATAATCCAATAGTGGATTAAATATGAAAATTAGTTAGATACGCCCCGTTGCGTTACATGCATGACGTCCTTAACAACGTCGCGTTTACTAATGGCGGAATATTGACAATTTGGTTAAATAATCGTTAATAAAATTCGTTTTAAATGTCATATGATAAACAGAATCTTGCATTCGTGCTCATGAAGTACTGAATTTATTAAACTCGTTGAAGAAAAGGGATAAAATGCTCGGCAAAGCCTCGCATTTTATCCCTTTTCCTCAACTCGTTTAATAAATTCAATAATACATGAGCACTCATGTAAGATCCTCTATATGTGTATGAGTTCTCCTGCGAAGTTCAGTCATCGCCTAGCGTACATGTCCTGGAATCATTAGGAAAAAATATCCACGTGAAATAATGGCGTCCAACATGGCATTACGAAAACACACCTATACAAATACATTGTCAACTTTACCACCGCAAAAATGCAAATTTTAAGACGAAAAATTGTGATATTTTTCTTATTTCCGCTCAAAATATAGATTGTGGCGGTTCTAACGAGTACCCACAATCTATATTTTAGAGCAGAAATAAGAAAAATAATGTTTACCCCTGTAAACCCCAGTTTTACAATATAAAAGTGGGGTTCAAGGGGGTCAAATTTATATAGGCGTGTTTTCGTGATGGTGTCAGAAATGACAACTCTTACGTGAAAATTGTATCATCTTTCATATTTCTGCTTTCAACATAGACTGTGGGTGCTCGTAAGAACTGTCTCATTGAGGCGGTTCGACGAGTATCTACATTTATATTTTTGAGCAACAATAAAGCAGATAATGTACACCCCCTAAAACTGTATATAGAGTGGGGTTTAGAGGGGTTTTCGTTTCACGGACATTTTTTTTTTGGGGGGGGGGGTTACAGCCCTTTCAAGATTATTTCACTTATATCGAGCCGATCGTTAACCATATGTGGGCGGAAACCGGAGTACCCGGAGAAAACCCACCTGACCTTCCGTTGCAGAACTTGGCGTCTCACATGTGACCCGAGCCAGGCTCGAACCACAGCGGTGAAAGACCTAATGATTAAGAGTCAGTACTCTTATCCACTAGGTCACGGAGGCCCGTTTCACGGATTTGTTATCGATTGATTGGACTTACACGCACAAGACTAACAAGATGCAATTTGCCTACATTTTATTGAAACTTTTCTGTACCGTTCTGCTGCAGATTGTAATACAGACTGAATGAAAAGTTAAGCTTAAAAGAAGAAATGGTGAAATATAAATAAAAAAAGGGTTGACGGTCATCTGGCAAAAGTGTACTCTAAATCAAGCGATTTTTTCTTCCGTTTTTTTTTTTTTTTTTTTTTTTTTGTTTCCTTCTTTTTCTATTTTCCCCAAACGGTTTAAAGTATAATTCCTATCACAACAAATATTCTGAAAATTCGACAAAATCGGTGTGCAAAAACGGCCTAGATCGTGCTGAAAAAGTATGTGTCATTAGAGAAGAATTTAATATAGTGACAATTACACGCACATGAATATTTAAACTAACATTATCATGGAAAAAAAATATTTGTTCTCTAAGTATGGAATGCATTCCCTCGATGCCTTAACAAGTTTCACTAAACTTTTTAACCCTTGCTCTGCTAAATGAATTAATTTTGTCATTCCCCTTTTTGACTATCAAACCAATCAAATTGCTTGGTGTAGTTGATTCCTATCAATTAACCAAATGAATGTCATGCAGCGACAATAAAGTTCGGATGGCTTTAGAAGCCATCTCATTACGAAAACACGCCTATACAAATACCTTGTAAATTATGCTACCGAAAAAAAAAATTAGGATGAAAAATTGTGATATTTTTCTTATTTCTGCTCACAATATAAATTGCAATCTATATTTTAGAGCAAAACTAAGAAAAATAATGTTTAGCCCTGTGGAGCCCAGATTTACTATGTAAAATTGGGTTCAAGGGAATCAAAAGTATATAGGTGTGTTTTCGTGATGATATGGGTGGCTTCAGAAGCCACCTGATCTGGATTGACACTGTTTGCAAAGGTTTGGCATGTCATGGTTCAGCAGGGCAAAGGTTACAATCTCCTTACAGTGACAAAGGAACATTTTATTTCTGTAGAGTCTTTGTTAGTCGTCCTCCAAGTACTTTTTTTATAGAATAATGAGTAAATACGTCGTTGTGTTTCCCGCAAATGCAAGCTTTGAAGCAGACATATTTTGAAGCCAAACATTATAATTATGATAAAATGAGATATGTCGTTAATGTATCTGTTTATAAGAAAAGGTGACAAAAATGGACACAGTTTCACAGTCTTTCATCCCTTGTTTTCTCTGCATCACTTCATCGCTGATGTTTATCTTCTTCCTAGAAATAGACAGAAAACAGTTAAGTGATGCAACAATTCACTAAGGCTGACACGATTAATCGTATAATCGATAAATTTCAAAAAAATGATTATCATATCTGATTTGCTTTTAATCGATTACTTGATTGTTACAATTTACTACCATAAGTTATGCCTAAAATAGATGGATGAGTGACAAACAGTGCAGACCCTGATGAGACGCCGCATTATAGCGGTGTCTCATCTGGGTATACACTGTTTGCTCAGACCTGTCTGTTCAAATATACATATGTTAAAGTGGAACATATGGTAAGAATCATGCTCAGACAGAAAGCCAGACAGGTAAAATTATGACAAAAACCTTAGCGATTACTAATAGATTATCGATCGCAACAACATGACTGATAATCGATTATCTTTTCAGATCCGATTAGCCAGCCCTACAATTTACTGATCGTATCGCAATCGCGATACATCGCCTAACGATACGCGTATCGTATCGTGAAGTAGTTTGACGATGTACGATTACGATTCAGGAAAAGGGGTGAGATGTAGTGTTTTGCCGTTTGACGTACACAATAACTAACTTTTATTTTCTCCTATTTCCATTGTTTATGTATAGTTCGCCAACAAATAGCTGCAGTGACGTAGCTGACCATTTAAGCTATTTTACCGTTAGCCCCATAAGCTTTGCATTGTTCAGAACAAAAACAAGTCGTGACGTCACTGTCAACTATTCCTCGACGGACAGTATGTAATAGTTAACAACTATCAAACACTATATTTGAGTGTTACTTACTGTGCGTTTTGCGGGTTTTCTTTCTGATGTCAGAAAGTGTATCGTTATATAAATATCGCGATATGCATCGTTAAGTAAGTATCGTTGCAACCTGTACGTTATCAGGTGAACAAGTAATGAACTGAACACACCCATAAACCAAACTTTATATAGAGAAAACTGGGGTTAACGGGCGAATACATTATTTTTCTTATTTGCGCTCCAAGACATAGGTTGTTGGTACTCGTTAGAACCGCCTCAATGAGGCGGTTCTAACGAGCACCAATAGCCTATGTTCGGAGTAAATATGAGAACATTATGACAAATTTTCATCGGAAAAGTAGCCATTTTGGATAAATGAAAAAATGCATTTTGTCACAAGGGTGTGTTATAGTAATGGGTGAATGTTTATAATCCAAACGGTGTTCGAGCCATGGAAGTTGGACTATGGAAGCCATTATGCTCCCAAATGACCCTGGGCCGCTCAAGGCGAGAAAAAATCTGTAAATAGTAGCAGTGTAAAAGGACAAAAAGGACAGCCTTCTCAAATACGTACACCTGTCAGCTTAATGAATTTACAGCCGAGAACCCAGCTTGCTGCTCCCAATATTCGTTATTTCTCGGAAACCATAAACTAGCTAATTGCCCAACCCAAAAACAAGACAAGAAAGTAGTAAAATATTTATGTGTTCAAGTCACACACATCCGGAATGTAGATAATTCTGATTCACTTAGTGACAAAGCCATCTGATAATGATAATCATGGCGTCAGCGAAAACAGTATCTTTATATTAAACTGACATGTTTATGTTGTGTCGTTCTAATAATTGAATATTACGTTACAACTTCATTAAACATTTATAGGAACGTTAATCATGAATTACCCGTTTTTCTTTTCATACGCCCGTTTGAAAAACGGGACGTATTATGCTATACCCCTGGCGTCCGTCCGTCCGTCCGTCCGTCTGTAAACATTTCGTTTCCGGATAACTCCTCCTACAGTTTACATCCGATCCAGCTGAAACTTCATACTTAGTTACACCATGATGTGGGGCAGCGCTTATTGTTTAGAGGTTGCGGTCTACCAAGGGTTATGCCCCTTTGAATTTAAGCTCCCCTGAGCCGAAGGCTCCGGGGGAGCTTATAGGATGGTAGGCCTCCGTCGTCCGTCAACCATTTTCGAAGGTCTTCGTCTCTCAAGCCACTGGGCTGATTTCAATTAAATTTCACATGCAGGCCCCTGGCAATGGGGGAACGAAAGTTTGCAAGTATGGCCCAGATAACGTGACCAAAATGGCCGCCATGCCCAAATATGGTAAAAACCATAAAAAATCTTCTTCTCCAGAACCACTTGGCCGATTGGCTTGAAACTTTGTTCGTAGCCTCTGCTGACGGAGTATTATTAAGTCTACAAAAATGATGACCCTAGGTTGACGCTGACCTATTTTACGCCAAGATCAAATTTGGTTCATTAGGCTTTTCAATGGGAAATACGTAAATCAGTGCATTTTTCGAAAAATACTGTGGTCTGTGATATGAGAATTGGTAAAAAATGAATGCCTGTGACTGCTAAGGGTCAAGGTCATTCATTGACCAGTAAAAACTTTTAAAAATCTTCTTCTCCAGAACCACTGGGTCGATTGTCTTGAATCTTGGTATGTAGCATCGGGTGACTGAGTACTACCAAATTTTCAAAAACGATGACCCTAGGTTGACCTTAACATATTTTACGCCAAGGTCAAATTTGGCTCCTTAGGCTTTTCAATGGGAAATAGGTAAATCAATGCATATTTGGAAAAAAATATTGTGGTCTGTGATATGATAATGGATAAAAAATGAATGCCAGTGAATGCTAAGGGTCAAGGTCATTCAATGACTTTGATCATTCAATGACTTTGGCCAAAGGTCACTTGTATTGCAGATCTATTGACACATTAGAATACATTTTCTTAGCACTGGGCCAATTTGATTTCAATTTTATATGCAGCCTTAGGACACTTAGTAAACAAAATTTATTCGGATGGTCCAGGTCACATGACCCAGATGGCTGTCATGCACAAATATGGAAAAATACTTAAAAAATCATCTTCAGAACCACTGGGCCGATTGTTTTGAAACTCCGTATGTAGCATGGGGGGACTGAGTACTACCAAGATTGCAAAAATGATTACACTAGGTTGACCTTGACCTATTTTATGCCAAGGCAAATTTGGCTCTTTAGACTTTTCAATGGGAAATATGTAAATCAATGCATTTTTTTAAAATATTGTGGTCTGTGATATGAGAATGGGTAAAAAATGAATGCCTGTAAATGCTAAGGGTCAAGGTCATTCATTGACCTTGGCCAAAGGTCACTTGTATTGCAGGTCTATTGACATATTAGAATACATTTTCTCTAACACCACTGGGCCAGTTTCATTTAAATTTTATATGCAGCTTAGGACACTTAGTGAACAATAATTTATTGGGATGGCCCAGGTCACATGACCAAGATGGCCGCCGTGCCCAAATATGATAAACACCTTAAAAAATCTTCTTCCCCAGAACCACTGGGTCGATTGTCTTGAAACTAAGTATGTAGCACCGGGTGACTGAGTACTTACAAGTTTGCAAAAATGATGACCCTGGATGAACCTTTACCTATTTTACACCAAGGTCAAATTTGGCTCCTTAGGCTTTTCAATGGGAAACATGTAACTCAATCCATTTTTAGAAAAATATTGAGGTCTGTGATATGAGAATGTGTACAAAATGAATGCATGTGAATGCTTAAGGTGAAGGTCATTCAGTGACCTTGGCCAAAAGTATTGTGATCTATGATTTGAGAATAGGTAAAAATTGAATATCTAAGAATGCTTAAGGTGAAGTTCATTCAGTGACCTTGGCCAAAAGTCACTTGTATTGCAGGTCCATTGCATATTATAATACATTTTCTCTAAAACCACTCGGCCATCTTCTTTTAAATTGTACATGCAGCCTAAGGACTGTAAGGGAACAAAAATTGTATTCAAATGTTCTGGGTCACATGATCAAGATGGCCCTCATGCCTGAATATGGTAAAAAAACCTTAAAAAGCTTCTTCTTCAGAACTAATGGCCCGATTGTCCTAAAACTTGGTATATAGCACTAGGTGACTGAGTACTAGCAACTTTGCAATAATGATGACACTAGGTTGACCGTGACCTATTTTACATCAAAGTCAAATTGGTTGATATGGCTTTTAAATGGTGAAACAGATAGATACAAAATGAATGCTAAAAGGTCAAGGTCATTTGATGACCGTGGCACAAAGTCACTTGGATTGAAGGTCCATTAACATTTCAAAATACATATTTTTCTGAAACCACCGGGCCAATTTCATTTGAATTTTATATAACGGACATGGGGTTATGCCAATTTAGTTGAATGGTCCAGGTCATGTGACCAAGATGGCCCCCATGCCCTATCACGGTAAAAACCTTAAAAATCTCCATCTCCAGAATCACTTAGCTGATTGTCTTGAAACTTGGTATTAGGTGTTTGAGTACTACCACATTTGCACAGGGCTCAGGGGAGCGACCAGGTCTGCATGGTCCTCTTTTTTGTAAACTTTTCGTTTCCGGATAACTCCTCCAGTTTACATGCGATCGAGCTGAAACTTCATACATAGTAAGACCATGATGTGGGGCACTGCATATTTTTTCGAGGTTACGATCCACCAAATAATAATAGAGTTATTCCCCTTTGGAATTTTTTGTAAACTTTTCGTTTCCGGATGACTCATCCTACATTTTACATCCGATTAAGCTGAAACTTCGTATATATACTCACCGGAAATAGAAACTATACACTCATTTTTAATTTGTCACTGGCAAAAAATTTTTAATGAAATTTGAATTCCAATTATATAAATCATCATCAGTGGCATGTCTGCTGTATCGAATAAAATGTTGAATGATAGCTACGATTTAGCGGGTAAAGCCACAGGTTCAAAGAATGGGTTAAAATATTGCTGTTCAAGTTTCCATTGAGTCAAACATTTTCTGTCGCGAATGTGATTCCCATTTTCACCAGTCATTACTCATCACCTAACGTTGGGAATATTGTTTACAAAATGAAAATTTACACAATGGTTGAAAAGTTATCGACCTTAAAATATTGGACCAAACCAGCGGAAGTGGGCGAAAAGTATGGCATTTCTGATTGCGGATTTTGTTTTAATCAATATTTAAGACACAGATGAAGATGCTTAAACGATTGAAAGCACTTTTGGGTCGATTTTTGGCTTGCAACATTATTTTGAAAATGTCGCGGAAAAAGCAGTTTTTGAGATTTCAATAAAATGTTTGTTTCTAGCTAATTTTTAGATTTTGTGTTTTTTTTTTATTCCTTGCTTTTAACTTATTACCTATACGGAAAAAAATTGAAGTCAAAATTCGATTACAAACAGATTTTGTGAAAAATGCACTTTTTTACATTTGCCCCAAAATCTTTTATTTTGAACACCAGATTTTCTTTAAATTGTTACAGGATTCATATTTATAGTTAGTCAAATCCTTAGTAAGTAATTTTAAACAGAATTATTCACTTCTTTTGTCAGGCGAGACAATTTAAAAGTGTGTAGTTTCTATTTCCGGTCAGTATAGTTAGACCATGATATGGGGTTGAAAAATTCTGTAAATATTTCTTTTCCGGATAACTCCTCCTACGTTTTACATCTGATGAAGCTGAAACTTTACATATAGAAAGACCATGATGTGGAATAGCGCATATTATTTTGATGATACAGTCCGCCAAATATTACCAGAGTTATTCACCTTTCACAGATTTTTCTAAACATATTTTTTCCGGATAACGCCTCCTACATTTTACATCTAGATGAAGCTGAAGCTTTACGTATAGTTAGACTGTGATGTGGAGCAGCGCATATTATTTCAAGGTTACAGTCCACCACTTATTGCCAAAGTTATGCCCATATTATTTTGAGGTTATGGTCCACCAAATATTACCGACCATGAAAATTTGTTTGAGACAGGTAGTTTCGGTCATTGAGGATTATTAAAAGTTCTAGGTGGGTAAGAATATATGGAGCACATATTGTTCCTTTGTTACATTCCACAAACCCAAATCCAAGGCGGTTCTTCTGTCGCGGTTTATTTTTGTTATGGTTTGTCTTTGAGTGTATGTATCGCTTATGTTATTTTGTTTTGGATAGCCAATTGCTATTATGTGGGAAAGTGACTGTCCTTTTGGCTTTCCGCTATTGACGGTTCCATTAGGGTCTGGTTGTTTCATGTTTGTGCTTCTTTCCCTTTGGTGTCTCTGATGGGAGCTGTGGGTTAATTGTATCGATTCCTGATCGTTGCCTTCTCTTCTATTGTACAACAGTCAGTATATATACGCGCCATCTTACTGCTAATGCCCCGCTTGCGGAACTCTTGTTATGTTAAGATACAGATATCAGATCTGGTTTACAAGTCTGTGTAATAAATAGAGGATTTTTTTCTTTTTTGAGATGAATACCAAAACTATTTCATCGATTGTGTTGAAAGATTAGGATTTTGCACGCGAGAAAATTCTGATGTTTTTAACACACGAGATGAAATATGTTTGGTATTTGTCGAAATAAAATGTAAATTTGCTATTTATTTTGTACATGCCGAGTAGTCCGGGCCGCTACTGTAAAAATAACAAGGTCATGTTATTTTTCAGTGTTAAAATATCATTTTTATTTGTTTTATATATGCATTGTTGTCACTGCTAAGTATGAAATAAACACCCATATAAATTACTCTTTATAAAAAGAAAACTAGTATAGGATGAACATAGTTTAAATCATATTTATTTTCTTATTTCTGATCCAATACATAGGTTGTGGGTACTCGTTAGAACCGCCTTAATGACGCGGTTCTAACGAGCATTCGCAACCAACGTTTGGAGTATTGATAAGAAAAAAAAAATAAAATAAACAACTTTTGCAGCTCTGCACGGCCCGCGACCAATGAAAAACAATTTTTCTAAAGAACATAGAATTACTTATACCTAGATAAGTCTTCAAAACCAATAAAAAAGGAATGTCTTGACTGTATTAATACGCGCAGCTGCGTTAAAAAGACTTGAATTCTTAGAAACATACAGCAAATCAACCCAAAAAGTGTTTGACCCTAGCCATTCAGTCGAACTTCAATGGCTCGAACACCGATGGCTTGTTTACCAAGGTTGACTCAAACTTCTTCTTGAGTCGCTAGAAAACACTTCTTATAGCCTGAGATAGCATATATTCAGAGGTAAATTAGGGGAATATTTTAGTTGTTATACGGCAAAGAAATTTCCAGGTTTTTGATTGGACAGCGCAAGGGCAATTATTTTCCATATACCCCCGTGACCAAAAATATATAACACTCGCTTGCCTTCGCCGAATTGCGTTGTCCGCCATCTTGGATTTAATGCAGTTGATAAGAAATATAAGCAAAATAATTTCATGCACCACAATAATTTCCAGCCAATATATAGATAAATAATACTTATTTTTACATTACATTCCAACCGTATTTTGACGAAAAAGACTGGTTTGAGGGCCAAAATTTTAACAAGAGAACAATTGCGCACGGTTTTTTTATCAACAGCGGAACAGCGAAGTTGACATAATAACGTCGCCCTCATCCAATATTCACTCTAACAAAAAGAAAAAAAAATGTTATTTATTCATGTATTTACATCATTTCAGGTACGTATTTGACTAATTATAAAGAGTCCAGGTTGGTGGCTAAAATTTAAACAAGAGAACTACAGCAAACATACTTTTTCTATTAACATCTGAGTAGTGAAGGTGACGTCATAACGTCGCTTTCGTCCAATAATATTGGAGAGGCTAACTGTTAGTTTGACGTCACTTCATCATAGTCATGTGACATCGTGTGAGTCAATGCATTCATTAACAACATGTTTCAACAGTTAACTATTGTTTTTTTTTCTGTAAATGCGCTGATAATGTGAATATGTACAAATGTTATTTTTCATATGACGTCGCGTCTGAGAAAGTAATTACGCCATATATTATTCGGTAATCTATCAGAATCAGAATCAGAATTGTTACTGGTGACACGTCAAATGGCATTCATACACCAGGACCTGTGATATGGGAAGTTAGTCCCTAGCTCTAACCAAAGATGTAAACTTAGCTACACAATCCTCAGCACCTTCAGCCGTCAAAATAATAGAATCGGGAAGGGCATTCCAATCTCTAATGGTTCGGGGGAAAAACGATTCTTTATAAATATCCGTTCTTGCAGTAAGGGTCTGAAACGTCATTGAATGGTGTTTTCTACAATGCCTAGCTGGGGGAACAAGGTCATCTGTTGGAATGCTGGCAGCACCCTTTAGACCTTTGTATAAGAGTATGAGCCTACTGTCTCTTCTCCTTTTCTTTAGAGACTCCCATCTTAATTTTCCTAGAATTCCAGTCATGCTCCCAGTTTCAAAGCAATAATTTCCAGTTACAAATCTAGCAGCTCTATTCTGAACTTTTTCAATTTCTTCATTTAGGACCACTCCGCTTGGGTCCCAGATGCAACTACCATATTCCAAGATTGGGCGAACAAGTCCCCTGTATGCTGTTTCTTTCACATCCTGAGGACACTGATGAAGATTTCGCCTCAGGAAACCAAGTGTTCTATTCGCCTTTGTACACATATTGCTAATGTGTGTATTCCATCTCAAATCGTGAGTGATTGTCACCCCAAGGTATTTAATGGAATTCACATTTTCGAGGACCGTTCCCTCTAAGGTGTAAGAAGCCTCAACTTTATTAGATCTCTTCCTTGTTATCTGCATAATATTGCATTTAACTGGTTGAAATCTCATGCCCCATTTTCTGGCCCAACATCCTAATCTATCTATGTCAGCCTGAAGTTTCAGTGAGTCATCTGTATCTCTAATTTCCCGATAACAAACACAGTCATCTGCGAACAGTCTTATTTCAGAGTCAATATCAGTGGAAATATCATTGATGTACAGGGAGAACAATAGAGGACCAAGAACGGTCCCTTGTGGGACTCCAGACAAAACTGGCGCCCATACTGAAGATTCACCATTAACAACAACACGCTGTTTTCTGTAGCAAAGGAAGGAATCTATCCATTTAAGAGTCTTCCCACCAATTCCATAACCAAATAATTTGGATTTAAGTAGTTCATGAGGAGGGGTGTCAAAAGCCTTCTCAAAGTCCAGAATAAATGTGTCCACCTGCCCCCCTTTGTCCAGGATTTTTGCCCAATCATTAATAACCGTGCTCAACTGAGTTTCGCAACTATGCCTTTTCCTAAATGCATGTTGTCTGTCTGACAAAAGTTTATGTTCATCCAAGTGGGCCATGATGTTTGAGCAGACTATGTGTTCAAGCAATTAACATAGAACACAGGTCATTGACACCGGGCGATAATTACGAGCAAGAGCCCTGTTCCCTTTTTTGAAAAGTGGACAGATGTTCGCTAGGAGCCATTCTTTGGGAATTTCACCCGTATCGAGAGATTGTTGGAAAAGATGAGCAAAAACTGGACCTAACTCGTTTGCTAGTTCCTTCAGGACTCTAGGATGAAGCTCATCAGGCCATAAAGCTTTAGAAGGGTTCAAGCCTTTAAGTAATTTGATCACTCCCGCAGAGGATACAACAATATTTTCCATGAAAGGGGCCGATCTTCCAGTCAATGGAACCTCGTTGAACTCAGTTTTATTAAATGCATCATTGAATTGACCAACCAATTCCTCTGCCCTTTCAGAGTCCGATTCAGCGACCCCGTTCCCTCCTCTTTTATTAAGGGGTGGGATACCTTGCCTATCTTTCTTCTGGCTATTGATATATCTGTAGAAGTCTCGGGGATTCGCCTTTACATCACCTACCAAGTTATTTACATACTGATCATGCTGATTTTTGATGTCATTTTTAATTTCTCGTCTCAAGTTTTCAAATTTTGCTCTGAGTTTACCACTTCCCGACTTTTTTGCCTTAGCATGAATCTTATTTCTCCTCCGAATTTTTCTTCTTATTTCTGGTGTGATCCAAGGAATTGAAGATACAGACCTGCTAGTTTTGGAGGGGATATGATTTTCGGACGAAGCTTGAATGAAAGACTTTATCAAATCAAAGTTCTCCTGGACAGACCGAGCGTCTGAATGACCATTAAAGTATTTCTCTCTTGCAAATTTTAGGGCATCCTTCCTCATAGTTTCATAGTCACCCTTTTGATATAAGTACACCTTTCTACGAGGTTTCTTTATAGGTGGTATGAAGATTTTCAAAAATCCAGAGACAATATCATGATCACTTAGTTTGTCCGGGGATTGAATATCCCCAAACTGTCCTGGCAAAGTAGTAAGAATCAAATCCAAAGTGTTTCTATCTCGAGTAGGGAAGTCAACAACCTGTTCCAAGCCATGATCATTCATGATGTCGACCAACACCTGTCCCTCTGACGGACTCAGCATCGTGCCTTGTTTGCTGAGCCTATCTGGCCAAACAATCTCTCTGAAGTTGAAGTCGCCTAAGACATGTACTGCAGGAAGTTTTTTACCCTTATTCTGAGACTTAATGCGATCAAGCTGATCTTTAAATAAGTGGAAGTTTTCGACAGTGTCGTTAGGTGGTCGATACCAACTTGCAATAAAGTGGGAAGTTTTGTTTGCAAAAACCTTAACCCAAACAGATTCTGAATCGTTTTCCAGTTCCATGAATGGCATATGAGGGATATCTCTGTGAACGAGCAACATCACCCCGCCGCCATGAGTGTTTCTATCTTTTCTGTAGACACTGTATTCGCAAGTTTCAGGGAAAAGCTCCGAAGTTATAATTGAACCGTCAATCTTTGTTTCCTGAATAGCCACAATATGTGGTTGGTGAGTATCAAGGAAAGCTAAAAGTTCAAGTATCTTTCCTCTTAAACCGTTAATGTTTATACTGCAAAGTTTCAAACCTTTTACAAAATTCGGCTTTCTCATGTCAGTAGTCGGAGATTTAACTCCTTTCTCCTTTGACAGAGGTTCAAATTTATTTCTTTCTTCCAATTCTATAGGTTCGCTGAAGAACGAGTCAGAAAAATTAAAAAACTCGCACTTCGGGCATATCCATGAACAACTCGAGTTAACCAGTTTGCCATACTCGGCGTCTGAAAGGAAAGCGCAATCAGTGTGAATCCACATTTCACACTGGTCACACTGAACTGCCTTATGCTCATTTAGAACATCACCACTGCAAAGGCCACAGTCTGCCTTGCAATCTTTGCAATACCAAGTTCCAATTCCAATTTCAAGCTCTAGCAATTGGTTTTCATCCAATTCAGAACACGAGGCATGAAAATGCTTTTCACAGTCCTCACATTCTACCCATTTCTGAGAGTCTTTGCAATATTTTTTGCACAGCCCACAGCGAAATCTTGGACCGGGGTTAGTTTCAAGGATTTCTGGATTAAATATGCAAATTAGTTAGATACGCTCCGTAAAGTTACATGTACGACGTGGTGTTTACTAATGGCGGAATATTGACATTTTTACAAAAATCATGGATTAAATTCGTTTTAAATGCCATATAATAAATAGAATTTTGCATTCGTGCTCATGTATTATTGGATTTATTAAACGAGTTACGGAAAAGAGATAAAATGCTCGGCGAAGCCTTGCATTTTATCTCTTTTCCTCAACTCGTTCAATACATTCAATAATACATAAACACTCATGTAAGATCCTCTATGAAAACATGGCTTTGTACCAGATGATTCAGTCGGATGTGTGTCTGACAGATGATCAGGTGGTCGCTGGTTCCGGCAATATTAAGTCGTGAAGATTCGTCATGAAATATTTTCTCCCTCCATTCTTTTTCTTTCGCTAATTCAAGAAGGATACTTGTCAGTTTCTGGAAATGAATGTGTGCTGTACTGGTGTAACAACTTACATGAAAGATGTGGTTAGTTAAACTGACCGACTCGATATGCCCCGCATAGTGTTGCCCGGCCCTTACATAAAGCATGCCTTTGCGAGAGAAAACGTTGATGCAGTAATAACGTTCTGCACGTGAACCAAGAGTCGTTTTCCAACCTTTCATTACAACAACACATCCATGAGACATTTTTCTGATGAAACTTTGTGATATTTTCTTAGTTTCACTCCAAACATAGGTTGAGGGTGCTCGTTAGAACCGCCTCATTGAGGCGGTTCTAACGAGTACCCACAACCTATGCCTAAGATCAGAAATAAATAAAATAATGTTTACCCCCGTAAACCCCAGTTTTCTCTATATAAAGTGGGGTTTAGGGGTATTCATTTCACGGGCTTGTTAACGTGATATCTTTGTATTCAGGATAATGGCGCTTCTTCAAAATCAAACAGCATCACGAAAACATGCCTATATAATTTTGACCCCCTTAAACCCCACCACTATATAGTAAAACTGGGGTTTACAGGGGTAAACCTTATTTTTCTTATTTCTGCTCTAAAATATAGATTGTTGGTACACGTTAGAACCGCCTCATCGAGGCGGTTCTAACGTGTACCCACAATCTATATTTTGAGCAGAAATTAGAAACATATCACAGTTATTCGTCTTAAAATTTTCGATTTTCGGTGGTAAAATTTTCAATGTATTTGTATAGGCGTGTTTTCGTAATGGTACCGCTGATTCAAACACTAAGCAAAAGGAAAATGGAAATCAGAATTCTTAAAAATTGAAAAATTAAAAATAAAGAAAATAACATATGTGTAGAATAAATGCATCACGATAATGCATTCTTGTTGTTATGCGCTTTCTTTCAAGGCAAACAAACAAACAAACATCATGGCACTTGAGTGCATTTTGCTGATGAAAATTGTAATATTTTTCTCATATCCACATCAAGTATGAATCGTGGGTGCTCGTTGGATCCACCATACTTTAACAAATGCTCTAACAAGCGCCTATGCTCCCGCCCTTCGGGGCTTTGAGAAATAGACTAGACTGCGCGGTGCTTCCACGCAGAGTTGAAACCGACCGCACACCGCTTAGAGGGTCTAAGTTTTATAAAAAGGTAATCCTTTGGAAGCTGGATCTGCCAATTTGGCCTCTTCAGTGACCCTCAGATGTTTTCAAAATTCCGAAGTGGAAGTACTGATCCCAAAGGACTATAAATATACAACCCACACTATTTTGAAGGGCAGGGAGACTGTTTACGGCCGCCACACATTCCCCTAACACTTAGCCTACCAGGGCAAAGTGGTGCGAGTCGGACCGTCCCTATATATAAAACCATTTGGTTTGTTTTGGACCGCATCATTTTATCTCTTTGTCAGTCAAAAGTACCTAGAAATTGGAAGCAGCGTCTTCAAACTGACCTAAATAGTGTTGGCGGAGACTTAAAACCTCAATTAAAACAAACAGTTAACACGTGCTTACAAACTACACATTGAATCATAATAAGAAAATCATTGTTTATCATTTTTGACACCACTGTTCTTCCTGGGTTTGGGACTTGTTAACGGAGTTAAATTAAAAACGTGCAATAACATTCCTCGATTCGCTTTACAGAGAAATAAACGGTGAAATAAATAAAACATCTTCTGAAAAAATAAATTTCATTTTTAACATGCTTCTTATTGTTTCAATAAGCATGCTGCGTAAAAGAAACAATCAACGAAAGTACGTGCAGCCTATGAATTTATGTGAAATGATATACCTTTGAGGGATGTAAATGTCGCCATTCGTTCAACTACTGAGCTGTTAACAAATAAAAGTGATTAAAATATGATTCCGTGACGTCCCAAGTTGACTTCATCAATAAACATGCAAACAATTACTTTTAGAACAATGACAACACATAGAAGTTTTACATCAATCAAATACAGTGCCGAAAAAACATTGTGTAAGAGAAAATTGTTTGTTCTGAAAGAGTATACATCGTATTGGCATTTGCTTAAAAGTGAAATCGAGTCAGCCCATCACGTTAAAAGGTCCGTGTCATGAATTGCCCTCTAAACCACATGTTATGTGTATGTAGAGAAAACTGGGGTTTTGCGGGTGTATATATTATTTTCCTTATTTCTGCTCCAGGATATAGGTTGTTGGTACTCGTTAGAACCGCCTCAATGAGGCGGTTCTAACGAGCACCAACAACCTATGTTTGGAGTAAAAATAAGTAAAATATCACAAATTTTCATCAGTAAAATAGGCGTTTTGGGGATATTATAGAGTGCACTAGTCACGCGGATGTTGATGTAATGCCATGAGAAACTGGTGCTTGCTGCATATGTGAGCAGTAAAGACTCAGGTGAGCCTGCGCGTGTGCGCAGTCTCGCCAGAGCCTTTACTACTCGCAAACATTAATAAGAGGCATTAAGGTAGCTTCATGCAAAAGGTTGTGCGGTTGGTTCTCTTCTTTGGCTTCGGGGGTTTTTGAAGATTAGATCAAAATGCAAAAGATTCTATTTTACTTGTCAGCTTAGTCGAATTCTGCAAGATACTATCCAGAATTCCGATTACAATCGAGCTTTAATAGCTCGGATATCTTTGGGAGTATAAAACAAATCATAGTCGAGATATGTGTTGTTTTGAGGGTTCTTATGGTTCATGCCAAGGACATATAGCGTGGATACACGTCAAAACCACTTCTTAGGTGGTTCGATAAAGCTAACAAGGCAATGTGAAATACTATGGTCTTTAGTAACAAGAGGATTTGGTAGTACTTGGGGTTTGGCCCCGTTAGGGATTCATTGAGATGCCATTTCGTCTCAATCTCGGGTAAAAGTCCCACAAAATTTGAAGCAACGTCTCCAAAATCACCTGAACAGTGTTGACCGGGACGTTAGACCTCAAACGACTGAAGCTTAATCATAGCGCAGGGCATTGAGTCATAATGGAGGAAATATTTTCGATCTTCTATAAAATAAAGGAATGCAGTGCTTATTCATTAGAATCGCCTCGATGAGGTGGTTCTAAAGAGCAACCACAATCCATATTTGCAGGACAAAAGAAACTAGACATTACGAAAACAGGTCCATTCAAATACATTGAAAAATTTGCCACCATAAAATGAAATTTTTCAGATGAAAATTTCAGCTTTTTCGCATATTTCTGCTCAAAACATAGATTGTAGTAACCCGTTAGAACCGCCTCGGCGAGGCGGTTCAAACGGGTACCCACAACCTATTTTTCTGAGCAGAAATTAAAAAAATGTTTACCCGTCTAAACCCAAGTTTAACCATATAAAAATGCGGTTTAAGAGGGTCAAAAGTATAATAAGCATGTTTTTGTGATTTATCTCAAATTTTCGTTTGAAAATAAAATTGTTACTTAATACCATACTTTAATCCCATTTATATGGTTCTGACGAGTATCCACGCTAGATGTCTTTGCCAGGAACCATGGGAAGTGGTAATAAACATTTCGCAGGCCTCACTGTTTACTCTATAAAGTATCATTTACGCTATGGACCGTCGAGATTTAGCCTTTTAAAGCATGTACATCTAAAACCTGTTGAAATGTATAATTTAGTGTGTTTTCTGTCCGGTAATTTCGAGAGCCTTGGCTTTTGAGAAGATGACAGCCTTCCTAATTAAGTTTCCTTAATGGTGTCAAAATTATCATTCTAGGAGTAATTCTCTCATCAAATACCAATATTGTGGGCGCGATGCCACAAATTGCTTCGCTGATGATTCCATTGGAACTAAATTTGAAAAATAGCTCAGCCAGGGAAATTTGGACAGTAAAGATAGCATACATGTAGCTCTATAAAACCGCCCATCGGGGCTTGAAGAAATAGATGGGCTGCACGATGCTTCCACGCAGAGCTGAAACCGACCCGCACACGAGTACTGGTCAACCACTTAGAGGATCTAAGCTTGCCCAGGCAAAGCGGTGCGAGTCAGCCCGTCCATGCTAATCACCCTTTTGGTTTCATTGGGTGGCAGGGCTTGAGATGTCATTTCATCTCAATGTCGGGTAAAATGCCCACAAAATTGGAGGCATCATCTCCAAAATGACCTATACAGTGTTGACGGGGACGTTAAACCTCAAATCAAACAAAAATACAAGGATCAAAGCACTGGAAGCACTAGTGGGTCGATTTTCTTTGAGTGTAGGCTGGAAAATGGTCATGGCTGGTAATTATCAGAGTCTTCGCTGAGCCCATGATCCATCTACAGCCTACGGGTTATCCAATGAGCGAGATGCAACTGAAAAAAAATCTTGTCATATTGGGTGATATACAGATTGATCTGTGTTTCTCTGGTTGAATTTCCATTCATCACGAAAAAATACCGAACATTTTACTGCCGAAAATGGAAATTTTCAGATAAAAATTCTGAAATTTTCTTAGCTATGCTCAAAACATAGATTTTAGGAACTCTAACGAGCACCCAAAATCTATGTGTTTGAGCAAAAGTAAGAAAACGTATATCCCTGTAAAATCTAGTTTTATTATATAAAAGTGGGGCTTAAGGGGGTCAAATTATACAGTGACTATAGTGACTGAAAAGGGTTTTTGTTGTTGTTGTTGTCTTTGTTTTTATTTATAGATCTGAAAGTATCATATTTCTTTAAAAAAAACACGCTGGTCTCTTATACAGTTTTGTTTGTTTGATCTGAGGTTTAGCGTCCCCGTCAACACTGTAAAGGTCATTTTGGAGACGTTGCTTCCAATTTTGTGGGACTTTTACCCGATATTCAGATGAATTGACATCTCAAGCCCTGCCGCCCAACCTCTTATACAGTGCATTCGATGGATTGGGTAATAAAACAGTTATTTCATGGCAGCTTGGTGGTATAGTATACAACTATTTCATACCTTTTTGGGCGACAGTCAAAACTATCAGCCCCGAGGTGCTGTGGAGCACCTGATGAACTATCGCCCGAGGCCGAAGGCCATGGCAACTTGTCATGGCAACTTGGAGTATAGTCAAAACTATTGCCCCGAGGTGATGTGGGCGACCTGATGAACTATTTTGCCCGAGTCCGAGTTTCATGGCAGCTTGCAGTACAGTCAAAATTATTGCCCCGAGGTGCTGTGGGCGACCTGTTGAACTATTTTGCCCGAGTCCGAGTTTCATGCCAGCTTGCAGTATAGTCAAAATTATTGCCACTCGGCACTATGGACGACCTGATGTCCTCGGGCAATAGTGCATCAGGTCGTCCTCACCACACCGGGGCAATAGTTATGACTATACTCCAAGATGCAAATAACTGTATATTAAGAAATGAATGTAATGTAACATTCAAGGAAATTAATTCATTGACAATATCGGGTCATGAGCAAAGTAATTTGTTAATAGTTCAAATTACCTTTATTAATTATACATGTACTTATATTATGTCCCATCCATTATATAACAAAAAATCAGGTTCGAGGGCTTAAATTGAAGCAAGAAAACGAGTGCATGCAGTTTCCCTGTTCATAGCGGAAAAGCGCCTTTGATGTCATACATCGCCATCGCCCAGTCTACTTGACAGAACCATCGTTTTGTTTGACGCCACTAAATGTTCGTGTGACGTAACATGCGTCAATGATGTCATTTAAGAAACGAATTTATTTAACGTTCATTAAAGCATGAACAACATCGGGTCACGTGACCTGAAAGAGCTACACTTTGGCTGAAATAGGTCCGTCTTATGAATGTTCAGTAGGCCTATGCAAGTTTCTGGTTAGTTCATATTTTTCGCAGAAATCTGCAAATTCAAAAACTATGCATTATTAAAGTCGTTAAGTATATATGAGTCACCGCATGACAAAACCTACAATATGACCAGTTCGCACAACGAAGACTCAGATCAGCCTGCGCATCCGCGCAGTCTGATCAGAGTCTTCGTTGTGCGCTCTAGAATAGCTAAGGGCCCAATGCTCCTTCATGCAGCAAGAGAAGTCTCTGGTAAGACTATATGGATGCGCAGGCTGATCTGAGTCTTCGCTGGGCGCACATGTCTTATTGTAGGTTTTGTCGTGCGCTGGCTCATATAATGTTTTATCGTCGCTTGGCACTGCGCATTGAAATGATGTTCATTATCGCCAGTAACTATCACAGTCAGCGTCCTCAAAAATCGCATTATATTTTGCATCATGTTATTTACTGGTTGTAAATTTCATTACTTTAGTATGCGAGTAGCACATGAACCAAGCCCGACCAATTTAGTTCTTTCTGAGACAAGAATTCGATCTATGATTTTCTGATTTAAATGAATAGGACGTAATAGGCATGAATGTTTTTGCCGTACGGTTATGCCGTGGGTGGTTATTACGAATATGAACATGCATTACGATAAGACGCCCATGCAGTCTAGTGCATTTTTCACATCCCAAAATGACTACCTTTCTGATGAAAATCCGTGACATTTTTCTTATAAATACTGTAAACATAGGTTGTGGGTGCTCGTTAGAACCGCCTCATTGAGGCGGTTCTAACGAGTACCCACAACCTATGTCTTGGAGCACGACTAAGAAAAATAATTTATACCCCCATAAACCCCAGTTTTCTGTATATAAAGTGGGGTATAGGGGGTCTTCATTTCACGGACTTGTTCACATGATGGATTTTCTGATTTAAATGAATAGGACGTAAATTAGACTAGCTACTAGCCTGATAATAAAAGTCTGATCATTTTGGTATCTTTATTGTATTAAAAATGTACCACCTTCTTAGTAATGGCAAGTCTATTTGGTAGAGGCCCAAATCTTAGGATTATTGTCTACGCCCATGGGCGTAGACATTATAGAGATTGAGTTTAACACGGAAGTACAGCCATTAGTTACCCACAATGCAGGTTGACCTTTCCATTCTTATGCAACACAACAAGTATAAGCTTTCACAAGAAGAAAATAGCAGCCTATAGCAAGTGTAAGCTTTCACAAAAAAGATGCCGGCGGGCAGAGCTCTGGCACAGAATTGCTATTACATTTGTACAAGCCTATATATTTGTACAGGCTAATACAAAAATATACATCTACAAACTCTCGATCACGACGGACCACTGCTTATCCTATAAGCTACTCAGCAGCCTTCGGCTTTGGTGAGCTAAAAAACTTACTTCGCCGTTAGCAAACTTTTAGGTTTAATCTTCAATTAGTCTTCTATAAAGTCCAACTTCTTCAACAGTTTTCAAGCATATAATTTGAAAGATGTCACAAGCATACATGTGCCTTTTTAAAGATGAAAAAGTACTTCCTGACAATATTACAGCATTTTTAGACATTATACTTCAGTCGGCAGGATGGCAATTAGAATATTGCCAAAGACAGTTAATTGTATAAAAAACGTTTCTTGGATTCACATTTAATATGTGCTATGCGTAGACCTAGCTTTTTGTAAAAGCTATACTTGTTATATTTAATAACATAATATTGGGCCAGAGGGATTCATTTTAGTGCATATTATTCATTTTAATGCCTAGTGGCTAGGCTAGACGTAAATAGGAATGCATGTTTTTGCTGTATTTTTATGCCGTGGGTGTTTATTTCGAATATTTATTTGAGCACGGTCACCAGGCAACGCAAATTATGACATGTAGTAAATGTCCTCGTCAGACCGAATACTTAGTTTTTTTTATTGAACAGTTATTAGGCCTAAAAAATGCTGTGTTTACACTTACCCGACCGACCCTGATTTTTCTGCCGACACTGCAATTTTTATTGCCATCCAGAAAAAAAATGAAAAATATTTTTTTTTTCCTACTGACCTTAATATTTTTAGCACTTTTGATGAAAATTCATAAAAATGTCAAATAGCAAAATTAATAATTGAAACCCTGTTCTTTTGGTTCATTGATGCTTTTAACCTCATTATTTGAATGCTTTTAGGTAACATAGTTAGAATTTAGCTTTTTGAACTTTTTTTGCCTTTTGCCATCAAATAAAAAGTTGACAAAAATAAAACGTTTTAGCGACCTACCGACCCATACCCTTTGTCGAAATGTGAGCGGAATCACAGCTATTTTGTCAGTATGCCTTAGCACGAAGTTGCCCGGATGCATGTACAGTCAGCGCATGTGATTCCATCACGTGAACAAGTCCGTGAAATGAAGACCCCCCTAAACCCCACTTTATATAGAGAAAGCTGGGGGTTACGGGCGTATTCATTATTTTTCTTATTTCTGCTCCAATACTTAGGTTGTGGGTACTCATTAGAACCGCCTCAATGAGGCGGTTCTAACGAGCACTCACAACCTATGTTTTGAGCATTTATAAGAAAAAATTGACAGATTTTCATCAGAAAAGTAGCCATTTTGGAGATGTGAGAAATGCACTAGGTCGTACGGGTGAGTTATCGTAATGCAACACATATTACAGCTTAAAGTTTAATGAACGGCAGTTGTATCGTTAAAGAATAAACTCCATTTTTATAGATTTTTTACATTATGAAGTCAAAAAGAATGAATGGCCAAAGATTATTTCTTTATGAAGCCTGATAGAAAATTCTATAGAACTTTCATAGCAGTGACAAATATTGCCAGAATGCGCCATAACGCACAAAAGGACCAAAATTTCATTTCGGTTGTGGTTTTCATTAAACAGCGATAGTTGATAAAATTTACTGCGCTCACAAATGCAAGAAATGCAAGATTTCAGTAAAATCCTGCTGTTTAGACAAGTTAAAATTAAGACTACTTCTTCTTTTAGGGGGAATGGGAACACCTTCAGGGGACCCAACTCTTGCAAAAGTAGTTTTGTTTCCCATGCCAATAGGGGTCAACTCTTGCAGGAAAGAATTTGCTCCTTAGGTGCAAATTCTTTCCTTTAAGAGTAGACCCCTTTTTCCTTGGGACAGAGTTTGGGTAAAAGGCGAACAGGAAGTCCCGAAAGTTGTCTCCCTTTGAAAAATGGCGGAAAATTCGGCCAGGTGTTCCAATTCCCCTTAACGGATTCTTTTGAGGTTTCATTTGTTCTTTCTATGTTTTTGTACACCCAATTTACTGTAGCAAGAG
Organism: Lucinisca nassula; assembly: GCA_963580285.1. Classification (NCBI taxonomy): domain Eukaryota; kingdom Metazoa; phylum Mollusca; class Bivalvia; order Lucinida; family Lucinidae; genus Lucinisca; species Lucinisca nassula. The sequence goes on along the minus strand of OY757025.1, from coordinate 46,773,592 downwards.
ACCACCTTTGGAACTGTTCAAAAGTGGTCATAAAGACCACTTTTGAACAGCCCCAAAGGTGGTTTGAATAGTCTGAAAACAGGCATTTGATTGTTTATGGAAAAGAAATCAGGGAGAGCCAAAAACACTAGTCACCCCCATCTCATCAAGAAAGAAAGAAAATGCTGCAAAACCAATAATACACCGTGCACAGCATCTATCCTACAGGCAACGTTGTTACAATGTTAACCTATCACGGACGGCCCCGCCCATCGGGGCTTGAAGAAATAGATGGGCTGCATGATGCTTCCGCGCAGAGCTGAAACCGACTGCACAAAAGTACTGGTAAACCGCTTAGAGGATCTAAACCTGCCCAGGTAAAGCGGTGCGAGTCGGACCATTCATGCTTTTCTCACATGGTGGTAGGGACACCAAAACAAACATTCAACCGCTTAAGAACCGACACCATGACACAACTGGCGGCAAAGGATCGCTAGAGGGTTACCTTTCGAGACCCAAGTTCACTGGTGGGACTTACTTTATCGCTTTGGTCAAGCTAAAGTTTTCCCACTGAGGTGACTGCCATAGAGCTGACACAAAATTGTAACCTCCGTTTACACCACCACTATAGATGATGTATAAATAAAGAATAAATGCCATGAACATTATTTCTCTCTTTTGTAAAGTCGAAAACAACGAATGAGGCAATTATAGGAATGAATTACATTTCCTCTAACCGGATTCATGTGAATACTTACAAGTACCCTTTAAGACTTCAAAGTTTAACTAATAAATGCAACCACGTAAACACGATCGTGTGTTGAATACCAGCTTCCTTACTCGAAAGAAACTGTTTAATGTCATGAAAACATGTATATATAATTTTGACCCCCTTGAACCCCACTTTTATATAAAGTATACACAGTAAAATATATATAAAATATATACAGTAAAACGGGGTTACAGTAGGTGGTTAACCTTATTTTTCTTATTTCTGCTCTAAAAAAAAGGTTGTTGGTACTCGTTAGAACCGCCTCGATGGAGTTTACAGTTGTAACCTTTATTTTTATTTCTGCTCTAAAATATAGTTCGTGGGAACTCGTTAGAACCGCCTCGATGAGGCGGTTCTAACGAGTTCCCACGAACTATATTTTAAGTAGAAATAAGAAAAATATCACAATTTTTCATCTACAATAATAGTTTTTTCAGTGGTAAAGTTTACAATGTATTTGTATAGGCGTGTTTTCGTAATGACTACAGCATTACAACAGATCCTATTCGATCAGCGAAGAATCACACCAGCCTGTGCATCAGATTATTGAGTTTTTGGTTTTTTGTGTGTGTTCTTTGGATAGCTTAAATCCTCACCACGGCCATCTCTCCCTTCCGCGGATGTCAGTTTCTGACGAAAGAATGTGCATTGTACTTGTTACTGCCTATTTTTTTATTTTTTATTTGAGGTTTAATGTCCCCGTCAACACTGTAAAGGTCATTTTGGAGACGTTGCTTCCAATTTTGTGGGACTTTTACCCGACATCATCTCAAGCCCTGTCGCCCAATGAAAATTACTGCCTATGTATAAATGTTCTGAAAAAAGGAGTAATTCTTTGGAAGCAAACAACCGAAACCAGAACCGAAAACTATGGAGTGTCCAAGATTTTTCTGGGGCATACGAGCTAGTTTCGCCAAATTAGGCCTTATTAGTGACCCCCAAATATTTCCCAAATTTCGCAGTAAAACCAATGATCCCAAAGGACTAGAAAATATAACCCACACTATGATGAAGGACATGCTGCCGTATATTCCCTTAACACCAGCTGTGGTGAAGTTAAATGTTCTGAAAAAAAATCCTTTGTTAGCAGAACCGAAAAATATGGAGTGTGCAAGATGGTTCTGGGCCAAACTAGCTAGTCTGGGACAATTAGGCCTCACCAGTGACCCTCATATATTTCCCCAATTCTGAAGTGAAATCAATGATCCCAAAGGACTAGACAATATAATCTACACCATGATGGCCGACCAAGGAAAGTGTGGACGTGGATGGATAACTGATCGGCTCTGCATGATCTAAATAGTATTGACTGGTCTGTTAGACACGAAATCAAACAAAGTTCTGATAAAATTTAACCTTATCCTGCTGAATAAATTAATTTAGCCACTCTCATTACTGACTGTCAACCAATCGAATTACTGGTTTGATCCAATGTATTTGTTCAATTCATAAACTGCACGATAAAAGAAACAGTGTAGCTCCAGATCAGATGGCTTCTTCAGAAGCCATCTGATCTGGATCTACCCTGTTTTCAAAGGTAGGGTTGTCGTGTTGGGCGGCGAGTTTTGCAAAAATGCCTTAAACAACGCAAAATGTGAATAATGTGATTTTTGTTTTCGTGTTCAGTATAAAGAGTGATCCAAAATGTCTGAAAACGACCAGGGAAATGTGCCAGGTTCTGGCTTCGGTGTGCGCTTGTTCTAACGCATAGGTTTGTTAGTTGCAAACAAATGGTGCTTCCACGCCGAGCTAAAACCGACCACTCATGAGTACTGGTAAACCACCTAGAAGGTCTAAGCCTTTGCGAGTAGACCGTGTGGTTTCACTGGGCGACAGGGCTGGAGATGTAATTGTTAACAATATAACTAAAATTACCAAAATTGTTTTGACTGGGACGTCAAACCTCATTTCAAAAAAAAAAAACAGAAAAAAAACTTGCGATTTATCGCTTGTCGGGACAAATTTATTGTTAACAGACGCGGAAATGCGGGAAAAATAGAAAGGTGTAAGCGTTTGTTTTCCTTCGGTCGCTTCTGTTCTTATATAAGTATCCATTTAAAAAGCCGGTCACCCCCCCCCCACCCACCCCCCCCCCCCCCCCCCCGCCACACACACACCACCGGCGCCGTTTTATGAACCTCTTAATTTTCTTTTACTGAAAGCGCTTGTGGGAAGTTCAAATGTAGCTAACACTGGTATTTCTTTTTTAAATAAATCAATTAATCATTGAGTAAATAATAAATAAATAAATAGGAAATGTGTCTAATGACATCTGCGAACAGCGAAGACTCAGATCAGCCTGCGCATCCGCACAGTCTGATCAGAGTCTATGCTGTGCGTCATTTAAACACTTCGCAGGCGCAGAACGTTGACTCTATGTTGAAACAACATTAAAGCAACGTTTTCAATTTCAAGCGCCTAATGAACCAAATTTTCTTCACGTAGACAGAGAAGGTTGCCTACTGTGCAGACTGTTCAAAATCTTCGCCCGTCCGAAGACATATGCACACCTAAAAAGGTCCATTAATAATGTTAGAAAAGTTTTGAGGTGACAGTGGCGGTGAGTATAGGGAATTTACATTTACGTGAAATCTGGTAAATAAGTTACAATATATCCCGTATTTTTCTGCTCTACGCACCTTCAGTTTTCCAACATGGCATGGCACTGAACCCTGAGGCGGTCCGTCTGTAGCAGAGACCAAGGTGGGTTCCTCTCTTCTTTGCCTCAGCCTTTGAATCAACGACAAATACGTCGGGGTTGACTTTATGTTCTTCAATTAACTGAAAAAGAAAGACAAAAGTACTGAACAGGTATGCATGAAGAATGTCTGTCTGTCTGTCTGTCTGTCTGTTTGCCTGCCTGTCTATCTGTCTGTCAAATTCTGTGCTGGAAGCAAACAGTGTAGACCATGATCAGACGCCGCTTTCTGTGGCGTATGATCTTAGTCTACACTGTCTGTCAAACCAAACACATGATTCCAGTAACGTTTCTATAAACTTTCCTACGCAACACCCTGACCTTACAGCGATAAGAACAGCTCTCTCTCTCTCTCTCTCTCTCTCTCTCTCTCTCTCTCTCTCTCTCTCTCTCTCTCTCTCTCTCTCTCTCTCTCTCTCTCTGTTCAGTAAAAAATCGGAGAGAGACATTACGAAAACACGCCTATACAAATACATTGTAACCTTTATCGCCGAATACATGAATATTTTAAAATGAAAAATGTGATATTTGTCTTATTTCGGCTCAAAATATAGATTGTGGGTACTCATTAGAACCACCTCATCAAGGCGGTTCTAACGTGTACCCACAATATATATTGTAGAACAGAAATATAAAAATTAAAGTTTACCTTTATAAATCCCAGTTTTACTATAAACAAGTGAGGTTCGAGGGGGGTCAAAATTATATAGGCGTGTTTTCGTGATGGAGAGAGAGAGAGAGAGCGGCAATAAGCCAATGGCCATAGTGGTGGCATGGTTAACAAGCGCGATTAAAATTCATAGGCTTCAACACCGCTGGGTCGTTCGAATGCGTTCTTGGGTTGGTGAATAATCGCACGTGGGAGTGGTTTAATTTATTCAGCCGGATAAGGGCTAAGGCGATTTTGTTTTTATACTGTGAATCTTCAATAATCCAAACACCGATTGCTCGATTAGCATGGCTGAGTCGAACTTCTTGAGACCCCTAGCATAGCAACAGATTAGGTGGGTATTTTGTGATAACTGAAAGATAGTTTTCCATATTTCTCCATATAAACCTTTTTTTGCGGGTATTCATTAGAACCGCCGCGCCGCGGCGGTTCTAATGAATACCGACAATATAGGTTTTCATGGAGAATTTACAAAAACTATCATTCAAATATCACAAATTATTGTGATAATTGAAGGATACTTTTCAAAATTTATCCATTAAAACCTACAAAAACCATTCTTCAATTATCACAGTCTGTTGCTATGCACTAGGGAAAATCTTTCCATAGCTACAGATAAAAAATAGTGAAGAGTAGTTTCGGGATATTTTTCTTACTTTTACTCATATCTTAAAAATGTATATTGTTTGCACTCATATACCCACAGATATGCTTTGTATTTTGTGATAATTGAAGGATAGTTTCTGTCATTTATCAATTAAAATCTATGTTGTGGGTATTCATTAGAACCGCCTCCGCGAGGCGGTTCTAATGAATACCCACAACATAGATTTCATCTGAACAAATAAAAGAAATCTATCCTTCAGTTATCCAAAAACTACCAAGCTGATATGTTGCTATGGACTCATTAGAATGGACTCGATGAAGCGATCAAATGAGTACACAAAATTTACCTTCGAAAGACATATAAAAATTATTCCCATGCCCATATAAAGTAGGGTTTGCATGGGTTTATGATACAGACTTATTAACCCTTAACCCGCTGAATAATTAATTTAGCCCCAACCATTTCTGACTCAGTTGACCCAAATCAGATTACTTGATGTAATGTATTCCAACAGACTCACAAACTGAATGTCAAACAGTGTAGATCCTGGTCAGATGTCAGAAACCAACTGATCTGGATGTACACTGTTTGCTAAGGCATGGGTTGTCGTAGACAGCAGGTTAAGGGTTAAAACCATACAACACCAGATTCATTATTTAGTCATAAAAGAAAATTTATGCTTATTCAATCCTAGGAGATGACATAATCTTTTTTGTTTTATCTAAATGTTATATTTATGTAGCAAACTCCATTCCAGAGTTAAGAGATAATCAAATATAACATCCTAATGTCAACATAGGATGATGTGATTGGAATCTGAAGGAGGTTTTACAGTCGTGACATGTTTTTGCATTATTTTTAAACCTTAAGATGCCAGTCACAACAATTATCGCCTGCCTTGTTGTCTACATCATTGTTGAAAACCGTGTGGACCAAGATCAGAATGTTTCTCTAGGAGGCGTGTGACCATGCATGTATGCAAAAATATGTCAAAAATGGCAAGAAGATGCAACAGAGACAGACAACATTTTTCAAATGCAGTTTTTCTTGGTATTAAATTCAGACATCACAAGACATGAAAACGAGCCCCCGAGAGCCGCAGTACAGTTACACTATTACTGACTCGAACACCTTTGATACTATCTATCTATCTGCCGATACTTCTTAACCTCCGAGGAGGACTTTCAGGAGGGGTTCCAGTATACCAAGTACTGAAGTGGGGTTAGTTGAAATAAAATATAAGTACAGTCGTACTTCAAATGGCTCGAACACCTTTGGGACCTCGAAAATCTGTTCGAGACAGGGGTAGTTCGAGCCACTGAAGTTGCTGTCAGGAGGCATAGCGAGATACTTTTTGACATCTTTTCGGTGTCCTATAATGAATATGTATGCGGTGTGTACTCATTAGAATCGCCTCATGGAGACGATTCTAATGAGTACACACAGCATACATTTGCAAGATAAAAAACTAAAATCTCCTTAATTATCCCCCACTAATTCTTATGTAGGGGATTTCGCTAGGGGCTCACGCAGGGGTTCGACACATCCATGGTAAACGAGCCATCGATGTTCGAGCCATTGAAGTTCGACTGTATAGCAGGTGAAATGAGTTTGTACAGTGCGGGGAGAGTGATAGTATAGTTAAAAGTAAAAACTGAGGTCAGCGACTTGGGGACACATGCACCACCCGGCACACAGCATCACTAAACTGTGTCAGGGTGGGGAGCATGACTTTTTGGCGGGGTAGAGCATTCCTATGAAAACTGGTTCCGGGAAAGAAGGAAAACTTGTAGTACACAATGTAGTTTGTAGGGGTAGTGATGAGTTTGTATGCCAACGAGTAGTTTTGTCCAGAGTTCCTCCTGATATGCGGATTGAGGTATTTCGTTGCAGGGATGGCATCAAGGTCATAGGTGACCTTGAACAGCATAGTGAGTCGGCTGTCTATGTGTCTCTGATCTAATGGACGCCACTGGAGGTTGTTGAGCATATCAGTAACACTGGATGTATACATGTAGTCACGACTGGCCGATCTGGCAGCTCTGCGCTGCACAGATTCTAATTTGTAAATGTCAGTGGCTGTGTGTGGTGCCCAAACAGTGGAGGCTTTTGTTTGTTTGTTTGTTTGAATTGGGGTTTAACGTCCCCGTCAACAATATTTAAGTCAATTTGGAGACGTTGCTTCCTATTTTGAGGGACTTTTACCCGACATTGAGATGAAATGACTGCCCAATGAAACCAAAAGCTTTTATGCATTGGACGATCTGATTCACACCGATTGCCTGGGTAGGCTTTGTCCTTTTAAGCGGTTTACCAGTACACGTGTGTGGTCAGATTCAGCTCTGCATGGAAACATCATGCAGCCCAATCTATTTCTCCAAGCCCCGATGGGCGGGGGCAAAAAACAAACAGTGGAGGCATATTCCAACCGTTGTCTAAGGATTGTCTTGTAGGCTGTTGATTTTAGTGTCTGGTTATGCACTCTGAAACCACAGTGTCTGGCTGCCTTTCTTTGTGAGTACAAACATTACGATAACACAGCCGTGTGACATAGTGCATTTTCACATCTCCAAAATGGCTACTTTTCTGATGAAAGTCTGTCATTTTTTTATAAATGCTCATAACATAGGTTGTGTGTGCTCGTTAGAACCGCCTCATTGAGGCGGTTCTAACGAGTACCCACAACCTATGCATTGGGGCAGAAGTAAGAAAAATAATGAAGACCCCCGTAAACCCCAGTTTTCTCTATATAAAGTGGGGTTTAGGGGGTCTTCATTTAACGGACTTGTTCACGTGATGAAGAAATGTGATGCAATTACCATAACACACCCGTCTGACATTGCATTCTTTCATATCACCAAAGTGATTTTTTCTCAGTTATACCCAAAGCAAAGTTTGATGGTGCTCTTAGAACCGCCTCATTGCGGCGGTTCTAACGAATACCCCAACTCATGTCTTGGATCAGAAATAAGGAAAATAATGTATACCCCTGTAAACTCAGTTTTCTCTATACATGTAGTAGGGTTTAGATGGGTGTTCATTACACGGACTTGTTCACATCATGCCAAGAAAACTCGTGCATGACAGGAGTAGTTTGAGCCGTTGAGGGTTACACATAGCACTAGGCCATGAGTCATCATTCCGATAACACACCCGTGTGACATAGTGTATTTTTTCACATCTTCAAAATGGCTACTTTTCTGATGAAAGTCTGTGATATTTTTGTTATAAATACTGCAAATACTGCAAACATAGGTTGTTGGTTCTCGTCAGAACCGCCTCATTGAGGCGGCTCTAACGAGTACCCACAACCTGTGTCTTGGAGCAAAGATAAGAAAAAATAGTGTATACCTTATTAAACCCCAGTTTTCTCTGTATAAAGTGGTGTTCATGGGGTGTTCATTTCACGGACTTGTTCACGTGATGTAAAGGGAATAACTCATGTACGGCCGAACGTCAAAAAAAAAAAAAAAAAAAAAAAACACACAAAAAAAAAAAAAAACATATGGCAGATAGAACATTGTTTAAGGAACATTTCTATGCAGGCGTAATGTCAGTTTTCAGTTTTTCCACATTATAAGTCTAAGGAAACGCTCAACTTACCATAGCAACCAAACTAAAGAGCAAAATTTCATAAAAAACACAAACAAAACAAGAGGCCCATGGGTCACTATGCTCATCAGAACTCAGGGGGTGAGTGGGGGACACTTCCCACTGGCAGCCATGTATTTTAGTAAACCATGGAAGCCAATGAAATTTGGACTGATGTCGCTTAAATGTGCTGTTGCAAGAAAACAGACAACAATTGACAACTGCCCATCTGTGGCAACCAATAGACCTAAAATTATATGGCAGATCGACCATTTTTAATGGAATATTTACATAAAAGTTTGGCAAAATATCTTGAAAGGCGTAAATATCTTTTTGCCATTTTTCAACATAATATGTCTATGGAAACGCTTAATTTCCCATGGTTACCAGACTAAAGAGCCAAATTCATTTAAAACACTAAAACCAGCAAAGGCAAATATGGTGAATAGTTGCATAAATTCTCAGCCTCATAGAGCGTATGGTTTATGAGATGATGTTTTAAGTATTTTTTAAATTTATATTTAGAAACCAATAAAAATAAGCAGTAGGCCTTAAATCATAATGCAGATAGCGGACTGCTTAAAGAAAATTTCTATGGAAGTTTTGCCAAATTATCATGGTTTTCAATTTGCCCCGTTATAAGTCTATGGAAACTCTAAGTTGCCATAGCAACCAAACTAAAGAACGGAATTTCATTAAAAAAAAAACAAAAAAAAAAAAAAAACACACACATACCTATTCAGGCGAAATTAATATGGTGAGTATTTCAATATAGTCTCAGCCTCATGGAGTATATGGTTTCTGAGATAATTTTTAAGTGTTTTTTTTTTATTATTTTGAGGTGTGTGTGTGTGTGTGTGGAGGGGGGGGGGTTGGCATTTCGGTTTCTATGGCAAGCAGTAAAAGTGAGCAGGTAGCCTAAAATCATATGGCAGATAGATGATAGCTTAAAGAATATTACTATGGAAGTATTGTCAAAATATCTGCAAAGGCTTGGCGGTAAATACTATTTTCCAATTTTTCCCAGTATACCTCAACGGAAACTCTAAGTTGCCATAACAACCATAGTCGAATTTCAATAAAAAAAAATAATAAAAAAAAACCTATTGGTTTTGGAGTTGGGATCTGTAAGGTTTCCGAGATATTGGGCCTTTTATGAAGTGGAGTGGTGGGGCATGGTTTCAACACACGAGATGGTATTTATCGAAAAAAAAAAAAAAAACAGTAACTTTTCTTTTTTTTATATACATACGTGAGTTTGGGTGGGGATGTAATGTAATTGGACAGCTGTCCGAAACATGGTTCGCACTCGCAAACATTTCTCGTGTTTTCAACACACTCATTGAAACATGTTTCATCACATTCGATGAAATATTGGATTTTATAGAATAAAGGTAAATTTTCTTTTATTTAATACGAGAAACAGACCAAAAAAGTAGTCCGGGCCGCTTCCGAGAAAATAACACGGTCATGTTACTTTTCACATATTTTTACAGTGTGAAACTATTATTGCTCGTTATGGAACCGCCTCAATGAGGCAATAAGAAAAACAATTGTGAAAATATCATTTTTCTTTATTTCCGATATGCATTGATTTCACTGCTAAGTATAAAATACATTGTTTTTCTTATTGCCGCATTGAGGCGGTTCCATAACGAGCACCCACAATCTATATTTGAAGCAGATATAAGAAAACTATAAGAAAAATATGAGAACAAAAAGATGTATTTTGTAGCCATGAAAAAATCACTAAGTCACACGGGTGTGTTTTCGTAGTGAATGGCAAAAAGAGATCCCTCATTGACTGGCGCATATGATATTGTTCCATCATATTTCCCGCCATCTTACAAGGGCGACAATTTGCAGGACTTCCTGTACTCAGTGACTTTTATCCATATGTCCCTAGCGTCCCTTCTTTAGGGCATTGAAAACAGTGCAAGAATAAATGCCTTTAACATATGCGAAGGTTCGGAAGGCCAAGGAGATATTTTTCTGTGTCTCTGTTGTATGAAATAGCCTTTGATAAAATACATCCCTATGAAACAGCAAATAGTCACCGCTGGGACATGGGATTTTCCAGTTACTTCCGTATCATACAAAGCACGGCGTAATTCTGTTTTTCTTTTACATGTACATGTATTTCCTGTACATCGAGTTTTCGGATAAACAAAAATATTCAGCTACAAAAGTGGAAAGGATTAATTTGATAAAAACGTATTAATCGAAAAAAGACCCTAGGATTTAATATGTATTTGTAGAGATTTCAGGCTAATGACACCAGTTTTCTATAAATTTCGACGCATCTTTTATCACGCACTTTCTAAAGAAATTGCTTACCAATTTTACGGCAGGAACTTAGAGGAAATTAGAAACTATTCAATTAATAGGTTCCTTTTTAGTGCATTTAATCTGTGGTTGTTACTGACGACAGAAGAGGAAAATAATCACCCAAATAGACGTCAGCAGAGCCTTCTATTATCAAACCTGGTTGATTGTAGGATTTTATTAAATAGTTTCCATTTTTGAAAGTTGATACTTGTATCAAGTTTCTATGCCATCACAATTTTACTGGGTACTAGACCCAACTACAGCCCGAACCTACACACTTTAAAAAAAATAGTCCTTAAGACCAACCATGACAGTACTGAGTTGATCATGCAACTTCGGAAAAATTCTAAATACTTAACCTGCTAATAATGTTTTACAAATAAATTGCCACTGAAAGACGAGTTCTGAAAAGACAACAATACTCCGGGACTATTTTCCTATGCGCTTTCCGTTGAACTCCTTCATCCCTGAGTTTCTGAACAGGACTGTTCGAGCTTTAAATATATTCTTATAGAAAGGAATTTCTGATTAGCTCATTGACATGATATCTAGAGAACTTCTTGATCTACTACTGACATTGTTATCATGGTAATCAACTTTCCTCAGTACTTTAAGCACTTTGATTTCTTTAAAATAGTGATCACATAGACGCTTTGCTTTGTACAAAATGAAATTGTCCTGTTGGAAAAAAAATCGAATTGCGCAACCAGCAATTTAGCAATAAGACTTTTCCCGCCGCACATTTGGTCCTGTTTGCAACAAAAATCAGAGTCGCGCAAGAAAAGCTTTGTCGCAACGTGTTCGACTCTCTATCAGGTGCTTCTGACCAGGTTTTAGAGACGACTGACAACGTGGGCTGGCAGACTGCGTAACTAGTCCTTCTCAGTTGATATGCCGATACTTTCAGACAACTGACGTAATGTTAATAACATTTTTGAATATGCTGCGCAACTCTGAAGAAGGCGGGAAAGCAGTGGTATAGACTTTTGGCAATCGCTAAGCTCCGCCCCTTACAAACTCGCACACAAACACACACACTTTCTGTGTGAAGCAGAATTTACCGATATTCAATATGCTATATATATGAATTACGATTTCGTTGTACTTTGACAAACATGTCACTTGTGACTGAAAATTTTGTACAACATGGCATTGTGTTTTGAAGTTTTTTAATGAAACGATTGCTAAACTGCTTGCTGTGTGGTTGTATATCCAAGGTTCTAATGGGGCGACCAACTAATATTGGCTTACAGCTGTACGGTAAACCAAACTAATGCTGAAATGTTTTTTTTTTTTTTCTTCAGTTTCTGCTGTTTTGCCTTGTATTGTTAATTTGGTAAATGTTTAAGTTCAAGGAAGGTCACTTAATTTTGTATTATTTTACCAGCTTGAGATGATTGTGTTTTATGATTGTGGCCTTTATTGTCCACAAACACGCTTTGGACCATCGCGAAAAGCGCCTATATAATTCTGATCCTTTGAACTCAACTTTTATATGAGCCCCGCCAAGCGAATTGGTGTCTTCGAGCATTCCGTCATGACAAATTTTAACTCCGCATGCCCAGCCATTCTGAGGGGCCAGGGATATGGCTTTCTGTCTGAAGGTTCCTCTTGATTCACCGCTTGTATGAGCGAGCGGCGAAAGTTCTGGCGAGACTGCGCGGATGCGCAAGGTCGCCTGAACCTTCGCTGCTCGCATAGGCGATAAGTACCAAAATCGCTTGACGGGGCCCATATAGTAAAATGGGGTTTACAGGGGTAAATCTTATTTTTCTTATTTCTGCTCTAAAATACAGGTTGTGGGTTCTCGCTAGAACGGCCTCATTTCGCTGAAATGAGGCGGTTCTAACGTGTACCCACAATCTATATTTCGAGCAGAACTGAGAAAGATAGCAGTGTTTTTTTTCGGCTGTAAAAGTACAGGCGTGTTTTCTTAATGCTTCTAAAGTGAAAGACAGAAGAGAACCAGTGCTTCAGCTGAAGTGCACGACCCGCCGGATGCTTTTAGCTTTATGAGTGTTACCATATATGGGTACGGCGGCCATTTTGGTCATGTGACCCGGACCTAAAACGGTTCCCCCAATAAATGCGCCTTATCGTAAGGAGCAAAAATATATCTTATACATGTACTTTAGTACTGTATTCTGAATCGTTTGCAGGATAAAATGCATTCTCACTTTTCCAATACAAAAGCATATGTGTCAAAGTTTGACCTAGGCACAAAGAAGGTCAAGGTCAACCCAGGGTCACCATTTTAGCCATTTATGATTGGCCTACGTCCCAGATGCTGTTTATCAACTTTCGTGGAAATCTGCCCAGTGGTTCTGGAGAAGACTATTTTTGAAGGGTTTTTACCATATATGGCTTGGCGGCCATTTTGGTCATGTGACCTGGACCCCATGAGCAAATTTTGTTTTCCCCCATCCCATAGAGGTTCCATATGAAATTTGACTTCAATCGGCCCAACGGTTTCCGAGGAGAAGCAGTTCGAAAATTTTCACAGTTTTCGCCTCGGCGAGGCTATACTAAATGGAATGTAATATTTCGCAAGTTTATTGGTTAGCTCTCATTGATATCTATCAGTATGCCAAAAATTGTTTAAATATTCCAAGCGGTTAAGTCACTCTCACCAATTTAAATATTCCAACAAAAGCATATGTGTCAAAGTTTGACCTAAGCACAAAGAAGGTCAAGGTCAACCCAGGGTCACCATTTTAGCAATTAATGATTGGCCTACGTCCCAGATGCTATTTATCAACTTTCGTGGAAATCTGCCCAGTGGTTCTGGAGAAGACTATTTTTGAAGGGTTTTTACCATATATGGCTTGGCGGCCATTTTGGTCATGTGACCTGGACCCAATGAGCAAAGTTTGGTTTCCCCCATCCCATAGAGGTTCCATATGAAATTTGACTTCAATCGGCCCAACGGTTTCCGAGGAGAAGCAGTTCGAAAATTTTCACATTTGTCGCCTCGGTGAGGCTATATTTAATGGAATGTAATATTTCGCAAGTTCATTGGTTAGATCTCATTGATATCTATCAGTATGCCAAAAAATTGTTTAAATATTCCAAGCGGTTAAGTCACTATCACTAATTTTCACAAACGGGTTACGGACGGACAGACAGACAGACCATATATGGCTTGGCGGCCATTTTGGTCATGTGACTGGACCCCTTGAGCAAATTTTGGTTTCCCCTATCCCATGGAGGCTACATATGAAATTTGACTTCAATCGGCCCAACGGTTTCCGAGGAGAAGCAGTTCGAAAATTTTCACATTTTTCGCCTCGGCGAGGCTATACTAAATGGAATGTAATATTTCGCAAGTTCATTGGTTAGAGCTCATTGATATCTATCAGTGTGCCAAAGAGTATTTAAATATTCCAAGCGGTTAAGTCACTATCACCAATTTTCACAAACGGGTTACGGACGGACAGACAGACTGACAGACTGACAGAATGACCGATTGACCGAATGACAGAATGACACGGTGATTTTAGGGCACCATTTTAGCAATTAATGATTGGCCTACGTCCCAGATGCTGTTTATCAACTTTCGTGGAAATCTGCCCAGTGGTTCTGGAGAAGACTATTTTTGAAGGGTTTTTACCATATATGGCTTGGCGGCCATTTTGGTCATGTGACCTGGACCCTATGAGCAAAGTTTGGTTTCCCCCATCCCATAGAGGTTCCATATGAAATTTGACTTCAATCGGCCCAACGGTTTCCGAGGAGAAGCAGTTCGAAAATTTTCACAATTTTCGCCTCGGCGAGGCTATACTAAATGGAATGTAATATTTCGCAAGTTCATTGGTTAGATCTCATTGATATCTATCAGTATGCCAAAAATTGTTTAAATATTCCAAGCGGTTAAGTCACTATCACTAATTTTCACAAACGGGTTACGGACGGACAGACAGACATACCATATATGGCTTGGCGGCCATTTTGGTCATGTGACCTGGACCTCTTGAGCAAATTTTGGTTTCCCCCATTCCATAGAGGCTACATATGAAATTTGACTTCAATCGGCCCAACGGTTTCCGAGGAGAAGCAGTTCGAAAATTTTCACATTTTTCGCCTCGGCGAGGCTATACTAAATGGAATGTAATATTTCGCAAGTTCATTGGTTAGAGCTCATTGATATCTGTCAGTGTGCCAAAAATTATTTAAATATTCCAAGCGGTTAAGTCACTATCACCAATTTTCACAAACGGGTTACGGACGGACGGACAGACAGACTGACAGACTGACAGAATGACCGATTGACCGAATGACAGAATGACACGGTGATTTTATGGCACTCTTAGAAATCAACCGACTTCAGTCGGTCGCTTTTTCTGCGGGTCGTGCAATCTTGTAGAAAACTTTTGTTGTTTTAGTTGCCAACCATTTGAAAATTGCGCCGTATATGGAACAAAAATTCAGTGTATGCGCTGGAAACATTCTAGGTCTACTTGCATGATGAGCGGCTGAAAAGACGTTATCACGTCGTAACGATATCGGCTCGACGTTGGCCCAACGTTTCGTGCTGGCTGACATATTTTATAGTTTCATTCAGCAAAAAAAAAAAAAAAAAAACACTATAACTTTGACCCCCTTGAAGCCCACTTTTATGTAGTAAAACTGGGGTTTACAGTGGTAAATCTTATTTTTCTTATTTCTGCTCTAAAATAGATTGTAGGTACTCGTTAGAACCGCCCCGATGAGGCGGTTCTAACGTGTGCCCACAATCTATATTTTGAGCAGAAATAAGAAAAGTGTTACAATTTTGCATATTTTCGGCTGTAAACTTAACCATGTATTTAGTTTATACTAATTTGTTTTAGTTCGATTGCGATGAAAGCTTCAAGCTTATTGAATCGCTCTCGAACACTCATTCCGGGTGTTTTCACGCGCGCGCGAGAGAGAGAGGCAGTGGCTTTTACATCGCTGCTACCCATTTACACCTGGGTGGAGTGGGACAGTGTCATTACGTGTCTTGCCCAAGGACACACCTCGATACCGGTGGCCGGTTTCGAACGCACAACCCCTCGATCATAAGTCGAACGCGTTAACTACTGCGCTATCGAGGCTGGAATAAACAGAGCCGCGTGTCTCAATGTTTCTTCTAATTATTTTGATTATATTATACTTTTTATATCATCAGCAATTCCTTGATTTGTGTGCGAATAAGCAGGGCTTTTTTTCGCTATCTTTGTTCACAATGATTGTCTATGGATTTTATTTGTTGTTGTTTTTTTTTTCTGTATTATTAGAGATTCCTTGTTCTGCATGGGAATAAACAACACCTAGTGTCTCAATATTCGACCCCTACCAGTTTACAAATTTGTTATGGCTGTTGTTTGTTTGTTTGATTTGAGGTTTAACGTCCTCGTCAACACCATTTACGTTATTTTGAATGCGTTGGTTCCAATTTGGTGGGACTTTCACCCGACAGTGAGATGAAATGACATCTCATGCCTTATCGCCCGAAGAAACCGCTAGGGTTTATATGCAGGGACGTTCCGACTCGTACCACTTTGGCTGGGCAAGCTTAGACCTTCTAAGCGATTTACCAGTATTGATGTGCGGTCGGTTTCAGCTCTGCGAGGAATCAGAAGCCATCTGATCTGGATCTACACTGTTTGCAAAGATAGGGGTTGTCGTGTTCAGCGGGGTTAGGCGCTTACAGTTTTTACATTTATTGTTATTACGTCAATATGTCAAAAGGCTGGTTTGTTCAAAGCTATTTTTTCTCCATACTTCTGTTTTGTCTGTTCCCCTGAAAACGCAGAACACTACCTTATTTTCGCCTTTCTTCCTACTTGGGCAAGGTCATAAAAAGTGTCTTACTTACACGGACGGAAAGAAAAAGAGCTCGGACCAGCATGCGCACGTGCTGTTTTACAGCTTCAAGATATCAAGCCTTTCTCAATCAACAACTGTTTCTCGCTGATTCTAAAGACAAATGCCCCGGCTATCACTGACCACAGGACCCAGCTAGAAGACACTTTAAGACGTAGCGCGACTTGTTTGTTACCAAGAGTAAACCGCTGTTCCGTGATAAGTGTTGCTTCTAAGATAATGATAGCCTTCCAGCTCCTCCGGCAAATTTCCAGGTTATTAACACGAGATGCCACTTAAAAACCCATCACTTGAACATTTTGTTCTGAATAGAATCTCTCTCCACATTTACAACAGGAGACCATTCCATCAAGAAAACACGTCTATCCAAATACATGTACATATATATTGAAAATGTTGCAAGCAAGAAATTTAAAATTTTCCGAAAAAAAAAATGGATATTTTTTCATATTTCTGCAATAAACATAGATTGTGGGTACTCGTTAGAACCGCCTCGGTGAGGCGAGTACCCACAATCTATGGTTTTGAGTAGAAATCAGAAAAATAAAGTATACCCCTGTAAACATTAGTTTTACCCTAAAAAGTGGGATTTAGGGGGTGATACAGGTAAGTTGTTTTCAGAAATTTATTGACTTAAAAGAAAATGCCTGGACCTTTTTGCACAGTGTCAGTGTAGCGCTTTGGGGTTGCTCAATCACCAAATGCCCCCAATCACTCAATTGATCAAAATTACCAATGATTACATACAGAAGTATATTTTCAAGATATAATAAGAAAAATCCCCCAAAACTATCCTAAAATCTGAATAGCTGTCGAGTACAAGTTCACATTTATACCGATAGACGGAAGCCTCCATGGTGTAGTGGTTACTCTATTCGCCTTGTAAACCAAGGGTCGCAAGATCGATCCTGGCTTCTCAAGACTTTCGGATCAGTCTTTAAACAGAGGCCCCGTCTCCGTCTGATCTTAGCTGTTGGTGAGAGGTAAAAACATCAAACACTCACACACTCACTCACTCACCACATAAACAGTAAAAGTCATTAAAACCGGCTAAAATTAAAACTAATTCGCCTTTAGAATCATATTCAAAAAGTGTCAGGTGTTCCTTTTTATCTACACACAACATCCACCTTTGGAACTGTTCAAAAGTGGTCTTGAAGACCACTTTTGAACGGTACCAAAGATGGTCAGAACATATGATTTTTACTGTATTTCTAGACAGGTTTTGTCGTCGCCCAAGTGGTAAACTGCAATAATTGTTACAAGATCTGGATCTAATGGTTTGGAATAGGGAGTAATACAATTTAATGTGAAAGTAATGCCTAGTTGTCAACGCCAGAACTGGGAATCAATTTGACAAACTGTCATTTATTTCTTAGTCAAAATATCTGTTTCGTCGAGAAAGAATGTTAAATTGATTATTTTGCATAATTGCTATATGACTGTGTTTGGGTTGGTTTGGAGTTCAACGACCAAGTCAGTAATATCCAGGTCATGTCGAGCCGCTCAGTTTACCTACCCACACTTTTACTGGGCATGCTTATACAGTCAAACCTGTCATAGTGGCCACCTCTATTAAGCAAGCAACCTGCCTTAAGCAAACATTGCAAGTTCCCGAAAAAGGCAAATGCATTACTATTCACCTGTATTAAGCAAGCCCCTGTCTTAAGCAAGCACATTTTGATCATCCCTGAGGTGCTTGCTTAACACAGGTTGGACTGTATACATAAGTGGTTAACCAATGCAGATCATATTCCTCGTAAACAACTGACGACTGTTTTTATTTTTTTTTTTTTATTATTTTTGGTTTGTGTTTTACGGCCCTTTCAAGATTATTTCACTCATATCGAGCCGATCGTTAATCAGAGGTGAGCGAAAACCGGAGTACCCGGAAAAAAACCACCTGACCTTCCGTTGCAGAACTTGGCGTCTCACACGTGGCCCGAGCGAGGCTCGAACCTACGGCGGTGAGAGACCTAATGACTAAGAGTCGGCGCTCTTATCCACTAGGCCACGGAGGCCCGTCCAAACTGACGACTGGCCATCTTGAATTTGGGGAAGGGATAAAAATGACAGTAGAAAAGATTCATCGTCAGTTTCGTCTGATCTAGATCTACACTGTTTATGAATGCCCCTTTAAATGACGTGAGATTTGCACATTACGCAAACACGCCTATACAAATACTGTGCCACCTTTATCGCCGAAAAAATGAAAATTTTATGATGAAAAATTGTGATATTTTTCTTATTTCTGCTCAAAATATAGATTGAGGGTACTCGTTAGAACCGCCTCGTTGAGGCGGTTCTAACGAGTACCCACAATCTATATTTTAGAGCAGAAATAAGAAAAATAAGGTATACCCCCGGAAACCCCAGTTTTACTATCCAAAAGTGGGGTTCAAGGGGTTCAAAATTATATAGGCGTGTTTTCGTGATGATGTATGTTGGTTAAAATACTAGTACAAGAGCCTTGTTCGGGTCACATGTGAGACGCCAAGTTCTGCAACGGAAGGCTAGGCGGTTTTTCTCCGGGTACTCAGGTTTTCGCCCACCCATAACTTTTATTTCATTATGCACGACAACCCCTACATTTGCAAGCAGTGTAGATCCAGATCTGATGGCTTCTGGAGAATAAAGGATAAGGATTAATTTACGCTTGGCCCAATATGAGTGAAATAATTTTGACAGGACTGTAAAACCAAAAGAAAGAAGGAAAGAGAAACGCGAGTATGTATAAGTGCAGATACAATTGAACTTCGATGGCTTGAACACCTTTGGGACCATAAAAAATCGTTAAACATATTTTATGGGAAGAAAGAAGAATGGGAGAACAAATGAACAAATATGCCCAGAAAGCCCATTGTTTCTTTTACTATATACGGGGCTGGGTCCCTGTGGAGGTACTGTGTAGCTTTCAGTGTCGGGGCAAACTTCTGCTCTGGCATTTAGTAGGGCAAGGACCTGTTGTGCTTACAGCACTTATAGGTTGGAAAGCTGTTTGTTGTTTTTGTTATTGTTTCTTCTACTCTCATAACGAAAACGCGCCTATATAATTCTGACCCCATTGGACCCCGTTTTTATATTGTAAAACTGGGGTTTAAAGGGATGAACCTTATTTTCTTTTTTTTCTGCTCTAAAATATAGGTTGTTGGCACCCGTTAGAACCGCCTCAATGAGGCGGTTCTAACGAGTACCCACAATCTATATTTTGAGCAGAAATAATAAAGGTGTCACAATTTTTCATCTTAACATTTTCTTTTTTTCGGTGGTAAAATTTACAATGTATTTGTATAGGCGTGTTTTCGTAATGATGCAATCTTTCCTGTCCTTATTCTTCATCTCTTGGGAAACGGCTTCAGATGGACGGTTGCTTGAGGACTCGGCCGTTGACCCACCGACTACAGTCAGTAACTGTCGGTGGTGGGGGTGGGGCGATCTCATTAAACACTGCTTAACCGCCTAGAGGGCCTAGGTCGGTCCTGGAACAGTGAAGGTAACTGACCGGCCCTATATGCCCCCTCATATGTTGACTGGCTCGTAAAAACCTCAACACACACATTCTCTGACCTTTGATCAGGAGTACGTTGTTTAAAGAATTTCAAGATGGACGCCATGGTGGCCAGCCTGGATATAGAAATGAAACGAACTTCGCAATATCCAGTCTCAATATTGCCCCAGTGCCCTAAATCAAGCTTTAGCTCATTGCGACTTTCGATACGTGAAAAATATTTGAAGAATTTCAAGATGACATCTTGGAAGTCGGAACTGAATGTACTTTTGAATCTCTATGCTGCTCTGATGCCTCACATCAAGTTTCAGCTCAATCCGATTTTTTTTTCGGTCGCTCGGAGATGTTGCCTGTTTAAAGAATTTCAAGTTTGCCTCATGGCGACCATCTTGGATATCATAGCAATTCTGAATCTCCATACTGCCCCAGATGACTCCCACCCCCCGATGACTCCCATGAAGTTTCACCTCAATCCGACTTTCGGTTTGCTGTCGTTTAAATAATTTCGGACGGGACAATTTTAGCTATTCTGAATCGCCATGTTGCCCCGATGCCTTTCATCAAGTTCGGGAGATATCGTTTAAAGAATTTAAAACGGCTGCCATTGCGGCCATCTTTGATATCTGAATGGAAAATGTTGAGCAATTCTGAATCTCCGTGATGTCCAAATGCCTCCAGTAAGTATCAGCTTAATGCGCTCTACAGATCTGAAAGATTCCGATTTTCGGACCAGCTACAAATACGACCAATACTTCTCTTAGAAATACATGTATACTTAAACGATTTCAGTTATATTTAGGTCCGTATCAGAATCACAGCTTCGTTAATAATTCTGCTATAAACAGCATATTTATATGGTTTCAGATATTCTTTTCTTGGAACTTTCTATACCCAGTGTCCTCTTATAAGACACCACCTTTGGGACAGTTCAAAAGTGGTCTTTAAGACCACTTTTGAACAGTTCCAAAGGTGGTTTCAATAGAATTATTTTACTATTTACATTGACGCAATAGAGTTTATGAATGAGAAAATTGGATTTCGCCAATCCCCCGCAAATTTATGCTCCTTAATTTCACTTGATTATAACCCTCTTGTGGAAAATTTCTCCCCGTTTGAATGCGGATAAGGAGAATTCAATTTAATCAAACTCTTAATGCCTGAGTTTCAACACCAGAACCAAGAATTCAATTTTAATAAAATGGGCGCGTCAAGAGAAAAGCCGTGTTCGGTGTTGGCGACCAGGTAAGACAAAAACCGGTGGTCTAGCAGGAGTCTTGCTATTGTAGAAACCAGATGTACTGTACATTCTATCACAGCACGCCTATACGGACACTGGAAAAGGAACTGTGATGTATAATGCAACAAATCACAGGGTAAAAGAGTGTTACGAGTGACGTCATTAAAAGCTGCTGATTTATGACGTCACTCGTAAATTATTTGCGTTAGACGGTGTAAAGTCACTTTCTCTCATCGAAAACCTTACAAAGGGACAGAACTGCATGTGTTATTGTCGATTTCTTTAAACAATGGCGAAAGGTTTTGAGAATTTGAAGGAAACAACAATATAATTGCCAATTTTCAGCGTGTTAGAATCGAAATAGATCAAATCTAGTCTGTTATTTGTTATGTAAAAATCACAGTTTGTCGGTCAGTTGTAAGTAGACAAACCACGCGCGCTTCGCGCTCGTGATTTGATCAGTTTTACAACTGACCTCCAAACTGTGATTTATTACTCAACAGATCACAGCTAGAGCTGATATTTTTCCTAAATCCAAGCCGTGGACACTAGGATGCTGATCAGACTGTGCACATGCGCAGGGTGCGCTGCGCCTTCGTTGTCCGAAAATGGCATAAAACCAATTTTTCTCACGACGTGATTTAATGCTGTTTCCGTTCCTTTCAAAGACTGAATCTACTTCATTGAGAAAGTTTGTAACCTTGATGAATTACTTTGAGTATAATCGCTATCTGGAAACAATATTGTTCAAATTTGTTGCAAAGTGGATTGAGAGACTTTGTGGATTATTGGTTAAACGAAATACTTGCGGAATAGAGGTCCCCACCCATCGGGGCTTGAAGAAATAGATAGGGCTGCATGATGCTTCCACGCAGAGCTGAATCCGACCGTACATGAGTATCGCTAAACCGCTTAGAGGATCTGAGTATGCTCAGGCAAAGCACTGTGGTTCGGACCGTCCATGCTTGTTAACCCTTGGTTTCATTGGGCGACAGGGCTTGAGATGTCGTTTCATCTCAATGTCGGGTAAAAGTCCCTCAAAATTGGAAGCAGCGTCTCCAAAATGACCTATAAAGTGTTGACGGGGACAGTAAACATCAAATCAAACAAATCAATCAAAAACTTACGGAACACGTTTAACCCTTTTAATCCAAGAAACCATTGTTTGCCAATTTCGCTTTTAAGGCCCGTTTACACGGGTTGAAATGCCATGACTTGTCTTGTAGAAATTGTGGAAATAGGACAAGTTGTATCAGCAATGTCTGTCAGACATGACTCTCAAGACTGTATAATAGCAAGGTTTACATGGCAATATTTGTCTTGTGTGACTAATCATAAGAGACAATCGAGTGTTTGAGTTTTACGTCCCACCAACAGCTAAGATCATACGGAGACGGGACCTCGGTTTAAAGACTCATCCGAAAGTCTGGAGAAGCCCGGCCATAAAAGACAAATCTTGTCGTGTAAACGGGTCTTTAGCCATTTTTTTCCCTGACTTCTCATCACGTAAACAAGCCTGTGAAATAAACACCCCCTAAACTCCACTTTATATAAGGAAAACTTGGGTTTACGGGGTCTACATTATTTTTTTTATTTCTGCTCCAGGACATAGGTTGTGGGTACTCGTTAGAACCGCCTCAATGAGGCGGTTCTAACGAGCACCAACAACCTATGTTTGGAGTTAAAATAAGAAAAAAATTCACGGATTTTCAACAGAAAAGTAGCCGTTTTGGAGAGTATTAAAAAAATGCACAATGCTGCACGGGAGTGTTATCGTAAGGTGATCAGGTAAAAGAATGTTCAGCCACTTTCCCAGTAATATATCTCTAAAATAACTCAACCTTGCGACGTAAATTAAAAATAAAACAATGTTGGTTTGTTTTGATGATTTGATGTTTAACGTCCCCGTCAACACTATATAGGTCATTTGGAGACGTTGCTTCCAATTTTGTGGGACTTTTACCCGACACTGAGATGAAATGACATCTCAAGCCCTGTCGCCCAATGAAACCAATAGGGTTTATAAGCATGGACAGTCCGACTCAAACCGCTTTGCCTCGGCAGGCTTAGATCCTCTAAGCGGTTTACCTAGTACTCGGGTGCGGTCGGATTCAGCTCTGCGTGGAAGCATCGTGCAGCCCATTTATTTCATCAAGCCCCGATGGGCGGGGGCCCAACTATATTTGTCGAATCATTTTCTATAACAGATGGCGTTATCTCACATTCGTTGTCTTATCGTGGGCTTGTTATCTCATTTCTACTGCCACCCAATTAAAATTATTCTTGGCTTAGGGTTTACTTCTGTCGGACCAAAAAATGAGATAATAAAGAAATATACTCAGGTTTAACTAATAGCGCAAAAAAAGCTTTCGTTACGGTTAAAAAGATTTCTTCTTTTGGTAACTTATTTTCATCATCTGAATCAAGGAAAAAAAAAAAAAACATGAAAAATTACCATAAACAACATGAATCATGACATCAACGTGATAATTTGATATATTATCCCAAAAACAATTAGCAAGATGATTGATAATTGTCAATGCGAAATATTTCTTTCTAGTCTTCTTCAATTAGAAGCATATTACCATTCATTTCCCCAAAGCTCAATAATCCAAAATTATTGTCTTTGAAGTTCATGTCACTTATTAATTGGGCCAGCTCATGGGGAAAAAGGTCCTTATCGCAAAGGCGAGAAGCTAAGGCTCTGTCGGGCCTGCGCATGCCCACAGGCTCGCCAGAGCCTTTGCTTCTCGCGGACATGTAGTGAAGCCCTTTAGGTAGCGTCATGCAAAATGCCATGCGTATATCACTATTAGTTGCCCAAGCAGGCTCGGCTAAGGCTTTACTGGTCCTTATGAGAAAAGCGCCTGGCTCAATCATTTGCATCTCCGTTATACAATCATCAATCTCTTACAGTAAACAGTTTTGCGTCAATAACAGAAGACATCAATTTTTATATCGTTTTCTTAATTTGGTATTCCCCTGACTAAGGGGACACGGATGTTGAAATTGTCTTACGTGGATATATTTGAGCAGACCAATGAAAAAGGATCTCTTAACATTCTTCAAAGGCGCATGCGCATCCAATTGATAGGGCTCGACGCATGACCCTAACTAAGGGGGCTCGTATGGTGAAGCTGTCTTATATGTACGTGAATATATATGAGACGTCCAAATGAGAAAAAAGTCGCATAAGGTTCGACGCATGACCTTTTGTATAGTGACGCATTATCTCTTGCGTAGCGCCACTTAGGATTTTTTTCTACATGACCACAAGTGAGTCTACGTTCATACAGGCTTATCTGAGTATTTATCATAATATCCATTATCATATGACGTCGTTGATAAGCAGTGGATAACGTCGTGTAATAAATATCGTATGACCACACGTGTAATAACACTTTGGCGGGATTAAGTAACGTCATGATGACGTCCATGTCAACCATGCATTTTGTGAGGACAATTTGTCAAATTTAAAGGCGATGAAATCCAATTTAAAGTGGTCATATGAAAGAGAGAATCTTACATTCGTGGTCATTTTATATGAAATTTATGAAACTCGCCGAAGGCGCGTTTCATAAATTTCATATGAAATGACCACTCGTGTAAGATCCTCTATTTTTCTCATGTACTGATGTATTTGATTCTTCAATCATTTACTTTTTCAGTAAAATTAAGATTGATTTACTTTGCTACTCTCTGTGGTTGAGCCTTCTGATTCTATTTCGACCTCGTCCTCAATAATTTCAGTACATTTGGTATCGGTAACGCGATAACGGGCGCAGTGGCAAACATGGCAGGCCCAGATCAAACACAGCATCTTATCAGGGCTTGTTGTGTTTGTATTTCGGAGCAAATTTCTAAACATAACTCAGCCGGGCACCCCAAATTTTCGAATAACACTCCAGATACGTATATAACACGGATTCTTGCACACCAGATAAGGAAATCCGTGGTTTTAGCCTGGAATAGAAATTCCGTTCTTACCCTGTTGTTTTTACCCAGGCAAACTATATAAGTACAGTGCGCGAAAAAGAACACGCTAAATAAAATAAAATGAAAATTGTCGGAGGTATTGTGCCAAAAAAAGCATCTAGGATATGATTCTGTTTCCATCCCTCGGGATGACCGTGCTGAGCGGAACTTCGGCGTAGCCTCGGTTCCGCTTAGTGCGGTGATCCCTCGGGTTGGAAACGCCCATGTACGACAGAACTCCATATTAGATATTGGGGAAAGGAATGAAGCATCACGGACCTTCATGATCTAACATGTGATAACGTTTTGCTCTGTATTCAGATTGTTTTTGACGCCAAGTTAGCGTCTTAACTCATACGGCATAAGTTGTTCAAAAGCTTCGATTAAATAAAACTAATTCTTCTGAAACCGACGCCCCCGTTTTTGGATTTACATCGTCCGTTTCTGATCACGATTTTCTTACTTAATGCATACGACATGAAATTGTTGGTTTGTTTGTATGGAGTTCATGGGCCCAGTCAACAAATTTAGGTCATATCAGGCTGGTCAATTTACCTTTTCTGGGCGAGCCTACACATAGGTAGTTAACTAGTACAGTGTAGTCTTCCGCCAGAAAATGAAAACTGCCCTTCTTGAATCAGCAGAAGGGAGAAAAGATTTTGTGATCAATCTCCACGAGAGAATGTTGTCGACCAGGCAGGTATTGGAACCGCCATCCCCTGATCACCAGTGAGGCGTGTGTGAGTGTGTTTCAGTTTTACGTCCCACCAACAGCTAAGGTCATACGGAGACGGGACTTCGGTTTAAAGACTCATCCGAAAGTCTGGAGAAGCCCGGAATCGATCCTGCATCCCTGGTTTATCAGGCGAGCAGCATAACGACTACACCACAGAAGCTTCTCACCAGTGACGCACTCATTCGACCGAGATGCACTAAAGCTTGTCTTTAAATAAAACAGATTCGTCTGATATGGAAGCCCCGTTTCTGAATTTGCACTTATCTATTTCAGAAGGGTTCATTCCATGTGAATTTTGTGATAAACGCGATGATTTTTTGGTCGTTGTTTATATAGAGGATCTTACATGAGTTTTCATGTATTATTGAATTTATTAAACGAGTTGAGGAAAAGGGATAAAATGCGAGGCTGTGCCGAGCATTTTATCTCTTTAACTCAACGAGTGTAATAAATTCAATAATACATGAGCACGAATGCAAGATTCTATTTATGATATGACATTTAAAACGCATTTTATTCACAATTGTTTACAAAAATATCAATATTCCGCCATTGATAAACGCGACGTCGTTAAGGACGTCGTACATGTAACGTTACGGGGCGTGTCTAGCTAATTTGCATATTTAATCCACTAGTGGATTATCGAAAATATTACATGGCGTTATTATACTCCCAGACGCGACGTCATATGATAAATATCGCAACTAATTCGGTTAGCTAGAGACTGGCTTCAACTGCTCAATTTTATCATAAACTCCGCAAAGCGTTTTTTTTTAATTTTATAGATGACATTTCGATTTGGTTTTAAAAAGCCAGTGTTGGACTTAAATCTCTTCAATGTCTATCGGAACCTGATTTTTTTGTGACTTGGTATTCAGGAACATATATATGCATGCAATGGTTTTAATACTTAATTTAAAAAAAAAGAAAAGTAAAAAAAACCCGACTCTCTTTGATACATAAATAGAATACGTCAAACAAAAAGCCGGCCCCCGCCCATAGGGGCTTGAAGAAATATATGGGCTGCATGATGCTTCCACGCAGAGCTTAATCCGGTCCGCACACTAGTACTGGTAAACCGCTTAGAGGATCTTAGCCTGTCCAGGAACCGCGTTGCGAGGCTAATAAACCCTATTGGTTTCATTGGGCGACAGGGCTTGAGATGTCATTTCATCTCAATGTCGGGTAAAAGTCCCACAAAATTGGAAGCAACGTCTCCAAAATGACCTTTACAGTGTTGATGGGGACGTTAACCCTCAAATCAAACAAAACAAACAGAACAAATCAATGTCTATCGGAACCTGATGTTTTGTGACTTGGTATTCAGGAACATATAGATGCATGCAATGATTTTAATACTTAATTTAAAAAAAAAAAGAAAAGTAAAAAAAAAAAACACGACTTTCTTTGATAAATAGATAGAATACGTCAAACAACAAGCATCGTGGGCAAGCCATTCACGATTGACAACTTTGCTTCCCTCTTTAACTGCATGCCGGCGGGTCAGGCCTCAGACTCTAAGAAGGCTGCAAAGTAAGTCGGCTGGTGCCTGATGCTCTGTCTCTGGTCGAGCCAACTGTTGTCCAAATGTTGGGTTTCCTTTGCTTAAGTATTTCAGTTATTTTATGGTGTCGAGTCCTCTTTGTCGTGTCATCCCTGACTTTGTTTGATTTATATGTTCCTGGAGATGTTTTGAAACCATTGGACTGGACTGAACAAATTACACGGCGTCTGATTTTGCTTAAAAAGCTAGAATTTAAAGAATAAACGAAACAGTTTATTTTCCCAGCCTATCGACCCACCAGTACTCTCAGTTCTTTGCTTACCTGAGTAAGTTTCATACTAAGGAATGAAAGGACAAGTGTCACATTCACTTCTTCTACTGGGAATAAGAATATCTAACATACTTCCCACCCGCGGGGCGGGCCAGGGCTCAGACTTCAAGATGGCCCCAGCGTACGGTCTTCGAAATAAGCCGGATGGTGTCTGATGCTCTGTCTCTGATCGGCCACTGTCGGTTTTATTTTGATTCAGTATTTCACTTGTTTCATGCTGTCGTTTCATTTCTATATTTCATCTCTATATTTGCTTGGTTTGTATGTTCTCGTGGATGATGCAGTGATGAGTTAGAAACAAAACATTCAACTACACGTCATTTCGAAAACACACCCGTGCGTCATAGTGCATTTTTTCACATCTCCAAAACGGTCAATTTTCTGAAGAAAATTTGTGATTTTATTCTTATTTATACTCAAAACATAGGTTGTGGGTACTTGTTAGAACTGCCTCATTGAGGCGGTTCTAACGAGTATCCACAACATATGTCTAGGAGCAGAAATAAGGAAAATAATGTATGCCCCCGTAAACCCCAGTTTTCTCTATATAAAGTGGGGGTGTTAGGGGGTGTTTATTTCACAGACTTGTTAGCGTGATGTGAATACCACGACAGAACTAAGGTCGTGACGTGTGGCCAAATAAAACCTATTTCAGCCCCTCAGTCAAACTTTTACTGACTGACCGAAGGGATTTTTTGTTGTGGTCTATCATCGTGACTGTATATCTCGGTAACTTTTGATTTTATTTTGGATAGCCGTTTGGCCATTTTTGGGTCGATTGTTTCGACCCAAAGTTAAAAAGGACAAAACCTCTTTTAGTGCTGTTGTCCACGTGACTATCACTGATTTGTAGGAAATCCATGTAACTTATTTATAGAATTTTATCGCAGTGAGGGCAGCGTTTTTGTAAAAAAGGTAATCTGTATAATCTGGGCTGGAAACATGGCTTTGGCTTGGCAAACAGTGTAGTCCCAGATCAGACGCCGCAGAACGCGGCGTCTAATCAGGGTCTACATTGTTTGCTTACAGTACCGGAATTTAAGGGTGAAACCATTTTCCTAATCTACACTCAAAGACAATCGACCCACCAGTACTCTCAGTGCTTTGATTTTGATTTGGCTTCGACCTGTAATGTTTCAATTCCATCCGTTAGCGGCTAAGGTAGTTTTATCGATTCTTGATAATTTTTTCCTCTTCTACTTTTCATCATGCTTTGCTCAACTTGAGACTTTATCTCAAACAGAATTTCAAAGATTCCAACTGCATGTCACGAGACCCTTGCATTAATCTGTCAAAGTTCAAACAGTCATACCACCACTTTAGCAAGTCCATGTAATACACAGTTTATACAGAGAAAACGAGGGTTAAATGTGGTATACATTTTGTTCTTATTTCTGCTATACGAGGTAGGTTGCGGGTACTCGTTAGAACCGCACCTTTTCCTATATTCTTGTTATAACTTTATATTGTGGGTACTTCATAGACTTGTTTTTTTTTAGTTTAATGGCCCAATCAACACTATTAAGATCATATTGAACCGGTCAGTTTATCTAGCCATACTTTCCTTAGGCAATCGTATACATGTGCAGTTAACCAGTACAGTGCACATTCTTTTACCAGAAACTGACAACTGCCCTTCTTGATCCTTGATGAAGGGAGAGACTGTCCGTAGAAACGATTCCATGATCAATCTCCACGACGGAATGTTGCCGAAACGTCAGGTATCGAACTATCATGATGACCATTCAGACGCGCATCCGACCGAGCTACCTTGTTAGAATCGCCTCGATGTGTCCATTCTATCAAGTACACACGCCATATATTCTATTAGAGAAATAAGGGCAATTACCCCTTAATTCTCCTTTTAAGGAGAATGAACACATCTTCAGGGGAGGCAACTCCTCCAAAAGTATTTTTGTCTTACAGTGTCAACTGTTAAAGGAAAGAATTTGCTCCTGAGGACCAAATTTGCTCCCGAGGAGCAAATTCTGTCCTTTAAGAGTAGACCCCCTCTGATGCTTCCACGCAGAGCTGAAACCAACCCGCACACGAGTACTGGTAAACCGCTTAGAGGATCTTAGCCTGCCCAGGCAAAGCGGTGCGAGTTAGCCCGTCCATGCTTATAAACCCTATTGGTTTCATTGGGCGACAGGGCTTGAGATGTCATTTCATCTCAATGTCGGGTAAAAGTCCCACAAATTGGAAGCCATGTCTCCAAAATGACCTTTACAGTGTTGACGGGGACGTTAAACCTCATATAAAACAAACAAACAATTTTCCATGGGACAGAGCTTATAAAAAAGCGAACAGCAGGTTCCGAATGGCGAAAACTCTGCCAGAGGCTCCCATTCCCCTTAAGTCCTCTTTTTCTGGAACTATGCACACACACACACACACACCGTTTGTTATGAAAGTAAGAATAACACCTGCGTCTTAATTTTGTTGGGAAAGAGGTTAAGGTCCCACGAGACAGTCACCGTCTTACGTACTTCGTTAATCAAATATGTGTGGAAACTTTGTCTTCCGTCTCTATTGACATGATTGAGTTCGAACACGAACACTTGATTAAGTACAGTAAAATTCCTATATTAAGACCATCTTTGGGACTGTTCAAAAGTGGTCTTCAAAGACCACTTTTGAACAGTCCAAAAGGTGGTCCCTGACCAGAGGACACTGTAGGCAGAAAACACAATGAAAAATTACGTGTAACCTTCAAAATAAGCTTTTTTTTACAGAATTAGTCCTAATTTTAGGTGGTCTTAATAGCGCTATTTCACTGTATATTGCAACTATATGCAAGGAGAAATTACATGACTAGACCAACTAGTAAGCTACAGATTGTGGTTCTATATCGGACTTCGGCGCCCGCCAATTGGGGCTTGAAGAAATAAATGGGCTGCATGATGCTTCCACGCAGTGCTGAAACCGACCGCACACGAGTACTGGTAAACCGCTTAGAGGATCTAAGCCTGCACAGGCGGAGCGATGCGAGTCGGACCGTCCATGCTTATAAACCATATTGGTTTCATTGGGCGACAGGGCTTGAGATGTCATTTCATGTCAATGTCGGGTAAAAGTCCCATAAATTTGGAAGCAACGTCTCCAAAATGACCTATACAGTGTTGACGGGGACGTTAAACCTCAAATCAAACAAACAAAATCTATATCGGACTTAAATTACTGACGAATAAACATACAACAAATCTGGAAGTTTAACATGCTTGAAGACACGAAAAAGTCATACATTTGTATTGTCTTATTTTTCGTTGATACTGATGGTAAACTATTTATCACTTCAACATCATCAAAAGGTGTCCTTCAATTTACCAATTCATCGTGGAATAAAACATCTGACCGCAGACACTCCCTAGATACACATTTACACTATTCTGTTTCGATTTAACGCATTACGAAAACACGCCTATACAAATACATTGCCACCTTTATCGCCGAAAAAAATGAAAATTTTATGATGAAAAATTGTGACATTTTTCTTATTTCTGCTCAAAGTATAGATTGTGGGCACTCGTTAGAACCGCCTCATCAAGGCGGTTCTAACGAGTACCCAAAATCTAATGTTTAGAGCAGAAATAAGAAAAATAAGGTATACCCCCGGAAACCCCTGTTTCACTATATAAAAGTGAGGTTTAAGGGGGTCAAAATTATATAGGCGTGTTTTCGTGAGGGACACGGCAACTTTTAAGCATTAGAAGAGCAACCAAACAAAGCGGAGTTACAGGAGAGAGAGAGAGAGAGAGAGAGAGAGAGAGAGAGAGAGAGAGAGAGAGAGAGAGAGAGAGAGAGAGAGAGAGAGAGAGAGAGAGGAATGATAGTGTAGTAACAGAGGAATCTATAACCCCATCTACCCTAACTGCTGCAAACAGGGCAAAATGCCAATATCAATGCCGAGAGAAATATAAGAAAATCGCCTCATTAAACCACCCCAAGGTAACATTGTAAAACTTAGAAGAATGTCTTCTTTTAATCGTGGAATCTGTTATACTTATGCGTGATGTATAAAAAACTAAAACTGAAAGAAAATCATGTCTGCCTGTCGCCTAAGTCAGCTTTTTTTTTATGATCACGTGTTGGTTAGTGTGTTTGGCAAACAATGTACATGTAGACCCAGATCAGTCGCCACAGAAACAGTCTGTGTTGACGTTTTACGTCCCAATCAACGAGCCCTATCGCCAAAAGATTCTGCTATGACCTAGCCGAAGTGTAAAAATGCATCAAAATTAAACAAGACGCTGTTCTTGAGGTGTTTGTACGTGTAACAAAACAGTCCCAGCACGAAAACAAGCCTATATAATTTTGACCCCCTTGAACCCCACTTTTACATAAGTAAAACTGGGGTTTAAAGGGGTAAACCTTATTTTTCTTATTTCTACTCTAAAATACGGATCATGGGTACTCGTTTTTGAGCAGAAATAAGAAAAATATCACATTTTTTCATCATGATATCTTCTTTTTGTCCGCGCAAAACTTTCTATGTATTTGTATAGGCGTGTTTTCGTAATGTCTACAGTGGTGCCTATAAGAATGTTTTCTCCCAGAACTGTTCTTCATTGTAGTTACCTTCCTTCTTCTTTGGTAGATGCCAAGACTGAAGGCCGTATGATGTAGAATTATGAAAGCATACCTCTCCAAAATAATTATTTATTATAGCCCCGCTTTGAAAAAGTGGGGGCTATATTGGATTTGGCTTGTCCGGAATTCCGTCTGTCTGTCTGTCTGTCTTTCTGTCTGTCTGTCTGTAATATTTGATAGTGGGTACCTTGTTACCGCAACTCCTCTTACAGTACTAGGTCAATCCTTTTGAAACTTTACAGGTGTTTTTATATAGATCTGAAGATGTGCATATTCTTTTTTCATTATCCTTAAATAATTTTTTATCACTTATTTCACCTTTTTTAACTTAGACAATTTTTGAGATCTACTAATGTTAAAATGTAAATGGAGTAGCTACCTTGTTACCGCAACTCCTCTTAAAGTTCTAGGTCAATCCTTTTGAAACTTTACAGGTGTTATCATATAGGTCTGAAGATGTGCATATTCTTTTTTCATTATCCTTAAATATTTTTTTTTACTTATTTCCCCTTTTTTTACTTAGACAATTTTTGAGATCTACTAATGTTAAAATGTATAGGGAGTAGCTACCTTGTTACCGCAACTCCTCTTACAGTTCTAGGTCAGTCCTTTTGAAACTTTACAGGTGTTATCATATAGGTCTGAAGATGTGCATATTCTTTTTTCATTATCCTTAAATATTTTTTTTCACTTATTTCACCTTTGTTAACTTAGACATTTTTTTAGATCTACTAATGTTAAAATGTATAGGGAGTAGCTACCTTGTTACCGCAACTCCTCTTACAGTTCTAGGTCAATCCTTTTGAAACTTTACAGGTGTTATCATATAGGTCTGAAGATGTGCATATTCTTTTTTCATCATCCTTAAATAATTTTTTTCACTTATTTCACCTTTTTTAACTTAGACAATTTTTAGATCTACTAATGTTAAAATGTATAGGGAGTAGCTACCTTGTTACCGCAACCCCTCTTACAATTCTAGGTCAATCCTTTTGAAACTTTACAGGTGTTTTCATATAGGTCTGAAGATGTGCATATTCTTTTTTCATTATCCTTAAATAAGTTTTTTTTTTTCACTTATTTCAACTTTTTTAACTTAGACAATTTTTGAGATCTACTAATGTTAAAATGTATATGGAGTAGCTACCTTGTTACCGCATTTCCTCTTACAGTTCTAGGTCAATCCTATTGAAACTTTACAGGTGTTTTTATATAGGAGGTTTTAGGAATTCCGTTTATGACGTCATTTTTGCGCATGCGCAAAGTACTGGCCGTCAAATGAAACGGCCATCGCTATTCAAATGTATTGGCGGAACTTAAAATACTAACAATATTCAGACATTTTTAGAGAAAATATACCCGTTTTCATTGAAATAATGCTTCGAGAAGGAAAGAATGATATTTCGCTTTTAATACCGAAATTCATTTATCCTAAATCCGTTTTTAATTGACGAAAATCTTTTCGTGAATGACCCATGTCAATGGCTTGAGATACCGTTATTCACGAAAGCTTACTTACACAATAAGTTTTTACGTAACTTTCGTTTTATTCGCTATCCAAGTCTTTCTTTCTTTCTATCTATCTATCCATCTGTCTATCTATCTATCTATCTATCTATCTATCTATCTATCTATCTATCTATCTATCTATCTATCTATCTATCTATCTATCTATCTATCTATCTATCTATCTTTAGAAATCTGTCCCACGATCTGTCTACAGGTGCAATTTAAATGTCCATACTGACAGTCGAAATAAACTAATGAGTGGACTGACGGAGGGACGTTGAGTCAATGTTGGTTCGTTGTCATGCCGTCGACACCCACTCCAACTCACCTCACTTCATTGTCACATGGCCGTTGGCATGAGAGAGAGAGAGAGAGAGAGAGAGAGAGAGAGAGAGAGAGAGAGAGAGAGAGAGAGAGAGAGAGAGAGAGAGAGGTTTGACTGACAAACTGACAATAGACAGACAGACGACACACAGACCGACTGACTGAATGAATGACTAACAGACGATCGGACGAACTGTTAGGCAGACAAATAAACATACTGACAGTCGAAAAAAAAACATAACTAGTGAGTGGACTTACAGACGGGCTCGAGTCAACGTTGGCTCGACGTCATACCGTCGACAACCACTCCAACTCACTTCAATGTCACGTGACCGTTGAGATGAGAGAGCGGTTTGACTGATCCCTTTATCCAAGAAGCCCATAACCCTTCAATTTGTAGGAGGAGAATCTTCCTCCTTATATATAGCAGGAGTCATTTTCAAAAATTTAGGGGTGTCAGGTTGTGTTTTCTTCAAAATTTATTTGGAAAATGGCCAAACTTTTGCAAACAGTGTAGGCCCTGATCAGAAACCGCATTCTGCGGCGTCTGATCTGGACCTGCACTGTGTGTCACTTGCCCCTTTTGGGGTTTCCGGAACCAAATGGGTTAATGTAGTAGACCTAAGGGCTGGGCAGGTTGAACAAATCTACCAGATTTTACTATAAAAATCTGGCACTTGCGAAGGAGTGTTTCATTCTTATGCACTGAAAGGGTGTTCTACGTTTGTTTTGAATTTAATGTTCCAATCCCACTGAGTCTTGATGGGTCCGAGCACTGTGCAAATGGCATTTTATTAAGCAACGCCGTATTGTCGCCAACGCAACGTTCTGACGTTTTATCGACGTTGCAATGTCAAATTCAATGCATCGCTTTGAAGTTGGTTTGATGTAGACACGACGTTGTTGACACGCTACATGTCGGTTGACGTGGCGTCATTTAACGGCAAACTGTAATTTACATTTGCCTGCACTCGCTAATTGTTGGTGCGCTGAGAGAGAGAGAGAGAGAGAGAGAGAGAGAGAGAGAGAGAGAGAGAGAGAGAGAGAGAGAGAGAGGACCCTGTTGGGTCGTATGTACAATATATCATTTTCGTAATGCGAAATTTCACATCTGGCAGCATATCGTTGTTTCTCCCTTTATCTTACATTAGAATTCGCCAAAAGTTTAAAAGAATTCTACTGTTTTACGCTGTAATTAACACTTTATCTGTCCCACTGCCTTTGAAGCAATACGACAGATGACGGCCAGGGTTTTTCCCGTTCTATTTTTAGAACCGGAAGTACGTCACGAAAAAAGCTCCTATAGGTCTGAAGATGTGCATATTCTTTTTTCATTATCCTTAAAGGCATTTATTCTGAAACAGAAAAACACACCGTGTGTTCATAATTGTTTTATTGCCCCCTGTGGTATACTATCTAAAGCAGATCAAAGGTGGTCCCTAATAGGGTGATTAGTAGCTCTTGTTGAATCCCCTGACTGAGGTACTTAAGGGGAAAATCAATAAAATACACGCCAGTCAACAGTTAGTAAATTATTGATTTTCCCCAGGGAGGCCCATTACCTGTTGAAGACAGAGGACTTGTCTTCAGTCAGCACTGAGGGCTACATAATATTATGTAATGAAATGATAGTCCTCAGTAATCAAGAATAAATGCCTTTAAATAATTTTTTTCACTTATTTCACCTTTTTTTAACTTAGACAATTTTTGAGATCTACTTAATAGATGTATAGGGAGTAGCTACCTTGTTACTGCAACTCCTCTTACAGTTCTAGGTCAATCCTTTTGAAACTTTACAGGTGTTTTCATATAGGTCTGAAGATGTGCATATTCTTTTTTCATTATCCTTAAATATTTTTTTCACTTATTTCACCTTTTTTAACTAAGACAATTTTTGAGATCTACTAATGTTAAAATGTATAGGGAGTAGCTACCTTGTGAACGCAACTCCTCTTACAGTTCTAGGCCGATCCTTTGAAACTTTTCAGGTGTTTTCAAAGAGGTCTTAAGATGTGCATGTGGTTTTTCATTATCCAAAACTTATTTTTTAACTTAGACTGTTTTTCAGATCTAATAACGCGAAAAGTCTATAAGGCGTAGGTACCTTGTTAGGGATTTAACCCTCTCACAAGTCTTTACCTTTAATTCATGAGTCTTTCTCCTCTGACAGGGCTATAGCGGGGCTATAGTCAGATCCTTTGACAGTTCTAGTTAAAAATTGTTTATTATTTATTCGAAATAGTTTCATGGACTCACCCACTGATTTTAGCTAAAATCTAAATGTAGCCACTCACTTAACAGAGGAAATGGTCAGAGACCGACCCAAGGGAGTACAGGATAGAAAAGTAACGAACCTTACCGCCAACTGGTAAACCCATAATGCTCTTACATAAAGAAACAAGTTCTAAGAACGCGTATGTAAAAGCATGTTTCTAATAGTAGGCCCCTACTTGCTAGAACCGCATTGTCGAGGCGGTTCTAACGAGTACTTATATCTATGTTTTGAGCAAAAATAAGAAAGATATTAAAAAAAATATCTGATTTTTTTGTGGTAATAATTTCAATATATTTGAATAATAGGTTCTATAAAAGGGTTATCCTTTGGAAGCAAGGAATACACCACAGAACTGAAAAATATGGAGTGTATATGTTTTCTGGGCCAGCCTTGCTAGTTTCGGCCAATTAGGCCTTATCAGTGACCCTCGGATATTTTCAAAATTCCACAATGGAATCAATGATCCCAAAGGACCAGAAAATATAATCTACACTATGATGTAGGGCAGGGAGACGTTTTACCGCCGCCACACATTCCCACACACCAGCTGTAGTGAAGTTAAATATGTTCTATAAAAGGGTTATCCTTTGGAAGCAAGGAATACACCACAGAACTGAAAAAAATATGGAGTGTATATGTTTTCTGGGCCAGACTAGCTAGAAAATATAATCTACACTATTATGTAGGGCAGGGAGACGTTTTACCGCCGCCACACATTCCCACACATAAGTCTGGTTTTAGTAATGATTTGTTGATTTGTATTTTAATTGCAAAAACAAGAACAAGTTAACCATTAATTATCCATCTAACCTCCATTGACAAACGAAAATTGATTAAATAACAAATATTGTAGGGAGTTGATTTGCTATATCAACTCCAAAATTGTCAAAAAGCTAATTTCTTACCTCATCTAAAGCAAACATAAGAAGGTCTTTAAAATAATCTAAGTCTCGTGTGTCCATGTATTTGGGTCTTTTTGCTTCTTGTATGCCTGAGTCCTGAAATAATAATATCGGTGTGAAATGAAAAATAATGCATATGTATACAGTCAAACCTGTCTTAGTGGCCAGCTTTGTTAAGCAAGCAACCTGTCTTAAGCAAGCAGGCATTCAGTTCCCGAAAAAGAAAAATGCATTAAAATGCACCTGTGTTAAGCAAGCACCTGCCTTAAGCAAGCACTTTTTGAATATCCCAGATGTGCTTGCTTAATACAGGTTGGACTGTACTTTCAAATGATTGTTACATTGTTGGATGATTTTATGACTTTAGTAATGTACATTATCCGTTACCCCTATATAAATTGCATTGTAACACCTTGACCTGACAAGTGAGTGAGTGAGTGTCTGAGTTTTACATATCAGCAACAGATAAGGTCATACGGAGACGGGACCTCGGTTTAAAACGCATCCGAAAGTTACAATCTGGATGCAAGGAATTCACCAGAAAATGAAACGCATGGAGTGTACAAGTTTTTCAGACCCACACTAGCCATTTTCGGCCAACTAGACACCATCGGTGACTCCCAAATATTTTCGAATCAGTTTACCCCTTGTCTACACGATTAACTCCTAATCTATGCTATGATGCAGAACAGGAAGACTTTTACGGCTGCCATACATTCTCTATAGTGACAATTAATATATCTAATATTATTTAGGAAGCTTGACCAACGTGCGTTCTTTGTTGTGTGGCTTTTAATTAATTAATTTGGGAACGAAAGTAAACAAAACAATTCAGCGTACAGTCGAACTTCGATGGCTCGAACCCCTTTGGGACCATGGAAATTTGTTCGAGACAGCGGGTGTTCGAGCCACTGTTGCATACTTCCAGAAAACATAACGGGGGTATTTGTGGACTTCTTTTCGGTGTTCTGTAACATAAATGTATGCTGTGTGTACTCATTAGAATCGCCTCATTGAGGCGATTCATATGAGTACGCACAGCATACATTTGCAAGATAAAAGTCGAAAAACCTCCTTAATTATCCCACACTTTTTCTTATGCAGAGGAATTCCCTAGGGACTCAAAAACGGGTTCGACTAGCCATGGTAAACGAGTCATCGGTGTTCGAGCCATCGAAGTTCGACTGTATATGAGAAAACCTGCACCCCGTAAAAAATAAAAGAACGGCTACATAGAGCAAATAAACTGGTAAATGTTCTCAGTCATGATATGAACATGAATTGTGATTTTTTAAACAGTCGTACATTTCCTTTTTATACTGCCAAATGACGTTCTGTTCACTGTTCTTTGACTATAATATTAATCAAAGCACTGAGAGTACCGATGGGTCGATTGTCTCTGGGTGTAGATAGGGAAAATGGGCCTGAACGGGGATTTAGACTGTTTCGTTTAACCCTTAAATTCCTATACTGCAAGCAAACAGTGTAAACCCTGATCACACGCCGCGTTCTGCGGCGTGTGATCTGGGTCTATACTGTTTGCCGAGCTCAACTCATGATTCCAGTCCAGATTTTACGGATAACCTTTTTACGCAGACACGCTGACCTCAATGCGATAAAATTCTAGAAATAATCTGCGTGGATTTCCTACAAATCAGTGATAGTCACGTGGACTCCAGCACTAATAGAGGTTTTGTCATTTATAACTTTGGGTCGAATGATAAACAATCGACCCAATAATAATAATAATAATAATAATAATAATAGCAGCAGCAGCTGCAGTAGTAGTGGTGGTGATGGTAGCTCTCTGTCAGGTTGAATATTCAACTCCGGAGTTTAAGCTCCCCTCCAACCGGTAGCTTTTCTGCTGTCAAGACGTAGTAGTTCCTTTGTAGTTTAAGAAATAAGCGGTTTGTCAGTACTCATGTGTGGTCGGTTTCAGCTCTGCGTGGAAGCATCATGCAGCCCATCTATTTCGTCAAGCCCCGATGGGTGGGGGCCGAGTAGTAGAAGTAATAGTAAAAGTTGTAGCAGCAGCAGCAGTAATAGTAGTAGTAGTAGTATTGTACCTGGCTTGCATCCCCTATTGGTGATGAGAACACCTGCACAACCATCATAGCTGATGTCATCACTGCTAAAACTGTTGATACCTTGATTTCCATTCTGAAAAGAAAATAAGAATACAGTAGAACTTCAATGGCTCGAACACCGATGGCTCGTTTACCATGGATGTGTCGAACCCAGTCTTGAGCCCTTAGGGAAATCCTCTACATAAGAAATAGTGGGGATAATTAAGGAGATTTTAGTCTTTTATCTTGCAAATGTATGCTGTGTGTACTCATTAGAATCGCCTCGATGAGGCGATTCTAATGAGTACACACAGTATACATTTTCATTAAAGAACACCGAAAAGATGTTTAAAAGTATCTCGTTATGCCTCCTGAAAGTAACCCCAGTGGCTCGAACTACCCCTGTCTCGAACAGATTTTCGAGGTCCCAAAGGTGTTCGAGCCATTGAAGTTCGACTGTATAAGATTTATATTACATTATTTATTGGAACAGGTACACCTACAGGAGAGATACTCTCAAACCAATTGTTCAGCTCTCTCCACTTAGATGGCTTCTCCTTGCTCTCAAAGGGAAAACATTCTTGCCTTTAGTTGACAACTGTAGGTTTTATATTTTTGTCAGTTGACTTGTCGGAGCGATCTGAAAAAGAATGATCCACCAAAGAGACAAAATAAACGAAATGCCCCTTAGATTGGAAATGGACCTGCTGAAATGTAGTATGTGACCGATTCTATGCGTTCGACAAAAATTACATTCTGACAAAACTGCTGTGATTAATGGTTTTAAAACCGTGTCTATTTTAACCAAGTTTCATGACATACTCTATAATATCATATGACGTCGCGTCTGAGAGTGTAAGAGCGCCATGTAATATTTTCGATAATCCAATAGTGGATTAAACATGCAAATTAGTTAGATATGTCCCGTAACGTTACACGTACGACGTCCTTAACGAAATCGCGTTTACTAATGGCGGAATATTGATATTTTTGTAAACAATCGTGAATAAAATGCGTTTTAAATGTCATATTATAAATAGAATCTTACAATCGTGCTCATGTATTATTGAATTTATTAAACTCGTTGAGGAAAAGGGATAAAATGCTCGGCAAAGCCTCGCATTTTATCCCTTTTCCTCAACTCGTTTAAGATCCTCTAAGTAGCTAATGTGTCGGTTGTACAGCCTGCGATGAATCTTGAGCGACCATCATGTTTACAAGACCCTGATAAACCACAAGTTATACGAAGAAAACTGGGGTTAATAGGGATATACAGAGGCTCTTACATGAATGTTCATATTAAATTAATTAAACAAGTTGAGGAAAAGGAATAAAATGCGAGGCTTTGCCGAGCATTTCAATCCTTATCCTCAACGAGTTTAATAAATTCAATAATACATGAGCACGAACGCAAGATTCTGTTTAGCACATGGCATTTAAAACGCATTTTAACAAAAATGTCAATATTCCACTATAAAATAAGGACGTGAACGTTACGGGGCGTATCTGACTATTTTGCAAATTTAATCCGCAAGTGGATTATCGAATTTATTACATGGCGTTATTTCATTCTCAGACGCGACGTCATATGACAAACATTATTTTTCTTATTTCTTCTCTAAAACTGCATAGCTTGTGGGTACTCGATACGGTCGTTCTTAGGCCGTTCTTACGAACACTCATATGTTTGCAGCATAAATAAAAGAAATATCATATTTTCGTCAGAAAAGTAACAAGATGATAAAGAGCGCGGGTGTATTTTGGCATATTCGATTCATCAGCACTTGTACAACTTAGGTCTCTCCCGAAACCAGATTTGAACGGAATATGTACAGGCCTATTCCATGAAAATTTAGTTTCTAGGGAGATAAACTGACCAAGGTCACTATTGATTGCACACAATGTCATCGTAATTTGCTTGGAACTGACAAACATAAATTTCAGATGGGGCACAACAAACCGCATAAACACAAGTCTGCGTGTCTGCAAATTTCGATCCTGGCATTTTTGTCCGCTTGAATAATTGGGCCCCGTCAAGCGATTTTGGTACTTATCTCCTATGCGAGCAGCGAAGGTTCAGGCGAGTCTGCGCATCCGCGCAGTCTCGCCAGAACCTTCGCTGCTCGCTCATACAAACAGTGAATCAAGTGGAACCTTCAGACAGAAAGCCATATCACTGGCCCCTCTGAATGGC
Organism: Lucinisca nassula; assembly: GCA_963580285.1. Lineage (NCBI taxonomy): Eukaryota > Metazoa > Mollusca > Bivalvia > Lucinida > Lucinidae > Lucinisca > Lucinisca nassula. Next base: position 46,731,946 of record OY757025.1, on the reverse strand, counting down.
TGGGATTGCGCAGTTAAAATTTGTCATGACGGAATGCTCGAAGACACAAATTCGCTTGGCGGGGCTCAATTTATGTACGCGTATGATGTCAGTTATAGCAAGGTCATACTCTAACGTATGCTGATGCATAGCTGAACAATTTGCTGAGTTTTGCTTTTCCTATCTCATCTGCCTTTCCTCAGTCTTGTTAAATAATTCAATTCACCAGAACAGTTGACACATTTATCAAATAACGGAAAAAAATACTCGCGATTAATACATCAGGGCTTGAGACAAAAAGCTCCGTCAAAAGTTATTCGGAGCGGATAAACCCCGATCAGCCTGTGCATCTTCATAGTCCGACCAGTTTTCGCTGTTCGCTCAGCCTTCTATAGTCTCTGTCGTATACAAAAAAAGATAGCTGACTAACTAGATGCATAGGTCTGTCGCACAGGGCTTATTTTTTGGTTTTATAATGTTCCATTTCAAATGTTATATGACAGTTACTAGCCGCTTAGGAAGTCAGAATCAGAATTGCTACTGGTGACACGTCAAATGACATTCATTCACAAGGACATGTAAAGCGGAGATTAGCCCCTACCTCTACTTAGTTAATTTATCCTTTTCACACTCAGGGGATGATATTCTCGAATGTGGAGGGGCATTCCAATCTCTAATGGTCTGAGGGATAAAGGATCCATTGTAAATAGAGTAAAATTCCTATATTAGGACCACCTTTGGGACTGTTCAAAAGTGGTCTTAAAGACCACTTTTGAACAGTCCCAGAGGTGGTCTCTGACTAGGTATCACTGTACGCAGAAAACACAAAGGAAGAATAATTGCAACCTTCTAAATAAGCTTTTTAAAGCAGAATTAGTCTTAATTTTAGGTGGTCTTAATAGTGGAATTTCACTGTATCAGTTCATGCAGTGGGGGATCTGAAATGCAAACAAGTGATGGTTTCCGTAGCTCCTAATTGAGGAAATAAGGTGCTGGCAGTATCTTTTAGACCTTTGTACAAAGTAGATGTATAATAGAAGTAGAGGCAATGATCAGGAATCGATACAATCAACCCACAGCTCCCATCAGAGACGCCAAAGGGAAAGAAACACAAACACGAAGCAACAGACCCTAATGGAAACATCAATAGCCGAAAGCCAAAATGACAGTTACTTTCCCACAAAATGGTCAATAGGCTATCCAAAAATAAAATAATATAAGCAAAACAAACACCTAAAGATAAACCACAACAAAAATAAACCGCGACAGAAGAACCGCCTTGGAACGGTCAGCGGAAACGAATTCCACTTGGGGACTTAAATCAATTTTACGTGGCCACAATCCTCGCCCTTACTTCCGTCGCGATTTAGACAAATAATTTGTTCATCCGCGTGAAGGCCTCCTAACTCATCAGTGCAACATCTCCGTGAACACAAATAATCAAACAACCACAGTGATGAAACAACGGCGAGGACTCGACAACAAGAAACCACTGAAATGCTGGAGCAAAAGAAACCAACAATTAGACTCCGATTGGCCCGACCAGAGACATAGCATCAGGCACCAACCAACATTGCCTTGAATTAGATCTCTCTAATTATCAATAAGCCTTTACGCTGGAACCGTCATAGAATCTGAGGCCTGGCCCACCGGCGTGCAATTAAAGAGGGAAGCAACGTTGTCAACCGTGATTGGGTTATCTACCATGCATGTAGTCTGTCGTATAACATTTATGTTGTACCCAATCTTTTTATATCGAAGAATGATTTTACGAAATTGGGTGCTGAAGTCATTGCGGTTATATATTTTTTTCTGAATTTATATACTAAATCACCATAAAATTCGGGTTCCGATAGACCTTGTTGCAGAAGAGATTTAAGTCCAATATTGAATTTTGGAATTAAATCAGAATGACTTCTATAAAATTTTGAAAAGAATTTGCGTAGTTTATGGTACCGATAACCCTGATTAAGAAGTTTAGCCGTTAACAGTTTATTACGAGTGTTGTTCAGAGCCTGCTGTCTCTCCCCCTTTGCTAGAGAGAATAGTCATTCTCCGGAGTCAATATCAGTGGAAATATCTTTAATATACAAAGAGAATAGCGAAACGGGGCTCGGAGAAATAGAATGGGCTGCATAATGCTTCCACGTCTAGCTAAACCTAACTGCACATGAGTATTGGTAAACCGCTTAGTCGGATCGCCCATGCTTATAAACATTGGGGTCAAGGCTTCAGATGTAATTTCAATAGAGTTCAATATGACCTGTCGCTCTGTCCATAGACAGCATAGAGGCTACAGGAGGCTCATATGTTAATAGCTTTTACAGAATAAAATCATATAGTGATTCTTTCTTTTCTGTAAAACAAATATTTTTTTTTTCAGATAAAGATAATGATAATATTTTTTTTCTTCTAATTTGTGTTCGAAACATACATTGTAGGTGCTAATAAGTACCTACAATCTATTTTTGGAGCAGAAATGAGAAGACTTCTTTATTATCCAATCTCTTATACAGTAAAATTCCACTATTAGGACCATCTAAAATTAAGGCTAAATCTGCTTTCAAAAGTTATTTTTTGAGAAAATTTCGGTTATTATTTCTTTGTGTTTTCTACACACAGTGTCTCCTAATAAGAGACCATCTTTGGGACTGTTCAAAAGAGGTCTTAAAGACCTGGGACTGTTCAAAAGAGGTCTTTAAGGCCACTTTTGAACAGTCCCAAATGTGGTCTTAATATAGGAATTCTACAATATATAAATTGTTATGGTATATTTTTGCTATATGCAGTCAGACTGTGTTTCAAAAAGTGTTCCATCACGAAAACGCGCCTATATAATTTTGACCCCCTTGAAACCCACTTTTATATAGTAAAACTGGGGTTTCCGGGGGTATACCTTATTTTTCTTATTTCTGCTCTAAAATATAGATTGTGGGTACTCGTTAGAACCGCCTCGGTGAGGCGGTTCTAACGAGTGCCCGCAATCTATATTTTGAGCAGAAATAAGAAAAATATCACAATTTTTCATCATAAAATTTTCATTTTTTTTCGGCGATAAAGATGGTAATGTATTTGTATAGGCGTGTTTGCGTAATGGAATTCTCTAAAACTAACGCAAAACGCTTGTAAATCCTTCCGGACGTTTTTATGATTGCATGACACATCAGATCTTCCTGATCACATCAAATGATATACTATTTGCGGGGCCAATGACCCTAATGCAAGTAATGATGGCCATATTGTCATTCTGGATCAAATCAGCTGTGCGCAATCTGCGTAATTCACACATAGCTCTCTAGAGTTCTCAGCAGTAAACGACTGACAGTTTTGTTTGATTTGAGGTTTAACGTCTCCGTCAACACGGTAAAGGTCATTTTGGAGACGTTGCTTCCAATTTTGTGGGACTTTTACCCGACATTGAGATGAAATGACATCTCGAGCCCTGTCACCCAATGAAACCAATTGCGTTTATTAGCATGGGCCGTCCGCCTCGCGCCGCGGTTCCTGGACAGGCTTAGATCCTCTAAGCGGTTTACCAGTACTCGTGTGCGGGTCGGATTCAGCCCTGCGTGGAAGCATCATGCAGCCCATATATTTCTTCAAGCCCCTATGGGCGGGGGCCGAAACAGACTGACAGAATCACGAAAACACGCCTTGTAATTATGACCACCTTCAACCCCACTTTTTAGCCAACGCCCATCGGGACTTGAAGAAATAGATGGGTTCATGATGCTTCCACGCAGAGCTGAAACCGACTGCACAGGAGTTAGATGATCTAAGCCTGCCTAGGCAGTGCGATGCGAGTCGGCCCGTCCATGCTAATAAAACCTATTGGTTTCATTGGGCGACAGGGCTTGAGATGTCATTTCATCTCAATGTCGGGTAAAAGTCTCGCAAAATTGGAAGCAAGGCTCCAAAATGACCTTTACAGTGTTGACGGGGACGTTAAACCTCAACTCAAACAACAGACTTAAACCCCACTCTTATATAAATACGTAAACAAGTGTTTACAGCAGTATATATTATTTTTCGCAATTTATGCTCAAAAACATAGATTGTGGCGGTTCTAATGAGTTCCCACAATCTATTTTTTGAGCAGAAATTTGATTGATTGACTGAGGGTTAACGTTCCCTGTCAACACTATTTAGGTCATTTTGGAGACGTTGCTTCTAATTTTGTGGGACTTTTACCCGACACTGAGCTGAAATGACATCTCAAGCCCTCCCGATAAATGAAACCAATAGGGCTTATATGCACCGGACGGTCTGACTCGCATCAATTTGCCTGGGTAGGCTTAGTCAGTCTAAGTGGTTAACCAGTACTCATGTACGGTCGGTTTCAGCTCTGTGTGGAAGCATCGTGGAGCCCATTCTATGTCTCCAAGCCCCGATGGGCGGGGGCCGTTCAGAAGTTTGAAAAATATCAGATTTTTTTATCTGAAAATTTTCACTTTTTGGTGATAAAGTTTTCAAAAATATTTGAATAGGCGTGTTTGACCGAGCGAAAATACTACTCAAAGCACTGAGAGTACTGGTGGGTCGATTGTCTTTGAGTTTTGGCTGGCAAAATGGTCTTGTACTGGAACTTAGACTGTTTGGTATAACCCTTTAATCCTGTACTTTCAGCAAACAGTGTAGGCCCTGATCCGAAGCATCAGACTCTTTAAATTACTGTACTAAAGGCATTCAGTGTAGATCCTGATCAGACGCCGCGTTTTGCGCCATCTGATCTGGGTCTACATGGTATTCAAAGTCCAACAACTTATTCCAGTCCAGTTTCTATAGACAATCATCCTAGGCTACACTCTGACCTCACATGGATATGAACTGCGCAGCTTTTTTCTATAAATAATCAGTATCTGGATTTCTACTAAATCAGTGGCAGTCACTTGGACATCAGCGTTGAAAGAGTTCTGTGCTTAGTAACTTTGGGTCGATCGACAAACAATCGACTCAAAAGGGAAAACTGTGTATGAAAGGAAGCAAACTCCTTTCCGGGCTCTCGGTGTACTCTGCTGAACATGACTCATAACTAGAGATATTCCCCTTAATTTCTTCATATCAGTGGTGTGGTGATTATGCTACTCGCCTTGTAAACCAGGGGTCGCAGGATCGATCCCGGCTTCTGCAGACTTTCGGAGGAGTCTTTAAATCGAGGCCCCGTCCCCGTATGACCTTAGATGTTGGTAGACACTCACTCACTTAATGTCTACACACTATTTACTGCATTATATGGGCCCCGTCAAGCGATTTTGGTACTTATCGCCTATGCGAGCAGCGAAGGTTCAGGCGAGCCTGCGCATCCGCGCAGTCTCGCCAGAACCTTCGCTGCTCGCTCATACAAGCAGTGAATCAAGAGGAACCTTCGGACAGAAAGCCATATCCCTGGCCCCTCTGAATGGCTGGGCATGCGCAGTTAAAAAATGCCATGACGGAATGCTCGAAGACACAAATTCGCTTGGCGGGGCTCGTATATGTGTTGTGGAGATTCTATTCAGTGCAAATTGTTTTATAGGGTCTCGATTGAAGCATGGAGTGCTTCATTACGATAACTCGCCCGTACGATATAGTGCATTTTTCACATCTCCAAAATGGTAACTTTTCTGATGAAAATCCTTCATATTTTTCTTATAAATGCTCAAAACATAGGACTTGGGTGCACGTTTGAACCGCCTCATTGAGGCGGTTCTAACGAGTACCCACAACCTATGTCTTGAAGCAGAAATAAGAACAATAATGAATACCCCCGTTAACCCTAGTTTTCTTTATATAAAGTGGGGTTTAGGGTGTCTTCATTGCACGGACTTGGTCACGTGATGATCCTGAATATCCTTTTTATAGGTAGAATAAAAAAGAAATTATGAAATTTGTCATACCCTCTATCGTGAGAAATGATATGTCAGCCAACCTATGAGGAAGGTACAAACTATGTGTCTTGCCCTATCGTTTGAAGAACACAATGTGGGGAATGACAACGACTATTTTGTGATGAACTTGCTTATTTCAAGTGCAGTAAAGTTCCGCTGCACGGTGCTTCCGCGCAGAGCTGAAACCGACCGAACTTGAGTACTGGTAAACAGCTTAGGTCTAAGCCTGCCCAGGAAAAGTGATGCGAGTCGGACCGCTCCTTAAACCCTGGCGGTTTCTATGGGGGTAGGGCTTGAGATGTCATTTCATCTCCATGTCGAGTAAAAGTCCCACAAAATCGGAAGCAACGTCTCCAAAATGACCTTAATAGTGTTGACGGAGACGTAACGCGGACCGCTCCTTAAACCATGGCGGTTTCTATGGGGGTAGGGCTTGAGATGTCATTCCATCTCCATGTCGAGTAAAAGTCCAACAAAATCGGAAGCAACGTCTCCAAAATAACCTTAATAGTGTTGAAGGGGACGTAACGCCTCAACTCAAAAACAAATAAGTTTAACCTAGTCAGAGATGGCAACCGTGCTTACACGCAGAGCTGAAACCGACCACACACAAGTACTTGTAAACCACTTAGAGGAGCGGTGCAAGTTGGACCGTCCATGCTTATAAACCCTATTGGTTTCATATGGATGGCGACAGGGCTTGAGGTGTCATTTCATCTCAATGTCGGGTAAAAGGCCCACAAAATAGAAGCAACGTCTCCAAAATGACCCATACAGTGTTGACGGGGACGTTAAACCTCAAATCAAACAAAAAAAAAGAGATGGCAACCGACATCATCACGATAACAAGTCCGTGAAACGAAGACCCTTCTAAACCCCACTTTATATAGAGAAAAGTGGGGTGTAAGGGAGTAAACATTATCTGCCTTATTTTAACTCAAAACCATAGATTGTGGGTACTCGTTAGAACCGCCTCAGTGAGGCGGTTCTAACGGGTACCCACAACCTATGTTAAAAGCAGAAATAAGAAAGATGTTAAAGATTTTACCTTATATTTGTCACTTCTGACACCATGTTGGACGCCGTTATTTCACACGGACATGTTTTCCTAATGTATTCCTAAGAAATGGTGTTGAAGCCGTTAAAGTTACATCCGAATCTGTCGCCGTGTGGGATATAGCTTAACCGTCCGTAATTAAAGACGAGAATCTGGAATTGATTTGACAGTTTTTAGGAAAATATGCTTGAATTCCGAAATAAAGCCGGGAGATCTTTTTCTTAATCCGATTTTACCCAGACAGCACGTAACCATTAGGGAAGCAAAGTTTACACTGTGTCAGAAGGATAAAAAGGTTGCTCCCCCCCCCCCTGGTATTTGTTTAATAAACCCATTTTCATATCTCTTTGGGAGCTTTGATGACAGGACTCTAAAGATGAACGTTAGGAATTATTTTATTTTGTCCTAAAATGAAAGGTTCATGGAGTTGTTTCACTGCATTCTAGCTGTTAATTTATGAACGGACGGCCGTCGGTTTCAGTTTTCTCTACCAATAGACGAGAAGATTAACAAACATTCGCAGACTGTATCTTATCGCAGCCACTACGCATAGAACAGAGAACCCATGGTTGATGTACATGAACATACAGCATACAGTTAGCATTGAGAAACCATAATGGGCATAAACATACAGCATACAGTTGCGGCAGAGAACCCATGGTTGGTGTACATGAACATACAGCATACAGTTGCGGCAGAGAACCCATGGTTGGTGTACATGAACATACAGCATACAGTTGCGGCAGAGAACCCATGGTTGGTGTACATGAACATACAGCATACAGTTGGGACAGAGAAACCATGTTTGGTGTATATGAACATACAGCATACAGTTGGGACAGAGAAACCATGTTTGGTGTATATGAACATACAGCATACAGTTGGGACAGAAAATCCACGGTTGGTGTACATGAACATACATCATACAGTTGGGACAGAGAAACCATGGTTGGTGTACATGAACATACAGCATACCCACTACGAAAACATGCCTATATAATACTGACCCCATTGAACCCCACTTTTATAGAGCAAAAGTAAACTTTATTTTTATTTTTTTCTGCTCTAAAATATAGATTGTGGGTACTCATTAGAACCACCTCATCGAGGCGGTTCTAATGAGTTTCCACAATCCAAATTTTGAGCAGAAATTAGAAAACCTATTCCATCTTAAAATTTCGGTGGTAAAATTTATAATGTATTTGTATATTCTTGTTTTCCCAATGTTTGGGACCGTGAAACTTTGTTCGAGACAGGGGTAGCTATCATTCATAGCGACTTGTCAGATTGATATTGATTGTGTTGGAGTTTAATGACACGTCAACCCATGTGGGTAATCTTGAGTCGTCTCCCAGAGAAAGGGAGGAAAATAGAAGCTATAGTAGAAATGAAAGGAGATAAGAAAAGATTGCTTGATTTGAGTGTTAACGTCCCCGTCAACACTACTGAGGTCGTTATGGAGACGTTGCTTCAAATTTTTTTGGGCCTTTTAGACGAGATTGAGATGAAATTACATTTCAAGACCTCCGTCCCCGCCCATCGGGGCTTGAAGATATAGACGGGCTGCATGATGCTGCCACGCAGAGCTGAAACCGACCGCACACGAGTACTGGTAAACCGCGAAGAGGATTTAAGCCTGTCAAGGCAAAGCGGTGCGAGTAGGCCCGTCCATGATTATGAACACTATTGGTTTTATTGGGCGACAGGGCTTGCGATGTCATTTCATCTCAATGCCGGGTAAAAGTCCAACAAAACTAGAAGCAACGTCTCCAAAATGACTTATACTGGTTTGACGGGGACGTTAAACCTCAAATCAAATCAACAAAAACATTTCCAGCCCTGCTGCCCAATGAAACCAATAGGGTTTATATTCATGGACTGTCCGACTCGCACCGCTTTGCCTGGGCAGGCTTAGACCTTCTGAGCAGTACTCTTGTGCGGACGGTTTTAGCTCTGCGTGGAAGCATCATGCAGCCAAATATATTTAGCAAAGCCCCGATGAATGAATGGAAGTACACAAACAAAAAAAATAAAATGCCCCGATGCCCTTACCCGCTGCAAGGACAGCAGGCCTTTTACGGCATCCTTGACCTCATTTGTCCATCTGGTAACATAAGAAATATCTCGGCTAGCGTTACATTGTGTTTAATTGGTCAGTAATCTAAACGCTTTCAATGCATATCTGTAAACTTCTTTTCATAGTCTATAGAGAAATGATAACGATGTTTTTTGACGCGATATAAAGCTTTATGCATGTATATTTCCAGTTTCTTACTCAAACCCTCAGCATGTAGCCAAGAGACATGTTGAAAGCTGACGTATGTACGACTTTAAGGGGAATGGGAACACCTGGTAGATTTTTCTGCCATTTTTCAAAGGGAGACAACTTTCGGGACTTCCTATTCGCTTTTCTATAAAACCTGTCTCACTGAAAAAGGGATATACTCTTAAAGGAAAGAATTTGCTCCTCAGGAGCAAATTCTTTCCTTTAAGAGTTGACCCCTATTAGCATGGGAGAGAAAACTACTTTTGCAGGAGTTACCTCTCCTGAAGGTGTTCCCATTCCCCTTAAATATTCTGGCACATGACGAAACGAAAAACTAAAGATCGCAATGACAAGCAACATTGCAATATGATAAAATCTTGGTTTATGAAATGTAGATTGGAAACTCTTCTATGACGTCAACATGATTAAAATACAGATTTATCATTGCCCTGCTGTCTTTTATATGTGAAGCGTATGGCCAAATAGGGAATATGCTATGATAACACACCCATTTGACCTAGTGCACTGTGTCATAACTCAGAACGGTTATTTTTCTGATGAAAATTTTCTCATTAAAGCCCAAAACATATGTTGTGGGTGCTCGTGAGAACCGCATCAACGAGGCGGTTCTCACGAGCACCCACAACATGTGTTAGAGTAGAAATAAGAAAATAAATTATCAAATGACGTCGCGTCTGAGAATGTGATAACGCGGTGGATTAATTCCGTAATCCACTAGTGGACTAAATATGCAAATTAGTGAGATACACCCCATAACGTTACACGTAAGAAGTCCGACGTCGCGTTTACTTACGGGTCAATTATACATATTTAAATAATACCTGAACACTCATGTAAGATCTACTATGTATGTTCCTGTAAACCCAAGTTTTCTCTATATAAAGTGGGATTTAAAGGGGTGTTCATTACACGGTCTTGTAAATGTGATGCTGAACACTGTCTTCGTTGATTGCTTTATGGATGTTCGTAAAACGGCACAATAAAAATTAAAATATCTGAAATTAAAAATGGACCGTTTGAAAAGTACAAGGTGAAAGACAAAAGGAGACAAGATAGAATAGATATCATAAGGTGGGCCTTGCTTTGTTTACATTACGCTGAGCGACTAAACATCATCGCCCGGAACGTAGCATTTTTAAAAGTTTATGATGACGTCGGTGAGTCATTGCGTGAAGTAGCCGCCATGTTGGTTTGCCGGTCGCATTAGAAGAGTTTAGGAGCTTTGGGGCGTTTTCGTCGCAATTTATTTATTTATTCAAAATGTCAAGACATGAATACATACATCTGTACATCAAATATACATACAAATGTCAAAGGATTGGATGTAGGCTCAGCCTATCTTTATCCTCTCCTTTGGGATGTTGTAAGCATAAACATATATGTTGCCTATGTACATTTACTGTCTTTCAAAGCTGTCAAACTATGTACTATATATACGGCACAATTTGCCGTTTTGTTTGATTGAAGTTTAACGTCCCGTCAAAACTGTAAAGGTCATTTTGAGACGTTGCTTCTAATTTTGTGGAACTTTTACCCGACATAGAGATGAAATGACATTTCAATGAAACCAATAGGGTTTATAAGCATGGACGCGCCGACGCGCAACGCATTGCCTGGGCAGGCTTAGATCCTCTAAGCGGTTTATCAGTATCCGTGTGCGGGTCGGTTTCAGCTCTGCGTGGAAGCATCATGCCGTTGGAATCGTAAGTTATGTAAAAACCACGACCATCCAAGGTTATTCCATTGCAACAAAATTTGCCGGGTCACTCGGAAAACATTTGCACAGTCGACCTAGCCTACACTTTTCATACAGTTTCCTCGGGATCGGCCCAAACTGAGAACAACGTCAACAATTTCTCCTTCCCCTTATGACGATAACACACACGTGTGAGTGAGTGAGTGTTTAAGTTTTACGTCCCACCAACAGCTAAGGTCATAAGGAGACGGGACCTCAGTTTATAGACACATCCGAAAGTCTGGAGAAGCCCGGGATCGATCCTGCGACCCCTGGTTTACTAGGCTTGTAGCGTAACCACTACACCACGGGGGCTTCTACTCCTATGTGACATAGTGCATGTTTTCATATCTCCAACATGGCAACTTTTCAGATGAAAATTTGTGATTTTTTTTTATTAATACTCCAAACATACATGTAGGTTGTGGGTGCTCGTTAGAACTGCCTCAGTGAGGCGGTTCTAACGAGTACCCACAACCTATGTCTTGCATCAAAAATAAGAAAAATAATGTATACCCCCATAAACCCAAGTTTTCTCTATATAAAGTGGGTTTAGCTGGGTGTTCATTTAACGGACTTGTTCATGTGATGTCAAGACGTGAAAATAATGCAAGAACGCACCAACACGCATTTGTTCATTTGTTGTTGGATTAAATATTCGGTTCTTCTGATTTTATCGCAAAAAAGGTTTTATTCCGTAATTAGACACCTTGTCAAGAAAAATCTACAGTACAACCCCAGGAGACACCAGAGACATTTCAAGATGTTCAAGGCTGATTGCATCTGATTTACGTTTTCAAGCGTCGATACCAATCGCAGCTGCATGTAGTCGACATTTTAACATGATATGTTCTGTTGCATAACTGGAAACACAACGTGACCAAGTCCGTGAAATGAACACCCCATAATCCCCACTTTATATAGAGAAAACTGGGGGTTACGGGGTTATACATTATTTTGCCTACTTTTGTTCCAATACATAGGTAGTGGGTACTCGTTAGAACTGCCTCAATGAGGCGGTTCTAACGAGCACCCACAACCTATGTCTGGGGTATAGATAAGAAAATTATCACAAATTTTCATCGGGAAATGTCATTTTGGGGGTATGAAAGAATGCACTATTTCATTAGGAAGTGTTATCCTAATGCAAGGCTTGATATTTTACGTGAAGCAGCACCCATCGGGGCTTGAAGAAATATATGGGCTGCATGATGCTTCCACGTAGAGCTAAATCCGACCCGCACACGAGTACTGGTAAACTAACTGCTTAGAGTTTTTAAGCCTGTCAAGGCAAAGCGGTGCGAGTCGGACAGTCCATGCTTATAAACCCTATTGGTTTCATTGGGCGACAGGGCTTTAGATGTCATTTCATCTCAACGTCGGGTAAAAGTCCCATACAATTGGAAGCAACGTCTCCAAAATAACCTTTGCAGTGTTGACGGGGACGTTAAACCTCAAATCAAACAAACAGACGTGAAGAAGCAGTTGGCTTTGACAGACTATTCAACTGGAATACCAGGCGTGACTTCCTCTGAAAATGAATGAAAGCAGAATATTGCCTACTGCGTCTTTTGCTAGGCGCTTCAAGAGCTAGTTTTGAAAACCAACATGACCTCCATTGTCTTTACGTATGAATAATGATTAGAAACGGATGCCACACACAGATTCAATATGCGCCAAATGTAGCGCAGCACTTGGGATCATCGGAACAATTCGGGTGCAACGTTTCTAATTGAAATTCCGCTGTTGAGACCTGCTGAAATTGAGACTATTCCCATTTAAAATGCCAAGTTTCCGTTTTTTCTTTCTTTCTGTTTCCTACATACAATGTCCTCCAGCAGAACATCATCATTAAGACTACTTTTGAACAGCCCAAAATGCGGTCCATCGTGTTAACAAGTCCGTGAAATGAACACACCCTAAACCCCACTTTATATAGAGGAAACTTTTGTACACGGCGGTATACGTTATTTTTCTTATTTCTGCTCCAAGACATAGGTTGTTTGTACTCGTTAGAACCGCCTCAACGAGCACCCACAACCTATGTTTGCAGTATAAATAAGAAAGCTATCACGGATTTTCATCGAAAAATTGCCATTTTGGAGATTTGAAAAAAAAATGCACTATGTCACACGGATGATTTATCGAATTTGGTTTGTTTAAAAAATTATCTGTATAATAATGAAATTGGGTTGTCGTTATATGTCACGCAACCCAGCTTTTGCTCGTCACGATCTTCTTTTCTTTTTTTTTTTTTTTGGTCGTCTTTGCGATGCAATCTGTTGGATGGGATCGTGCACAGGATTAAAATGCGTAATGCTCTGTTTGCTTGTCTTGAGATGTGTACGTCCCCGTCAACACTATTTGTATCATTTTGGAGGCGTTGGTTCCAATTTGGTGAGATTTTTACCCAACATTGAGATGAAATGGCATCTCAAGCCCTACCGCTCAAAGAAATCACTAGGGTTTAAGGAGCGGTTCAAATCGCACCACTTTTCCACCTTCTAACCGGCTTACCAGTGCTCATGTTCGGTCAAGTCCTACTCTGCGCCGAAACACAATGTAACTCAGTCTATATCTACAAGCGAGGATGGGCGGGCGCGTCGCGTAATGTTATCTTTAATATTAACTATTGCACAGCAAGACCGTAGTTCACTGCGTTACAGGCCACGATTGCGGATGTAGCGTTCCAGTTAGCTGGAAAATCTCATTCATGTTCTGCAATATATTTGTGTTTCCCAAGGCAATCGCCAAACCTGGTCACTGTCCTTATGCACGTTCATTACGAAAACAACTCTCTTCAAATATACTGAAAATTTTACCACCTTTGAAAATTATTAGATAAAAATTCTGATATGTTTCATATTTCTGCCCCCAAAAAGAGACTGTAGGCATTCGTTCGAACCGCCTCGACGAGGCGGTTCGGACGATAACCCACAATCCATGTGGTTGAGCAGACATAAGAAAACCCAGAGGCCCAAGAGGGCCAGAATCGCACACCTGGATGAGGCTGATAATATATTACATTGTGCCTTGGTGGCCATTTTGTCTTTCAGATCACTTTACCTTTAGTAATTATGAATCTGCATGTTATCTTGATGTTTCTGATCAAGTTTCTGAACAGCTTAGTCTGAATTAGGATTCAGGAAGAGATGCTGTTGATGCAGGATGGAAGTGTTTAGTTTGGCAGGCCAGAGCTATCGTTTGCACCTGTCTTTGGCATGTTCTGTTATCAATCAAGGCAACTAATCATGTGAATACAAGTGTTACACAAACAAAGCTATGGTGTATATGGCCGCTTGCAAATAACCCACAATACCGATACTCCTTGTGGACTCAGCGAGCTCGACTTATATTGACAACACCTGAGCTGCCCCTCCCTGTAAATCTTATATGTAGTTACTATACAAGTGCTTTGAAGAACTTCAAGGTGATCGCCATCTGGGATATGATGTCACCCAAATGCCGACCACCCATTTCAACTCATTGAAACAAACCATTCCGTAGCAGATGTGGTTTGACGATTTTCAAGATGGCAAACATAGCAGCCATCTTGGATATCAGAACAGAATGGTACTAAGAAGTCTGGTGTCTGAATCCCAATGGCCTTCCGTCAAGATTCGGCTCAATTCAACTTGATGTGGTTTAAAGATTTTCAAGCTGGCGAACACTTAAGCCATTTGAAATAAAAGAACAAAATAATTTTAGCAATTCTGAATCTCCATGTTGCCCCAATGCCTCCAATCAAGTTTCAGCTCCATCCGGCCTTTGGTTCAGGAGATGTAGTTTGCAGAATTTCAGGTACATCACGAAAATACGCCTATAAAATTTTGACCCCCTTGAACCCCACTTTTATAAAGTAAAACTGGGGTTTCCGGGGGTAAACCTTATTTTTCTTATTTCTGCTCTATAATATAGATTGTGGGTACTCGTTAGAACCGCCTCATCGAGGCGGTTCTAACGAGTACCCACAATCTATATTTTAGAGCAGAAATAAGAAAAATATCGCAATTTTTCATCATAAAATTTTCATTTTTTTCGGCGATAAAGGTGGCAATGTATTTGTATAGGCGTGTTTGCGTAATGAGCCATCTTGTATATCGGAATGGAACAATTTTGGCAAATCCAAATTTCCATGTCGCGCCAATGCCTCCCATCAAGTTTCAGCTTGATCTGACCTCTTGTTCGGGAGGAGATGTCTCTTGAAGAATTTCAAGATGGCATCCGTGTGCAGCAATCTTTGACATCGGAACAGAACAATGTAAGCAATTCTCCATGTCGCCCCCAATGCCTCCCATCAAGTTTCAGCTCAATCCAACCCTTGGTTGGGGAAGAGATGGCATTTGAAGAATTTCAAGATGGCCGCCATAGTGGCCATCTTTGGTATCGGAACAGAACAACTTTAGCAAATCTGAATCGCCATTTCGCCCCGAAGGAAACCCTTGGAGTTTCAACTTGATTCAGCCACTGCTACGGCAGATGATGTTTGAAAAAATTTAAGATGACCACCATGGCGACCATCTAGGGTATCGGAATGGCATGATTTTAGCTAATCTGAATCTCAAAGTCGCACCGATGCCTCCCAGCAATTTTCAGTTTGACCAGACCTCTAGTTTGGGAGGATGCATTTCAAGATGACGGAACAATTTTAGCAAATCTGAATATCCATGTCATCCTGATGCCTCCTATCAAGTTTCAGTACATCTGTACCTTTTGTTCGGGAGGAGATGTCGTTTGAAAACTTTCAAGATGGCCGCTTGGATATCAGAACGGAACGATTTTAGCAAATCTGAATCTCCATGGCATCCCGATGCCTCCTATCAAGTTTCAATTCAAATCGACCTTTGGTTTGGGAGGAGACGTCCTTTGAAGACATTCAAGATGGCCACCATGGCAGCCATCTTGGATATCTGAATGCAGGTACTTGAGCAAATCTGAATATCCATGTCACTCCGATGCCTCCCATAAAGTTTCATCTCATTTCAACCTTTGGTTCGGGAGGAGATGTCGTTTGAAGAATTTCAAGATGGCCGCCATTATGGCCATCTTGGATAGTGGAAAGGAAAGATTGCAGCAAGTCATCCTGATGCCACTCATCAAGTTTCAGCTCATTCGACGTTTGCTTCGGGAGGAGATGTTGTTTGAAGAAATTCAAGATAACCACCATGGCGCCATCTTGGAAAACCGAACAGAACCATTTTAGCAAATCTGAATCTCCATGTCAACCCGATGCCTCCCATCAAGTTGCGGCTCAATTCGACCTTTGGTTCGGGAGGAGACGGCATCTGAACAATTTCAAGGTGGCCGCCATGGCGGCCATCTACGATATCGGAACAGAACGATTTTAGCAATTCTGCATTTCCATGTCACTCCGATGCCTCCTATCAAGTTTCATCTCAATTCGAACTTTGGTTCAGGAGGAGATGTCGTTTGGAGAATACCAATATTGTCGCCATGGCGGCCATCTTTGTTATGGGAACGGAACGATTTTAGCAAAGTAGAAGTAAAACAAAGATCAGGAATTGATACAATTAACTTACTCCACCCATAAAAGAAACCAAAGGGAAAGAAATACAAACATTAAGCGACCAGACCATAATGGAAACCTAAACAAAGGAAGGCCATAAGGACAGTTACTTTCCCACAAAATGGCCATATGGCCATCCAAAACCAAAAGACACAAGTGATACACACAGTAAGTAACAAACAACAACATAAATAAATCGCCACAGAAGAGCCGCCTTGGAACGGTCAGTGGAAGATTTCCACTGGGGGGCTTAAATCGATTTTACGTGGCCACAATCCTCGCCCTTACTTCCGTCGCGATTTAGACAAATAATTTGTTCAGTCCGCATGAAGGCCTCCTAACTCATCAGTGCAACATCTCCGTGAACACAAAAATCAAAGAACCACAGAGGTGAGACAACGGTGAGGACTCGACAGCAAGAAACCACTGAAATGCTGGAGCAAAAGAAAACCAACAGTTAGACTCCGATGAGCCCGACCAGAGACAGAGCATCAGGCACCAACCAACATTATCTCTCTAATTTTCAATAAGCCTTTACGTTGGAGCCGTCATAGAATCTGAGGCCTGACCCACTGAATCTCCATGTCACCCCGATGCCTCCCATCAAGTTTCAGCTCAATTAGATTTGAATTCATAAGTTTGACGGCTGTTCAAATAATCGTTAGCTTAACGAGCTCGTTAGTGGGCAAATGTTAACTGTCACAGTAAGGTAACTTTAAAGCCAACTACATGGTCTCTTTTCCACCATTTTAACTTGTACAATATAAGAGTAATTACAAGTTAAAATGGTGGAAAAAAGACAATGTAGTTGGCTTTAAAGTACACGTTTTTTCTTGATAAAGGCCTCTGGCCGAAATATTGAATAAGAGTAATTTTGAAAAAGAATGTAATTCATTTAACGTTCTTCGAAGTATGAACAACATCAAGTCACGAGCAAAGTTAGTACTCACAATGAAAAGGTTTTATATTTATTTTATTTCTAGTCCTAATAAAGATGCCGAGTGCCCGTTAGAACCGCCTCATTTAGGTGTGAGGCGGTTCTAACGGGCACTCACAATTTATGTGTTTGAGCAAAATACTGATAAATAATGAATACCCCCGTAAACTCCATTTTTCTCTATATGAAATGTGTTTAGAGGGGTAGTCATTGCACGAACTGAGCAGCAGATACTACAGCTATTCACCTGTACAAGGAATGATATCTGTCATATCAGTGACTCGATTAGCTGCAAATATGTTTTTGGAACACTGTGCCGAAGTATGCTCCACGTAAAATGGAAAAATGGTGATCAGTGAGTTCAGCAACACTGCTATATATTGGCCGCCATGGTGGTCATCTTGAAATTCTTCAAACAACATCTCCTCCCGAACCAAAGGTCGAATTGAGCTGAAACTTTATGAGAAGGCCTACTATACGTCTGAAAAACATATATTTTTCTGAGAATTGTTAAAATAATGTCGTCAAATTCTCACATTGGTCCTAGTACATGTATGTGTTACATGCCAATAGTCAGTCTATGCATTGTTTAATATTATTATTATTATTGTTGTTGTTGTTAAAATGACTAAAATCCTTATTGGCATCAGTGCACGTGTCAAAAGACCATTGTCCAGTGTTAATACTAAGGTGCGAAAGGGTAACAAACCGTGCAATGTTTTTGAAGTTCTTTTAATGAAACTGTCACTCTACTTTAGAAACTAAGGGGCAAAAGAGTAACTAGCCGCAAATTTTCTTTGATGTTTCGTGTATTCAAGTGCATATTCATTACTAAACAATGTCCAATAAGAAATATGGTGCATAATTTTTATTTGCAATATGTAGCATTTGAATAAATATCTGCAACTATAACTATTCAAATTCACTAAATGTACATACAATTCACTTCTTCACATCAATTTTTAACAACCATTTCGTTGCAACAAAAGTGTTCATGTAAGAACCTTTAAGCATTTCAAAAACTACTTGTGTAAAACTGTTTCAGAATTGTTCCGTGTAATGGCATGGAACTTTAAATACAGTGCCTACTGAATAGGTTAGGTCAATGCAAAGTTCGAGCCACAAAAAGCGCATTTTCATAGCTATGAAAATAACACTGAATTGAATAGGAGTGTTATTTAGTTAAATACCAATGAAAGCAGGCGCTTGATTTAAACGGTATAACACTTCTGCTCTGTAGCAGTTTGTTTGAAAGCACTTTATTCAACCCGAAGTTAGCCTAAGTGCAAATGTTTATATCAATTAATGAAGCTTAATTTAAAATTGATTTGCAGTATTTAACTTTATTTGATCCGAGGAGAATACGATTATTTTCATTTCTGTGCATACTGCAATAAAATATTGACCAAAGTAACTTGATCATACGGTTTAGCAGCACTTTAAAAGGAGTAATACTTCGTGTTAACTCGACTAATGTAGCAAAACATGACCTTTTGGCACATGTGTTGCCCATATGACAAACAAGGCTGGTTGACTGACAATTGATCGATTCATTATTTTGGGCTTAACGACACGTCAACACGTGTGGAACGTCTGGGTCAGATTTGTGTCGTCTCCAACTGAAAGAGAGAAAAGAGTTAGAAGAGATAGTAGAGGAGATGAGAGGGACAGAGGAGAAAGAGGAAAATAGATAACAGTGTAGAAACAGAAGAAAGAAGAAATAACAACATTTTCTATCTACGCTTACCTGATGCAAGGACAGCATGCCTTGTTCAACTGTAAGCCAGTATAAGTTGGACGTCCCAGTGACGCAAGATACATGTCACCGTTGACTCACCCAACCACCCATGGTGGACTGCCAAAAAATATGATGCCGTTGTCATCGAGCGTTGGACACATTAACAAACATCGTTATTATTATTATTATTCAGATCAGATATCAGCAACCAGACATATGCTATGTTCACACCGACACTACTGTTGGGTCGATTGTCTTATTATGGGCTGGGAAACAGTATTTCCCCGTACTTCACCAAAGTGCAGATTATATTTTGATTTTCTTTGGATACATCGAGTCCATTGCGAGTAATTTGAAAACCGAGTACCGCTGAAATCAATGCTATAGGGCGTATTCAGCCTTGCAGACAACAGTGCTGTTTCTTCATCTCAATAAATAGAGTTTCCGGTTTTATTTCTAATTTATATTCTTTGCTTCCAAAGTCAACCTTTTTCATTTATTTCGAATTCGAATTCCAATATTTTACACAAACAGCGCAAACCTTAACAAGACACCGCATCTACACTGTTTGCAAATGTCCCAATGCACGAGAACAGTCCCGATTTAACTGATAAATAACCCTTCTTACACCTATGACATAGAGTAACATGTTTAGCGCGGCTGTGAAACTCGTTTCCTGCATTTGTTACAAATGCTATTTACGCATAGCATTGTTGTGTAGCCGTCCAAATACAGAGCTACATATGCAATTTGCGAGGTCAGTGATGGTCACGTGGACATTACCATCATAACACAGCGGATTCACACGAACGATAACAGACAGACCCAGAAAGAAAATGTAACGACTTTCTTAAGCCCCCCCCCCCCCAAACACACACACACACCACACACCCAGTGAAATTCTTTTCACTGACCGTTCCAAGGCGGTTCTTCTGTCGCGGTCTGTTTTTGTTATGATATGGTGGCTTTGAGTAAGTGTGTGTCGCTTGCTTTTTTTTTTGATAGCCAATTGCCCATTTTATGGGAAAGTAACTGTCCCATCGCTTTCCGCTATAGATGTTTCCATTAGGGTCTAGTTATATCATGTTTGTGTTTCTTTCCCTTTGGTGTCTCTGATGGGAGCTGCGGGTGATAGAATAACTTTGAAAACTGATGTAGCCGAACTATGTGGTATAGGATTTTAGGCACGACGATCTCAGTAATTAACTCCCTAAGTTTCGAGACGTCTAGGATCTCATGGGAGATTAAAATCAAGTGTGTTGATAACAGTAAATGACTTGGATTTATTTTAATACTCTGCTCAGCTTTCATTCTAAGACAGTCTGAGAATGTCTGTGATTTCGTCTTCCTGTCGGTTTAATGTCCCAGAATAGAACCGATGCTTTTATACGGAGGCATTGTGAGGATACGAATGACAACAATTATGATACTATTTGTTTTGATTTGGGGTTTAACGTCTCCTTCAACACTGTAAAGGTAATTTTGGAGACGTTGCTTCCAGTTTTGTGGGACTTTTACCCGACATTGAGATGAAATGACTTCTCAAGCCCTGCCGCCCAGGGTTTATAAGCATGAACGATCCGAGTCGCACCGCTTTACCTTGGCAGGCTTAGATCCTCTGAGCAGTTTACCAGTACTCATGTGAGGGTCGTTTCAGCTTTGCGTGGAAGCATCATGCAGCCCATCTATTTCTTAAATCCCCGATGGGCGGGGGCAATGATAATATTTGTTCACCACGAAATGAAAACACTAGAAAACTTTATATAGACAGACGTAATGAGTTTAACCCAATTAGTACCGGAAACCCCAAAAGGGGTACTTGGCAAACAGTGCAGACCCAGATCAGACGCCGCAGAACGCGGCGTCTGATCAGGGCCTACACTGTTTGCAAAAAGTTAAGCCATTTTCCAAATCAATTTTGAAGAAAAAACAACCTGAGATATCTGTGCCTAATTTTGAAATGGACATTTCCATTTGGTACAAAAAGGGTTAAATGGGTGCAGTCTTGGAATGGCTGTAATGTCGGCTTCTATTACGGTTTCTTAAGACGGCTTAATGCACCAGAATAGAACTGATGCTGTTATACGGGGGCATTGTGGGGGTGTAGACCCTAATTATCATTCGACCCAGTGTTACTATGACCCTTAGATTTTTCAGAATTACGCAGCAGAAGCAACCAGAAATGTGCCATCACGACACAGATGGCCCCTCCAAGGGACCCAGCCCACTATGCAACAACAGCTGTCATCAGACAGCATATCTAACCTGAAAAAAGTGTCCTTAGGGTCACTGGCATAGCTGGGAGTATGTCAAACTGTTGAAACTAGAACTGTCAGAGGGTCTGACTGCTATATCCCCGCTTTTGCGCATATTACTGAATTGGTATGATACCTAAAGCGGTTTTCGAGTTATTATCTGAAAAAAAAAAATCTAAAAAAAAAACAACAACAACAAAAAAAACTTGAAACATTGACTCTGACTTTGACCTGACCCATATGAAATTTATGTCAAACACATATAGACCTCATTACGAATGCATAAACAAAACTTGAACTCAATCGGTGGGGAAATGTGGGTGTAGTTGCAACATCACAAGATTAGTTTATTTTTAGCAACAGTGACTTGACCTTGACCTGACTCGTTTGGCATTTACGTCATGCACATCCAAATCTCATTGTGAATGGATGTGCAAATTTTGAACTCAGTCGGTGGAGAAATGTGGAAGTAGTTCGCATCGAAAGATTATTCTATTTTTAGCAACAGTGACCTTGATTTGACCCATATGAAATTAATGTCACGGACATCTACACCACAGTGTGAATGCATTTGCAAAATTTGAAGTCAGTCGATGAAGAAATATGGAAGTAGTTCACGTAATAAGAAAAATGTGTCACAGACGGACGGACGGACGGATGGATACACAGATTCTATTTAAGCAACAGTTACCTTGACCTTGACTTGGCGCATACAAAATTTATGTCACGCACATCAACACCACATCGTGAATGCCTATACAAAAATTGAAGTCAATCAGAGAAGATATGTGGAAGAAGTTCGCATAACAAGAAACAAGAAAAGAATGTATCACGGACGGACACACAGACCAACCAACCAACTAACAGACCGACTCCTTTATACCCCGTCTCAAACTGCGTTGGCGGGGGTATAATGAGCCCCAAATGACTAGAAAATATGTTCATGCACACCAGACAAGGAAATCCATGATTTTACCCTGGGATAGAAATTTATGTTCTGACCCTGGTGTTCCGACCCAAAATCGAATATAATCGCGTGTTTGACAAATACACTGGTTGACAACGAGCTTGTATGCGCCGTCGTTAAGGTTGACGTCACAGCACATTACGTGACGTCACTAAACATTGTAGTGTCCTCACAATATGGCGGACGTCGGTAACCGAAGTGACTGCAGCATTAAAATCCGAGCTGAGAAATGGAAGGTGTGCAAGAAAAAGAATCCTATATGGGTGTGCGTGAGGGGTGGATAGAAAAATCCGTCCCTCGGGATCACTGTCCGGCATCACTCGCGATGCCGGACAGTGTCCCTTGGGACGGATTTTCCAATCCACCCCTCACACCCATGTAAGATTCTTATAACCCACACTAGGATAAGGTGCTGAGAGACTTTCTATGGCCGACATACATTCTCTTAACACCTGCTACGGTACTATGAATAAGTAAGTTATACAACGCATAATTGAAAACAGTCAGAAACGTGGTGCTAGTGCAATTAGCAATGGCGATTAATATCAATAAATTAACTTTGAAGAAATGTCGAACCATAAGCTACAATTATCACCAGTTCAGTTTTGCATTGTAACAAAATTCGAGTTGTATTTATTTATTATTTAAACTTTTTACAGCCAGTAAAAGCTTTTAAATCAAAATTTATGAATGTTTAGAAATCGCTTTGTCAGTTGGGAATTTGACTGACATTTCAGTTGAAAATATGATGCATGTGCATAGAACTATTAACTGCAATATTTATGACGGGGGATACGTCTGGAAACGTCCGCGTTACAAATTGAACAGTGAAGCTGGCATAAGACACTAACCGCTACCATCAGGAAAATACGTCTATACAAATACATTGTAAACTTTACTGCCGAAAAACGAAAATTTTAAGATGAAAAATTGTGATATTTTTCTTATTTTTGCTCAAAATATAGATTGTGGGTGCACGTTAAAACCGCCTCATCGAGGCGGTTCTAACGAGTACCCACAATCTATATTGTAGAGCAGAAATAGGAAAAATAAGGTTTACCCCTTTAAACCCGAGTTTTTCTATATAAAAGTGGGGTTCAAGGGGGTCAAAATTATATAGGTGTGTTTTCGTGATGACAGGGCAGATCATTCGCTTGTCAGCGTCCCTATTGCAGTATATGATAACATGACATAGTGCATCCTTTTAGATCTCCAAAACATTTTTTTTGGGTGAAATTAGTGATATTTTCCCACTATAAACTCTATGCATAGCTTGTGGGTGCTTGTATGAACCACCTTAAACGAGTACCCACAACCAAATGTCTTAGAGAAAAAATAAATCTCCAACCTGTGTTAAGCAAGCACCTCAGGGATGATCAAAATGTGCTTTCTTAACTCAGGTGCTTGCTTAATACAGGTTAATTTTAATGCATTTTTTCTTTTTCGGGAACTAAATGTTTGCTTGCTTAAGACAGGTTGTTTGCTTAATAGAGATGGTCACTATGACAGGTTTGACAGTATAATATACATTATGGCAAACAGTGTGGTCGGCGTGCAGTCATGAATATGTTATACTTCGTATGTCTGATTACACGCATTTCGGAGAAATTGTCTGTACAAAAATGATGGCAATGATTGTAGAACCGATTTCAGCCCATACAGTAGATCACGAAACGCGCCTATATAATTTTGACCCCCTTGAACCCCACTTTTATATGGTAAAACTGGGGTTTCCGGGGTTGTCCCTTATTTTTCTTATTTCTGCTCTAAAATATAGATTGTGGGTACTCGTTAGAACCGCCTCGATGAGGCGGTTCTAACGAGTGCCCACAATCTATATTTTGAGCAGTAATAAGAAAAATATCACAATTTTTCATCATACAATTTTCATTTTTTCGGCGATAAAGGTGGCAATGTATTTGTATAGGCGTGTTTGCGTAATGGATACTGCTAGGAGGGTCAGTTAATAAAAAGAGAGCCTAGTTTAAACCACTGTATGCGGGTAACACCTAAAGGGGTACCTTGGCAAACAATGCAGGCCCAGATCAGACGCCTCAGAACGCAGCGTCAGCTCAGCCCCTGCACTATTTGCTAACAGATTTTTTGTCTAAATCGCGACGGAAGTAAGGTCGAGGATTGCGGCCACGTAAAATCGATTTCAGCCCCCGAGTGGAATTCGTTTCAATGACCGTTCCAAGGCGATTTGGCCATTTTGTGGGAAAGTAACTGTCCTTTTGGCTTTCCGCTAGCGATGTTGCCATTAGGGTCTAGTTTTTTGATGTTTGTGTTTCTTTCCCTTGGTGTCTCTCATGGGAGCTGTGGGTTAATTGGATCGATTCCTGATCATTGCCTTCACTTCTATTTTCCATAAAAATAGAATAAAAACAAAAAATAGGCCTGACACCCATTATATGCATATGGACTTGTCCAAGATATAGCAATGGAAGATTCCATTAGCATACAATGGGTTAATATAGCGTGAACTATATTTGGACAATGAGAAATATAGCCCTTATATGTAAATATGATACCTTATGTACTGGTAAACAAACTAGGTCTGGCAGTGACGTCAAATCCAATAACAAAGCTAAAAATAGAAAGGATTTTTCAGAATAAATTTGCGCTTGGGTTTATCGTATAAACAGGACACGCCCACTGATTATACAGCAGGCACAACGGTCCAGGGGATGTCAACGCTGACTGTTATGCTGACGTTCCGAGTTCGAATCTCACTGATTGCGTTTTTTTATTACATACACTGTATTTGTTTTATCTTTTTATAGTAAATTAAATGTTCATTGTTTCATATTTTTAAATTTTACTAAATTTATATTTTAGTAAATTGTTTTGTATATATATTTTTTTCTGCTTCCCTTTTTTCATCTTTGTTTTTCATAAACAAGTTTTATGCAGTCAAGTGTTATGTGCTTGAAAATGAACAAGAAATATGTTCTGTATACGTCGTAATTATCCACTTTTAACATGCCACACGGGTAAAGCAGATTTCACATGTCCATGTCATGTGTGTGTGTGTGTGTGTGTGTGTGTGTGTGTGTGTGTATTACGAGGCAAAAAAAAAAAAAAAAAAACCTTACGTGGGTTCGAACCAGCAATTTCTTGGTCTGCAGAACAAACCCTCTACTCTTTTGGCCACGAATTCTCCACAATTCTAAGGCGGTATATAAATAATATTAGTCCTATGTTTCAAGTAAAGGCCATATCATTTGAATATTCGAGTAAACTAATTATGACGTAACTGCCGGGAATTCCTTGTCGAACTACCAAGACGCATAGTTTTGTTTACTTACTATGGTTTTGTTTAACTGGTACCCTGCTCGCACCATAGCCAAGACAAAAATATCCATAAATTATTCTCATATATATGGATACAAGGAGTCATATAAATAATTGGACTCCAGAACTAGCTCGAATTAGCCATGGTGACCTAGCCAATCGTATTCTAGTTATCAAAATTCCACTGTAAATTTCGCCCCCGCCCATAGGGGCTTGAAGAAATATATGGGCTGCATGATGCTTCCACGCAGAGCTGAATCCGGCCCGCACACTAGTACTGGTAAACCGCTTAGAGGATCTAAGCCTGTCCAGGAACCGCGGTGCGAGGCGGACCGCCCATGCTAATAAACCCTATTGGTTTCATTGGGCGACAGGGCTTGAGATGTCATTTCATCTCACTGTCGGGTAAAAGTCCCACAAAAATGGAAGCAACGTCTCCAAAATGACCTTTACAGTGTTGACGGGGACGTTAAACCTCAAATCAACCAACAAATCCACTGTAAATTGCTTTCTGTGAAAATGATAAAATTGGGCCCCGTCAAGCGATTTTGGTACTTATCGCCTATGCGAGCAGCGAAGGTTCAGGCGAGCCTGCGCATCCGCGCAGTCTCGCCAGAACCTTCGCTGCTCGCTCATACAAGCAGTGAATCAAGAGGAACCTTCGGACAGAAAGCCATATCCCTGGCCCCTCTGAATGGCTGGGCATACGCAGTTAAAATTTGTCATGAAGGAATGCTCGAAGACCCAAATTCGCTTGGCGGGGCTCAAATGACGTACAGAGGACCCGCGTTATAACGACTGTTTTGTTTGTTTGATTTGAGGTTTAACGTCCCCGTCAACACTGTAAAGGTCATTTTGGAGACGTTGTTTCCAATTTTGTGGGACTTTTACCCGACATTGAGATGAAATGACATCTCAAGCCCTGCCGCCCAATGAAACCAATAGGGTTTATAAACATGGACGGGCCGACTCGCACCGCTTTGCCTGGGCAGGGTTAGATCCTACTTAACGGTTTACCAGTACTCGTGTGCGGATCGGTTTCAGCTCTGCGTTGAAGCATCATGCAGCACATCTATTTCTTCAAGCCCCGATGGGCGGGGGCTGATTATAACGACAGTATTTGTTCCCCATTATTGTGCCGTTATAATGAATGTGCCGTTATAAAGTATCCCAGTTAGGATTATGAGGTTATAAAAGGTGTTTTCCACATAATTACTCCAAGAAACAAATGTTATAAACATTCGTTAATATCGCCTCATGTCTCTATTTTTTATTTTGGTTTTACGGCCCTTTCAAGATTATTTCACTCATATCGAGCCGATCGTTAATCAGAGGTGGGCGAAAACCGGAGTACCCGGAGAAAAACCACCTGACTTCCTTTTGCAGAACTTTGCGTCTCACATGTGACCCGAGCCAGGCTCGAACCTACAGCGGTGAGAGACCTGATAACAAATGTCTATACATTTGTTTCTTGGAGTAGTTAGAATCGCCTCCATGAGGCGATTCTAACAAATGTCAAAAACATTTGTTACTTGGAGTATTAAATTACAAGAATCTTTCATGACTATGGATTCGATTTGGGCATTTCCAACCCAAGGAAAGCCCAAGCCGCTCGGAATCGAGGCTTAAACTTGAGCTAAGAATTCATTCCATTGAAAATATCGTTATAACGAGTTTTGCCGTTATAACGATTGCAGTTTTAACGCGGATCCTCTTAGGGTGCTAGCCATTGAAGTCATTGCCATTTTCCAAATATGAAAATGACCAGTCATAAAACGCCAGCAATAAACCCGGTCAGTCTGGAATTGAATGGAAAGTCACTTTGCCAACTCAGATGGAACAAATATTGATGTGTGTAATGGCATCATAAAAGACCTTCTTTCTCTGTACTGAGAGACAACATATTTGTTCTGGGATATTTGTTTGGACCGAGTCGCAACAATAGCTGTCTTCGGTACGGCGACCAGGTAAGACTGAAACCCCGGCCTGCTTAGACTTAGAAGTCCCCAGTGCTTTGAGTGCATGTCTACAGAATTCTAGTATTAACGCTTATCAAGCAGCGAACAACACAGAAACTGATCAGACTGCAATGATGCACAGGCTGATCTGCGCCATTGTTGTTGCATTCGGAAACTTTTCTTATGAAGTGAAAAAATATGCGTCCGATAATAAGATGTGCCGATATTGCCAACTACGTCCACCATGGACAATAGGTCGGCAACTTTTGAACACACCGGCCTACACCGTTGTACATATATTAAGAAAGTATGGTTTTCCGAAGGTATACTTTATTTCAACTGAGGCAAAAGCTAAGACTGAGTGAATTCCTAAGAACCGCATTGATGTCAGAGATCATACTACTCTTTCATATGAGCCCCGTCAAGCGATTTTGGTACTTATCGCCTTTGCGAGCAGCGAAGGTTCAGGCGAGCCTGCGCATCCGCGCAGTCTCGCCAGAACCTTCGCTGCTCGCTCATACAAGCAGTGAATCGGGAGGAACATTCAGACAGAAAGCCATATCCCTGGCCCCTCTGAATGGCTGGGCATGCGCAGTTAAAATTTGTCTACCGGAATGCTCGAAGACACAAATTCGCTTTGCGGGGCTCATATGATGGCAATATAGAGTTGTATTGTTTATATATATTGTCCTACTAAGATATAGTGGGTGCCTTTATGAGCTTTAAGATACATAATTTTATGGCTATAGAAATGTTTTTGTTCTATTTCTAGAGCTAGAAGAAGAGTGTCTTTGCATACTCACTACAAGCTTGCATTAACAATCATTTTAACTGCTTTTTCGCCAATCTTGAATTCCTGTTTTATACGCTCGGTTTTCTTATTTTTATATAGGAATATGCATGAAACTTGTCTGAAGTTTAAACAAGTTTCTATGTTACATCTTGTGATTATTGCTTTTATTTTTATATGTTTTATTGTGTATGTATGTATATATGTTACAAAATAGAAGTGAAGGCAATGATCGGGAATCGATACAATTAACCCACAGCTCCCATCAGAGACACCATAGGGAAATAAACACAAACATGAAATAACTAGACCCTAATGGAAACATCAATAGCGGAAAGCCAAAAGGACAGTTGCTTTCCCACAAAATGGCCGATTGGCCAAAGAAAAGAAATTTCACAAAGCCTAGAAAAGTGCAAGGGTTGTTTCTTTGAACATTTACTTTATTTCTGTATATCAGACATTGAGTATAGACAAACGTTTGTAAAGTACAAAGACATGAAGGTGCTCTGAACTAGCTTTCGACCACGTTGAATCATAGCTTCTCAAATGGAAAGGCATTCTTAGGTTGTACAGCTCGAATGTCAGGCTGTATAAAAACAAAAAAAAAAAAAAAAGAAATAGGACGCTCATAGGCTGGCCTCCGATCTTTCTTGATCCACAAAACGGCAACGGCATTCTTGAGATGGTAAGTTTGCTTTCATAGTAATGTTACCGCGCCGAGCTGATTCAGTCGGGGCTGTGCACTATAATTGAATGTGATCATTATATTTTACAGGTAAGAGTTCTTTGGGTTCTATTGTGAAAATTTTCTAAGTTTTGTAGAAAAAAATGTAGTTAACTCTTGTTCAATTAAAAAAATATTATTATATTTGTAAAGTTATGCACATACTCAGTTGTATTTTGGAGTGTTTTATATAACAATAAGGCTTTTAAATTATTAAGATTTTCTAAAGTACCAAATAAAAAAAAAAAAAAAATATGCAATAACCAAGTATTGAGTTTCCTAATATTTTTTTAAACTATTTCTTACTAAAATGTTCTTGACATATGGTAGATGGAAAAAAGAGGAATATTGTGTAAACTGCATTTTCAGTGCAAAATTGTTTTATGTTGTTAGAAAATGTATTTATTTATGCTTGAGTTGGGCTCTGAACTACCATAGAATGTGATCTTTATATTTTTACATTGTCAACAACACTTTTGAAAAATGTTCCGACTCCAGCATGCCGTAACCTAGAAACCGACACACTCTGTGTTTTGATGCAATTTCATGTTCAACTGATGACTGACCGGTTCCTCTCGCTATAACTGCTGGGACTGTGCAGTAGACCAAACTGGCTCAAACTATCCGATCCAGTTTCCTCTCACTTTCTGCACACTTTCCTGTCTCTTTGCAAATTACGACCCTTTACAATAATCAAATATAGCCCCCGCCCATAGGGGCTTGAAGAAATATATGGGCTGCATGATGCTTCCATGCAAAGCTGAATCCGGCCCGCACACTAGTACTGGTAAACCGCTTAGAGTATCTAAGCCTGTCCAGGAACCGCGGTGCGAGGCGGACCGTCCATGCTAATAAACCCTATTGGTTTCATTGGGCGACAGGGCTTGAGATGTCATTTCATCTCAATATCGGGTAAAAGTCCCACAAAATTGGAAGCAACGTCTCCAAAATGACCTTTACAGTGTTGACGGGGACGTTAAACCATAAATCAAACAAAACAAAACAACAATCAAATTAATCCCTTTAGTATTCCTATCACAAGGGCATGACTGGACAAAACTGAATATATTTGTACACTCGAACCTGCATATTGTCTACAACCATCACGAAAACACGCCTATATAATTTTGACCCCGTCGAACCCCATTTTATATTGTAAAACTGGGGTTTCTGGGAGTATATCTTATTTTTCTTATTTCTGCTCTAAGATATAGATTGTGGGTACGCGTTAGAACCGCCTCGATGAGGCGGTTCTAACGAGTGCCCACAATCTATGTTTGGAGCAGAAATAAGAAAAAATATCGCAATTTTTCATCATAAAATTTTCATTTTTTCGGCGATAAAGGTGGCAATGTATTTGTATAGGCGTGTTTGCGTAATGAAGGCGGATCAAAGGAGAATAACATTACAAAACTGCTGTGTCTGCAACCTCTCAATTATGATAGTATTGACTGCTTATAAGGCGAAGGAGTCGTGTATGTTACGTCAAAGGTGCTGTCTAACTATAAAGAGAATACAAGGTGAGTGCCTTTTGATATCAAGTTTATCAGGCAAGATTTGAAAACGCTTGTAGAATCGCGAGGCTTGCCGAGCGATTCTACATTCGTTTTCAAAGCCGGGCCTGATAAACTTGATATCAAATGACACGAATCTGGTATTCTATTTATCAGTTTATACCCTTGTACACTCGTAAGTTAGCAATTTACGATCAGTCAGTGCGTCCCAACATTCCGGCGGTCGATATATTTTGTATCAGCTAACCATATTTTTTCATATAATATTTTTTTTTCAAGTAATTTTTCCATTTATTTTCCAGTAATAATAACATTTTTGCCAATTTTCCTAGTAGCCCGGTTTATCCATAAAAGTGCAATGTCACGTTGACCTGATAAAGCTCACTTGTATTGAGATAGCAAGCCCTCGACCATAGGGGCTTGAAGAAATATATGGGCTGCATGATGCTTCCACGCAGAGCTGAATCCGGCCCGCACACTAGTACTGGTAAACCGCTTAGAGGATCTAAGCCTGTCCAGGAACCGCGGTGCGAGGCGGACCGTCCATGCTAATAAACCCTATTGGTTTCATTGGGCGACAGGGCTTGAGATGTCATTTCATCTCAATGTCGGGTAAAAGTCCCACAAAAATGGAAGCAACGTCTCCAAGATGACCTTTACAGTGTTGACGGGGACGTTAAACCTCAAATCAATCAATCAATCAATGTATTGAGATAGCATATCTTCATCAGGTCAGTTTGCTACAATGCAATTAATGTAGGGGATAACTGATAATATTGTCTAACAGTTGGGCAGGGCTTGCTTTCCTTGCAGCAAGTGAAAATAGAAGGGAAATGTTTTTATTTCCTCTGTCTTTTTTGTTGCTGTTGTTTTTTTTTACTATATTTCATATTCCTTTTTTCGCCTGTTCTTATCTTTCACTCCCTCTACTGTTTCTTCTATTTCTCACAGTCCCTTTCTCTGTGAAACGACAAAAATGACCAACATGAAGGATTGATGTGCCGTCAAACTTGGAAACAGGTAATCAGTGTTACGTCACTTTCATAAATGGGTAACCGACGTGAAGGTAAGCACCGGAGTGCTTGTGAATTAGCCCAGAAGTAAGATGCCCGTCCAATAAAGCTGAATCATTGTAAGTATATGTAAATTGCCCGTGGTGAAATGTTCCATTTTATCAAGTGCATAGATAATTATAGGTAATTAATAAAGATTTCACGCTGAAGCATCCGTTGAGTTGAAAACATTGTAATTTACGAGCTTTCACCGACTTTTAACGCATCTAACCAGTGAAGAGTGATCGAGTGGACATTTGCGCGAAACTTGATCATACAAGGTCGTGTTTGTTTGATTTGAGGTTTAACGGCCTTGTCAACACTATTACGGTAAGTTTGGAGACGTTGCTTCCAATTTTGTGGAACTTTTCTGAGACATTGAGATGAAATAACATCTCAATCCCTGCCGCCCAATGAAACCAATAAAGTTTATATGCATGTGTGGTCGGTTTCAGCTCTGCGGGGAAGCATCTTGCAGCCCAGTCTGTTTCTCTAAGCCCGAAGGATGGGGACCAAATCATATAAGGTAGATATGCCCGTTTATTATAGATATCCCCGGAGGCGCATTTTTAACCCAGAGTTGAATAAACATGGAGACAACATTTCAACGTTGAATCACATCGTGAAATAACGCCATTATAAACTCTTTTTTATATAGTAGAACTGGAGTTTACAGGGGTATACACCATTTTTTCTAATTTCAGCTCAAGAATAGATTGGGCCGAGGCGGTTCTAACGTATACCCACAAGTTATGTATTGAGGATTTTATCTGGAAAAACATCATTTTTGGTGGCAAAAGGTCAATTTATTTGAATAGGCGTGTTTTCGTAATGCTGAAATCAGTTTGCGGACTCGCTTCGTAAAAGCACACCCACACGGGGTATTCGACTACCTGGAACGCAGACGGATACCAAAAACGCCGACGGAAAAAACAACAAACATTCGTGGTGAGTTGAACAAATCGCATTTTACGGGCCATATATTAAATAGATGCCCACAGATGTTGATAGTAATCTGTTTCGCAGTGTCTCGGAATACTTTCCACGAACTGTGGATGCAAATCCTTCTGTCAATGACGAATTATGACCTATTTTATTCGGCAAAATATAGATGCTTGATGCAAGTCGACAGTTTTTTTAGTTTTACAGCAATAATTCGTATATAATTTCGAATGTTTCCTGAATAGCATAAAATACTAATGTATTGAGTACCTGCCGTGCGTTATTAGAATTAGCAAAAAGCAGGATTTTAGAGTTATAGATGTGAATTTCTTGATGAGGGTGTTCGAATAAGGATACCAATGACGACCCGCACAGATACCACGCAATGCAGACGGCACAAAGTTATGGTTACCATTGACGTGAAAACCACAAGCGTGGAAAAATGAAAAAAAGGAGTAAAATACATTCTGTTTTCGTTTAATTGGAAAGTTAATCCAGACACTGAGTCTTACCACAGTGTACCTCGACCAAAGAGGATATTCTCGATGTAGAAGGGAAGGCAATGACCAGGAATCGATACGATTGCCTTTCCCTTTTCGCCAAAAGACACCAAACGTGACGGTTTGTCTTAATACCTTAATACCACATGTGGGACATATTCGCGCATATGACTTTATATAGCGCACATGACCCGTCAATTCTTATTAGGTGTCATAAATCTGTGATTTCATAATGTTAGATACTTTTACGATCAAATAGGCACGATTTGTACATTTCCTTAGGTATATTAATAGCGTAGTCCCACAAAACAACCACGGACATGAATTCAGTCCTTCTCGCTACCTTTTGTCCACGCAGAGTAATTTTAAATTCATTATTTTGACAGATAAATATGAATATACAGTCGAACTTCAATGGCTGGAACACTTTTGGGAACAAGAAAATTTGTTCGAGACCAAGGTGGTTCGAGCCACAGGGGGTTGATCTTGGAGCTAGGGGAGGAGGCCGAATATGGACATATTTTCAGTTTTCTTCAAAATAAATGCATGTTGTGTGTACTCATTAGAATCGCCTCATCGAGGCGATTCTAGCGAGTACACAAAACATACATTTTCACGTTCAAATCAGACAATTATACAAACTGTATTTATATCTGCAGTTATGGAATTTTCTTTCTAGGGACTCAAGAAAAAGTTCGACTCGGCCGTAGTAAATGGGCCATCAGTGTTTGAGTCATCGAAGTTTCACTGTACATTAAATTTCAAAACAGATCGTTTTTTTTTTGGTTATGGTTTTACGGCCCTTTCAAGATTATTTCACTCATGTCGAGCCGATCGTTAATCAGAGGTGGGCAAAAACCGGAGAAAACGACCTGACCTTCCGTTGCAGAACTTGGCGTCTCACACGTGACCCGAGTCAGGCTCGAAATCAAAACAGATCGTATTAGAACTGTACGAGTTTGTTTCATTATTTTGACAGATAAATATGATTATACATTATTGCAATTCCCATAGGGGCTTGAAGAAATATATGGGCTGCATGATGCTTCCACGCAGAGCTGAATCCGGTCTGCACACGAGTACTGGTAAACTGCTTAGTGGATCTAAGCCTGCCCAGGCAAAGCGGTGTGAGTCGGACCGTCCATGCTTATAAACCCTATTGGTTTCATTGGGCGACAGGGCTTGAGATGTCATTTCATCTCAATGTCGGGTAGAAGTCTCACAAAATTGGAAGCAACGTCTCCAAAATGACCTTTACAGTGTTGATGTGGACGTGAAACCTCAAATCAAACAAACATTATTGCAACGAAGTTGATATGGCGTTGTTCCAGGGTGTGGTACGTGTTGGTAGGGTCGGGTCCTACGAAATTACGAATCGGTCTTATTAGATAAACAATGTGGAATTTATAGAAAAATTTCGGGAAAGAATGACGCACCTGAACGCATGGCATATAACTAACCCATATATGCCCTCTTCTGGGAAATTAGCAAACAGTGCCGATCCAGATCAGACACGGCGTCTGATCTGGGTCTACATTGTTTGCTAAAAGAAAATTCATTTTTTGTAAAATTTGCCACAAACAAAAATAAACCTGACACCCTAATAATAGGAAGTGACAACTCCAAACTTACTAGGCGGAAGACTCCATGTCACATATGGGTTAAAACATACGAAGAATAGTTTGTTTCCCTCACCCCACCCCCTTTAGCAGAAAAGAATGAATGGCCAAACAGTTGTCCAAAATTAAATATTGCCAGGATATTTGTTTGTTTGAAATGAGGTTTAACGTTCCCGTCAACACGTTTTAGGTCATTTTGGAGATGCTGCTTCCAATGTATTGGTACTTTTACCCGACATTGAGATGAAATGGCAACTCAAGCCCTGACGAACAATGAAACCAAAATACTTGTATGCATTGGACGCTCTGAAAAACACCACTTTGCCTGGGCTGGCTTAGTCCTTCTAAACGGTTTACCAGTTCTCATGTGTGTTCAGTTTTAGGTCTGCGTGGAAGCACCATGCAGCCCAATCCATTTATCCAAGCACTGACGGGTGGGGGCGATATTGCCATGATAGACATGCAAAGACATACAACGAAAACTATAAACCAAAAAGAGAAGCACTGCCTTGGAGCGGTCAGTAAGTGTTTTTCGTGGTTAGCAATCGTAGTGACTGCATATTCAAAATCTACGTTTTAAGATTAAAGTAATGCAAGACATACAATGCTGGAGTTGAATTGTAGGGGTGTACCGTGGATACTATAGTTGAACATAACAGTGAAACTTAGGATTGGGCTCCAGTTTTGTCTGGTGTCCCACAAGGTGCCGTTTTGGGGCCCATTTTGTTCTTCGTGGATATTAATGACATTTTAACTGACACTGGCTCAGGCATTGGAAAAGATGACTGTGTTTACTACCGTGAAATGAGAAATGGAGATAAAGCATTGAAATATCAGACTGATAAAGATAGATTAAGGTGTTGGGCAATAAAACGGGCCATCAGATTTCAATGCGTTAAGTGCAGTATTGACAAATAACTAGGAGAAAAACCAATAAAACTGAGCCTTCTTGCATTTAAAGGGGAAAGATCCTCGAAAATATGGATTCAATAAACAAAATATCTCTTATGCAAAGGAGGAGAGACAGTAGGTTTATACTCTTGTATAAAGGTCTAAAGTGTGCTGCTAGGATTGCAACGAATGGTCTTATTCCCAAATTAGGCAACGTAAAAAGCTAATTGGCCTTCCAGTCTCTTGAAACTGACAGTTGTAAAGGATCCTTCTTCCCTCGAACCATACAAAATGGAATTCCTCCAAGATTGTTGGCCTTCCAGTCTCCTATAGCAGAATTGCAAACATCCTTCTTCCCTCGAACCATAAAAGAAAGAAATACCCTCCCAGATCTATATTTCCTCAGCAGAGGGTGCAAAGGAAGGTGTAACGTGTTTTGTAAGTGGCAGGGACTATTTTCCCACATCACATGTTATTGTGCATGAATGTCATTTGAAGTGTTACCAGTAACAATTCTGATTCTGATAACAAGTTAGCACTTTGTAATTCGAGGTGTTCCCTTTTATTTTAGAAACAATGTCGTGCATCAGAACAAGAATTTGTTACTGGTGAAGCGTCGAATGACATTCATACATCAGGACCTGTGATATGGAAAGTTTGTCCCCAGCTCTCACCAAAGAGGTTAACAAAGCTTCATTATCCCTAGCACCTTCAGCTGTGGGAATGATGGAATCGGGAAGGGAATTCCAATCTGAAATGGTCCGAGGGTAGAAATAATATTTGTAAATGTCAGTTCTTGCAGTAGGGGAGTGAAACACCAATGAAGTGAGTGGGGTTACACAGCGCCTAGCTGGGGGAACTAGGTAATCTGTTGTAATGCTGGCATCAACCATGACTTTTGTATAATGATATGAGCCTACTTCTCCCCTCCTGTTCTTCAGAAACACCCATCTTAATTTCATTAGTACTCCAGTCCTACTCCCAGTTTCAAATTAAGCAGTAATTGCTTGTTACAAATCTAGCAGCTCTATTGTGAAGGTTTTCAAATTCTTGATTTAGGACCAAGCCATAGGGGTTCCAGACACAACTTCCATATTCCAAAATTGGGCTCCTATACCCTTTGGAATTCATTGATGGTTCTTGGCACAATTGTTCACAAGGCTGAGACGGCGTGTCATGCCCTAGAACCAGAACTCTGGATGCCATACTTTTTGAGTTATCTCCCTTTTTAATAAAATAGAATGATTACTTTGTGGTGGCCATAACTCCAATATCCTTTGAGATATATTGATGGCACCTGGCACAGTTGTTCACAAGGCTGAGACAGCGTGTCATGCACAAGAACCACAACTCTGGTTGCCATGGTTTTTTAGTTTTCTCCCCTTCCAATAAAATAGAGTGACTACCTTGTGATGGCCATAACTCTAATACCCTTTAAGATATATTAATGATTCCTGGCACAGTTGTTCACAAGGCCGAGACGGTGTGTCATGCATAAGAACCACAACTCTGGGTGCCATGGTTTTTTAGTTATCTCCCCTTCCAATAATATAGAATCACTACCTTGTGATGGCCACCTCTCCAATACGCTTTGAGATATATTGATGGTACTTGGTACAGTTATACATGAGGTTAAGCAGGTGTGTCACGTGCCAGAACCACAACTCTGGGTGCACTGGTTTTTTTAATTATCTCCCCTGACAATAACCATGTGATGGCCATAACTCCAATACCCTTTGAGATATATTGATGGTACTTGGCACACTTGTATGCAAGATTGAGACAGCACTTCATGCCTAAGAACCACTACTCTGGGTGCTATGATATTTGAGTTATCTCCCCTTCCAATATACCAGTATGATTACCATGTGATTACCGTACCTCCAATACCATTTGACATATATTGGTGGTACTTGATGCAGATGTACATGAGGTTAAGCAAGTGTGTCATGCTCAAGAATTACAACTCTGGATGCTCTGGCTTTTGAGTATTCTCCCCTGCCAATATAACCTTGTGATGGCCATAGCTCAAACACACTTTGAGATATATTCAAGGAACTTGGTGCAATTGTAAACAAGGTACAGAAGGGGTGTCATGTGCAAGAAACACAACTGTTGGTGCTGTGGTATTTGAGTTATCTACCTTTCCAGTATAACAGTATGACCAGCTTCTGATCATCATATCTCAAATACCCTTTCAGATATATTGATGTACTTTGTACAGAAATACATGAGCTTAAGCAGGCATGTCATGCGCAAGAACCACAATTTTTAGTGCCCTGGTTTTTTAGTTATCTCCCCTGACAGTATAATCTTGTGAATGCCATAACTGCAGTAACTTTTGTGATATATTGCTGGTTTAATTCTGGTGCACTTTCTATTGATGAATAATCTTCTGAAGGCCATATTGGCTTTTGGTCGTGGGGGATTTGCCATCTCTTCGATGGCTATTTTTTATTATTTTATTCAATAAAATGTGGAACTATTATGGTAAAAAATATTAGAACCAAGGGAAGGCTCTCTGACTGTTCCTATTCATCAGTTATCTTCTGAAGACATTTATGTAAGTATAGGAAACATGAACTATCCAAACATTTCCTGAAATGGAAGTCGTTGAAATTTATAATCCCTATACCAGACACATGCAGAGAGAGAGAGAGAGAGAGAGAGAGAGAGAGAGAGAGAGAGAGAGAGAGAGAGAGAGAGAGCGAGAGAGAGAGAAAGAGAGAGAGAAAATGAGAGAGAGAGAGAGAGTAACCATTTACTCGCCTTACGCTATTTTCACCATTGTTGTTTATATACGGCATGGGAAATATTCAACACTGTTCATAACCGTGCTTTTTGGACCTCAAAATTAAGGAGATATGGAAGTAGGCATTGATTTAGCCATTAATTGTAAATCCGTCATTGGTATCCATCGTCTGCGTTTCATGGTAACTTCAAAGAAATCCGTCTGTCGTAAATATTATCTTCTTTCAGCATGGTGCACTCAAGTCCATGCT
Organism: Lucinisca nassula; assembly: GCA_963580285.1. Taxonomy (NCBI): domain Eukaryota; kingdom Metazoa; phylum Mollusca; class Bivalvia; order Lucinida; family Lucinidae; genus Lucinisca; species Lucinisca nassula. The sequence continues at coordinate 46,693,311 of OY757025.1, read as the reverse complement.
TATTGCTGCCCGAGCAACGTATGGCACAAGTATATAGGAGTTTATTTTTGAACAAGAACTATTTCTCTTTCAAGCTACAATGACATCTTTGGGTAAATCGGTTTCATTTCTGGTAATTACACTAATTCTTTTAGAAATTGTGCATGTTTTGCGTTTTAGTTGTCTGTAAAGACGCTTTCATGTAATCTATCGAAGCTAAAAACACCATTACGAAACAGCTGTGACAGTTCCAGAAGAATACAGCAAAAAATCAAAACTGATTTTTTTAATAGGGTCGCAAAAACCATGATTTTATCGACTCACCCTCTTTCAAATCCAAGGTAAACAGTCGGCGTTTTTGGTATCCGTCTGCGTTCCAAGTAGTCGAATACCCCGTGTGACACCCTTACCTTTCTTTATGCAGATGCTTTGGCTCAACAGGCATTCATGAAAAACCCAGAGAAGACTCTGATCAGTCTTCGCAGATGTACAGGCTGACCAGAGTCTGATATGGGTGCTCACGGCCGAAAAATAAACATTTTTCGCTTGACGCGACTCATATTGTTTTTCTCTTCTTTTTATTCTTTGTTTTTTTTTTTTTTTTTTTTTTTTGGTTTCGGTTTTACGGCCTTTTAAAGCTCGAGAAGATCGTTCATCAGAGTTGGGTCGCGGAAATACGGAGTATCCGAAGAAAACCCACTTGTCCTTCAGTTGCAGAATTGGCGTCTCACATGTGACCCGAGCCAGGCTCAAACCAAAGCGGTGGGAGACCAAATTCACTTACCCATAAGGCCATGGAGGCCCATTACGCGACGCATATAGCGTGATGTGACGCATATACCGTTTCTGTATAGTAAGCAAACCTATTGGGGATTTTTTTCACTTTTATTGACCCACAAGATATACAAAGAAGACGTGAATTTATTACACAAAGAATCTTCCAACTTACAGCTTTTGCCACTTCTGTAAGCGGTTGGGTACAGCGAATGTGTCGTGTATCTTACGTCACTGGGATGTCCAACTCATATTGGCTTATACTTGGGCAAAAAGGGCTGCTGTCCTTGCAGCAGATAAGGGGAGAGGGGGAAATGTTCTCATTTCTTCAGTTTCTACACTTCCGTTTTCTTTTTATCTCCGGCCCCTTTTACATCACGAAAACACCCCTCTATGATTCTTGAACCCCTCGAACACCACTTTTATATAGAAAACTTGGGGTTTGCAGGGTTAAACCTTATTTTTCTTATTTCTGCTCTATGATATAGATTGTGGGTACTCTTTAGAACCGCCTCGATGAGGCGGTTCTAAAAAGTACCCACAATCTATATTTTTAGCACAAATAAGAAAAATATCACAATTTTTCATCTGAAAATTTTCATTTTTTCGGCGATAAATGTTTCAATGTACATGTATATGCATATGCGTGTTTTTGTAATGTCTCCTCTACTGTCCCCTTTATCTCTTTTCTCCCTTTCTCTGGGAGGCGATACAAAATGACCTACAAGGGTTGACATGTCATCCAACCTGATACAAACAACCAATCAATTATAATTTAACGAGCATCCACCTAGGCACAATAGCCCCCGCCCATCGGGGCTCTTGGAGAAAAAGATTGGTGGGTGCAAAGATGAAACCGACCGACCTTGAGTACTGGTAAACCGCTTAGAATGTCTAAGCCTGCCCCGGAAAGTGGTGCGGGTCGGACCGTTCCTTAAACCCTAATGGTTTCTTTGGGTGGTAGGGTTCGAAATGTCATTGCATCTCAATGCCGGGTAAAAATCACCCTAAAAATCAGAAGCAACGTTTCAAAATTACCTAAATAGTGTTGACGGGGACGTAAAACCTTAACTCATAAACCAAACGGAGACACAGTCAGTCGCTCTGGGTATACACTGAAGAAACGAGTACCCACATTCTATGTTTTTGAGCAAAAATAAGGAAAACAATTTAAAGTATCCCCAAAGTGTTGATGAGACCTGAAGATGACACTTCTTGAATGCATAAGGCGTTTGGTATTAACCCATTCAGTACCAGAGACCCCTAAAGCGGTACCTTGGCAAACAGTGGAGGCCCAGATCAGACGCCGCAGAACGCGGCGTCTGATCAGGGCCTCCACTGTTTGCTAAAAGTTCAGTCATTTTCCAAAAATATATTTTGAAGACAACACAACCTGACACCCCTAAATTTTGAAATTGACTCCTGCTATATATAAAGAGGAGTTTCCATTTGGTACTAAAACGGTTAAATCTTCCATTTTCTGGTCAACTGTTGCCCTGCTGTTTTGTTTCTTTAACAAGGATTTCACATGAATGCTTGATACCAAACAGGTACTAAAACGGTTAAATCTTCCATTTTCTGGTCAACTGTTGCCCTGCTGTTTTATTTCTATAACAAGGATTTCACATGAATGTTTGATACCAAACGCACTGTGACGAAAACGCTAGGATGCTTAACTTTTTTTTATCCAGGTGTTTGAATTTTCAGCATTTCCCAAACTTGTGAAAATGCAGCGAAAAGAAGTCAAAGTTTCAGAAAGTTATCATTACTGGAACGAGTATTTTCTGAAGTAGACCTATTCCTTAGAGACAGTTGTTAGGTAATAGAGCCTGATATAATATGATTGTCTATGACATAAATGTAAAAGTCATTTCAGCCTCCGATGAATGGGCATCAATAATGCATTTCATTCTGTGTCTAATTTTGTCAGGGTATTTGAACCGTATGCGACTCGGGCCATAACAATTTTCAAAACACACACACACATACACACACACACACACGCACACGCACACGCACACACACTAAAGAAGGCGGTCCTTACGAGTAGCCCAAACCTATGTTTCGACTATGCATATGAAAACCATAACACATTTTCACCAGAAAAATAAAATATTGGATTTGTTTGATTTTCAGCTTAACGTCCCCGTCAACACTATAAAGGTCATTTTGGAGTCATTGCTTCCAATTTTGTGGGACTTTTCCCGACATTGAGATGAAATGACTTCTCAAGCCCTGCCGCCCAATGAACCAATAGGGTTTATTAACATGGACGGACCGACTCCCACCGCTTTGCCCCGGGAAGGCTTAGATCCTCTAAGCGGTTTACCAGTAATAGTATGCGGCCAGTTTCAGCTCTGCGTGGAAGCATCATGCAGCCAATTTATTTCAAGCCCCGATGGGCGGGGGCCGAAAAGTTTTGGAAAGCATGCACAATGTCCTACGGATGTGTTGTGGTAAGCCCAGGCTACAAAGATGTATCAGGATGAACTAAGAACATCTTATTACGAAACCACGCCAATACAAATACATTGTAAACTTTACCGCCGAAAAACACAAAAGTTTTAAGTTGAAAAATTGTGATAGTACATGTATTCTTATTTTTGCTCACAATATAGATTGTGGGTAATCGTTAGAACCGCCTCATCGAGGCGGTTCTAACGAATACCAACAATCTATATTTTTGAAGTAAGAAAAATGAGGTACACCCCTGTTATCCCCAGTTTTACTATATAAAAGTGTGGTTCAAGGGGGTCAATTTATATAGACGTGTTTTCGTGATGAACACATTTTCGGATACAATACAATTTGACAAATAAAACTTTTTCCAAGGCAAGTCGCTTGTCCAATGAATCTTGACACAGCATATGTTTGTACGTAAACATCGCTGTAAGAAATATGACAGAGAGTAATGCCAAAAATCTAATTAAGAAAGGGGCAGAAAGCAGAGGAGGTTGATTAATTGGTCCGCCCCCGCCAATCGGGGCTTTGAGAAATAGATTGGGCAGCACGATGCTTCCACGCAGAGCTGATACCGACCGCACATGAGTACTGGCAATCCTCTTAGAACGTCTAAGCCTGCCCAGAAAAACTGCTGCGAGTCGGCCTGTCCATGCTTACATGTATACATTGTGCGGCAGGTATTGAGATGTCATTTGATCTCATTGTCGGGTAAAAGTCCCACAAATTGGAAGCAACGTCTCCAAAATGGCATAAATAGTGTTGACGGGGACGTCAAATGAAACAAACAAATTGAAAAATGAGTACACATGTACCAGAATGGGCTCGAGGTTATGGAATATCAATCATGCTAAGTTTTCGAAGAATGATGCATGGCACAGAGAACAACAATACATAAAAAACATTACATCTGCATCAGGAGTCTGCAGGGGTGTATTACGAAAACATGCCTATACAAATACACTATAAACTTTATCTCCCCCCCAAAAAACGAAAATTTTAAGATGAAAAATTGTTATTTTTTTTCTTATTTCTCCGCAAAGTATAAATTGTGGTACTCGCTAGAACCGCATCGATGAGGCGGTTCCAACGAGTACCAATCATCTATATTTTAGAGCAGCAATAAGAAAAATAAGCTTTACCCATGTAAACCCCATTTTTCTATATAAATGTGGGGTTCGAGGGGGTCAAAATTATATAGGCGTGTTTTCGTGATAGGAATATGAAACAAAAGGTTGTATGTATCAAGAAACAAAAGGTTGTATGTATCAAGTTTATACAACTTGTTCTATTGTTTACCTTGGCTGTAATATTTTTCTGCTTATGAACTTATTACCCGAAACCGTCTTGTTAAATATTTTATTTCGCATTTATCATCTGCATCAGAAATTTATTTCATCTTAATTGCTTTCCATGCTCTCGGCGGACAAAGGGTATATAAACCCGTCGGCATTTTCAATTTAAAACGCATTAATTGATCAATATACACTTCTGAACGACAAATACTTGTTTAAAGCTTTTAATTTATTGTCTGTGTGCATTTCAATACACACCATTTAATTTTAGTTTGGTTTTCCGGTGTTTCCAAAGGTGCGCGACAATCCGCAGGTTGCAAAGCTTGACATAACGATAAATAGAGAATACCAGGTGAGTGTCTTTTGATATCAAGTTTATCAGGCAAGGCTTCGAGAACGCTTGTAGAATTGCGAGGCTAGCCGAGCGATTCTACAAGCGTTCTCGAAGCCGAGCCTGATAAACTTGATATCAAATGACACTAATTTGATATTCTATTTATCAGTTTATCCTCTTTGTACACTCTTAAATTAGCAATTTACGATCAGTCCTCAGTACGTCCAAGCATTCTGATGGCCGATTTATTTAGTATCAGCTAACCATGTTTTTCCTATGATATTTTTTTTTTCAAGTAATTTTGTCATATTTCCCAGTTACAATAACATTTTTTGTCATTTTCCAGTAGTCCGGTTCATTCATAAAATTGCAATGTCATGTTGACGTGATAAAACTCACTTGTCCTGAGATAGCATATCTTTATCAGATCAGTACGTTAGAATCTAATATATATAGGGGGTAACTGATAAAACATCCTTGTGCTAAAATGGCGATTTTTGTATCTCTAGAACTGCAAGTATAGCTTTAACAAAAACGTTACGATAACACACCCGTGCGATATAGTGCATATTTCTCATTTCCAAAATGGCTACTTTTCCGATGAAAATCCCTGATATTTTTTATATATAGTGCAAACATAGGTGGTGGGTACTCGTTAGAACCGCCTCATTGAGGCGGATCTAACGAGTACCCACAACCTATGTCTTGCATTAAAAATTAGAAAAATAATATATACCCCCGTAACACCGGTTTTCTCTATATAAAGTGGGGTATAAAGGGGTCTTCATTTCACGGACCAGTTCACGTGATGAGACAGGTCTGCGCTTAGCACATATTAAATGTGAAAGTCTAGAGTTATATCTCAGAAGTGTGTTTTATACAGTTAACGGGTCTAATTGTCACTCTGGACCCAGGATCCTGCCGACTGAAGTATAATGTCTGAAATGTCAAAGTTGAAAATGCTATAATTTTATCAAAAAGAACTTTTTCATCTTTGAAAAGGCACATGTGCAAGTTCAATACACTTGTAACATCTTGTCAAATGGAATGCTTGAAAACTGTTGGAAAAAGTTAAGTATACAACTTGCCTACACTTTATAGAAGACTAATTGAGGATTAACGAAAAAAGATTTTGCCATCGGCGCGGCAAGATATTTAGCTTAACCAGAGCGAGAGGATAGCTAGTGGTCCGTCGTTGTCGAGAGTTTGAAGATGTATATTTTGACTTTCCTGTACAAATATGACATCAAATATGGGCTTGTGCAAATGTGTAAGCAGTTCTGTGCCAGAACTCTGCCCGTGGGCCTCCTTTTGTGTGAAGCTTACACTTGTCACAGGCCGCTTTGTACTTCTTGTGAAAGCTTATACTAGTTTCTGCATATATAACTGTTTGTTTGATTTGAGGTTTAACGTCCCCGTCAACAATGTAAAGGCCATTTGGAGACGTTGCTTCTAATTTTGTAGGACTTTTACCCGACATTGAGATGAAATGACATCTCATCCCCTGCCGCCCAAGGAGACCAATAGGGTTTATAAGCATGGACGGGCCGACTCGCACCGCTTTGCCTGGGCAGACTTATATCCTCTAAGCGGTTTATCAGTACTCGTTTGCGGGTCGGTTTCAGTCCTGCGTGGAAGCATCATGCAGCCCACACATTTCTTCAAGCCCCGATGGGCGGCGGCGGAATTAATGGCTGTACTTCCGTGTTTAACCCAACGTCTATAATGTCTATGCCCTTGGGCGTAGACAATAATATTTTTAGATGAAAATGTTCGATATTTTTCCTATTTCTTGTCCAAATATAGAGTGGGACGGTTCTAACGAGTACCCACAGTCTATGATTTTGAACGATAAAGAAAATAATGGCTACTCTCGTAAGCACCATTTTTCTCTTTATAAAATGGGGTTTAGAGGGGTTTTAAGGGGAATGGGAATACCTGGCATATTTTCCCGCCGTTTTTCAAAGAGAGACAACTTTCGGGACTTCCTGTTCGCTTTTCTATAAGCTCAGCCCCCTTTTGAGGAGCAAATTCTTTCCTATAAGAGTTGACCCCTATCGAGGGAAATCCCTGAAGGAGTACCTTGGCAAACAGTGCAGGCCAGATCAAACGCCGCGGCGTCTGATCAGGGACTGCACTATTTGCTTACAAAATTTTCTGTCAAAATAGAATAAAAAACGAAAAAATCGGCCTGACACCCCTTATATGCCAACATATAACAATGGAAAAGTCCACTAGTATACAATGGGCTAACGACAAGAAAACCCTTGCGAGTCATTTTATGTCGTCTCCTAGAGAAAGGGAGAAAAGATACAGAAGCGATATGAGATGCAAGAACTGACCTAGGATGCTAGTGTAATGCACAGCTAATATGAACATTGAAACTGTGCATGTAGAGCACGTGTAATGCTGGCTTAAGGTAGAAACTTTGTTCAGCATTTTAAAATTCCAGGATATAAAACTCAAATGTGCTGATGTTACTTCGGTCATATGTGTGACTAAATGCAACAACTGTGTATAATATTTTAAAGTTTCAGAACATATACATGTAGTGCTGACTGCACGTAGAAACTTAAGGGGAATCGGAACATCTTCAGGGGAGGCAACTCCTCCAAAAGTATTTTTGTTTCCCATGTTTCCCATGTCAATAGGGGTCAACTCTTAAAGGAAAGAATTTGCTCCTGGGGAGCAAATTCTTTCCTTTAAGAGTAGACCCCTTTTTCAGCCGGACAGGATTTCTAGAAAAGCGAACAGGAAGTCCCGAAAGTGGTCTCCCTTTGAAAAATGGCGAAAAAATCTGCCAGGAGTTCCCATTCCCCTTAATTGCTCCAGGATATTATCTCAAAATAAGCTTATCTTATCTGGATAAGCCCCATTGACTTCTAATAAAGATACAGGTAAAACAGCCCCATTCATACGTTTTTCCTAGCCCCATGGTATCTTTTGAGCCCCATTGTATTGCCAGTACCACCCCTGCATGATAATTTACGGAGTTGCCTCGGGATTGAAAATTTAGTTTCCAAGTTCATCACACACGCGGTATATACTTGTCTCATACCTAATGGTTAGGCCAACCCAGGAGAAAATGGCCCTGACCATACTCCGATTAACGTATTTAAAATGCGCATGCGCGGTCAGCGAAACCTAGACTTATGACGTCTTGCACGAATCTTCTTCAAGGTCTCTTTAACATGTCTATTGACTTTCATACCGTCTTACTTTCCCAAGGCGTTCATTCCTTTCAAACACTTAGGGGATAACTGTACTGAAAATTGTCATTTGGGGAGGTAAATCGGAGGTTTTACGGTCGGAAATTTCGTTTTACGGCGACGCGTAAGCGGAGCCGTAAAACGTAATTTGCGACCGTAAAACCGACGATTTACCTCCCCAAATGACAATTTTCAATACAGTTATCCCCATTCTAATGCACTTTTTCGGTTGTTAAGCTAAAATTTGTACTATTTTGCACAAGGCGGCAAGCGCAGTGAGCTGCGTAAAACCAAATGCCAGCCAATGAAAAGCGACGTTTCGTGGTGACGTCGGATTTCCGACAGTATATCGTGGAATATACTGTCGCAAATTTTTGACGTTATCCAATCAGACGTCGCGTTACATACGTAAGTGCATTAGAATTCCATACATATATGCGGTTTCTGAGCTGCGTCTACAATGTTTGTCAATAATCCAGCACAGGAGCCCATACTACCAATAAAACATGAAACCAATGAAACTACAATAACAGTCGTGCTAACTGTAAGATCATGTTTTTATACCATTATTTATACTTCATAACTTTGTCTGCAAATGTTTGAAATAAATACTGTTGAAACAAAAACCAGCAAATATGCTCTTGTGAACGTCGGGTTGAGGTGACATATACATGTACATTCTGAGTGCATTTACAAAAGTACACCTAATGTTGTCCATACCACTGCAATGAATACGTTGACCCACGCGACGTCAAATGAACACTAACTGGCGTCAAAATAAACAATTGTTTTCTCCAATATAATTGGACGATGGCGATTATATGACGTCAACGAAGCATGGGAAAATAAAATCACGAAAACACGCCTATATAATTTTGACCCCCTTGAACCCCACTTTAATATAGTGAAACTAGGGTTTCCGGGTGTAAACCTTATTTTTCTTATTTCTGCTCTAAAATATAGATTGTAGGTACTCGTTAGAACCGCCTCGATGAGGCGGTCCTATCGAGTGTCCACAATCTATATTTTGAGCAGAAATAAGAAAAATATCACAATTTGTCATCATAAAATTTTCATTTTTTCGGCGATAAAGGTGGCAATGTATTTGTATAGGCGTGTTTGCATAATGCGTGCATTTTGTTTGTTTCAATTTCAGCCCTCCGTCGTAGAATGGATGAAAAACAAAGTAAATATAAGTAACAAAAATTATATTGAAGTTTGAATAATTTTGGGTCAGTTTAACCCATATATGACAATGGAATCTTCCACCTTGTAAGTTTGGAGAGCTTCATTACCAATTACATGGGTATCAGGTCTCTTTTTGTTTGTGGTGAATTTTACAAAAATGAATGTTCTTCAAGCAAACAGTGTAGACGCAAATGTTCCCAAAAAGGGCCTCTAGGCATACATGGGTTAAGGGGTTCACATACTTTTCTCATGTCCCGATCTTACTCATACTTCACTGAGCATCGGATCACGAGCAAAGTTTAAGTAAACTCCCACTCCTTCGGGGTTGATTTATTTTGCACGTGACTCGATGTTATTCATAATCCAATGAGCATCGGGTCAAGAGCAAAGTTTAAGTAAACAAACATTTATCGGGGTTCATTTATTTCGCACGTGACTCGATGTTATTCATAATCCAATATTTACATTTCCAGTGTAAAGTCTAATGTAAACCTATAGAAAACTATTGCGTTCATACGTCAATGAACGCATCGAATCACATGATTTTCAGGGCCTTTAAATGACGTCATTCTTTACCATTGTTCTCTACGGGCGTTGATGACGTCAGCGCTGATCCGCTCTTTGTAGACGAACAGCGTGTAAATGTTTTTCAGCTTTAAAAGTTTGCCCTACAAGCAATTTTTTCGCCCAGTGATGAGGGGCAAATAATGTAAATATAAAAAATAAACTTAATTTTTCTGCTTTTCATGAAAGTATGAACGACAGTGGATCGCTAGCAAAGTTTACATGAACCCTTTCGGGGGTCATTTACTTTGCACGCGACCCACTGCGTTCATACTTCCATGAACTGCAGAAAAATAAAATTCATTTCTTAAATGAGCATCGGGTCAAGAGCAAAGTTAAAGTAAACAAACATTTATCGGGGTTCATTTATTTTGCACGTGACTCGATGTTATTCATAATCCAATGAGCATCGGGTCACGAGCAAAGTTTAAGTAATCTCCAACCCCCTTCGGGGTTGATTTATTTTGCACGTGACTCGATGTTATTCATAATCCAATGAGCATCGGGTCACGAGCAAAGTTTAAGTAAACTCCAACCCCCTTCGGGGTTGATTTATTTTGCACGTGACTCGATGTTATTCATAATCCAATGAGCATCGGGTCACGAGCAAAGTTTAAGTAAACTCCAACCCCCTTCGGGGTTGATTCATTTTGCACGTGACTCGATGTTATTCATAATCCAATGAGCATCGGGTCACGAGCAAAGTTTAAGTAATCTCCAACCCCCTTCGGGGTTGATTTATTTTGCACGTGACTCGATGTTATTCATAATCCAATGAGCATCGGGTCACGAGCAAAGTTTAAGTAATCTCCAACCCCCTTCGGGGTTGATTTATTTTGCACGTGACTCGATGTTATTCATAATCCAATGAGCATCGGGTCACGAGCAAAGTTTAAGTAATCTCCAACCCCCTTCGGGGTTGATTTATTTTGCACGTGACTCGATGTTATTCATAATCCAATGAGCATCGGGTCACGAGCAAAGTTTAAGTAAACTCCAACCCCCTTCGGGGTTCATTTATTTTGCACGTGACTCGATGTTATTCATAATCCAATGAGCATCGGGTCACGAGCAAAGTTTAAGTAAACTCCAACCCCCTTTGGGGTTCATTTATTTTGCACGTGACTCGATGTTATTCATAATCCAATGAGCATCGGGTCAAGAGCAAAGTTTAAGTAAACTCCAACCCCCTTCGGGGTTGATTTATTTTGCACGTGACTCGATGTTATTCATAATCCAATGAGCATCGGGTCACGAGCAAAGTTTAAGTAAACTCCCACTCCTTCGGGGTTGATTTATTTTGCACGTGACTCGATGTTATTCATAATCCAATGAGCATCGGGTCAAGAGCTGGGTTTAAGTAAACAAACATTTATCGGGGATCATTTATTTTGCACGTGACTCGATGTTATTCATAATCCAATGAGCATCGGGTCAAGAGCAAAGTTAAAGTAAACAAACATTTATCGGGGTTGATTTATTTTGCACGTGACTCGATGTTATTCATAATCCAATGAGCATCGGGTCACGAGCAAAGTTTAATTAATCTCCAACCCCCTTCGGGGTTGATTTATTTTGCACGTGACTCGATGTTATTCATAATCCAATGAGCATCGGGTCACGAGCAAAGTTTAAGTAAACTCCAACCCCCTTCGGGGTTCATTTATTTTGCACGTGACTCGATGTTATTCATAATCCAATGAGCATCGGGTCACGAGCAAAGTTTAAGTAAACTCCAACCCCCTTCGGGGTTGATTTATTTTGCACGTGACTCGATGTTATTCATAATCCAATGAGCATCGGGTCACGAGCAAAGTTTAAGTAAACTCCAACCCCCTTTGGGGTTCATTTATTTTGCACGTGACTCGATGTAATTCATACTTCAGTTAGTGTCGGATCACGAGCAAAATTTAAGGGTTAACATACTTCATACTTCAATGACATCGGAGCATGAGCAAAGTTTAAGGGGTTCACATAATTTGCTCCAGACTCGATGTTATTTATACTTCCATGAGCATCGGGTCACGAGGAAATGCTTAAGTAAATCCCCACCCCCTTCGTGATTCACTTATTTTGCACGTGACTCGATGCTGTTCATACTTCAATGAGCGTCGGGTCACGAACGAAGTTTAAGGGTTCACATACTTTGCTCATGACCCAATGTTATTCATTCTTCCATTGGCATTGGGTCACGAGCAACGTTTAAGTAAACTCCCACCCCCTTCAGGATTCACTTGCTTTGCACGTTACTCGATGTTATTCATGTTTCAACGAGCGTTAAAATAGCATTCATTTTAAAAATGCCTTAAGTCAAATAAGAATCCGACTCTCCATCCTCAGAGTGAAATGATTCCTCCATTGTCTCATGCACTGAATGTTTAGTACAAAAACGTAAAGGGAATTGTTTTGATTAGTTCGATTTGCGGTTTAACATCCCCGTCAACACTGTATAGGTCATTTTGGAGACGTTGCTCCCAATTTTGTGGGACTTTTACCCGACATTGAGATGAAATGACTTCTCAAGCCCTGTCGCACAATGAAACAAATAGGGTTTATAAGCATGGACGGGCCGACTCACACCGCTTTGCCTGGGCAGGCTTAGGTCACCTAAGCGGTTTACCAGTACTCGTGTGCGCGGTCGGTTTCCGCTCTGCGTGGACACATCATGCAGTCCATCTATTTCTTCAAGCCCCGATGGGGGGGGGGGGGGGTGCTGGTAAAGGGAATTGATGTGTCATAAAATAAGAGACAACATTTCCAGAAATATTGCTACCCTTTGCCAAAACCAAAAAGTGTTTCCAGGTAACAGAAATAGTTCATTTCTCTTGCTGCTAAAAAGAAATTCTTTTCTTATATGCGCCTTTTAAGGACAGCAGACAGAAGGTCAGAGAGTTGATTCGCCGGCCTTTGTGACCCAGTCCGATGTGCATTCGACTGAAGGTCAAGCGGCCAGGGATTCGTTGAAAAATTGTGATATTTTCATATTTCTAGTGAAAATATAGATTGTGGTACACGTTAGAACCGCCTGATCGAGGCGGTCTAACGAATGCCCACAGCTTGGAGAAGAAATAAGAAAAATAATGTATACCCCCGTAAACCACCGTTTTTTTCTATATTAAGTGGGGTTTTGGGGTGTTTATTTCACGGACTTGTTCGCGTGATGTTCTGGTGAAAAAAGTGTACTGTACTGGTTAACCGCTTAGGTAAAAGTGTGCCCGGAAATGTGTGGTTAGATAATTACGATCTTAAACTCCAAACCTAACGCACGGGACCGTAATCGGGGGCTTGCATCACAAAAACACGCCTATATTAATTTGACCCCCTTAAACCCCACTTTTATATTGTAAAACTGGGGTCTGTAGGGGTATACATTTTTTTTCTTATTTCTGCTCAAAATCATTGATTGTGGGTACTCGTTAGAACCGCCTCGATTCTAACGAGTATCCACAATTTATGTTTTGAGCAGAAATAAGAAAACGAGGCGGTTCTAACGAGTACCCACAATCTATGATTTTGAGCAGAAATAAGAAAAATATCGAAATTTCTCATCTGAAAAAAATTCATTTTTCGGTTTTAAAATTTACAACGTATTTGTATAGGCGTATTTTCGTAATGCATTTCACTGTCTTAATTTTGATATTTGATTAGGGAGAATAAAGTCCTAAAGCCGAAAGGAAACAATCCAGTCAATAAATAAAATCTACTATTCGTAATGTGCAATAATATGCATCATATTCGGAGTATGGTCTGACAGTTCTTATCAATTATTCACGTTAATGCGTAATGTAATGTGTATAATGTACCTCTGCCTGGAAAATATGAGTATTTTTCTTCATTAACGCGACAGGGTGGTAAAGAATTGTTCTATTACAGAACAAACATCTGTCAATGATGTCTACCAAAGACCCCATTGGTAATAAATAAAGTTGAAAGATTTTTCGGTCGATTATTTATCAATCGAACCAAAGTTATAAAGCGCAGTAAGCTTTTCAGGGCTGAGGTTCATGTGGCTACCATTGACTTGTCGGAAAACCAGGTATAGTTATTTATAGAAAATAGACTCGCTATTCTTGCCGATGCGTAAGAGTGTTAATTATGGAATCTTGACTTGAATCATGGGTAGGTCTTGGCAAACATTATAGACCCAGACACCACAACAGGACGCGTCGTCTGATCAGGGTCTACACGTCGTCTGATCAGGGCCTAGAAAATACTTATATTTAAGACTTAAATGAAACAGTTAAAAGCTCAATATTTTCCCAGATACACGTAGAGACAATCGACCCACCAGTGGTTCGGGCCTAGCTCGGGTCACATGTGAGTTCTGCATCGGGTGGGCAGGTGGTTTTTCTCTGGCTACTCCGGTTTGCGCCAACCTCTGATTAACGATCGGCTTGATAAGAGTGAAAGGTCCGTAAAACAAAAATTGTACCTGTCAACTACACAAACCAAAACAAGGAACGCTGCAAATGAGCGACTACCTTGGTTCGGTCAGCAGAAATATTCTTGGTTGTGTAGTTTTTACATTCTTGACCTTTTGGATGGGTGGTTCAGTTGTGGAGTTATGAAAATATTTGAGGGTCACTGATGAGGCCTGGCTCCAAGGTTATAAAAACATTTTTTATGCTCGACACACTTGAGCATGAAATTTGAAATGCTCCTGATAATTAAAATACAAGCAAATGAGGCAACTCGTCTGTTCAGATCAGCAAATAATGTTGTTTGTCCTGCTTAAAAAAATAAAATGCCAACACATCACGAGAACATGCCTATATAATTTTGACCCCCTCATACCCCACTTTTATATAGTAAAACTGGGGTTTAAGGGGGTTTAAATTATTTTCTTATTTCTGCTCAAAAACATAGATTGTGGGTACTCGATAGAACCGCCTCAATCCATGTTTTGAGCAGAAATAAGAAAAATATCACAATTTTTCATCTTAAAATTTCTAATTTTTGGCCAAAAAATTGGCAATGTATTTGTATAGGCGTGTTTTCGTAATGAACTGGAACTGTCCTCGAGAATGTGAATTCCATCACATATCTTGGTGTGACAATCACACACGATTTTAGACGAAATACACTCATTAGCAACATGTAGAATGCTTTGTTCCTTGCGGCGAAATCTTCATCAGTGTCCTAAGGATGTAAAAGAGGCAGCATATAAATGACTTGTTCGCCCAATCTTGGAATATGGTAGTTATGTCTGGGACCCCGGTGGAGTGGTCCTTAATGAAGAAATTGAAAAGTTCAGAATTGAGCTGCTAGGTTTGTCACAAGCAATTACTGCTTTGAAACTGGGAGCAAGACAGGAATATTAGGAAAATTAAGATGGGAGTCTCTCAAGAAACGGAGAAGAGACAGTAGGCTCATACTTGTATACAAAGGTCTAAAGGGTGCTGCCAGCATTCCAACAGCTGACCTGGTTCCCCCAGCTAGGCACTGTAGAAATCATCCTTCACTGGCGTTTCAGAACCCTACTGCAAGAACTGACATCTATAAAGAATCGTTCTTCTCTCGAACCATTAGATTGCAATTCCCTTCACTGCTGAAGTTAGCTAAGTTTATCTCTTTGGTGAGAACTAGGGACTAACTTCCCATATCACAGGTCCTGGTGTATGAATGCCATTTGACGTGTCACCAGTAACAATAATTATTGTGATTGTGATCATTTTATATGGAAAATATACTATTCTTATATGCTTTTCAGTAAAATCGAAAACGATATTGTCACTGTTTCAAACAGTGTCTAATATCAATTTTATTTTCACTGTCTGGGGCTACTATTTTCTTCAATTCTAATTCTATGATCATTTTTTCCATTGTTAGATGTTTGAAAATTAATGAACTGTGTTTGAATTGACGCTTAGCCCGTTCACGTGTCATGAAGACTTTAATGACGTCATTTTCGACGCTGACGTCGCATATTTTGTCGCGACGTTTAATCAGTCCGAATCTTCTTTGGGAATAGTCTCTCTTCATTATAGAAGCCTCCGTGGTGCAGTGGTTACGCTACTCGCCTTGTAAACCAGGGATCGCAGGATCGATCCCGGGCTTCTCCAGACTTTTGGATGAGTCTTTAAACCGAGATCCCGTCTCCGTATGACCTTAGCTGTTGGTGGGTCGTAAAACTCTAACACTCACTCACTCTCTCAATTATTTCAGTAACCATTCATAATAATGCCATCCCATGATCCCAGGCTGTTTCTCAGGTGCCAACTTTCAGTTTACATCCAATATTGTGCCCAGTAAACACATTTTAACGCGCAGCGTCCAGGAAATAAGTAACACGAGTAGTGAAGCTAAATAATGCTGTTTTGAAGCATGCAAGAAATAGAAAATTTCATATTTTTCAATGGAAGATCAAATTTTATTTCACTCATGAACGCCAAAACTGGTATTTTCACGAGTGGCGGAGCCACTCGCGAAAATACTAGTTTTGGTGCTCCTGATTCGATGAAATAAAATTCCATCTTACACTGAAAAAATCAAATCTCCTCTATATGTTTTTGCAGACAAAATGTGAGCAGCCATTACTTTGAACAGCTGTGCTCAGTTAGGTCAGGGAGGTCCAAACTCTCAAGGCTCCATCTCTCGTAAAAGAACATTAGGTTAATAAGAACGTTTTATGAACACCCCTTTAGTTTTAAACCTTTTAGAAAAAAAATCACAATGTAAGCGTAATCTTCCTTAAAATTGTTAGAAGCCTCCGCGGTGTAGTGGTTACGCTACTCGCCTTGTAAACCAGGGATCGCAGGATCGATCACGGGCTTCTCCAGACTTTCGGATGAGTCTTTAAACCGAGGTCCCGTCGCCGTATGACCTTCGCTGTTGGTGGGTCGTAAAACTCTAACACTCACTCACTCCTTAAACTTGTCTTTTCCAGTTAACCCCTATATTAATTACATTGTTACATACTGGTCTGATTAAGATATGCTAGCTTAGGACAAGGGAGCTTTATCAGGTCCACGCGATATTGCACTTCTATGAACTGGCAAGGCTTTGAGAACGTTTGTAGAATCGCGAGGCTTGGTTTCGAGAACGCATGTAGAATCGATTCTACAAGCGTTCTCAAAGCCTTTCCTGATAAACTTGATTTCAAAAGACACGAACCTGGTATTCTCTTTGTATTTCTGCGCAAAATCATAGATTGTGGGTATCCGTTAGAATCGCCTCGATGAGGGGACGAAAACATATTATCTATATTTGGACTAGAAATAAGAATAATATAAAAATATGTGGTTGTGATGTACTTTAAAACTGAAAAGTCATAAAGTGATGACAAAGTATTGAAAATAACATATAAAACCACGCGCGCATGATTTAAGAAATAGATCAGCTCTAACTGTGATTTGTTGAGTAATAAATCATAGTTTGGAGGTCAGTTGTAAAGAAGATCAAATCACGAGCGCGTAGCGCGCGTGATTTGTCTACTTACAACTGACCGACAAACTGTGATTTATTACTCAACAAATCACAGACTAGAGCTGATCTATTTCGATTCTAACACGCTGAAAATCGGCAAAAGTGTTGTTGTTTCCTTCAAAATCTCACAACCTTTCGCCATTGCTGGAAGATATTCCGCTAAAATTATCGACTGAAACACATGCATTTATGTCCTTTTCTTACGTTTTCGATGCGAGAAAATGACCTTACACGGTCTAACGTCAAGGAAATAGACTGGTGACGTCATAAATCGGGAGTTTTTAATGACGTCACTCGTCACGCTCTTCCGAGCTGTGATTTATTGCAGAATAAAACACAGTTATTTTCCATTGCCTATACCGGCGCGCTGTGTTAGAATATATATTGAAGGCATCTACAAAGTTTCTAATTGATCAGAGAAAATGCGGCGAGATAAGATGATTTCACAAAGTACATTCTGGCACAGGTTGAACACAGTGTTTCAGGCTTCAATATGTAATTGACTCATTCAAAAAGCGAGACTAACTTACATGGAGACAATTTGCATGAGATGTCAAGTCCTGTTTCTCTGGATAAAATAAATAAAATATCAACAATTTGTCATCTGCTTAATTAGCCCAGAGAGTGTGGTAAAGGTTAGAGTTTTTTTCTGTCCAAGATGCAGTGTACAGTAACGTACGCCTCGGTCACAAATTCGGTGTGCCCCGACCGAGCTAGACTAGACGTGGTGGTCGGCCGAGCTGTCCAAGTCGAGAAGGGGTCAGCAGCGGGTGTCTGTCTCGTTTGTTTTTGCAAAAAGTATGCCGTGCGGGGCCTGGAGGGACATCCCCCGGGAATCGGGCGGTGTCTGTCAGCATTTTGCGGGGAAGCATCGGCGTATACGCCGAGCATAAATCGATCGGTGCACTGCAGGTTACGGGCCGTACGCCGGCCGAATACCTGGCGATTGTTACTAGCCGGCCGAGCATCGGTCGATATTCCGCAGATGTTCGCCCAGTTCCCAGCCTGGCGAGGGACGGGCTCACACCCGCTGGGAATGGTCCAGTTGTCCAGGGGTATATAAACTGCATCTTCTCCTGGCTGTATAACAAATGGGTCAGCTCGGTTGGTGGGTGAACATCCTTCAATTTGTTGACGTCGAAGAAAACTTTCTTCGAAGGAAAGCGGAACAAGATGCCTCTTATCCCTACTGGTCTGCAAGAGACTGGCACGCATCAAAGATCGGGCCCTTATATAGTCGAGCATGAATCAGTGAGACGCCGGCAGGAAACTAGTCGGCGATCAAGCGGCGATAGCCGATAGCCGAAACAGGATTCGTCGAGCGGATTCCGCTTAATTACCTGTCGGACACCGGCCGGGCATCGGCCGATTACTGCCCGATTATCTGATTGGTCGGGGTCCGCTCTAGGACCACAACCGATGTCATCGAAATTGTCCCGACGTCCGTACGAGCTCTGCTCGACTTTTATTCGACCTAGAAGTTGATGAGAATTCGGTGAGACTTTTAAGTGCGAGTTAAAATTTCACCGGAGCCCTTCCGGACTCCAGCCCGATTTCACCTCAAATCAGTCGCCAACTAGTCGGGCGGGGCTCGAATGGTGATTTGTGACCGTGGCAGTTCAGTAACGTCTCAATACGCAATATCATGCAGTTTTCATATTTCGAACTTTATATAATGAGCGTAAAGTAATTTCCTTTCATTGACCGATCTTTTTCAGCTCGGCTTGAATGAGGTTAACTGTAACAGACAGCCATTACATAACGGAAATAACGTTTTCAGTGTATAAAAATTGAGGTCTCAGAGGAGGCTGAGTGCACATCAAGGCGCAAAAGAAACGATCACCAAACCCCAGAAATATAAAGTCAATACCGACATTTATTTCCTGACAAAAATGTCAACTTTCAGAAATCAATGCAGTCCACTTTAATTTGCAATCGATGCAAATTCAAAAGCAAATATCTATCATCACCTACTAATATGGAGTGTGATATGTTGCAAAATTAAATGAATTAATTTTCAGTTGAAATAGTATAGTTTGTTGGTTTAAAAACTCCAGTAGATTCGCAACACAAATACATAGATAGATGATATGTGAGGATCTGAACAGAAGCCTATGATTTATAAAGTTCATTTCCTCGTAGTATCATAATTCACAGCGATAAAACTTTCTCAGTATGACAACATGAATAGCTAGTCCATATCATTTAAAGGTATATCGGGTATGAAATGAAAAGAAAGTGAAATATAAACAAAATAGGGTGATAAATAAGGCTGACACGATTAATTAATCGATTAATCGATCGACAAATTCCACAAAAATGATTATCATTTCTGATTTTCTTTTAATCGATTACATGATAGGTACAATTTACTACCCAAAGTTATGCCTAAACTAGCTGGATGAGTGACAAACAGTGCAGACTCTGATGAGACGCCGCATAATGCGGCGTCTCATCTGGGTCTACACTGTTTGCTCAGGCCTGCCTGTTCAAATATACATATGGTAAAGTGTCTTGCTCAGACAGAAAGCCAGACAGGTAAAATAAATGACAAAAACCTTAGCGATAACTAATCGATTATCGATCGCAATGGCAGGGCTGATATCGATTATCTTTTTAGCTCCGATTAGCCAGCCCTAGAGATAAATGATTAAGTGAGACCATGAAACCACCAGGCCAAGCACCGCGGAACGTACCGTCGAGCTTGGTTCTGATCAATACCCAGTGGTCGTCACTTGGCACTCTGATTTAATTAAAACGTTTAGAAGCCAACACGTCTGAAGATGGCATTATTCACGGTAACATTTTCATCTGTTTTCCCATTTAATAGAAGTTTTACTGATGCCAGAAAAATAACGCTGCCTCAAGTCACTATAGTAAACACAATATAACAAAAAATGAAAGGATGTCTCTGGTGGCCCACTTGAACATCGAGGGCTATCTACCAGATTTTTGAGGTATAACTGATGATTTAAAGAAGAAGTAAAACAAAGTTCAGGAATCGATACAATTAACTTAATCCACCCATCAAAGACACCAAAGGAAAAGAAACACAAACATGAAGCGACCAAACAATAATGGAAACCTAAACAAAGGAAGGCCATAAGGACAGTTACTTTCCCACAAAATGGCCAAATGGCCATCCAAAATAAAAAGACACAAGTGATACACACAGTAAGTAACAAACAACAACATAAATAAACCGCCACATAAGAACCGCCTTGGAACGGTCAGTGGGAAGAATTCCACTGGGGGGGGGGGGTGGGGGGGCTTAAATTGATTTTACATGGCCATAATCCTCGCCCTTACCTCTGTCGCGGTATACACTAATTTTGTTTAGTCCGCATGAAGGCTTTCTAACTCATGAGTGTAACATCTCCGAGAACATACAAATAAAAAAACTACAGAGATGAAACAAGGTTGAGGACTCGACAGCATACAACAACAAAATTGCTGGAGCAAAAGAAAGAGCTGCATTCAAAATAGAACAGAAGGTAATGATCAGGAATCGATACGATTAACCCAAAGCTCCCATTAGAGACACCAAAGGGAAAGAAACACAAACATGAAACAACATACCCTAATGGAAATATCAATAGCGGAAAGCCAAAAGGAGTTACTTTCCCACAAAATGGCCAAATGGCTATCCAAAACAAAATAATATAAGCGACACAAACACCCAAAGACAAACCACAACAAAAATAAACCGCGATAGAAGAACCGCCTTGGAATGGGCAGTAATACGAATTCCACTTGGGGCTTAAATCGATTTTACGTGGCCACAATCCTCGCCCTTATTTTCGTCGCGATTTAGACAAATAATTCTTTCAATCCGCATGAAGACCTTCTAACTAATCAGTGCAACATCTCCGTAAACACACACACAAAAAAAACAAAAAACAAAAAAAAAAAACACACACAGAGATGAAACAACGGTGAGGACTCGACAGCAATAAACCACTGAAATGCTGGAGCAAAAGAAAACCAACAGTTAGACACCGACGGGCCCGAACAGAGACAGAGAATCAGGCACCAACCAACATTACATAGAATTAGATCTCTCTAATTCTCAGTAAGCCTTTACGCTGGAACCTGAATCTGAAGCCTGACCCACCGTCGTGCAATTAAAGAGGGAAGCAAAGTTGTCAACCGTGATTGGGTTAACTACCATGCATGCAATTTATTTTGTACCCAATCTTTATATCTCGAAGAATGATTTTACGAAATTGGCTTCTGAAGTCATTGCGGTTATATATTTTTCTGAATTTATTTACCACAAAATAAAATTCTGGTTCCGATAGACCTTATTGCAGAAGAGATTTAGGTCTAATATTGAATTTTGAAATGAAATCAGAATGACGTCTATAAAATTTTGAAAAAGCTTTGCGTAGTTTATGGTACCGATAAATATGTTCTAGAAAGGGTGATTAAAACCCTGATTACAAAGTTTAGCCTTAACAATTTATTACGAGTGTTGAAGTCAGTTAAGCCTTAAGCGGGTTTGTAGAATTTGTCCTAGGCGTGCTGTTTGTATATATTATAATAAATCGGCGGAATTTTATGTTAAAATACTTGTAAGGAGTCTGATTCTAACCCCAACTGCCCCCCCCCCCCCCCCCCCCCCCCCGCCGTGTCATCGTAATGTGAAGACTCTCAGGAATTTTGAAATATGGGAAACTCTGTGGGCCATCATCAATACTTAGGTATCGAACTTATCAATCAGTACCTCCCTCACATACATGTAACACACAACGGCCACTAAGACATAGATTGGTAATAACAATTAGAACCACCTCTTTGAGGCTGTTCCGTCACGTGAACAAGTCCGTGAAATGAAGAACCCTCTAGACCCCACTTCAAATAGAGAAAACTGGGGTTTACGGGGGTACACATTATTTTTCTTATTTCTGTTCCAAGACATAGGTTGTGGGTCCTCGTTAGAACCGCCTCAATGAGGCGGTTCTAACGAGCACCCACAACCTATGTTTTGAGCATTTATAAGAAAAATATCACGGATTTTCATCAGAAAAGTAGCCATATTGGAGATGAGAAAAATGCACTATGTCGCACGGGTGTGATATCATAATGTAACAATGACCCATGGTCTATATTTAGATTAAAATAAGAAAAATATAAAAAAAAACTTCCACCTGACTTATGCTAGATCTCGGAACAGTCAGAATAGATACCATTTTTAACACACGGGCGTGTTACCACAATGTGAAAATTCTAAGTGATGAATAAAGATGAAAACCTCCGTTTTTTTTTTTGTATGATTTGGGGTTTAACGTCCCCGTCAAAACTGTAAAGGTCATTTTGGGGACGTTGCTTCCATTTGTGTGGGACTTTTACCCGACATTGCGATGAAATGACATCTCAAGCCCTGCCGCCCAATGTAACCAATAGGGTTTATAAGCATGGACGGGCCGACTCGCGCCGCTTTGCCTGGGCAGGCTTAGATCCTCTAAGCGGTTTACCAGTACTCGTGTGCGGGTCGGTTTCAGCTCTGCGTGGAAGCATCATGCAGCCCAAATATTTCTTCAAGCCCCGATGGGCGGGGCGTTTCTATGAGCTAACTGTGTTTTATGTGACATAGCATTTTCCAATGCGATGTCTCAGATTGAGTACAATTTCCCGCAAGTTTACCGCAGTGTGTCATTTTAGCACGTGTAGTTACTGCCGTTTGATGTTTTCCCGCCTTGTACCAAATTACGTCATTATAGGATCACGTTCGGTCCCCGCTCATCGGGGCTTGAAGAAATAGACGGCTGCATGATGCTTCCACGCAGAGCTGAAACCGACCGAACACGGAAGGAAATACTTTTACAAACGGGTAGTAATTCAGGCTGACATTAAAACCATCGTAATGTAATGTACATCTGCCAGTTATTTAAAGTAAATACGCAAAACTTGAAAATTATGGCAATAACATTTCTTTATGACACGAGGACGCCTAGGCCACTGAGTTGGGCGTGAAACCACCTGGGCCAATGGATTGAGTGAAGGAATATTTAATCTGTTATAGCCGTCGGAATTTTGTATGCTGGGCCGACATCGGGCCGACAAAGATCTAACACTTGCAATTTTGCAGCAAGATAAATTTACACTTCGAATGTGCAAACATGATAAATCATGTGTTATGTCTTAAAATATTTTATTAAACACCAGAGAAATAATCGTTCCTGTTAAAATTAATTTTCTAAAATTGTCCTAGTAATAAATGCATGCAATAAACTGCTATTTTGACACTGGGATTATTTCACTATTATCAGCTCTTCTAATTTAAATTTAATAAAATTAATTGTCTTGCTCGAAAATATTCCATATCAAAATCAAAATGATTATCTTTAATTTCCTTCACATCACGAAAACACGTCTATACAATTTTTACCCCCTTGAACCCCACTTTTATATAGCAAACCTGAGGTTTCCGGGGGTATACCTTATTTTTCTTATTTCTGCTCAAAATATAGATTGTGGGCACTCGTTAGAACCACCTCGATTTCTGCTCTAAAATATAGATTGTGGGTACTCGATAGAACCGCCTCGATGAGGCGGTTCTAACGAGTGCCTAGAATCTATATTTTGAGCAGAAATAAGAAAATTATTACAATTTTTCATCATAAAATTTTCATTTTTTCGGCGATAAAGGTGGCAATGTATTTGTATAGGCGTGTTTGCGTAATGGTAAACAATACTTTATGTCTAGTGTCTCCAACAGGAAAGCCAACTACACCGAGTAAACAGAAGCCCCTGCAGTGTAGTGGTTAAGCTTTGCGCCTCATAAACCAGGATCGTGGATTCGATCCCGGGCTTCTCCAGACTTTTGGACCAGTCTTTAAACTGACGTCCCGTCGGCGTATGATCTTAGCTGTTTGTGGGACGTTAAACTCAAACACAACATGCCGAGTAACTGCAAAAGGGCAATGGAGTTTTCTTTCTAATGATACTGTGATCGGTCACACTTGACCATTACATTCGTGACATACACTCCGGATTTGCAGGATGAAAGCTTACACAGTAATCATGTATAATTACTTTGGGGATCTTTAACCTGCACAGTGGATGCTTCTCCCTGCACGGGGGTGGGGGGGTGGTTGGCTCCAGTTAACAGCTCGATCTGAAGGGCGGTGCACTTTCAGTCATTCATCCCTGCAAATGGTGCCAGTGATACATGTTCGGACACCGCAATTTTATTACCACTGCCGGGAATCGAACCTGGGGCCTGTAGCATCATAGGCAGGTGCACTAACCACTGAGCAACCACGCTCCACATTGCTTTGCAACATTCATGAATATTTTGCAAAAAGAAACATCGGTATATTGCGAAGAACATAAATAAGAAACTACAGCCTGATTTTAATGCGTCACGAAAGCACGCCTACATAATTTTGACCACCTGAAACGCCGTTTTTTTTATAAAAAACCTGGGCTTTATTGCGGCATACAATTTATACCGTCTGCTCTAATGCTAGATAGTGGGTACGCGTTAGAACCACCTCGCCATGCCGGTTGTAACGTGTACCCACAAATAAATGTTTTGTGCAGAAATGCTAAAAAACTGAATATCAGAAATATTTATCTGAAAACTTTCAGGTTTTCAACCTTTTCTGAATAGGCATGATTTCGTGTTTGGCTTGAAAACGCTTGGACCTTGAGCATTGGTTGCATCACGAAATCACGCCTATATAATTGTTACCCCCTTGAACCCCACTTTTATATAGTAAAACTGGGGTTTGCAGGGGTAAACTTTATTTTTCTTATTTCTGCTCTTAAATACAGATTGTGGGTACTCGTTAGAACCGCCTCGATTAGGCTGTTCTAACGAGTGCCCACAATCTATGTTTTGAGCAGAAATAAGAAAAATATCACAATTTTTCATCATAAAATTTTCATTTTTTCGGCGATAAAGGTGGCAATGTATTTGTATAGGGATGCATGAGTAGTTCGAACCACGGGGGTTAATCAGAACAACATCTGAGACAACACGGTGTCATTACGATAACACCCATGTGGCATTATAAGAATCTGATATGGGGTTCTGTTGTAGATGGGCGTTTCCCACCCGAGGGGAGACAACACGGTGTCATTTCGATAACCCCCATGTGGCACTATAAGAATCTGATTTGGGGTTCTGTTGTAGATGGGCGTTTCCCACCCGAGGGATGACCATGCTCAGCGGTTGGAAACGCTTTGTAGATGGGCGTTTCGAACCCGAGGGATGACCGAGCTGAGCGGAACCGAGGTCATCACGGTCATCACGCTCAACACGCTCATCACGGTCATCAACCAATCAATCAAATCTTGGTGACGATTGAAGTTTGTTGAAACGGGATTCTTGCATAAATACCTACGCGCATGGCTGTTTGAAGCCATTGTCAAATGGACCGAAAGCCCTGCTCAAACAGCAAAAACCATGTTCAAATCATGAAATTCGCGTGCTGTTTGAACATGGATTTTGAGCTTTTGATATCACAAGACGGGCCTTGCTTTGTTTACGTTACGTTGAGCGGCGTAACGTTATCGCCCTGAACGTAGCGTTTTAGGGTTCTATGATGACGTCAGATGTTTACTGCATGACGTCTTTGTAAACAACGTTCTGAACTGGCCGCCATTTTGGTTTGCCTGTCGCATTTGAAGAGTTTATATAGAATTTATATGGAGATTTTTCGGCGTTCTCGTCCAAATTTGCGGTCGGATTCGTAAGTTATGCAAGAACAAAGATCATCCATGGTTATTTCATTGCATTAACATTTTTCGGATCCCTCGGAAGATATTTGAACATTCGGCCTTGCGGCCTGATGTTCAAACAGCTTCCTCGGGACCCGGCAAATGTTATTGCATGAAAAACCATGATTGATCCCTATAATCATTCCCTATCCTTGTGGTAAGTCAGTCGGAATCACACGTACTCGACCCTATGTCAATTCATGCAACCCGCAAAGTTTTTGAACACTTAGCATCCTTATCTGACGGAATTAAATAAAACTTGCGTTAATGGATGTGCCTGAATAAAGTGTATTTCCAACAAAGATTACTGTTTTCTCGGAAAGATAAGTTTGTTGACAATCTCTTTCGAGTGTGTCGTAAGTGTTTTTATGTCAGACCCATTTTAACGGAAGAGACATTTAAAACTGAGTACAAACAAAATACGGGCCCCGTCAAGCGATTTTGGTACTTATCGCCTAAGTCTCGCCAGAACCTTCGCTGCTCGCTCATACAAGCAGTGAATCAAGAGGAACCTTCAGACAGAAAGCCATTCCCTGGCCCCTCTGAATGGCTGGGCATGCGCAGTTAACATTTGTCATGACGGAATGCTCGAAGACACAAATTCGCTTGGCTAGGCTCATACGGCATCATCGCAACCAGTGACATAATAGGTCCACTGTTTTATGAAGTTTCTTTTGACATTTTCATTTTAATCTGCATTCAGTGCGTTGTAAATGACAATGCATATTGAGAGACATCAAATCAATCTCTTAAATTTGCACTAAAACGAATCAAGTTGTACTTCCAAAAATTACAGTTGTCTTCGTTTTAATCAGACTGGAACTTTATCAAATAAATTCCAAGGAAAAGGATTTTAATTTAAGCGTTTTATATCTTGGTGCACAATTTACAATTGCGTTACGATAACATGCTTGTCCTAAATAGAAGATCTTACTTGAGTGTTCCTAAATAGAAGATCTTACATGAGTGTTCATGTATTACTGAATTTATTAAACGAGTTGTGGAAAAGGGAGAAAATTCGAGGCTTTGCGGAACATTTTATTCCTTTTTCATCGACGAGTTCAATAAATTCAATAATACATGAGCACGAATGCAAGATTCTATTAACCATTTATCATATGACATTTAAATCGCAATTTACTCACGATTGTTTTGCAAAATTGTCAATATTCCGCCATTAAGAAACGCGACATCGTTAAGGACGTCGTACATGTAACGTTGCGGGGCGTATCTAACTAATTTGCATATTTAATCCACTAGTGGTTTCTCGATTTTATTACATAGCGTTATTACATTCTCAGACGCGACGTCATATGATAAAATGGTGTTTATCAGATCTCTGTAGAACAAGCACTTTTTCAGGAGAAAATTGTTGATATTTTTCTTATTTCCAGACCAAACATACAATACGAAAAAATCACTTATACAAATACATTGTAAACCTTGCCGCCGAAAAATAATCGATGAGGAAAGTGTAATATTTGTCTTATTTCTGCTCAAAATATAGATTGTGGGTACTCGTTAGAACCGCCTCCTCGAGGCGGTTCCAACGCGACCCACAATCTATATTTTAGAGCAAAAATAAGAAAATAAGGTATATCCCTGTAAACTCCAGTTTAACTAATAAAATTGGGGTTCAAGGGGGTCAGTATTATATAGGAGTGTTTTCGTGATGGATTGTGGTGCTCGTTAGAATCGCCTCTTATTGATCTATTTTTCTGAGAAAAAAAAAAAAAAAAAAATATGTGTATCCCTGTAAACGCTAGTTTTATATATAAAGTGGGATTTAGAGGGGACGTTCTTTACAAGAACTTGCCAACCTGATGGAGAGTGAACGCAAACTATAAAGTTTCCCTAAAAATGAAAATTGAAGACAATTTTAGACACTTAAAAAAGTCATCATGTCAGCAAAACCGTGACAGAACACAGAAGCAATTATTCCGTTGGAAACATTGAGATTTTCGTTCAACTGCCATGGAAGCATCGAGTACAGCAAAGTTAACGACGACAACCCAGCATGCCATCTGTCTCATAAGGTACTCGAATGCGCGTTTCATTAGTTATTAAACTGGTTCATTGTGTACCGCTTGTTTAGTGAGATGTGTTTGTTTGTTTGTTTGATTTGAGGTTTAACGTCCCCGCCAACCCTGTATATGTCATTTTGGAGACGTTGCTTTAAATTTGTGGGAATTTTACCCGAAATTGATATGAAATGACATCTCAAGTCCTGTCGTCTAATGAAACCAACAGGGTTTATAAGCATGGACAGTCCGACTCGCACCGCTTTGCCTGTGCAGGCTTAGATCCTCTAAGCGGGTTATCAGTACTCGTGTGCGGTCGGTTTAAGCTCTGTGTGGAAGCATCATGCAGCCCATCTATTTCTTTAAACCCCGATGGACGGGGACCGGTAGTGAGATTTGTCGCTTACACTACGATAAAACATCCATGCGAAATAGTGCATTTATTCACATCTACAAAATGACTACTTTTTGCTGAAAATATGTGATATCTTTATTCTTATTACTGCAAACATAGGTTGTGGGTGCTCGTTAGAACCGCCTCAATGAGGCGGTTCTAACGAGTACTCACAACCTATGCCTTGGAGCAGAAATAAGAAAAATAATGCTTACCCCCATAAACCCCAGTTTTCTCTATATAAAAGGGGGCCCTGGGGGATGTTTATTTCACGGGCTTGTTCACGTGATGGGAGAGACAAAACGTAACCGGCACGTCCTAGTTTCTGTGCAATGACTTTAACCCATTTGGTACCAGAAACCCCTAAACGGGTAGTTGGCAAACAATGCAGGCCCAGATCACGCGGCGTCAGATCAGGGCCTCCACTGTTTGCTAAAAGTTCAGTCATTTTTCAAATAAATTTTGATGAAAACACAACCTGACACTCAAAAATTTTGAAATTGACGCCTGCTATACATAAGGAGGAAGATTCCATTTGGTAAAAAAAGGAATAACAATGATTGGATTCACACTGTTAACACCAAGATCTACTTGCTTACGTCCAAAATTCAATTACACAAGACAAGGAAATTCATTCCGCCTCTACAATGAGACCGACGGTGATAGGTATTATTAGATAGGACCATTAATTAGGTTGGTCTGACCCATAGTCCAGTTGAAGGAAAAACGACAGTATGGAGCGGAAACTTCAGAAAGAATTCTTTCAAAGTATAGAGCCCCAGAAAAAAACAACGAAAACTTTATAGAGCAGAAGTGGTGTTTCCAAGATAGTGTCAATATATGTCGCTTTATTGTCACGCTAAGCTTTAAGACAAAACTATAACCGAGGTTCCTCTTCAGTCTAATGTTTAGACCATTGACAAATGTTTTTCCTCTTAAAGGGAATGGATACACCTTCATGGGAAGCAACTCCTTTAAAAGTATTTTGTTTCCCATGTCAATAGGGTTCAACTCTTAAAGGAAGGAATTTAAAAGGGGTCAACTCTTAAAGGAAAGAATTTGCTCCTGATGAGCAAATTCTTTCCTTTAAGAGCAGACCCATTTCCCCGTGTGGGAAAGAGTCTATAGAAAAGCGAACAGGAAGTACCGAAAGTTGTCTCCCTTTGAAAAACGGCGGAAATATCTGCCAAGTGTCTCCATTTCCCCTTAAAAGGGCATATTTGACAACAGAAGATTCAAATCGACCTGCTGAACAATGCTCACTGTTTGCACTGTGCGTAAAATTCCAGAGAAAACTCTAGTGACTTGCCAAGATTCTGATCAGACTGTGCGCATGCGCAGGCTTATCTGAGTAGTCGCGTGTCGCTTATGTCAACCGCTATAGTTTCGTATGCATAGCTCCATACATTATTCATATAAACCTTTTAAAACATTTTGTCTGCAGGCAAGTGCGCTGTCGTATGGGTACACTCCTTGATTCTCGAAGCGTAAGATGGGATGAATAATTCACAGTGTTCAGTGAATGAAGACTTAACTCTTGACAGACAAACAACCCCTTTCTTAATAGCATTGGAAGAAAGAGTCGCGTTTTGTCTGAAAGCGCAAATTTGTTTTTAAAAAGTTCATATCCATTTTCTAAGCAACACACATGAGTACAAGGTGGAACTCGGTAGTTTGTTTGTTTGAATTGAGATTTTTATGCCCCCTCAGCCTCGATGAGGCGGTTCTAACGAGTACTCGCAATCTATATTCTGAGCAGATCTAAGAAAAATATCACAATGTTTCATTCAAAAATTTTCATTTTTTCGGCGATAAAGGTTACAATGTATTGGTATAGGCATGTTTTCGTATTGAAAATGTAAATATTGCACTTTATAAGGGCACTGATTTCGCGGACTTGTTACCTTGTTGAGGAGAGTGGACAAAGCTTCGATGGGATGTAATAACACCCTCACATTAATTAAAGACGCACCTTGTCTGTAAGCAAGAAGAACAGAACAGAACAGAACAGAGTTTATTTACAAAGTCCAAAAGGCTATAAAGCCCATGAGGATACAACATATATACAAACGATGGCATTGGACAGTGTTACATCAAGTACAAGTAAATGATCATAAACACATAAAAAATCTCTACAACAGGGATGTTGTGGAGAAGGTGTTATAGGAGAAGTATGTAGTTCTCTGCAAATAGTCATAGTCATACTACTTAATTTAAAGCATAGATTGCAGCATGCATCGGCAGCCCTATGGATTGGGTCTTCACCCCACCCAGACCGCAGCCGATGCATATCACATAAATGTATGTAGATACATACGTACGCACACCCTGATATACTAATGCATTGACATACATACTAGTGCTTAAATGTACATGTATGAATTATGTATTATTGGCACGTGACCTATTTTAAGACCGGCGCAGTTGCTGTCCTTGTTGCATGCACAAGAACAGTCAACTGCGTCGGTTCATCGATCTAAAATCTTGACCCATGTTCATGTGTCCAGATCCCGTCTTGCCGAAACGAAATACAAGGCGGGGCGTAAGACTCGTGAACTTAAGGGGTTAATTGTCATATTGAATAAAACAAGTGACAACAATGTAAAAAAACTAAGCATGGAAAAATAATGCCATATTATGCCATGATAAAAGCATACTTAGAAAAAGCCAGAATCAGAGACCCAACCATCCCAAGCCCATTATGGCCCATATTTTGCCAAATATTATATTTATGTTAAATTGTACTCTTTTGTTAGCCCTGTATAACCCAGATGATTCCAAACTATTATTAAACTTTTCTCTTATAGTCTACCCCTGTATAAAACATCCGTTCGAACCTTAAAAGCTTGAAAAATGAAACAACATAATCTGCGAATACAGCCTATATTTGATGAATTCAATAACTCTATGAATTTAAACATGTTTGGTCGTCTCCAATAATATTTTGAAATGTATATCTCCCTTAACTCTGTATATAATGAACATTCTATTACAAAATGGTATTCATCTTCTAATAAGTGACAAGTAGTACATATTCTTTCGCTAAAAGTTATGGGGTTCGGTTTTACCCATCTACCTGCTTCTATCTCTAAACGGTGCGATGACATCCGCAGTCTGCTAAATGCTTGACTAAATTTACTTACATTGACTTTGTCTAAATATGGTTGAAACTGAAAAACAGTAAATGACCTATAAAAATTAGCTCGCGATGACTCTTCTAGTCTGGCCCGCCAGTTCTGTATGAAAGTATCTGTTAATCTTTGTTTTAGTAAGGATATAAAAGAATTAATGTTTCCTACTCCTTGGTTAATCCAAACTTCGTGAAACCCCAAGGATAATAAAAGATGGCGTATAAGAGAAACCCAGTTTACAGCATTCGGTAAAGTCTCAAAATCCCTCAGCATCAAATTATATACGAGCTTAATATACTTGGTTTCGTCCGATGATAACACCTTAAACCAATATTTCACAATTAATAAATAGCGCCTTGTTAGATAATTTGTCCTACCAAGTTCTCCATAAACAAAGTCATTCTGTGTTGTTTTCTTTACCCCTAAAAGACGCTTACAAAATTGTAGATGTACTCTTTCAATAGCATTAGCCTGTATAAATCCCCAAATTTCACAACCATAATTAAGAATAGGTGTTATCAATTTATCAAACAATTGTAATTTGTGCTTAGGTGATAAAAAGGTAAATTTATACAAATATTTACTCATTTTAAAAATTGCTTTTTGTGCTTGTCCTGCAAGTGTATTCTGTGCCTCTGCAAACGATCCCCCAACAGTAAATACAATTCCAAGATATTTAAACTTTTTAACTATTTCAAGCGGCTCTCCATCATAATAAAATGTAAGGTTTCTAGGCAGTATCCCCCCCTTTCTAAATATCATTACCTTCGTTTTTGAGACATTTATTTTTAACTTCCATCGCTTACAATAATCTGAAAGAAGATCCAAACCATCCTGTAATTCTTCGGCACTATTTGCAAACAGAACTATGTCATCGGCATATAATAACATGAAAACCTTAAACATATTAACATCTATCCCCTCCAACCCTGACGTAATAAATTGCTCTTCTATATCATTTAGGAACATAGAAAATAGCAGCGGAGACAGGCACTCTCCCTGCCTAACACCAAGGCTACAATAAAACTCATTTCCTATTCTGTTACAATACTTGACCTTTGACTTAACTGAGGAGTACATTGATTTAATAATATTTAAAATTTTCCCCCTTATACCAAGTTTTATTAGTTTATACCATAAATTTTCACGAACAACATAATCAAACGCTTTAGTAAAATCGACAAATGCGCAGTAAAGTTTCTTACCATGATTTAAAATATGCGAGATTAAGCCATGTAATGCAAAAATATCATCGATAGTACTCATATTAGCTCTGAACCCCGCTTGTGCTTCTATAAGTACAAAATAATTATCTGCCCATTCTGTCAATCTATTGTTAATAACCCTTGTAAACAACTTTCCCAGAGTGCTAAGTAATGTTATGCCTCTATAGTTCTCAACATCATTTAAACTTCCTTTTTTATGCAATGGGATAATATAACCTTCCGACCATTCCTCGGGAAAAACACCACTTTCAAAAATTTTATTAAAAAGATTGCACAATAATGGGACCAGAATATGTTTACCATATATGAAAAATTCATTTAACAGTTTATCCGGTCCGGCAGATTTATTTGTTTTAAGCTGCTTAATTGACTTCATTATTTCATTTTGCGTGAAGTTTGTGTTTAGTTCCTCAAACATTAAGGAAAATTCGTTTTTAACATATCTATCATTGAAGTACAAAATATCTTCATCTGGTACAAAAAACGGGTCCGCCGGATTATTTACCGCTTTAAAATACTCTTCAAAAGACGTTAATGCAATGTTTGCAGGTTTAACATACGCTAATTCTTTTAACATATCCCAGTACTGTTTTGCATTTTTATTTTTAGCATTTACAAATTTGTTGGTCTTTTCCCTATCAAATTCATATTTACACCTTCGTATAGTCATTTTATAATTAGACCTAGCCTTAACCATATTAACCCTGTTTTCATCTGTTTTAGACTGCCTATATCTATTTAACATATATAGAAAATTATATTTTTTCTCGTGACATTCTTCATTATACCAGGGATTTTCTTTCTTATTTACAAATGGGGCATTTTCACTAAATTTTTTATGATTTATTCTCCTTTTGAATAATGGAGCAGAAACACTGTGAATTATATCAACAAAACCAGACACGCATGACTTCACATCATTTTCATCTGCACAATTTGAGATCTTGGTGTTTAGTAAATTTAATTGTTCAGTCGTAGAATCTTTATTTAAACAATTAATAAATTCCTCCTTCAACTCGGGTTTCCAAACATACTTCTCATCCACATATTCGTATTTATCCGACTCTGTTCTCTCTTTATGTATATTACCGAATTCGAAAGAAAAACTGACAAGGCAGTGATCTGACAAGATATTTGGTTCTTTCACCTCAAAATTACTCACGAAACTAAACATTTCCCGTGACGCTAATACGTAATCGACCACGCTTCTACCTCTGTGCCCAACGAAAGTATACCGCCCTATTCCCCTATCTTCACCGACCCGCCCATTCATTATCCTTAATCCTGTTTGCTTGCATAGGTCTAACAGTAACAGTCCATTGTTATTCAAATGCCCTGCATCTTCCGAAAAACGATGCATATAATTATCTGGGGTATAATCATCGGGTAAGACATTCATGTGAACGGACTCATCATCTGTAACAAAATCAGGGTTTGTCGACGTGCGACCATTGAAATCCCCACATATTAAAAGATTACAACTAGTTTCGGCTTTGCTCTCAATAAAAACAACCGAGTCCAATAATCGGTAAAAAATATTAGTTTCTGTCAATGCCTGTCGGCTACTCTCATCGGGAATAACGTAGCATAAACAAATGTACAAGTCATTATTTAGACTTAACGCAGATTTGCCAATTTTGACCCATAAAATATCGTCTTTTGATGTGAAAATTAAAGTATCATTTGATACATATTTATTTCTGATATACAGTATAATCCCCCCGGAATTTCTTTTACTATTGCATTTTTTCTCTTCTCGGTGTAGTACAAACGCTTCAAAATTGTCAACTGTAATTTCAGAAAACTGATCTGTCCATGTTTCAGTCAATAAAATGACATCATTTGAATCAAAAATATATTGAAATTCAGGACTTTTTATCTTATTTAAACGTTTAGTAACTAATCCCTGACAATTCAGCAACGCACATCGTAAAGTCACCTTCTCCTCAGGTAATTACATTATTCCAGCCGAGTCATTTTCTCCTGACACGTCTGGTCTATTTTCAGTTCCACTACTTTCATTTTGTAGATGTGACACACTTTGCTGTCGGTTAACTGATTGGTTTGTGCTATTTTTGTCTACCTGTTTATTTTTGGCTGCCTTTGGATTTTCCTGATTGTCCCGTGAAGTTTGCAATACACGCGGAAGAGATACAGAATTTGCTCTTCTTTCGCCACGCTTCAAAGTTCTTGATAAACGCTCGGATTTATCAGTGCCATTCTCAAAAGGTCGGAATATATCACGCACAGAAGGGGACGACTCGTTTTGTTTTGGCGAAGAACTTGTTGATGTACTGGGTAAGTTTGGCACACTTTGAGTTTGTGTATTGGATTCATGCTCCATATCGGTATCTTTATTGTTATTGTTAGGCCCCGAAGTACATGTAGGTATATCTAAAGTGTCACGTGCACTATTGGAATTTCCATTCATCATTGTATTCACGTGTGTATTTGTAAACGACTCGTTATCGTCCCCGTCTACTGAAAATTGCTCTGTTTCATGAATGTCTGGCTGACTGAGTAAGACACTAGGATCAATGTGCAAGAAGTAAAGTTCGTTTCCCACTCCTTAGATTTCTGAAGCGTGAAATGGGATAAATAATTCATAATTTGCCGTAAATGAAGAGTTAAATCTTCAAAAGAAGTAAATTGCTATTGGGAGACAAAAAATCAATGGTTGCAGCCTTGTCTTACCTGAAAACAAACAGCCCACATCGCGTTCACGAGTCCATGTTGCAAAACCCCTTGTAAAATGACGTCGCGTTTGGGAATGTAATAACGTCATGTACTAAATAGAGGTTCTTACATGAGTGTCCATGCATTGATTACTTTATTAAACGCGTTGAGGAAAAGGGATAAAACGCGATGCTTGCCGAGTATTTTATCCATTTTCCTCAACGAGTTTAATAAATTCAATTATACATGAGCACGAATGCAAGATTCTA
Source organism: Lucinisca nassula (assembly GCA_963580285.1). Taxonomy (NCBI): domain Eukaryota; kingdom Metazoa; phylum Mollusca; class Bivalvia; order Lucinida; family Lucinidae; genus Lucinisca; species Lucinisca nassula. Next base: position 46,657,636 of record OY757025.1, on the reverse strand, counting down.
TTTATATGACATTAAAAACACCATTTTTACAAAACTGTCAATATTCCACCATTAGTAAAAGGACGCCGCACATGTGACGTTACTAGGCATATCTAACTAATTTGCACATTTAATCCACTAGTGGGTTACCGAATTTGTTACATGACGTTTATATACGCTCAGACGCGACGTCGTATGATAAATTCGGTAAATCCACTAGTGGATTAAATTATGCAAATTACTTACATATGCCCCGTAACGTTACACGTGTGAAGTCCTTAACGACGTCACGTTTACTAATGACCGAATATTGACATATTTTGGTGAAAAAAAAAAAAAAAAACCTGAATAAAATGCTTTTAAAAAATGATGTGATGAATAGAATCTTGCATTCGTCCTAATGTATTATGACATTCATTAAATTCGTTGAGAAAAGGCATAAAATGCTCTTGGAAGCCTCGCATTTTATCCCTTTTTCCATAACTCGTTTAGAAAGTGGTGTCTTCATGGCCACACAGAATTTCCGTTTGCACCCACAATCTATGTTTGGGTAGAAATAAGGAACGTATTTTAACAAATATCATCTGAAAAATACTAGTTCTACAGGTATGCTAATTGTACAGGTATGAAGCGCCCTCGCCTATCGGGGCTTGGAGAAATAGATAGACTGCATCGGGCAGAGCTGCATTACGGTAGCACACCCGTATGACAAATTGCATTCTTTCATATTGTAGAAATGGCTACTTTTCTGATGAAAATTTGCGATATTTTTCTTATTTATGCTTCAAACATAGGTTGTGGGTGCGGTTCTAACGAGTACCCACAACCTATGTCTTCGAGCAGAAATAAGGAAAATAATTTTTACCCCCGTAAACCCCAGGTTTCTCTATATAAAGTGGGGTTATGGGGGGTCTTTATTTCGCGGACTTGTTCACGTGATGGAAACCGACCGAATATTTGAGTACTAGTATAGTAGTAAACCGTTAAGACGGTCTTGGTCATCCCAGGAAAAGTGGTACGAGTCGGACCGTCCTTGAACCCTAGCTGTTTGTTTGGGCGGCCGGGCTTAAGATATCATTTCATCTCAAGTCTGGTAAAAGTTCCACAAAATCGGAAGCAATGTCTCCAAAATTACCTAAATCGTGCTGACGGGGACGTAAAACCTCAACACAACCAACCATCTACAGGTACCTATGAAAGACACGATTGTAGCACACGGCCGTGATATTGTAATGAAGTGCGAGATTTCGAGACCGTCCCAGCAGGCACACGTCGCTATGGCAACGTCAAATCAACGTCGGCGCAACTTCATGCAACCTCGGTGCAATGTCATGACGTTGATGTGACGTCACAATTACGCCATGTGCCTGCTGGGGTGCCTTATTTATCAACTGCCTTATGTTGACTTGTTCTTCACGTTACTATTCATTTCTTAGTTTCGTCGACAAAACGTTATTTTTTCCATGTAGAGAGTATTCCGCAGGGAAGGAAAATATGATTAATTTTACATATCGGGTCAAATTTAATATTTCGGCCAGTGGCCTTCTTCAGGAAACCGAAATACACAGAAAGTCGCTATTAATTTCAAATGAAACCAGAAACAACTTGTCGATTATGTCGGCTAGTATACATGCTTTTCCGGATGACGCGTCACCGGCTTACTCCACAGGAGCTTGAAGTTCTGTCCATTAGTAGTTCATTAAGGTCATAATCAAAAGTGACACTAATCCATTTCGTTAGAAATGGCCAGGTTTCGAAATGGCCAGGAGTGAAACGGTTTTTGCTGCACCTTTGAAATGCTTCAGCGACAGATTCTCGGCAAGTACCGACTGTGTACCGTGAAAATACTTATCAAATTATAATTCGAGGAATGGATAACTTTTTCTGACATATTACCCTGACGCAATAAACGGCGATTAAAATTTTGTCAAAACTGACGACAGCCCAGGGACCAGTTTCAAGCTTTTAGAGAGGAAAAATTTACAATCCTATAACAATATAGACAAGGACAGCATCGGGAAAATATGACCAATCGTGAATGAAGTTGTGTACCTCTGGCAGTTTGTAACACACAAGTCAAAACTCTTGTCACACATGTAGATAACACATTTATGTATACAAAAGTACCTGCTATGTCTAATCTAGTCTTCACGGTATGGAGCAACGCCACACATAGTCTCCAGAATTGCTCAAAAATGATCTAGTGTAGCTAAGCCTGTCTGCTTTCTTCCCAAGACATTCCAAAGTTTTCCAGGGCAAAACACAAAGAAAATTTATATCTATGTCCGGTATATTCGCCAATACCAATCACCTGTGTTCAGAATTTCAATAAAAACTTGTAAATACTACTCCAAATCTTGCAAACAATAACAAATTTGACATCTCCTGGCCCTGGCAGCCATTTTTGGAGCCATTAGAAAGGAGCGATTTCATTGGTTAAAAATCTCAACAATTCAAATTGGCCAATGAAAAAATAACCTAATGCTATTACATCATGATTTATCTACTCCTGCTCTGTAAATAAAAAAATGGCTGCCAGAGCCAGGAGATGTCAAAATTGTTATTGTTTTCATGTTTTGGAGTGGTATTTACAAGTTTTCATTGAAATTATGGACACAGGTGATTGGTATTGGTGAAAATACTGGACATGGTCAGTAACCCTCAATGGCTCGAACTACCCCTGTCTCGAACAGATTTTCTTTTCGTGGTCCCAAAGGTGTTCGAGCCATAGAAGTTCGACTGTATAAACAACAAGTAAAATATAAAATATTAGGTGAGGGTTGGGGACGCTGTGTGGTTTTAGAAGATCCCCTTTCTCGTGTTTTTCTGTCCCTCTGCTTCATCCCCATTTGCCATTAGGTCTAGGCCTATCACATTACCCTATGTCAGTCAGTATATGGCCCCCGCCCGTCGGGGCTTGAAAAAAAATAGACTGGGCTGCATGATGCTTCCATACAGAGCTGAAACGACCACACATGAGTAGGCCTACTGGCAAACAGCTTTGAAATTGAGGATCTAAGCTTGCAAAGAGGCAAGCGGTGCCAGTCGGACAGTGCTCATAAACCCTATAGGTTTCATTGGGCGACAGCGCTTGAGGTGTCAATTAATCTCAATGTCGGGTAAAAGTCCCACAAAATTGTAAGCAATGTCTCGAAAATGACCTATACAGTGTTGACGCGGACCTTAAACCTCAAATCAAACAAAACAGAACAGGCCTCCATTTTTTATTTTATGTCAAGTTTACATAGAATATTTTGACGTTCATGACGTTGCACGTGACGTTGCCGTGCAACATTCGCTGCGGCGTTGCGGAAGTCAGACTCGGTATGGCTCCGAAACGGTCGTTTCACACCTTGCAATTCAGCAGAAAGAAATTGCAGCAGAGTCTTTAAAATTGGACATTTTTAGTCCATTTTGATGGACCAAACTTCAAGCGCCTGTGCTTACTCCTAACATCGTGGCGCGGGATTTTGACGTTGCTTACGTTGTTTCCGTTTTCATATTGTTCATTTCATTTGAAATTACTGGCGACTTCAGCGATGTAGTTTTCGGTGTATTTTGGGCTTTCTGAAGACGGTCATGGCCGAAATATTAAATCTGAGTAGATTTTTAAATTAATTGTTATTTTTTCTGTTTTTCATTTTTGAAGATTTTTACGAGACAGGGACACTTAGCATTGTCCGATTTATTGGCGTGTCTGTGTGTGTGTTTTCCTTTCGAGTGCGCATGCGAAGCCATCAAATAAGGCTAGATTCAAGACTTCTTGCAGAATCTATCCAAGTGAATTAGGGGATAACTGTATTCAAAGTGTCATTTCGGGAGGTAAATCGGCATTTTACGGTGGGATTTTTTTTGTTTGTGTTTTTCATTACAGAAAAACGACTATTCAAATACATTGAAAATTTTACCGCCGAAAAAAAAAAAAAAAAAAATAAAATAAAATATAAATTTTCCGATACAAATTGTGATATTTTTCTTATTTCTGATCAAAATATAGATTGAGGGTAGACGTTAGAACCGCCCCAATGAGGCGGTTCTATTGAGTACCGACAATCTATATTTTAGAGCTGAAATAATTAAGGCGGTTCTAACGAGTACCAACAATCTATATTTTAGAGCTGAAATGATTGAGGCGGTTCTAACGAGTACCGACAATCTATATTTTAGAGCTGAAATAAGAAAACATTACGAAAACACGCCTATATAATTTGACCCTCTGGAACCCCACCTTTATACAGCAAAACTGTGGTTTACAGGGGTATACGTTATTTTTCTTATTTCTGCTCTAAAATATAGATTATGGGTATTCGTTAGAACCGCCTCGGTGAGATGCTTCTAACGAGTACCCACGATCTATATTTTGAGCAAAAATAAGAAAAATACCACACTTTTTTCATCTGAAAATTTTCGTTTTTCCCAGGTAAAATTTAAAATGTATTAGTATAGGCGTGTTTTCGTAATGATAAGGTATACCCCTGTAAATCCGTGTTTTATTATATAAAAGTGGGGTTCAAAGGTGTCAGAATGGTTAAGGCGTGTTTTCGTGATGCGGCGAGGCGTCAGCGGAGCCGTAAAATGGAATTCGCGACCATTAAAACGGCGATTTACCTCCCCAGATGAAATTTTAAATACGGTTATCCCCATTCCAATGCACTCATTCACTTGGTTTTCGCACACCTCCTCTGATTAACCATCGGCTCGATATGAGTGAATTGATCTTGAAAGGGCCGTAACCCCCCCCCCCCCAAAAAAAATCACTTGTACAGTTTAAAAAATGTTCTTCTTGCCATAAAAATGACAAGCGCCGTGAGCGGCGTAAAATCAAATACCAACCAAGCCAATGAAAAGTGACGTTACATAATGACGCTGGGATTCTGGCAGTATATCGTAGAAAATACTGTCGCAAATGTTTGACGTTATCCAATCAGATGTCCCGTTACATACGTACATGTAAGTTCATTAGAATCTCCTACATGTCTGCAAGCAGCAAGGTTCTGGCGAAAATGCGCCTGTGTGCCAGCTTGGGTTGCCTAAGTGATCAGTAATATCCCCTAATGCGCTGAAGCCCGAGCCATTTCGAAAACACGCCTATCCAAATACATTGTAAACTTTACCGCCGAAAAAGACGAAACTTTTATGATGAAAAATTGTAATATTTTTCTTATGTATACTCTAAAATATAGCTTGTGGATACTCGTTAGAACCGCCTCATCGCGGCGGTTCTAACGAGTGCCCACAGGCTATATTTTAGAGCAGAAATAAGAAAAATAAGGTATACCCCTGAAACCCCCAGTTTTATTATATAAAAGTGGGGTTCAATGGGGTCAAAAAAATATAGGCGTGTTTTCGTGATGAGTACAATCCATTAATTCGCTGAAGCCTGAGCTTTAGTTGGTTGCCTTAGTCATACGTACCATTACAAACAGACCACGTGATTAACTAAATCTTACATTCGTGGTCATATTTACATAAAATATTTGAAACTCACCGCGTGCTCGTTTAATAAATGTACAAACGCATACCGTACTTATACTTTTAGCTTCAACTCATTCAGATTGTTAAAGATTTTCGAACGATTTCCCGGAAATGCAGAAACATGAACACTCCTTGTAGTTTGTATTGATGCTTTTGAAACAAACACAAAAGCAAATAATAAAAGGCATGTCATTATACTCTATGTAATGATTCGCACTTTTCGTAGAATTTTAATCTCTTTAGAATAGACTTGTTCTTTCAACTACTGATCAGAATCTGTCAATAAACGGTATTCTCTGGTTATCGATAGCAAACGATAACTACAAATGAAAGAAATAAACCCCGAAGACATCATATCTTGCAGGTAGATACGCAACATGAAAACGCGTAGTATGCAGTCTAAACCTGGGGTAAAATGCATCACTGTCTAGATGCACTTTTGCATAATAGAGCGGCATATCAGAATCTTATATCGACAATCGAAAAGACTAAGTTAAAAAAAAAAAAAAAAAAAAACTCTCAGAAATGAGAGGTATACATGAAAAAGAATCGTGTGGGGTTGTGAGTGGTGGATCCGGTCGGTCACTGTCCGGCACCCGCGTGAGAGGTACGGATTCAACAACCATATAAGACTCTTTTTTCTCACATACCTTTCATTTCTGAGAGTTTTGTTTTTCAATGTAGTCGCTTTGATTGTCGACGCCCCCCCCCCCCATACGGCAGTGTTTTTGACGTCAGTAAACATGTGGTGACGTCAATCTTAACGACGGCGTACGTGACGTCCTATTCAACCGGTGCACGTCATATACGTGAAAATTCTCCACATTTATCCTATTCCAGGTTAGGATAATCTGGGTAGGATAAGAATTCCTATCCCAGGGTTAAGTCCAGGATGGTTTGCCTTATCTGATGTGCAAGAATATGCATTGCTTTTCTTTATACAGTCGAACTTCTGTGGCTCGAACACCTTTGGTACTTCGAAAATCTGTTCGGGACAGGGGTAGTTCGAGCCACTGAGGGCTACTGCCAGGAGGTATACGATATACTTTTGGAAATCTTTTCGGTTTTCTATAATGAAAATGTATGCTGTGTGTACTCATTAGAATCGCCTCATCGAGGCGATTCTAATGAGTGCACACAGCATACATTTGCAAGATAGAAAACTAAAATCCCCTCAATTATCTCCCACCATTTCTTATGTAGAGGAATTCCCTAAGGACTTAAGAATGTGTTCGACTCAGCCATGGTAAACGAGCCATCGGTGTTCGAGCCATTGTAGGTCTACTGTAGATAGTCCACTGTTGATAAGAGAGACGAGGTTTAACCCTTTTTGTATAAATGGAATCTTCCTCCTTATATATGGAAACTAAGGGGTGTCAGGAGGTGTTTTCTTCAAAATTTATTTCGGGAAATGGCTTTACATTTTGCAAACAGTGTAGGCCCTGATCAGACGCCGCGTTCTGTGGCGTCTGATCTGGGCCTGCACTTTTTGCCAACGTACTCCTTTAGGGGTTTCCGGTACAAAATGGGTTAAAGCATTGCTTCCCCTTCTATTGTCCATTCTACACAATAATAGAATACTGCAGCGCCTTCCTAACCAGGACACCACCCTTACAGGACGAATAAACTCTGTGAAAATTCATACTTAAAATACTTTTTTATCAAGTCAACCTTTGGACTTTCAAAAGTGGTCTTAGAACAATCGTGAACAGTCTCTAGGGTGGTCTGTTACTGGAGGACATTAGAAAGAAAATTAAAAGTTTTTAATATAAACACGGTGAAAACAGTAGAACGCATGGTCGAAAGAAAGAAAGGAAAGAAAGAATGAAAGAAGGAAGGAAAGAAAGAAAGATGCACAGTTTCGCATTGCAGCAGCAGCAGTACATATAAACAGAGTTAACTTTATTTGTTTCGTGCTCATTTACATTTGAATGCCAACTAATATTCCCGTTGTGACCATCAAGAAATCCAATGCAGCAGTTAGATAATTTTTTGCAAGTGTGAACTGGTCACGTGCCATCATTTTATGAATCACTACTTTCGTGTTTCAATTAACAGCTGGCAAAACATCAATCCAACTCGTCCTCTTGGGACGAAACGAACAGTTTCGTGGTTCCTGTGCAAAAAAAAAAAAAAAAAAATGCTGGTATAACACATCCGTGTGACATAATCACCAAAACATATATTCTTATGAAACTGTGATGTTTGAATTGAGGTTTAACGTCCCCGTCACCACTGTAAAGGTCATTTTGGGGACGTTGCTTCAAATTTTGTGGGACTTTTACCCGACATGGAGATGAAATGACTCGTGCGCACCGCTTTGCCTGCGCAGGCTTAGATCCTCTAAGCGGTTTACCAGTACTCGTGAGCGGGTCGGATTCAGCTCTGCGTGGAAGCATCAAGCAACCCATATATTTCTTCAAGCCTCGATAGGCGGGGCCCAAATGAGACTGGGATAATCATCACAAAACACGCCTATATAAGTTTAACCCCCAACAAGTTCAAAACAACGATACTGAACGAGTCGCATTGAAGTTATACTGCAAATTGTTGATATTCTGAGAGTCACCCTATTGAAATTTATTGGGCGGCAGGGATTGCGATGTCATTTCATCTCTATGTCGCGTAAAAGTCCCACAAAATTGGAAGCAACGTCTCCAAAACGACCTAAATAGTGTTGACAGGGACGTTAAACCTCAAATCAAACAAAACAAAGACTCATAATCATTAGAATTCTCATTGCTGTGGTTCGAGCCTCACTCGGGCCACATGTGATCCGCCAAGTTCTGCAAAGGAAGGTCAGGTGGTGTTTCTCCGGGCACTCCGGTTTTCGCCCACCTCTGATTAACTATCGGCTCGAAATAAGTGAAATAATCTTGAAAGGGCCGCCGTCAACCCAAAACCAAAGCAATCTATATATTGTGCAAGTAAAAGAAAAATAACGTGTACTGCTGCAAACCCCACTTTTCTCAATACACAGTACAATTCCTATATCAAGACCACCTCTGGGACTGTTCAAAAGTGGTCTTTAAGACCACTTTTGAACAGCCCGAAGGTGGTCTCTTATCAGGAGTCACTGTCTGTAAAAACATTAAGAAATAATAACTGAAAACTTCTTAATAAGCTTCTAAAAGCAGATTTAGTCTTAATTTTAGATGGTCTTACTAGCGGAATTCTAATATTTTGTGCTGTTCGGAAGGATATATGCATTACGCGGTTATGTCTACGTGAATGCTATGAAAGTCTGACCTTAAATTTGAAAGCAACTGCAAAGCCTGAACCTGGACCAGAGTGCCCTTTCATGCAGACCGTGCCAATTGCTATGACAGTTGAATTTAGAGACTGAAAATATTTCTCTTTCTTATCAGTATGTTAAATTATGTCGGCCCCGCCAAGCGATTTTGGTACTTATCGCCTAAGCGAGCAGCGAAGGTTCAGGCGAGCCTGCGCATCCGCGCAGTCTCGCCAGAACCTTCGCTGCTCGCTCATACAAGCAGTGAATCAAGAGGAACCTTCAGACAGAAAGCCATATCCCTGGCCCCTCTGAATGGCTGGGCATGCGCAGTTAAAATTTGTCATGACGGAATGCTCGAAGACACAAATTCGCTTGGCGGGGCTCATGTTAAATTCTGTAAAGTAAATGTTGATGTCTTACCCACTGATACAGTTTTCGAGATAGATCCCGCACCTTATCGTGGTTAACCAAATTTAGCATTTTATGTAGGAAGCCACAAAACGGGCCACATTCAAACAGTGGCAGGCCCTTGCCAGACGCCGAAAAACTATGTCAGTTGATTTGATAGTTGAATTTAGATGCTGAAATTTCTCTTTTTTATCAGTATATTAAATTCAGTAATGTACATGTTACTGTCTAACCAAATGACACAGTTTTTGACATCGTAGTTAGCCCATTTCATGTAGGAAATCCCAGAACTGGATACAAAACACTGCTGGCCCTTACCATACACCGCCAAAAGGACCCTCGCTTTTTACGGACATTTAAGCTATTTTCTAAATAACTCTAAACACAACACAACAATACACCCCTATATTTCGAAATGGACACCTCCCATATAAAGTGAAGAAGATTCCATTCAGTTGAAAACGGGCGAAACAATTCTTTAGCGTTGGGACTGAAAAAATCACTTGAAGGAATTGTTGTTTGTAATGGAGTTGATAAGTCTAAATCAAATTTGGCAGCAACATCCTAATATAGAACATAGTGAACGAGTTAGACGAAAATCGGTAAGTAAACGTTCTAGTGACATTTGTGATTTTGATCAAATGTAGGCGCTCATGACTTGCAACAAAAGCACAGTAATTTCCATGATCACTGATAAACTTTATATTAAGAAGGTTTGGTTATAACAGACATCTTTTCTGCTATTTTAACTTGCATGGCCTCCTGTTTGCATTTTTTTTTTAATTTGGAACTGATACGCCCTACAAACGCTGAACAGCTGCAAGGAGAATTCCTCCGCCATGACGAAAAAATGCCTGAACAAATACATATTTTTACCGCCGGAAAAACAAACATTTTAAGATGAAAAATGGTGACAGTTCTCTTATTTCTGCTCAAAATATAGATTTTGGGCTCACGTTAAAACCGCCCCATCGAGGCGGTTCTAACGAGTACCCACAGTCTATATTTTAGAGCAGAAATAAGGAAAATAAGATTTAGCCCTGTAAACCCCAGTTTTACTGTATAAAAGTGGGGTTCAAGGGGGTCAAAATAATATAGGCGTGTTTTCGTGATCAGAAGCAAAGCTTTCATTTAGGAGATAACTGTATTCAAAACTGTCATTGGGGAGGTAAATCGGTGGTTTTACGGTCGAAAATCCCGTTTTATTTCGGCCGCAAATTCCGTTTTACGTCAGCGAAGCCGCAAAACGGAATTTGCGATCGTAAAGCCGATGATTTACCTCACCAAATGCAATCGCCATTCTAATGCACTTACTCGGCTGTTTTGTTTAACCGTCAACTATTTAGCAGAAGAGTTGCCTGAAACCAAAGGCCAGCCAATGAAAAGCGACGTTTTGTGATGGCTTCGGGTTTCCTCTCTGTATAAAGTGTGGTTTAGGGAGGTGTTCATTTCACTTTTGTTAAAAGGTACAATTTTACAATGATCGATGTACGCGACAAAACGGGGATGATGTTATATCCTAAATTGTGTTACTTTTGAGTTCATTTATTAATTGATTATCCTATACTACACAAGGTCAACCAATATTAAAAAATCATAAATCATGTTTTTTATTGCGTCAATTAATAAAATTGTCATTAATCAAGTAATTTCGTATTGGCCCAGTTACAGGTCCTCGGTCAGCTGTATTGGCCTCGGCCTTCGGCCTCGTGCCAATACAGCAGACCTCGGACCTGTAACTGGGCCAATACGAAATTATTTGATTAATAACATTATAGTATTCAAACGACAAACTAGAAGTGAAGCCATGATCAGGAATCGATGCAATTAACCCACAGCTCCCATCAGAGACACCAAAGGGAAAGAACCACAAACACGAAATAACGAGACCCTAAATAACGAGAAAGATCAATAGCGAAAAGCCAAAAGGACAATTACTTTCCCACAAAATGGCAAGTTGGCTATCCGAAACAAAAACATATAACATCACGTGAACAAGTCCGTGAAATGAAGACCCCCCTATACCCCACATTATATAGAGAAAATTGGGGTTTACGGGGATATATATTATTTTTCTTATTTTTGCTCCAAGACATAGGTTGTGGGTACTCGTTAGAACCGCCTCAATGAGGCGGTTCTAACGAGCACCCACAACCTATGTTTGCAGTATTTATAAGAAAAATATCACGGATTTTCATCAGAAAAATGGACATTTTGGAGGTGTAAAAAATGCACTATGTCGCACGGGTGAGTTATCGTGATGAGTGATACACACACTCAAAGACATACCATAACAAAAATAAACCGCGACAGAAGAACCGCCATGAAACGGTCAGTGAAAAAGATTTTCACTTGGGGGTGGGGGGCTTTAATCGATAATCGATTTAATGCGGCCGCAATGCTCGCCCTTATTTCCGTCGCGATTTAGACAAATAATTTGTTTAGTCTGCACGTCTCATTCCTTGCTGCTTAAAGGCGGCAGTTATGCAATAAGCTTTCTCCATTTGTTTTCTTCCTAGATGTGTCCCGTTTATGAATTATACAAATTCCTGTTGGGTTGACAGTTTTAACTTTCAAAAATGGATGAAAAGACAATCATCAATATTTTATTTAAAAGAACGCATTGTTGCAAAACGCATTAGGTACATTACAGCTTATAGATTCCGTCTGTTTACTGTAAAAGGTGTTTATAATGTAAATTTAAAGTGATGCTTCCATAGAAAAGTCGTAATTTTCTTCCAAATTGCGGCAAATTTCTGCCAGAGGAAGAAACAAACATACGCTGCGGAGACAGTGTTTCGAGTAAACTCAATTAAAATCGAAGTAACTCGATCAAATGTCAGCGCGTCTTGAATGCTAACAAAAATAAACGAGTCTCTAAAGTTAATTTAAGGGCTTCTTCAAAATAAATTATCTTCCTTTCTTATTCAAGTATTAATATGAATGATGCACCATTGTCTACCGATCTCATTACGATAACTCACCCGTACGATATAGTGCATTTTTCACGTCTCCTTTCACGGCTACTTTTCTGATGAAAATCCTTGATATTGTTCTTATAAATGCTCAAAACATAGGTTGTGGGTGCTCGTTAGAACCGCCTCATTGAGGCGGTTCTAACGAGTACCCACAACCTATGTCTTGGAGTAGAAATAAAAAAAAATAATGTATACCCCCGTAAACCCTAGTTTTCGCTATATAAAGTGGGGTTTAGGGGGGTCTTTATTTCACGGACTTGTTCACGTGAAGTGGAACTTTTTTTGTTCAAATCAAACTAGGGATGGTTGAACTAGTTGTCCTTTGTCCTTTTGATATTTGTAGAATTATTAATTGAAATAAGTTATATATTCCCATGCGGGTCTTCAACCATTTTAGACAATTTTCTTTTTTATCCATTCAATATGATAAGACATTCTTGAGGGATTCTACTTTCTTTAAAATGTCAATTTGCTGATGAGTATTTGTTTTTTTTTTTTCTTATTTACGCTCAAAATATAGACAATAGGGGTTTTTAAGATCTGAATAGTTGCAGCGATTCTCGTGAGCGAGTACTCTGTGCAAAAATCAGGAAAATAAAGTATACCCTCGTAAACGGTATTTTTCTCTACAAAACTTGTTCTGACAAGGACCGACAATACATGTGATGAACCGGACTTTATTTTTCCTATGTTCATGAAACCTGTGAACGCAGCTGCTCGCTGCATTCACAGTCTTTCATGAACACCGGGAAAATATAAAACTATGCAAACTTCAGAGCTAGTAGAAGTGAAGGCAATGATCAGGTATCGATACAATTAAACCACAGCTCCCATCAGAGACACCAACGGAAAGAAACACAAACATGAAACAACTAGACCCTAACGGAAACATCACTAGCGGAAAGCAAAAAGGACAGTTACTTTCCCACAAAATGGCAAATTTGCTATCCAAAGCAAAATAATATAAGCGAAACACACACTCAAAGACATCTTATTCTCTCCGCCCATGCTTGTAAATAGCCTCAATAAACCAGAGACTACCATCTAACTGTATTTTGTTCTTTATTTTCAAAGGTAACACTAATTAGCTCATTACGAAAACACGCCTATTCAAATACATTGTTACATTTATCGTCGAAAATGAAAGTTTTAAGATGAAAATTGAGATATTTTTCTTATTTGTCAAAATATAGATTGTTAGTACTTGTTAAAACCGCCTCATCGAGGCGGTTCTAACGAGTACCCACAATCTATATTTTAGAGCAGAAATAATAAAAATAAGGTTTAAACCTCAGTTTTACTATATAAAAGTGGGGTTTAGTGAGGGTAAAAATTATATATTTGTGTTTTCCTAGGTTTCATTACAGGAAGATCAGACAATGCAAGTTTAGTTTTTATATTTACATCGTTTACATTTGTCTGTTGGCTTAAACTTAAACGAAATAATAACATTCGCGTTAGTAAATGGTCAATAAAAAGGTAATGCTTCGGAGTGTACGAGCTTGTTTTTCCTGGGCCAGACCAGCCAGTACCGGTCAGTTGGGCTCTACCAGTAACCCTAAAATATTTTTAGCTCCGGGGTAGCTTATAGGATAGGCAGTTGTCCGTCGTCTGCGTCGTATGTGTCGTCTGCGTCGTCGTCCGTCAACACTTTCAAACGACATCTCCTCTGAATCCAATGGACCGATTGGGTCCAAATTTCATCTGTAGCTTCCTTGGGCAGGAGGATTGAAAGTTTTTTTTTGTTTTGTTTTTGTGAGATTCGGCTTATTTGTTTGTTTGCTATGACAACTTAGGGTTTCCATAGACTTATAATGGGGAAATTTACTGTCAAGCCTTTGAAGGTATTTTGACAAAATTTCGTAGAAATGTTCCTTAGGCAATCTACTATTTGCCATATGATTTTAGGCCCACTGTTCATTTCTATTGGTTGCCATGGATACCAAAATGAAAAAAAAAAAAAAAAAAAAGAAAAAGACTTAAAAAATCATCTCCTCAGAAACCGTATGCTCTATGAAGCTGGAAGTTTATGGAAATATTCACCATATTTGCCTTTACAGGTTGTGTTTTTTTTTTTTATGAAATTCGGTTCTTTAGTTCGGTTGCTATGGACTTACATTGGGAAAAATTGAAAAATGCTGCCAAGTCATTGCAGATATTTTGACTAAACTTTTATAGAAATGTTCTTTGAGTAAACGTCTCTCGGTCAAATGATTTTATGCCAATATGGGGGTCCCCCAGGTTGTGCCCGGCCAGGCCCCACTCCCTATACTTCATAAAAGGCCATATAACTCAGAAACCATTCAGATCCCCATCCAAAAACCATATATATTCTTGTTCCTTATGATAAGACACATTCAGTGTCACCAACCTGGGGTCCCCCGGGATGCGCCGGGGTCATGCCCCACCTCCTCCATTCCATTAAAGGCCCAATATCTTGGAAACCTAACAGATTCCCACCCCTAAGCCATATATATTCTTGTTTCTTATGAAAAGACGCATTCATTGACACTAATTTGGGGGACTTCCTGCGTGCGCCGGGGCCTTGCCCCACCCCTCTACTTCACAAAAGGTCATATACTTCAGAAACCATTCAGATCCCCGCCCTTAAAGGCATTTATTCTTGATTATTGAGGACTATCATTTCATTACATAATATTATGTAGCCCTCAGTGCTCATGAACAGAAGTCCTCTGTCTTCAACAGGTAAGGGGCCGCCTTTGGGAAAATCAATAAATTACTTACTGTTGACTGGTGTACATTATTGATTTTCCCCTTAAGTGTCTCAGTCAGGGGATTCAACAAGAGCTATAATCACCCTATTAAGGACCGCCTTTGATCTGCTATAGTCAGTATATCACAGGGGGCAATAAAACAATTATGGACACACGGTGTGTTTTACTGTTACAGAATAAATGCCTTTAAACCTTTTATATTCTTGTTTCTTATGATAAGACGCATTCAGTGACACCAACCTGGGGGTCCCCCGGGATGCGTCGGGGTCATACCTCACCCCTTCCATTCCATTAAATGCCCAATATCTTGGAAAGCTTACAGATTCCCACCCCTAAACCATATATATTCTTGTTCCTTATGAAAAGACGCATTAATTGACCTCAATTTGTTGGTCTTCCTGGATGCGCCGGGGCCTTGCCCCACCCCTCCACTTCACAAAAGGCCGCCTTATATATTCTTGTTTCTTATTATAAGACGCATTCAGTGACACTAACCTGTAGGTCCCCTGGATGTGCTGGGGACGTGCCCCACCCCTTCATTTCATAAAAGACCCAATAACTCGGAAACAATATAGATCCTCACCCCTCAAACATATATATTGCTGTTCCTTATGATAAGACACATTCATTGACACCACCCTGGAGGTCTCCAAATTCAAGCCAGAGCCTTGCCCCACCCTATCACTTCACAAAAGGCCATTCATCTCAGAAACTGTTCAGTGCCCCACCCCTAAACCATATACATATATTCATCTTCCTTATGATAAGACGCATTCAAATAACACTAGCTTGGGAGTCCTCCGGGGTGCCCGAGTCATGCCCCTCTGCTTTTGAAAGCCATTTATCTCAAAAATCGTTCAGAGCCCCACCCCTAAACTATAATATTCTTGTTCCTTGTGATAAGACTCGTTCAATCACACCAGCCTTGGGGTCACTTTGTGCTTGGGCAATGTGCCCCGCCCCGCCCTTTGAAAAGCCATATATTTCCGAAACCATTCAAATCCCCACCCCATATTCATATATGTTATTGTTCCTTATCAATAGCACACTGACTTGGGGGTCCGCAGGGGTCAATTCCTCTCCTCGCCACTTCAAAGAAGGGCCTCATATATATGAAACCGTTCAGATTCCCACCCATAAACCATATATAGTCTTGGTCCTTATGATAAGACACATTTAGGGACAACAATCTTGGGCTTTCCTGGGATCCACAGGGCATGCCCCAACCCCCTCCACCGCTTTTGAGAACTTATATCTCCTGCATTCAGATCCCCACTGCTACACCACATATATTTTTGCTCCTTATGATAAGACGCATTTAGTGATACCAACCAGGGCTCCATTGGCTCCATGCCCTACACCCTCTACTTCATAAGATACCTAATGTTTCAGATACTGAGTCCACATTGGTGGTCATTTGGATATGGGGATTTATTTGGGAAACTTTATAATCGGTAGATTAAAATGATATATTGTTAAAATACATGGCTGCCATTGGGAAGTGCGCACCTGAACTCTGGTGAGCAGAGTGGCCCATGGGCTCCTTGTTTAAAGTCTGCAGTGGTAGCAATGACCCCAAATGACTAGAAAATATATTCTTGCACACCAGACAAGAAAATCCGTGATTTTACCCTGGGATAGAAATTTATTTTCTGACCCTGGTGTTCCGACCCAAAATCGAATATAATCGCGTTTGATAAATGCACTGGTTGATTACAACCTCTTATGTGTCGTCGTTAAGGTTGACGTCATGCACATAACATGACGTCACTAACCAACCATTCCTGTAGTATCATCACAATATGGCGGACCTTTGGTAACCGAAGTGACTGCAGCATTAAAGTCCGCGCTAAAATGGAAGGTATGCAAGAAAAAGAATCCTATATGGGTGTGAGAGTGGATAGAAAAATCCGTCCCTCGGGATCACTGTCCGGCATCACTCGGCTTGTCCGGCTTCACTCGGCAAGCCTCGTGATGCTGGACAGTGTCCCTCGGAACGGATTTTTCAACCCACCCCTCAAACTCATATAAGATTCTTATAATCCAAACTATGAAGGGCAGTGCGATATTTTACAGTCGCTACACATTCCTTTTACGTCAGCTGTTGCATGGTTATATGAAATCTAAAAAGGCATAAAAAGCAATCCTTTGGAAACCAGGTCTTACATGTAACAGAACTGAAAACCGCGGAGTGCAGAAGTTTTTCCGCATAATAAATCTGTATAATAGCATCGGAGTCCCTACCCAAACAAATTTCAAGAGAAACAAGATGTGTTTGTGAAACTCTGATGGCCCCGGACAGCGCATGTTAAATATGAAAGCAGTATAACTAAGCAATCAAAAGGTATGGCCAATGTTAAAGTCTAAAAACAGTAGGTCAAGGTCACAATGTCAAAAATTATGGGATCGTTGGAAAGGTCTTGTGACATGGAATGCACATATGAAATATGAAAGCCCTATCACTTACCAATCGAAAGTTATGAGCAATGTTAAAGTTTTTTGAAAAGTAGGTCAAACGGTAAAGTCAAGGACACAAGGTCAAAAATTATGGTACCGTTGGAAAGGTCTTGTGACATAGAACGCACATGTAAAATATGAAATACCTATCGCCTACCAATCGAAAGTTATGACCCATGTTAAAAGTGTTTTAAAAAGTAGGTCAAACATCAAGGTCAAGATGTAAAAATTATGGTACCACTGGAAAGGTCCTGTGACAAGGAATGCACATGTGAAATATGAAAGCCCTATCACTTACCAGTCGAAAGTTATGGAATATGTTATAGTTTTAAAAAAAGAGGTCAAAAGTGGGTCAAATGTCATGGTCACGAGGTTAAATTTATGGTACCTCTAGAAAAGTCTTGTGACAAGGAATGTACATGTGAAATATGAAAACCCTATCAGTTACCATTCAAAAGTTATGCCCAATGTTAAGGTTTTTGCGGACTGACAAGCAGTCAAACAGACGGACCAAAAACTATATGCCCCCCGAATTTTTGATTCCGGGGGCATAAAAAACCGATGCGTTAATCAACGTATGGACAAAACATATTTAAAGGAAAAACGCATTAACTTTATTTATCATATGACGTCGCGTCTGAGAGTGTAATAACGTCATGTAATAAATTCGATAATCCACTAGTGGATTCAATATGCCAATTAGTTAGATACGCCCCGTAACGTTACATGTACGAGGTCCTTAACGACGTTGCGTTTTCTAATGGCGGACTATTGACACTTTTGTTAAACAATCGTGAATAAAATGCGTTTTAAATGTCATATGATAAATAGAATCTTGCATTCGTGCTCATGCATTATTGAATTTATTAAAATCGTTGAGGAAAAGGGATAAAATGCTCGGCAAAGCCTCGCAGTTTATCCCTTTTCCTCAACTCGTTTAATTTATTCAATAATACATGAACACTTATGTAAGATCATCTATATAACCAAATTTTGCATCTGATTGTAGTTTAAAGCAGGAATATAAATATCGTAGTTTGTATTGGAGGGTGACTGCCACTCACTTATGAGGCCTAACTTGCCAAAACTAGCTAATCTGGCCCAGAAAGTTTGCACACTCGACAGTGTTTATTTCGTTTGTGCATTCATTACGCAAACATGCCTATACAAATACATTGCCGCCTTTATCGCCGAAAAAAATGAAAATTTTATGATGAAATTTTGTGATATTTTCCTTATTTCTGCTCAAAATATAGATTGTGGACACTCGTTAGAACCGCCTCATCGAGGCGGTTCTAACGAGTACCTACAATATATATTTTAGAGCAGAAATAAGAAAAATAAGGTATACCCCCAGAAACCCCAGTTTTACTATATAAAAGTGGGGTTCAAAGGGGTCAAAATTATATAGGCGTGTTTTCGTGATGTATTGCTCCCTAAAACAGAGACCTTTATAAAAGACATAAACTACTGCTTGTGCTAAGGGACTGTTTGGTCACCAAAATTGTTATATGTTGTTGTCTCTTTTTTCACTTTAAATGTTAGAAAACATTTCCTACAAGTAAGCTTAACACATTTCTTGGGTGATATCTTTATGTATATAAGAATAAATACGTCAAATGGAGATTTAGCAATAAAACAGAATTTGAAAATATAGTTCCTCATGTGTTTTTCTTTGTTTAATTTGAGGTTTAACGTCCCCACTCAGCACTAGATATGTCATTATGGAGACGTTAATTCCAATGCATTATGGAGACGTTGCTCTCGGAGGACTTTTACCCGACATTGGGATGAAATGACATCTCAACTCCGGCCACCCACTGAAACCAATAGGGTTGATATGCATTGATGGTCCGACTCGCACCATTTTGTCTGCAAATGCTTAGACCAGTTTACCAGTACTTTCAGCTCTGCGTACTTAGACCGGTTTACCAGTACTTTCAGCTCTGCGAACTTAGACCAGTTTACCAGTACTTTCAGCTCTGCGTACTTAGACCGGTTTACCAGTACTTTCAGCTCTGCGTACTTAGACCGGTTTACCAGTACTTTCAGCTCTGCGTACTTAGACCGGTTTTCCAGTACTTTCAGCTCTGCGTACTTAGACCGGTTTACCAGTACTTTCAGCTCTGCGTACTTAGACCGGTTTTCCAGTACTTTCAGCTCTGCGTACTTAGACCGGTTTTCCAGTACTTTCAGCTCTGCGTACTTAGACCGGTTTACCAGTACTTTCAGCTCTGCGTACTTAGACCGGTTTTCCAGTACTTTCAGCTCTGCGTAGAAGTACCATGAAGCTCAATTTATTTATCCAAGCCCCGATAGGCGGGGCCATTCTAAAGTGGCATCTTAACCAACTTTTTAACTGTGTTTCAATAAAATGGTTGACACTTGATTCTCCGTATCATATCCTCACTTCGAAAAGCTTCATAGGGATAGGAACAATTACGTCCTAGGCGAGTCATTCCGGTTTGGGTCGGAACGTCTCCAGCGCGAAACTTCCCGTTACCGCTGCAGTCACTGTTTTTTTTTATTTGAAGTGTGTGTATGTTAGTGTCATTCCCTTTATGTGTTTGATGGGAGTTGTGAGGTATAGTAGTCGCAGTTAAGATTGACTAGTCGGAGCTATTCAGGTGTTGTCAATATATGTCAGATTCGCCGAGTCCAACATAAAAATTGGTAGAGTGCCTTTCGCACGCTTTCCTCAAGCGGACGAAATGGTTATATACGCCACAGCTATGCTTGTGTTACAGTTGAGTTCACAAAATTGGGTGACTTGGTTTACCTTTTTGTTAATGGAATATTCTTAAGGCAGGTACAAATGATAGCTCCGCCTAGTCAATTTTATCTGCGACTACTATAACTGTATCGATTTTAACCGTCGCCTTCACGTCTATTTTACCCTCAGCGCGGGTTATTCATCCATTATGTCACCTATAGTCTGGTACCTTCCCTCGGTCGGGACTATGTCATCGATGTTTAGATCAGCTTAACTGTCCTGCGCTTCTCAAATGGGCCCCGTCAAGCGATTTTGGTACTTATCGCCTATGCGAGCAGCGAAGGTTCAGGCGAGCCTGCGCATCCGCGCAGTCTCGCCAGAACCTCCGCTGCTCGCTCATACAAGCAGTGAATCAAGAGGAACCTTCGGACAGAAAGCCATATCTCTGGCCCCTCTGAATGGCTGGGCATGCGCAGTTAAAATTTGTCATGACGGAATGCTCGAAGACACAAATTCGCTTGGCGGGGCTCATTAATAGTATTGATTCCCTAATTGTGCAACTGCGCATGCCCCTCAAAGCATGACGGCTGTCAAAGAAATGCGATCTACACACATTGGCTGAAAAAACAAAATAACTTTATTCCTGTTTATTAATACTTACACACCTAAGAATCGCGCGATGTATAAACTTAATCGAAATCGGCGAATAGCGCAGTACCGTGTGCTATCAGTAATAACCAGCGTCAGTGCTTCTGACATAAATATTACACACGGGTAATCCCTTTGTATAATTTAGGATTTTTTAAAGTAAACAGGAGAATATGTGCATCCATGAAATAAATTGATAGAAGACACAAATTATAATATTCAGTGCCGTCGGCAGTTTCATTTTTAGATACAAGGAACTTTTGAAACTGTTTTGAATATGGAGCAATATTGCACCTGGGTGTACTTTGTGCATCCATAAAATAAATTGATAGCAGATACAAATTATAATGTTCATTGCCGTCTGCAATTTCATTTTAAGATATGAGGAACTTTTGATATTAATAGTATTGATTCCCTAATTGTGCAACTGCGCATGCCCCTCAAAGCATGACGGCTGTCAAAGAAATGCGATCTACACACATTGGCTGAAAAAAAACAAAAAAACTTTATTCCTGTTTATTAATACTTACACCTAAGAATCGCGCGATGTATAAACTTAATCGAAATCGGCGAATAGCGCAGTACCGTGTGCTATCAATAGTAACCAGCGTCAGTGCTTCTGACATAAATATTACACACGGGTAATCCCTTTGTATAATTTAGGATTTTTTAAAGTAAACAGGAGAATATGTGCATCCATGAAATAAATTGATAGAAGATACAAATTATAATATTCATTGCCGTCCGCAGTTTCATTTTTAGATACAAGGAACTTTTGAAACTGTTTTGAATATGGAGCGATATTGTACCTGGGTGTATCTTGTGCATCCATAAAATAAATTAATAGCAGATACAAATTATAATGTTCATTGCCGTCTGCAATTTCATTTTAAGATATGAGGAACTTTTGAAGCTGTTTTGAATATGGTGAAATAGTGCCTCTTGGTGGTGATAAGGCAGTCTGCATTAAGGGAAATGTCACCCTTCTGTTAACCAAGGGACGATTATTGATAAAAATCGCCACAAAAACGATACGATAATTATCTTAAAAAATATATTTCGTTTGAGTAGAGTTCGAAATTAGTAGGAAAATACACTAGTTTTAATAGATCTGTAGTAACGAAGTACCCTGAAATATGTTCTATAAACAGCCCCCGCTCATAGGGGCTTGAAGAAATATATGGGCTGCACGATGCTTCCACGCAGAGCTGAATCTGGCCCGCACACTAGTACTGGTAAACCGCTTGGAGGATCTAAGCCTGTCCAGGAACCGCGGTGCGAGGCGGACCGTCCATGCTAATAAACCCTATTAGTTTCATTGGGCGACAGGGCTTGAGATGTCATTTCATCTCAATGTCGGGTAAAAGTCCCACAAAATTGGAAGCAACGTCTCCAAAATGACCTTTACAGTGTTGACGGGGACGTTAAACATCAAATCAAACAAACAAACAATGTTCTATAAAAGGGTTATCCTTTGGATGCAAGGAATTAACCACAAAACTAGAAAATATAAAGTGTACATTTTTTCTGGGCCAGACTAGCTAGTCGGCCAATTAGGCCTCATTAGTGACCCTCAAATATTTTAAAAATTCCAGAATGGAATCAATGATCCCAAAGGATAAGAAAATATAAACTACACTATGATGTAGGGCAGGGAGAGTTTTACGGCCGCCACACATTCCCAGACACCAGCTGTAGTGACGTTAAATATGTTCTATAAAAGGGTTATCCTTTGGAAGCAAGGAATACACCACAAAACTAGAAAATATAAAGTGTACATTTTTTTCTGGGCCAGACTAGCTAGTTTCGGCCAATTAGGCCTCATCAGTGACCCTCAAATATTTTCAAAATTCAAGAATGGAATCAATGATCCCAAAGGACAAGAAAATTATAAACTACACTATGAAAACCTACTTGTATTATAGAAACAGTCGGTTTAAACAATTTTTCTAGGTGTAACTCCAGAAATACAAAAAAAAAAAAAAAAAAAAAAAATATCGCACATTAACCTCTGAGAAAGAATGCAAGTTCCTAATGCTAATTATGTAAACACTAGCGCCTTAATACATTTAACACGAACTACCGGGAGAGGTCTCGAAATTTAGGTTGTAACAATATTCAAACATTAAGTTGTTGGTCTGAGTATGCCGATTATAGTAGTCGCAGATAAGGCGGAGCTATTCAGTAGTTTTTAATAAATGTTAAATTCGTCCACCAGAAGATTCAGTAGAGTGCCTATCGCATGCTTTCTGCAAGCAGACCAAGTGGTCATATATACGCAACAGCTTTGTTTGTGTTACAGTTGAATTCACACAATCGGGTGATTTGGTTTACCTTTACCTTACACAGTCCATATTTTACAATGACACACTAACCCGCATGACCTGTTTTCACGTTTAACACGTGTAACGATTTGACGAGATATTGACTGAGGTAAACAAAAATATTTATCCCCATTATGACCTATAAAAGCGATCGTTCTATCAGAAATGCGCTTTTCCAAAACACATGAATAGTATGTACCAGTTGTTCAAAACCAACAGCCTCGTTAGTTAACGTATTGTTAAAATCTTGATCGTTGGATGCGGCAGGTGTGCTGATGTTTTTGCTGAATTGGTATGTGCGGCTTTTCAAATGCAAGGGCTGCTCGCCTTTTTTTTTTCAGCAAAAATAACTCTATTAGTTATTGTTCTTGCTGGAGAGGTTGGCGGTATGGCCGCTGGCGGTCTTGTTGGGCTGGTGATGTTTTGAACAACCCGGTACAGAACTTTAATTTTAATTTGATGGACGACAAGTGCAACTGGCGTACAACGTTGAATCAACGTTGGTTCCACACCTATGTGTTGAGTCAGCTTTGGCTGGACGCTGTGCGCCTGCTGAGACAGTTAAAATTTAAAATGTTCGGTATTTATATATGTGATTTGAGGTATATCGTCCATATCAACACTGTATAGGTCATTTTTGAGACCTTGCTACCAATCTTGTGGGACTTTTGTTCGACATTGGGATGAAATGCCTGGGTGGGCTTGGATCCTCTGGGCTGTTTGTCAGCGCTCGTGTGTGGACGGTTTCGACCCTGCGTGGAAGCGTTATGCGGCCCATCCGTTGTCCCGTTGAACCATATGTATTGTAATGTATGTCTTTTCCCTTTCGTTCTCTCCATTTGTTCTCTGTACACGACTTTCTCTCTCTCTCTGTGAAACCTTTTTCCCCCCTACCCACCTATCCCCGCTCCCCAGGTACCAAAGCGCCCAGTTTCTTAAAACTCTTTGTCACCCCTTGCCAGTATACGTGCACATGCTCATTTATATATTTCTATTGTATATTAACTCTATGTCATGTATTGACCTGAGTTGAAAGAAATAAAGCTGATAGATAGTTGTTAATAGAACACTCCAAAGGCACGTGCAAACAGTAGCTCCGCCTAGTCGATCTTGTCTGCGACTACCATAAAGCCAAAAAGAAAACATACATGGCGAATATATTTGAAGAAACAAAGATGAGGTCGATGTCTCAGACAAAATCGCTGCATGCCAAAGCAAAGAAAATTACTAATTAAACCATACACAAAGGGCCGGGTCATTGATATATTATCAGTCAATATAGGGGAAAAAACGCTACTTATGTAAGTTTATGTATAAGGTTACTTACAAGTTTGAAACGGCCCCCGCCCATCGGGGCTTGAAGAAATATATGGGCTATCTATCTATCTAGTTGTACTGCAACACCCCCTCGCGAGGATTACGTGCAGGATGATTGCGCGTCGTGAGAATAAATGACAGATGAAAAGTGAGACTAAAAAGTGTGATAGGAGTTGTGAAAAAATAGATGATAGTGTTAAGTGTTAAAAACAGATGAGATTAAAATCAGTTAAAAACAGGATTGTTGTGTTCATGGAAGTTTGTGGTCAAGTGACCGGACTGCCACACTGAACTGAGTCAGTGTAGGCAGAAGCACAACACAAGGGGGAAGTTTATTCCATTGCCAAACCGCCAGGGGGAAGAATGAACATTTATAATAATTGTATATGGTATGGATCTGACGCATTGCGAGGGGGCGGGACCGGCCACGACGTGTCCCTGCTGCAACCTGCTGGAAGTATGGCGGCAACGGCACAGCAACCAGACCACCCACGACCCTGCAAAACACGCAGAGCCGCGCGTCAGACCGTCTCTGGTCCAGCGATCCCCAGCCAAGCCGGGACAACACATCTGCCACACCGCCACACGACGAGAACCCGCCCAGGGCCCAACGGGCTGCCCCACGCTGCACCACCCCAACAACGCCGGAGCAAGTCCGAGCACACGGACCACAAACCGCGGAGCCGCACTCGAGCCGAGGCCGCACCACTGCCCCGCACGCCGCCCCGCGGACGCCAGGGCGCCCACACTCAACACCTCGTCCAACGAAGCCCAGGGACCTGTCCGCACCGGCAGTGACCCCACCAACACGGGCACCAAAACCGAGACCGGTGGAGACGCCGACACCCAGATATCTAGCAGCAGGGACAGATTCCAGAACTCGGCCGTGCATGGCGCACTGGGTCTTCATTGGACCCCGCGACCTGGTTATGTGCAGCACTTGACACCTACCAGGACCAAATTCCATGTCCCACAAGGCCTCCCACCGTTGTAGCTGATCCAAGTCTTTCTGCAGGATGGCTGAGCTGTCTGGGCCGTTAATCGTCAAGTATACCGCAGTATCATCGGCGAATAGGCGAACTTGTGACCGTACATTGTCAGGCAAGTCGTTTATGTATAACAGAAAAAGTATAGGGCCGAGAACTGATCCCTGCGGTACACCTGAAGAAACCGGAACTTCATCTGAGCACTCACCTTCTAGGACCACCCTCTGACTTCTGCCCATCAGAAAAGACTGGATCCAGTTGTGGGCCTTACCTTGCACACCATGCATTTGGAGTTTATAAAGTAGTTTCAGGTGGCTCACCTTGTCGAAGGCCTTACCAAAATCCAGCAGTATCAAATCAGTCTGCTTGCCTTGTGCAAGAGATCTGGCAAGGTCCTCGACAAGTTGAATCAACTGAGTTTCACAAGATCTGCGCTCTCTGAAGCCGTGTTGTAGGTCATATAAAATGTTGTGCCCCCCGAAGCGCCCGGCCAAGCCGGAAGCGACCATGCGCCCCACCGCCCCGCAAAGGACGCACGCCAGCGAAACCGGGCGGCAGCCGGCGGGACCGGCCCCGCCACCCCTCCCAAACAGGGGAGCAACAAATGCCCCCCTCCAGCCAGACGGGACCGCGCCCGCGTCCAGCGATAACTGAAAGACAGCCGCCACAACAGGAGCCACCCCACCGGCCAACTCCTCGAGGACAACAGGCCCAACAGCACCAGGGCCAGCCGCCCCCGAGGGACCCAGGCTTGTCAAAAGCCCCAAGACTCCACCCGCCGACACGACGACGCCGGGCACCGCCGGCACCCCACCCCGAAAGGAACCAGGCACCAGCAAACCCAGGCCAGACCGGACACCACCCAGCAGAGCCCCCCGGCACAGCCCGACAAGGCCCAGAGCCGACTCAGCAGAGAAGACGGAGCGAAACCGCCGGCCAAGCGAACCGGCCCTGCCAGCACCGGCCGTGCATGCGCACTCACCCTCCCCAAGGAGACCCACGCCCTGCGAGTCCCGCCCGGAGTCCCCCAAAAGACCAAAAAGCCCCCCACGCGAAAAATCTGACTGAACTTGATCCCGATCATTATCTGAGGAACTGTCCACGCCGAGGATGCCCTGAAGGCAGTTTTCGTATGACACCTTAATTTGCCTTTTTACTGAGTGTTTGATCTTTAGAAACTTTTTTCCACCGCTGCATGATGTTTCCAGGCAGAGCTGAAACCGATCCGCACACGAGTACTGGTAAACCGCTTAGAGGATTTAAGCCTGGCCAGGCAAAGTGGTGCGAGTCGGTATGCGTACAGGGTCCATGCTTATAAACCCTATTGGTTTTATATGGCGACAGGGCTTGAGATGTCATTTCATCTCAATGTCGGGTAAAAGTCCCACAAAATTGGAAGCAACGTCTCCAAAATGACCTTAACAGTGTTGACGGGGACGTTAAACCTCAAATCAAACAAACAAACAAAACAAGTTTGAAAACTCTGGACTCGTTCTGACTTCATGTCCAAAGCAATACTACAAGAGGAACCACTCTTATTGTTCGATGTATTGTTTCACTAGTACTTATTTAGAAATTTATGTATACTTCCTGTCCTTCAATACAGTGTAGATTATATTTTCTTGTCCTTTGAAATAACTGATTCAGTTGAAGAATTTTGAAAATGTTTTAGAGTCACTGCTGAGGCCTATTTGGCCGAAAAGTCTGGCCCGGAAAACTTGCACAATCAAAGTCAACCGACAGACAGGAGGTCTTGGGATAACACCAGTGAAAATTCAGCGATATTAATTCCAGAGTTTACGAATTTTTAGCTCTCCACGCCATAATACAGTAAACGGTGTTTATATATAGAGAATACCAGGTTCGTGTCTTTTGATATCAAGTTTATCAGGCAAGGCTTTGAGAACGCTTGTAGAATCGCGAGGCTTGCCGACCGATTCTACATGCGTTCTCGAAGCCGAGCCTGATAAATTTGATATCATACGACACGAATCTTGTATTCTATTTATCAATTTATCCCCCTGTAAATTCTTAAAATATGCAATTCACGATCAGTTATCACTTGTCCTCAGTGCGTCCCACTATTCCGGCGCGGAATATAATCGGTCAGTATATTTACTATCAGCTGACCGTTATTTTTCTTTTTATATTTTTTAAAGTAATTTTTCCATTTTTTTTCTAGTAATAATAACATTTTAGCCGTTTTTGCTGGAAGTCAGGTTCATTCATAAAAGTGCAATGTCACATTGACGTGATAAAGCTCACTTGTCCTGAGATAGCATATCTTTATCAGGTCATTGCGTTACAATGCAATATATATATAGGGAGTAACTGATAAACATACATATTTGGAAGCTGATGTACAAAACTATCGTAGAGAATCAATGAAGAACATTATAAAATTAAATACACAACTCTTAAACTGTTATCAAAGAAAAAAAATGAATATCTTGGATGTTATTTGTTCGTTCTTTTAGAAGTATAAATCGATGTTCCCATATGTGAAGTTTTCTTAAGCAATTTAAATCTAGTGGATGCTAAATTAAATGCAAAAAGTATGACCGTATAGTGTATCAGAAGAAAATAAATAAAACAAGGTATTAATTACCTCTATTTAATAATACTTTGAAGATATTTTATGACAAGTTAAATGACAAGACTGTAAAATGTCTTTTACACACTTTGTCGTGGGTCGATTCTTTCACAGAACGGCTAAAGCTAGGGACAGAACTGCTCGTGTCCTTATGCATATGCGTTCACTTCTTACACCCCGTCCCTGTGTTTTCTACTCAAAAGTTAAATGATTACAACGCGGTATGCGTACAGGGTCTGAATCGTTAAGAATGCCCCATTTTACATCGACTTGGCGGTAAACTGAACTACTAGACGGAACTAATATTACTGGAGCTCAGCTCCGGGAAAAAGTTTTGTCTTTCCCCAGAAGCAGAAAAATACGTTCATAATCGTTTAGACAATCACTAAATATCACCAACTTCAGTTTCACTATTAACCCTTGATGACTTTATGTTAATATACAATATAGGAAGGATTTTGTAAAAAAAAAAATATCATAAATACGGTACTGATATTTGTTTGTGTCTTCTGTACCCTTCAGGTAAACATCCCCATGTTAGAGAATATAACATTTGATGACTCTGTGAAAGGCATATTTTAAATGCAAATCGGTGATATATTTCCGCCCAAAATACAGATAGTGTATTTGAGCAGGTTCAATCCGCCAAATATCTTGGTATCACCATCACTGAGATCTTGATTGGGGTCATCATATTTCAGGGATTTATGACTTTAGGATTTTTATGCCGTAATTTGGCTTTTGCACCTAGGCAGACAAAGGATGTTTCATATAAAACATTGGTTCGCCCTCAACCTGAACATGCATCACCCATTTGGCATCCCCATGTTAAAACTCAGATTCAGCAGGTTGAGAAGGTTCAGAGGACAGCAGCTTGATGGACATGTCGGGATGGCGAAATAAGAGTAGCGACGGTGACATGCTTAGCGAATTGGAGTGGCTGTCCGCTGAGGCCCGTCGTGAGCAGTCCTCTTTAACCTTCTTCTATGAGATACAATCTACACACTATATCGTAGGTACCTGGCCTATAGTGATGCCCTTAAGCATTCTTTTTCTCAGAACTATTCCTCAGTGGAATAGTCTTCCCTTGTCTGCGGGAGATGCCAAGTCCGCATAGGACAATGTAGATTGGGACTCAGAGGTATGCGTTTTAGTATACCTCTGTTAAACAGATTGTAAATAGTTTTAAGGACCCATCCAGTGTCCGCTTTTTTAAGCTAAATTCTAAATTTTGCAGGTAATGGCCAAATATGACCGACTCAGTATATGAGGATAGATAGATAGATAGATAGATAGATAGATAATGAGTGTGCGTTAGGGCTGTCTAAATATAAAGTCGGTGTGACAGAGGTATACACATGCATTCCTTACAAAGTAGAAGTAAAACAAAGATCAGGAATCGATACAATTAACTTCTTCCATCCATCAAAGACACCAAAGGGAAAGAAACACAAACAATAAGCGACCAGACCATAATGGAAACCTAAACAAAGGAAGGCCATAAGGACAGTTACTTTCCCACAAAATGGCCACATGGCCATCCAAAATAAAAAGACACAAGTGATACACACAGTAAGTAACAAACAACACCATAAATAAACCGCCACAGAAGAACCGCCTTGGAAAGGTCAGTGGAAAGATTTCCACTGGGGGGGGGGGGGGGGGCTTAAATCGATTTTACGTGGCCACAATCCTCGCCCTTACTTCCGTCGCGATTGAGACAAATAATTTGTTGAGTCCGCATGAAGGCCTCCTAACTCATCAGTGCAACATCTCCGTGAACACAAAAAATCAAAGAACATCAGAGGTGAAACAATGGTGAGGACTCGACAACAAGAAACCACTGAAATGCTGGAGCAAAAGAAAACCAACAGTTATACTCCGATGGGCCTTGTTAACGTTATGTTAGCCATGTACTACTAAAATACCATGTCAAGTAAGAATAACGATATGAAAATGGTCTCTGCATGAGTTCGCTTTTCGAAAATGAAAGTGAAGACAATGATCAGGAATCGATACAATTAACGCAAACACCAAATCCAAGTAACTGGTTTATAACAAGGCAAATCTAATTGTCTAACTGACGTCGCATGATATGTGATAATACGTTTTTATTAAACTATAACTGTTAAAAAGGTAACGCTGGCGCAACTTTAAGAATTCAGTTTCATTAACACTCTTGTAAGTCCATGTTATATGCAGAAATGCGGGACTTATCAAGGTATATGTCCTTTTTTAATTGAGCGAAAAAATATTTATCATATGACGTAGCGTCTGAGGATGTAATAATGCCATGTTTTAAATTCGGTAGTCCCCTAGTGGAATAAATAAGCAAATTAGTTGGATACGCCCTCTAACGTTACACGTCAACGCCCGTACAGAACAATGGTTTAGAATGACGTCACTTAACGTCACTGAAAATCATGTGATTCGATGCGTTCATGCACGTATGAACGCAATTGATTTCTATAGGTTTACAGTAGACTTTACACTGGAAATGTAAATATTAATCATAATCCAAATTTAGAAACGTTGATTGTAAAAATATTGACTGTGTCTTAGTCACTATCCCTATATTATGTATACCAACGTATTTGTCTATGTATTCCATAGGTTATGTTTATAATGGTTTACTGTTTTTTGATCTTTTTCTCTTTTATTGTTTATATTTTATATCTTGGCTCCACGGGGATCGCAGCCTTCAAAAGAACATGTTGCTATGCTGTAATGCACAGTGTGAAGAAGTCTTGAGCAGTCCTTTCACTGCATCCATAAAGGAAATGCGCTGTCTTATAGACTGTATAACATGAATGATATTGTAGAGTACAGGATGCGTATAGGACTGCATAACTGTCGACATCTCAAATACAAAGGCTTGTCTCACTTTACCCATTTTGAACTCTTAACATTCTTGTCAATGCTTCTCGTGATGTGTGGCGACATAGAAACCAATCCAGGACCCGTACTAGATTATTTTTCACCTTTACAAACATCACTTGACCTAATTATCATGCCATTGCTGTTAGTGCGCTCAGGTGACATTGAATTGAATCCAGGCCCAACGGATCTGCGGGACGATACTAGCGTTTCCTCCCATGGATCAGATAATATTGAAGAAGCAGCTATAATGAACAACTTTTCCATAGTTCATTATAATATTCAAAGTATTTCAAATAAAATAGATTTAATCGGGGCAGAATTAAAAAACTTTGACATTATTTGTCTAACAGAAACTTGGTTAAATCAGGGAGTGACAGATGATTTAGTCAATATAGAGGGATATAAACTTTATAGGCGTGACCGAGAAGGGGATAGCCATGGGGGTATATGTGTTTACATAAAAACCAATGTATATTCACACCGTAGATTAGACCTCGAAATTCCAGTTATAGAATGCATTTGGATGGAGCTTAACATTCATAATAAAAAAATTTTGTTGGGTACATTTTACAGACCACCAAATTCTCCTGCTGCAACCCTGGCTTCCATAGAAGATTCCATTGGTCTTGCTTTTGACACAAATATTAGAAATATTTTTATAACAGGAGATTTTAACCTCGATATTTTGAAGCAAGCAACGGGTAATAAAATACGCGACATATGTCAACATTTCAACTTGGAGCAACTCATAACGGAACCGACACACAAAACGGAGAATTCGTCTTCCGCTATTGATCTGATATTTACTTCCGACAAAAATGCTGTACTTCTAAGCGGAGTTGGTGATCCCTTTCTCGACCAAAACATCAGATTTCACTGCCCAGTTTTTTTCGTTCTAAATTTTAAAAAATACATTACACGAGTCTTTCACCGGCATATTTGGCTCTTTGATCGTGGAGACTATCAATCTCTTTCGCAGGAGGTCGAAAATACTAACTGGAATGAGCTAAAGGACAATGACGTTGATACATATGCCAAAAACATTACTGAAAAAATTTCCAACCTAACTTCTAAACACATTCCTAACAAAACAGCAAAAATTCGTCAATCTGATCCCCCATGGCTAACTAATGAAATCAAGAAAATGATTCGTAAGAGAAAACGTATATACAACAAATTCAAAAAATCAAAAAGCACGGTAGATTTTCACAATTACAAACAAATACGAAATAAAATTATAGGAGAAATTCGTAAATCTAAGCAATTACAAACAGAAAAATTGGCAAACAAATTAAAGAACGAAGAAATCAAACAGAAAGACTGGTGGAGAACACTAAAACAGTTTATTAAAACCGATCAGTCGTCAACACTCCCGCCCCTTTACAAAGAAGATACTGTTTATTCAAAAGACGAAGACAAGGCTAATCTAATGAATGACTTCTTTATAGAACAAACAATGCTAGAAGATGACAATGCCTCTCTACCCACTGATGTTCCTCAAGCTCAGAATTTTCTCAGCTTAATCTCAACCACTCCGGCAGAAGTTGAATTAATATTAAAGTCGTTGCAATTAGGTAAAGCAGCTGGTCCTGACTCAATCAACAACCGCATTCTTAAAGAACTAGCTGTTTCTCTATCTGAACCACTCAGTGATCTTTTCAACTTCTCTCTGAGAAAGGGTAAAGTCCCAAATACATGGAAAGAGGCAAACGTGACCCCAATCTTCAAAAAGGACGACCCTTCGATCATATCTAATTATAGACCAATTTCTCTCTTAAGTACTGTAGGCAAAGTCCTAGAAAAAATCGTTCATAAACACCTTTTTAACTTTATTCGTGACTATAATATACTAACATCTCTTCAGTCAGGATTTATTCCTGGAGACTCAACTGTTAATCAATTAGTTCATATCTATAATACATTTTGCAAAGCTCTCGACGAAGGTAAAGAAGTACGTGCGGTCTTTTGCGACATTAGTAAAGCCTTTGACAGAGTATGGCATAAAGGTCTTCTATTCAAACTACACAACATTGGTATTTCTGGCTCGCTACTGCAATGGTTTACAGATTACTTGAATAATAGACAACAAAGAGTAGTGCTACCTGGAGCTGCATCGTCTTGGTCTGTTATCAAGGCAGGAGTCCCACAAGGCTCCATCCTTGGCCCACTTCTGTTTCTGATTTATATTAATGACATAGTTGTAGATATACATTCTTCTATCAGGCTCTTTGCAGATGATACTAGTCTGTTCATAGTGGTGGAGAACCCCATGCAAGCGGCAGCCCAGATTAACTCTGACCTGGCTAAGATTAACTCATGGGCAACGAAATGGCTTGTGTCTTTCAATCCTGCGAAATCCGAGTCAATGATTTTTTCGCGAAAAATAAATAAACCCTATCATCCTCCTATATCAATGAACCAGCAAAACATTAACGAAGTACACTCTCACAAGCACTTAGGCCTAACTTTTTCGACCGATTGCACCTGGCACGACCATATAGACAACATCAAAACGAAAGCATGGTTTCGGATTAATATAATGCGCAAACTTAAATTCACACTCGATAGAAAATCCTTACAAACAATATATATTTCTTTTATAAGGCCACTTCTTGAATATGCCGATGTTGTCTGGGACAATTGCACCCGATACGAGGCGAACGAATTAGAAAAAATTCAAAATGAAGCCGCACGAATCGTTACTGGAGCAACAAAACTTGTATCAATCAACTCCCTTCTCTATGATCTTGGATGGGAATCTCTGGAAGCTCGGAGGCAAAAACACAAACTTGTTCTTTATTACAAAATGCAGAATTTTCTCACACCCGAATACCTATCTTCACTAGTACCACTCACGGTAGGCAGTAGCACAGTTTACGAATTGCGAAACAATGCCAATCTACAGACTGTCAGAGCTAACTCGCAACTTTATTATACATCTTTTCTCCCGTCGGCGACTCGCAACTGGAACGACTTGCCAGATGACAAGAAAAATGCACCCTCATTAGCATCTTTCAAGTATAAACTACAGTCCAACGAAAGAAAACCACCGTTATATTTTTGTGCAGGCAAAAGATTTGGGCAAGTACATCATACGAGACTAAGACTTAATTGCAGCTCGTTACACGATCATCTCTTTCAAAAAAATATTCTAAATAACTCCTTATGTGCTTGTGGAGCGGTTGAGGACACAAATCATTATCTCATGGCATGTGAACAGTACACTGACATAAGACAGGACATGTTAAACATTGTCTCAGCTATTTGCCAACCTGCTTTAAACATCCTTCTATGCGGCAGTACTGATCTCTCTGTGAATGATAACATACAAATATTCTTAGCAGTACAAGATTTTATTATTAAGTCGTTTCATCAAAATAATAATTCGAAATGTACATTGTACAGCAGAAATTCATTTTCTACATTTAAAACAATTACTTTTTAACATAACGACGGAATGGCTGAGAACTAACTTGTTTTGACCATTGGGTGTCACAGTCGAAATAAGAAGATAACCAGTTTTATCGTGCCATTAGTTCCTAATTAAAAACAATCAAATGTTTGAAAATTGTAATAACAGAACTTTATTTTGTACTTCAAATTTATAAACACAGATTTCAAATGCCTTGCTGGTATTTATCACAGATGTACAAATACGTGTAGCTTTTTCTACACGGGCGCACATACATACATACATAAATATATACATGCACGTTCATATAAAAAAAAGGTTGTGAAACACATCTACTAACTCGAGCCAAAGCTACCGCGTCCAATCCAACCGACCATCAGTCTTTGTCTCACATCACGACTCGAAGAGCGCTACTGAGTTACTGTAATGTATTGTTTCTCTTGAGACAGCCCAAAATCACAATACTTGATTCGTCAGTGCTAATTACCCTAAAATCCATTCCCCGTGGAGCCATATGCTTTATTTCACTACTATTCATTTTGTAACCAAAATGAAATTCAATTACAATATTTTCACAACAACTTGCAAATTCGAGCAAATTTGAAAGTTACAACTATAATTAGTACATTGATATTGTAATCGAGGGATACAGATTTGAATAAGTCAGTTGACTTTTTTCTGAATCCCTTTGTATGATACTTGTATTCTGTGTCAACATTATCTGTGTAAAAGATGTATGTATTATACAAAGAAATAAAGTTTAAACCAACGTTACACGTACGACATCCTTAACGACAGTGGTGGAATATTGACATTGTTGTAAAACAAATCGTGAATAAAATGCGTTTAAAGTGCCATATGATAAATAGAATCTTGCATTCATGTCCATGTATTATCAATTTTTAAACTCGTTGAGGAAAAGGGAAAAACTGCTAGTTTTATAAATTCAATTATACATAAACATTCATGCAAGATACGTGAACAATCATGTAAGATACGTGAACATTCATGTAAGATTCATGTAAGATACGTGGACAATCATGTAATATACGTGAACATTCATGTAAGATCCGCTATTTTATTGCTGGCACGCTTTAGAACCATCTCAGTGAAGTCCGTGTTCTGATCAACCCTCTAAACCCAGGAAAAATGTTTTGGTACTCGTTAGAACCATCAATGAGACGGTTCTAACGAGTATCCATATCCTACGTTTGGAGAACAAATAAGGAAATCAGAAGAAATAACCGTTTTCGAGTTATGCAACAATGCTCTAAGTCACACAAGGACTAACAGCATATGTTTGTTGCAAAAATGTCAAAGAATTCAGAGACATTAAAGAACGGGATGTTATCGTAATGGAATCATATTACAAAGTTCAACCAGCGTCAAAGGTAATGCACGAGCAAAACTAACATGATTCATGGGCAGAAGATTATACATATAACTATTCATTCGTTTTGCAGAAAACCCCACTATTTGTCATGGCCTTCTTTGAAGTTTGTCTTACTAATATATATCGTTTCGTGTTTATTCGTGATGTGTGATTTTTTTAATTCTCTATACCTCATTAGCTTTCGCTTTTAATTATTCAAAATGATTCACTTCTTTCTACAAAAGAGCCTCACGATCGTGCGTCCTTACAAGAGATCATGGATTATTTAATGCTATTCAAACAATAAAAAAAGGGTATCGGTCAAGTATTAACCCTTGTCCTGCTGAACCCAGATATGCCTTTTCTTTGAAACAATGTAGATCCAGATCAGATGGCTTCTGAAGAAGCCATCTGATCAGGATCTACATTGTTTGTCATTCAGGTTGTGAATTTGTTGTAATAATTTGCATCAAGTAATCTGATTGATTGATAATTTGTAGTGGGTGTGGCATATATGAATATTCAGCAGGACAAGGGTTAACAGCATCGTATATGAGCCGGGGCACAGTATTTCCTACAATTTACATGTACGCCCTGCGAAGAATCAGATAAGCATTCGCATCCATATGGTCTGAACAGCGACTTCTCTTGCTGCAAGAAGGAGCATTGGGCCCTTAGCTATCCTTAAAGCTGACTCTGATGCGCAGGCTGATCCGAGTCTTCGCTGGTCGTATATGTAAATTCTAAGAAATGCTGTGCTCCGGCTATGGCTAATTTCTAGGAACATGCCAGCTTGCTAAAAATGGAGTTTGGTACTACATGTACAGAAAAAAGTTCAGCGAAACGAATGTATCACGTTTACACACCAGTCTTTCCTACTTTTCATACGGGCAAATTATTTTCCATATTTTTGTTCCGCAAACGTAGACTGTGTTTTCGCGTTAGAACCTCATATGTGAGACGGTTCAAACGAACACCAACAGCCTTTTATACAACATATTTGTTATGCTACAAAAGTATTTGGACAGCGCAAGGACATCTATTTTTCACATACCCCGTGAGCAAAGTGCATGTATTTCCATCGCTGAAATGCGATGTCTACTCATAACGAGAACAGGCCTATACAAATATATTGTAAATTTTACCGCCGTTAAAATGAAAAAATTTAAGATGAAAAATTGTGAAATTTGCCTTATTTCTGCGCCAAATATAGATTGTTGGTACACGTTAGAACCGCCTCATCGAGGCGGTCCTAACGAGTACCCACATACTATAGTTTACAGCAGAAATAAGACAAATAAAGTTTACCCCTGTAAACCCCAGTTTTACTATATGAAAGTAGGATTCAAGAGGGTCAAACTTATATAGGCATGTTTGCGTGATGACACAGTTAATGAGAAATAAAAGAAAAATAATTTCATGCGCCACAGTGATTTTCAGCTAAAAATTACGATAAACAAAACAAGATAAAAATAAAACTTTATTAGATTGTCGGGGATTTGAGAATTAGATTGGGCTGCATGGTGCTTCCAAGCAGAGCTGAAACCGACTGCACATGGGTACTGGTAAACCGCTTAGAAGGTCTAAGCTGGTCCAGGAAAAGTTGTGTGAGTTGGACCGTCCATGCGTATAAACTATATTGGTTTCATTGGGCGGCAGCGCTTGGGATGCCATTTCATCGCAATGTCGGGTAAAAGTCCAAAACAATTGGAAGCAGCGTCTTCACAATGACCGAAATAGTGTTGATAGGGACGTTAAACCTCAATTCAAACAAACATTATTAATTTATTTCCCATTATTTAACTCTCATTCTTGTTTGTTTGTTTGTATTGGAGTTTTACGGCCCAGTCAACACTATTTAGGTCATTTTTGAGCCGGTCAGTTTACCTATCAACACTTTCCTGGGCAGGCTTATACGTAAGCGGTTAACCAGTACAGTGCACATTCTTTCGCCAGAAATAACTCTCATTCTAACATGATGTTAACTTTTTCCAACGTAACACCGTCATCAATGTAGTGTGCACAGAATGGTGCACTTGATGACGTCAAATGTTACATTTACTTCTCACGACGTGTTTTTGGCAAAAATTGCATATAGAGGTTCTTACACGAGTGTTCATGTTTCATTGAATTTATTGAAGGAGTTGAGGAAAATGAATAAAATGCGAGGCTCTGCCGAGCATAACATGCCTTTTCCTCGACGAGTTTAATAATTTCAATAATGCATGAGCACGAATGCAAGATTCTATTTACCATGTAACATTAAAACGCATTTTATTAATAATTTGTTGACAAAAAATGCCAATATTCCGTCATTAGTAAACGCGACATCATTAATGACGTCGTACATGTAACGTTAATGGGCGTTTCTAACTAATTTGCATATTTAATCCACTAGTCGATTACGGAATTTATTACATGGCGTTATTACATTCTCAGACGCGACGTCATATGGGCCCCGTCAAGCGATTTTTGGTACTTATCGCCTATGCGAGCAGCGAAGGTTCTGGCGAGCCTGCGCGTCGCCAGAACCTTCGCTGGTCGCTCATACAAGCAGTGAATCAAGAGGAACCTTCAGACAGAAAGCCATATCCCTGGCCCCTCTGAATGGCTGGGCATGCGCAGTTAAAATTTGTCATGACGGAATGCTCGAAGACACAAATTCGCTTGGCGGGGCTCATATGATAAAAGTATATACAATATCATGAAAAAACTTTGTACTATAACCTCTTCTTTATTTTGATTTGTTGATGTGAGCAGAAGTCAGGTTATTGGTGAATACATGCTGAGGCAAAAGGGAATTTAAAAGCAGCATTATGTTTCCTCTACATTATGGTTACTAAAACAATCTAAACTGTGGCAATACTTGCGTCTCAGGTGTGACCTCTTATTCACAATGTCAAGGAGACTCGATACGTTTTTCATTTCGCAAGGTAACACTCCCATGTGAGATAATGGTATTATATTTTTCTCTCGATATAAACATCTGGTAAAAAATGTTTTTTTTTTATTATTATTATCTTATTTATGCATTGAACATAGTTTATAGCAATAGTTTTACGTTAGAACAACCTCATTTAGTACCGACATTCATTTTTTTTTTTTTGGTGCGGAAATTAGCAGAAAATGTAAATCGCTATACGTTTTCCCTGTTACACTATGTTCTTTTTATGGACATTTTAATGTGACAGTAAGCTTACACAGACACACAGAAATTCCTGAAAAGCGTCTAGCCTAAATTTATGTTTTATCAATTAGTTTAAGTCCACATTTTAAGGCTTGTTGGTTCTTACGGGTTGGAAAAGTGATCTTACTTATTTTAGTGTCTCCTAACACGTGTCCCTATCTAAGCTAAACTTAAAGCCAGTTATTACTACTGATGCATGTCACTGGTTTAAACTTTTACGAAAACGCGCCTATATAACTGCATTGTAAACTTTACCGCCGAAACAAACGAAAATTTTAAGATGAAAATTTGTGACATTTTTATTTTATTTCTGCGCAAAATATAGTTTGTGGGTACTCGTTAGAACCGCCTCATCGAGGCTGTACTAACGAGTACCCGCAATCTATTTTAAGAGTAGAAATAAGAAAATAAGGTTTACCCCTGTAAAGCCCAGTTTTTCTACACAAAAGTGGGGTTCGTGGGGGTCAAAATTATATAGGCGTGCTTTCGTGATGAAATCAAACATAGGAATATACCTGTACTATAACTATATAATTATCTTCGGAAGACCAAGAAATAAGTCAAACGACCTATGAAATCTCTTTTCCTACAATTATATATATTTCGGAAAAGAAAACCGGTGATACCACTTGTGCAAAATAGTGAATTATTGCATTCGTGTCTATTTTACTTTAATTGGAGGTATAAATTCAAATTAAATAATACAAACAAAGATTCTAGGCAGTGAAAAAAAACTGAAAGGAAATATATCAGAAACAGCAGCAAAACACTGAAATAGGTGCATATCATTGTCATTTCATCAAAAGTATAATTCGAAATGTACATTGTGCAGCAGAAAATCATTTTCTACATTTAAAACTATTATTTTTTAACATAACAACGGAATGGTTGAGAACTAACTTGTTTTGACCATTGGGTGTCACAGTCGAAATAAGAAGATAACCAGTTTTATCGTGCCAGTAGTTCCTAATTAAAAAAGAAGATATATTAAAGTTAACTTTTCAAACTGTGATATATATAAAAACCAAATGTTTGGAAATTGTGATAACAGAACTTTATTGAAATAAATTGCCAAATGTTCTAATGTGACTGATAAAATAAAACAAAAGAAATTTAGCAGAGCAAGAAAGATGGAATTATATTTCGGTCACAATAGTTAATATTTTCAGATAATTCCATGTACGGAAAGCAGATGCAAGAAGTTAAAAGAATCCTTCGAAAAAATTTCCAGATAAATCCATGTACCAAAAGCAGATGCAAAAAGTTAAAAGAATCCTTCGAAAATAATATCAGATAATTCCATGTACGAAAAGCAGATGCAAAAAGTAAAAAAGAAACCTTCGATTTTCGAAGGTTTCTTTTAACTTTTTGCATCTGCTTTTCCGTACATGGAATTATTTGAAAATTTTAAGTATTTTGTCCGAAATATAATTCAACATTTCTTGCCCTCGCAACAAGCAATATATAATTCCATCTTTCTCGCTCATCTAACCATACGCCCTCTCAGTATGCTTCTAGAGTATTGGAACAAGACCGAAATGGTAAAATATTAAATATTATTTTCCTACCTTGGTACTTTGAAGCGCTGTGTCTTATCGGATTATTGGTTGATTGAAGTTAAGCACACTTTGTTGATCTGCTGCTGTCTCCTGCTGTGTCTGTCAGAGTATTGCCAATAGCGCATTGGGCCGCTGAGCTTTGTAGCTATAGAAAAAGGTTTATAACAACATAGAAAACGGCAATAAACTGCTTTATGATATCGTTTATACCACGCTAAAATGCTGTCACTCAGTATGTCTTAACCTTTTCCCTGCAATACACATTGGCAAAGTGTGACTTCCACGGAAAGGCGCCACAAAATGCGGAATCTAATCATCTGCCGCTAAACGCGGTGACGCGCAAAACGCGGTGACTGACGTAAACCACGGTGACCGATCGGGGTCGTATTTATTTGGTGAAAGTCCGGAAACTGATGTAAAACTTATATAACAAATATTGTGAACCTGACACCCTGTGGATTACAAATGAGCTATCCAAAGCGGTGGACCGGATTTCGGACTCCGTGGTAGCCCATTTAAGCGGGAGGAGGCTATGTTTTGAGTTCTGTGCTGTAGTCCTTGCTTCCAAGGAATAACCTTTATACAAAACATTTACAGTGAAATTCCTATATTAAGACCACCTTTGGAACTGTTCAAAAGTGGTCTTCCGGATTATTGGTTGATTGAAGTTAAGCACACTTTGTTGATCTACTGCTGTCTCCTGCTGTGTCTGTCAGAGTATTGCCGATAGCGCATAGGGCCGCTGAGCTTTGTAGCTATAGAAAAAGGTTTATAACAACATAGAAAACGGCAATAAACTGCTTTATGATATCGTTTATACCACCCTAAAATGTTGCCACTCAGTATGTCTTAACCCTTTCCCTGTAATATACATTGGCAAAGTGTGACTTCCACGGAATGGCGCCACAAAATGCGAAGTCTAATCATTTGCCGCCAAACGCGGTGACGCGCAAAACGCGGTGACTGACGTAAACCACGGTGACCGATCGGGGTCGTATCTATTTGGTTACAGTCCGGAAATTGATGTAAAACTTATATAACAAATATTGTAAACTTGACATCCCGTGGATTACAAATGAGCTATCCAAAGTGGTGGACCGGATTTCGAACTCTGTGGCAGCCCATTTAAGCGGGAGGAGACTATGTTTTGAGTACTGTGCTGTAGTCCTTGCTTCCAAGGAATAACCTTTATACAAACATTTACAGTGAAATTCCTATATTAAGACCACCTTTGGAACTGTTCAAAAGGCGGTCTTCCGGATTATTGGTTGATTGAAGTTAAGCAAACTTTGTTGATTTGCTGCTGTCTCCTGCTGTGCTGCTGTGTCTGTAAGAGTATTGTCTGTAGCGCAATGGGCGGCTGAGATTTGTAGCTATAGAAAAAGGTTTATCTGTCTGTCGGAGCCCGGGTTTTGTGGTGGCTTGGTGTGTGAGTTCGGAAAGGTATATAACCGCAATGAATTCGGCGCCCAATTTCGTGGAATCATTCTTCGATATAAAAAGATTGGGTACAACATGGATATTATACGACAGACTGCATGCATGGTAGTTAACCCAATCACGGTTGGCAACTTTGCTTCCCTCTTTAATTGCACGCCGGTGGGTCAGGCCTCAGATTCTATGACGGCTCCAACGTAAAGGCTTATTGAAAATTAGAGAGATAATGTTGGTTGGTGCCTGATGCTCTGTCTCTGGTCGGGCTCATCGGAGTCTAACTGTTGGTTTTCTTTTGCTCCAGCATTTCAGTGCTTTCTTGCTGTCGAGTCCTCACCGTTGTCTCACCTCTGTGGTTCTTTGATTTTTGTGTTCACGGAGATGTTGCACTGATGAGTTAGGAGGCCTTCATGCGGACTGAACAAATTATTTGTCTAAATCGCGACGGAAGTAAGGGCGAGGATTGTGGCCACGTAAAATCGATTTAAGCCCCCCGTTGGAAATCTTCCACTGACCGTTCCAAGGCGGCTCTTCTGTGGCGATTTATTTATGTTGTTGTTTGTTGCTTACTGTGTGTTTCACTTGTGTCTTTTAATTTTGGATGGCCATATGGCCATTTTGTGGGAAAGTAACTGTCCTTATGGCCTTCCTTTGTTTAGGTTTCCATTATGGTCCGGTCGCTTAATGTTTGTTTCTTTCCCTTTGGTGTCTTTTATGGGTGGAGTTAATTGTATCAATTCCTGATCTTTGTTTTACTTCTACTTTTTATAACAACATAGAAAACGAAAATTTGTTTGTTCTGTTTGATTTGAGGTTTATCGTCCCCGTCAACACTGTAAAGGTCATTTGGGAGACGTTGCTTCCAATTTTGTGGGACTTTTACCCGACATTGAGATGAAATGACAGCTCAAGCCCTGCCGCCCAATGAAACCAATAGGGTTTACTAGCATGGACGGTCCGCATCACACCGCAGTTTCTTGACAGGCTTAGATCCTCTAAGCGGTTTACCAGTGCTAGTGTGTGGGCGGATTCAGCTCTGCGTGGGAGCATCATGCAGACCATATATTTCTTCAAGCCCTATGGGCGGGGGCCACAGAAAACGACAATATACTGGTTTATGATATGGTTTATATCACCCTAAAATGCTGTCACTCCGTATGTCTTAAGCCTTTTACTACAATGCACATTGGCAAAGTGTGACTACCACGGTAGGGCGCCACATGAAATGCTGAGTCTAAACATCTGCCACCAAATGCGGTGAAGCGCAAAACGCGGTGATTGACGCTAACCAACGTGACCGATCGGGGTCTTATTTATTTGGTTACAGTCCGGTACACAACAAATATTGCGAACCTGACACCCCGTGGATTACAAATGAGCTATCCAAAGCGACGGACCGGATTTCGGACTCCGTGGCAGCCCATTTAAGCGGGAGGAGACTATGTTTTCAGTTCTGTGCGGTAGTCCTTGCTTCAAAAGAATAACCTTTTTACAGAACATTTACAGTGAAATTCCTATATTAAGACTATTAGGTCAGTAGCCCAAATCATAGAAAAAACATTGTGAACACTCTAGACGTCACAGTTTCAGTCCA
Source organism: Lucinisca nassula (assembly GCA_963580285.1). NCBI lineage: Eukaryota > Metazoa > Mollusca > Bivalvia > Lucinida > Lucinidae > Lucinisca > Lucinisca nassula. The sequence continues at coordinate 46,614,350 of OY757025.1, read as the reverse complement.
ATCACCTTCAAACTTGCTCAGAATGATCCTTCTGACAATAACTCGGTCAAGTTTGAATATTGGTCATGTCGGGTTAAACAGTAGGTCAGTAGGTCAAATCATAGAAAAACCTTGTGAAAAGTAGAAGTAAAACAAAGATCAGGAATCGATACAATTAACTTACTCCACCCATCAAAGACACCAAAGGGAAAGAAATACAAACATTAAGCGACCAGACCATAATGGTAACTTAAACAAAGGAAGGCCATCAGGACAGTTACTTTCCCACAAAATGGCCATATGGCCATCCAAAATTAAAAGACACAAGTGATACACTTAGGAAAGGAACAAACAACAACATACATGTAAATGAATCGCCACAGAAGAACATCCTTGGAACGGTCAGTGAAAAGATTTCCACGGGGGGGGGGGGGGGGGGGGGGGGGGGGCTTAAATCGATTTTACGTGGCCACAATCCTCGCCCTTACTTCCGCCGCGATTTAGACAAATAATTTGTTCAGTCCGCATGAAGGCCTCCTAACTCATCAGTGCAACATCTCCGTGAACACAAATAATCAAAGAACCACAGAGGTGAGACAACGGTGAGGACTCGACAGCAAGAAACCACTGAAATGCTGGAGCAAAAGAAAACCAACAGTTAGACTCCGATGGGCCCAACCAGAGACAGAGCATCAGGCACCAACCAACATTACTTTGAATTAGATCTCTCTAATTCTCAATAAGCCTTTACGTTGGTATCGTCATAAAATCTGAAGCCTGACCCACCGGCGTGCAATTAAAGAGGGAAGCAAAGTTGCCAACCGTGATTGGGTTTGCTACCATGCATGCAGTCTGTCGTATAATATCCATGTTGTACCCAATATTTTTATATCGAAGAATGATTAAACAAAATTTGGTGCTAGAGTCATTGCGGTTATATATTTTTCTGAATTTATATACTAAGTCACCATAAAATTCGGGTTCCGATAGACCTTGTTGCTGAAGAGATTTAAGTCCGATATTGAATTTTGAAATTAAATCAGAATGGCGTCTATAAAATTTTGAAAAGGCTTTGCGTAGTTTATGGTACCGATAACCCTGATTAAGAAGTTTAGCCGTTAATAATTTATTACGAGTGTTGAAGTCAGATACATGACTACACACTCTAGCAAATCGAATTAATTGCGAAATATAAACGCCATAGGATGGCGCACGAGGAACATCACCATCCAAAAAAGGAAAATTTACAATCTCAAAATCAAAGTCATCGCGTTTATCATACATTTTGCATGAAACAAACCCATCTACAATAGATAGATGTAAATGCAAAAACGGGGCCTCGGTATCAGAAGAATTTGCTTTATTTAAATGAAGTTTAAGCCACAGTTAAAAAGTAGGTCAGTAGGTCCAATTTTAATGAGCCTTGTGAAAACTCCAGAGGCCACAGTTTTGGGCCAATTACCATCAAACTTGCTCAAAATGATCATCTCGACTATATCTCAGATAACTTAGAATCATGTCAGGCCAGAAAGAAGGTCAGTAGGTCAAATGATAGAAAACCTTGTGAACACTCTTTAGGCCACAGTTTTTGCAGCCATCATCAAACTTGCTCACCATGATCATCTTGACAATATCTGGGTCAAGTTTGAATACGGGTCATGTTTGGTCAAAAGGAAGGTCAGTAGGTCATAGAAAAACCTTGTGAACACTATGAGAAGCCACAATTTTGGTCCAATCATCATTAACTTATTATGCTCTCCCACAAGGGGATATAGCATTTTTCCTTTACGTAAGAATTATGTGAGCATGTACGTACGTGCGTACATAGGTACATGCATGCATGCATACATACATACATACATACATACATACATACATACATACATACATACATACATACATACATACATACATACATACATACATACATACATACATACATACATTTGTCATCGCTCAAGCAAATACATTTATTGATGGATTTTAATTGTATCGATTCCTGATCATTGTCTTCTCTTCAATTTCCCTATCTGAGGCCTGACCCACCGGCGTGCAATTAAAGAGGGAAGAAAAGTTGCCAACCGTGATTGGGTTAACTACCATGCATGCAGTCTGTCGTATAATATCCATGTTGTACCCAATCTTTTTATATCGAAGAATGATTTTACGAAATTGGGTGCTGAAGTCATTGCGGTTATATATTTTTCTGAATTTATATACTAAGTCACCATAAAATTCGGGTAAAAAGCCTGGGCCTTATGGTTTCAGACAACATGCGTATTAAAGGTTTTTCCTATGTAAGTCTATGTAAACCTAGAGGGTGAACAATGCTTTAACCCAATTTGACCGCCTACATTTGACCCAACTGACCCGTATTCAAACTTGACCCGTATTCAAACTTGACCCAGATATTATCAAGACATACATTCCGGTAAAGTGTCATGAAGATTGAAGCAACATTTTGGCCTTTAGAAGGTGAAGAAAATTGATCTAGTGCCCTAATTATTTAACCTGACATGAACCGTATTCTAGATATCGTCAAGACGGACATGCTGTTAAAAGCAAAATTATGGACTCTAACGGGTGAACAAGGTTTCAAGGCAATTTGACCTTGTGACCTAGTTTTTATCCGATATGACCCATATTCGAACTCGACCAAGATATCATCACGGCAAACATTGTTACACAGTAGTAAAGTTTCATGAAGACTTAAGCAAAACTTGGCCTCTTGAGGGTTAACAATTTTTTTTAAAAGCAATTTGACCCGGAGGCCTAGTTTTTGACCTAACATGATCCATATTCAAACTCGACATTGATATCATCATGACAAACATTCTCGCAAAATTTTATGAAATTTGAAGCAAAACTGAGACCTCTAGAGGGTGAACTGAGTTTTAACACAATTTGACCTAGTGACCTAGTTTTTTTTTATCTGATATGACTCCTATTCAGACCTGGCCAGATATTACCAAGGCAAACAATCTGGTAAAGTTTCATGAAGATTGAAGTAAAACTTAGGCCTCTAGAGGGTGAACAAGGTTTTAAAGAAATTTGACTAAGTGACATAGTTTTTCATGTTCGAACTTGAACCTGATATCAATGCAAATATTGTTAAAGGGTCATCGGCCATACAAGGGTAGAAGAACTACATCATGACGTGACGCTACTTTCCCGTGATCTAGGGCGTTTCTACTAAACGCGTCTACCCTCAGATAGGTCATCGAGGGTCAGCAAAGGTCAAAATAGCGGCCATCTTGTCGACGACCTTGTGACGTCATTTACCTCAAAGTGGCCCCAATACTACTTTTTTTAAATCTACTGCCCCTCGATACTTTGGCCGACCTGATGCACTATTGCCCGAAGCTGGAGTTTTAAGTTTACTGGGACTATGGATTGTTTTTCTGTGTGTGCCTTCATGTTACTGAGTACTTCTATTTTCAACCAGTGTCATAATATGGCTGTGTTCGTCGATTTAGGCATACACGGTGCCGTGAAACGAAATTTCCGACCGTAAAACCACCCATTCACCTCCCAAAATGACAATTTCAACACCGTTATCCCCATCCACTTGTTTCGTAAAAAAATGTTCTGTTTACCCAAACCGGCAAGGGCAGTTAGCTGCGTAAAACCAAATTCAAACGTTACATACTAAGGCGCAATAAAAAGTGTCTTTTCATTGTTTTGGCTTATTATAGTTTAAAATAATGTTTGTAAACCTTTATTTCCTGAAAGACCATCACTTTTGATCTAATTTCATGTGCCCACCAGAATGACAGAAATAAGGAAGCGTTATCTCCAAATTTTGCTTCTAGCATTTAACCCACTGCAGGCGGGAAACCCTGAAGGGTTACCTTGTCAAACAGCGCAGCCCCAGGCGTTAGATTAGGGCCTGCACTATTTGCTAACAGAATTTTCCACCAAAATAGAATAAGAAAAAAGGCCTGACGTCCCTTATATGACAAATGGACTTGTCCAACATATAGCAATGGAAGAGTCCACTAGTAAACAATGGGTTAATCAAAGATAGTGCAATGTTAAACTCGCTTAATTATAGCATTGTTTTAAGCGAGGTTGATTTTAATCTTCTAAAATGCTGGTGTGGTAAATCTTTAATTAAGTAACGCCATTTTATTTTAAACTGAACCAGAATGAGCAGAAGCATGGTGGTACAACTAATTCAATTTTAAAGCTAATTGTGGAAATGCTCGATAGTCCCTTGAACTTTGGTAAAATAGTAATGTAAAATATAGGTTTGTTCTGATTTTTTTCTTTTGGCTCTTGAAACGTTTGTAATGTAGAGTAATTATGTCCCCACTCACAAAATGGAGGGGAAAACGATTTTTTTTTGTGTGTGTGGACCCTGCTTGGGATGACGTGTGCGTCGGCGTCATTGTCGGCAGTATGAAGCCCTGTATCTTTTAAACCAATGAATTCTCCCAAAAACAAATTTTAGCTGGTGTTTTTTTAAACATATCTTGTTTCTTATTTTTTAAACATATGTTGTTTCTTACTTACCCATTATTTCCCATTAGGATATCACGCATGCGTGTTGAAGCCGAAAATAATGTTTGTTTTTTACTTATGCCGTTGTGTACTGAATTGAATCTTCCCGCTTATATACAGCATAAGTACCGTAATAATCCTAAGTATTGGAACTGAAAGGCCTGAGCAAACAGTGCAGATCCAGATCAGACTGCTGATGCAACGGCAGTCTGATCAGGGTCTGCACTGTTTGCCATTCCGTCTGCATCTTTTGGACTCCCTGCTGGATCATGGAACAAATTTGTTGAAATTTTAGGAGAATTTCAGCAACTCCTCAAAGGTGTCATGATTTTTACGGTAATTTATAAAATGTCAGGTTCAGATTTTTAAAAATTCATTCAAAATGGTTGAATTGTCTGCAAACAGTGAAGCCGCATAAAGAAACGCCCATCTGGCGCTGCACTGTTTGCCAATGACCAGTTTGGGGTTTTCCTTTCAAACAGATCAACCCCTATCTTTACAAACAGTGTAGATCCAGATCAGATGGCTTCTGAAGAAGCCATCTGATCAGGTTCTACACTGTTTGATGTTCAGTTTATGAATTTGTAGCAATAAATAACATCAAGTTATCTGATTGGTTCAAAGTCAGAAATGGGTGTTGCTGAAATGTATATTCAGCAGGTTAAGGGTTAAGATCTATACGACAAAATTCTTTATGCCGAAAATTATTGATTTTGTTTATTTCTGCTGCAGACATACGATGCCTGTCACATGGCGTTTCCCAGCAGGCACTCAACGTTGAACTAACATTGAAACAACGTTGAAAACGTTGTTTCAACGTTTGTTCAACGTTGAGTCAACGTTTTTTGCCTGCAAGGTTGTTTCAGTGAAAATCATTATAATTTATAGCCTTGTCCACTCAGCTTTTCTGTTAACCTCCAGTTAACAAGTCCATTAACAAGTCCATATAATGAACAACTCTCTAAACCAAACTTTTAAAGAAGAAAAAAACAAACTGCGGTTAACAGGGGTATACTTTATTTTTCTTATTAAATCACAAATATTCTTCAGAAAATTAACCGTTCTGGAGAACTAAAAGAATGCAGTATGTCGCACGGGTGTGTATCTCATGAAATAGTCCGGAAAGCAAGGGTATTCATTATCCGTTAGGCAAGTCAAGGGTTAAGTACGTATTTTCTGCTAAACCCACTGTTCTATATACAAAGTGAGGTGTCCATGCAATATCGTTCTAAGCCCCCCCCCCCCCCCCCCAACAACCCCGCCGTTAAAAAGATTTTAACTGACCGTTCCAAGGCGGTTCTTCTGTTGTGGTTTATTGTCTCATTATTGTTATATTTTTATGGTTCGTCCTTGTATGTATTGCGAATATCTTTTAATTTTGGATAGCCGTTTGGCCATTTTGTGGAAAGTTAAAATTTCCATATGGCTTTCCGCTTGTGACGTTTGCATAATAATGAAGTTGTTTTATGTTTATGCTTGTTACCTTTTGGTATCTTGGATCGGAGATTTGTGGTAATTGTATCGATTCCTTCATTACGATAACTCACCCGTGCGACATAGTGCATTTTTCACACCTCCAAAATGGCTACTTTTCTCATGAAAATCAGTGATGATTTTCTTATAAATGCTCAAAACATAGGTTGAGGGTGCTCGTTAGAACCGCCTCACTGAGGCGGTTCTAACGAGTACCCACAACCTATGTCTTGGAGCAGAAATAAGACAAATAATGTTTACCCCCGTAAACCCCAGTTTACTCTATACAAAGTGGGGTTTAGGGGGGTCTTCATTTCACGGACTTGTTCACGTGATGATCATTGCCAAACCTTCATTTTAAGTTGTTGTGGCATACTGACAATTTTTTTAAACACGGCCGTGCTTATCCGGAATAGTAGTCAATGTAGCCAATTCACCAAGTGTGCGTTAGTGTGTGAGTTTTACGTCCAACCAACAAATAAGGGCCATTTATTACCAAATCTCTTATATAAAGTGTTATGATAAATTCTTGGCCATGGGATTTGTTTTAACCTGTGTGAACTAGGACCGACTTCGATGTAAGAACCGCGGTTACTATTCTGTGACTAAAGTAAGATCAAAATGTATTTGGTTAGAGGAAATGTCGTCAGTTTAGTTTCCACGGTTCAACCGATGAGGAAAGGTTGGTTTGACCATGGTTGACTGGTTCCCAGATTTTTTCCTAAAGTACTGCAGAACACTAGAACCAATAATTCTTTCGTAGGCATTGATTGGTTTGTATACCGACATAGGGGGAAGGTGCAATAAACGTAACAGCAACCAAACTAAACTAAACTTGTTAGAACTTCCTCTAGATCACAATCCGATTGGACGGTTTGGTTTGTTTTCTGGTTTTCATCATTTTGACGCGCATAGTAGTAGAAGCGGGGATCCATATCTATGCAACCACATGTGACCGCTCGCACACAAATGTAAACAATGTCATCTTCTTGATTAGGCCATGCAAGAAGGGGCTCTCTTGCACACCAGACAAGGAAATCCGTGATTTTACCCAGGGATAGAATTTTATGTTCTGACCCTGGTGTTCCGACACAAAATTGAATATAATCACGTGTTTAATAAATGCACTGGTTGATTACGACCTCGTATGCGCCATTGTTAAGGTTGACGTCACAGCACGTAACGTGACGTTACTAAACATTCGGACGTTGGTAACCGAAGTGATTGCAGCATTAAAAATCCGCGCTTAGAAATGGAATGTATGCAAGAAAAAGAATCCAATATGGGTGTGAGGGGTGGATAGAAAAATCCGTCCCGAGGGACACTGTCCGGCATCGCCGGAGAGTGATCCCGAGGGACGGATTTTTCTATCCACCCCTCACACCCATATACGATTCTTATAATCTGATTGATCCAGATCAGGCAGGAAAGTATCCATAAAAATAATATGTTTGTATGCTGGATTGTTAAATAAAACAGTTACTTGATGGTTGTTTAGACTATAGTCAAAACTGTTGCCCCTCAGTGTTGTGGACGACCTTATGCACTATTGCCCCCAGCCTTTGACCTCAGGCAACAGTGTTACAGGCCGTCCACGACATCTTGGGGCAACAGCTTTGACTACTGTTCAAACAGCCATCAAACTACTATATAATGGAGACGGAAACAGACCAAGCAGTCATCGTAGGTGATATAAGACAGGCATCAAAGCAGTAGACGGGGACGAAATACCCGTGTGGTATATGTGATATGGTGTCTCTAAAATAATGGCGAGGTACCTTTACTGAATGTTTCTGAGCGGAACTAAGAATGTACATATGACTGTACTCCTTATAATGTAGTTTTGGTGTTTACATTGATGTGGATTGCGTGAACTAGTAAATTTGATGGTACATATTGCTCATTCCATAAGTACGAAGATGGCCGCACAAATTAGAATAGCGCGGATATTTTCTATTGATAACCTGTACCTGAATTTCGGACAAGTCAGTGATAGCCACGTGGACTTCAGCATTGAAAAGGTAAATGCGCTTTATAACTTTGGTCGAATGATAAACAATCGACACAAAACACGGCCAAATAAATCAGCCTATCATGCACACGATGTGAACAATCAATCAACAGTTTTATGGTTGAGCGGTACTACAAAACTGTTTTAGATTTTATTTGCACGGTTTAACATTATTAGACAGTGATAATCGTATGAAGAACAGCAATGAAACCTACTGCAGTATTGTTAACCTTTCATTGACTTACAAACCATATACCGGCCCCCACCCATAGGGGCTTGAAGAAATATATGGGCTGCATGATGCTTCCACGCAGAGCTGAATCCGGCCCGCACACTAGTACCGGTAAACCGCTTAGAGGATCTAAGCCTGTTGAGGAACCGCGGTGCGAGGCGGACCGTCCATGCTAATAAACCCTATTGGTTTCATTGGGCGACAGGGCTTGAGAAGTCATTTCATCTCAATGTCGGGTAACAGTCCCACAAAATTGGAAACAACGTCTCCAAAATGACCTTTACAGTGTTGACGGGGACGTTAAACCTCAAATCAAACAAACAAAAACAAACCATATACACGTATCTCACCCCGCCCATCGGGGACTGGAGAAATAGATTTGGCTGCATGATGCTTCCACGCACAGCTGAAACCGACAGCACATGAGTACTGCTAAACCGCTTAGAGGATCTAAGTATGCCCAGGTCGGACCGCCCCTACATATAACCCTTTTGGTTTGTTTGGGCGGCAGGGCTTGAGATGTCATTTCATATCAATGGCGGGTAAAAGTCCCATGAAATTGGAGGTAACGTCTCCAAAATGACTTAGTGTTGATAGGGACGTAAACCTCAATTCAAACAAATAAACCACATATCACCTGAACGTACGTATCAGAAGTGGTTTCTTGTTTGTCGCTCGACCGAAGTTCGAGTTTTGAATTTGCGCCGCCATTCATTAGGCCACTATTGGCTATGTTCTTTCTCGTCCATTGACTTGCTTTACAGTCACGTTTAAAGTACTTCTCCTTAATCCATTTTGTACCAAAAAAAACCCAAACGGGTAACTGGCAAACAGTGCAGGCCCAGATCAAACGCCGCAGAACGCGGCGTTTGATCAAGGCCTTCACTGTTTGCAAAAACTTCAGCCATATTTGAAGAAAAACACAACTTGACACCCCTAAATTTTCGAGTGGATTTGTGCTATATATAAGGTGGAAGATTCCATTTGGTACAAAAAGGGTTAAACGTCTTCTTTCAACAACTACTTAAATCATAAGTGGCACTCTGTGTTAATCCCAGTGAGACATTACAGAGCTATTTCTACTCTAACAAGTCTTCAGGGATTGGCAAAATTGGTGGGGTCCGAAGACATTAAAATACAAAAGCCGCTTCCAGACATATGCAGTTTTGTTTGTTTGATTTGAGGTTTAACGTCCCCGTGAACACTGTAAAGGTCACTTTGGAGACGTTGCTTTCAATTTTGTGGGACTTTTTTCCCGACATTGAGATGAAATGACTTCTCAAGCCCTGTCGCCCAATGAAACCAATAGGGTTTATAACAACGGACGGTCCACCTCGCACCGCGGTTCCTGGTTTAGATCCACTAAGCGGTTTACCAGTACTTGTGTGCAGGCCGGATTTAGCTCTGCGTGGAAGCATCATGAAGCCCATATATTTCTTCAAGCCCCTATGGGCAGGGCCGTGACATATGCAGTCAAACCTGTCATAGGGGCCACATGTATTAAGCAAGCAACCTGTCTTAAGCAAACATGCATTCAGGTCCCCCCAAAAGGCAAAATAATGCATCAATATTCACCTGTATTAAGCAAGCACCTGTCTTAAGCAATCACATTTTGATCATCCCTGAGGTGCTTGCTTAACACAGGTTGGACTGTAGACATATTCATGTTTAGGAAACAAAAGCTCAGATCTGTCGTTACGGGTTTTATTATGAACATCGCTGTTATATACCTCTTGACTACATAGCCGATGCATGCTGTTGCTGCATTTGTGCTAGAGTGGCGTCTTTCAAAGCATTTTTCCTATAAATATACATGTATATCTTTTTATATTTTCCATATTCCTGTTTCAAGCATAGACTGAGTGGGTTCTAACGGTACACACAGGCCATTGCATTGAGCGTAAATGACGATAAATAATGTATGGTCTGCATGCAGCAAGAAGCGCAATGAGGCAGTTTATGTTACCATTTTAGCTAATTAGCAATGAAATTTCGAACACAGGGACCCGATGCGAATGAGACCAGACTGTACAAATATTTTGTACAAATACAGTATAATTCCACTATTAAGACCACCTAAAATTTAGACTAAATCTGCTTTTTAAAGCTTTTCAGAAGGTTTCAGATATCCTTTCTTTGTGTTTTCAGCACCCAGTGTCTTCTAATAAGAAACCACCTTTTGGATTGTTCAAAAGTGGTCTTAAAGACCACTTTTGAACAGTCCCAAAGGTGGTCCTAATATAGAAATTTTAATGTATGTCCATGAATTTCCGTTGTGAGTTTGTGACAGGCTAGCCACAGAACAAACTGAAAAGTACGACCACGTTCTGATCGGTCGGTTGTGTCACTAATCTCGGAAAGCAGGATTGCGGGGATACCATTACATCTACAGTAGTTTATAAGAACCCGCAGACAATTTATCCCTCCGCCCTCATGTACGATATACCTCGGATTTTATCGTTAAATTACAAGTATTTTATGTTTGACAAATACGCACTTTTTATGTTATAAAATGAGTTTTACGGCATATATAGCCTGATAGAAATATATTACTGCTTCCTTATTCGCGGAAATTTAATTTTTGTTTGTTATATTTTATTATTCATTATTATTATTATTTGGTTTCACGGCCTTTTCATTTTCGGTTTATCTCGACTTCTGCGTTTTACGGTATTTTCATGAAGCCCTATTTAACCAGGCTAATTCAGCAGACAACAAAATGTTGATAATTTTCTTATTTTTCTCAGAAAACAGGACCAGACATCTGATGCAAATTGTCTCCAATTTGCATCAGATGTCAAATCCTGTTTAAATCGGACAATTAGAAAACTATTTAAAAATGTAGTCTGCTGCGAAAAATACCCAGCATGCAGAGCGTTAAAGCGCGTAACACTGCATCATAGCTTGCAATGGCAACGCCACAAAAACATGCGATGCGAAAAGGATAGAATAGAATAGAATTTATTCAATTATACCCGCAATGCAGGTTAAAGGTGAATATAAACGTGACAAACCGACCAGGGGCGCGTTTGATTTACAGGAATCAGAAAACAGGATTATTTCGCAATCGTAAAAACAGATATATTGTTTCGATAACAAAAATATGCATTTTCTTTCCAGGAACTGCAAAATTTAAGAAAATCAGTTATGCTTGACTATCGTGTAATATTCTGAGTTTTGCACGATAATTGCTGTCACCCACCAAAGAGATTGTGCCCCTTTGTGTGTGAATACTGCGTTTAAGATCATCATTTCGAGTAACCATCTCCATTTCGAGTGACTAATATCCTTCACTTTATTACTAATACCCTTTTCCTGAACACATTTAAAGTAAGGAGCGGGTAATCATTTTTGGCACATTTCATTCGCTTTGAAACATGAATGGTGCATGATTCCCTTGATTCGGTAGCGATTCTGTTTCGCACAAATAAAACGCTAAAATAGGAACATGATTCGCCCTTTTCTCAGAAACAAATAATAAGTTAAAATAATGAATAAATGAAAATAAAAAGGTAATGGTATGCAAGAAAAAGCAGTTTTTTTTTTAGTTTTTATGGATACGATAAACAGAGGACCCTCGTTATAACGATAGTAATTATCCACTAGCATTTTACTGTTATATAGAGAATACCAGGTTGATGTCTTTTGATATCAAGTTTATCAGGCAAGGCTTCGAGAACGCTTGTAGAATCGCGAGGCTTGCCGAGCGATTCTACATGCGTTCTCGAAGCCGAGCCTGATAAACTTGATATCAAATGACACAGATCTGGTATTCTATTTATCAGTTTATCCCCTTGTACACTTTTAAATTAGCAATTTACGGTCAGTCCTGAGTGCGTCCAAGCATTCTGGTGGCCGATACATTTAATATCAGCTGACCATGTTTTTCCTATGACATTTTTTTTTCAAGTAATTTTGCCAATTTTTCCAGTAACAATAACATTTTTGTCATTTTTCCAGTAGTCCGGTTCATTCATAAAAGTGCAATGTCACGTCGACGTGATAAAGCTCACTTGTCCTGAGATAGCATATCTTTATCAGGTCAATGCGCTACAATGCAATATATATAGGGTGTAACTGATAAAAAGAATTTACTGCTATAAAGAATCCCAATAAGGAGTAGTATAATAGGTTTTGTTTGTTCGATTGATATGAGGTTTAACGTCCCCGTCAACATTTTATAAGTCATTTTGGAGACGTTGCTTCCAATTTTGTGGGACTTTTACCCGATATTGAGACGAAATGACATCTAAAGCCCTGCCGTCCAATTTAACCAATAGAGTTTATATGCATGGACGGTCCAACTCGCATCACTATTCCTGGGCATGTTTAGAACCTCTAAGCAGTTTACCAGTGGTGTGCGGTTAGTTTCAGCTCTGCGTGGATGCATCGTGCAGCCCAATCTATTTCTTCAAGCCCCGAGAGGCGGGGGCATAGTATAATAGGTAATACAGGGCATTTTCCCCTCAGTTACGCCAAGAAACAAATGTTGTGGACATCCATAACATATGTCCATAACATTTTGTGAACATTTGTTAGAATCGCCTGGCTGGGATGATGCTAACAAATATCCATTACATTTGGTTTTGCAGTCACAATGTAGGTATTCTTGAATATCCCTATTAACCCCCTCCCATCCTGAGCTAGGATTCGTTCCATTGAAATTGTCGTATATCCCCATTAACCCCTTCCATCCTGAGCTAGGATTCGTTCCATTGAAATTGTCGGATATCTCCATTAATCCCGCCCATTCTGAGCTAGGATTCGTTCCATTGAAATTGTCGTATATCCCCATTAACCCCTTCCATCCTGAGCTAGGATTTGTTCCATTGAAATTGTCGTATATCCCATTGTCGTACATGTATATCCCATTCTGAGCTAGGATTCGTTCCATTGAAATTGTCGTTGTAATGAGTTTTGTCGTTATATACAATGTCGGTATAAATAGAGAATACCAGGTTCGTGTCTTTTGATATCAAGTTTATCAGGCAAGGCTTCGAGAACGCGTGTAGAATTGCGAGGCTTGTCGAGCGATTCTACGCGCGTTCTCGAAGCCGAGCCTGATAAACTTGATATCAAATGACACGAATCTGGTATTCTATTTATCAGTGTAACCCCTTGTACACTCTTTAAATATGCAATTTAAGATAGGTTATCGATAGTCCTCAGTTCGTCCCACTATTCCGGTGTCAATAATCGGTCCATATATTTAGTATCATCTAGTCGTAATTTTTCCTATGATATTTTTCATGTGTTTTTTTTTCTTTCTCCAATTTTTCCAGAATTTAAAACATTTTTGCCAGTATTTCCAGTAGTACGGTTCATTCGTAAAAGTGCGACGTCACGTTGACCTGATAAAGCTCACTTGTCCTGAGATAGCATATCTTTATCAGGTCAACGTTTTACAATACAATTTATATAGGGGGTAACTGATAAAGATGGTTATCTGTAGTAGTTGTTTCAAACACTCGTAATGCCCAGACAGACCGGAAACACGGCTTAGCGCTCTGCATGCTGTATATTTATCCGGCAGACGACATTTTGACATATTTTTCTAATTTTACCAGAAAACAGGATTTGACATCTCATGCAAATTGTCTTCTATGGAGAAAATTTGCATGAGATGTCAAGTCCTGCTTCTTGGAAAAATATCAACCATTTGTCGTCTGCTGATTTAGCCAAAAGATTTTTGTTTGTTTGATTGAAGTTTAACGTTCCCAATGTATAGGTCATTTTGAAGACGTTGCTTCCAATTTCGGGACACTGTCGCCCAATGAAACCAATGGGGTTTATAAGTATGGATGGACCGACTCGCACCGCTTTGGCTGGGCAGGCTTAGATCCTCTAAGCGGTTTATCAGTACTCGCGTGCGGTCGTTTTCAGCTCTGCATGGAAGCATCATGCAGCCCATCTATTTCTTCATGCCCCGATGGGAGGGGGCTGTATCAAACTGTAGTAACGGATGATTTATTTGTTTCAACTGACGTCCCGGTCAGCACTATTTAAGTCGACACTGAGATGAAATGACACCTCAAACATTGCCGCTCAATGAAACCAAAAGGGTTTATATGTATGAACGGTCCAACTCGAGCGACTAGGCCTGGACAGGCTTATGCCTTAGCTCTGCGTAGAAGCACAATGCAGTTCACTCTATTTCTCACAGACCCAATGGGCGATGGCCCAAAACGATTGAATCTGTTCCGTAAGTATAATAATCCATCTTCATTATCGCCTTAATACCAGTCAAACCATTTTCTTTTATCCTGTCGTCGGCACCTCTCATTTGCTATCCCAGTCTTACAAATTAAGACCAGACTGTTGTGTGAAGGATCGACCGACCAGTTACCGCGCCAGTCACCGAACCCATTAACTTCAGCTGTTTCCTGGAAAACTTATACGTTTTTGTCTGACTTTTAAGGGTTATGCATACACCTAGGTAATAGGCGACCCTTTCAAAAGTGGTGTTGTCTCCCGTGCTGTGTTGGTAGGGTTCTACTCATATAGGAAAGAATTTGCTCCTCAGGAGCAAATTCTTTCCTTTAAGAGTAGACCCCTATTTAAGAGGTGCTTAATGTTTATAGCATAATATAGAGACAGTCTAAAAATATACTCCCTTGTGGAAAGACAGAAAATGCGTCGTGTGCATCCATTTCCCGGAACATAATTATAACAGTTAGAAAATGAACAGTATTACACATCTCAATGCAGAATTTATGGCACAGACAAAATGTTGTGTCTGCAAAAGTGCAGCGAATACATTTAGCTCACCTGGTCCTATAGGTCCCATGGAGCTTATAGCATCGTAGACTCCGTCGTTCGTCGTACACACTTTCAAACTGCAATATCTTTGCAGCCTGCAAGCAGATCCCAACCAAATTTTATCTGTAGCATGTCTTTGGTGAGGGATTGCTTGCATGTGCATTTTTAGGAAAACTGCTTCAGAACTTTGGTTGCTATGGCAAGTGATAGGTCCTATGGGTTTAATATGGAAAATGCTTGTGAACAGTGTAGCGTCTTCATGTTTTCTTGATCTTCATGAAACTTGCAGATAATGATGGCATGCATAAAATCTCGTATGTGTTCGAAAATGGATCCGATCAGACCAACAATAACAGTTACATTCCCTTGGTTCTCAAAAATGGCATATGTTAGGAGAAAAATATAAGAATATAAGAAATATATCACAAATTTTCATCAGAAAAGTAGCTATTTTGGATAAATGAAAGAATGCACTTAGTCACACGGGTGTGTTATCGAAATGAATAGCAGAGCTACGTCTCCTTGATTCTCAAAAATGAACATTTTTGAACTTATGAACAGCGTACATTCTTCATTTTTATTATGTATTTATTTAATTTTGATCTTCATGAAACTTGCAGACAAAAACGACATGCATAAAATCTCGGGCAAGTGGGTAAGATCGGACCAACAACAGAAAAGTTACGTCCCCTTGTTTTTAAAATGTTCTTTTTACCTTGTGAACAGCGTAGTTTCTTCATTTCTTTTGTCGAATCGTAATGACCCTTGCAGATAACAATAGCATGCAAATCTCAGATGATTTCGAAACTTGGCCAGATCGGACAGACAAATTACGAAAACACACCTATACTAAAACAGTGTAAATTTTTCGCCTAAAAAAACTAAAGTTTTAGGATGATAAATTGTGATATTTTCCTTATTTCTGCTCAAAATATAGATTGTGAGTACACGTTCTAACGAGCACCCACAATCTATAGTTTTGAGCAGGAATAAGAAAAATACGGTTAACCTCTGTAAACCCCAGTTTTACTACATAAAAGTGGGCTTCAAGGGGGTCAAAATTATATAGGCGTGTTGTCGTGATGAATAGCTGAGGTATGTCCCTTGATTCTCAGAATGGGTATTTTTGACCTTTTGAACAGGGTAGCTTCTACATTTATTTTTGGATCTTAATGAAATTTGCAGATAACATTAACACGCATTAAATCTCGGATGAGTTCGAAACGGATCAGATCGGACCAATAGAGTTGCATCCAACTATTGATTCCATTGTGGAATATCGAAAATATTTTAGGGTCACTGATGAGGCCTTAATGGCCTAAATTGGCTAGTCTGGCCCAGAAAACATGTGCACTCCTTATTTTCCAGTTCCTTGCTTCCAAAGGATAACCCTTTCTAGAACATATTTCACAGGAATGTCTGGATGGCTCTCTATCAAAATAGCTTAGGTCGTTCCGGTTGGATGAACAAGATGGCCACCAGAGCTAGAAATAGAAAGAAATCTTTAAATGAGAACTTCTCCTGTACCCTTGGGCCATTACCATTCAATCTTTTTTTAAGAATGCTGTTTAGGTGACCCTCTACCATAAACTGGTTCTGTTCCGATTAGCAAAATGCCGCGAGAGCTAAAAATAGAAAACAGTCGAAACTAAGCTTTCAATTCGAACTCCTCCTAAAGCCATTCGGCCAATTTGATTCGACCTTCACACGTGTTCTCTATCAAAATAGTTAAAATAGTTTCAGTCCGATGATTGAGATGGCCAAAGAACTTTAAAAATATTTTTTAAACGACAACTTCTGTGACCTTGGGCCAATTTGATTAAAAAATCACAGGCATGATGCCTAGGCGGTTCCCTACCGAGATGGCTAAACTCGTTTCGCTTGGATGAACAAAATGGCTGCCAGAGGTAAAACTAGAAAAATCTTGAAACCTCAACTTGGGCCAGATTAATTCAAACTTCGCAGGAATGTTGCGTAGGTGTTCCTCTACGGAAATGAATAAAACGGTTCCTCTCGAACGAGCAAATTGGCCGCCAGAGCTAAAATAGAAAAACCTCAACAATTTGCTTTGAATGCAACCCCCCCCCCCCCCCCCCAAACCCGGCCGATCTGATTTAAACTGCACAGAAAGAAATGTTTGTTGCCTAGATGGCTCACTACCAATTTAGATACAATCGTTCTGCTCCGATGAACAGCATTTAAATGACAACTCCACCTACACCTATGGTCTAGTTCCATTCAAAATTTATAGGATTGTTGCTTAGGTGACCCTCTACAAAATTGCTAAAAAGGTTTAGCGCCAATAAATATAATGGCTGACAGAGCAACAGAAAAAAATGCTGATTTCTCCTTTACCTTTGATCCAATTTCAATCAACCATCTATCTAAATGGGAAGATTATGCTTCAGTGAATAAGATAGTTGTTACATGTAGTTTTTTTTCGTTTTACTTTAAAACTTTGTGACGTCTTGGAATCAGCTAAGCGATTCAGGGCCATTCTGGCCTTCTTGTTTTGTGACTGGTCAATACTTAAAAACAGACAAAAGTTATATACAAAACATAAATAAAATTATCCAGTTTAGTTTGTCAACTATTTAGCGTGATTTCATGGTTCTAATGTTAAAACGCATTATCGCATCTTTGTAGCGCTATATTTTCTTGTTTTCATGTTGTATACTCATCAATCATATTGATGGCCCCATGGGCTGCATGATGCTTCCACGCAGAGCTGAAACCGACCACACATGAGTACTGGTAACCCGCTTAGAGGAAATAAGCCTGCCCAGGCAAAGCGGTGCGAGTCCATGCTAATAAACCCTATTGGTTTCATTTGGCGGCAGGGCTTGAGATGTCATTTCATCTCAAGGTCGGGTAAAAGTCCCACAAAATTGGAAGCAACGTCTCCAAAATGACATTTACAGTGTTGACGGGGATGTTAAACCTCAAATCAAACAATTCCACGTGCGGCCCCGCCCATCGGGTTGGTTCGTTGATATGAGGTTTTACGTCCCCGTCAACACTGTATAGGTAAACTCAACGTTTGGCTGCTAAACGTTGATCAAACGTTAACCCATTTTGTACCAGAAATCCCCAAAACGGGTACCCTGGCAAACAGTGCATGGCCAGATCAGACGCCGCAAAAAGTTCAGCCATTTCCAAATAAATGTTGAAGAAAAACATAACCTGTTATCCCATAACTTTGAAATAGACTCCTGCTGTTTGATTTGAGGTTTAACGTCCCCGTCAATACTGTATGGGTCATTTTGGAGACGTTGCTTTCAATTTTATGGGACTTTTACCCGACATTGAGATGAAATGACATCGCAATCTCTGGCGCCCAACATATAAGCATGGACGGTCCGACCCGCACCGATTTGCCTGGCCAGGCTTAGATCCTCTTAGCGGTTTACCAGTACTCGTGTGTGGCAATGCAAGAGACCTCGGTAGGCCTCATGTGACCACGACCCGCCATGATGTTAACGTACGTTTGCAAACGAACCCTACCAGCCACTGTCACAAAGTGGCGGTACGGAATTTCGACGCAGACATTTCACATCTCGTTAAGGGCTAGGCATAGGCCAGTGGGCCCAGTCCGTTCTTAACTGCCTTACTATAGGCAAATTTTAACAAGGGGCCCATAGAGCCTCCCTGGTGACATCGTCGTTTGCTGTGCCGACGCACCGATTGGAACAATGTTTTGATCAGTGCTATGGTATGGGGCTGTATGGTATAATGAGGAGGGGGAGGGGTGGGGTTGAAGACCCGTCTTATTGTAGTAAATGGCAGTTCAAGTGCTCATGGGTATATCATTCAGTTTCTAGCACCTAAACAGTGTCATTCATTCAATGACAAGCCATAACCATATCATCTGTCTCTAGGCCCTCGCCCATCGGGGCTTGGAGAAATAGATTAGGCTGCATGGTGCTTCCACGCAGAGCTGATACCGGCCGTACATGAGTACTGGTAAACAGCTCAGAAGGTTTAAGCCTGCCCAGGCAAAGTTTTGTGAGTTCATATTGTTACGAGCCAGGCGTAGCAGAAAGAAAAAGCAAACAAGCCTTTTGAAAAAAATTAACAAAATTTATTTACAAGGTTTCTTTAACCTGTAGAAGTAAGAAAATTAAATGTACTTAGCTCTGTTATGAAATATCCTTGAATTAATCTATTTTCCTTGATCCCATAAAATTCACAGTCCGAAATGGAATATAATACCCTTTAACAATCCAACACAGAATTCAGAAATGTCATTTCATCTCAATGTCAGGTAAAGGTCCCACAAAATTGAAAGCAACGTCTCCAAATTACCTAAACAGTGTTGACGGGGGCGTTTAACCTTAAATCAAACAAAGAAAAATCATGTCTCGACACATGTAGAAACTTTATAACTTTATCAAAAGCGTGTGATTTTTTAAAACGTCAATGATTATAATACTGTAATGTCCCAATCGTATCAAATGAAGGTTTATGATTCATGTACTGTACTTTGTTAGATAGTCTGGGGCACTTCATCCTGAGCAGTACTGTTGTTATTTAAACTGTCTCTTAGTTGTACTGTAGTTTGCTAGGCTGTCTCGGAATCTTCACTATAAACAGTACTGCAGTTCGTTAGAATGTCAAGGGTTCTTCACCATAAGCAGCACTATAGTTTGATATAATGTCTTGGACTCTTCACTATAAGCAGGCAGTACTGTAGTTTGCAATACTGTTTTGGAATCTCCAGTATAAGAAGTGCTGTAGTTTGTAAGAAAATTTCTACGTCTCTTCTTTTTAAGACTGTCTAGGATTCTTCATTATAAGCAGTAGTGTAGTTTGTTAGAATGTCCAAGACTCTTCACCATAAGCAGTACTGTAATTTGCTTGACTGTCTTGGAATCTTCCCAATTAGCATTGCTGTAGTTTGTTAGAATGTATAGGACTCTCTACTATAAACAGTAGTGTGAGTGAGTGTTTGAGTTTTACGTCCCCCCCCCAACAGCTAAGGTCATACGGAGACGGGACCTCGGTTTAAAAACTCATTCGAAAGTCTGATAAACAGTAGTGTAAATTATTAGAATGTCTAAAGACAGTACTGTTGTTTGTTTAAATGTCTAGGACTTTTCAGTATAAGAAGAACTGCAGTTTGTTAGAATGGCCAAGACACTTCATATCGTTGCTAGACTGTCTCGGACTCTTCACTAAAAGCAGTACTGTAGTTTGTTAGAATGTCTAGGACACTTCAGTATAAGCATTTCTGTAGTTTGATAGACTGTCTTGGATTTTTTTTCCAATTACCATTACTGTAGTTTGTTATAATGTATAGAACCCCTCTTTGCTATAAGAAGTACTGTAGTTTGTTAGAATGTCTAGGACTCTCCACTGAAAGCAGCACTGTAGTTTGTTAGAATGTCTAGGACTTTTCACTATAAGCAGTACTGTAGTTTGTTAGAATGTCTAGGACTTTTCACTATAATGTCCAGGATACTTAACTTCAGGCAGTACTATAGTTTGCTAGGCTGTCTAGGACTCTTCACCGAAAGCCGTACTGTAGTTTGTTAGAATATCTAGGACTTTTCACTATAAACAGTACTGTTGTTTGTTTAAATGTCTAGGACTTTTCAGTATAAGAAGAACTGCAGTTTGTTAGAATGGCCAAGACACTTCATTTCGTTGCTAGACTGTCTCGGACTCTTCACTAAAAGCAGTACTGTAGTTTGTTAGAATGTCTAGGACACTTCAGTATAAGCATTTCTGTAGTTTGATAGACTGTCTTGGATTTTTTTTCCAATTACCATTACTGTAGTTTGTTATAATGTATAGAACCCCTTCACTATAAGCAGTACGGTAATTCATTAGACTGTTAAATACTCTGTAGTTTACTACATTACTACGTCTTCAACCCCACCCCTCCCCCTCCTTATTATACCATACCACCCATATACTATAGGAATCTTCATTTTAAGCAGTTCTGTAGTTTGTTAGACTGTCTAGGACACTTCACATTAAGAGTACTGCAGTTTGTTAGAAGGACACTTCACTTTAAGCAGTACTGTAGTTTGTTAGACTGTCTAGGACACTGCACTTCAAGCAATACTAAAGTTTGTTAGACTGTCTAAGACATTTCACTATAAGCAGTACTGTAGTTTGTTAGACTGTCTAAGATACTTCCCTATAAGCAGTGCTGTAATTTGTTAGACCGTCTAGGACTCTTCACTACAAGCTGTACTGTAGTTTGTTAGACTATCAAGGACAATTCACTTTAAGCAGTACTGTAGTTTTTTAGACCGTCTAGGGCTCTTCACTATAGGCAGTTTCGTAGTTTGGTAGACTATCAAGGACACTTTAAGCAGTACTGTAGTTTGTTGGACTGCCTCAGACACTTCACTTTAAGCAGTACCGTAGTTTGTTAGTCTGATTATGACTCTTCACTTTAAGCATTACTGTAGTTTGTTAGACTATCAAGGACACTTCTCTTTAAACAGTACTGTAGTTTGTTAGACTATCAAGGACACTTCACTTTAAGCAGTACTGTAGTTTGTTAGACTGTCTCAGACACTTCACTTTAAGTAGTACCGTAGTTTGTTTGGCTGTCTATGACTCTTCACGATAAGCAGTACTGTAGTTTATTAGAATTTCTAGGACTCTTCACTATAAGCAGTACTGTAGTTTGCTAGCCTGTCTTCGAATTTTTCTTATTAACATTACTGTAGTTTGTTAGAATGTATAGGACTCTTCACTATAAAAAGTTGTTATGTAGTTTATTACACTTCACCATAAGCAGTTCTGTAATGTATAGGATTGTCTAAGACACTTTCTTATAAAGCAGAACTGCTGTCTAGGATGTACCACTATAAGAAGTTCTGTTGTTCATTAAACTGTCTAGGACTCTTCACTATAAGCAGTACTGTAGTTTAGTACTCTTCATTTTAAGCTGTTCTGTAGTTTGTTAGACTGGCTAGGACACTTCACATTAGGAAGTACTGGAGTTTGTTAGACTGTCTAGGACACTTCAATTTATGCAGTACTGTAGTTTGTTAGACTGTCTAGGACACTTCATTTTAAGCAGTGCTGTAGTTTCTTAGGCTGTCTAGGACACTTCATTTTAAGCAGTGCTGTAGTTTCTTAGGCTGTCTAGGACACTTCATTTTAAGCAGTGCTGTAGTTTCTTAGGCTGTCTAGGACACTTCGTCTTAAGCAGGACTAACGTTTTAGACTGACTTGGACTCTTCAATTTCAGCAATACTGTAGTTAGACTGTCTAAGGTACTTTGCTATAACAAGTACTGTAGTTTGTTAGACTGTCTAGGACACTTCCCCGTCCATCGGGGCTTGCAAAAATAGTAATCATAGCTACATTTCATACTAAGTTGACGGCCTCCGCCCATCGGGGCTTGAAGAAATTGATGGGCTGCATGATGAGTCCATGCAGAGCTGAAACCGATCCGCAGACGAGTACTGGTAAACCGCTTAGAGGATCTAAGCCTGCCCAGGCAATGCGGTGCGAGTCGGCCCGTCCGATTTTATAAACCCTATTTGTTTTATTGGGCGGCATGGTTTGAGATGTCATTTCATCTCATTGTGGGGTAAAAGTCCCACAAAATTGGAAGCAACGTCTCCAAAATTACATTTACAGTGTTGACGGGGACGTTAAACAAAACAAGACAATTTTATGCAGTACTGTAGTTTGTTAGACTCTCTCGGACACTTCACTATTCACAGTAGTATAGTTTGTTAGCTTCTAAGGCACACCACATTAAGCAATACTGTAATTTATTAGACTGTCTAAGATACTGTAACCATCGACCAGTTATATTGAAGAGCATGAGCCAGTGTATTCATTTGAGAAATGAATTTTATTTTTCTGCGGTTCGTGAAAGTATGAACGCAGTGGGTCGCGTGCAAAGTAAATGAACCCCGAAGGTGTTCATGTACACTTTGCTAGCGACCCGCTGTCGTTCATACTTTCATGAAAAGCAGAAAAATTAAGATTATTTTTATATTTATATTCTTTGCTCCTCATCAGTTGGCGAAAAAATGCTTATATGGCAAACTTATAAATAAAGCTGAAAAACATTTACATGTTGTTTTTCTACAAAGAGAGCAACAACGTTGACGTCACCAACGCCCGTAGAGAACAGTGGTTTAGAATGACATCACTGAAAATCATGTGACTCGATGCGTTCATGGAAGTATGAACTACATTGTTTTCTATACGTTAACATTAGACTTTACACTGAAAATGTAAATACTGAAGTATGAACAAGTACATGTAGTTAACAATAGGGGTTTTCTGTAAATACACTGAGAATGTAAAGATTATAGGAATAAATTTCATTTTTGTGGATTTTATCAATGTATAAACTTCGGCGAATTACTCACAAGCTGCATGAGGAAGGGCTTCATGCAAAAGCCATCACGTGAACAAGCCCCTGAAATGAAGACCCCCCTATACCCCACTTTATATAGAGAAAACTGGGGTTTACGAGGGTACATTATTGTCCTTATTTCCGCGCCAAGACCTAGAGGCGGTTCTAACGAGTACCCACAACCCATGTTTGGAGTATAAATAAGAAAAATATCACAAATTTTTATCAGATAAATGGCCATTTTGGAGATGTAATAAAACGCACTATGTCGCATGGATGGGGTATCGTAATACTGTGAGTGATTCGCCGGAATTTACACATTGATAAAAGCCACAAAAATAACAATTCATTCCTCATAATTCCAAGCTTGTCATCGAAATTTTTAAAATGCAACAAAAATGGAACTTTTTTAGGACGGCCACGGCGGATGATTATTGAATGAGAAGCTGCCATCGAAAAAACAAAAAACAAAAAAAAAAAAAAAAAAAAAAAACGTCAATTCTTTAAGTTCAATTTATTTGTCATCTATTTAATCGAACCCTTCATATACAATTACGTAACACGCGGGTTTTAAACGTATTCTTTGACGTCACGTTATATTACTACCTGTCGCTGTGTGAAATAGTTCTGAGATTCTTGCTCATGGAATTTATCGAACATTCAACCAATCAAATCGTTCCAAATGTACATAATGTGGGAGAATTACATGGATTTGTACGGAACCCGGGAAGGGACATGATTTTTTTTTATTTTATAAGTTGTGCGCACAAGATAATATCTTGTGCGGACAAGATATTATCTTGTGTGGACAAGATAATATCTTGTCCGCACAAGATAATATCTTGTCCGCACAAGATATTAAGTTGTGCGAACAAGATATTATCTTGTCTGCACAAGATAATATCTTGTCTGCACAACATAGATCTTGTGCGGACAAAATATTATCTTGTCCGCACAAGATATTATCTTGTCCGCACAAGATAATATCTTGTCCGCACAACTTCCCAAGATCTATGTTGTGCAAACAAGATAATATGTTGTGCGAACAAGATAATATCTTGTGCGCACAAGATATTATGTTGTGCGAACAAGATCATATCTTGTCCGCACAAGATAATATCTTGTCCGCATAAGATAAAATGTTGTCCGAACAAGATAATATCTTGTCCGCTCAAGATATTATCTTGTTCGCACAACATAATAAAAATAAAAAATCATGTCCCTTCCCGGGTTCCGTAGATTTGAGCTATGTTGCTAATGTCCATGTGATTAATACTGGCCGCGAAAATAGCATAAGATTTTTGCGAAATCCAGGCAATGGATATTTAAATTACGAAAAAACACGCCTCTTCAAATATATTGAAAGTTTAACCACCAAAATGAAAATTTGAGATGAAAAAAAGTCCTTATATTTTTAATATTCATATTTCTGGCAGAAATAAGAAAAATAACATATTTCTCTGTAACACCCAAATTTACTTTATAAAAGTGTGGTAAAGGGGGATCGGGTGGGTGGGGGTTGGGGTGCAAGATTATAAATGCGTTTTTTCATGATGTAAACGTGTTTTTCTTCTCCCTGTGACATCAGTCTGTTTATTGCCTGTAAAACCCGGGCGGGTTTCGTGAATTGGACATTGGCAACTATTGTTTATCCAGATCAGAGCGTCTGATCAGGGTCTGCACTGCTAAAATACAGGAATTCAAGGGTTAAACGAAACAGTCCGCCTGAACTAAGAAACAATCGACCAACCAGTGCTTTCTGTGCTTCGATCACGTGGACAAGTCTGTGAAATGAACACTCCAGTATTGAGGTGTGTCCTTGGGCAAGACACGTAATGACACTGCCCCACTCCACCCAGGTGTAAATGGGAAGCAGTGGTGTAAAAGCCACTGCCTCTCCATCTCGCGCGCGTGAAAACAGCCGGAATGAGTGTTCGAGAGCGATTCAATAAGCTTGAAGCTTTCATCGCAATCGAACTAAAATAAATTAGTATAAACTAACACTCCCGTACACCCCACTTTATATAGAGAAAACTAGGGTGTACGGGGGTATACGTTATTTTTATTATTTCTGCCCCGAAACATAGGTTGTGGGTACTCGTTAGAACCGCCTCATTGAGGCGGTTCTAACTAGCACCCACAACCTATGTTTCCGGGCAGAATTATTTAGAAAAAATATCACGGATTTTCATCAGAAAAGTAGCCATTTTGGAGATATGGAAATTGCAATATGTCGTACGGGTGTGTTTTTGTAATGGATTGTTATTTTCTTCTCGTTCAAACAGCCCTGACAACTTGAAATATCCTAAATTCAGGATTAAGTGACGAATTCTACAGATTATAGTTTTATGTTTACGGCAAAACACAAGTTTCAGAGCTACTCCTTTCGAACAACCTGTCTAATACATTAGGGAAATCGAATCCACGGAGAAACTGGTGTTTGAATTATTCAGTAAGTTTAACACTTTAAATTGGCCACTTTATGGAAAACTCTAAACATCTATTATATTATTGCATTGTTGAGTGGTTACATCGAAACCAGGCCTCTCCCAACGTAACCTGACAACCTCTTCCAAAACAGCTACACTATCAGTTTTACCTGCATTTTAGCTGCCTTAATATTGGCGCTTCGTGCTGGGCACGTACAAGTATCAAGAGGTGTGGAGGTAAAATGACCTATACAGTTTTGACTGGGACATTAAAATCCAAATCAAACATATAAACAAAATTCCTAAAGCGATCGAAATCATCGAAATAACGAGTCTTTGAAATGAGCATCCCTCTAAATCCCACTTTAGAAACTTGGGGTTTACAGCGGTAAATATTATTTTTCTTATTTCTGCTCGAAAACTTAGGTTATGGGTACTCGTTAGAAGCGCTGCAATGAGGCGGTTCTGACAAGCACCCAAAACCTATTTTTGGTGTATAAATAAGAAAAATATATATATAAAACGTCAAAATAGAAGTGGAGACAATGATCAGGAATCAATACAATTAACCCACAGCTCCCACCAGAGACACCAAAGGGAAAGAAACACAAACATGAAACAACAAACCCCTAATGGAAACATCAATAGCGGAAAGCCAAAAGGACAGTTACTTTCCCACAAAAGGGCCAATAGGCTATCCAAAATAAAATAATATAAGCGACACAAACACCCAAAATCAAACCATAACAAAAATAAACCGCGACAGAAGAACTGCCTTGGACGAATTCCACTGAGGGGTTTAAATTGATTTTACGTGACCACCATCCTCGCCCCTACTTCCGTCGCGATTAAGACAAATATTTTTTTTTTTCAGTCCGCTTACAGGCATCCTAACTCATCAGGGCAACATCTTCGTGAACACAAAAATCAAACAAACACAGAGATGAAACAAAGGTGAGGACTCGACAGCAAGAAACCACTGAAATGCTGGAGCAAAAGAAAACCAACAGTTAGACTCCGATGGGCCCGACCAGAGACAGTGCATCAGGTACTAACCAACATAAGCCTTTACGCTGGAACCGTCATAGAATCTGAGGCCTGACCCACCGGCGTGCAAATAAAGAGGGAAGCAACGCTACCAACCGTGACCGGGCCAACCCCCATGCATGCAGCCCGCCGTACAGCACCTATGTTGTACCAAATCACTCTACATCGAAGAACGACCCCACGAAACCGGGCGCCAAAGCCACTGCGGCCATATATCCTTCTGAATTTATATACTAAGTCATCCCACTTGATATAGAAACTTGGGGTTTACAGCGGTAAATATTATTTTTCTTATTTCTGCCCCAAAACTTATGTTATGGGTACTCGTTAGAACCGCCATCAAAGAGGCGGTTCTAACAAGCACCCAAAACCTATGTTTGATGTATAAATTAGAAAAATATAGCAAAGTTTCGTAAAAAAGTAACCGTTTTGGGGATATGATAGAATGCATTAAATCACACAATTGTACTATCGTGACGGTCAGACCATCCAAAGTTAAAAAAAAAACATTAGGCAAACACGCCCACATTCTATATGAGGCTACAGTATATGTGAGACCCTATGAGAGGCAATCATAAGGTAAAAGTTTGCCATAACGAAAACACATTCTTGTGGCATCATGAGTACATTATTTTATATCTCCAAAAACCTGCTCTTTTTCTCGAGAAAAATTGGAATGAATTTCTAATTTATGCTCGCAACATAGATTGAGGAGGTTCTAACTAGTACCCACAACGGACATGTATGTCTTGGAGCAGAAATAAAGAAAATTAATATATCATCTGTAAACTCCACTGAAACCCCAGTGGACTTCGTTTCACTGCCCGTTCCAAGGCGGTTCTTCTGCCGCGGTATATTTATGTTATGGTTTATCTTTTAGTGTGTGTTTCGCTTATATTATTTTGTTTTGGATAGCCAATTGGCCATTTTGTGGGAAAGTAAATGTTCTTTTGGCTTTCCGCGGTTGATGCTCCATTAGGGTCTAGTTTTTTTATGTTTGTGTTTCTTTCCCTTTGGTGTATTAAATGAGAGCTGTGGGTTAATTTTATCGACTCCTGATCATTGCCGTCACTTCTATTGTGTTAATCTGATGGATATTTTTCTTATTTCAGATTGGCGCTGACATTGTAACAGCATCACTTTTTAGTACATCGGACCTCGTAACCTGAACTTCGGTATTCACGTGGGACTATTTTCTTGAGAACAATTCCCATGTATCATAAATGACAACTGTCCATCTAAAGTAGGCAATAATGTAGTTCTCATGGACAGGCATTTGCTAGAGGCTTGTCCTTGAGGATGTACTAATATTTTATGTGGCAAGAGCAGGTTTATCCAAAATATTCATAAATAGAATACATAATTGTTATTTATCGTATGACGTCGCGTCTGAGAGTGTAATAACGCCATGCAATAAATTCGATAGTCCACTAGTGGATTAAATATGCAAACTAATTAGAAACACTCCGTAACGTTACACGCATGACGTTCTTAATGACGTCACGTTTACTTGTGGCGGGAAATAGACATTTCTGTTAGAAGTCGCGAATAAAATGCGTTTTAAATGTCATATGATAAACAGAATTTTGCATTCATGTTCATGTATTGTTGAATTTATTAAACTCGTTGAAGAAAAGGGATAAAAAGCTCGGCAAAGCCTCGCATTTTATCCCTTTTCTTCAACTCGTTTATTAAATTCAATAATAAATAAACACTTATGTAAGATCCTCTATTTTCTGTATAGTAAGGCGTTGATATAACTTTTGTCTCGCCCCTTTATGAAATATGCCAAAAGTCTAACCTAAAAGCAATACTTGGATTGTGGGTACTCGTTAGAGCCGTCTCAATAAGAATAGCTTGGAATGTTTTCAGTTGTAATTTGCATTCAAGTGCTGAGCTTATCTGGCGTCGCGTGCAAAAATTACGTTATGTCGGCGCATCAAGTGACGTCATCAACGTATTAATGACGGGCGAACATGCGTGACATAGTTTCTGACACACACTGTTTACATAGAGCTCATTAACATCAAGTAAACACAGTATGTGTGTCATTTTTTATGATACATAGAATTAACAAACAGTGAAAATCAAAAAATCGTATCTTCACGGTTTGGATTCACGATATCGATTCCAATTTCACAGAGAATTTAAGAATCTTATATAGGTGTGAGGGGTGGATAGAAAAATCCGTCCCAAGGGTCACTGTCCGGCATCACGAGGCTTGCCGAGTGATGCCGGACAGTGATCCCGAGGGACGGATTTTTCTATCCACCCCTCACATCCATATTGGTTTCTTTTAATTGCATACCTTCCATTTCTTAGCGCGAAATTTCAATGCTGCAGTCACTTCGGTTTCCAACGTCCGCCATATTGTGTTGACACTGCAGGAATGTAAAGTGACGTCGATTTCAATTTCATTTAGAAATCACTATATTTCATTGAAAAGCATATAAGAAAGATTGTACTTTTAAGAATATAGGGATCTCTCAGCTGGCGAATGAATGCTTTAGACAGATAAGAAACATAAACCTATGATTCCAATTATGTACCTTTCAAGCGATTTGATTGGTTGAAATAAAAACAATATATACTACGATAAATTCCATGAGCAAGAATCTCAGAGCTGTGGAGTCCAACACTATTAAATGCATGTTACTGGAGCACATCATTACAAGCTGTCTTTAAAATATTAAGTGGCAAGACAGGATTGAAGACACAGAATATCTGAAAAGGGCGGGGATATAGACTGAACATACTCGTCTCAAACTGACGCAGTTAAATAGAAGTGAAGGCAATGGTCAGGAATCGATACAAATAACCCACAGCTCCCATCAGAGACACCAAAGGGAAAAATCACAAACATGAATTAGACGCTAATGGAAACACCAATAGCGGAAAGCCAAACGGACAGACCCTTTCCCTCAAAATGGCCAATTGGCTGCCCAAACCAAAAAACAGTATAAGCGATACACACACTCAAAGACAAACCATAGCAAAAATTAACCGCGACAGAGAACCGTCTTGGAAAGGTCAGTGAAACGAATTCCGATTAAATTGATTTTACGCGGCCGTAATCCTCGCCCTTACCTCCGTCACGATTTAGACAAACAGTTTGTTCAGTCCGCATGAAGTCCTCCTAACTCCTCCGTGCAACATCTCTGAGAACAAAAAAAATCAAACAACCACAGAGATGAAACAACGTTGAGGACTCGACAGCAAGAAACCACTGAAATTTTGGAGCAAAAGAAAACCAACAGTTAGACTCCGATAGGCCCGACCAGAGTCAGAGCATCAGGCACCAACCAGCATTACCTAAAATTAAATTCTTTCTTATTCTCAGTAAAATAGAAGTGGAGGCAACGAACTTGAATCGATACAATTAACCCACAGCTCTCATCAGAGACACCGAAAGGAAAGAAACACAAACATGATACAACAGACCCTAACGGAAACATCAATAGCGGAAAGCCAAAAGGACAGTTACTTTCCCACGAAATGGCCAATAGGCTATCCAAAATAAAATAATATAAGCGACACAAACACCCAAAGACAAACGATAACAAAAATATACCGCGACAGAAGAACCGCCTTGGAACGGTCAGCGGAAACGAATTCCACTAGGGGGGCTTAAATCGCAATCCTAGCTCTTACTTCCGTCGCGATTAAGACGAATAATTAGTTCAGTCCGTAAGCCTTTACGCTGGAACCGTCATAGAATCTGGCGCCTGGCCCATCGGCGTGAAATTAATGAGGGAAGCAATGTTGTCAACCGTGATGGGGTTAACTACCACGCATGCAGTCTATTGTATAACATCTATGTAGAACCCAATCTTTTCATATTGAAGAATGATTTTACGAAATTGGGTGTTGAAGTCATTGCAGTTATATATTTTTCTGAATTTATATACCAAGTCAGCATAAAATTCGGGTTCCGATAGACCTTATTGCAGAAGAGATTTAAGCCTATCATTGAATTTTGAAATCAAACCGGAATGACATCTTTAAAATTTTGAAAAGGCTTTGCGTAGTTTGTTTATGATACCGATAACTCTGATTAAGAAGTTTAGCAATTAACAATTTATTACGGGTGTTGAAGTCAGTTACATGACTAGACAATATGACAGATCGAATTAATTGCGAAATATAAACGTCATGGGATGCCGCACGCACGAGGAACATTACCACCCAAGAAAGGAAAAATTATTATCTCAAAATGAAAATCGTCGAGGTTATCATAAATTTTGCAAGAAAGTTGGATTTACCAGGGTTTTCATTTCTCAGACTTTATAATGTCATTTGCACCCACCAAGTATCAGCTCAATCAAAGCCAGGTTCTGGAGAAGAGGTGAAAATTTGACAAGCTACCGACACACGGACGACAGACAGGTAAAGTCATAACTTGGGCCTATAAGATTACCTGTATCTTTTGAACTAATAACTCGCAAACAATCGAATTCCATATTTGCACACCGCACATATGTTCAGTAGAACATCAAAGATTTTGATTTTAACATGTAGCTTGGGACAGTCTTTTATCAAATCAAAGCACTGACAGTAAAAGTGGGACAATTGCCTCTGAGCGTAGGCTGAGAGAGATGTCGCAGGTCAGTGTAGCTCGCCCGTTTCTTGCCTTGTCTTTCTGTCTTCATTTTAACGTATGTATGAAAGGTACTTTATTTGATCTTAATGTTTATCATACATTTAGTATAAAATACTAAGTTTTTGAATATGCGATACGAACGTGACACCAATGCACGTATCACGCTTGCAGGTGCTGCGATATCGCATGGGCTTTATCATACCTATCATACCCCAAAAATCCATATCACCACCCTTTATCGCACCCCTAAGCCTTTATCATACCTCTGACGGCACCCTATTCACACACGCGGCGTTCTTCCTTTTGCGGCATTTCGCATTTGTTATTCAGGACGCCATTTGCAATTTGCAATATTTTCGTCTGTTCGAACTGTCACGTTGGCAAAAAAAGGAACACATTTACTTTACCGGTCCCTATTTTCATCGTGGTAAAAAGCACGTGGCAGTGTTCTATAAGAAAGTCGCGCGACGGGAAGTAAAAATCGCAAAATACGCATTTTTGAGCATTAAAAGCATAAAAATCGGAATCTAGGGGGTAAGTTTTGGTTAAAAACGGGAACGGTGTTTTTGAACACCGTTTTTAACTTCGAATTTCGACAAACAACCATTTTCACCTAATGTTTTGCTGGAAAGACAGCTGTTTCTTGCACTTCCGTAACTATGAACGTCACGCGCACCGGTTCGTGGATATGAATATTAATGAGCTGGAGTCGCCGCAGTCGAGCAAACGCATGTGACGTCACATGTAAACGCAAACAAATGGCTGTCAAAATTTTGTTGTCATGCCGATAAAACTGAAGGATTTGTTTATTAAATGCAGTAGAAAGGAAAATTTAATCTTTTGGTTGACAGAGTTAGGTCTCCTGTTAGATATACATGGATGTGTTTGCCAAAAGTGTGAAGAAGGTGTTTTTGGCCTCCGAAAAGACGAGTCGTATTCAAGTGATCTGTGTTGTTGGAGATGTTCAAACAAAAAATGCGACAAAAAAGTGTCAGTTCGTGCTGGATCTTGGTTTGAGAATCATAATTTGACCCTTGAACAGATTGTTCTTATCACCTATTTCTGGATTTATCGCGCGGATCAGGAGTTTGTAAAACATGAGGTAGAAGTTTCAAACCGAACGATAGTCGACTGGTACAACTTTGCCAGGGAAGTTTGTATATGTGTGTTAGAAAAGGAAAGTGAACAGATCGGTGGACCTGGAATCATAGTGGAAATAGACGAGAGTAAGTTCGGTTAGCGTAAATATCATAAAGGGCATCATGTGGAGGGACAGTGGGTATTTGGAGGCATAGAAAGAGACAGCAAGAAGTGTTTTTTGCGACGGTAGAGAATAGAACTGCGGACACATAAGTAGCCATCATAAAGCAGCATGTAAAACCTGGCACTACCATAATATCTGATTGTTGGAGGGCTTACAATTCACTGTCTGAAGAGGGATACAAACACTTGACTGTGAATCACTCAGTTAATTTCGTGGACCCTGACACTTGAGCTCATACCAACACCATTGAAAGCACTTGGAGAGCTTTGAAGAAACCATTACCCAAACACGGCACGGTTAAATCAATGTATGACAGTTATTTTGCACAGTATTGTGTAAGAAAGAAATATCTAGTGGACTCGCCCGATAAATTTATGACATTCATTGACCTGATCAAGTCTGTGTATGACGTCAACAAAAGAAAACGTGAGGTCATTTGTGCTAACCCAAAACAGCCGAAAGAAAAACACAGAAAGGAAACGAAAACTGCAGGATATCACAAATATGAATGACAGTTTGGATGATTTTCAGTACGGTAAGATTTCCAATCGTCATTTTATGCACTTTTGTTGTACGTTTGTTGGCAGTATTTTTCTCGTCACCCGTAAAATCCAAAATGGCCGCCTTCCTTTGTTTACACAAAATTCGCAAGCTCCGCCCACTTAGCATCACATTAATATATTCGCACATGCGCAGTAAAATTGATCGTGGGGGACCGGTAAAGTAAATTCTACCCCCCCCCCCCCAAAAAAAAAAAAAAAAAAAAAAAAAAACATGGCACGGCGCAGCGAATACGAAAGGAAAAAGGGCGAAAAAATGATGCAGGGGATTGCTCATAGACTTTTGGATCTGGATGAAGATACTGAGATTCTCATTCATTGTAACTTTGGTATTAGGCAAATGGAATTAATACAATTAATTTTGAACAATTTTTTTTTAAAGTGAAATGTATGATAAATAGAATATGATATGGCATTTTCATATCATACCCCATATCAGCCCTCGACCCATATCAGTCCTCGGGCCTTCGGCCCTCGGGCTGATATGGGAGTCTCGGGCTGATATGGGTATATCATACCCCATATCAGCCCTCGACCCATATCAGTACTCGGGCCTTCGGCCCTCGGGCTGATATGGGAGTCTCGGGCTGATATGGGGTATGATATGAAAAATGCCATTTGATAATCTCTATATACCATTAGGTCACACGGAAGTTATAGTCTCGGTATGATATTTCTCCGCCCATTACACATAACTCAGCCGTGAAATATACAGGTCACACTGACCTTGATACATTTGCAGACCAATCGTCGGGTCATTTACCTTACAATCCCCACATGACAATTCTCCATGATATAATTTTAATTGTACGACAAAATCACTGATCCATGAAATATCGGTCACACTGACCTAGATACATTTCTATTGTCAGGTCACATGGATATTTCTTGCATGAAGTGCTCCATCAACCAGTATTCAAGTAGAACGCAAAGTCACTGAACTATGGAATATATGTCACGTTTACTTTTATATACTTTTTGAGACCATTCGTCGCATTTCTTCGAGCTTATATGCATGGCACATGTACTTGGTGATCAAACAGTCTTATTTCCATCACTTAGTTGTCGTTCTTCAACGGAAGGTCAGGTGGTTTTTGTTCCGGGTACGCCGGTTTCCGTCCACCTCTGATTAACAATCGACACAGTATGAGTGAAATAATTTTGAAAGGGCCGTAAAACACAAATAGAAAAAAAAATCACATAGTCTTCCAGATATAAGCAAAATAACTGAGCCATGAAATAAACGTCAGGCTGAGCTGGATGTGAATCGAGGTCAAGCATCTGGTCACAAGGAACTAATATCCCATATATATTACATTTCTCCAACAAATAATGAACCACAACGGGGTACTGGTAATTGGCTTAGAGGATCTGAGCTACGGGGTGGGAGTCCAACCTTACAATAAATAAAACCTTTTGGTTTGTTTAGCCGGCAGCGCTTGAGATACCATTTCATATCAATGCCCATATGATTCCGATAGTCTCCAAAATGACCTAAATAGTGTTGACGATGACGTTAAACCTCAATTCAAACAACCAAGTCCTTAACATATAAAGTAAAATCACACTGAAATGCAGGTCACCATGTTCTTCACTCTTTTACACTTGAACCAATGTCACGTAGTAGGCTGATGTATAACCTATTACAGTAGAACTTCGATGGCTCGAACACCGATGGCTCGTTTCCCATGGCTGGGTCGAACTCATACTTGAACCCCTAGGGAAATCCTCAAGATAAGAAATGGTGGGGGATGATTAAGGAGATTTTAGTCTTTTATCTGGCAAATGTGTGCTGTGTGTACTCATTAGAATCGCCTCGGTGAGGCGATTCTAATGAGTACACACAGCAAACATTTTCATTATCTAACATCGAAAGATGTTCAAAAGTATCTCGTTATGCCTCTTGGCAGTGACCTTCAGTGGCTCGAACTACCGCTGTCTCGAACAAAATTCCATGGTCCCAATGGGGTTCGAGCCATCGAAGTTCGACTCTATGTCTGTAAGCTGTTAGCATGGTGGAAATGCATATGCCATATTAAAAGGTTTCCTAGATTTTAACCCCTTGCCTAACCGCCATTATTAACCTTTTTCTTTTCCTATCTCAGGAAACCCTCCCAGGCGCCCATGTTCTAAATATGAATAATCTTTTATGAGTGACTGCCCAGATACAAGCATTTGATGAGGCGTAAAAATAGCTGTGTTTCTACTAACATGCTGAAAAAAAAAAAACGGTCGGTAGGCAGGAGAAACTTTTTTTATTATCTTATTTTTTTTCTCCCGAAAAAAGGTCGGGCCCGTATTTTTTATGTGTTTTTTATTTTTGTACATGTTTTTTGTTAATAAAATTGCACTGTATATCATATTTCATTTCAGATGCTCAAGAAGTCAGCTCTGTATTTTGGAAGGTACTAAATTCCAAATACTTCAAAAATGTACTTAAAACGCGAAATTACTATGGGAAAATGCAAAGGCGACACTGGGTTTAAAATGGAAGAGTCGGCGTTTTAATTTTTATTTTGTTCTTTTATTGATATAAATGGTACAGTCGTTGGGTCTGAAGCAGGGTCGGTCGGGTTAACGAAAACACGGCTATTTGTAAGGCCTAATAATAATAATAATAATAAGCAGTAATGCGCATAACCAGAGCTCTTCAATAGCTCTTCTTTTACTTCATACATGTACCAGAAGCTAAAATCTGTCCTGAACGAAGACCTACACTGTTCCCTTCAAAAAATAAATTTTTGAGCTGTAAACAAACAGTGTCAATCCTGATTATACGCCGCATTCTGATCCGGGGCTACACTGTTTGCCAACTGCATTGTTTCCTAAACCCAGCACATGATTCTAGGCCAGATTCTACAGATGGACTTGACCTCAGCGATAAGAAAAGCCCGGCTAATTTTACAGGATTTACTACAACTCTGTGATGGGCATATGGGCTTAAGTAACAGGAAGCTATTGCGCTTTTATATTTTTTTGGTCTTTGGAAAACAATCAACGTATTAATGTATTCTTCTATAGCAAATATAAACTTTAAACCTCTCTTTTTTACGGCTAAATGACCTACTGGGTAAGAGCGCTGACTCTTAACCATTAGGTCTCTCACCGCTGTGGTTCGATCCTCGCTCGGGTCAAATGTGGGACGCCAAGTTCTGTAACGAAAGTTCAGGTGGTTTTTCTCCGAGAACTCTGAATAATGATCGTCTCGAAATGAGTGAAAAGATCTTGGAAGGGCTGTAAAACCAAAACCATAAGCAATGTATTTTCACATCTATAAACATTTTATTAAATAGAAGTGAAGACAATGTTCAGGAATCGATACAGTTAACCCACACCACCAATCAGAGACACCAAAGGGAAAGAAACACAAACATTAAATAACTAGACCCTAATGGAACGCCAAAAGGACAGTTACTACAGAAGGATATAAGCGATACACATACTCAAATACAAACCATAACAAAAACCAGTGCTTCAGCTGAAGTGCACGACCCGCCGGATGCTTTTAGCTTTATGAGTGTTACCATATATGGGCATGGCGGCCATTTTGGTCCTGTGACCTGGACCTAAAACGGTTCCCCCAATAAATGCGCCTTATCGTCAGGAGCAAAAATATATCTTATACTTTAGTACTGTATTCTGAATCGTTTGCAGGATA
The DNA here is from genome assembly GCA_963580285.1 of Lucinisca nassula. Taxonomy (NCBI): domain Eukaryota; kingdom Metazoa; phylum Mollusca; class Bivalvia; order Lucinida; family Lucinidae; genus Lucinisca; species Lucinisca nassula. Next base: position 46,577,494 of record OY757025.1, on the reverse strand, counting down.
AAATGCATTCTTACTTTTCCAATACAAAAGCATATGTGTCAAAGTTTGACCTAGGCACAAAGAAGGTCAAGGTCAACCCAGGGTCACCATTTTAGCATTTTATGATGGGCCTTCGTCCCAGATGCTATTTATCAAGTTTCGTGGAAATCTGCCCAGTGGTTCTGGAGAAGACTATTTATGAAGGGTTTTTACCATATATGGCTTGGCGGCCATTTTGGTCATGTGACCTGGACCCCATGAGCAAATTTTGGTTTTACCCATCCCATAGAGGCTCCATATGAAATTTGACTTCAATCGGCCCAACGGTTTCCGAGGAGAAGCAGTTCGAAAATTTTCACATTTTTCGTCTCGGCGAGGCTATACTAAATGGAATGTAATATTTGGCAAGTTCATTGGTTAGATCTCATTGATATCTATCAGTATACCAAAAATTATTTAAATATTCCAATCGGTTAAGTCACTATCACCAATTTTCACAAACGGGTTACGGACGGACAGACTGACAGAATGACACGGTGATTTTAGGGAACTCTTAGAAAATCAACCGACTTCAGTCGGTCGCTTTTTCTGCGGGTCGTGCAATGAACCGCGACAGAAGAGCCGCCTTGGAACGGTCAGTGACAAGAATTTCATCGTGGTGGTGAAATAGTATTTATCATATGACGTCGCGTCTGAGAGTGTAATAACGCCATGTAATATTTTCGATAATCCACTAGTGGATTAAATATGCAAATTAGCTAGATACGTCCCGTAACGTTACATATAAGACGTCCTTAACGACGTCGCGTTTACTAATGGCGGAATAGTGATATTTTTTGTAAACAATCGTGAATAAAATGCGTTTTAAATGTCATATGATAAATAGAATCTTGCATTCGTGCTCATGTATTATTGAATTTATTAAACTCGTTGAGGAAAATGGATAAAATGCTCGACAAAGCCTCGCATTTTATCCCTTTTCCTCAACGAGTTTAATAAACTCATTAATACATGAATACTCATCGAAGATCCTCTACTTACTCGGCCGCAATCCTCGCCATTGATTACGTCGCGATTCCTCTAAGCCTGTTATTTTAATGTACATCTATATTGGATACATGTTCTTGTTACAAGGGCCTAATCGAGGTTATTTTCACAAGTGACCATAATACGAGTTTTATGAACACGTGCGAAACTTAAGCCATCATGTTCCTTGTTTCTTGCCCTTAATAGTGAGCTGAAAAACAACTCGGGATTGCTCCGGGTACTCTAGTTTTCAACCACATCTTATTACAAATTAAGTGGATAAGAGCTCAGAAAGTTAATCATTAGGTCTCTAACAGCTGTGTTTTAAGACTGGCTATGGTCAAATGTGATACGCCGTTCTGCAACTGAAATCCAGAAGGATCTTCTCCGGGTACTCAGGTTTTCAATTTTGCTGTTCTCGCCCCTAAACCAATAGTATCCGTTAAAACAAATGAATAAGAAGTCCTTTTTAAAAAATAAAAGTGAAGGCAATGATCAGGAATCGATACAATTAACCCACAGCTCCCATCAGTGACACTAAGGGGAAATAAACACAAACTTGAAATAACTAGACCCTAATGGAAAGCCAAAGGGATAGTTACTTTCCCCTAAAGAAAAACAAAACAAGAACATTCCCCCTCTACCCTTACCTTCTGCAAAGATAGCAGACCCAGCTGTAGGACGCACCAGTGACACGAGATAGACGACACCTTTACGAGGACTGTTCAAATATGAATGCAAGTAGAACGTTTTCTCATGCACTAATGCGAAAATCACCTGAAAATTAATATCACAGCGTAGAAAAATATTTTACCTATACATTGATACCAAACCTGTTAAAATCCGCCCACTTTAGCCATGTATATCGTTCGATAAACACTTTCTACTCTTGTATACTAATACAAAACATGGTTGGAAGGAGGTCAGAGTACGCCGTTGAAATACGATCCTATATTAAGAATCGTTGTATTCTTGGTATACGGTGCAAAGGCATTTTTGATGAAATATGTTCGGTTTATGGGCATAGTGAAATGTCTTTTCCGACAGTTTTTCGTTGGTGTAAGAAATCCAGTTGTGGGCTGGGCTCAACAGAAGATGCACCACATGATCGTCGGCCGAAAAGAGCAACATCTGCCAAGATGGTTGCTAGAGTGAAAGAAATAGTTGCTACCGATGCACGATACACCACTAGGCAAATAGCTAGTGTGGTTGGCATCTCATTAGGAGCAGCTCATTCAATTCTGAAACTGGATTTGAAAATGAGAAAGATCCATGCTAGATGGATTCCCCATCTGTTGACAGATGAGCAGAAAAAGACACGCGTTCAGTGCGCCAAGAAGTTGCTTAAAAAGTTTCCAAATTACAATGCAAGGTCTTTCGCTAATGTCGTCACAGGTGACGAGACATGAGTTCACTTTTTTGAGCCAAAACGAAAGATTCAGAACAAAATATGGGCAACAAAGTATTGCAAAAGACCATGCATTGCAAAGCGGACCATGAGCGTCAAGAAGGTAATGTATGCCATATTCTTTTCAAATCAGGGCCCTGCTATTCAGGTTGCTGTGCCTAAAGGCAAATCTGTAAATGCGAAGTTTTACAAGAATAAAGTTCTTCGAAAATTGAAGAAATATTTCAAAGAACGAAGACCCGCAACTGGTTTGGCCAATGTCAGATTGCTACATGACAATGCGTCATCGCACAAGGCGTTCATTGTGCAAGACTATCTGAAGCAGGAAAAGGTTGTTGAACTCCCTCGCCCCCCCCCCCCCGTATTCCCCTGACCTCGCCCCGTGTGACTTTTTTTTGTTCCCGCGGCTGAAAAAATACCTTTCTGGTAGAAATTTTGTACAGCGCAAACACCTCGGTTCTGCAATATTCCAGTGCCTTCATAGTATACCTCGAAAAGACTACCAAAATGCATTCAATGATTGGATCAGAAGACTAAACGTTTGAATATCTGTTAAAGGGGAATACTTTGAGGGGACAAAATAATTTTTTCATCGAAATCTGTCACGGAATCATTTTTATGTGCTAAGTTGCATTCATATTTGAACAGTCCTCGTACCTCACCTAACCACACAAGTCGCTAAAATAGAATCGAAGGAATTTTGCCATACAATGGCCAATAAACATCGAAATATTACTTAAAATGCGCTTGGCGTGTGACCCCGGTTGAAATTTTATGACTCTCTAAGGCGTACAAAATGAACATAAGTTCGGAGTAATACCAACATTAATTCACATCACACGCGATATTTGTTTTTTCTATGGGTTGTTATCGAACAAATTTCCATCAGTAAGTGGAGCTAGCTCACAAAATGTCGGCCTTAGTATTATGCCATTATCCATCTTGAAAAATATTCTTGTGCAGCCCCATTAAATGCCTAGATCCCTGACCCTTTGTTTGTTGTTTCAGATGGGCCCAAATGACTTTTGAGCGAACAATGACGGTTCTGACGAGACTGTGCGCATGCACAGTCTCGTCAGAACCGTCACGGTTCGCCAGTGCGGTAAATACACTTTTCCTGTAAACTGACACACAAAATTAAGTTCCGTCACATTTCGTATCAGAACAGATAGGATGTAGATAAAAGTATTGTTGTCAATAAACAGTGTGGGTGTCAATAAAGGATCGGCATTCCAATTAAACAGCTTCTGGTACGCACCCATGTAATGATATGATCTAAAAGAAACTCCTGTGAAAGATTAGGAATGCGCACCCATGTAATATAATGCTATCTTAATGGTATGGCGAATCATATAACTTGAGAATGGAAATTTACGACACTTCTCTACTTGTTTTCAGCTCTACACATGCTTAATGCTTCTCATTATGACAATCTTACTGAACGCCTCCGCCCATCAGGGCTTGAAGAAATAGATCGGGCTGTATGGTGCTTCCACGCAGAGCTAAAACCGACCGTGCACATGAGTACTGGTAAACCGCATAGGTCTAAGCCTGCCCAGGCAAATTGATGCGTGTCGGACCGTCCATGCATATAAACCCTTTTGGTTTCATTGGCGACAGGGCTTAAGATGTAATTTCATCTCCATTCCGGGAAAAGTCCCACAAAATTGGAAACAACGTCTCCAAAACGACCTTAATAATGCTGACGGGGACGTTAAACCCCAAATCAAACAAACAAAAAAACTGCGGTGGGTTTAACATCACGAAAACATGCCTATATAATTTTGACCCCCTTGAATCCATCTTTTATACAGAAAAACTAGGGTTGACAGGGGTAAACATTACTTTTCTTATTTCTGCTCTAAAATATAGCTTGCCGATACTCGTTACAATCGCCTCGATGAGGTTGTTCTAACGTGTATCCACAATCTATATATTGAGGAGAAATAAGAAAAATATCACAAGTTTTTCATCTTAAGATTTTCGTTTTTTCGGCGGTTAAGTTTAGAATGTATTTGTATAGGCGTGTTTTCGTAATGAATGCACCTAGAATTTGCGCAATGGGCTAAAATAGAAATCGATAATTATCTCTCTGAACCCAATTTGTGGGTTTGATCGGTTATACACCATTAAACCCATGCTAGGTAAAACTTTCCAATAGCTGTAAAATTTACATTTTTTCTATCGAAAAATTGTGATTTTTTTATTTATTTTTTTTATTTTTATTTATTCTTTTTTTTTTTTTTTGTTCACCAAAGAAAGATTGTGAGCGCTCGTTGGAACCGCCTCATGTATGTGTCAATGTTTTATGTACTATCCCAGTTTTCCCGATATAATGCATGGTCTGCAAGGGTGCTTTTATCATAAGGGTATCATCGGGATATGACGTCATCAATAAACGATTACATACAAGCACAAAGGCACTCAAAAGTTGTTTATACGGTGTCTTAAAATCACAATAGGCCGATAAATAAGTCCATTGTAACGTCCCAGGTAACAAATCTGGTAATGCCCGATGGTCAGGTATCTGATATATTCTTTGCCTTAAGGTCAGACGAAAAATGACTTGCAGCAAGTCTTTTTACCTTTCCATATCTTCCACTGTGCCAAGGGACTCCGTGGCTAGTTTTGCCTGACTGATTGTGTTGGGTTTAACGTCAAGGCCAACCCTTGTGGTCATTTTGTGCCGTCTCAAGAGAATTTGTTTCATTTGAGATTTAACGTCTCTGTAAGGACTTTATAGGTCATTTTGGAGATGTTGCTTCCAATTTTGTGGGACTTTTACCCGACATTGAGATAAAATGACATCTCAAGCTCTGTCACCCAAAGAAACCAAAAGGGCTTATAAGCATGGACGGTCCGACCGCACCGCTTTGCCTGGGCAGGCATAGATCCTCTAAGCGTTTTACCGCACGGGTCAGTGTGCGGGTCAGTTTCAGCTCTGCGTGGCGGCATCATGCAGCCCATCTATTTCTTCAAGCCCCAAGAGAAAGAGAGAAGAGGATAGACGAGATAGTAGTGGAGATGAGAGGGACAAGGGAGAAACAGGAAAATCAATGAAAGTGAAGAAACAAAACTAAAAACATTCCCCTTCTACCCTGCCTGCTTCAAGGACAACTGTAAGTCAATTTCAGATGAATGCCATAGTGATGTAAGAGTGACACCTTCGCCTCACCCAACCGTCCTGCTTAACCTATTGTATACTAGTGGACAAGTCCATTTGTCATATAGGGGTGTCAGGGCTATTCTTTCGTTCTTATTCCATTTTTGACGGAACATTCTGTTAGCAAATAGTGCAGGTCCTGATCAGACGCCGCGTTCTGCGGCATCTGATCTGGGCCTGCAAAGTTTGCCAAGTTACCCCTTTAGGGGTTTCCTGCATACAATGGGTTAAGAACGTTCGTTGACAAAATGTCTCTAACTACCGTGGTCTCGTTCCTCGCTCTTTTGTTTGAATTACGTCTACACTATTTAGATAATTTTGGAGAGGTTGCTTCCAATTTGTGGGACTTTTACCCGACATTGAGATGAAATTATATCTGGGATCAGAACGAAATCACGAGTACTTACCAGATATGAGAAAGACTATTGTTTAACCCTTAAATTCATGTACTTTAAGAAAGCAGTACAGACACGGAACAGACGCCGCGTTCCTGCGACGTCTGATCATGATTTATACCGTTTGCCAATATCTTGCTGGTTCTTAAGCGTCCTTCATCTTCTCTGCGCTTTGTTTAATTAAAAGGTGCATAAAACTTTAATATATGCGTGTTGTACTTTTATTGGCCAATGATCCGGACAACAGCAATTACTTGCTTAAATGGACACCCGCTAAACAGAAATCTGGGGTTTACAGGAGTAAACATCATTCTGCTTATTTCTGCTTTTAGAAATAGGTAGTGGGTACTCGTTAGAACCGCCTCAACGAGGCGGTTCTAACGAGCACCCACAACCTATGTTTGGAGTTTAAATAAAAATATCGCATTTAATCAGAAAAGTAGCCATTGTGGTGATAAGAAAGAATGCACTTGGGCACACGGGTGTGTTATCGTAATAATTATCTTTGAGACAAGATAGTAAATAATCCAACAAGGAATAAAATTTTACCTTATAAATACCATTTTGTTTTTGATAAATATGTTTGTTTGACTTGAGGTTTAACCTCCCCGTCAACACTGTAAAGGTCATTTTGGAGACGTTGCTTCCAATTTTGTGGGACTTTTACCCGACATTGAGATAAAATGACTTCTCAAGCCCTGTCGCCCTGTAAGCATGGACGGTCCGACTCTCGCACAGCTTTGCCTGGACAGGCTTAGATCCTCTAAACGGTTTACCAGTACTCGTGGAAGTATCATGCAGCCCATCTATTTCTTCAAGCCCCGATGGGCGCGGGCCGGTTGATAAATATAAACTATAAAGGTTAACCATTTGGAAGCAAAAACTACAGCACATAACGGAAAAATATATAGTGTGCAAGGTTGTTTTTTTCTGGGCCAGACTAGCTAGTTTCGGCCAATGAGGCCTCATCATTGACCCCCAGATATTTTCAAAATTCAACAGTGAATATCATTCACACTAGCATGAAGGGCAGGGAGACTTTTTACGGCCACCAAACATTCCCTTTACACCAGCTGTGGTGATGTTATATATGTTCAAGGCATACAAATCTAATATCTGCAATGGAGTGGGTCAATGAACATGTGAGTGTTTGAGTGTTACGTCTCACCAACAGCTAAGGTCATATGGAGACGGGACCTCGGTTTAAAGAGTCATCCGAAAGTCTGGAGAAGCCCGGGATCGATCCTGCGACCCCTGGTTTACAAGGCGAGTAGCATAACCACTACACCACGGACAATAAACAAACCTTTAGTTGCTAGAAACTGAAAGGGTCTTCGAGCATATGCAGTCACCAAAGTCTAAAACCAGTATGTACACAAACGCGGATCCACACAAACACATTACGAAAACACGCCTATACAAATACACTGTAAATTTTACCGCCGTAAAAATGAAAAATTTAAGATGAAAAATTGTGAAACTTTTCTTATTTCTGCTCAAAATATAGATTGTGGATACGATGAGGCGGTTCTAACGAGTACCCACAATCTATATTTCAGAGCAGAAATAAGAAAAAAGTTTACCCCTGTAAACCCCAGTTTTACTTTGTAAAAGAGGGGTTCAAGGGGGTCAAAACTATAAAGGCGTGTTTGCGTGATGTAGTCGGAATACAACGTTTCCTGTTTGCGAGAGGAAAACTTGTGTTAACGGATAGCCATATAGCGCACAGTACAGCGAAAATTCAGATCAGACTGCGCGGATGCGTAGGCTGATTTGATCCGCGCAGGCTGATTTGATCCGCGCAGTCTGATCTGAGGTTTCGCTGGACGCACTAGGTTGATACCTCCTTGTTGCTTGGCGGGACTCATGTAAACTATAAAGAAAAGGTTACTCATGAAAAACCATTGGCCATCAAACTCAACAATCTGAAGCCACCGAAAGGAGAGAAAGACATAATGACATGAAGGTAATCGCAAAAACACAAAACAAGACGCGCCAACAAATAAAAAAGCTAGAAACTACAAAGGGAAGATCGTCTTGGGACTGTAAAGAAACAATCGTCTTGGGACTGCAAAGGAACGATCGTCTTGGGGACTGCAAAGGAACAATCGGTTTTCGGATGCAAAGGAACAGTCCTCGAATAATTGTTTTTGAATGGCAAAGGGACAGTCCTCTCGGGGCTGTCAAAAGAACCATCGTCTTGGGACTGCAAATTAACAATCGTCTTCTGTCGCGGTTTATTTTTTTATGGTTTGTCTTTGGGTGTTTGTGTCGCTTATATTATTTTATTTTGGGTAGCCTATTGGCCATTTTGTGGGAAAGTAACTGTCCTTTTGGCTTTCCGCTATTGATATTTCCGTTGGGGTCTGTTGTTGCATGATTGTGTTTCTTTCCCTTTGTTGTCTCGGATGGGAGTTGTGGGTTGATTGTATCGATTCCTGATCATTGCCTCCACTTCTATGAACAGTCATGTTGGGACTGCAAAGAAAGATCTGCAAAATAATAATCGTCTAGGGTCAATGAATCGTCTTAGGACTGCAAAGGAACAGTCTTGATACTGCAAAGTAACACTGTTCTGTGTGTGTGTGTGGCAGGGGGATGTAAATGAACGGTCGTCTTGGGAGTTCAAAGAACAATCGTCCTGGGACTGCAAATGAACAATAGATTTGGATTAATTCACTAGCTTTTTTACTTTTTTTGCGCTCACATTATAAGTTTATATATGAAACACAACTCAACGCAATGCTAATTTAAACATGTGACATGGCCAATTTAAATATCATTTACGGGACGTGAAGCCCACAAGTCTTCGATATGCCTTAGCATGTTTGAGACTGATTATAAAATCTAGCATATACACTTACACAGAACGGAAGTCTGTTATTAAGACCATTCAAAGTTCTTGCTTTGGGTTTTCTACACCCAGTATCCTCTTCTAAAAGACCACATTTGGGACTGTTTAAAAGTGGTCTTGTAGACATAAGTCATTGACTGTCAGCAGATATTGTTATCAACCCACAGTCTTATAGACTACTTTTGAACAGCCCCAAAGATACTCTAAATGTAGGAATCCTACCGTATATTATGTCACGTTGAAAAGTTGAGATAAACTTATATTGTGCATAGTATATTATGTTTTCACATCAACAAAAAATAACAAATAACTTTATATTGCATCGCTGTCATTATTTAACAAAAACAAACACATATTTCTATATTGCATCGCTATGTTTTCATAGTTATTCCACAGAGAAAGCGTCAAAAGTGTATTTTTATTTAATCTAGCCGCAATCCTTGAACTAAATTCTAAACATAAGTCACTCACTGTCACCAGATATTGTTATCAAACCGCAGACAAATCTGATTTACCAATTCCTTCAGGGGTAACACAGGCAAAATAATATTGACGCTTGTACTTAAAACTTGCCACCTTTGTAACACACACAAAAAAAAAAAAAACGATTGAAATACAAAGTCTTGTCATGAGCTCTGGAATGGGTTCGCTTAAACGAAGATCACACACATAAGAATGAAATGCTTTAACCCATTTAGTACCAGAAACCCCAAAACGGATACCCTTGTAAACAGTGCAGGCCCAGATCAGACACCGCAGAACGCGGCGTCTGATCAGAACCTACATTGTTTGCAAAAAAAAAAATCAGCCATTTTGCTAATAGATTTTGAAGAAAACCCAACCTGACACCCTAAATTTCGAAATGGACTCATGCTATATATATGGTGGAAGATTCCATTTGGTACAAAAAGGGTTAATCAAGCTTTACATCAAGTTTTATGGACCAAACTTGCTAGTTTCGACCTATTAGGCCTCATCCATGGCCCTCGTAATAAGTATCAAGACCTATATCATATGCATACCGGAGAAAACCCATGCTATCTATTTGACATAAACTTAGTATGTTCCCTTTTTAGCCGAGGAAATGTCTTTTCAGCTGGAACTAGCTGGAACTTTTTTGTACAAGATATTTTTTTTCCGTGAAATCGTTATATTTCAAGGCAGGAAAGGTTCAAAAAAGTTGAATGGCGTCGTCTCAGTGGCGTCTAAAAAGATATCTTATTCTGTTTTTTTTTTCGGGATTATGAATAATTCTCTCAGCAGATATAATCGGCCACTTCAGTGCTAGGCCACGTCGCCGCATTTGTGCGTGGGTTCGAATCGCAGACAAAGCATAAAAAGATAAAAACACGAAAACCTAGAGAAAAAAGAGGAAATATAGAAAATTAATTTTAATATACAAAAAGAAGTCAAGGCAATGGTAAGGATCGATACAATTAACCCACAGCTACCATCAGAGACACCAAAGGTAAAAAAAAAAAGAAACGCTTAGAGAATCTAAACCTGCCCAGGCAAAGCGGTGCGTGTCGGCATTTCCATGCTTATAAACCCTATTGGTTTCATTGGGCGGCAGGGATTGAGATGTCATTTCATCTCAGTGTCGGGTAAAAGTCCCATAAAATTGGAAGCAACGTCTCCAAAATGACCTATACAGTGTTGACGGGAACGTTAAACCTCAAATCAAACAAACAAAAACCAAAGGTAAAAGCAACCCAAACATGAATCAACTAGATCCTAATAGAAACATCCATAGGGGAAGGCTAACTCATCAATGGCGATGCTCCATCTCACCTTGTAGACTTATCATCAAATAGATTTTAGTAATTATGACCTGAGAAATAGGAACAATTTTGAAATACCTTATTCTAGACTGTGTTCCAATGAAAATGCAAAGTTTCCATCTACATTAAAGCTATGGAACGAACTTGACCCACAAATTCGAACACTCCCAAAATAGAAGTGAAGGCAATGATCAGGACTCGATACAATTAACCCACAGCTCCCATCAGAGACACCAAAGGGAAAGAAAAACAAACATGAAACAACAGACCCTAATTGAAGCATCGATAGCGGAAAGCCAAACGGACAGTTACTTTCCCACAAAATGGCCAATCGGCTATCCAAAACAAAATAATATAAGCGATACAAACGCTCAAAGACAAACCATAACCAAAAAAATAAATAAACCGCGACAGAAGAACCGTTTTGGAACGGTCAGTGAAACGAATTCCATGGGGGGGGGGGGGGGGGGGGGCTTAAATCGATTTTACATGGCCACAATCCTCGCCCTTACTTCCGTCGCGATTTAGACAAATAATTTGTTCAGTCCGCACGATGGCTCTCTAACTCACCAGTGCAACATCTCCGTGAACACAAAAATCAAACAACCACAGAGATGCAACAACGGTGAGGACTCGATAGCAAGAAACCACTGAAATACCAACTCTTTCACAATTTAAGTCTGACATTAACGTCATATCAAACGAAATACAGTAGAACTTCGATGGTTCGAACACCGATGGCTCGTTTACCATGGATGTGTAGAACCCATTCTTGAGCCCCTAGCGAAACCCTCTACATAAGAATTAGTGGGGGATAATTAAGGAGATTTTTGTCTTTTATCTTGCAAATTTATGCTGTGTGTACTCACTAGAATCGTCTCGGTGAGCGATTCTAATGAGTACACACAGCATACGTTTACATTATAGAACACCGAAAAGATGTCTAAAAGTATCTCGTTATGCTTCCTGACAGTAACCTCAATGGCTCGAACTATCCCTGTCTCGCACAGATTTTCGAGGTCCCAAAGGTGTTCGAGTCATTGAAGTTCGACTGACGCTGATTATTCAAATGTAGGAGATTATTCCGAGTTCTGCGTGTAGTTGTGGTGCTCCAAGCGAAAGTGCAGACTACTGTTTGTTTGAATGTCATCTTTACACAAATCCAAGAAACATCCTTGTGCATAACTTGTATGCTCTTTGCATCTTCATGATGTCAATGTTGAGATCCTGACTGCAGGATCGCATAACTATGACGATACTTCAAATAGATCAATCATTCAATCCGTTATAAAATTCATCAAGGATACATCTAGGTTTGAAGAAAATACGTAGAATACAGTATCTCGTATTCTGGTTCATTTTAGTATGCTTGTCCACATGTTCACATCTAAATGGTTTCGAAGGCAGCGCTGCCACGACGTGAGAGGAAGGGTGGGTCTTTACCCGAATTTCATGTTGATGTAGCATAAAAATTCAGAAAAATATATACTGGCAATGACTTCAGTACCCAATTTCGTAAAACCATTATTCGATATAAAAGATTAGGAACAACATAAATGTTATACGACAGACTGCATGCATGGTAATTAACCCAATCACGGTTGATGACTTTGCTTCCGTCTACAATTGCACTCCGGTGGATCAGGCCTCAGATTCTATGACGGTTCCAGCGTTAAAGCTTACTTAGCATAAAATTTAATTTTATGTACTGTTGGTTGGCACATGATGCTCTGTCTTTGGTCGGGCCTATCGGAGTCTAATTGTTGTTTTCTTTTGCTCTCCCGCATTTCAGTCATTTCTTCCTGTCGTGTCCTCACCGTTGTTTCATCTCTGTGGCTATTTGATTTTTGTTTTCCCAGAGATGTTGCACTGCTGAGTTAGGAAATAGAATTGAACGCAATGATCAGGAATCGATACAAATAACCCACACCTCCCATCGGAGACACCAAAGGGAAAAACACAAACATGAAACAACTAGACCCTAATGGAAACATCAAAAGCGGAAAGCCAAAAGGACAGTTACTTTCCGACAAAATGGCCAACTGGCTATCCAAAACAAAATAATATAAGCGATACACCATTGAAATTATTTTGATTATGTATTCTATGTTGACATTACATTGTATATTTATGCAGTAAAATATGTTTAATCTGACAGACGATCAGAATGCGTGACCTTCGAGTCGGTTGCAACGTTGAAACAATAAAAACATGGGCATAACCATTGAATAAGAATTCATTTCACTTTCTGTATTTTCATATTTTAGTTATTTTATCATTGAAACACTTTGTTCCATTTATTTTTATTCAGAACTGTAGAAATCGCTTTCAAAATGGCGCCCATCCATTTTATTCAGTAATTACACTGATTAAACCGTTATTATAAGCTGTAAATAATTCAACTTTACCTAAATTCAGAGCCAAAATCAAAGATCCAAAATGATCCTAAAAGTCAATGGACGTGCATGCAATACAAGAATCTGATATAGAGTTCTGTTGTAGATGGGCGTTTCCAACCCAAGGGAAGACCGTGCTGAGCGGAACCTCGACTTAACATCGGTTGTCACTCGGGTTGGAAAGACCCATTTACAGTAAAACCCCATATTAGATTCTTTTTCTTGCACAAAACCTCTGAGAATTTTCATTTTACTTTGCTTAACGTTTTATTTTTTTCGCACTAAACGTATGTAGTCTGCCTGAGTAAGAACACTAGGGTAACAACAGACTTTGATGCACACCAGAAAAGGAAATTCGTAGTTTTAGCTTGGGATAGAAATTCTGTTCTAACCCTGGTGTTCTTACCCAAAATTTAATATTCTCGCGTTTGATAAATGCACTGTTGAATACGATCTCATATCAGCCGCCGTTAGGGTTGACGTCACAGCACGTTACGTAACGTTACTAAACATTCCTGTAGTGCCATCACAATATGGCGGACGTCGGTAACCGAAGTGACTGCAGCATTAAAAAAATCCGCGATAAGAAATGGAAGGTATGCAAGAAAAAGGATCCGTCCCTCGGGATCACTGTCCGACATCACTCGGCAAGACTCGCGATGCCGGACAGTGACCCTCGGGACGTATTTTTCCATTCACCCTTCACACCCATATAAGATTCTTATATTCTATCCAACACTAAAGCCACGGGTTTCCTTAAATTCATTTCTCCTATTTTAAATATGGGATTCATAAACCGAGTTCTATAATGAAACGAGTACGAATTTCTTTATCGACTTTTTTACCCCCATGGTTTACTAATCCCATAATGAATAAACTGTAAAGGTCTTGATAATTAGTTGCGAATTAACATTTTCTACTTACTTGGTACAAGACTTTAAAACAAGCGCATTGTGCATACATGATGAGCATGAATAAGATAAATTCATTGAAACTTCAATGGCTCATTCTTGAGCCTCCGAGAAAATTTTCCCGTAATCCTTGCCAATACATCTTTCATCATGTCTCGAAAATGTATGTTGTGTAAGGCAATTCTAATGAGTACATATATCATACCTTTATTCTATATATGCCTAATGCTTCATACCATGGCGTTACAAATAGCCCTCAGTGGTTCGAACTACCCATGTCTCGAACAAGTTTTATTCGGACAAAATGCGTTGGAGCCACTAAAGTCTCACCGTATCACCAGTTTTCGTGAGAACAATTTTCGTAAGAAAAAAAGCCATGAAGGCAAACAGCATCTAAAATGCAATTCGATGTGTTTCCCTAATGGATGTGTTGATAACTGGAATTGATGACATCCATAATAATGCATGAGCTGTCAATACAGTTGTGATAAAATTCCGGTCCCGAGAGAGAAAATTGTCTACGGGGTTTGCGAACAGGTACGACAAATACCGATCTGCTCACCTGAGTATTGCACTTTTCTGTATAGTCGCAGCTAAATTTGGCAGAGCGAAGCTATCGTTTACACTGCCTTTGGAATATCTAAATAAACAAAGTCACACTGTTATGCACTGTAATACATAATGGAGCGCTGTGGTGCAGTTGTAAAGCATCGGATTTGAGAGCGAGAGGTCGCCGGCTCGATCCCCGCAAGCGCCAAGTCACGGTTGTTTCCTTGAGCAAGGGACTTTATCCACATATCTTAGTATTGGTTCATACCCAGAAAAAGAGGGCAACATGGAAGACTAGTACTAATATAAATAAGGCCGATTATTATTATTAGTATTATTATTAAGACAAACAAAGCTATGGTGTATTTGGTCCTTCGAAAGGCAGTCTGTCGAATCTTCTTGTGGACTCAGAGATGCCCCCAAGCGGAATTCGTTTCCGCTGACCGGTCCAAGGCGGTTCTTCAGTCGCGGTGTATTTTTGTTATGGTTTGTCTATGGGTGTTTATGTCGTATATTTTATTTTATTTTGGATAGCCTATTAGCCATTTTGGTGGAAAGTAACTGTCCTTTTGGCTTTCCGCTATTGATGTTTCCATTGGGGTCTGTTGTTTCATGTTTGTGTTTCTTTCCCTTTGGTGTCTCTGATGGGAGCTGTGGGTTAATTCTATAGATTCCTGATCATCGCCTCCACTTCTATTTTGACATAGATTGACAGCACCTGAACTGCCCTGCCAGTCGTTTAAAATATTTAGAAAGGTTTCTGTTTATATTTTCTTATCCATTGGGATCATTGATTCTATTGTGGAATTTGGCAAATGAGGGTCACCGATTAGGCCGAATTGACCTAACTTAGATAGTCTGGCCCGAAAACGTATACACGCCATGTTTATTATTATTATTTCTGTGGAATTTTAAAGCAAAAAACAGATAAGCAGTCTACTTAAAAATTTCCAACGACTGTCACTAGCAACTTAAGTTCACATATGTTTAAAATAAGACATACAACATAATTTGTTCAGTAGACATGCATATGAGTTAAACTTTCGAATCCTTTGTCCAGAACGAATTGGGGTATCATGCATGATTCAGTTCATAAGTTCTAACAATTAAGGGGTAATGACTCTTATCAACAACAACTTTGAGCAATATGTTGGACAAGTTGAAAATGATGCAAATGGAAACTTCTTATTATTAGATATAATAAAAACGGTCCAAATGAAGATAACCCGCAATTCTATAGATATTTATTTCATAAAATAGCAGAATTTGACAATGATCAAAGTATGTGTGGCGACTAGACTTCTGTTCTTAATCCTGACAGAGACTATGAAAAGTATCTACATACGAGGGTTGTTCGGAAAGTTTGAGAGGTTTTTGTTAATCACAATACAGTAGTAGTGGAGCAAAGAATTTTATACCTATTTTAACTTCAACATCTCCTTTATTAATCATATCTAAACCAAAATGATATACTAAGATACAAAAAGTGTTATGTTTTACAGGTACGTGTGGTACAGGTACTCAGAGCAGGCCGAAGTCAATATGACGTCGCGAAAACGTTAAACGTTGTTTAAGTCTAGCGATCGTCGCATTTTCTCAACATAGTATATTTCGAGCTGCTCCGGTTAGTCAACATGACGTTGCTACGGCAACCCATATATCTGGTTTCCGTGGTGTATTCTTTTTTGTATTCTTTAAACTACTTTAAGGGTAAGTAACGGTTCTGTCTCTGGTCGGGCTCATCGGAGTCTAACTGTTGGTTTTCTTTTGCTCCAGCATTTCAGTGGTTTCTTGCTGTCGAGTCCTCACCGTTGTCTCACCTCTGTGGTTCTTTGATTTTTGTGTTCACGGAGATGTTGCACTGATGAGTTAGGAGGCCTTCATGCGGACTGAACAAATTATTTGTCTAAATCGCGACGGAAGTAAGGGCGAGGATTGTGGCCACGTAAAATCGATTTAAGCCCCCCCCCCCCCCCCCAGTGGAAATCTTTCACTGACCGTTCCAAGGCGGCTCTTCTGTGGCGATTTATTTATGTTGTTGTTTGTTACTTACTGTGTGTATCACTTGTGTCTTTTAATTTTGGATGGCCATATGGCCATTTTGTGGGAAAGTAACTGTCCTCATGGCCTTCCTTTGTTTAGGTTTCCTTTATGGTCTGGTCGCTTAATGTTTGTATTTCTTTCCCTTTGGTGTCTTTTATGGGTGGAGTAAGTTAATTGTATCAATTCCTGATCTTTGTTTTACTTCTATCATGCATATCCCATTTTATGTATATTGGGTTACGATTATCAGAAATATGACTAACAAAATTCTACGCACTTTTCGAACAACCCTCGTATAAATAACCCTAGAGCCAGACAAACTATGGTAGATTACACTGAGGACAGTAATAGCTTAGCCATATGGAGAATAATGAATGAAAATAAAAACAATTTGTTTAGACCCACCAGAGTCTTAACTGTTGGTTTTCTTTTTCTCCAGCATGTTGTCGAGTACACACCGTTGTTTCAGCTCTGCAAGTGTTTGATTTTTATGTTCTCGGAGATGTAGCACTGATGAGTTAGGAAGCCTTCATGCTGAACAAATTACATGCATTTGTCTTAAGCCACGAATACAAAGCCACTATAGCAGTAAGGGCGAGGATTGTGGCAACGTAAAATCGATTTAAGCACCCCCCCCCCCCCAGTGAAATGCTTTTTCCTGGCCGTTCCAAACTAGTAAGAAAACGTCACACAGGAAAAGCCACAATCAAAGAACGCAGTCGTCTCAAGTCACCTATAGAAAGTGACACGGAGGCACAAACAAAAACAGGCGAAACATGAACCAATGGCACAAAGCCAAATAACAGTTAAGACACGGCAAAAGAACGACCGCCTTAGGACGGTCAGTTGTTAAACTACTGGGGGCTTCAACTCCAGAGTTTATGAAATTTCAACCTCGCCTTTAGTTCCTGTATAGTATCAACAAAATAACTATAACAAATTGATCCGCATGGAGGCTTTCTAGCTCAACAGTGCATCGTGATAAAATTTATGATAAAATGGTTATTTATAGATTAATATTATCATACATCAGGGTTGAGGAGCAAGACGGTTCTTCAGTCGTTGTTTAATTTTGTTCGTCTTTGCATGTGTGCACTGCTTATATATTTTTCTGGATAGCCATTTGGCCATTTTGATGGAAAAAGACTATCCTTTTGGCTTTCCGCTAGCGATGCTTTCATATGGGTTTACACTCAGATATTCTGAGTCACCAGCTGTTTTGGAAAGAGCTGCTGATTCGCTTTACCTGTTGTCCATTTTGTTTACTGTCGTCACTCCATGTTTCGACTTCTTTCCCTAGTGATATTGTGGGAAGAATTTGGGATCTGATTGTATCAGTTCCTGATCGTTTCTCTTTTTAGTAGTTTCATGTTTGTGTTTCTTTCTATGGTGTTTCTGATGGGAGATGTGTTGTAATTGAACCGAGTCCTGATCACTGCCGTCACTTCTATTTTACTTGGAGAAGATTAAATCCCATTAGGAAAGAACCTAGTCTTAGTTGTTTTTTTCTGATGAATCAAAATATATATCAGTTTATTCTTATCTCACAAATAATTACTGTTTTTGTTCAGATCACAATGCAATACTGTTGGAGTTAAAATTGCACGAATGTGTTAGGGACACTGGATATTGGAAGTTTAATATTTCATAACTAAAAAATAAAGACTATATCAAAATATCGGCCACTGCAGTGCTAGGTGACGTTGCCGCATCTGTGCGCGGGTTCGAACCGCAGTCAAAGCACAATTTATTTATCCCTGATTGTGTCTCCACTATGGTTGTAAAGACGAAAAGTCGCTTCCATTTCTGAGAGAATTAATCATAATCCGGAAAAAACTAAGATATATCAAAATAGTTAAACAATAAATGAGGTAAAACAAACGTATTGTAAGTTTGTTTAAGAACCATTACTTTAGATTATTAGGAGCAAAAAGTATTGATCAAATTCCGGAAAAATGGAAAACAATGTGAAGGAAGAAACCTAATTAGAAAAAAAATCAAGTACTAGAAAAAAGAAATTAATGATAATCCTTAAATACAAGTATTGAGAAATGTCAGTTTTTTAACAAAAGAAAAATAGTTTAATAAATAGTTTAATAAGTATGAAAAGGGGAATAACTGCAGGGTAATGTTAAGGTCTAAATGTCGATATCAAGACTTAGGAGAAAAACCGACTAAATACATATTTGAAAACTGTATTTCGTTCTTTCTTACTTCTCATTCAGGTATACTTGGAAGTTGATATCCAAATTACCTTTATGTACCTCTTATCTGCTTTTAAGAGAAATCGTAAAAGAATAAGTCAAATTTCAATAGCTTGAATATGTTTGCGACTACGAAACTCCTAGTCCAAATTACTGGGGATCAGACGAGGAATAATGGGAATGACGTTTCGACTTTACATATAATAATATTCATTTATTTCCAATGTGTGAGGAATATGGCGATTTGTTCACCCGAGTATGCAATATTGGTCGAGGGAGTTATAGTTATACCTATTTCTGACTTCTAGAGATTCTTTCTGCGAATGCTTCACAATATGGAAAAAGTAAAATATTTAACACAAACATATGACTTGAATGATGAAAAGAAGTGAAGGCAATGATCAGGAATCGATACATTCAACCCCCATCTGCCATAAGAAACACCAAAAGGGAAAGAAACACAAACATGAAATAAAAAGAAGCTGTGCTTCCGCTAACATGCGAACAAAATAAGGTCGGTAGGTCAAAAACAAACCTTCTAATTGTTGTCAACTTTGAATGATGAAAAATGAGCAAATATTTTTACAAGAGCTAAATTCTAAACATATCACCAGAGAGCATACAAATAATGAGGTTTAGAGCATCAAGGAAGCAAAAGAAGATGAATATAAAAATTAATGTTACTATTTTGTTAACTTTATGATTTTTTATCAAAAGTGCTATAAAAATATTAAGGTCGATAGGTAAGACAATCTTTTTGTGTATTCTGGATGGCTATAAAATTTGAACGGTCGGCATGCAAATCAGGATCTGTTGGGTAAGTGGTGCTTTAAAGGCCTAGATTTTAAATCTAAATTTTCAAAAGTCTTATTGGTCTGTGTAACTGAGCAGTCCGATTTGTGTCTTGTCTGGGCTCTAACCCCGAAGTCAGGTTTTCTTGTGTTGGGGCTTATATAGGATTTTAACGGGTTCAATATTTTGAAATGAAACCCCGCGTCATTAATAGCAACTGGTGACGCTAAAATGTTGTTCCTTATGAAATTTGGAATAGTCAAAAAACATCCATTTTCTTGGAATTCATTGATTTTAATCTGAATTTTTTTATATGTTGAATAACCGTCTGGCCATTTTCTGGGAAAGTAAACGTCTTTTTGGCTTTCCTCCTGTGACGTTCCCAGTATAATGAAATCGTTTTATTTTGATGGTCCTTTGCCTTTGGTTTCTTCGATGGGAGGCGTTAATTGTATCTATTTCAGTTCTATTTTCAACTGTCCGCCGTTATCTAAATGGTGGTTTTCTTCTGCTTTGCGGTCAGCTTGTCTCGTGATTATATATCTTAATTCTTGAATAGTTGAATCCCTCTGTATGTTGCTGTCATTGCTCACAGTTGCGCTAGGATCCCCCGACCCGGGTCAATTTATAATTAGGGGATAACTGTATTGAAAACTGTCATTTGGGGAGGTAACTCTTCGATTTCACGGCATTTCGTTTTACGGCGACGAGCCAGCGCTGTGAGCTGCGTAAAACAAATAGAGGATCTTACACGAGTGGTCATTTCATATGAAATTTATGAAACTCGCCAAGGGCTCGTTTCATAAATTTCATATGAAATGACCACGAGTGTAAGATTCTCTTTACAATATGACTACTTAAAATTGGATTTTATCGCCGTTTTATTTGACAAGTTTTCTCTGAAAAATGCATTGTTGACATGGACGCCGTCATGACGTTATTTAATCCCGCCAAAGTGTTATTACACGTGTGGTCATACATTATTTATTACACAACGTAATCCACTACTTATCAACGACGTCATATGATAAAGTACGTTTCCGATAGTACTTCACACGATATACTGTCGCAAATTTTTGACGTTATCCAATTAGACGTCGCCTTATATACGCAAGTGCAATAGAATTTGTATTTTGTGGGAATCTACATAGGAAATGTGTGAGACGGTTGAATATTCGTACACTTCGGAGCTCAAACCCTCGTCACAGTAGTTATTATATTGACCGCCCAAAGGGACACTGATGGTGGCTTACTGGCAGAAATGAGTTGGTCTGGCCCTTGAATTACATTAACACAGATTGCGTAAACATTATAATGACCATAACATGTTTGAACCTTCTTCAGCGCCCAAAACAGACTTTCGGATGAGTCTTTAAACCGAGGTCCCGTCTCCGTATGACCTTAGCTGTTGGCGGGACGTAAAACTAAAACTCACTCACTCAGCGCCTAAAACAGTGCATGCACTGATCAGACGCTGGGTTCTGCACTGCACTGTATATCCTTTATAGGAACAGCGAGGGCATTGCAATAGGATGCTTCTGCAAAGTCGCACATACGCTAAGGACCGTTTGGCCTAGAACAAAAACTACATGTGTTACCATTAACCCGACCGACCCTGATTGTTCCGATCCTACAGTTGTATAGCAATCCAGAACGAAAAATAAAAAGCTTTTCTTGCTACCGACCATAATATTTTTTGGTACTCAGCCCGTTTTAAGATTTTTTTTTTTTTTTTCAAATTAAAAGTTGACAAAAAATAAACAGTTTATTCGCCCTACCGATCCTATTTTTGGCACATTTGCGGAAACACAGTTTTTATCAGGCCGGAATGCATGTCAGCATAAAAGAAGCAAATAAAATCATAATTGGCGATGACGAAACACGCAGACATAAAACCTCTGATTGTACATGTACTAACTTAATTTTGTTACCATAGAAATCCCTACATTTTTCATTGACAGTTTTGTCGGAATTGCCTGCATTGTAAGTGTATGAAATCTTATTAAACTTAAACAAAGCATGATTGTCGCAGGTATTATTTAACAACATACAGTCCAATTTCAGAATTAATAAACATTTTGACCAAAGTTTGATTTAGTCATAAGGATTAAATATTTAATCCAGATCCAATTTATCCAACCAGTTTATGAGTAATTAGGCATTTAATATAATTACAATTGAGCCAGCGCACGACAAAACCTACAATAAGACAACTGCTCCCAGCGAAGACTCAGATCAGCCTGCGCATCCGCGCAGTCTGATCAGAGTCTTCGCTGTGCGCTCTAAGGATAGCTAAGGGCCCATTGCTCCTTCGTTTCTGGTTAGACTATATGGATGCGCAGGCTGATCTGATTCTTCGCTGGACGCACATGTTTTATTGTAGGTTTTGTCGTACGCTGGTTCAATTTATCTTTTCTGTAAGGTTGATGGTAGAAAACAATGAGCAGTAACACAGCAGTTTGTTTTATTTGAGTTGAGATTTTACGTCTCCGTCAACACTATTAAGGTCATTTTGGAGACGTTGCTTCCGATTTTGTGGGACATTTACCTGACATTGAGATTAAATAACCTCTCAAGCCCTACTACCCAAAGAAACCGGTAGGGTTTAAAGACCGGTCCGACTCACACCACTTTCCTTGGCAGTCTTAGACCTAAGCGGTTTACCAGTACTCAAGTTCGATCGGTTTCAGCTCTCCGCGGAAGCACCCTGCAGTCCAGTCTGTTTCTCCAAGCCCCGATGGGCGTCCCCGTTCATCGGGGCTTGAAGAAATATATGGGTTGCATGATGCTTCCACGCAGAGCTGAAACCGACCGCACACGAGTACTGATAAACCCCGTAGAGGATCTCAGCCGGCCAAGGCAAAGCGGTGCGAGTCGGACCGTCCATGCTTATAAACCCTATTGATGCTATGGGGCGACAGGACTTGAGATGTCATTTCATCCCAATGTCGGATAAAAGTCCCACAAAATTGGAAGCAACGTCTCCAAAATGATCTATACAGTGTTGACGGGGACGTTAAACCTCAAATCAAAGAAACAAACAAAACAAAGCCCCGATGAGGGGGGGGGGGGGGTGCGCAACACAGCAGGCCTATATTAAGCTGACATGTTTCCCGCCATTTTGTCAACTGTGGCTCCCGTGCCTGTAAACTCGAAATCACATTATGATAACTCACCCGTGCGACAGAGGGCACTTTTCATATCTCCAAAACGGCTACTTTTCGGATAGTACTCACAACCTATGTCTTGGTGTAGAAATAAGAAAAATATTGTATTCCCCCATAAACCCCAGTTTTCTCTATATGAAGTGGGGTTTAGGGGGGGGGGTCTTCATTTCACGAGCGTGTTCACGTGATGCTAAACAGATGACCCGACTAGATTCATTTTGGAGTAGGCCTCTGTTGACAGTTTTGTATGCATTGTAAGTGTATGCAATCGTATTAGACTTAAACGTTGCATGATTGTCACATATATTATTTAATTCCTTAGCAGAACCGCATATAAAAGATTCATCAACTAATTTGTTTTGATACCACATTCGGAACAATTAATTGCATACACAGGTAATACAGGCATTACAAGTCACGACATTATGGTTATGTTAACCCTTATGATGCTGAGAAAAACTCCTTCTGAAAATGGCGTCTGTTTATGTCGTCTGCTGAATCTTCTTGCTAACTTGTTAGCAGGCAAACAGTATGGAACCAGATCAGACTGTTCATCTGAGCAGGGCCCATACTGTTTGCAATTTTTTTAAGTAACAGGCAGAGACCAAGGAGAGGACACTTGTTGTGATTTGTCATTTTAAGGCATAATAGGCGGATGCTGTGACTGTATGGGTGGTAAAGCTTTGTTCTTATGCGCTTGAATATGATTTGCATCAAAACTGGCCACCCATGTACCGATGCTGGAGTAATTAAGATAATTTTGCAGTACATCTGCGTTAAGATATGAAGAACCGCTTGGCTTTGTCAATGAAGCTAACGGGATATCAACACTCACATCAGACTAAAAATCATCCATACCAGTTAAATAGTTGGTATGTACTGCTTTGGGTGTGGTGATTTTTTAGCTCACCAGAGCCGAAGGCTCCGGGGGAGCTTATAGGATAGGCAGTTGTCCGGCGTCGTCGTCGTCGTTGTCGTCGTCGTCGTCGTCTGACGTCAACACTTTCAAACATCTTCTTCTCTGAAGCCACTGGACCGATTCAGCCCAAATTTTATCTGTAGCATCCTTGGGCTGGGGGATTGAAAGTTTGTGTTTTTTATGAAAATCGGCCCATTAGTTTGGTTGCTATAGCAACTTAGAGCTCCCATAGACTTATAATGGGGAAAATTGAAAAATGGCATTAACTGCCAAGCCTTTGCAGATATTGGAACAAAACTTTCATAGAAATGTTCCTTAAGCAATCTAGTATCTACCATATGATTTTAGACCTGCTGCTCAATTTTAATGGTTGCCATGGAAACCAAAATGCAAAAAATAGAAAAAAAAATACTTAAAAAATCATCTCCTCAGAAACCGTATGCTCTATGAGGCTGAAAGTTTATGGAAATATTCACCATATTTGCCCTTACAGGTTTTGTGTTTTTTTTTATGAAATTCGGCTCTTGAGTTTGGTTGCTATGGCAACTTAGATTTTCCATAGACTTATAATGGGGAAAATTGAAAAATGGCATTAACTACAAAGCCTTTGCAGATATTTTGACAAAACTTTCATAGAAATGTTCCTTTAGTAAACTTCTCTCAGCCATATGCTTTTATGTCAACCTGGGGGTCCAGTAGGTTGTGCCGGGGCCATGCCCCGCCCCCAGTACTTCATAAAATGACTTATATCTCAGAAACCTTACAGATCCCCACCCCTAAACCATATATATTCTTGTTCCTATTGATAAGACGCATTCAGTGACACCAACCTGGAGGTCCTCCGGGATGTGCCGAGGCCATGCCCCACCCCCTCCACTTCATAAAAGGCCCAATATCTCGGAAACCATTCAGATCCCCACCCCTGAACCCTATATACTCTTGTTCCTTATGATAAGACGCATTCAGTGACATCAAACTGGGGGTCCCCCGGGATGCGCCGGGGCCATGTCCCGCCCCTCCATTTCATAAAAGGCCCAATATCTCGGAAACCTTACAGATCCCCACCCCTAAACCATATATATTCTTGCTCCTTATGATAAGACGCATTCATTGACCCCAAATTGGGGGTCTTCCGGGGTGCGCCGGAGCCATGCCCCACCCCTTCACTTCACAAAAGGCCATATATCTCAGAAACTGTTCAGAACCCCACCCCTAAACCATATATGTTCTTGTTCATTATGATGAGACACATTCAGTGACACCAACCTGGGGGTCCCCAGGGATGTGCTGGGGCCATGCCCCACCCCCTCCATTTCATAATATCACAATATCTCGGAAACCTTACAGATCCCCACCCCTAAACCATATATATTCTTGTACCTTATGATAAGACACTTTCATTGACACCAACCTGGGGGTCTCCCTGGGCCTTGCCCCACCCCTGCACTTCACAAAAGGCCTTATATCTCAGAAACTGTTCAGAGCCCCACCCCTAAACCATATATATTCATCTTTCTTATGATAAGGCACATTCATTGACACCAGCTTGTGAGTCCCCGGGGCATGCCCGGGCCTTGCTCCACCGCTTGACTTCATTAAAAGCCACATATCTCAGAAATAGTTCAGATCCCCACCCCTAAACCATATATATTCTTGTTCCTTATGATAAGACTCATTCAGTCACACCAACTTGGGGGTCTCTTTGTGCTGAGGCAATGTGCCCCGCCCTTCCACTTCATAAAAGGCCATATATTTCAGAAACCATTCAAATCCCCACCCCATATTCATATATATTCTTGTTCCTTATTATTAGCACACCTACTGTAGGGGTGTCCGCAGGGGCCAGTCCTCTCCTTTCCACTTCATGAAAGGATATCTTGGAAACCGTTCAGATTCCCACCCCTAAACCATATATATACTTGGTCCTTATGATGAGACACATTTAGGGACAACACTCTTGGGCTTTCCTGTGAACGACAGGGCATGCTCCAACCCCTCCACTTATATCTCCAGCCATGCAGATCCCCACTGCTAAACCATATATATTCTTGTTCTTTGTGATAAGGCACATTTAGTGATACCAACCAGGGCTCCATTGGGTCCATGCCCCACCCCCTCTACTTCATAAAACGCCTAATGTTTCATATACTGAGTCCACATTGATGCTCATTTGGATATGGGGGTTCATTTGGCAGATTAAAATGATATCATGTTAAAATACATGGCTGCAATTTGGCAGTGCCCACCTGAGCTCTGGTGAGCATAGTGGCCCATGGGCCTCTTGTTTGTTTTTGTTATTATCACAGATACTTAGGAGATTGATGACCCTATTGTCCAGACATCATCTGTCTCCGCTGAAATACATATAACACCGTAGAACGCATTTGCGATGATTTTGACTTTTAGGTTGTAAAGTTTCCTTCCTTGGACGGCGATGTTCCTCGTGCAGAATCCTATGGCGTTTATATTTCGCAATTAATTCGATTTGCTAGAGTATCGGGCCATGTAACTGACCTCAACACTCGTAATAAATTATTAACTGCTAAACTTCTTAATCAGGGTTATCGGTATCATAAACTACGCAAAACTTTTTTCAAAATTTTATAGACGCATTCCGATTTCATTTCAAAATTCAATGTTTGACATAAATCTCTTCTGCAACAAGGTCTATCGGAACCCGAATTTTATGATGACTTAGTATATAATTTCAGAAAAGTATATACTTGCAATGATCTCAACACCAAATTTCGTAAAATCATTCTTCGATATAAAAAGATTGGGAACAACATCAATGATATAGGGGTAGCACCTATGTGCTCTTGGTGCCCGGTTACTTTAAAAACAAAAGTCAGTCAGCCAATGATATACGACAGACTGCATGCATGGTAGTTAACCCAATCACGGTTGACAACTTTGCTTCCCTCTTAAATTGCACACCGGTGGGTCAGGCTTCAGATACTATGACGGTTCCAGCTTAAAGGCTTCTGAGAATTGAATTATAATTTAATTTCATGTAATGTTGGTTGGTGCCTGATGCTCTGTCTCTGTTCGGGCACATCGGAGTCCAAATGTTTGTTTTCTTTTACTCCAGTGGTTTCTTGCTGTTGAGTCCTCATCGTTGTTTCATCTCTATGGTTGTTTGATTTTTGTGTTCTCGGAAATGTTGCACTGATGAGTTAGAAGGCCTTCCTGCGGACTGAATAAATTATTGGTCTAAATCGCGACGGAAGTAAGGGCGAGGATTGCGGCCGCTTAATATCGATTTAAGCTCCCCCTTCCCAAGTGGAATTCGTTTCTCTGACAGTTCCAAGGCGGTTCTTATGCCGCGGTTTATTTTTTGTTATGGCTTGTATTTGAGCATGTTTATCGCTTGGATAGCAGATTGGCCATTTTGTTGGAAAGTAACTGTCCTTTTGGCTTTTCGTTATTGATGTTTCCATTAGAGTCTAGTTAATTCATGTTTGTGTTTCTTTCACTTTGGTGTCTCTGATTGGAGCTGTGGGTTAATTGTACCGATTCCTGATCATTGCCTTCAGTTCTAGTTTCCCATGATGTCTAATTGGTTTTCAACGGAAGGAAACATCATGAAGTCTCTGGACAGATCAGCCACAAGGGATGCGCAACTCGAACCCATCGGAAGTCTCAT
The DNA here is from genome assembly GCA_963580285.1 of Lucinisca nassula. Classification (NCBI taxonomy): domain Eukaryota; kingdom Metazoa; phylum Mollusca; class Bivalvia; order Lucinida; family Lucinidae; genus Lucinisca; species Lucinisca nassula. The sequence goes on along the minus strand of OY757025.1, from coordinate 46,550,261 downwards.
AATTTGTCTAAATAAAGTAGTACCAAATCTTATGTAAATATTGTCAAGCAGAAAGGTGAGAGCTTCACACACTTTCTGACATGACCATGAAGTAAAATATTTATGCTCTTCAGAAGTTAAAAAAAACAACATTTCTTACGTTACAAGCAAGATAGAGGGAATCTTTCCTATGAAATGTCCATTCAGTTGAGTCATTATGTTTTTCTTTTGTCAGATTATGAGGAAGTACAGAGTGGAGAATCATAAGTAGACAGACTTGAGGATTGTGGCCACGTAAAATCGATTTAAGCCCCCACCCCCACCCCCAGTGAAGTTCGTTTCCGGTGACCGTTCCGGGGCGGTTCTTCTGTCGCGGTTTGTTTTTGTTCTGGTTTGTCTTTGGGTGTTTTGTTTAGGATAGCCTTTTGGCCATTTTGTGGGAAAGTAACTGTCCTTTTGTCTTTCCGCTGTTGGTATTTCAGTTAGGGTCTGTTGCTTCATTTTTGTGCTTCTTTCCCTTTGGTGTCTCTGGTGGGAGTTGTGGGTTAATTGTATCGATTCCTGATCATTGCCTCTACTTCTATTTTGAAGTACGAAAACGTCTGGATTTCAGTTAATCCAAATCTTCATCAGAATTTTTATAGACCAAAACAGATTTCTCCCTGATCTTTCCAAGACTTTGTCGCAATATTTAATCACATGTTTTTGATGGCAGTAAACAATCGACCCAAAATTATGGTTCCACTGGAAAGGTTTGCACTGTCTAACTATTAACCTATATACATGTATTTTGTGTCGCTGTGGATAATAACGCCAAAAATATTTTCATTTGGTAATTTTTGTTAAATAAGTGTTGTCTGGCTACCAATAGCCTACCTTTCTATCACCGAACAGTCGCATAGTATAGCGAAATACGACTCGAACGCTCACCAATGATATGCACGTGTAATTTTAGAGAAAAAAAAAAACTGTTGTTTTGCTATCGCTTCCAAATGCAGATTGTATTACTCTTAAAGGAACGAATATGCACCCCCACCCTCCAAAAGAAGTCACTGAAGGAAAGCTTTTGTGTTTAGTGATATGCTTGTTTTTCATTACGCATATGCGTTTCATGGCTACACAAATATGGAATACTCTTATAAAAGTCATTATGTTAAAGATAATATTAATATTTTGTGTTAAACAAATTGATGGTTCCGCTGGGGCTCGAACCCAAGACCTTCTGCGTGTAAAGTAGACGTGATAACCACTACACTACGAAACCTACATACAGGTGTAAGTGAAATATTGAACCTATACAGAGAAGTGAATGTGTTTTGAAAATTGGGGAGGTACGGAGATTGGCATAAAATGCATTTTCGACCGCGAAACCGCCGATTTACCTCCCGAATGAAAATTTTTAAACCAGCTTTCCCCATTCGTTACATAATGACGCCATATCGCAGAATATGCAGTCGCAAAAATTTAATACCTGCAAGCGCATTAGAATCAGACACACTCGGTGTGTTTATCTGTGTCTCGTTTCTCTCTCTCTCTCTCTCTCTCTCTCTCTCTCTCTCTCTCTCTCTCTCTCTCTCTCTCTCTCTCTCTCTCTCTCTCTCTAGATTAGGTTCTCAGGTGAACGATTTAGGGCCTTCCTGAGGCTATGCACAGAAACATGTGGAAGTTGGCACGTGCGACAAATGAAGACTCAGATCAACGCGTCCATCTGTGCAGTCTGATCAGAGTCTTCAATTGTCGCCTTAGCCATCAGTGCATCCCAGCATCCCAGCTAGCATGCAACGGTGGGCCAACGCCGAGCGGATAATGTGCCACGTTTGCTGTCCCGGATATCCATTGAACAGAAGTGTATTGAAATTTTAGGTGCAGAAACTACAGAAAATCGAGGCACTGCAGTATCAAAGCAACGAACACTAAAGTGCTGATCAGACTGCGCATCCGCATAGTCTGATCTGCATCTTTTGTGTTCGCAAATGAGGCGGCGCATGGCAAAACCTACAATAAGACCGGTGCGACCAGCAGATACTTAAATCAACCTGCGCACCGATCCACTATGACAAGAACTTTTGCTTATGTCTATTTGCATAGATATTAGCGTATAGTAGGTACATACGATCAGCGAATACTCTGATCAGACTGCGCGAATGCGCAGGCTGATCTGAGTCTTCGCTGGTCGCTCAAGACTTCTTGTAGATTTTGTCATGCGCTGGGGAAAAAGTTTTTTTTTTTCCATGAGTAAGCCCGTTGTTTGCGCCCTGTGCCTGGTGTTATATGGGCTTCAGGGCTATAAAACCTATGTTCAGAGTTTTTTGACCAGGTCACAAACAAACTAGCCTGTCCAGCTACACGAGCAAGAGCCCCGAAACTTTTAGATATAAAAGATGGACATTGTAATATCAAGACAGCGGACACTTTGGTCCTGATCAACCAGCCAGCAAAGAATGCCGGGACGGCGATACGACGTGGCACTGTACGCAAACTGTGTAGGTCCTGATCAGATGCTGGGTTTTGCGGCGTTTGACCTGGACCTACATTGTTTACAAAACCAATTCAGCCAAGATTCTATAGATACGCAACCCTCTGACCTCACAGCGATATGAATAGCGATGCTGTTTTCTATAAATAATCTTTACCTGAATTTCCTACAAGTTAGTGATGGCTTCATTGGTAAAAAGCTACTGCGTTTTTTTTTCACTTTTAGTCGAATGACAATAGAATCTCCCCTCCCCCACACACAAAAAATAAATAAATAAATACATAAATAAATAAAAATCATAGCAGTGGGTCTAAGAAATGGTCCTGGACTGTTATTTAACCCAAAATTTCCAGTCTTTAAGGAAATAATGTAGTTATTGATCAGACGCCGCGTTCTGTGGCGACTGGTCTGGTCTCTGATTTATTTACCCTCAAACCCATCTCACCCTTGAGTTTCTGGAGTGCACTGTTCCATCACTGAAGTTCTACTAAATAGGGCGTGTAGCTGAATGGTTAGCAACACATATCCCGATAAGATGACCCAGGGCCATCACATCAGGATCTACACTGTTTGCATAAGTATTTGTACCGTTTGCATAAGTATCTGTACCGGGCTTTAAGGTTGTAAGGAGTCGTCTTGTGTTGCTTAATTATAAAGCAGTAACATACATTGGAATCGAATGGAATAATTTGTAACAGTATATTGAACTTTCTATGTAGGAATTTTGTCAACTATTTCAAACATATACATACATGTATTTTATTTTGAGACAATTCCACCATGAAATATCAGGACTGTAATAATTGAAATCAAAATAATCACCAAAACCTAACATCCATTAATTGTAGAAAAGAAATTATAATGAATAGAATATATCATTAAATGATAGCTATGACTTATGCCTTAAATACCAGTATTTGAAGTACAGAGTGTAGACCCTGAGCATCCGACTGAGAAGACCCCGCGAAAAAAGCAAACGCCGCATTTCGCGGTTTCTGGTCTGGATATACAGTGTTTGCCGAACGCGTCCAGCAACACGCAATACTGAACTATATGTAACATCGATAAAAAGACTATTTTCTATTAATATCCATAACCTTGGTTTCCCAGTCACGTGGACAACAGCACATATTCAGAGTCTGTCTTTAGTAACTTTGGATCAATTGGCAAAACAATCGACGCAAAAGGCTTTAAACATGAAATATTTTGTAATGATGAGTTACATATGGTGTGAAAGACAATGGGTTTTCTTGGCAAATTTGTTCATCTTTTTTTTTCTTTTCGTTCTTCTTTCTCTCCATATAGGCCAATGTTGATATTTTGTCAAAGATTTCTCAGCAACTATAAAAGCTAGGAGCCTCAGTCTTGTCGGAATATAACACAGTAGTATTGTATTTTATAAATAATCGCTGGGTATTCTGACTGGTGATCAGGAGGTCGCTGGTTTCTTTGTTTGTTTTGTTGTATTGGAGTTTAACGGCCCAGTCTACACTATTTTAGGTCATTTTTGAGCCGGTCAGTTCACCTATCCAGACTTTGCCTGAGCAGGCTTATACGTAAGCGGTTAACCAGTACAGTGCACATTCTTTTGCCAGAAACTGGCATTGCCCTTCTTGAATCAGCGGAAGGGAGAGAATGACCGTAGAAAAAATTTCATGATCAATCTCCATGAAAGAATGTTGCCGACCCCGGCAGGTTTCGTACCCGCGTCCTCCTGATCACAAGTCAGACGCGCATCCGACTGAGCTACCGAGGTCGGCCGCTGGTTTCATCTCTTTTATATAAAAATTGCTTAAGTATGAGTACAGTAACATCCTCTGAAAGTTGTACCCGGTTAATTAATGATTGTCGTCTGAGAACCGGCTTTTTAGGGTCCCACCTGGGTGAGTGGCTCACAGGTAAGGTATCTGGAGCCCAGGCGGCCCCCGTCCATCGGGGCTTGAAGAAATAGATGGACTGCATGATGTTTCCACGCAGAGCTGAAACTGACCGCACACGAGTACTGGTAAATCCCTTAGAGGATCTAAGCCTGCCCAGGCAAAGCGGTGCGAGTCCATGCTTATAAACCCTATTGGTTTCATTGGGCGCCAGGGCTTAAGATGTCATTTCATCTCATTGTCGGGTAAAAGTCCCACAAACCTGGAAGCAACGTTTCCAAAATGACCTCATAGTGTGGACGGGGACGTTAAACCTCAAATCAAACAAACAAAAAAACCTTGAAGATGTATTTTGTGTGTACTCATTCGAAATCGCCTCAGCGAGGTGATTCAAATGAGTACAGACAAATTACAATCGCCTCAGCGAGGTGATTCTAATGAGTACACACAAATTACATGTACCTTTATTTAAAAAGATCTTCTCCCTTGGCGCAGAAGCCTCCGTGGTGCAGTGGTTATGCTACTCGCCTTGTAAACCAGGGGTCGCAGGATCGATCCCGGGCTTCTCCAGACTTTCGGATAGTATTTGAATCGAGGTCCCGTCTACGTATTACCTTAGCTGTTGGTGAGACGTAAACCTCAAACACAATCACTCTCCTCTGTCGCTATGAGTAATGCTCAGTGACTCGAACTACCTTTATTTTCATGGTCCCAAAGGTGTTTGAGCCATTGAAGTTCGTCCGTATGTACATTTGATCGAAACAGTTGAATTACGGAATAATTCTGATTACGTCATTCAGGGTCATCATTAGTGGGCATTATAAAAGCCACGCGGTGAAACAAAAAGCAATAAATAGACCGAACTTATTAATATTTTTCCTGAAGGACATTTATTTCGCTACGATCTGATAATATTTCAAAGAGATATATTCGCTTATAGAATGACAGGAATCATTCTCAGTGGAGAAAACCGAGTCCTACAGCAAAGCCTGTATGCGTCACAGGCTGTCAAGCTCTCTGGTTTCAGAATGATTTTGTTTCAATTATCAATACACATTTTCGGTGCAGGCCACAGACCTGTAGGCTCATTTTAATTATCATAACCATAAAAGCAATTACTGTGAAACTTCGATAACTCTTACACGGTTAACATGTTTTTTATGCACCCCAACCCCCACCCCCGGGGACATATAGTTTTTGCCCTGTCTGTCTGTGTGTTTGTTTGTCTTTCACAAAAACTTTAACCGGCATAAAAATTGGCTCCAACGGGTGGGGGTGGGGGGGGGGGCATTGGTCGCTTACAGTAACAGCTCTTGTTTTTTTTTGTTGTTGTTGTTTTACGGCTCTTTCAAGATTATTTCACTCATATCGAGCCGATCGTTAATCAGAGGTGGGCGAAAACCGGAGTAACCGGAGAAAAAACAACTGACCTTCCGTTGCAGAACTTGGCATCTCACATGTGACCCGAGCGAGGCTCGAACCCACAGCGGTGGAGGATAGCATGTTTACCATGGCTAATTCGAACGCATTCTTGATATCCTATGAAATTATTTCTATACTCCTAGATATAATTATAAAGACGAATTTTATAAACTCGAACACCTTTGAGACCTTGAAAATTTGTTCGAAATAGGGGTAGTCCGAACTATTGAGGGTTAATCATACGCCAGGCTATGAGGTGCAATGGAGATATACTTTTGATCTTCTGTATGATAAAGGAATGTTGTGTGTACTCGTTAGAATCACCTCAATGAGGCGATTCTAATGGGTACACACAACATACCTTTCGAGGTGAAACCAGAAAAGGTTTTCTCCGGGTACTCCGGTTTTCGCCCAACTCTGATTAACGATCGACTCGATATTAATGAAATAATCTTGAAATGGCCGTAAAACTCAAAGCCCCCAAAATAAGAAATTAGAAAAGTGCATAAACGGTACTGATATATATGGATATTTGTTGCTAATGGAAGAATTCTCTAGGGAATCCAGAACGAGTTCGAATTAGCCATGGTAAACGAGGTAACTGTGCTCGAGTTATCGAAGTTTCACTTGTTATTGGGTAATTGATTGAAGTTTTATTTCTGATTTGTTATGTTGTGTACTTATTAAAATCACCTCACTTACGCGTGTCTAGTGAATACACACAACAGTCCTTTATTTTAAAGGACATTTCATGGTCCCTAAGTTGTTCGAACTTCTGAACTCCCAAAGGTGTTCGAACTATTGAGCTCACAAATGTGTTCGAACTATTGAACTCCAAAAGATGTTCGAACTATTGATCTCTCCAAGGTGTTCGAACTATTGGACTCCCAAAAGTGTTCGAACTATTGAACTACAAAAGATGTTCGAACTATTGAACTTTTTACTGTACCTCTTAAATGCTATACTGGTCATGAGGTTGGTTATAACACTTTTTTTTCATATACGACTCACCAGAGCATGAAATTTGAAATGATCACAATTATTACACTACATACATAAAAAGGCAATTTGTCTTCTCGGATCAGCAAAGAATGTTGTTTGTCCTGCTTATAAATTTTAAAATGTCAATTTATGAGCAATACAAATTTCATGCTCAAGTGAGTTGAGGACAAGTGCGGGTATTTAACAACCTCGACACCCAACTATAGACAGGGACAAGTGGGGTTTATAAGAATTGTTTTATTATTATATGTGGATCAAACTCGGGTCCCTAGTGTGAACGCGAACTGATTTGGATCAAATTCAAACAGACCATATAGGTCTCTAGTGCCAGTTGCCAATTATGGATAAGGATCAAATGCATCGAAATCATCATCTCGTTCCCTGGAAGTAACGCCAACTGATCTGGGTCAAATTCAGTGGGTGTACTCGGTCCCTGGTGTGAAGGAAGTTGGTCTGGATGAAGTTGATCCAGATCAGTGAACGGGGGAGCGGGGGGAGGGGGGTGCGTGGCGGAAACCAATGTCCAAACAACACACCCCTACTCCCATACTAGTTTGATAGTCCCTAAAATCACAGACGTAGTCTGGAATATACGCTATCTTTGTTTAGCAAAAATTAGAATAGACCAAGTAAGTTATGGATATTTTAACTTTTATACGTAACGTTAGCACTTTATTCCACAGGTCGCAGGCTTGTCCATTAGAATCACCTAAAGCACCGAGGCGTGGGATTAGGGTCACAAGTACGGAGGCATCGAAAAATGTCGAAAGAGTAGATGTGAAAGAATGAGGCGGTACCCGATAATTTGCGCCAGTCAAGGTGGTAGAGTGTGTGTGTGGTGGGGGGGGGGGTGGGGGTGGCGCAAAACAGCACGTCCTCTCACGTCTCCGAAAGAACAGAAGGTAAAACATCGGACAGCTTTGGACCCTAGATTATAGAAGACCCTCGGAGGCCACGGGCCGGCCAGACGTGGACGATCTAGTCTTGCGTCCAAACATAGCCCCAGCCAACCAGTCCGCAAACCGCCCGAGAAGGCAAGCAATATACATGTATCGCATACCGTCCGAGGATACAAGCAATATATCGTTGATCACAATAGACATTCCATATTGGGTGCTCATCACAAAAACACGCCTATATAAAACTGACCCCCTTGAACCCCACTTTCATATTGTAAAACTGGGGTTTCCGGGGGTATACCTTATTTTTCTTATTTCTGCTCTAAAATATAGATTGTCGGTACTCGTTAGAACCGCCTCTACGAGGCGGTTCTAACGAGTGCCCACAATCTATATTTTGAGCAGAAATAAGAAAAATATCACAATTTTTCATTTTAAAATTTTCATTTTTTCGGCGATAAAGGTGGCAATGTATTGGTATAGGCATGTTTTCATAATGTATTCCATATTTAGCACAGTTTATTCCTAATGGCGTAGATAGTGCTTGGATGCTTTCTTGAATTTAAACACGGTTTCTCTTTCCCTAATTTCATTTGGTAAACTGTTCTATAGCCGGTGGCCTGTGGTGAAAAAAGGCTTTTGCCGTAATACGTGGTATGCTATCTAAGAGCGTGCAATTTATCATTTGCTGTCGATCTCGTTTGCCGGTCATGGTGTTCTCTTACGAGCGTCAGCATAAATGAAGCGTAATCCGGGCACTGGCCATTTATACCTTTTTATCATATGACGTCGCGTCTGAGAGTGTAATAACGCCATGTAATATTTTCGATAATTCACTAGTGGATTAAATATGCAAATTAGCTAAATACGTCCCGTAACGTTACATGTACGGCGTACTTAACGACGTCGCGTTTGCTAATGGCGGAATATCGTCATTTTGTAAACAGTCGTGAATAAAATACGTTTTAAATGTCATATGATAAATAGAATCTTGCATCCGTGCCCATGTATTATTGAATTTATTAAACTCGTTGAAGAAAATGAATAAAATGCTCGGCAAAGCCTCGCATTTTATCCCTTTTCCTCAACTCGTTTAAAAGATTCAATAATACATGGACACTCATGTAAGATCCTCTATGTATACCATGAGACACGTGTGATATTAAACTCGTTTTAAAAGACAGCCAGCTAAGTTGCTACAACATTTTATCGGGTGGTGTTAACATGTCAGTCTTTAATATGAGCCATGCAGCACGCTTTTGCAGTTGGGCAAGTCTTAATCTTAACTGGTTTATAGCTGTGGTATGACCCCATATTATACGAAAAAAAAAACTGGAAGAATATAAGAATTATAATATAATTTGAGGGATTTTGTTATTTGGTTTATGTATTTTGATAAAAGTTTCATTAATGTCAGTTTACGTCTGACGTTTTTGCAAACCCGGCTAATTTGCCCTTTCCATGTTAAGTTACTGTCGATCGTAATGCCCAGGCGTTTTTTAGAGTTGATTATTTCAACCACTTGCCCATTCACTGAAATAGAAATTGGTCCACAGCCACATGTCATGAATTCCGTACCTAGTATCATTGCATGGCTTTTAGTCATGGGTAAAAAGTCTCCCTGCCCGACATCATAGTGTAGTTTATATTTTCTTGTCCTTTGGGATCATTGATTCCATTGTAGAATTTTGAAAATATTTGAGGGTCACTTATGGGGCCTAATTGGCAGAAACTAGCTAGTCTGGCCCAGAAAACAAGTAAACTCCATATTTTCCAGTACTGTGGTGTATTCCTTGCTTCCAAAGGATAACCCTTTCTAGAACATATTTACAATAGAAGTTGAGGCAATGATAGAAACACAAACTTGAAACAACAGACCCTAATGGAAACATCAACCGCGGAAAGCCTAAGGACCGTTACTTTCCCACAAAATGGCCATTTGGCTATCACAAAAAAAATAATATAAGCGATACAAACACTCACAAAAGCATATCATAAAATAAACTGCGACAGAAGAAACGCCTTGGAACTGTCAGTGAAACGAGTTCCACGGGGGTGGGGGGTGGGGGTTGGGGGTTGGGTCTTAGATCGATTTTATTTGGCCACAATCCTCGCCCTTACTTCCGTCGCGATTTAGACAAATAATGTGTTGAGTCCGCATGAAGGCCTCTTAACTCATCAGTGCAACATCTCCGTGAACTAAAAAAAATCAAACAACCACAGAGATGAAACAACGGTGAGGACTCGACATCAAGAAACCACCGATATGCTGGAGCAAAAGAAAACCTACAGTTAAACTCCGATGGGCCCGACCAGAGACAGAGCATCAGGCATTAAGCCCATTTAGAAGCACATTATGGTTGACACCCCATGCCTCAAAGTTCATTGCGCTGCGTTGAAGTTTAGTTTCTAGGCTTTTGTCGACCGCATGAGTTACGGTATCATCGGCCTACAGTTCAGTATTTAAGTGCAGAGGAAGGTCGTTTGACACCTTCAAGCCATCTACAATACATTGACGCATGTCTGACAAATATGACTCAAACCAGTTAAGAGCATTATTTCAATACCGTACACTGCTAGTTTTTGCAAAAGGATGTGATCGACAACATTGAATGCTTTCTTTAAATCGAAAAATATTGCACCAATAATATTAGCTTTGTCTATGCTCACAAATCAATCGTTTATAAAATAGAAGTGAAGGCAATGATCAGGAATCGATACAATTAACCCACAGCTCCTATCAGAGACACCGAAGGGAAAGAAACACAAACATGAAACAACAGACCCTTAGCTGGAAGCAAAAAGGACAGATACTTTCCCACAAAATGGCCAATTGGCTATCCAAAATAAAATAATATAAGCGATACAAACACTCAAAGACAAGCCATAACAAAAATAAACCGCGACAGAAGAACCGCATTGGAACGGTCATTGAAACGAATTCCACCGCATTGGAACGGTCATTGAAACGAATTCCACTCGGGTGCTTAAATCGATTTTACGTGGCCACAATCCTCGCCCTTACTTCCGTCGCGATTTAGACAAATAATTTGTTCAGTCCGCATACAGGCCTCCTAACTCATCAGTGCAACATCGCCGTGAACACAAACAACCACAGAGATGAAACAACGATGAGGACTCGACAGCAATAAACCACTGGAATGCTGGAGCAAAAGAAAACCAACAGTTAGACTCCTATGGGCCCGACCAGAGACAGAGCGTCAGGCACCAACCAACATTACTTAGAATTAGATTCTCTCTTATTCTCAGTAAGCCTTTACGCTGGAACCGTCAGATAATCTGAGGAATGACCCACCGGCGTGCAATGAAAGAGGGAAACAAAGTTGTCAACTGTGATTGGGTTAACTACCATGCATGCAGTCTGTCGTATAACATTTATGTTGTACGCAATCTTTTTATATCGAAGAATGATTTTACGAAAATGGGTGCTGAAACCATTGCGGTTATATATTTTTTTCTGAATTTATATACTAAGTCACCATAAAATTCAGATTCGATATACCTTGTTGCAGAAGAGATTTAATTCCAATATTTAATTTTGAAAATAAATCAGAATGACGTCTGTAAAATTTTGAAACGGCTTTGCGAAGTTTATGGTACTGATAACCCTGATTAAGAAGTTTAGCAGTTAACAATTTATTACGAGTGTTGAAGTCAGTTACATGACTACACACTCTGGCAAAATGAATTAATTGCGAAGAGTGGTTTGACAGGAATGATGTTTCCGAAAACCTGATTGAGCATCGTGCAATAGTTTATATTTTTTAAGGTAACCAAATAAATGTTTCGTCACGTGCTTTGCTATTACTTTAGAAATTATTGGTAAAATTGATCTAGGTCTGTAGTTTGACGGGTCTTCGGGTGCATCCCCTTTGTGAATAGGGAATACAAAGCTTTTTTAAGAACATCGTGAATACCCCTGTGTGGATGCTAATGTTGATCATTTGCTACAGAGAAGGAAGTGTAACATCAGACGTACATGTAAGCTTGAGCATTTTAGGGTTAATGCCATCTTTTCCTGTAGACTTGTTTGGGTCCAGTGATTTTAGAATAAGCTCCTTTCGTCTGCCTTAAGAAGGGGTATCTTGAAATTAGCGCCGGTCGGCAGCTTAGTGCTAACATATTCCTTCAGTCGATGCTATACGTGCGTTTATGTTTTATGAATCGATCACTGATCTTCACAAAATAGAGATTCATTTCATTGATTGATTATTATTTCAGGATCAGTATGAGTCAGAGTTTCCGAATATAGCTCAGCAGGCAGACTTTTGGTTTAGGACTCACATGTTATGTTCTCTACGTGCTTCCATAAGAATGTCTTATCTTTGCTCTCATTTATAGCGTTTTCATAGAGCTCTTTTTTGGCTGTATATGACTCTTACATTTGTTGCGCCAAAATTTTAAGCTTTCTCAGTCCTTCTTTTTATAAAAATAATCTTTTTTTCTGTGCAAGCCTTATATCTTCGTTTATCCATTCAGCTATTTTCTTTCTTTTAATGCATGTTTCTTTAATCGAAGCATTTTATTCATGGTCGACATGAATATCTATTCAATGCACCGAAGTAAAAATTTGAGTCCTCATGTGAACATTTGAAGTTTGCTATCTCTGTACTCATTTCATTCAAGAATTTTGAAAATGACCTATACTTGATGGTGTTTAGGGTACGTTTTTTGTTTTGTGCAATTGAAAATTTTCTTGTAAAACAAATAGGATAGTGATTGCTCAAGACAATGTTAGGCACAAAACGTTCTGAGATTTTGTCAGGACTGTTTGTGTATCTATTAAGGTCGCCGAAAGTGCGGTGATGCAAGTTGGTTCCTTTATAATCTGCGATAAATCGAAAAGTTCTAGAAATTGTAACCACGTTCGGATTTTACAAATTGATGTTAAAATCACCACGAGAATAAATTTCGTCAGTGCTAAGTGTTACTTTTTCCATTTGGTAAGACACTGAGCAGAGCACGGTGGTATGTAAACGGAACTCAATATAATTGGTCTTGTATTTTGTTTGTTAATTTCTAGCCAAATGATTTGGATCAACTTCAACTTGGACTTGAGTTGAATTGGTTACTAGAGTGAATACAGTTTGATCTCAACTATTTCCATACAGATCAGTGTGGTCCCTAGAGTGAATGCATTAACCACGTGATCCTCGCCACGAGAAAGACATTTTCGCAGATATGCGAGTCTGTTGTCCTAGACATGGGCCATTTGTGTTTACTCATGTATTGCGGTCGATACAATGGCGGGCATTAGGACAGCAAATAGGCAAATAGTGAAGTCTCAGATCAGCATGCGAAGGCTCTGATTAGCCTTCGCATGCTGATCTGATTCTTCACTATTTGCCCGTGTTGCAGTGCGTTTATCTCATGACGCGAAGTGGTGTTTGATATAGCAAGACGTAACAAAATATGATTGCGCAGTCGCCAGACAATAGAACTTAGGTGGAAAATCTAGCGGGATAAAACAAGAACGTGGTGTCCCTTGGGTGGATATGTTTAATCTAACAAGTCTACGTCGTTTGATTTTCTTTGATTTGTCTACTGATTTTATAAGCATCTGCTAATAGAAAATGGGAATGGTTTCTCGTCGATTGACGAAAAATAAACAAATAAAAGTGCACATAATCAACCCTGTCTGTTTGAATCCCCCAAAACATTATGGCAGCTGAGTGGGGTCTTGAGTATAACTCCCTGGGGAGATACAAGCTAGTGAACAGCGATTCATTGAAAGCGTGTAGGGCCAGTTATCACGAAAACATGCCTATATAAATTTGACCACCTTAAACCACACTTTTATGTAGTAAAACAGGGGTTAACAGGGGTAAACCTTATGTTTCTTCTTTGAGCAGAAATAAGAAAAATCTGACATATTTTTTTTTCATCTTAAATTTTGCAATTTTTCGGCGATAAAGGTTACAATGTATTTGTAAAGGCGAGTTTTCGTAATGTGAACCCAAGATCAGCGTGTACATTAGACTATGTACCCAACGACAAAAAGTGAAAACTCCGATAATATTGCACGGTTGCAGGGATGATATGAATCTTCGGAGGAACTTGCACAACAAATCATGTGTTTGCAACACAATTTCGTAGTCTCCAGACTTTCGGATGAGTCTTTAAACTGAGGTCACGTCTCCGTATGACCTTAGCTGTTGGTGGGACGTAAAACTCAAACACTCACTCGCTCACAATTTCGTAGAGACGGATCATAAAATCTTTACTATGGTCATTCTCTCTCTTCCGCTGATTGCCAGGTTCTTAACCCTCCTCCTGCTGAATATTCAGTTTAGCCACACCCATTTCTGACTTTGAACCAATCAGATTACTTGATGTTAAATATTCCTACAAAGCCATAAACTTAATGTCAAACAGTGTAGATCCTGATCAGATGGCTTCTTCTACACTGTTTCCAAAGAAAGGGGTTGTCCTGAACAGCATGATAAGAGTTAAGAAAAAATAAAAATGTGCATTGTAATCGGACCAGAGGTTATAAAATTTTGTTTTGTGCTTGACTCACTTGAGCATGGTATTTTAAATGCTTATAAATATTAAAAAAAAGATAAAATAGGTAATATTTCTGCTTAGCTCAATAGGAGATATTATTAATTGACTGTCCTGTATTGTTCGCATGTCATCTGTATAAATATTAAGGTAAAAAATCAAAATCATGTTTTTAATGGTGTCAGTTAATAAAATTGCCATTAATCAAGTAATTTCGTATTGTCTCAGTTACGGCTCCTCGGTCTGCTGTATTGGCCTCGGCCTTCGGCCTCGGGCCAATACAGCAGACCTTGGAGCTGTAAATGGGCCAATACGAAATTACTTGATTAAATTTCGTATTGTCTTTGTATTGGCCCAGTTACAGCTCCTCGGTCTGCTGTATTGGCCTCGGGCCATTACAGCAGACCTTGGAGCTGTATCTGGGCCAACACGAAATTACTTGATTAATAGCATTATAATATTTATCCTGTTCATAAATATTAAAATGCCAACAATTGTTGGCATTTTAATATTTATGAGCAGGACGGATTAAATGTTCAGTTGAGTTGAGCATGTTTTTTTAAACCTCGGGGCCTGGTTAGCCTCTTATGTATGAGCGTGGCCAGAAAAATGTGGTTATGTAAACTAACCTTAACCCTTATCTTGCTGTTCACGACAACCCCTAACTTTGCAAACAGTGTAGATCCAGAACAGATGGCTTCTGAAGAATCCATCTGATCAGGCTCTTCACTGTTTGACATCCAGTTTATGAATTTGTAGGAATAAATTACATCAAGTAATCTGATTGGTTCAAAGTCGGAAATGGGTGTGGCTAAACTGAATATTCAGCAAGAGAAGGGATAAACATGCCTACTGTATCTTTGAACTCCAAACATACAATGTGCTTTAAGGCATCACGTGAACCAGTCCGTGAAATGAACGACAACACCCCCTAAACCCCACTTTATATAGAGAAAACTGGGGTTTACGGGCTACCCATTTATGCTTATGTCTGCTCTAAGACATAGGGGCGGCAGGGCTTGAGATGTCATTTCATTTCAATGTCGGGTAAAAGTCCCACAAAATTGGAAGCAAAGTCTCCAAAATGACCCTTATAGTGTTCACGGGGACGTTAAACCTAAAATCAAACAAACAAACAAAGACATAGGTCCTGGGTACTCCTTAGAACCACCTTAGAACCACCTCAATGAAGCTGTTCGAACGAGTACCCACCGCCTTTGTTTGCAGTATAAATAAGAAAAATATCACGGATTTTCATCAGAAAAATAACCATTTCGAAGATGTAAAAACTACACTATGCCGCCCGGTGTGTTATCGTAAAAGACATGTCAAACCTTGTGGGTGATTTTGTTTCGTCTCCAAGTGAAAGAAATAGAAAGGAGAGGAAATGAAAGTGAAGGACAGTGGGAGAAAATTTTAAATGAATGGAAAGGTAAAAAAAAAAATGAAGAAAGAACAACATTCCTCACCCCCCCCCCCCCCAAATATCAGTTGCCCCACCCCACCCCAATTGACGCAAGATACATGACACCTGCACCACACCTAATCGTCCCCCATCCCAAACAAAAGAAATCTTGAACCTTGACCGGAACCAGCTATTTTCAGGATTGTATGCATGCGAATCATAGTACCGCTGGTGTAGTTGGAACAGAACTATATTACGCGAATTAACAAATGTACGGCACCAGAAATTTTCCCTTGATTAAAGAAGGGCAGCTTTTTGCGGCGAAAGAATGTGGACTAACGGCTTAGGCATAACCCTATACAGGGAAGGTGTGGTTAGGTAAACTGAAAGGCCCAGCATGACGTAAATGGTGTTTACTGGGGCGTTAAACTCAAAAACCGAACCAATACCAGGCCCTAAGGTTAGGGCTGGCTAATCGGAGCTGAAAAGATAATCGATTATCAGTCCTGTCATTGCTATCGATAATCGATTAGTAATCGCTAACGTTTTTGGCATAATTTTACCTGTTTGGCTTTCTTCTGAGCATGACTCTTACCATATGTTGTACTTTACCATATGTATATCTGAGCAGACAGGCCTGAGCAAACAGTGTAGACCCAGATGAGACGCCACAGAATGCGGCGTCTCATCAGGGTCTGCACTGTTTGCCACTCATCCAGCTATTTTAGGCATAACTTTGGGTAGTAAATTGTACCTATCAAGTAATCGATTAAAAGCAAATCAGAAATGATAACCATTTTTGTTGAATTTATTGATCGATTAATCGATTATACGATTAATCGTGCCAGCCTTACCTAAGGTTATAAAACTTTTTTCATGTTCATGAAATTTTATATTGCTAAGAAATATTAAGGCACAAACAAAGGCTCAGATCCGCACAGAATGTTATTTGTCCTGCTGGTAAATTTTAAAATGCCAACAATTGTTGCCATTTTTAAATTGACAAGCAGGACAAATTTCATGCTTGGAAGAAAAGATTGGGCTGTATGATGCTTTCACGCAGAGCTGAAACCGATCGCACAGATGTACTGGTCAACCGCTTCGGGTGTCTAAGCCTGCCCAGGCAATTTGCTGCGAGTCGGACCGTCCGTGCATATAAACTCTATTGGTTTCATTGGGCGGCAGGACTTGAGATGTCATCTCAGTGTCGGGTAAAAAGTCCCACAGTCTCCAAAATGACCTAAATAGGGTTGACGGCGATGTTACTCTGACTTTGAAAAAAAAAATATATAATGACCGACTCAGTATATGAAGATATATGTAATTCAAATCACGGCAAAATAGTGTCATGAGCTCTACGCTTACGTATGGTCTTTCTACAAGATTTGCGCTAAGAATCCTTGCGATAAAAAGATACACTGAAGTGATTCTATGATTTGTTTCTAATCAAATAAAACCCAGACTCACTTTTCTTAGATTAAATAATGCTTCCTGTTTGAATTTATAAAGTTTGGATGATATATATATATGCACGATATGGTTGGAAAATGTCACAGAGCAAAAGCCACAAAAAAGAACAGACATCTTAACTGTATTAACCCATTTCGTATCGGGAACCCCAAAAGGGGTATGTGGCAAACAGTGCAGGCCCAGATCAGACGCCGCAGAACGCGGCGTCTGATTAGGGCCTCCACTGTTTGCTAAAAGTTAAGCCACATTCCAAATAAATTTTGAAGATAAAACAACCTAACACCCCTTAATTTTGGAATGGACTCCTGCTATATATAAGGTGGAAGATTCCATTTGGTACGGAAAAGGGTAAATCATGAAACCAGTAAAAGAGTCCTATGCAGACAGTGTAGAGCCAGATAAGACCTGTTATACATTTGTCATTAGCCGTCTTATCAGGATCTTCAATGTTCGTCATCCTATCTATCACATTACGATAACACATCCGTGCAACACAGAGCATTTTTCACATCTACAAAATGGTTACTTTTCTGATGAAAATCGGTGCTATTTTTCTTATTTATACTGCAAACATAGATTGTGGGTACTCGTTAGAACCGCCTCATCGAGGCGGTTCTAACGAGTACCCACAACCTATGTCTTGGAGCAACAATACGAAAAATATTGCATACCCCCGTAAACACCAGTTTTCCCTATATAAAGTGGGGTTTATGGGCGTCTTCATTTCACGGACTTTTTCACATGATGACTTAATGACATAAACCACACACACACACACACACACACACACACACACACACACACACACACACACACACACACACACACACACACACACACACACACACACACACACATTTCTGTTTACAAGAATAAGTATATTTTTATATCATACCGGACTTATACGGACATTGCCTTTCTCAGCTGTGCTGATAATCAAGGGAATTAACGCGAACAAATATTTATCCTTTACTCTCAAGACTCCAAGCCAACTTCATACACTTCCCTGAAAACAGGTTTTGACAGGAAATGGTAAAATCTTTTTTTCTGGGGAAAAACAAGAGAAAAACTTCAAAATGTATTCTGCTGAAATTTTTACCCAAAAGATGAAAGAGTCCACTTCTGAAGTGTTTATCATCCTAAAGAAAGACAAACTTCAACACTTCCTCGGCCTCGCTAGGAGTGCGGCATTGAGAGGTCATTATTCATGCATTACTTTTCTGCATAGTCTCCATGAATTTCCATCAATGCTCAAGCTATGGCAGAACTTCAAATTAAGTCTATGACATCATCAATGACGTCATCATTACTTAATCCGACAAGTAAGAGACAAGGGGCAAAGTGACAATCGATACAAGTACCTTATAAGAGTGAGGGCGGATGGAAAAATCCGTCCCGAGGGTCACTTGCCTCGTGATGCCGGTCAGTGATCCCGAGGTACGGATTTTTCTATCCACCCTCACACTGGTGGATGGAAAAATCCGTTCCGAGGGTCACTGTCCGGCATCACGAGGCTTGCCGAGTGATGTCGGACAGTGATCCCGGGGGACGGATTTTTCTATCCACCCCTCACACCCATATAGGAGTCTTTTCTTGCATACCTCCATTTCTTAGCGCGAATTTTAATGCTGCAATCACTTCGCTTACCGACGTCCGTCATATTGTGATGACAGGAATGTTGAGAGACGTCACGTAACGTGCTGTTACGTCAACCTTAACAACGGCGCATATGAGGTCGTATTCAACCAGTGGATTTATGAAACACGCGAGAATATTCGATTTTGGGCAAGAACACCAGGGTTAGAACAGAATTTCTATCCCAAGATAAAACTATGGCTTTCCTTATTTTATCAAGAATACATCATCTATCTAAGACACCAAATGGAAAGACGCACCCGCAATAAAGCAACTCACCCGTCATTAACCCATTAAGTACCAGAAACCTCAAAACGGTTAATTGGCAAACAGTGCAGACCCAGATCAGACGCCGCAGAACGCGGCGTCTGATCAGGGCCTACACTGTTTGCAAAAAGTTAAGCCATTTTCCAAATCAATTTTGAATAAAACACAACCTGACACCCCTAAATTGTGAAATGGGCTCCTGCAATATATAAGTAGGAAGATTACATTTGGTACAAAAAGGGTTAAAACACCACAAGCAGAAAGACAAAAGGACAAAATAACTAGAGATGGTGTTTGTAAAACACTATGCCCCCAGCCATATGCTTTCTCCCTAAAATGCCAAAATTTTCAAAGGTCCACAACTGAAGAACAAGATTTCCATTGTTTTTCAAAGGGCCATAATTCAGGAAAGGGGCATGATCCTGACAAGAAAAAAAAATATGCGTCAGTTAGGTTTTCATGAGGAATACCTATATATAAAATTACAAAACCATGGCATACATGGTTCTAAAGTAATGCTATGCATCACAAAGCATGCAATGTACAAATGCCGAAAATTTTCAAGGGACATTACTCATAACGTATTTTGTGGATTGTCAACGAAGTTATTCAGGTCATCTACTTATCTAATCATCACTAGCAATCCTTTCATCAAATTTCAAGGCTCTAGCTTTACTATTCACCTTATTTGCATTATTTGGTGGTTCCTAGTCTGAAGTTTATCAGTGTTGGAAAAACAGGTAACCAGACCCCCATGACCTTGAAAGGTCAGGGGGTCTGGTTACCTGTTTTCCAATATTGACAATGTGCAAGCTGGGAGCCAGCAAATAATGCAAATATGGTGAATGATAGTTCTGACAAGATTTCATCCAAATACTTTCAAAGGGCCATAACTAGGGGCTTAATCCTGATGAGAAAAAAAATTACGCATCAAATACTTGTTTCATTAGGAATCAATAAATGAAATTTCCAAAGCCCAGCATACATGGTTCTAAAGTTATGCTATGCATCACAAAGAATGCACAAATTTACAAAGGTCCACAACTCGTAGAGTTTTTTTTTTTTAATTTCTTCAGAAGTTAACCAGGTCATCTACTCATCACTAGCAATCCATTCATCATTAACTTCAAGGCTGTACATCACGTGAACAAGTCCGTGAAATGAAGACCCCCCTAAACCCCACTTTATATAGAGAAAACTGGGGTTTACGGGGGTATTCATTATTTTTCTTATTTCCGCTCCAAGGCATAGGTTGTGGGTACTCGTTAGAACCGCCTCAATGAGGCGGTTCTAACGACCACACACAACCTATGTTATGAGCATTTATTGGAAAAATATCAAGGATTTTCATCAGAAAAGTAGCCATTTTGGAGATTTAAAAAATGCATAATGCCGTACGGGTGTTTTATCGTAATGTCTTTTATATCGCCCCCGCCCATAGGGGCTTGAAGAAATATATGGGCTGCATGATGCTTCCACGCAGAGCTGAATCCGGCCCGCACACTAGTACTGGTAAACCGCTTAGAGGATCTAAGCCTGTCCAGGAACCGCGGTGCGAGGCGGACCGTCCATGCTAATAAACCCAATTGGTTTCATTGGGCGACAGGGCTTGAGAGGTCATTTCATCTCCATGTCGGGTAAAAGTCCCACAAAATTGGAAGCAACGTCTCCAAAATGACCTTTACAGTGTTGACGGGGACGTTAAACCTCAAATCAAACAAAACAAACAAACAAAACAAAATGTTTGAGATATTCTGCTGACACGTCCATTTTTCTCGAAGGGTCATAACCCAGGAAAACGGCATATCAGTCACGGGTTACCAGTACTGATGTGCGATCGGTTTCAGCTCTGCGTGGAAGCACTATGCAGCCCAGTCTATTTCTCACGGCCCCGATGCATTGAAAATGGCCGGTAGTGGAGAGAAATCGTCGGCTTCATGGACGCAAATTACGACCCCAAAAAAATCACAGCAACATATTACCTGCCCACGACACAGTTATCCCGTAAATCTAGACACGAGAATACAAATAATGTCAAACTTCAATAGCTCGAACACCATTAAAATTCTTTCGGGACAGGGGTTATTTGAGAAAATGAGGGTTACCCAATTGCGCCGGGTCAGAAAGGCATGATGGGAATAAGTTAAGGATATCTTTTCGATCTTCTTTGAAGAATGGGTGTGTTGTGTGTACTCATTAGAATCGCCTCATCGAGGCGATTCTAATGAGTACACACAACATTCTAACCTAGGCGATTCTTGTGAGTATACACAACATTATTCTCATCGAGGCAGTTCTTATAAGTACACACAATATATTCTCAACGAGGCGATTTTAATGAATACACACAACATATTCTCAACGAGGCGATTTTAATGAATACACATAACATATTCTCAACGAGGCTATTCTTATGAGAACACACAAAATTATTTCATCTAGGCGATTCTTATGAGTACACACAACATATTCTCACCGAGGCGATTCTAATGAGCGCACACATCATATTCTCATCTGGGCGATTCTAATGAGTACACACAACATATTCTTACATATGCGATTCCTATGAGTTCACACAACATATATCATCGATTTGATTCTTATGAGTACACATAGCATTATTTCGAGGGATTCTAATGAGTACACACAACATATTCTCAACGAAGCGATTCTTATTTAGTAAACACAACATTATTTCATTGAGGCGATTCTAATGAGTACACACAACATATTCTCAACGAGGCGATTCTAATGAGTACACACAGCATTACTTCGTCGAGGCGATTCTAATAAATAAATACAGCGTTATTTCATCGTGGCGATTCTAATGAGTACACACATCATTATTTCATCGAGGTTATTCTTATGAGTACATACAACGAATAAGGCGATCTTATGAGTACACACCACATTATTTCATTGAGGCGATTCTAATGAGTACACACATTTTCTCACTGAGGCTATTCGTATGAGTACACACACATATTCTCATCGAGGCGATTCTTAACAGACCACACACAGCATGTTTTCATCAAGGCGATTCTAATGAGTACATACAGCATATTCTCACCGAGGCTATTCTTATTAGTACTAACAACGTATTCTAAATGAGTACAGACAACATATTCTCATCGAGGCGATTTTTATGAGTTCACACAACATATTCTCACCGAAGCGATTCTTAGTTTTTGTATTGTATTGGAGTTTAACGGCCCAGTCAACACTATTTTAGGTCATTTTTGAGCCGGTCAGTTTACCGATCCACACTTTTTTCTGGGCAGGCTTATACGTGAGCGGTTAACCAGTACAGTGCACATTCTTTTGCCAGAAACTGACATCTGTCCTTCTTGAATCAGTGGAAGGGAGAGAATGACTGCAGAAAAGATTTTATGATCAATCTCCAGGGAAAAAATGTTGCCGACCCTGGCAGGTATCGAACCCGCGTCCTCCTGATCACCAGTCAGACGCACATCTGACTGAGCTACCGAGGCCTGCAAGCGATTCTTAGTACACACAACATTATTTCATCGAGACGATTCTAATGAGAACACACAACATTTTTTCACCGAGGCGATTCTAAAGAGTACACACAAAATATTTTCATCCAGGCGATTCTAATGAGTACACACAACATATCTCATCGAGGCGATTCTTATGAGTACACACAACATATTCTCTCTCTCTCTCTCTCTCTCTCTCTCTCTCTCTCTCTCTCTCTCTTCTCTCTCTCTCTCTCTCTCTCTCTCTCTCTCTCTCTCTCTCTCTCTCTCTCTCTCCGGTCTCGGTAGCTGAGTCGGATGCGCGTCTGACTGGTGATCAGGAGGACGCGGGTTTGATACCTCCCGGGGTAGGTAACATTCTTTCATGGATACTGATCATGAAATCTTTTCTACGGTCATTCTCTCCCTTCCACTGATTCAAGAATGTCAGTTTCTGACGAAAGAATGTGCACTGTACTGGAGAACCGCTTACGTATAAGCCTGTCGAGGAATAGTGTGGATATAGAGGATCTTACATGAGTGTTCATGTATTATTGAATTTATTAAACGAGTTGAGGAAAAGGGATAAAATGCGAGGCTTTGCCGAGCATTTTATCCCTTTTCCTGAACGAGTTTAATAAATTCAATAATACATGGACACGAATGCAAGATTCTATATATCATATGACATTTAAAACGCATTTAATTGACGACTGTTTACAAAAATTTCAATATTCCGCCATTAGTAAACGCGACGTCGTTAAGGACGTCGTACATGTAACGTTACGGAACGTATCTAGCTAATTTGCATATTTAATCCACTAGTGGATTATCGAAAATAATTCATAGAGGTTATTATATGGTAAAGGTGTGCCTCTAAGTCATATTGGCACCGGTATGTCATATTGGCCCGAGGGCTTTAGCCCGAGGGCCAATATGACTTCCGGTGCCAATATGACTTAGAGGCACACCTTTACCATGTCATAACCTCTTTATTACATCATTTCTATAGCTTAGTTATATTGCAACGCGAAGAAATAAAGGCAAAGAGAACATTTACTTTTTAAAGGTTGATGCCGGGAACGTTTCATCGAGTGGGTTGAGGCTATATTTTCCTATCCGCCGAAAAAAACGAAAGAAATTCCTTTTAAATTATATAACTGATTAGTAGGCCTACACTAACCATGCTCACGGTAATACAGTAACATAGTAGTGCGCAGCAAATTACGTCACAAGTGACGTCGCAACTGTAAGTTTAAAAACAAAAACAAATCGCCATTTTAAATACAGAATTTCTGCAGTTCAAAGAATGCTTTTTAAGGTATTTTACAGAATGTTTTATGCTTATTTGAAGACCATTTTAATTTTAAAGGCTCTTAGTGTCATTCATCAAGCTACTGCATAATCGATTCCGTGTGTAGCAGTCGGTCGCGGTGGTTGTTTACGTTAAAATTCAAGACGACAATTTTTGGGGACATGTTTCCCTCCCACAGATTTCTTCCGCACAATTTCCAGCTCCCCATAAGTGAAGGGATCTGTTCGTTTAAGACCTTATTGTTTCAAATGTTGGGACATCCCTGCTGTGCTTGAAAGCAACGTCCTTCACAATGCTTCCCAATCGTGAGTGAACTTCTTTTAAAAAGTATTTTGTTTTTCATTTTTCATGCTTGCCACGAAATATCGGACTTTTCTCAAAATCTATTGTTATCCCTGTCTTCTATCGCTCTGTCTAGGTCCAGAAGTCGGGTTAACATTGCCTTAAGTGATTTTTCTGCGGCCATTTTGAAGCTTATGGAGTACGGCATGAACGTTCTATTGCTATAGTAACAGAGTGGAGCAGTGCCAATATGGAAAGGCAGTGCCAAAAATCCATATTATATGGATTTTTGGCCCCGTCACGTGACTGTGCCATCAAAATAGCGAAACAATGAGCCTGTATTGAAAGATTCTAATGTAATTTTCCTATAGAAGCTATGTAATAAATAGAGGTTATTATATGGAAAAGGTGTGCCTCTAAGTCATATTGGCACCGGTATGTCATATTGGCCCGAGGGCTTTAGCCCGAGGGCCAATATGACTTCCGGTGCCAATATGACTTAGAGGCACACCTTCACCATATCATAACCTCTTTATTACATAGTTATAGCATAGTTATATTGCAACGTGAAGAAGTGAAGGCATAGAGAATATTTACTTTTTAAAAGTTGATGCCGGGAACGTTTCATCGAGTGTGTTGAGGATATATTTTCGGTATCCGCCGAATAAAAAAATAGAAATTCCTTTTAAATATATAACTGATTAGTAGGCCTACACTAACCATGCTCACGGTAATACAGTTACATAGTAGTGCGCAGCAAATTACGTCACAAGTGACGTCGCAACTGTAAGTTTCAGAACAACAAAACAAAAACAAATCGCCATTTTAGAAACAGAATTTCTGCAGTTCAAAGAATGCTTTTTAAGGTATTTTACAGAATGTTTTGTGCTTATTTGAAGACCATTTTAATTTTAAAGACTCTTAGTGTCATTCATCAAGCTATTGCATAATCGATTCCGTGTGTAGGAGTCGGTCGCGGTGGTTCTTTACGTTAAAAAAATACAAGACAATTTTTGGGGACATTTTTCCTTCCCACAGATTTCTTCCGCACAATTTCCAGCTCCCCATAAGTGAAGGGATCTGTTCGTTTAAGGTTGTTGGCAAGACCTTATTGTTTCAAGTGTTGGGACATCCCTGCTGCGCTTGAAAGCACCGTCCTTCATAATGCTTCCTAATCGTGATTGAACTTCTTTTAAAAAGTATTTTATTTTTCATTTTTCATGCTTGCCACGAAATATCAGACTTTTCTCAAAACCTGTTGTAAGTGTTGTTATCACTGTCTTCTATCGCTCTGTCTAGGTCCTGAAGTCGGGTTGACATTGCTTCAAGTGATTTTTCTGCGGCCATTTTGAAGCTTATGGGGTACGGCATTAACGTTCTATTGCTATAGTTACAGAGTGGAGCAGTGCCAATATGGAAAGGCAGTGCCAAAAATCCATATTATATGGATTTTTGGCCCCGTCACGTGACTGTGCCATCAAAATAGCGAAAAAATGAGCCTGTATTGAAAGATTCTAATGTAATTTTCCTATAGAAGGTATGTAATAAATGGCGTTATTACACTCTCAGACGCGACGTCATATGATAAAAGTAAACTGTCCAGCTGGCTCAAAAATGAGCTAAAATCGTGTTGACTGGGTCGTTAAACTTCAATACAAACAAACAACATATTCTCAATGAGTAGCGCAACATATTCTCACCGAGGTGATTCTAATGAGTACACACAAAATGTTTTCATGTTTGTTTGATTTGATGTTTAACGTCCCCGTCAACACTATGTAGGTCATTTTGGAGACGTTGCTTCCAATTTTCCGACATTGAAATGAAATGACATCTCAAGCCCTGTCGACCAATGACACTAATATGATTTATAAGCATGAACTCACACCGCATTGCCTGCCTGGCATTGCCTGGACAGGCTTAGATTCTCTAAGCGGTTAACCAGTACTCGTGTGCGTTCTGCAACGGAAGGTCAGGTGGTTTTTCTCCGGGTACTCCGGTTTTCGCCCACCTGTGATTAACGATCGGCTCGATATGAGTGAAATAATCTTGAAAGGGCCGTAAAACCCAAACCAAAAAAAAAAAAGTACTCGTGTGCAGGCCGGATTCAGCTCTGCGTGGAAGCATCATACAGACCATTTATTTCTTCAAGCCCCGATGGGCGGGGGCCTTCACGTGTTTTCATGATAAATAAGAAAATTCTCCCTTAATTAGGCAAATATCCCTAAATATTTTACATCTGAAGCTATCAGAGGAATTTCTGAATAACATCACGAAAACAGGCCTATATCATTTTGACCCCCTCAAACCCCACTTTTATAGTGAATCTGGGGTTGAGAGGGGTAAACATTATTTTTCTTATTTCTGCTCCAAAACATAGATTGTGGGTACTCGTTAGAACCGTCTCCCCGAGGCGGTTCTAACGAGTCCCTTCAATCTATGTTTGGAGCAGAAATATGAAAAATATCAGATTTTTTCTCTGCCCCCGCCCATCGGGGCTTGAAGAAATAGATGGGCTGCATGATGCTTCCACGCAGAGCTGAAACCAACCGCACATGGAGTACTGGTAAACTGCTTAGAGGCTCTAAACATGCCCAGGAAAAATGATGCGAGTTGGACCGTCCATGTATATAAACCCTATTAGTTTAATTGGACGGCAGGGCTTGAGATCTCAATCTCATTTCATCTCAATGTCGGGTAAAAGTCCCACAAAATTGGAAGCAACGTCTGCAAAACGACCTTTACAGTGTTGACGGGGACGTTAAACCTCAAACAAACAAAACATCGAAAATTTTCACTTTTTTGCAGTAAAATTTTCAAATATGTTTGAATAGGCGTGTTTTTCGTAAATAAGTACAAGTTCGAAGCAGTCATGGTAAAGGAGCCATCGGTGTTCGGGTCACTTCTGTTCTACTTATAGCCTGTAGACGAGAAGATCATTTGTTTCAAGTTCAAATACTGTCATATTTCCCACCTCGCCTCAGCACTGGACGAAGCACAAACAAAACACCTCCCTGAAAGAAATAGAGAATCTTACACTCGTGGCCATTTCATATGAAATTTATAAGATGAGGAATTTACTAAACGAGACTCTGGCGAGTTTCATAAATTTCATATGAAGTAGGCGCGAGTGCACTCCAGTGTAATTCCGCTATAAAGACCACCTAAAATTGAAGACTAATTCTGCACTGAAAACTCGTATCTAGCAGGTTTCAGTTATTCTTTCTTTGTGTTTTCTGCATACAGTGTTCTCAGGTCAGAGACCACCTTTGGGACTGTTCAAAAGTGGTCTTACAGACCACTTTTGAACAGTCCCAAAGGTGGTCTTAATATAGGAATTTTACTGCATTATTTTCATCACATAACGATTTTAATTCGGAAGAAGTTCAAAAGAACTTCATTTGAAAACATAGGGATGTCACGGACGACCTCATAAGGTTGCGCTCCAGTATAGTTTATCAACGACCTTTGAGAGTTCAACGTTCAAGCGTGCCAAGACTATTCCCAAGTTTTAGGGGAAGCAGGTTGCGGATTTCTTTTTACGCAGGATTTTAAAATTACAAATAAGGTATTTTTGATAATGCCATTATGTAGAAGACGTGGCCAAGTGGTTAATATGATGCAGTACGAATCTCAGTAAAACCATATCGCCAAATGTAAAATCCCAACTGAAAGCGACTTACCCTAAAACAGAGACTAGTCCAAAATTAAAAGTGCAGTCACGTCTCACTTCGTTTTGTAAGACTAAACACGTTTCTGACATGGCATTATCCAATAAATAACAGTGACTTTACATTACGGTGACACACCCGTGCAACATAGTGCATTTTTTCACATCTCCAAAATGGCTACTTTTCTGATGAAAATTCGTGATATTTTTTCTTAAAAATACTGCAAACATAGGTTGTGGGTGCTCGTTAGACCCGCCCCGTTGAGGCGGTTTTAACGAGTACCCACAACTTATGTCTTGGGACAGAAATAAGAAAAATAATGTGTAACCCCCGTAAACCACAGTTTTCTCTATATAAAGTGGGGAATGGGTGGGTCTTCATTTCACGGACTTGTTCACGTGGTGATGCGATAAAAAGAATGTTGCATGCCTGTATAGGCTATGACCAAGTGTTTACTAGCATTTGTCATATGACGTCGCGCCTGAGAATGCATTAACACCATGTAATAAATTCGATAATCCACTAGTGGATTAAATACGCAAATAAGTAAGATACGTTCCGTAACGTTACATGTACGACGTCCTTAACGAGGTCGCATTTAGTAATGGCGGAATATTGACATTTTCGTACAAAAATCGTGAATTAAATGCGTTTTAAATGTCATGATAAACAGAATCTTGCATTCGTGCCCATGTATTATTGATTTTATTAAACTCGTTGAGAAAAAGACATACAATGCTGTGCAAAGCTTCGCATTTTATCCCTTTGCCTCAAATCGTTTAATAATTTCAATAATACATGAGTACTCATGTAAGATCATCTATACTGTCAATAATTATGCTATAACGTGTATGACGACGCAATAAAAGGGAGTTGATGTTAACTTCAGTAGAAGTTCTCTTGCTGAATATTCAGTTTAGCCACACCCATTTCTGACTTTGAATCAATCAGATTACTTGATGTAATTTATTCCTACAAATTCATAAATTGAATGTGAAACAGTGTAGATCCTGATCTGCGAAACCATCTGATTTGGAGCTACACTGTTTGAAAGGAAAGGGTCGTTGTGAACAGCAGGATAAGAGTCAATATTTGGTCCAGAAAATGGTGTTTATCACTGACGCGAACTCTTTCATAAAAAAAAAAAAAAAAACGCCACTATTGGATTTCAAATAAATGAACGATTTATTCAAATACGATATCTATATCACATGTATATTGGATAAATCATGTGCAGTTAATGAAGCACACCTTTTTCGAGGTGCTTGTCCGCCATCAGAAGCAAACTCTAGCCTCGAAGCAGGGGCGTAGCTACCCTTACGCAGATACGCACTTTCGTACACATTACAAACGTAAAAAATATACATTGAAAAAGAAGGAGAAGAGGAAGAAGAAAAAGAGGCAGAGAGAAGGAGAGGAAGAAGAAAAATAAGAAAAAAAAAGAAGATGATGAAGGGGAAGAAGAAGAAAACTGTATTTGTCTAGGATATACGCAGCACTATTTATTAGCTAGCATAGTTTTCTCCTTTGCCACGAGGACCGCACTTCCTTTCATGTAAGAGTGGTCCCAATTGGGTAAACCCCCCTCGCAACAACGTTGTGAGGGGATATAACATAAGTGCCGTGCGTCGGTGTGTGTGTTAGTGTGTGTGTCCGTCCGCAACCTTGGGAACACGATAGAAGAAAAGGTTTTCATCGTAGACGCTTCAAACCTTCCACAAATGTTCCCCATGGAAAGACAATGGCCCGGTCAAGGTCACAATGGCCTTGACATTATAAACCTTGTGAACAGAAGAGAAGACAAACAGATCACCCTAGAATCTTCAAACCTTCCACAAATGTTCCCCATGGAAAGACGATGAACCCTATTGATTTTCAAGGTCAAGGGTGAAAAGTCAAGGTCACAATGAATTTGACCTTAAAAACCCTGTGAACAGGATAGAAGACACAGCTATCCTCGTATCCCAGTGTTTTCTTTGGTTTCCGTACAAATGATTTTTTCTAGCTACGCCCCTGCGAAGTACAGGTACAAAAATGTTTCAAAAGCATTGGACATGAAAAGCGTTTCATTCTCATTGAAATGAGCCCCGCCAAGCGAATTTGTGTCTTCGAGCATTCCGTCATGACAAATTTTAACTGCGCATGCCCAGCCATTCAGAGGAGCCAGTGATATGGCCCACTGTCTGAAGGTTCCTCTTGATTCAATGCTTGTATGAGCGAGCAGCGAAGGTTCTGGCGAGACTGCGCGGATGCGCAGGCTCGCCTGAACCTTCGCTGCTCGCATAGGCGATAAGTACCAAAATCGCTTGACGGGGCCCAAATGATGACTGGATCCATTTCAATGCACAGAGATATGACAAAGTGATTGATTTTTTTTTATGGCCCAAATATTAAAGAAATTTTTACCCGATAAAAATTTCATTTTTCAAAATTCTTTCATTCCTCCACAGAAAGCGGCAATTGATCCTGGTCCACTGGTTTATTTGCATAAAGTACAATAAGGTTCGCAAAACGTGCAGTAAAATCTCGTAAGACCACCTAAAATTAAGACTAATTCTGCTTTAAAGAGCTTATTTTGAAAGCTTCACTTAATTTTTCTTTGTGATTTCTGCCCGCAGTGTCCTCTGGTCATGGACCACCTATGGGACTGTTCAAAAGTGGTCTTGAAGACCACTTTTGAACAGTCCCAAAGGTCTTTTTAATATAGGAATTTTACTGTGTATGTCCGTAGTTGAAAAGATGATTGGATCCATTTCTGGATATATCATAAGATTCACACAGATATTACAAAGTGACTATGTTTTTTCTGGCCCAAATATTAATGATGACATTTTTTACCTGATAAAAATTCGTTTTTAAACTTCTTGCATTCCTCCACAGAAAGCGGCGATTGATCTTGGTCTACACTACAGAAAAAATTCCTCTGTTAAGACCACCATTGGGACTGTTCAAAAGTGGTCCTCAAGACCACTTTTGAACAGTTTCAAAGGTGGTCTCTGACCAGAAGACACTGTATGCAGACAATACAAAGAGAAAATAACTGCACTTTACTAAATTAACTTTTTAATGCAGAATTAGTCTTAATTACAGGTGGTCTTAATAGCGGAATTTCACTGTATTTTACATAGAGTACAATTTGTTTGTTTGTTTGATTTGAGGTTTAACGTCCCCGTCAACACTGTATAGGTCATTTTGGAGACGCTGCTTCCAATTTTGTGGGACTTTTACCCGACATTGAGATGAAATGACATCTCAAGCCCTGTCGCCCAATGAAACCAATAGGGTTTATAAGCATGGACGGTCCGACTCGCACTGGGCAGGCTTAGATCCTCTGAGCGGTTTACCAGTACTCGTGTGCGGTCGGATTCAGCTCTACGTGGAAGTATCATGCACCCCATCTATTTCTTCAAGCCCCAATGGGCGGGGGCCGTGCAGTACAATAAGGTTCGCAGAACGTATTGTATTTTATGCAAATAGTGTTGACCAGGGTCAATGGCCACTTTCTGTGGCGACTGACGATCTTGCTCCACGTCGTTTGACACTGTCATAAGCGGTACTTGTTTGATTTGAGGTTTAACGTCCCCGTCAACACTATCTAGGTCATTTTGGAGACTTTGCTTTCAATTATGTGGGACTTTTACCCGAGACTTAGATGAAATGACATCTCGAGCCCTCCTGCCTATTGAAACCAAAAGGCTTATGTGCACTGAACAGTCTGACTCGCATCACTTTGCCTGGACAGGCTTAGTCCTTCTAAGCGGTTTACCAGTACTCATGTGTGGTCCGTTTCAGCCCTGCGTGGAAGCACCATGCAGCCCAGTCTATTTCTCCAAGCCCCGATGAGCGGGGGCGACATATATGATGCGTTACCAAGCAGGCACACGTCGCTAGTGCAACGTCAAATCAACGTCGGTAACGTCATGACGTTGCACCGACGTATATGTGACTTTGCATGAACGCCATGACGCTGTACCGACGTTGATGTGACGTCACAATTACGTCATGTGCCTGCTGGATGAAACTAGTCTTTTCAGATGTGCTAATTACACTGGTTTTTATAACGTGATGTTAAATATTACCTTTACTGATGATGGTAAAGCGACCCAGAAGGATTTGTTTGGAATGATATCAGTGCCTTCAGCTTTTCTTACAAACTTCATGAAGATTACTCCACCCACAAAGTAAACGAACAACAATGTAAAGAAACTGAAAAAGAAGGAATTAAGCGTATAGCCTCCTTACGTTAAAATGCCCCGCCACGCAGTTGGGAACTACATTTTGTTTACCCTTGTCCGCACATATCTGTACGTTATATATTTGTCCGCCATTGCTTATATAGTACGGCGGCTCACGTTCCTTGCAATTCTCCAACTACGGTAAAATTCGTATATTAAGACCACCTTTGGGACTGTTCAAAAGTGGTCACTTAAAAGTGGTCAAAAGTGGTTATTTAACTGTGTCACTAATGGCTCACCCATTAAGCAAACACGCCTATACAAATACATTGCCACCTTTATCGCCGAAAAAATGAAAATTTTATGAAAAATTGTGATATTTTTCTTATTTCTGCTCAAAATAAAGATTGTGGGCACTAGTTAGAACCGCCTCATCGAGGCGGTTCTAACGAGTACCCACAATCTATATTTGAGAACAGAAATAAGAAAAAAAGGTATACCCCCGGAAACCCCAGTTTTACTATATAAAAGTGGGGTTTAAGGGGGGGGTCAAAACTATATAGGCGTGTTTTCGTGATGATACCGTGTGGCTGCAAGGAGTAAGTGGACCCTGTGTTGATTTCAAGTGTGTGTGTGTGTGTGTGGGGGGGGGGGATTGAATTTCTGTAATAGGATAAAATGTCGGTCTAATCCGTTCAGTCTTTCAAAATTTATTGAAAGTTCAAGTTGGTCCAACCATATACATGTACACTCAAGCCTTAGTGCCTTACTGTATTCAAAATGAAACTAGCTTTGGAATTAGGGCCTACATGAAAGGTTCCGTTGGTCTGAATATAGATGAGGAACAGTGTCAGATACTAGGTTTTTCTAGGACTAAACATTTAAACTTAAGCCTTGCTGTATTCAAAATGAAACAGGCTTTGAAATTAGGGCCTATATGAAAGGTTCCGTTGGTCTGAATGGTTTATAGTGAACTGGGTCAGATACTAGGTTTTACTAGGACTAAACATGTACACTTAAGCCTTGCTGTATTAGCAATGAAACAAGCTTTGAAATAAGGGCCTATATGCAAGGTTCCGTTGGTCTGAATGGTTTATAGTGAACTGGGTCAGATACTAGGTTTTTACTAGGACTAAACCTGTACACTTAAGCCTTGCTGTATTCAAAATGAAACAAGCTTTGAAATTAGGGCCTATATGAAAGGTTCCGTTGGTCTGAATGGTTTATAGTAAACTGGGTCAGATACTAGGTTTTACTGGGACTAAACATGTACACTTAAGCCTAGCTGTATTCAAAATGAAACAAGCTTTGAAATTAGGGCCTATATGAAAGGTTCCATTGGTCTGAATGGTTTGTAGTGAACTGGGTCAGATACTAGGTTTTACTAGGACTAAACATGTACACTTAAGCCTTGCTGTATTCAAAATGAAGCAAGCTTTGAAATTAGGGCCTATATGAGAGGTTCCGTTGGCCTGAATGGTTTATAGTGAACTGGGTCAGATACTCGGTTTTACTAGGACTAAACATGTACACTTAAGCCTTGCTGTATTCAAAATGAAACAAGCTTTAAAATTAGGTCCTTTATGAAAGGTTCCGTTTGTCTGAATGGTTTATAACGAAACTGGTAAGATACTAGGTTTGACTAGGACTAAACATGTACACTTAAGCCTTGCTGTATTCAAAATGAAGCAAGCTTTCAAATTAGGGCCTATATGAAAGGTTCCGTTGGCCTGAATGGTTTATAGTGAAATGGGTCAGATACTAGGTTTTACTAGGACTAAACATGTACATTTACGCCTTGCTGTATTCAAAATTAAACAAGCTTTGAAAATAGGGCCTATATAAAAGGTTCCATTGGTCTGAATGGTTCGTAGTGAACTGGGTCAGATACTAGGTTTTACTAGGACTAAACATGTACACTTAAACATTGCTGTATTCAAAATTAAACAAGTTTTGAAATTAGGGCCTATATGAAAGGTTCCGTTGGCCTGAATGGTTTATAGTGAACTGGGTCAGATACTAGGTTTGACTAAGACTAAACATGTACACTTAAGCCGTGCTGTATTAAAGATGAAGCAAGCTTTGAAACTAGGGCCTTTATGAATGGTTCTGTTGGTCTGAATGGTTTATAGTGAACTGGGACAGATACTAGGTTTTACTAGGACAAAACATGTACACTTAAGCCTTGCTGTATTCAAAATTAAGCAAGGTTTGAAATTAGGGCCTATATGAAAGGTTCCGTTGGTCTGAATGGTTTATAGTGAACTGGGTCAGATACTAGGTTTTACTAGGACTAAGCATGTACACTTAAGCCTTGCTGTCTTCAAAATGAAGTAAGCTTTGAAATTAGGGCCTATATGAAAGGTTCTGTTGGTCTGAATGGTTTATAGTGAACTGGGTCAGATACTAGGTTTTACTAGGACTAACATGCACAATTAAGCCTTGCTGTATTCAAAATGAAACAAGCTTTGAAATTAGGGCCTATATGAAAGGTTCCGTTGGACTGAATGGTTTATAGTGAACTGGGTCAGATACTAGGTTTTACTAGGACTAAACATGTACGTTTAAGCCTTGCTGTATTCAAAATGAAACAAGCTTTGAAATTAGGGCCTATATGAAAGGTTCCATTGGTCTGAATGGTTCGTAGTGAACTGTGTCAGATACTAGGGTTTTCTAGGACTGAACATGTACACTTAAACCTTGCTGTATTCAAAATGAAACAAGTTTTGAAATTAGGGCCTATATGAAAGGTTCCGTTGGCCTGAATGGTTTATAGTGAACTGGGTCAGATACTAGGTTTGACTAGAACTAAACATGTACACTTAAGCCGTGCTGTATTCAAAATGAAACAAGCTTTAAAATTAGGGCCTATATGAAAGGTTCCGTTTGTCTGAATGGTTTATTGTGAACTAGGTCAGATACTAGGTTTGACTAAGACTAAACATGTACACTTAAGCCTTGCTGTATTCAAAATATAGCAAGCTTTGAAATTAGGGCATATATGAAAGGTTCCGTTGGCCTGAATGGTTTATAGTGAACTGGGTCCGATACTAGGTTTTACTAGGACTAAACATGTACACTTAAGCCTTGCTGTATTCAAAATGAAATAAGCTTTAAATTAGGGCCAATATGAAAGGTTCCGTTTGACTGAATGGTTTATAGTGAACTGGGTCAGATACTAGGTTTGACTAGGACTAAACATGTACACTTAAGCCTTGCTGTATTAAAAATGAAGCAAGCTTTGAAACTAGGGCCTATATGAATGGTTCCGTTGGTCTGAATGGTTTATAGTGAACTGGGTCAGATACTAGGTTTGACTAGGACTAAACATGTATACTTAAGCCTTGCTGTATTCAAAATTAAGCAAGGTTTGAAATTAGGGCCTATATGAAAGGTTCCGTTGGTCTGAATGGTTTATAGTGAACTGGGTCAGATACTAGGTTTTACTAGGACTAAACCTGTACACTTAAGCCTTGCTGTATTCAAAATGAAGTAAGCTTTGAAATTAGGGCCTATATGAAAGGTTCTGTTGGCTGAATGGTTTATAGTGAACTGGGTCAGATACTAGGTTTTACTAGGACTAAACATGCACACTTAAGCCTTGCTGTATTCAAAATGAAACAAGCTTTGAAATAAGGGCCTATATGAAAGGTTCCGTTGGACTGAATGGTTTATAGTGAACTGGGTCAGATACTAGGTTTAACTAGGACTAAACATGCACATTTAAGCCTTGTAAGTTAATTGTATCAATTCCTGATCTTTGTTTTACTTCTACTTTGCTGTATTCAAAATGAAACAATCTTTGAAATTAGGGCCTATATGAAAGGTTCCATTGGTCTGAATGTTTCGTAGTGAACTGGGTCAGATACTAGGTTTTACTAGGACTAAACATGTACACTTAAGCCTTGCTGTATTCAAGATGAAACAAGCTTTGAAATTAGGGCCTATATGAAAGGTTCCGTTGGTCTGAATGGTTTATAGTGAACTGGGTCAGATACTAGGTTTTATTAGGACTAAACATGTACACTTAAGCCTAGCTGTATTCAAAATGAAACAAGCTTTGAAATTAGGGCCTATATGAAAGGTTCCATTGGTCTGAATGGTTTGCAGTGAACTGGGTCAGATACTAGGTTTTACTAGGACTAAACATGTACACTTAAGCCTTGCTGTATTCAAAATGAAGCAAGCTTTGAAATTAGGGCCTATATGAGAGGTTCCGTTGGCCTGAATGGGTTATAGTGAACTGGGTCCGATACTAGGTTTTACTAGGACTAAACATGTACACTTAAGCCTTGCTGTATTCAAAATGAAACAAGCTTTAAAATTAGGGCCTTTATGAAAGGTTCCGTTTGTCTGAATGGTTTATAGTGAACTGGGTCAGATACTAGGTTTGACTAGGACTAAACATGTACACTTAAGCCTTGCTGTATTCAAAATGAAGCAAGCTTTCAAATTAGGGCCTATATGAAAGGTTCCGTTGGCCTGAATGGTTTATAGTGAACTGGGTCAGATACTAGGTTTTACTAGGACTAAACATGTACATTTACGCCTTGCTGTATTCAAAATTAAACAAGCTTTGAAATTAGGGCCTATATAAAAGGTTCCATTGGTCTGAATGGTTCGTAGTGAACTGGGACAGATACTAGGTTTTACTAGGACTAAACATGTACACTTAAACATTGCTGTATTCAACATTAAACAAGTTTTGAAATTAGGGCCTATATGAAAGGTTCCGTTGGCCTGAATGGTTTATAGTGAACTGGGTCAGATACTAGGTTTGACTAGGACTAAACATGTACACTTAAGCCGTGCTGTATTAAAAATGAAGCAAGCTTTGAAACTAG
This sequence comes from Lucinisca nassula, assembly GCA_963580285.1. NCBI lineage: Eukaryota > Metazoa > Mollusca > Bivalvia > Lucinida > Lucinidae > Lucinisca > Lucinisca nassula. Next base: position 46,513,538 of record OY757025.1, on the reverse strand, counting down.
GGCCTTTATGAATGGTTCCGTTGGTCTGAATGGTTTATAGTGAACTGGGTCAGATACTAGGTTTTACTAGGACTAAACATGTACACTTAAACATTGCTGTATTCAACATTAAACAAGCTTTGAAATTAGGGCCTATATGAATGGTTCCGTTGGTCTGAATGGTTTATAGTGAACTGGGACAGATACTAGGTTTTACTAGGACTAAACATGTACACTTAAGCCTTGCTGTATTCAACATTAAGCAAGGTTTGAAATTAGGGCCTATATGAAAGGTTCCGTTGGTCTGAATGGTTTATAGTGAACTGGGTCAGATACTAGGTTTTACTAGGACTAAGCATGTACACTTAAGCTTTGCTGTATTCAAAATGAAGTAAGCTTTGAAATTAGGGCCTATATAAAAGGTTCTGTTGGTCTGAATGGTTTATAGTGAACTGGGTCAGATACTAGGTTTTACTAGGACTAAACATGCACAATTAAGCCTTGCTGTATTCAAAATGAAACAAGCTTTGAAATTAGGGCCTATATGAAAGGTTCCGTTGGTCTGAATGGTTTATAGTGAACTGGGTCAGATACTAGGTTTTACTAGGACTAAACATGTACACTTAAGCCTTGCTGTATTAGCAATGAAACAAGCTTTGAAATAAGGGCCTATATGCAAGGTTCCGTTGGTCTGAATGGTTTATAGTGAACTGGGTCGATTACTAGGTTTTTACTAGGACAAAACATGTACACTTAAGCCTTGCTGTATTCAAAATGAAACAAGCTTTGAAATTAGGGCCTATATGAAAGGTTCCATTGGTCTGAATGGTTTATAGTAAACTGGGTCAGATACTAGGTTTTACTGGGACTAAACATGTACACTTAAGCCTAGCTGTATTCAAAATGAAACAAGCTTTGAAATTAGGGCCTATATGAAAGGTTCCATTGGTCTGAATGGTTTGTAGTGAACTGGGTCAGATACTAGGTTTTACTAGGACTAAACATGTACACTTAAGCCTTGCTGTATTCAAAATGAAGCAAGCTTTGAAATTAGGGCCTATATGAGAGGTTCCGTTGGCCTGAATGGGTTATAGTGAACTGGGTCCGATACTAGGTTTTACTAGGACTAAACATGTACACTTAAGCCTTGCTGTATTCAAAATGAAACAAGCTTTAAAATTAGGGCCTTTATGAAAGGTTCCGTTTGTCTGAATGGTTTATAGTGAACTGGGTCAGATACTAGGTTTGACTAGGACTAAACATGTACACTTAAGCCTTGCTGTATTCAAAATGAAGCAAGCTTTCAAATTAGGGCCTATATGAAAGGTTCCGTTGGCCTGAATGGTTTATAGTGAACTGGGTCAGATACTAGGTTTTACTAGGACTAAACATGTACATTTACGCCTTGCTGTATTCAAAATTAAACAAGCTTTGAAATTAGGGCCTATATAAAAGGTTCCATTGATCTGAATGGTTCGTAGTGAACTGGGACAGATACTAGGTTTTACTAGGACTAAACATGTACACTTAAACATTGCTGTATTCAACATTAAACAAGTTTTGAAATTAGGGCCTATATGAATGGTTCCGTTGGTCTGAATGGTTTATAGTGAACTGGGACAGATACTAGGTTTTACTAGGACTAAACATGTACACTTAAGCCTTGCTGTATTCAAAATTAAGCAAGGTTTGAAATTAGGGCCTATATGAAAGGTTCCGTTGGCCTGAATGGTTTACAGTGAACTGGGACAGATACTAGGTTTTACTAGGACTAAACATGTACACTTAAGCTTTGCTGTATTCAAAATGAAGTAAGCTTTGAAATTAGGGCCTATATAAAAGGTTCTGTTGGTCTGAATGGTTTATAGTGAACTGGGTCAGATACTAGGTTTTACTAGGACTAAACATGCACAATTAAGCCTTGCTGTATTCAAAATGAAACAAGCTTTGAAATTAGGGCCTATATGAAAGGTTCCGTTGGTCTGAATGGTTTATAGTGAACTGGGTCAGATACTAGGTTTTACTAGGACTAAACATGTACACTTAAGCCTTGCTGTATTAGCAATGAAACAAGCTTTGAAATAAGGGCCTATATGCAAGGTTCCGTTGGTCTGAATGGTTTATAGTGAACTGGGTCGATTACTAGGTTTTTACTAGGACAAAACATGTACACTTAAGCCTTGCTGTATTCAAAATGAAACAAGCTTTGAAATTAGGGCCTATATGAAAGGTTCCATTGGTCTGAATGGTTTATAGTAAACTGGGTCAGATACTAGGTTTTACTGGGACTAAACATGTACACTTAAGCCTAGCTGTATTCAAAATGAAACAAGCTTTGAAATTAGGGCCTATATGAAAGGTTCCATTGGTCTGAATGGTTTGTAGTGAACTGGGTCAGATACTAGGTTTTACTAGGACTAAACATGTACACTTAAGCCTTGCTGTATTCAAAATGAAGCAAGCTTTGAAATTAGGGCCTATATGAGAGGTTCCGTTGGCCTGAATGGTTTATAGTGAACTGGGTCAGATACTCGGTTTTACTAGGACTAAACATGTACACTTAAGCCTTGCTGTATTCAAAATGAAACAAGCTTTAAAATTAGGGATTTTATGAAAGGTTCCGTTTGTCTGAATGGTTTATAACGAAACTGGTCAGATACTAGGTTTGACTAGGACTAAACATGTACACTTAAGCCTTGCTGTATTCAAAATGAAGCAAGCTTTCAAATTAGGGCCTATATGAAAGGTTCCGTTGGCCTGAATGGTTTATAGTGAACTGGGTCAGATACTAGGTTTTACTAGGACTAAACATGTACATTTACGCCTTGCTGTATTCAAAATTAAACAAGCTTTGAAATTAGGGCCTATATAAAAGGTTCCATTGGTCTGAATGGTTCGTAGTGAACTGGGTCAGATACTAGGTTTTACTAGGACTAAACATGTACACTTAAACATTGCTGTATTCAAAATTAAACAAGTTTTGAAATTAGGGCCTATATGAAAGGTTCCGTTGGCCTGAATGGTTTATAGTGAACTGGGTCAGATACTAGGTTTGACTAGGACTAAACATGTACACTTAAGCCGTGCTGTATTAAAGATGAAGCAAGCTTTGAAACTAGGGCCTTTATAAATGGTTCTGTTGGTCTGAACGGTTTATAGTGAACTGGGACAGATACTAGGTTTTACTAGGACAAAACATGTACACTTAAGCCTTGCTGTATTCAAAATTAAGCAAGGTTTGAAATTAGGGCCTATATGAAAGGTTCCGTTGGTCTGAATGGTTTATAGTGAACTGGGTCAGATACTAGGTTTTACTAGGACTAAGCATGTGCACTTAAGCCTTGCTGTCTTCAAAATGAAGTAAGCTTTGAAATTAGGGCCTATATGAAAGGTTCTGTTGGTCTGAATGGTTTATAGTGAACTGGGTCAGATACTAGGTTTTACTAGGACTAACATGCACAATTAAGCCTTGCTGTATTCAAAATGAAACAAGCTTTGAAATTAGGGCCTATATAAAAGGTTCCGTTGGACTGAATGGTTTGTAGTGAACTGGGTCAGATACTAGGTTTTACTAGGACTAAACATGTACGTTTAAGCCTTGCTGTATTCAAAATGAAACAAGCTTTGAAATTAGGGCCTATATGAAAGGTTCCATTGGTCTGAATGGTTCGTAGTGAACTGTGTCAGATACTAGGGTTTTCTAGGACTGAACATGTACACTTAAACCTTGCTGTATTCAAAATGAAACAAGTTTTGAAATTAGGGCCTATATGAAAGGTTCCGTTGGCCTGAATGGTTTATAGTGAACTGGGTCAGATACTAGGTTTGACTAGAACTAAACATGTACACTTAAGCCGTGCAGTATTCAAAATGAAACAAGCTTTGAAATTAGGGCCTATATGAAAGGTTCCGTTTGTCTGAATGGTTTATTGTGAACTGGGTCAGATACTAGGTTTGACTAAGACTAAACATGTACACTTAAGCCTTGCTGTATTCAAAATATAGCAAGCTTTGAAATTAGGGCAAATATGAAAGGTTCCGTTGGCCTGAATGGTTTATAGTGAACTGGGTCCGATACTAGGTTTTACTAGGACTAAACATGTACACTTAAGCCTTGCTGTATTCAAAATGAAACAAGCTTTAAATTAGGGCCAATATGAAAGGTTCCGTTTGACTGAATGGTTTATAGTGAACTGGGTCAGATACTAGGTTTGACTAGGACTAAACATGTATACTTAAGCCTTGCTGTATTCAAAATTAAGCAAGGTTTGAAATTAGGGCCTATATTAAAGGTTCCGTTGGTCTGAATGGTTTATAGTGAACTGGGTCAGATACTAGGTTTTACTAGGACTAAACATGTACACTTAAGCCTTGCTGTATTCAAAATGAAGTAAGCTTTGAAATTAGGGCCTATATGAAAGGTTCTGTTGGTCTGAATGGTTTATAGTGAACTGGGTCAGATACTAGGTTTTACTAGGACTAAACATGCACACTTAAGCCTTGCTGTATTCAAAATGAAACAAGCTTTGAAATAAGGGCCTATATGAAAGGTTCCGTTGGACTGAATGGTTTATAGTGAACTGGGTCAGATACTAGGTTTAACTAGGACTAAACATGCACATTTAAGCCTTGTAAGTTAATTGTATAAATTCCTGATCTTTGTTTTACTTCTACTTTGCTGTATTCAAAATGAAACAATCTTTGAAATTAGGGCCTATATGAAAGGTTCCATTGGTCTGAATGTTTCGTAGTGAACTGGGTCAGATACTAGGTTTTACTAGGACTAAACATGTACACTTAAGCCTTGCTGTATTCAAGATGAAACAAGCTTTGAAATTAGGGCCTATATGAAAGGTTCCGTTGGTCTGAATGGTTTATAGTGAACTGGGTCAGATACTAGGTTTTATTAGGACTAAACATGTACACTTAAGCCTAGCTGTATTCAAAATGAAACAAGCTTTGAAATTAGGGCCTATATGAAAGGTTCCATTGGTCTGAATGGTTTGCAGTGAACTGGGTCAGATACTAGGTTTTACTAGGACTAAACATGTACACTTAAGCCTTGCTGTATTCAAAATGAAGCAAGCTTTGAAATTAGGGCCTATATGAGAGGTTCCGTTGGCCTGAATGGGTTATAGTGAACTGGGTCCGATACTAGGTTTGACTAGGACTAAACATGTACACTTAAGCCTTGCTGTATTCAAAATGAAACAAGCTTTAAAATTAGGGCCTTTATGAAAGGTTCCGTTTGTCTGAATGGTTTATAGTGAACTGGGTCAAATACTAGGTTTGACTAGGACTAAACATGTACACTTAAGCCTTGCTGTATTCAAAATGAAGCAAGCTTTCAAATTAGGGCCTATATGAAAGGTTCCGTTGGCCTGAATGGTTTAAAGTGAACTGGGTCAGATACTAGGTTTTACTAGGACTAAACATGTACATTTACGCCTTGCTGTATTCAAAATTAAACAAGCTTTGAAATTAGGGCCTATATAAAAGGTTCCATTGGTCTGAATGGTTCGTAGTGAACTGGGTCAGATACTAGGTTTTACTAGGACTAAACATGTACACTTAAACATTGCTGTCTTCAAAATTAAACAAGTTTTGAAATTAGGGCCTATATGAAAGGTTCCGTTGGCCTGAATGGTTTATAGTGAACTGGGTCAGATACTAGGTTTGACTAGGACTAAGCATGTACACTTAAGCCTTGCTGTATTCAAAATTAAGCAAGGTTTGAAATTAGGGCCTATATGAAAGGTTCCGTTGGTCTGAATGGTTTATAGTGAACTGGGTCAGATACTAGGTTTTACTAGGACTAAGCATGTACACTTAAGCTTTGCTGTATTCAAAATGAAAAAAGCTTTGAAATTAGGGCCTATATGAAAGGTTCTGTTGGTCTGAATGGTTTATAGTGAACTGGGTCAGATACTAGGTTTTACTAGGACTAAACATGCACAATTAAGCCTTGCTGTATTCAAAATGAAACAAGCTTTGAAATTAGGGCCTATATGAAAGGTTCCGTTGGACTGAATGGTTTATAGTGAACTGGGTCAGATGCTAGGTTTTACTAGGACTAAACATGTACGTTTAAGCCTTGCTGTATTCAAGATGAAACAAGCTTTGAAATTAGGGCCTATATGAAAGGTTCCATTGGTCTGAATGGTTCGTAGTGAACTGGGTCAGATACTAGGGTTTTCTAGGACTGAACATGTACACTTAAACCTTGCTGTATTCAAAATGAAACAAGTTTTGAAATTAGGGCCTATATGAAAGGTTCCGTTGGCCTGAATGGTTTAAAGTGAACTGTGTCCGATACTAGGTTTTACTAGGACTAAACATGTACACTTAAGCCTTGCTGTATTCAAAATATAGCAAGCTTTGAAATTAGGGCCTATATGAAAGGTTCCGTTGGCCTGAATGGTTTATAGTGAACTGGGTCCGATACTAGGTTTTACTAGGACTAAACATGTACACTTAAGCCTTGCTGTATTCAAAATGAAACACGCTTTAAATTAGGGCCAATATGAAAGGTTCCGTTTGACTGAATGGTTTATAGTGAACTGGGTCAGATACTAGGTTTGACTAGGACTAAACATGTACACTTAAGCCTTACTGTATTAAAAATGAAGCAAGCTTTGAAACTAGGGCCTATATGAATGGTTCCGTTGGTCTGAATGGTTTATAGTGAACTGGGTCAGATACTAGGTTTGACTAGGACTAAACATGTATACTTAAGCCTTGCTGTATTCAAAATTAAGCAAGGTTTGAAATTAGGGCCTATATGAAAGGTTCCGTTGGTCTGAATGGTTTATAGTGAACTGGGTCAGATACTAGGTTTTACTAGGACTAAACATGTACACTTAAGCCTTGCTGTATTCAAAATGAAGTAAGCTTTGAAATTAGGGCCTATATGAAAGGTTCTGTTGGTCTGAATGGTTTATAGTGAACTGGGTCAGATACTAGGTTTTACTAGGACTAAACATGCACACTTAAGCCTTGCTGTATTCAAAATGAAACAAGCTTTGAAATAAGGGCCTATATGAAAGGTATCGTTGGACTGAATGGTTTATAGTGAACTGGGTCAGATACTAGGTTTAACTAGGACTAAACATGCACATTTAAGTTTTGCTGTATTCAAAATGAAACAATCTTTGAAATTAGGGCCTATATGAAAGGTTCCATTGGTCTGAATGGTTCGTAGTGAACTGGGTCAGATACTAGGTTTTACTAGGACTAAACATGTACACTTAAGCCTTGCTGTATTCAAGATGAAACAAGCTTTGAAATTAGGGCCTATATGAAAGGTTCCGCTGGTGTGAATGGTTTATAGTGAACTGGGTCAGATACTAGGTTTTACTAGGACTAAACATGTACATTTAAGCCTTGCTGTATTCAAAATGAAACAAGTTTTGAAATTAGGGCCTATATGAAAGGTTCCGTTGGTCTGAATGGTTTATAGTGAACTGGGTCAGATACTAGGTTTTACTAGGACTAAACATGTACATTTAAGCCTTGCTGTATTCAAAATGAAACAAGTTTTGAAATTAGGGCCTATATGAAAGGTTCCGTTGGTCTGAATGGTTTATAGTGAACTGGGTCAGATACTAGGTTTTACCAGGACTAAACAGGGTAACGTCTTAGTTGATCACGAAAACACACCTATAAAACTCAGACCCCCTTCAACCCCATTTTTATATGCAGGGGCAAGCCTTATTTTACTTATATATGCAGGGGTAAAACTTATTTTTCTTACTAAGAACTCTAAAATATAGAGGCGGTTCTAACGAGTACCCAAAATCTATATTTTGAGCAGAAATAAGAAAATTATCACAATTGTTCATCCTAAAATTTTCATTTTTTCGGCGATAAAGGTTACAATTTATTTGTATAGGCGTGTTTTCGTAATGTAACCAAACGTCGTTTTAACTGAATGCCGTTCTTGCTTACTAATCGGCATGACCAATGTTCAACCCAAACTCGACATAACTTTGCAATTTTTTTGGTTGAACCATTATTTCTCAGCATATATAACATATTATGGCTGCTCTTTTGAAATGGAAACTTGCATTTCGAACCTATAAATGAGCATAGAAACCAAAACATCAGAACTGAATTCACGATTTTCGAGCAGCAGTCTATGCTTAATACTTTATAAACATGTTGTCCCACTAGTCTGAGAGAATAAACTTCTTCTTAATAAACTTCTTAATAAAATCAACCAATATCCTTACTTAACCAACCCGAAAGGTTTGCTCACCCTATCGTGAGAGTAACAATTCAAGACCAGCCTGCACTCTGCCCAATTGTCGACATGGCTGACAACTTCGCAAGGGTCGGGGGATTAGCAGCATAAACATTTGTTTTATGCAGACAAATGCATGTCCAAAAAGGCACCATACATGTTGGTAACATTTCGAAGGCTTTATAGACACAAAGCCTACAATAAGACATGTGCGCCCAACGAAGAATCAGATCAGCCTGCGCATCCACACAGTCTGATCAGAGTCTTCGTTGTGCACTCTAGGGATAGCTAAGGGTCCACTGCTCCTCCATGCAGCAAGAGAAGTCTCTGGCTAGACTATATGGATGCGCAGGCTGACTTGAGTCTTTGTTTGTTGTAGGTTTTGTCATGCGCTAGCTCAAATTAACTTTTTGCAATGTTTGTCTGGATACAAAGATCACAATTTCTCATGAGCAAAGGGATTACAAATGATTGCTTGACGAACAAAGGACAAGTCAGCTCCGGAAGACCCAATTATGGATGCAGCAACAGAGAGATTCACTATCCCTGCAGACTACAACTATTTTTTTTTAAATACAACACAATTCACCCGTCTGTGTCCGTGTCTAATTGACCCGCCGCCATATTGAAACTCATACCAACCAGATTTACGACGTGGCCAATAATACCAACCGGAGTGCCAAAGGGGCGGTTAGACAACAGTGAGAAGATGTATGCTTACATAATTAGAAAAACGGTACCGCCACTGATTCCACCTGAAGATGATGGCTGTGGAGCAGGACTACAATTCTTCGGTCCATTTGCGTCACATCCGTCTGGGCATGCGCATACAGTCTTCATTGTTAATTGCTGGAAATAAACACAAATAGATGAGGTTTTCTAGAAAAAAATTACTTGTGATCATGCACGAAAATAAAGGAGCGGAAAACAAACACGTGCAAACTCAAAATAAAGTCGACCTTCAATGGCTCGAACTCCTTTGGGACCACCGGAAAATCTATTCGAGATAGGGGTAGTTTGAGCCACCTGTGACTACTTCATGGAGACATTACAGGGATAATTTCGAGACTTCTTTTCGATGTTCTAAGATATAAATGTTTGCTGTGCGTACTCATTAGAATCGCCTCAATGAGGCGATTCTAATGAGTTCACACAGCATATATTTGCAAGCTTAAAGACGGCAATATCCTTAATTTTTCATCACTATTTCTTAACTTAGAGGCATTCCCTAGGGACTCAAGAACAGGTTCGACTCAGGCATAATAAACGAGCCATCGGTGTTTGAGCCATCGAAGTTCTACTGTACATGCACAGCCCTGTCAGCGGTCTTCCCCATTAGATTTAACAGGCATAAAAACAAGAGTTTCATAGCGGTAACACACATAGAAAATAGAAGTGGAGGCAATGATCAAAAATCGATACAATTAACCCACAGCTCCCATCAGAGACACCAAAGGGAAAGATTTGTTTGTTTGATTTGGGTTTAACGTCCCCGTCAACACTGTATATGTCATTTTGGAGACGTTGCTTCCAATTTTGTGGGACTTTTACCCGACATTGAGATGAAATGACATCTTAAGCCCTGCCGCACAAAAATTAAAACAACCACAGAGATGAAACAACGGTGAGGACTAGACAGCAAGAAACCACTGAAATGCTGGAGCAAAAGAAAACCAACAGTTAGACTCCGATGGGCCCGACCAGAGACTGAGCATCAGATACCAACCAACATAAGCCTTTACCGTCATAGAATCTGAGGCCTGACCCGCCGGCGTGCAATTAAAGAGGGAAACAAAGTTGTCAACCGTGATTGGGTTAGCTACCATGCATGCAGTTTGTAGCATAACATTTATGTTGTACCCAATCTTTTTATATCGAAGAATGATTTTACGAAATTGGGTGCTGAAGTCATTTTCTGAATTTATATACTAAGGCACCATACAATTCGGGATCCGATAGACCTTGTTGAAGGAAAGATTTAAGTCCAATATTGAATTTTGAAATTAAATCAGAAAGACGTCTTGAAAATTTTGAAAAGGCTTTGCGTAGTTTATACACAGGCGCTTGAAGTTTGGTCCATCATAACAGATTAAAAATATCCAAATACATGTATAAAGATTCTGCGAAATGGCTTGGTGTCACTTTTGATTATGAACCTATTGAACTACTTATGGACAGAACTTCATGCTCTTGTGGTTTATGGTACCGATAACCCTTTAAGAAGTTTAACTGTAAACAATTTATTACCAGTCTTGAAGTCAGTTACATGACTACACACTGTAGCAAATCGAATTAATTGCGAAATATAAACGCCATAGGAGGGCGCACGAGGAACATCACCATCCAAAAAAGGGAAATTTACGAACTGAAAATCAAAATCATCGCGTTTATCATAAATTTTGCAAGAAACAAACCCATCTACAATAAATAGATGTAAATCCAAAAACGGGGCCTCGGTATCAGAAGAATTTGCTGAAGTTCTGGGGGTAAATTTGACTGATCAAACCATCGAAATAGGTATTATCAATATTTAATAAATCATCGAAATATCTAGAAGTGGAGCTAAAAGCTTCAATGATTTCAGAAGCCTCTGTGGTGTCGTGGTTAAGCTACCCGCCTTGTAAACCAGGGGTCGCAGGATCGATCCCGGGCTTCTCAAGACTTTCGGATGCGTCTTTAAACCGAGGTCCCGTCTCCGTATGACCTTAGCTGTTGGTGGGACGTAAAACTCAAACACTCACTCATTACGATAACACATCCGGGCAACATAGTGTAACACATCCGGGCAACACAGTGTAACACATCCGGGCATTATAGTGCATTCCTTAACATCTCAACACGGTTGATTTTTCTGATGAAAATTTTAGATATTTCAACTCAAAACGTTGGTTGTTGGTAGTCGTTAGAACCGCCTCATTGAGGCGGTTCTAACGACTACCCACAACCAATGCCTTGGAGCAGAGATAAGTAAAACAATGTCTACCCCTGCAAATCCTAATTTTCTGTATATAAAGTCGGGTTTTAAGCGGTGTGTATCTTTCACGGACTTGTTAACTACGATGACTCAAATCCCTTTTGGACCATGCAAATTTGTTCAAAATAGGATGTTTTGAGCCACTGCGGGTTAATCAAGGTGGCAAGTCAGGAGGCATAGTGGGGATGATTTAGACAATGATTGGTTGTTTTGAGGTTTAACGTCCCCGTCAACACTGTCAATGTCATTTTGGAGACGTTGTTTCCAATTTTGTGGGACTTTTACCCGACATTGAGAAGAAATGACATCTCAGGCTCTGCCGCCCAATGAAACCAATAGGGTTTATAAGCATGGACGGGCCGACTCGCATCGCTTTGTCTGGGCAGGCTTAGATCCTCTAAGCGGTTTACCAGTACTTGCGTGCGGGTCGGCTTCAGCTCTGCGTGAAAGCATCATGCAGCCCATATATTTCTTCAAGCTCCGATGGGCGGGGGCCAAATGATTTAGACAAAGCTCCGATTTTCTATAAAGGTATTTTGTATATACTGATTAGAATCGCCTCATCAAGGCGATTCTAATGAGTACACACAACATACATTTTGAAGATAAATCAAGAAAAATCCTCATGAACTATCTCTTATCGTCAATGAGGTAATTTTTCTTTGGTACTGAAGAACGTTTTCGAATCACCGATGATGCTGGATCCATCGGTGTTCGAACCATTGAAGCCTTTCCTGTATATCGCATAGAGAAGACACTGATCAAAATGCGCGGATTAAGAGGTTGAAACATTCTTTTCTTGACTAATTATATGACTCATATGATCTTCCTTCTATTATTTTCATTGTTTCGTCGATTTTATAACTGCCAATCGTTTATTCTTTTTCCATTTAGCACTGAAAGGATACAGAGGATATTTACTGATTGATGTGTCGGGTAAAAGTCCCACAAAATAGGAAGCAACGTCTCCAAAATGACCTTTACAGTGTTGACGGGGACGTCAAACCTCAAATCAAACAAACAAACAAATACTGATTGACGCCGTTCTATCGAGTACCCACAACCTATGTCTTGGATCAGAAATAAGGAAATAATGTGTACCCCCGTTGGAGTTTTCTCTATATAAAGTGCGGATAACTCTTATCTTGCTGTTCACGACAACCCCTATCTTTGGAAACAGTGTAGATCCAGATCAGATGGCTTCTGAAGAAGCCATCTGATCAGGATCTACACTGTTTGACATTCAATTTATGAATTTGTAGAAATAAATTACATCAAGTAATCTGATTGGTTCAAAGTCAGAAATGGGTGTGGCTAAACTGAATATTAAACAAGAGAAGGGTTAAGAGGGGTGTTCATGATACGGACTTGTTAACGTGGTGTTCTGGGGGAACTATATTTTTACCCCATAGGCATACTTTGCAATTTTTCCTATACGCGGGACGATCCGGTACACACACACACACATGCACGCACGCGCGCGCACGCACACACGCACGCACGCGCGCGCACAAACACACGCACACAAAATGGAAAGTTGTAGTATGTAATATAAAGAATAGTGTTTTTATTCTTTGGGCTCTATTTAGGATTATCCTCGATTCACATCGGTCAGTTCATACATCCCCCGAAGAAATGCTTCTATTCACCCTAACCTAACGCGATCTTGGAAGCGTGATAACACTGTAAAGCTTACTCACGAAGGAGCCAGGACTTATAAGTCCGTCAGCGGTGAGACTTGGAGAACAGGCGTGGAGATCACAGACCAGATTCACTGTCGTAGTCCTGTTCAAATACATGCACATCAAAATGTTAATTGTGACCGATATACACCAGGGCCCTGTTGTGCAAAGCATCATAAGCTTAACGAGTTCGTTAGTTGTCTAATTGTTGACTGTTCAAGCAAGTACAATATGTAAAATTGTGTAAATTTTGAAGAAAAAAATGTGAGCAGCTTTTGCACTTGCAAAGCTTCTCACATTTTTTTCTGCAAAAATATTAGTACAGTAAAATTCCTATGTTAGGACCACCTTTGGGACTGTTCAAAAGTGATCTTTAAGACCACTTTTGAACAGTTCCAAATGCGGTCTCTGACCAGAGCACATTCTCTGCAGAAAACGCAAAGAAAGAATAACTGTAACCTATACTAAATCAGCTTGGTCTTAATTTCAGGTGGTCTAAATAGCGGAATTTCACTGTATAATGGTATTTGCCATATTCAGTGTTCAAATGTTTTATTTGAGGTTTAACATCCCCGTCAACACTGTAAAGGTCATTTTGGAGGCATTGCTTCCAATTCTGTGGGTCTTTTACCACACATTGAGATTGAATGACATCTCAAGCCAAATACTTGCCCAATGAAACCAATAGGGGTTATGAGCATGGACGGTCCAACACTCGCACCGCTTTGCCTGGGTAGGCTTAGATCCTCTAAGCTGTTAACCAGTACTCGTGTGCGGGTCGGTTTCAGCTCTGCGTGGAAGCATCATGCAGTCCATCTATTTCTTCAAGCCCCGATGGGCGGGGGCCGCAAAGTTTGAACGAAATGTTAACTGACAACATCGTTAGTTTTGAGTAAATAGCTACAGGTTAACAAAATAGATGTGAAGGCAATGAATGTGACAAACAGGGCCCAGTTGTTTAAAGCATCGTTAGCTTGACGAGCTCGTTAATGGTCATATTGTTAACTATTCAAGTAAGTACAAGGCGCTTATGACCCACAAAGAGGGTTGGCGCGTCGTTAAACTCGAAAACACCATCATCAGTAACACGGGTGGTAATCAGGGGAACTAGTTCGAAAATTAGTCAATGGAAATGTGTTCCCTCGACACATCCGGGAGCTCTCGAGCTAGCTCCATCACCAGAAAACTTGTTAAAAAAGGTAGGTCTCGAAGAGTTTTATCACCATTTTTTCTTTGTAAGCTATTTTTAACACAAGAGGCTCAATGAGCCTAAACCGCTCACCTGAGGAACTTAAGTTTTAACAATTCACAGACTTGACTACTAAATCTGCTAATAGAATCCAGCCCATTGACCCTTACAGGATATAAGTCATCATTATTGCATTGCATTCCAAGTTTGAGACTTCTAGCTTCTATAGTTCCTGAGAAATCTTTGACGAAAATTTAACATTGGTCAAAATGGAGAGAAAGAAGAATGAAAGAACAGATGAACAAATAAGCTGAGAAAGCCCAATGTCTCTTACACAAAATAAGTCATCATTATTCTATTGAATACCAAATTTGATGCTTCTAGCTTATATAGTTCCTGAGAAATCTTTGATTAAAAATTTAACATTGGTCTATTATCTCTATATGGAGAGAAAGAAGAATGAAGGAACAAATAAACCAGACTAGCTCCAAAACATAATGCAGCCTTTCCCCTTGCCCAATGGTGCTACACATAAAATTTAAACAAGATTGGTCGACTGCCTTCTGAGATATGCTTCATTGAAAGTGTGGACGACGGATGGACGGACGACAGACGACGGACTCCGGAGCCTTGGTATACTATCAGCTCACTGGAGCCTTTGGCTCAGGTGAGCTAAAAATTCAAGTCGCTATTTCTGTCACAACATTTTCCCTATGTTAAGTCTATGGGCAAATTTTTTTGTCTCTCAAGGTCACGTAACTCCGAGGTCAATATTCCGATTCGGCCCAAAATCGAACTTAACCGAGATTTTATGCCTGTCCTCGTTACCTGCAAGTTTGAAGCTGATATGAATAAAAATAAAGTTGCTATCGTGGTCACAACGTATTTTTTTATGCTCAAGGGCAGGTAACTCCAAGGCAAATATTCCGATTCGGCCCAAAATCGAACTTAACCGAGATTTTATGTCTGTCCTCGTTACCTGCAAGTTTGAAGCTGATCTGAAAAAAATTCAAGTCGCTATCGTAGTCGCAACATTTTCCCTAATTAAGTCTATGAGCAATTTTTTTGTCGCTCAAGGTCACGTAACTCCGAGGTCAATATTCCGATTCGGCCCAAAATTGAATTTAACCGAGATTTTATGCCTGTCCTCGTTACCTGCAAGTTTGAAGCTGATATGAATAAAAATAAAGTTGCTATCGTGGTCACAACGTATTTTTTTATGCTCAAGGGCAGGTAACTCCAAGGCAAATAATCCGATTCGGCCCAAAATCGAACTTAACCGAGATTTTATGTCTGTCCTCGTTACCTGCAAGTTTGAAGCTGATCTGAAAAAAAAATTCAAGTCGCTATGGTAGTCACAACATTTTCCCTATGTAAAGTCTATGGGCAAATTTTTCGTCGCTCAAGGTCATGTAACTCCGAGGTCAATATTCCGACTCGATCTTAACTGAGATTTTATGCCTGTCCACGTTACCTGCAAGTTTGAAGCTGATCTGAATAAAAATAAAGTTGCTATCGTGGTCACAACGTATTTTTTTATGCTCAAGGGCAGGTAACTCCAAGGCAAATAATCCGATTCGGCCCAAAATCGAACTTGACCGAGATTTTATTCCTGTACTGGTTATCTGCAAGAATGAAGTCGATCAGAAAAGAATTGACGGAGCTAGAGTGATGACAAGCTTTTTCCTATGTGAAGTCTATGGGAGCTAGATGTTGCCATGGCAACCAGAGTTCCACTCAGATCTGCCTGAAAACCTAATGAAGCCTTTCCACTTTACCAATAATGCGACACATGAAATTTGATCAAAGTTGGCCAAGTAGTCTTTAAGATACACATTTTTGAAATTCCCATTAACCCTAATGCAAAAACACACAAGGACAGGTAACTCCTAAGTGAATGATCCGATTCTGCCAGTTATCGAACTTGACCGAGATTTCATGGCTGTGCTGGTTATCTGCAAGAATAAAGCCAATCTGAAAATAATTGAAGCAGCTACGGTGATGACAACATTCTCCCCATGTTAAGTCAATAGGCAATTTTTTCAACGCTCAAGGGCACGTAACTCCTGAGTGAATAATCCGATTCAGCCCAAAATCGAACTTGATCGAGATTTCATGCCTGTCCTCGTTATCTGCAAGAATGAAGTCGATCAAAAAAAAATTGACGGAGCTAGAGTGATGACAAGCTTTTTCCTATGTTAAGAACGCTCAAGGGCACGTAACTCCTGAGTGAATAATCCGATTCAGCCCAAAATCGAACTTGATCGAGATTTCATGCCTGTCCTCGTTATCTGCAAGAATGAAGTCGATCAGAAAAAAATTGACCGAGCTAGAGTGATGACAAGCTTTTTCCTATGTTAAGCCTATGGGAGCTCTTTGTTGCTGTGGCAACCAGAGTTCTCATCCGATCTGCACGAAAACCTAATACAGCCTTTCCCCCTACCTGATGATGGTTCATAGGAAATTTGATCAAGGCCGGCCCACTGGTTCCAGAGATATACTTCTTTGAAAGTGTGGACGACGGACGACGGACGACGGACGACGGACGCCGGCTCGTGGTATACTAATACCTCACATGAGCCTTCGGCTCAGGTGAGCTAAAAATCCGGCAATGCAGTGCCACATAGAAATGATTTAATTTTGTACCCGCTGGAATTTGCCATGGAAATTTGCAGCACTGGAGTATGAATGAAAGGAGTTTTTATCACGGACCTGAAAAATTGTTAATTTATGTCAACACGGAGATTTTATCCGACGATTTTTTTTCATTTTCAGTCAAACGTACGCCTTTCACACCCCCATAAGTAACATCCCTAGTGCAATGAAACATGGAACGTTTGAAATAAGCAAAATATTTTGGTCGTGATTACGTAACTTGCGACTTATGACGAAATTATTGTCCGAGCTAGTCTTCTCGACAAGGAGCAAGTTCACTCAACATGGAGATAGTGCCCTCAAAGATGAAACATTCATCAGATGACTGGGGCCTGATTCTATCTTTGTATCCAGTTTATCCAACTGATTTTTTTTACCTCTGGCTAATGGGCCTGGTGGATAAGTGCGCTGTCTGTCTGGTTTAACTATTTAGCTGCAAACTCAAATTGAGATTCGACATAATGCATTGTTATATTGAATATTCGATTTTCTTTTCAGATGGGCGCTTTCCAAGGAAAAAGTTCCAAAGGACTGTTCCTGAGCAGAAAAATACCGGACATGCAACAAATTTTTTTTTTTATATATATTCCTGTGCTAGATAATCGGGCGCCTCTTTATTTTTTATTCCCTGGATTATTATAGTTATTCATGAATCATTCGACTGAGTGTCATCCCTACATTTTGGGTATTATATCCGATAGAGGATCTGATTAAAATGCTTTTATGCCGTCTGTCTGTCCGTCCGTCAGTACATTTGTTCGTTCATTCATCCGTCTTCCAATGGACCCATCCATCCAAATACCCACTCACTTATCCCTGTCTGTAGTGTACCCATCCATCCATCCATCCATCCATCCATCCATCCATTGATCCGTTCTAAATTGGGAGAGGGCGAAGCAACTAGGTGGGCGAAATGACTAAGGGGGCGAAAAGACCAGGCTTTGGGGACGAAACAGCTATGGGTGCAAATGGGGCGAAACGATCAGGGAGAAACGACTGAAGGGGGCGTCTTGTGGGCATAGTATCTTGCTACACCACCAGCCAGAGGTAAAGAAACCAGTTGGATAAACTGGGTGGGACCATAGAAAGACATCGAATCAGGACCCAGTCATCTGATGAGTGTTTCATCTTCATTTTTTAGGGCAATATCTCCATGTCGAGTGAACTAGCTCCTTGCCGAGAAGACTAGCTCGGACAGTAATTTCGTCATAAGTCGCAAGTTACGCAATCACGGCCAAACTATTTTGCTTATTTCAAACGTTCCATGTTTCATTTCACTAGGGATGTTGCTTTTGGGGGTGTGAAGGGCGTACTTTTGACGGAAAATGAAAAACCGTCGGCCAAAATCTCCGTGTTGACATAAATTGACAACTTTTCAGGTCCGTGATAAAAAGTTTCCTTTCATTCATACTCCAGCGCTGCAAATTTCCATGGCAAATTCTTGCGGGGTACAAAGTTAAATTATTTCTATGTGGCATTGCATTGCCGGATTTTGTTATAAATAGTTTACAAAGGAGAAAATCGTGATAAAAAACTTCGAGACCTACCTTTGTTTACAAGTTTCCTGGTGATGGAGCTAGCTCGAGAGCTCCCGGATGTGTCGAGTGAACAAATTTTCATTGACTCATTTTCGAGCTAGTTCCCCTGATTGCGACCCGTGAGTAAGTTCAAAATCTGATAAAGTATTATTTTTGCTGCAAATGCAAAAGCTGCTCTCATTTTTTCGGCAAAAAATATTAGTATATTTGCCATATTAAATGATCAAACTTTTAACGATACGTTAAATAACGACATCGTTAGTTAGGAACAACTAGTCCCTGGTCGTCAGTGTGATGAATTGCCCTCTAAACCACGCGTTATATAAAGAAAAGCGGGGTTTTACATTAGTATAGATTTTTTTCTTATTTTTGCTCAATTTTTATTATTTTTGTGGGTACTCGTTAGAACCGCCTGAATGCGGTGGGTTTAACGAGCACCCACAAACAATGTTTAGATTAGAAATAAGAAAAATATCCCAACTTTTCAACCGAAAAAAAATGTAAGTTCTGGAGGTATGAAAGACGTCATTTCATCGTGGTCACGTGTGCGCCTACTGTCCCTTTAACCCACTGTATGCTAGTGGACTCTTCCATTGCAATATGTTGGACAAGTCCATTTGTCATATAAGGAGTGTCAGGCCTATTTTTTCGTTTTTATTCAATTTTTGAGGAAAATGCTGTTAGCAAATAGTGTAGGCCCTGATCAGACGCCGCGTTCTGCGGCGTCTGATCTGGGCCTGCACTGTTTGCCAAGGTACCCCTTTAGGGGTTTCCCGCATGCAGTGGGTTAAATGGAGCGGCGTAGACCCAGGCTAGACTTCGCAGACTCTTCTTGTTCAATTTTATGTTATCGTTAGATTCAGAAACAGGGGACGGTCCCCGCCCATCGGGGCTTGAAGAAATATATGGGCTGCATGATGCTTCCACGCAGAGCTGAAACCGACCCGCACACGAGTACTGGTAAACCGCTAAGAGGATCTAAGTCTGCCCAGGCAAAGCGGTGCGAGTGTCGGACCGTCCATGCTCATTAACCCTATTGGTTTCATTGGGCGGCAGGGCTTGAGATGTCATTTCATCTCAATGTCGGGTAAAAGTCCCACAAAATTGGAAGCAAAGTCTCCAAAATGACCTTTACAGTGTTGACGGGGACGTCAAACCTCAAATCAAACAAACGAATCAGAAACAGGGGCAGTTGGGTGTGGTGAAGATGCCTGATATCTTTTGTCACCTGGGCATCCAACTGATATTGGCTTTACAGTTGTACAAGACCTACTGTCCTTGCAGCAGGTTATGTGTAGAAGGGAATGTTTTTATCTATTCTATTTCTTCACTTTCTTAACTTCCTTTCTTTTTCCTCTTCCCCCCCCCCCAATCCCTCTCTAGATGAACTCCTGTACTATCTCTTCTGTCTATTTCCTTCCTTTCTTTGTGAGACGACACAAAATGACCCACATTGGTGGCGTGTCGTTAAACCCATAAACCCAGATACAATCAATCAAAAATTCAGAAACAATCAAGATCGAACTGTTTCTAGGGTAATTCATTTGACAAAAACAGCCAGGGCCATCAGAATGACAAGAGGCCTCCGTGGTGTAGTGGTTATGTTACTCGCCTTGTAAACCAGGGATCGCAGGATCGATTCCGGGCTTCTCCAGACTTTCGGACGAGTCTTTAAACCGAGGTCCCGTCTTCGTATATCCTTAGCTGATGGTGAGACGTCAAACTCAAACACTCACTCACTCTTAACTAAAACGCGTCATGCCAAAACTCAGAAGCCTCTGTGGTCGAGTGGTTATGCTACTCGCCTTGTAAACCAGGGCTCGCAGGTTCGATCCCAGGCTTCTCCAGACTTTCGGACGAGTCTTTAAACCGAGGTCCCGTCTTCGTATATCCTTAGCTGGTGGTGAGACGTAAAACTCAAACACTCACTCACTCTTAACTAAAACGCGTCTTGCCAAAACTCAGAAGCCTCTGTGGTCGAGTGGTTATGCTACTCGCCTTGTAAACCAGGGGTCGCAGATTCGATCACAGGCTTCTCCAAACTTTCGGACGAGTCTTTAAACCGAGGTCCCGTCTTCGTATATCCTTAGCTGGTGGTGAGACGTAAAACTCAAACACTCACTCACACTTAACTAAACCGCGTCTTGCCAAAACTCAGAAGCCTCCGTGGTCGAGTGGTTATGCTACTCGCCTTGTAAACCTGGGGTCATAGGTTCGATCCCGGGCTTCTCCAGACTTTCGGATGAGTCTTTAAACCGAGGTCCCGTCTCCGTATGACCATAGCTGATGGTGGGACGTAAAAGTGAAACACTCACTCACTTGCCAAAAACTCTCTCTTCTTGGTTTTAGTGAACTGGCTAGAAGGTACAGTATCTACATGGGCTTGCTAAAATATCCTATCGCTATTCATCGCGATAACAAAACCGTGTGTTTGAATGGCGACTTTTTTTCCATAGATTATTTATTCTTTTATATTTTTTCTTATTTCCAGTCCAGACATAGATTGTGGGTGCTCGTTAGAACCGCCAAAAAGGCGGTTCTAACGAGTACCCACATTCTATGTTTTACAGCAAAATAAAGAAATGATGTATACCCCAATTATCATGATTATTCTCAAGATAAAGTGTGGTTTAGAGGGGTGTTCATTACATAGACATGTTAACTTGGTGATTGGCTTTCTGATTTGTTTGTTTGATTTGAGGTTTGACGTCCCCGTCAACACTGTATAGGTCATTTTGGAGACGTTGCTTCAAATTTTGTGGGACTTTTACCCAACATTGAGATGAAATGACATCTCAAACCCTGTCGTCCAATGAAACCAACAGGGTTTATAAGCATGGACCGTCCGACTCGTCTCAATGTCGGGTAAAAGTCCCACAAAATTGGAAGCAAAGTCTCCAAAATGACCTTTACAGTGTTGACGGGGACGTCAAACCTCAAATCAAACAAACAAATCAGAAACAGGGGTAGTTGGGTGTGGCGAAGATGCCTGATATCTTTTGTCACCTGGGCGTCCAACTGATGTTGGCTTTACAGTTGTACAAGACCTACTGTCCTTGCAGCAGGTTAGGGTAGAAGGGAATGTTTTTATTTATTCTGTTTCTTCACTTTCTTAACTTTCTTTCATTTTCCTTCTTCCCCACCCCACCCCCAATCCCACTCTAGATGAACTCTTGTACTATCTCTTCTGTCTATTTCCTTCCTTTCTTTGGGAGACGACACAAAATGACCCACATTGGTGACGTGTCGTTAAACCCAGATACAATCAATAAAAAAAAATTCAGAAACAATCATGGTCGAACTGTTTCTAGGGTAATTCATTTGACAAAAACAGCCAGGGCCATCAGAATGACAAGAAGCCTCCGTGGTGTAGTGGTTATGTTACTCGCCTTGTAAACCAGGGATCGCAGGATCGATTCCGGGCTTCTCCAGACTTTCGGACGAGTCTTTAAACCGAGGTCCCGTATTCGTATGACCTTAGCTGATGGTGAGACGTAAAACTCAAACACTCACTCACTCTTAACTAAAACGCGTCATGCCAAAACTCAGAAGCCTCCGTGGTCGAGTGGTTATGCTACTCGCCTTGTAAACTAGGGGTCGCAGGTTCGATCCCAGGCTTCTCCAGACTTTCGGACGAGTCTTTAAACCGAGGTCCCGTCTTCGTATATCCTTAGCTGGTGGTGAGACGTAAAACTCAAACACTCACTCACTCTTAACTAAAACGCGTCTTGCCAAAACTCAGAAGCCTCTGTGGTCGAGTGGTTATGCTACTCGCCTTGTAAACCTGGGGTCATAGGTTCGATCCCGGGCTTCTCCAGACTTTCGGATGAGTCTTTAAACCGAGGTCCCGTCTCCGTATGACCTTAGCTGATGGTGGGACGTAAAACTGAAACACTCACTCACTTGCCAAAAACTCTCTCTTCTTGGTTTTAGTGAACTGGCTAGAAGGTACAGTATCTAAAATATCCTATCGCTATTCATCGCGATAACAAAACCGTGTGTTTGAATGGCGACTTTCTTTCCATAGATTATTTATTCTTTTATATTTTTTCTTATTTCCATTCCAGACATAGATTGTGGGTGCTCGTTAGAACCGCCAAAAAGGCGGTTCTAACGAGTACCCACATTCTATGTTTTACAGCAAAATAAAGAAATGATGTATACCCCAATTATCATGATTATTCTCAAGATAAAGTGTGGTTTAGAGGGGTGTTCATTACATAGGCTTGTTAACTTGGTGATTGGCTTTCATATTGGCTGAACTAGCAGTTTGTTCAGATGGAATTTGTTGATATCAGCCACATTGCTTGATTTGAGGTTTAAAGTCCCCGTCAACACTGTATAGGTCATTTTGGAGACGTTGCTTCAAATTTTGTGGGACTTTTACCCAACATTGAGATGAAATGACATCTCAAACCCTGTCGTCCAATGAAACCAACAGGGTTTATAAGCATGGACCGTCCGACTCGTCTCAATGTCGGGTAAAAGTCCCACAAAATTGGAAGCAAAGTCTCCAAAATGACCTTTACAGTGTTGACGGGGACGTCAAACCTCAAATCAAACAAACAAATCAGAAACAGGGGTAGTTGGGTGTGGCGAAGATGCCTGATATCTTTTGTCACCTGGGCGTCCAACTGATGTTGGCTTTACAGTTGTACAAGACCTACTGTCCTTGCAGCAGGTTAGGGTAGAAGGGAATGTTTTTATTTATTCTGTTTCTTCACTTTCTTAACTTTCTTTCATTTTCCTTCTTCCCCACCCCACCCCCAATCCCACTCTAGATGAACTCTTGTACTATCTCTTCTGTCTATTTCCTTCCTTTCTTTGGGAGACGACACAAAATGACCCACATTGGTGACGTGTCGTTAAACCCAGATACAATCAATAAAAAAAAATTCAGAAACAATCATGGTCGAACTGTTTCTAGGGTAATTCATTTGACAAAAACAGCCAGGGCCATCAGAATGACAAGAAGCCTCCGTGGTGTAGTGGTTATGTTACTCGCCTTGTAAACCAGGGATCGCAGGATCGATTCCGGGCTTCTCCAGACTTTCGGACGAGTCTTTAAACCGAGGTCCCGTATTCGTATGACCTTAGCTGATGGTGAGACGTAAAACTCAAACACTCACTCACTCTTAACTAAAACGCGTCATGCCAAAACTCAGAAGCCTCCGTGGTCGAGTGGTTATGCTACTCGCCTTGTAAACTAGGGGTCGCAGGTTCGATCCCAGGCTTCTCCAGACTTTCGGACGAGTCTTTAAACCGAGGTCCCGTCTTCGTATATCCTTAGCTGGTGGTGAGACGTAAAACTCAAACACTCACTCACTCTTAACTAAAACGCGTCTTGCCAAAACTCAGAAGCCTCTGTGGTCGAGTGGTTATGCTACTCGCCTTGTAAACCTGGGGTCATAGGTTCGATCCCGGGCTTCTCCAGACTTTCGGATGAGTCTTTAAACCGAGGTCCCGTCTCCGTATGACCTTAGCTGATGGTGGGACGTAAAACTGAAACACTCACTCACTTGCCAAAAACTCTCTCTTCTTGGTTTTAGTGAACTGGCTAGAAGGTACAGTATCTAAAATATCCTATCGCTATTCATCGCGATAACAAAACCGTGTGTTTGAATGGCGACTTTCTTTCCATAGATTATTTATTCTTTTATATTTTTTCTTATTTCCATTCCAGACATAGATTGTGGGTGCTCGTTAGAACCGCCAAAAAGGCGGTTCTAACGAGTACCCACATTCTATGTTTTACAGCAAAATAAAGAAATGATGTATACCCCAATTATCATGATTATTCTCAAGATAAAGTGTGGTTTAGAGGGGTGTTCATTACATAGGCTTGTTAACTTGGTGATTGGCTTTCATATTGGCTGAACTAGCAGTTTGTTCAGATGGAATTTGTTGATATCAGCCACATTGCTTGATTTGAGGTTTAAAGTCCCCGTCAACACTGTATAGGTCATTTTGGAGACGTTGCTTCAAATTTTGTGGGACTTTTACCCAACATTGAGATGAAATGACATCTCAAACCCTGTCGTCCAATGAAACCAACAGGGTTTATAAGCATGGACCGTCCGACTCGCCCCACTTTGCATTGGTAGGCTTAGATCCTCTAAGTGGTTTACCAGTACTCGTGTGCGGTCGGTTTCAGCTCTGCGTGGAAGCATCATGCAGCACATCTATTTCTTCAAGCCCCGGTGGGCGGGGGGCATGATATTAGCCAACACGTCTACTCTAAACATTGATTGCGGAAGCTTGTTGGAGTAATCTGTTTTTGAGCAAAAGTAAAGCCCACTATATACAGAAAAACAGAGTTTTCGGAGCATCCATTATTTTCCTTATTTTTGCTCAAAAAAGTAGATTGCTGGTACTCGTTAGCACCGCATCAATTTAGGACAGCCTCGTTGAGGCGGTTATAACGACCACCCACAATCTATATTAAGACAAGAAATTAGAAAAATATAAAACATTTTCATCGGAAAAATTCTTGTTCTTTTGACCAGAAAGACGACATTTTAGCACCTCTGCAATATGTGTATACTTAATTATAATTTACTTCCCACGTACTGTGCAGCTGCGTTTTGAAAGCCCCGCCCATCGGGACTTGAAGAAATAGATGGGCTGCATGATGCCTCCACGCAGAGCTGAAACCGGCCGCACACGAGTACTGGTAAACCGCTTAGAGGATTTAAGCCTTCACGGATAAAGCGGTGCGAGTCGGACCGTCCATGCTTATAAACCCTATTGGTTTCATTGGGCGACAGGGCTTGAGATGCCATTTCGTCTCAATATCGGGTAAAAGTCCCACAAAATTGGAAGCAACGTCTCTAAAATGACCTTTACAGTGTTGACGGGGACGTTAAACCTCAAATCAAACAAATAAAGGTGCGTTTTGTCTTCGCCTCGACAATCTCATTGGTCCTACTGACCGCATACCATCCGCCTTTATTTATTTATTTTATTATTTATTTTTGTTTTTGGTTTTACGGCCCTTTCAAAATTGTTTCGCTTATTTCGAGTCGATCTTTAATCATAGGTGGACGAAAAGCGGAGAAAAAACACTTGACCTACCGTTGCAGAACTTAGCGTCTCATATCCATCCGCCTTTATACATATAGTGAAATTCCGCTATTAAGAACACCTAAAATTTAGACTAATTCTGCCTTAAAAAGCTTATTTAGTAGGATGAATTATTCTTTCTTTGGTTTTTCTGCATACAGTGTCTTGTGGTCATAGAACACCTTTGGAACTGTTCAAAAGTGGTCTTAAAGACCACTTTTGAACAGTGCCAAAGGTGGCCTTAATAGAGGAAGTTTACTCTATTCAAGCGAACTTACAGCTTACTTACTGTAAAAGTCCTCCGCCTCCCTCTGTATACGTGACTGAGAGTGCCCCACTTCCCTCGTCATAGTTAAACTGTACGTTTTGTGCAGCTCCTATGTCTTTCTGTATCCCAAAAGCTGTCTGACAAACCTGCATACGTATAAACAGAGGACATCACACGAGTATTCATTTCGTATGCAACTCATGAAACGAGCACCTGTCCGGCCCCCGCCCATAGGGGCTTGAAGAAATATATGGGCTGCATGATGCTTCCACGCAGAGCTGAATCCGGCCCGCACACTAGTACTGGTAAACCGCTTAGAGGGTCTAAGCCTGTCCAGGAACCGCGATGCGAGGCGGACCGTCCATGCTAATAAACCCTATTGGTTTCATTGGGCGCCAGGGCTTGAAATGTCATTTCATCTCAATGTCGGGTAAAAGTCCCACAAAATTGGCAGCAACGTCTCCAAAAAGACCTTTACAGTGTTGACGGGGACGTTAAACCTCAAATCAAACAAGCAAAAAACGAGCACCTGTCGAGTGGTAGCGAGTTTTCCCAGCAGGCACACAAGGTTGAACTAACGTTGAAACAACGTTGTTTCAACATTAGTTCAACCTTGTGTAGGCACTCAACGTTGAACTAACGTTGAAACAACGATGCAAACGTTATTTCAACGTTAGTTCAACCTTGTGTCAACGTTTTGTGCCTGCAGGGTCATAAATTACATACATAAGCAATGTCTACGAACGTGAGACTCGTTTTATCATATAGCCACTTTTATATATTATTTAATTTTATTTTTATGTTTTTTTTTTTTTTTTTTTTGCATTTTCTCCATTAAAAGGGAATATAGTGTCCATTGAAAATATTACATCGTCATGGACACCTTGATATTACAGTTAAAACACTTTATTATTTAAAACTTAGCACTTAAACCAATGAATATCTGAAACAAATGACATTTTCATATTGTTTTGTTTGTTTGATTTGGAGTTTTGCAGCTGGTGTTGTGCCGTGTGGCGGCCGTAAAACGTCTCCACGTACATCAACCATAGTGTAGTTTATATTTTACTTTTGGTCCTTTGAGATCAGCGTGAATATTCTGAGAATAAGAAATAAATTATTGGTTTAGACTCATATTCTAGACAGGTTTTTAATTAGTTGGACCCCATTTTGATTTATATCAGTCTTTGAATCGACTGCCTATTCGAAATTCGCAAAATTGCAGTATGTTTCATCTGGCTTTCTTTGCCGGATCATTACAGGGTCACTGACGAGGCTTTATTAGCCGAAACTACGTAGTATGACCCATCTTCTTTCTTACGAATGTTTTAATTGCTCTTAAAGGAACTTATTTTTTGATTTTTATTTGCCTTCACTGCAGCTGG
The DNA here is from genome assembly GCA_963580285.1 of Lucinisca nassula. Classification (NCBI taxonomy): domain Eukaryota; kingdom Metazoa; phylum Mollusca; class Bivalvia; order Lucinida; family Lucinidae; genus Lucinisca; species Lucinisca nassula. The sequence continues at coordinate 46,486,564 of OY757025.1, read as the reverse complement.
TGTTGTGCCGTGTGGCGGCCGTAAAACGTCTCCCCGTACATCAACCATAGTGCAGTTTATATTTTACTTTTGGTCCTTTGAGATCAGCGTGAATATTCTGAGAATTCAGAAATAAATTATTGGTTTAGACTCATATTCTAGACAGGTTTTTAATTAGTTGGACCCCATTTTGATTTATATCAGTCTTTGAATCGACTGCCTATTCGAAATTCGCAAAATTGCAGTATGTTTCCTCTGGCTTTCTTTGCCGGATCATTACAGGGTCACTGATGAGGCTTTATTAGCCGAAACTACGTAGTATGACCCATCTTCTTTCTTATGAATGTTTTAATTGCTCTTAAAGGAACTTATTTTTTTTTATTTTTATTTAACGTCCCCGTCAACACCGTAAAGGTCATTTTGGAGAAGTTGCTTCCAATTTTGTGGGATTTTTACCCGACATTGAGATGAAATGACATTTCAAGCCCTGCCGTCCAATGAAACCAAAAGGGTTTATGAGCATGGACGGGCCGACTCGCACCGCATTGCCTGGGCAGGCTTAGATCCTCTAAGCAGTTTATCAGTACTTGTGCGCGGGTCGGTTTTAGCTCTGCTTGGAAGCATCATTCAGCCCATCTATTTCTTCAGGCCCAGATGGGCGGAGGCTATTTTTTCATATTGTGAAAAGATACTTTTTCAAATTGAAAAATCAGATACACATATTATTTTCATGGTAGCAGCCCGGGCTACATTTTTGGTCAAAGGCACTTATAAAATAAAAAGAAAATTTAGCTCTTTTTTATAAATACCAAAACTATTCCATCTCGTGTTGAAAACATCAGTATTTTCACTCGTGCTCCGCAGTCATGAAAACGCTGATGATTTCATCAAACTCGTTAAAATATTTTTGGTATTGCCTAAATAAGTATATCCTCTGTATATCCAGGCCTGGGTCGGCAACATTCTTTCGTGGAGCTTGATCATGAAATCTTTTCTACGGCCATTCTCTCCCTTCCGCTGATTCCAGAAGGACAGTTGTCAGTTTCTGGCAAAAGAATGTGCACTGTACTGGTTAGCAGCTTACGTATAAGCCTGTCCAGAAATGACCTAAATTAGTGTTGACTGGGCCGTTAAATCCTATATACAAACAAACAAATCTATATATTCAGACCACCTTAGGAACTCTTCATAATTCGATCACACATCCATCTGACATAGTGCACTCTTTAAAATCTCCAAAAACGGTCATTTTTCTGATGAAAATTTACTATTGTTTTCTTATTTATACTCCAAACATAGGTTGTGGGTGCTCGTTAGAACCGCCTCATTGAGGCGGTTCTATCGAGTACCCACAACCTATATCTTGGAGCAAAAATAAGGAAAATAATGTGTACCCCTGTAAACCCAAGTTTTCATAATATAAAGTGGGGTTAACAGGGGCGTTCATCACACGGACTTGTTAACGTTTTCTCTAAATAGGTTTCATTTATAGAAACGCCTTTGTACGGAACCCTGTAAGGGACATACAAATTATTTTAATATGTTGTGCGAACAAGATAATATCTTGTGCGCACAAGATATTATCTTGTTTGCACAACTTAACATCGTGTGCAGACAATAAAATATCTTGTGCAGACAACATATTGTCTTGTGCGCACAAGATAATATCTTGTTCGCACAACTTAATATCTTGTTCGCACAACATATTAAAAAAATGGAAAAAATCATGTCCCTTCCCAGGTTCCGTACAAAGCTGGTCCAAAAAACTTAAGATCAAATATGGCGGACATCGACAATCGAAATGATTTATGCATTATTAAAAATCCACGCTTAGAAATGAAAGGTATGCAAGAAAAAAAAAAATCTTCCATCCTTCAGGATTATAGTCCGGCATCAGGGATTCCGGACCAAGACCCTTGGGATGTACTTGTCTGCCAAGTAAGATTCTTATATGCATGAGAATGGTTAAACCTTCAAAGCAGACAAAAACCCTTTCACGAAGTATTTTCCCTACCGAGTGGCCTAATGGGTAGGAGTGCTGTCTCTTAACCCATTCAGTACCAGAAGCCCCTAAAGGGGTACCTTGGCAGACAGTGCATGCCCATATCAGACGCCGCAGAATGCGGCGTCAGATCAGGGCCTACACTGTTTGCAAAAAGTCATTTCCCTAATAAACTGTGAAGAAAAGACAACCTGACACCACTAATTTTTAAATGGACTCCTGCTATATATAAGAAGGAAGATTCAATTGGGTACAAAAATGGTTAATCATTAGGCCTCCAACCGCTGTGGGTTCGAACCTCGCTCGGGCCACATGTGAGACGGCAAGTTCTACAATGGAAGGTAAGGTGGTTTTTCTCCGGGTACTGCGGTTTTCGTCCACCTCTAATTAACAATCGGCTCGAAATAAGTGAAATGATCTTGAAAGGGCCATAAAACCAAAACAAAAAAAAATCTTTCCTACCGTTAAGGTTTTTATCTCCCCTATCAATGAGGGTCTTACTCTTCAAGGAGCTAAGTATTCGCTATATGCACATTCAGAATACACGAATTCTTACGATTCTGTGTCTGCTAAATTTTAGTAGGTTAGATTGGAGTTAAACGGCCCAGTCAACACTATTTAGGTTATATCGAGCCGATCAGTTTATCCTGGCCAGGCTTATACACAAGCGGTTTACCAATACATTGCAGATTCTTTCGCCAGACACTTACAACTGCTCGACTTGAATCAGCGGAATGAAGAGAATGACCGCAGAAAAGATATCATGATCAATCTCCACGAAAGAATTTTGCCGACCCCAGCAAGTATCGAACCTGCGACCTGTGATCACCAGTCAGACGCGCATCCGGCCGACTTCTGATTATTTTAAGCTGTTTTATAACTTCACTCGAATAGGTGTGATTGTTTCCCATATCTTATTCAAACTCGGTCTGGGGTCACTAGAGAATTTTCTCATACCTTCAGATTCATTTATGGAATCATGTGAAAAAAGATATGTTGAGTGTACTCATTTGAATCGCCTCAATGAGGCTATTCTATTAGGTACACGTAACATTCAAGAAGCGTCCGTGGTGTAGTGGTTATGCTTCTCATCTCATAAACCAGGGGTCGTGGGGTTCGATCCGGGCTTCTCCGGACTTTCGAATGGGTCTTTAAACCGAGTTCCCGTCTCCGTATGACCTTATCTGTTGGTGTGACGTAAAACACACACGCGCACACACAAACACACACCACGCAAGCACGGACGGACGCACAAGCGCACGCACGCAGGCAACATTCTTTTAATAGACAGAAGATTGACAAGATATCTTTAAGGGCAATGGATACACCTTCAGGAGAGGCAACTCCTGCAAAAGTATTTTTCAACCGTGATAGACGCCCTCCGCCCATAGGGGCTCGAAGAAATAATTAGGCTGCATGATGCTTCCACACAGAGCTGAAACCGGCCGCACATGAGTACTGGTAAACTGCTTAGAGGATCTAATCCTGCCCAAGCAATGCGATGCAAGTCGGACCGTCTATGTTTAAAAACACTATTGGTTTCATTGGGTGATAGGGCTTGAGATGTCATTTCATCTCAATGTCGGGCAAAAGCCCCACAAAATTGGAAGCAACGTCTCCAAAATGGCCTATTTAGTGTTGAGGGGGCATTTCAAAACCTGCCGTCCAATGAAACCATTAGGTCTCATATGCATTAGATGGTCTGACTCACATCACTTTGCCTGGGCAGGCTTAGTCCTTCTAAGCGGTTTACCAGTACCCATGAGTGGCAAGTTTCAGCTCTGCGTGGAAGCACCATGCATCCTAATGTATTTCTCTAAGACCCGATGGGCGGGGACCTAAAAGTTGGACTGTAGTTGGTAATGATGGTTATGTATCCTGACATATACTGCATTTTCTTACATATCTTAAGGGGAATAGGAACACATTCAGGGGAGGCAGCTCCTCCAAAAGTATTGGTGTCTCCCATGTCAATGAGGTTAACCCTTAAAGGAAAGAATTTGCTCCTGAGGAGCAAATTCTTTCCTTTAAGAGTTGACCCCTTTTTCAGTGGAACAGGGTTTAAAGAAAAGCGAACAGGAAGTTCAGAAAGTTGCCGCCCTTTGACAAATGGCGATTCCACTTAAGGCGACGTTTGCTTTTTCAACCGTGATAGAGGAACTATTATTTCAGAATTAATGGCAACTGCTTACATGTATACAAATTTCGCTTCTGCGTCTGCAAGCTGCTTTTCATTTGAATATTAAATACTTCTGCGCATACTTCTGCGCTGTATTGTAATCGTTCAACCCTCATCAAAACCCCTATTTTGCAAACAGTGCAGATCCGGCCCCCGCCTATCGGGGCTTGAAGAAATAAATTGGTTACATGATGCTTCCACGCAGAGCTGAATCCGACCGCACACGAGTACTGGCAAACCGCTTAGAGAGCCTGCCCAGACATAGCGGTGCGATTCGGACCGCCCATGCGTATAAACCCTATTGGTTTCATTGGGCGACAGTGCTCGAGATGTCATTTCATCTCAATGTCGGGTAACAGTCCCACAAAATTGGAAGCAACGTCTCCAAAATGACATATTCAGTGTTGACGGGGACGTTAAACATCAAATCAAACAAAAATCCATATCAGAGAAGACATCTGATCTGTGATTTGAATGATTTCATTTAATTAAGCTTGTTTGATACTCAGAATAGATGACACAATTAATTTATTCAGCAGGGCAACGGTTAATTTTTGTTCCAATACAATCAGGGGAAATAATCAAATACAAAACGAACACTAGTATTTGCTTACCGCAACTTTTGAACACTGACCCTCGTCGAAAGGATAGCAGGGGTTGTAAGAGTACTGGTTACCGTCATCAGACTGTACATCCTTATACCTGTGACATAGACAAGAAAAATATCACTAACCCCTATATGACCATGAAATCTTCCACCAAATAGGTTTCGAGTGGCCCATTTCTAATTATAGGGGTGTCAGGTTTATATTGTTTGTGGTATGTTTTGCAAAAACGTATGCTATTTCAACAAACAAAGTAGACCCAGATCAGACGCCGCGTTCTACGGCGTCTGATCTGGGTCTACACGGTTTCCCAAATGTACCCAAAACGGATTAACATTAAACACTCATCTTTCATTAGTATGGATTCGATAAAGGCGTCTCCAACTCAAAGGATACTCGGGTTGATGGGAAATGACATTACGAAAACACGCCTATACAAATACAGTGTAACCTTCATCGGCGAAAAAAATGAAAACTTTAAGAGGAAAAATTAGGATATTTTTCTTATTTCTGCTCAAAATATAGATTGTTGGTACTCCTTAGAACCGCCTCATCGAGGCGGTTCTAACGAGTACCCACAATCTATATTTTAGAGCAGAAATAAGAAAAATATGGTTTACCCCTGCAAACCCCAGTTTTACTATATAAAAGTGGGGTTCGAGGGGGTCAAAATTATATAGGCGTGTTTTCGTGATGAGGCTGTTAATTCGACATTGTATTTAAAAAAACGAGTTTTCACAGGTCATAATTCGTTTTTTTTTTTCTTTTCAACATTTTAGGTCACAACATAGATTGTGAGTACTCGTTAGAACCGCCTCATTCGGTTCTAACGAAACCACAAAATCTATGTTTGGATCCCCGCCCATCGGGGCTTGGAGAAATATATTGGGCTGCATTGTCCTTCCACGCACAGCTGAAAGCGACCGCAGACGAGTACTGATGAGTAGCTTAGAAGGTCAAAGCCCGCCCAGGCAAAGTGGTGTCAGTCGGACCGTTCATGCTTATAAACCCTATTGGTTTGTTTGGGCGGTAAGACTTGGGATGTCATTTCATCTCAATGTCGGTTAAAAGTCCCACAAAATTGGAGGCAACGTCTCCAAAATGACCAAAATAATGTTGACGGGGACGCAAAACCTTAAAACAAACAAACAAACAACAACAAACAAAAAAATCTATTTTTAGAACAAAAATAAGGATATAAAAATTTACATCAGAAAAACGCCAGTTCAATATGTATAAAAGACACCGTTGTAGCACACTGGTGTGTTGACGTATGGTGGTCCAGATCAACCCGAGCATCAGCAGGGATTGCGAAGCCCTTATCGAATCCATAGGTATAAAATGTCCTCTTTCTTGCAAACTTCAACATTATTTTCCATCAAAGTCAGTCACATCAGCCTACAGGTTTTGCGCTGATATACAGTCGAACTTCAATGGCTCGAACACCTTTGGGACCTCGAAAATCTGTTCGAGACAGGGGTAGTTCGAGCCACTGAGGTAACTGTCAGGAGGCATAACGAGATACTTTTTGATATCTTTCCGGTGTTCTATAATGAATATGTATGCGGTGTGTACTCATTAGAATCGCCTCATCGAGGCGATTCTAATGAGTACACACAGCATGCATTTGCAAGATAAAAGACCAAAATCTTCTGAATTATTCCCCATTATTTCTTATGTAGAGGATTTTGCTAGGGACTCAAGAATGTGTTCGAGTCATCTATGGTAAACGAGCCATCGGTGTTCGAGCCATCGAAGTTCTACTGTATAAATGCAAGCCATTTATAGCTTGAAATTTTCAGCTTGACGCATCTAATCAGAACCGCAGTTGCAGTGTTAGATATTCCTTGACAGTCCCAGGCATCATACAATGCTGCAAATTAGTTTTCATGTGCGCAGGACTTTTGCGCATGTTTAACCCATTTAGTACCGGAAACCCCTAAAGGGGTAATTGGCAAACAGTGCAGGCCCAGATCAGACGCCGCAGAACGCGGCGTCTGATCAGGGCCTCCACTGTTTGCTAAAAGTTCAGTCATTTTCGAAATAAAATTTGATGAAAGCACAACCTGACACCCCTAAATTTTGAAATGGACTCCTGCTATATATAAGGAGGAAGATTCCATTTGGTACCAAAAGGGTTAACATTGTCCATGAGTTGGTGTTCGGGAAGGAATATTGATGTATGCTCTGTTGGAAACTGTATGCCCTGTAAACTTGAAATGTGAATCTGATTGAAGTGTTGACATCCAGGAGAAACCGCTGAATGAAAGCTATCAAACACTAGGTCCGTGAAGTTGGCTGTTGGTTGTTAGTTGGATATTCAGATGTGTATTCGAACACACATCTAGAATAAACATCCAGGTGTGTATTCAGATGTGTATTCGAACGCACATCCAGATTAAACATCCAGGTGTGTATTCAGATGTGTATTCGAACACACATCTAGAATAAACATCCAGGTGTGTATTCAGATGTGTATTCGAACGCACATCCAGAATAAACATCCAGGTGTGTATTCAGATGTGTATTCGAACGCACATCCAGAATAAACATCCAGGTGTGTATTCAGATGTGTATTCGAACACACATCCAGATTAAACATCCAGGTGTGTATTCAGATGTGTATTCGAACACACATCTAGAATAAACATCCAGGTGTGTATTCAGATGTGTATTCGAACGCACATCCAGAATAAACATCCAGGTGTGTATTCAGATGTGTATTCGAACGCACATCCAGAATGAACATCCAGGTGTGTATTCAGATGTGTATTCGAACGCACATCCAGAATAAACATCCAGGTGTGTATTCAGATGTGTATTCGAACGCACATCCAGAATAAACATCCAGGTGTGTATTCAGATGTGTATTCGAACACACATCCAGATTAAACATCCAGGTGTGTATTCAGATGTGTATTCGAACACACATCTAGAATAAACATCCAGGTGTGTATTCAGATGTGTATTCGAACGCACATCCAGAATAAACATCCAGGTGTGTATTCAGATGTGTATTCGAACGCACATCCAGAATGAACATCCAGGTGTGTATTCAGATGTGTATTCGAACGCACATCCAGAATAAACATCCAGGTGTGTATTCATATGTGTATTCGAACGCACATCTAGAATAAACATCCAGGTGTGTATTCAGATGTGTATTCGAACGCACATCCAGAATGAACATCCAGGTGTGTATTCAGATGTGTATTCGAACGCACATGGAGAATGAACATCCAGGTGTGTATTCAGACATGTATTCGAACGCACATCGAGAATGAACATCCATGTGTGTATTCAGACGTGTATTCGAACGCACATCTTGAATAAACATCCAGGTGTGTATTCAGATGTGTATTCGAAGGCACATCCAGAATAAACATCCAGGTGTGTATTCAGACGTGTATTCGAACGCACATCCAGAATAAACATCCAGGTGTGTATTCAGATGTGTATTCGAACGCACATCCAGATTAAACATCCAGGTGTGTATTCAGACGTGTATTCGAACGCACATCTTGAATAAACATCCAGGTGTGTATTCAGATGTGTATTCGAACGCACATCCAGAATAAACATCCAGGTGTGTATTCAGACGTGTATTCGAACGCACATCAAGAATAAACATCCAGGTGTGTATTCAGATGTGTATTCGCACACACATCTAGAATAAACATCCAGGTGTGTATTCAGACGTGTATTCGAACGCACATCTTGAATAAACATCCAGGTGTGTATTCAGACGTGTATTCGAACGCACATCTTGAATAAACATCCAGGTGTGTATTCAGATGTGTATTCGAAGGCACATCCAGAATAAACATCCAGGTGTGTATTCAGATGTGTATTCGAAGGCACATCCAGAATAAACATCCAGGTGTGTATTCAGACGTGTATTCGAACGCACATCCAGAATAAACATCCAGGTGTGTATTCAGATGTGTATTCGAACGCACATCCAGATTAAACATCCAGGTGTGTATTCAGGCGTGTATTCGAACGCACATCTTGAATAAACATCCAGGTGTGTATTCAGATGTGTATTCGAACGCACATCCAGAATAAACATCCAGGTGTGTATTCAGACGTGTATTCGAACGCACATCCAGAATAAACATCCAGGTGTGTATTCAGATGTGTATTCGCACACACATCTAGATTAAACATCCAGGTGTGTATTCAGACGTGTATTCGAACGCACATCTTGAATAAACATCCAGGTGTGTATTCAGTGTGTATTCAGACGTGTATTCGAACGCACATCCAGAATAAACATCCAGGTGTGTATTCAGATGTGTATTCGAACGCACATCGAGAATGAACATCCAGGTGTGTATTCAGACGTGTATTCGAACGCACATCTTGAATAAACATCCAGGTGTGTATTCAGATGTGTATTCGAACGCACATCCAGAATAAACATCCAGGTGTGTATTCAGACGTGTATTCGAACGCACATCCAGAATAAACATCCAGGTGTGTATTCAGATGTGTATTCGCACACACATCTAGAATAAACATCCAGGTGTGTATTCAGATGTGTATTCGAACGCACATCCAGAATAAACATCCAGGTGTGTATTCAGACGTGTATTCGAACGCACATCGAGAATGAACATCCAGGTGTGTATTCAGACGTGTATTCGAACGCACATCTTGAATAAACATTCAGGTGTGTATTCAGATGTGTATTCGAAGGCACATCCAGAATAAACATCCAGGTGTGTATTCAGACGTGTATTCGAACGCACATCCAGAATAAACATCCAGGTGTGTATTCAGATGTGTATTCGAACGCACATCGAGAATGAACATCCAGGTGTGTATTCAGACGTGTATTCGAACGCACATCTTGAATAAACATCCAGGTGTGTATTCAGATGTGTATTCGAACGCACATCCAGAATTAACATCCAGGTGTGTATTCAGATGTGTATTCGAACGCACATCTAGAATAAACATCCAGGTGTGTATTCAGATGTGTATTCGAACGCACATCCAGAATGAACATCCAGGTGTGTATTCAGATGTGTATTCGAACGCACATCCAGATTAAACATCCAGGTGTGTATTCAGATGTGTATTCGAACGCACATCCAGAATAAACATCCAGGTGTGTATTCAGATGTGTATTCGAACGCACATCGAGAATGAACATCCAGGTGTGTATTCAGACGTGTATTCGAACGCACATCTTGAATAAACATCCAGGTGTGTATTCAGATGTGTATTCGAACGCACACCGAGAATGAACATCCAGGTGTGTATTCAGATGTGTATTCGAACGCACATCTAGAATAAACATCCAGGTGTGTATTCAGATGTGTATTCGAACGCACATCCAGAATGAACATCCAGGTGTGTATTCAGATGTGTATTCGAACGCACATCCAGATTAAACATCCAGGTGTGTATTCAGATGTGTATTCGAACGCACATCCAGAATAAACAGTCAGTTGTGTATTCAGATGTGTATTCGAACGCACATCCAGAATAAACATCCAGGTGTGTATTCATATGTGTTTTCGAACGCACATCGAGAATGAACATCAAGGTGTGTATTCAGACGTGTATTCGAACGCACATCTTGAATAAACATCCAGGTGTGTTTTCAGATGTGTATTCGAACGCACATCCAGAATTAACATCCAGGTGTGTATTCAGATGTGTATTCGAACGCACATCTAGAATAAACATCCAGGTGTGTATTCAGATGTGTATTCGAACGCACATCCAGATTAAACATCCAGGTGTGTATTCAGATGTGTATTCGAACGCACATCCATAATAAACATCCAGGTGTGTATTCAGATGTGTATTCGAACGCACATCTAGAATAAACATCCAGGTGTGTATTCAGACGTGTATTCGAACGCACATCTTGAATAAACATCCAGGTGTGTATTCAGAAGTGTATTCGAACGCACATCCAGATTGAACATCCAGGTGTGTATTCAGATGTGTATTCGAAAGCACATCTAGAATAAACATCCAGGTGTGTAGTTAGACGTGTATTTTTACGCACATCCAGAATAAACATCCAGGTGTGTATTCAGATGTGTATTCGAACGCACATTCAGAATAAACATCCAGGTGTGTATTCAGATGTGTATTCTAACGCACGTCTGGAATAAACATCCAGGTGTGTATTCAGACGTGTATTCGAACGCACATCTGGAATAAACATCCAGGTGTGTATTCAGATGTGTATTCGAACGCACTTCCAGAATAAACATCCAGGTGTGTAGTCTACGTCAATAGCCTGTGTTTCTCCGATTTATAAGTTTATAATTTAAATTTCTTCTGGGCTATGTATGTATTTATCATTCACACTTGTTTGCCAAATTTGTCTGAAATCTGACCGCAAATGATGACTTTGTGCGCAGAAAACGCCCCAGTCTATAAAATATCCGTATACGAAAATAGAATTCCTTTACGAAAATAGCCTGCAGTTTTTAAATCTAATAATATCAAGTTGAAATTTCTTCTGAACTATGTATTTATCTAAATTTCACGCTAATGTAGAAAATTTCATTAAAATCTGAACATTAATGATGAATTTGTGCACGTTAAAGGCCTAGTTCCTCCCTTCTTTACGAGTCCCCCCCCCCAAACTTAATGCCTTCAGGGGGATATTCGGCCACTGTGTATTATCTCTGTGTATTGTAGGAGCAATTAAGGGTCTAGACTGTCTGGACAGAGGCGCAAATTACAAGGTCCAGAGATTGCAGCCTATTTTCGGTATTTAATTCTATTCTCGCGGAAATAGCCTACTATATCCGATGTTCGGTCACACCGGCCCCCGTCCAATCCTAACATGAAATCACTCCTTCAGTTTACGCTTACATCAAAGATATACCGGTTTCGATCTTTTTATAAATATCTCAGAAGATTTAATTATACCCTTAGAAGGGGAGACTAAGGGATAGTACTGGCCCAGTTACAGCTCTTGTTTTTTGCACAAATTTCCTTTATGAGAACTCGACAATCTTTACAAATAAATAAAAGACAAAATTCTTTGGAAAAAATGAATCCTTAAACACTTTTAATGATCGCGAAAACTATTTTTTCAAGTGTGTAAAATATGTTTTTCTGCATAAAGCTAACCTTAAATTTTACGATGCCGTCGAGTAAGTGAGCCAGAAAAAACCATGTCATGCTATGTTATCATCCCCTTATCTGGCTCCGTAAGTCTTAACGTAAATTGTACAATGGACAACAACATCGCTTGTTCGAGTTAGTCACCCCATAAATAAAAAGTTCTTGGAAACACGACACGGTACTGTCTTATTCACATAGACTACAATTTCACAATTCCGAAACAGTTTATTTGGGAAGGCCTAATAAATTACCGGATTTGCGATTTATGACAAAATGTCGCTTTTTAGAGTTTATTTGGACCCATGACTTATTTCATTTTCATCAACAATATCCACTTCATCCATGTGCAAAATAATCCCAATTAAATCGAAGTGATGATGTGAATTATAACATTATGGCAATTACATTATTCCGTAGAACACGATCCGATATGCGTGACGACATAATAATTACACGCGGAAAGAACGCGCGCGCGCCAAATTTGCTTGAAGTGCACGGGAACAAATATTACCGGATTTCGTCAGGCTTGGCATTCAATAAAAAGAAAGACAACCGACAGGACTCATCCTGGAAGCAGCTCACTTGCTAGGTAAGTTTTTATTTACTATTTCAGCGTCTAAATTAAAGGCCTGACTGTTGTTCTCGACAATGTAGAAAAATTCCAGTGCATTGCATATCTGATATAGCTAGATCTATAATTTAAAAGAATGACCACTGTCTTGTAAACTTGCCGGAAAGACTCGCTTTAAGCAACCCCCGTCCACCATGTTAGTTGCTGAATGTCTACAGACTAAATATTTTTAGCCCCCCCCCCCCCTACCGATGTTTACACTAGGGGACTATATGTTTGTCCTTAGTCTGTCCGTCCGTCTGTTTGTCTGTCTGTTTGCCTGTCTGTCGGCCTGTCTGTCACTCCGCTGAAATATTGATCCAAAGATAACCTAAAAACTGTTCAAGCTAGCTTGATGAAACTTGGTATGTGAATAGGGGATAACTTTCTGATTATGCAGGTTTTCTTTACGAAAATTGTGGTTGCTATGGTAACGGAAATAGTTTTGATGCTATACTAGCAAATGAAATCTCGATCCAGAGATTACTCACAAACTGTCCAAGCTAAATTGGTGAAACTTGGTGCGTGAAAAGGTGACATTGTGCTGATTATGCAAATCCTTTATTTACCAAAACAATATATGGTTACTGACATAGATATGTTACTAAGGCCGAAATGTTGATCCAGATAATTAAACAAAAAGGCCATGATAGCCCTGAATCGCTCACATCATGGCTGCCATGGTTACCGAAGTTTGGTATGGATTTCAATTCTATGGGCAATTTTGGAAAAAAAAGGTCTTTTCAAGGAACATGCCTGTAAAATTGAAATAAGTGTGCCGAGTGGTTATCAAGATGAAGATTTTTCAAAGCTACTATATTGCCGTATAGGGAAATAACGTTTTTTTTTAACGAAATGCCACGGCTTGGGTTATTTTGGTAAAGGGTCACCTTTAGACAAATTCTACAAAATATTTTTAAGACTAGGTTTAAAGTTTCTGAGGATAAGTTTTTCAAAGATTTCCCTTTCGGTTGCCATGGAAACCAGAGTCGGGTAAGGCTAGTCGGGTATGGATTTCAATTGTTTGGGCAATTTTAGAAGAAATTACACCCATGAAACATACCTGTGAAATTTAAAGTAAATGTGCCAAGTGGTTTTCAAGAAGAAGATTTTTAAAAAGTACTATAGTGGCATAAAGGGAAAATAAGCCACGCCCCCTGGCGGCCATGTTTTTTAACGAAATGACACGGCTTTGGTAATTTTGGTGAGTGTCACATAAAGACCATTTCTACAAAATATTTTAAAATCCGTCTTAATAGTTTCTGAGTTGAAGATTTTTAAAGATTTACCTTTCGGTTGCCATGGCAACCATTTGGGTATGGATTTCAACTTTTGGGCAATTTTGAAAGATGATCACCCAAAGAATATTCCTGTGAATTTTGAAGTTAATCAGCCCAGAGGTTTTCAAGAAGAAGTTGTTTTCAAAGTAACTATATTGTCATAATTAACGGGAAAAGAAGCCCCGCCCCCTTGTGGCCATGTTTTTAACGAACCGACAGGGTTTTTCAATTTTGGTAGAGGGTCTCCAATAGACCATAGTTTCTGAGGAGAAGATTTTTTAAGATTTTCATTTCGGTTGCCATGGCAACCAGTGTAGGGTATGGATTTTAATAATTTGGACAAGTTTGGTAAAGGACCACCGAAGGAACAATCCTGTGAAGTTTGAAGTTAACCAGTGGTTTTCAAGAAGATCTTTTCATAAATTTGTGACATTCGACGCACGACGTACAACGGACGACGGATCGGTCACACAAAGGCCCGCTCACACCAGGGGAACGTTTATGAAGCGTTGTCTCAACGGTAGGGAGATGAGTCTGAATATACACAACGCTCGTCACCACGCACACAATAAGAAAAAATATCTCAAACCCGGGCGTTGCCATAACTGTGCACCGCTGAAGTCGGCGTTGCTTCAGCGTTGTTATAACGGTAGCCAGCTGGTAGCGAGTGTTGGTTTAGCGACGACGGGAGCGTTGATAGAACGATGTTCCGCGTATGCGTGCGTTGGCTCGGCGGGCAATCGGAAACTAATCGGGTAATTCTGTAATCCTACATCAACCCTCGGATGTATCTGGTTTAGGGATATGCACGAAATTCAAGAATTTTGTTAGGCGGAAGTAGAATACGCAAGAAAATAGTTCCTGGGGTAAGCCAGCATTTTAGTTTGGGATGTACCCTGTTTGAAGTCATGGATTAGAATATCTTTAGTGGACATATCTATAGAAGTTGGCGTGTTACAAACGAGGATACATAATGATTTAAACTTTTCTTCAAATCACTGTTTATGGGGGCCGCCATGTTTTTATCATGTGACACTAAGAAGTTCAAATGGTGGCTTCGTTGATACATCCGAGAGTGGTGAAGCATTCATCACCAAGGTGTTCCGAATGGCTTGGCGGGGTTTTAACGTTGATTTAGCTTTATACCGCGTTTGACTACGGTGCGGAACCGGCCTCTAAAAAGATGCATGTACATGTAATATCTGAGCAGAAGACTGAACCAATGGAGTGTGGTAAATATATTTGGTGCACTGTTTTTTTCTAGAAATATATATTTAACAACTGTTAAAATACTGATTGTATTTTACTTCAACATTTGTTTTCATTATTCCGTTTGTTACATTTATGCAGAGACCATTCAGGACACACAGGAAATCACAGCCACAGCTAACACTGTCACATTCATTGCTACCACAGCTCAGACAAGGGCCGTTGCTGATTAAGATAATCACAAATGGATGTAAGCGCTGTGATTTCTGGTGTGTCCTGAATGGTCTCTGCTCTGCAAAAATACCAACCGTTCAGCACCGAAGTCAAACTCGCAATGCCTTTATAGCCAAATACTGCTCCGCTCCGACACCGCCATACAAATGCCAAACCAAAGTTCATCGCCGCAATAGATCGCTTCTTCAACGCCCAACATCGTTCCAGCAATCCGGTGTTCGCTCGTAAAACGCTTACAATCGCTCCACCAACGATAACCGCCCAGGCAAATCTTTCGAAGCAGCGGTGGTCCAGCGTTCAACATTTCTGCGTTCAATGGCGTAGCGGACTTGCGTCTAGCGGTGTCAAACTTTTACCGGGCGTTGTTGGAGCGGTGGTGAACTTTGCCGGAGCGGAAAATTGCCCAATCCTCACCGCTCGCAATATTTGATTTTTTTCACCCCTCAAAGGAACTCTCCAACAACGTTCGCCTGGTGTGAGCGGGCCTTTAGGTCACCCTGAGCCTTTGGCCTTTGGCTCAGGTGAGCTAAAAACTGTTCAAGCAATAAGCTAACTTGATGAAACTTGGTATGTGAAAAGATGACAATGTGCTGATTAATCGCGTTCTTTTTTTTTTTTCGAAAATTTCGGTTTCTTTGGTTACGGAAAAAGTATAGCGGAAAACCGGATCCAGAGGAAACTGAAAAACTGTTCAAGCTAACTTGATGAAACTTGCTGTATAAAACGGCGAAAATTTGCTGATTTTGATGCTTGGTTTGTTTCGCTGTGACTTGGATATTTCTGTGCATCCAAAACGGTAGGGGACTTATGTGTCGCTGGCAACACATGTGCCTTGTTTTTGTTATAAAATGATAATTAAGGTGTTTATGCACTGACCGTCATAGGATAAATATATTCATGTTCAGTGATAAAAAGAGTTACACTAGAAGTTGACACTTGAGTAAAATAATCATTGTTTCATTTAAGAAAGGTTTGTCCTTAAATTAATTTCAATATTTTTTTTCTAGAGTATCGTTTGGATGAAGATGTAAACTGCAGAGTGGAGAGAGTCACTAGTTGGTACTTCACAAGTGTCACTGTTCATTCCAATCCAATTGACTGGACTGATGATGTACACATTTGTGTAAGTAACCTTTTGACAATTTTTTATAAACTTAAATTTCTATGACTATATGGAATCGCATCTTTGGCAGTGATGGAATTTTTTAACCGTCCCATTATAAATGGCTTTCATCAATGATTAGGTATAAAGTTATGAAAATTGAACAATTAGACCCTTGAGTGAAAATAGGCATCCAGTTTTTGGTCTCCTAAATAGACCCATGGCTGATTTCTGCCATTCAGATCTATGACTTCGTGTTGGCGAAACGAGATATTATGGTGCTTGAGACAAGCAATATTAAAATAATCTTCACTTTATTCAAGTTAGTGGGAAAAAAGTGTTGAGTGAGTTTGTGATCATAACGTTAAAGTTAACGTTTTCAGGCTGCCAAGAATATGTTCCAGAATTATGCTTAAGAGTCGATTGGCAACCAAAGCGCTTAAAAACTAATGGGAAATGTTCCTTATCCGATAATGTATTCAATACTAGTACCGATATTATGTTTTCACTATTAAAGTGTCTTGAAAATTAGAAATTATTATGTTCAATGTATTAAGTGCTTGCTCCCTGGACTGACTTCAAACACCCTACATTGCCCTTATAGAGTCCTTAGTTCCAACTTACGCACATTTGTCTTCCATTTTCAATAGTTCAGACTTATAGTTTCAGGACTTACCATTCCTGACTTCCGTCCGCCTTCAATTACTTAAATCCGACTTTAACTTCCGACTTCAAACTTCTAACTTCTGACTTCCCACAGTTATAGATTTTCTGACCGGCGGCCAGTAGGGGTCCCCATGCATCCCCCCAGAAAGTTTTTTTCATGGGTATCAAAATGTTCCTTGGGGCTTATTGTTTGAGAAAAAATTTTCCTCAAGAAAAAACTCATTCCCACTATATATAATCTTACCGTTTCCATGGCAACCCATTGTATATCTGAATAATAGTGGGTAAAGTAATAAATGCAGCCATATCTTACTCATTTTTTAAGATAAATCAGCAAACTTGGTGCCAAAGTGGAGAGGAAGCATTGTCCGTTACATTGATATATTGATATGCTAATTTGCTCATTTGCATATTTATGAATATTCATGAGAACAGCATAATTTTGTCAAAAATCAAGAAAATTTGGATTATTTTATTTCCAAAGACAGATGCAAGGCATAAACTATTAACATTGTAGACATGCTATTCAAAAGGATCTTATTTGGAGTAAGATGAGTCAAAAATTGTAATTGTTTGCTCCTGGCGTATGGGTACCTGAGCAAAACTTCCATTTGTGGTTTCCATGCCAACCATCGCATGCATACTTCTATACAATACTGTGAATAGAAATTAAATTTATCGTGTCGTACTTATCTCTAACTTTGTCTCAATAAACCACGTATAAAAATAGAGGAAAGGTATTATATTCTGTTTGTTTTTATCTATTTTATTTGTATTTATTCATTTGCCTAGTAATGAATATTCATGAGAATGTCACAAATTTTAGATAATCAAATACACAATCATGTAGTCCGGCAGAAGGCAACCCGGACCTAGATTTGGAGTCTATGGAATGTTTTTTGCTGATTATTTATCTTTAGGACTAGTATTACCTGGATGTTTATTCTGGATGTGCGTTCGAATACACATCTGAATACACACCTGGATGTTTATTCTGGATGTGCGTTCGAATACACGTCTGAATACACACTGAATACACACCTGGATGTTTATTCTGGATGTGCCTTCGAATACACATCTGAATACACACCTGAATGTTTATTCAAGATGTGCGTTCGAATACACGTCTGAATACACACCTGGATGTTTAATCTGGATGTGCGTTCGAATACACATCTGAATACACACCTGGATGTTTATTCTGGATGTGCGTTCGAATACACGTCTGAATACACACCTGGATGTTTATTCTGGATGTGCCTTCGAATACACATCTGAATACACACCTGGATGTTTATTCTGGATGTGCCTTCGAATACACATCTGAATACACACCTGGATGTTTATTCTGGATGTGCGTTCGAATACACGTCTGAATACACACCTGGATATTTATTCTAGATGTGCGTTCGAATACATTTCTGAATACACACCTGGATGTTTATTCAAGATGTGCGTTCGAATACACGTCTGAATACACACCTGGATGTTTATTCTGGATGTGCGTTCGAATACACGTCTGAATACACACTTGGATGTTTATTCTGGATGTGCGTTCGAATACACGTCTGAATACACACTTGGATGTTTATTCTAGATGTGTGTGCGAATACACATCTGAATACACACCTGGATGTTTATTCTGGATGTGCGTTCGAATACACGTCTGAATACACACCTGGATGTTTATTCTGGATGTGCGTTCGAATACACATCTGAATACACACCTGGATGTTTATTCAAGATGTGCGTTCGAATACACGTCTGAATACACACCTGGATGTTCATTCTGGATGTGCCTTCGAATACACATCTGAATACACACCTGGATGTTTATTCTGGATGTGCGTTCGAATACACGTCTGAATACACACTGAATACACACCTGGATGTTTATTCTGGATGTGCCTTCGAATACACATCTGAATACACACCTGAATGTTTATTCAAGATGTGCGTTCGAATACACGTCTGAATACACACCTGGATGTTCATTCTCGATGTGCGTTCGAATACACGTCTGAATACACACCTGGATGTTTATTCTGGATGTGCGTTCGAATACACATCTGAATACACACCTGGATGTTTATTCTAGATGTGTGTGCGAATACACATCTGAATACACACCTGGATGTTTATTCTGGATGTGCGTTCGAATACACGTCTGAATACACACCTGGATGTTTATTCTGGATGTGCGTTCGAATACACATCTGAATACACACCTGGATGTTTATTCAAGATGTGCGTTCGAATACACGTCTGAATACACACCTAGATGTTCATTCTCGATGTGCGTTCGAATACACATCTGAATACACACCTGGATGTTTATTCTGGATGTGCGTTCGAATACACGTCTGAATACACACTGAATACACACCTGGATGTTTATTCAAGATGTGCGTTCGAATACACGTCTGAATACACACCTGGATGTTTATTCTGGATGTGCGTTCGAATACACATCTGAATACACACCTGGATGTTTATTCTAGATGTGTGTTCGAATACACGTCTGAATACACACCTGGATGTTTATTCTGGATGTGCGTTCGAATACACACCTGAATACACACCTGGATGTTTATTCTGGATGTGCGTTCGAATACACATCTGAATACACATCTGGATGTTTATTCTAGATGTGTGTTCGAATACACGTCTGAATACACACCTGGATGTTTATTCTGGATGTGCCTTCGGATACACATCTGAATACACACCTGGATGTATATTCTAGATGTGTGTTCGAATACACGTCTGAATACACACCTGGATGTTTATTCTGGATGTGCGTTCGAATACACGTCTGAATACACACCTGGATGTTTATTCTGGATGTGCGTTCGAATACACATCTGAATACACACCTGGATGTTTATTCTAGATGTGCGTTCGAATACACGTCTGAATACACACCTGGATGTTTATTCTGGATGTGCGTTCGAATACACATCTGAATACACACCTGGATGTTTATTCTAGATGTGTGTTCGAATACACGTCTGAATACACACCTGGATGTTTATTCTGGATGTGCGTTCGAATACACATCTGAATACACACCTGGATGTTTATTCTAGATGTGTGTTCGAATACACATCTGAATACACACCTGGATGTTTAATCTGGATGTGCGTTCGAATACACATCTGAATACACACCTGGATGTTTATTCTAGATGTGCGTTCGAATACACATATGAATACACACCTGGATGTTTATTCTGGATGTGCGTTCGAATACACATCTGAATACACACCTGGATGTTTATTCTAGTTGTGCGTTCGAACATATCTGAATACACACCTGGATGTTAATTCTGGATGTGCGTTCGAATACACATCTGAATACACACCTGGATGTTTATTCAAGATGTGCGTTCGAATACACGTCTGAATACACACCTGGATGTTCATTCTCGATGTGCGTTCGAATACACATATGAATACACACCTGGATGTTTATTCTGGATGTGCGTTCGAATACACATCTGAATACACACCTGGATGTTTAATCTGGATGTGCGTTCGAATACACATCTGAATACACACCTGGATGTTTAATCTGGATGTGCGTTCGAATACACATCTGAATACACACCTGGATGTTTAATCTGGATGTGCGTTCGAATACACATCTGAATACACACCTGGATGTTTAATCTGGATGCGCGTTCGAATACACATCTGAATACACACCTGGATGTTCATTCTGGATGTGCGTTCGAATACACATCTGAATACACACCTGGATGTTCATTCTGGATGTGCGTTCGAATACACATCTGAATACACACCTGGATGTTTATTCTGGATGTGCGTTCGAATACACATATGAATACACACCTGGATGTTTAATCTGGATGTGCGTTCGAATACACATCTGAATACACACCTGGATGTTCATTCTGGATGTGCGTTCGAATACACATCTGAATACACACCTGGATGTTCATTCTGGATGTGCGTTCGAATACACATCTGAATACACACCTGGATGTTCATTCTGGATGTGCGTTCGAATACACATCTGAATACACACCTGGATGTTTATTCTAGATGTGCGTTCGAATACACGTCTGAATACACACCTGGATGTTTATTCTGGATGTGTGTTCGAATACACGTCTGAATACACACCTGGATGTTTATTCTAGATGTGTGTGCGAATACACATCTGAATACACACCTGGATGTTTATTCTGGATGTGCGTTCGAATACACGTCTGAATACACACCTGGATGTTTATTCTGGATGTGCGTTCGAATACACATCTGAATACACACCTGGATGTTTACTCTAGATGTGTGTTCGAATACACATCTGAATACACACCTGGATGTTAATTCTGGATGTGCGTTCGAATACACGTCTGAATACACACCTGGATGTTTATTCTGGATGTGCGTTCGAATACACATCTGAATACACATCTGGATGTTTATTCTAGATGTGTGTTCGAATACACGTCTGAATACACACCTGGATGTTTATTCTGGATGTGCCTTCGGATACACATCTGAATACACACCTGGATGTATATTCTAGATGTGTGTTCGAATACACATCTGAATACACACCTGGATGTTTATTCTGGATGTGCGTTCGAATACACATCTGAATACACACCTGGATGTTTATTCTGGATGTGCGTTCGAATACACATCTGAATACACACCTGGATGTTTATTCTAGATGTGCGTTCGAATACACGTCTGAATACACACCTGGATGTTTATTCTGGATGTGTGTTCGAATACACGTCTGAATACACACCTGGATGTTTATTCTGGATGTGTGTTCGAATACACGTCTGAATACACACCTGGATGTTTATTCTGGATGTGCGTTCGAATACACATCTGAATACACACCTGGATGTTTATTCTAGATGTGTGTTCGAATACACATCTGAATACACACCTGGATGTTTAATCTGGATGTGCGTTCGAATACACATCTGAATACACACCTGGATGTTTATTCTGGATGTGCGTTCGAATACACATCTGAATACACACCTGGATGTTTATTCTAGATGTGTGTTCGAATACACATCTGAATATCCAACTAACAACCAACAGCCAACTTCACGGACCTTCAAACACTACACATTTATTTTACATTGGCTTAGTAAGATCAAGTTTTTCATGATTGCTATGTAGGTCTCAGGCTAAAAGCAAATATTTATCGGCGG
Organism: Lucinisca nassula; assembly: GCA_963580285.1. NCBI lineage: Eukaryota > Metazoa > Mollusca > Bivalvia > Lucinida > Lucinidae > Lucinisca > Lucinisca nassula. The sequence continues at coordinate 46,464,388 of OY757025.1, read as the reverse complement.
GAAAAAGTTCCCGCTAAAGATTTGGGAACTGTTCGTGTATACGTGAAAGTTAGTATTTGCAATTTTATAATCGGTTTTATCATATGACGTCGCGTCTGAGAGTGTAATAACGCCATGTAATATTTTCGATATTAAATATGCAAATTAGCTACGTCCCGTTACGTTACATGTACGACGTCCTTAACGACGTCGCGTTTACTTATGGCGGAATATTGACATTTTTGTAAACAATCGTGAATAAAATGCGTTTAATTGTCATATGATAAATAGAATCTTGCATTCGTGCTCGTGTATTATTGAATTTATTAAACTTGTTGAGGAAAAGGGATAAAATGCTCGGCAAAGTCTCGCAATTTATCCCTTTTCCTCAACTTGTTTAATAAATTCAATAATACATGAACACTCATGTAAGAGCCTATATATCAACAATTTATTAAACTCGTTGAGGAAAAGGAATAAAATGCTCGGCAAAGCCTCGCATTTTATCCCTTTTCCTCAACTTGTTGTATAAATTCAATAATACATGAGTACTCATGTAAGATCCTCTATTTCTAACATGTTTCGCAATTAGTGCAAAGCAGGATTTCACATGGAGGTGAGATTACCAGGGTGAAATAAGAATGCCTATACTATGAACAAAGTTTCGATATTCTTATCTGATAAATAGAGGATCTTACACGAGTGTTCATGTATTATTGAATTTATTAAACGAATTGAGGAAAAGAGATAAAATGCGAGGCTTTTCTTCAACGAGTTTAATAAATTTAATAATACATGAGCACGAAAGCAAGATTCTATTTATCAAAGACTTTTAAAATGCATTTTATTCATGATTGTTTACAACAAAATGTTACTTATCGCCATAAGTATACGCGACGTCGTTAAGGACGTCGTACATGTAACGTTGCGGGACGTATCTAGCTAATTTGCATATTTAATCCCCTAGTGGATTATCGAAAATATTACATGGCGTTATTACACTCTCAGACGCGACGTCATATGATAAATAAGGAAATTTTTTATTGTTTTTTTTTTTTTAATTGGTGCTTCCTATGACCTACCTACCTAGGCATCAAAGCTACACTCACTTTCTCTACATCTTACTCATTGAAATATAACCTTTCTGTATTCGTTATGGAAGACTACCGTCTACCTATGCCTCTTGTTAGCCTGCTGAAGTTCAGCAACCCCACAGGCAACCGGACTTTGACGTGAGCACGTCGAAGTCAAATTAGTTTGGAAACTACGTCAGCCAGCACAGACCAAACAGACGAAACATCGGAAGGCTACCTCAAAGCTTTATCATCGCGAAGAGACTTCGATCAGCGAAGATCGCCATCATCGATGCAGCATCCGACTCAGCAGACGCCGCAGCAAACACTGCAACGGCAGACTCCAAGACCGGCGAAATCAGCAGGTCCACCACAGCCTGCAGCACCATTCTCGGCATCTACCAGCATCAGGTAGAACTCCACTCCAGCTGCGGCACCACCTGCCACAACATTGGGAGGCCAAGGCACCAGAAGAACCGGCATCCCCGCCCATCGGGACTTGGAGAAATAGATTGGTCTGCATGGTGCTTCCGCACAGAGCTGAAACCGACCAAACGTGATTACAGGTAAACTGCTTAGGTCTAAGCCTGCCCAGGAAAAGTGATGCGAGTCGGACATCTACTTAAACCCTAGCGGATACTATGGGCGACAGGGCTTTAGATGGCATTTCATCTCAGTTCGGGTAAAAGTCCAACAAAATCGGAAGCAACGTCTCCAAAATGACCTAAATAGTGTTGTCGGGGACGTAAAACCTCAACATAAACAAAAGCTCAAGAATCGTCGCGTAACATCAAGAACAGACAAGAGACTCCCCTCCAAGTACAGACTTTCACCGACGCTCGCAACTCGAAACATCGTGGACTCGCCATATACGAGCTTCACAACAAGCAAAAGCCTCATACGGCCTTATCAGCAAGAAAGATTGCACGACCCGCAGAAAAAGCAACCGACTGAAGTCGGTTGATTTCTAAGAGTGCCCTAAAATCACCGTGTCATTCTGTCATTCGGTCATTCTGTCAGTCTGTCCGTCCGTAACCCGTTTGTGAAAATTGGTGAAAGTGACTTAACCGCTTGGAATATTTAAACATTTTTTTGCATACTGATAGATATCATTGAGATCTAACCAATGAACTTGCGAAATATTACATTCCATTTAGTATAGCCTCACCGAGGCGAAAAATGTGAAAATTTTCGAACTGCTTCTCCTCGGAAACCGTTGGGCCGATTGAAGTCAAATTTCATATGGAGCCTCTATGGGATGGGGGAAACCAAAATTTGCTCATGGGGTCCAGGTCACATGACCAAAATGGCCGCCAAGTCATATATGGTATGTCTGCCTGTCCGTCCGTAACCCGTTTGTGAAAATTGGTGATAGTGACTTAACCGCTTGGAATATTTAAACAATTTTTGGCATACTGATAGATATCAATGAGATCTAACCAATGAACTTGCGAAATATTACATTCCATTTAGTATAGCCTCGCCGAGGCGAAAAATGTGAAAATTTTCGAACTGCTTCTCCTCGAAAACCGTTGGGCCGATTGAAGTCAAATTTCATATGGAGCCTCTATGGGATGGGGGAAACCAAAATTTGCTCATGGGGTCCAGGTCACATGACCAAAATGGCCGCCAAGCCATATATGGTAAAAACCCTTCAAAAATAGTCTTCTCCAGAACCACTGGGCAGATTTCCACGATACTTGATAAAAAGCATCTGGGACGTAGGTCCATCATAAATCGCTAAAATGGTGACCCTGGGTTGACCTTGACCTTCTTTGGGTCCGTCCGTAACCCGTTTGTGAAAATTGGTGATAGTGACTTAACCGCTTGGAATATTTAAACAATTTTTGGCATACTGATAGATATCAATGTGATCTAACCAATGAACTTGCGAAATATTACATCCCATTTAGTATAGCCTCGCCGCGGCGAAAAATGTGAACATTTTCGAACTGCTTCTCCTCGGAAACCGTTGGGCCGATTTAAGTCAAATTTCATATGAAGCCTCTATGGGATGGGGGAAACCAAATTTTGCTAATGGGGTCCAGGTCACATGACCAAAATGGCCGCCAAGCCATATATAGTCTGTCTGGCTGTCCGTCCGTAACCCGTTTGTGAAAATTGGTGATAGTGACTTAACCGCTTGGAATATTTAAACAATTTTTGGCATACTGATAGATATCAATGAGGTCTTACCAATGAACTTGCGAAATATTACATTCCATTTAGTATAGCCTCGCCGAGGCGAAAAATGTGAAAATTTTCGAACTGCTTCTCCTCGGAAACCGTTGGGCCGATTGAAGTCAAATTTCATATGGAGCCTCTATGGGATGGGGGAAACCAAAGTTTGCTCATGGGGTCCAGGTCACATGACCAAAATGGCCGCCAAGACATATATAGTAAAAACCCTTCAAAAATAGTCTTCTCCAGAACCACTAGGCAGATTCACACGAAACTTGATAAATAGCATCTGGGACGTAGGCCCATCATAAATTGCTAAAATGGTGACCCTGGGTTGACCTTGACCTTCTTTGTGCCTAGGTCAAACTTTGACACATATGCTTTTGTATTGGAAAAGTGAGAATGCATTTTATCCTGCAAACAATTCAGAATACAGTACTAAAGTATAAGATATATTTTTGCTCCTTACGATAAGGCGCATTTATTGGGGGAACCGTTTTAGGTCCAGGTCACATGACCAAAATGGCCGCCATACCCATATATGGTAACACTCATAAAGCTAAAAGCATCCGGCGGGTCGTGCACAATAGATGAAGCACTGGATCTTCACTACAAAGGCTATGATAGCGAGCTGTTCCCACAAGAGGTCACCGACGAGAACGAGAACATAAACTCAACACAAAGAACACATCCAGATTGCACTGATGGGCCTGCAGAAAACGAAATGCAGATACATGTACATGTACTTCTCGCCTGTCTGACCAACGAAGCTAAAAACCGCTCGGAAAAGTAAAAAACCTGAAATGCCCTTGCCGAAGAGAGCAACTGGTCTGCTTAACTCTCGCGCAAGATGGAGAGCCACGATTGATAGCCGGCTTTAGCAAAGACGCTACAGCACTTTCCCTGCTCTGGTTTACATTGGCGTTCATAATTTAAAACAATACACAGTACCTCTATCTTTATACCTGGAACACTCATCGAGATGAATCGGACCTGGTAAAGTTGCATGCTGGACTTTTCCCGGAGTCCAACCCAGAGGCACTGAAAACTTTTGTTGCGTTAGGCGACAGACTCCTTTACCAGAACTTTTCCTGCTTTGATGAACTCCAGACATATAGCAAGCAAATAATCACTGACTGCGAAAAGACTTACGACAGACTAAGACGGACTGGGCTGGAGCCGAGCGATGACTTCTCCCATTACCCGTCACCGGGAAATGAGGAATCCAACGCGGCTATGCAGTTCTGCAAGTATGGATTCTTTCCCTGGGACCTCCACCAGCCGACGACCCGCGTCATGGACACGGGAAACAAACAAACAAAAATAAACGAACACATTGATGCTTAGATCCAGGGTTAAAGGAGATATTTTGTTTGTTTGTTGGGAGCGTGATAGCTCAGTGGTTAGTGCACTTGCCTCTGGTTCGATCACCGCCAGCGGTGATAAAATTTCGGTGTCCGAACACGCTCCACTGGCATCATTTGCAGGGCTGAGTGTCATTAAGTGCACCGTCCTTCGGATCGGGACGTTAACTGGAGGTCCCATGAGAAGGGAGAACCGTCCCCTGTGCAGGTTAAAGAACCCTACCGTAATTACATGATTACTGTGTAGGCTTTCATCCTGCAAAACCTGCAGTGTATGTAATGTACACCTGTGAGTAATGGTCAAATGTGACCGATTGCAGTGTCAGTAGAAAGAAAGAAAGATTTGAGGTTCAACGTCCCCGTCAACACTTTATAGGTCATTTTGGAGACGTTATTTCCAATTTTGTGGGACTATTACCCGACATTGAGATGTTATGACATCTCAAGCCCTGTCGCCCAATGAAACCAATAGGGTTTAAGAGCAATGACGGTCCGACTCGCACCGCTTTGCCTGGACAGGCTTAGATACTCAAAGCGATTTACCAGTACTCATGTGCGGTCGGTTTCAGCTCTGCATGGAAACATCATGCAGCCCAGATGAGGAGTTTTGGAGCGGACAGGAAAGTGTTACCGAAGGACACACGGACGGACGGACTGACAGACGGGGGGGGGGGGCAGATGAATGTCATTCCTATAATCCCCGCTGGGATTTAAAGGCAAACAGGTTCAACCTGGACTACGAGTATTTAACAAATACCAATCTGTCCATGTTTGTGACTTTAGTAGATGCATTACTCAACCTTTATCCCGCTCAACACGAATGAGTGAGTGTTAGAGTTTTACGTCCCACCAACAGCTTATGTCATACGGAGACGGGACCTCGGTTTAAAGACTCATCCGAAAGTCTGGAGAAGCCCGGGATCGATCCTGCGACCCCTGGTTTACAAGGCGAGTAGCGTAACCAGTACACCACGGAGGCTTCTCCCGCTGAACACGACAACTAGTAGTCACAAAGTTTGCAAACAGTGTAAATCCAGTTCCGATGAATTCATCTGATCAGAATATACACTGTTTGACATGCACTAAAGGCCAACTTTATCGCGTGGCGGTAACGAGCAAGTGGAATCTGCGGTGATTCCACTGGGGGCGGTGTGTGTGTGTGTGTGTGTGGGGGGGGGGGGGTGATTTTCTATTATAGGATGCAATTTCGGTCTAATGCGTTCAGTCTTTCAAAAGTTATCGAAAGTTCAAGTTGGTCCAGTCATATACACTCAACCCTTACTGTATGCAAAATGTAAAACAAAACAATCTTTGAAATTAGGGCCTACATTAAAGGTTGCATCGGTCTGAATGTTTCAGTTTCACAGATATACAGCGAACTGTGTCACAGTTGTCTCTAAAAGGAGGCATAAATAATTAACGGTGGTAAAACCGACCTGACATATGAGCCCCGTCCCGGTCAGCCACGAAAAGCTGCTAAAAAAGCTAATGTTGCATCCATATGTGGCTGCAGATATGATCAAACAAGATGCAAGGTTTACGGTAAAAGATATTGCTGATAGTGTTGGTGTTTCATCTGGGACAGTTCATAAAAGGTTTGTGCACGTCTCGCATCTCTTGACCAAAGAACAAAAGACTGCCCGTATAAAAATGGCAGAAAAAGTACAACAATTTTGACAAACGTAGACTTTCGGAGCTGTTTACAGGTGATGAAACCTGGGTCTATGAGACGCATCAATACCAAAAGACCAAGAAAGGCCGGGTATTGCCAAAATAATTTAAAAGCGCGGCAAGGTTTTGTATGCGGTATTTTTCTATTGCGATGGACCCAGTGTTCAAATTCCTGTACCAAATGGCAAGACAATGAAAGACACATTTTATAAGAATGGTGTGTTTGTTTATTTGATTTGATTTGAAGTTTAACGTCCCCGTCAACACTGTAAAGGTCATTTTAGAGACGTCGCTTTCATCCTGCAAAACCTGCAGTGTATGTAATGTACACCTGTGAGTAATGGTCAAATGTGACCGATTGCAGTGTCAGTAGAAAGAAAGAAAGATTTGAGGTTCAACGTCCCCGTCAACACTTTATAGGTCATTTTGGAGACGTTATTTCCAATTTTGTGGGACTTTTACCCGACATTGAGATGACATGACATATCAAGCCCTGCCGCCCAATGAAACCAATATGGTTTACAAGCATGGACTCTAAGCGGTTTACCAGTTACTCGTGTGCGGGTCGGTTTCAGCTCTGCGTGGAAACATCATGTAGCCCTTCTATTTCTTTAAGCCCCGATGGGTGGGGGCCTAAGAAGAATGGTGTGTTGCGAAAGGTAAAGGCACACAATGAAAAGCGTACATTACGAAACACGCCTATACAAATACATTGTCAATTTTACCGCCCAAAAAAACAAAGATTTTAAGATGAAAAATTCTGATATTTTTCTTATTTCTGCTCAAAATATAGATCGTGGGCACAGGTTAATCGAGGTGGTTCTAACGAGTACCCAGAATCTATATTCTAGAGCAAAAATAAGAAAAATAAGGTTTACCCATGTAAACCCCAGTTTTACTATATAAAAATGGGGTTCAAGGGGGGTCAGAATTAAATAGGCGTGTTTTCGTGATGGACCTGCAACCCGTTTAAGAGGTCTGTGTCTTATCCATGATAACGCACCTGTTCATAAGTGTTTTTTTAAAGAGAAAAATGTAGTTCAGCTCTCTCAACCTTAGTCCCCATCACGAAAACAAGCCTATATAATTTTGACCCCCTTGAACCCCACTTTTATATAGTAAAACTGCGGTTTCCGGGGGTATACCTTATTTTTCTTATTTCTGCTTTTCCTTTTTCCGTTACCGAAGAAAACCTTTTCTGGTCGTGCTTATGAAACCCGAAGTGCATTTTGTAGTGCAATTTACCAGTGACTTCAGGGTATACCTAAAAAGACCTACTTCTCTGCCATTACAGAATGGGTATACCTAAAAAGACCTACTTCTCTGCCATTACAGATTGGGTATACCTAAAAAGACCTACTTCTCTGCCATTACAGAATGGGTATACCTAAAAAGACCTACTTCTCTGCCATTACAGATTGGGTATACCTGAAAAGACCTACTTCTCTGCCATTACAGAATGGGTATACCTAAAAAGACCTACTTCTCTGCCATTGCAGATTGGGTATACCTAAAAAGACCTACTTCTCTGCCATTACAGAATGGGTATACCTAAAAAGACCTACTTCTCTGTCATTACAGATTGGGTATACCTAAAAAGACCTACTTCTCTGTCATTACAGAATGGGTATACCTAAAAAGACCTACTTCTCTGCCATTACAGAATGGGTTTCGAGACTTGAAAAGTGTGCCCCGTCATGGGAAAATACTTCGAAGGGTTGGAGTAAACGAAATGTGAGGGACTTAATAACGCACCCTTTAGAACCCCGACGACAACATTAAACGCCCTTGATTGGTGGATTGTCAGACATGGGTGTGGTTTAATTAATTTATTCATCAAGATAAAAGTTAATGTATGTACGAATGGAGGCGAATGTGCTATCTTCTAAGATTTTTTTTTACAACTGAAGAAATTAATACTAAATTAAACATTTTTTCATGGTCTAAAATGTCCGTTGTTTTCTGGAAATAATATGCGATTTTTTTCATACTTGTGGTCTAAAAGAAAGATGAGTTCTAAAAATTACCCATAATTATACTCGTAGGTTTTATAAGAACAGAACTTGTATCAGTACATGTAACTAAATAAGTACCTTTGCTAATCCTATTTTCCCCGCAAAAAGTTGGGTCTACAAGGGTTTGTAGTTGCACAGTATTTATTTTACGGATCTTTTTCACTTTTTATGCGAGAATAGTCATTACTCATGTCCCAGTCAGCAAAGAATGGCGGGCCGACGGCGATACGACGTAGCAACGTCGTATCACCGTCGGTCCGATGTTGGCCCGCCGTTGCGCGCTAGCTGGAATTTTTCTACAACTTTCAGAAAAACCTAGAAACTGATGGACACTTACGGCTGTTAGATACTTAAGGGCATACAGACGTTTACTAAGGTTTTCTGGATATAATTTGAAACGTTACCTTGGTGTTTCGTCGCTATTTCCGAGGCTTGTGAGGTCCACGACAGTAGAATCTGTGTCAAATTGACACGAACATTGATCTCTTCCAAAACAAGATTTGCTATAGACCACAGATCTTAATGAAACCAGAGTCAATATTAACAATAAGGATGCGCCCGTCATTGTTGAGTATATTATAAACTTATTAATGTGATCAATTTGATGATTTACTCCATAATCTGTACAAAGATTTAGATAATATCAGCTATCAAAATTTACTTGTACCAATGTGTTATCAATAAAAATAAATTCTGATTATATCAAACGATATCTTAAGTTAAAAATGTATGAAAATCATATGACATGATATTATATGGAGGATCGAACATGAGTGTTCGTGTATTATTCAGTTTATTAAACGAGCTGAGCATTTTATCCCTTTTTCTCAACGAGTTTAATAAATTCAATACAACATAAATACGAATGCAAGATTCTATTTATCATGACATTTGCAATGCATTTTATTCACATTTTATTTTTTTTTTTTCAATATTCCACCATTAGTAAACGCGACGTCGTTAAGGGCGCCGTACATATTACGTTGCGGGACATATCTAACTAATTTGCATATTTACCGAATTTATTGCATAGAGATTTTCATATCATACCCCATATCAGCCCAAGACTCCCAAAGCAGCCCGCTGATATGAGTCGAGGGCGGTTGTGGGGTATGATATGAAAAATGGCATAGCATAACATTTTTACATTACAATACGTTTAACCGCTTAGAGGATCTAAGCCTGTCCAGGAACTGCGGTGCGAGGCGGACCGTCCATGCTAATAAACCCTATTGGTTTCATTGGGCGACAGGGCTTGAGATGTCATTTCATCTCAATGTCGGGTAAAAGTCCCACAAAATTGGAAGCAACGTCTCCAAAATGACCTTTACAGTGTTGACGGGGACGTTAAACCTCAAATCAAACAAAACAATACGTTTAATGCATGCGTACGTGTACGTTTTTTTTCTCTGGCAACAACGCAATCCGCTGGCTTCCTTAGATGTTACAGCGGTGTGTCATTTCATCTCAATGTCGGTTAAAGTCCAACATAATCGGAAGCATCGTCTCCACAATGACCCAAATAGTGTTGACTGGGACGTACAATCTCAAAGACAACAGCGATGCAAACAGAATTGAGATTCTTAGCGCAAGGGAAGTAACGCCCCACCAAAAGTTCTACTTGGCTGGTGTTAATTTCCTCTCTTGATCTTTTGTGCACGAGCTGATGCGAGTCGGCCCGTCCATGCATACACACTATGCCAAGTCATACATTTTCATTAGCAGCACAAGCTGTCCACCAAGATACACACGAAAAGAAGACCATTTTATATGGTCATTTGATACGTTTCTGCCTCAACTTTCAGAAATGTTATAACAATGTGTTTTAGCTCACCTGAGCCGAAGGCTCACAAGTAGCAACTGTCCGTTGTCCGTCATTGTCGTCCGTTCACACTTTCAAACTGCCCGTTGTCCGTCATTGTCGTCCGTTCACACTTTCAAACTGTCCGTTGTCCGTCATTGTCGTCCGTTCACACTTTCAAACTGTCCGTTGTCTGTCATTGTCGTCCGTTCACACTTTCAAACTGTCCGTTGTCCGTCATTGTCGTCCGTTCACACTTTCAAACTGTCCGTTGTCCGTCATTGTCGTCCGTTCACACTTTCAAACTGTCCGTTGTCCGTCATTGTCGTCCGTTCACACTTTCAAACTGTCCGTCATTGTCGTCCGTTCACACTTTCAAACATCTTCATCTCAGAAAATTTCGCAAGAACAAAAGTTAATATAACTGATCGTGACCAAGATGGCCGCCATGCCCATATATGGTAAAAACCTTATAAAAATCTTCTCCAGGTCAGATGACCTTGAAACTTGGCAGACATCAAAAGGGACTCTAACCCCCAAAAAGTTATATGAATGATGGACCTAAGTTGACCGTGGCCTATTTTAAGTTTTTCTAAAAATAGCCAGTGACTTTGACCTTGAGCCCAAGATCCTGAAAGTCGAACTCACTTGAGATATTATCATATCAAACATGTGAATTTATATTCAAGTCCATCCGGCAATAAATGTTGGTACTGGAGTCGTATGTACGTACATACATACATTCTTACGTACAGAAAAAAAATGCTATATTCCCTCAACACTTCGTTGTGCGACGAGATAATAAGTTCGATGATTTATTCCTCTGATTTATGGATATCCATAATTCGAATTATGGATATCCATAAATCGATTTATGGATATCCATAATTCAGATCGATTTATGGATATCCATAATTCGAATTATGGATATCCATAAATCATCGCCAAAGCTTTTGGTTTAATGATTTCTCTCTAAGACACGTGATTGTGTAATGTAAAAATCTTCAAGGTCTTCATCATCGTTGGAAGATGATGGCCAGTCAAAGGGACCTCTCTGCCGTGCAGACTTTTCAGCCCGTAAGGCTTCCACAGCGACGGTCGCCATACGCTGAACGCCCGCCATATGTGCAGTTAAATATCGGAACCAGCCGTAAGATCTGGAAATTCCGGCCAACACCTCCGGTCCCTCTGGAATCACCTCTATGAGGACTGCGCACCTAAGGACACTGAAAGTATAATGATCCAAACAGGCAATCCGTACATGCTGTCTGGAGAAAAATGCACATGGTCGTTATACAGTAAAATTCTTATATTAAGACCATTTTTGAACAGTTCCAAAGGTGGCCCCTGACCAGAGGACATTGTGTGCAGAATTCACGAAGAAAGAATTTGTTTGTTTGATTTTAGGTTTAACGTCCCCGTCAACACTGTAAAGGTCATTTTGGAGACGTTGCTTCCAATTTTGTGGGACTTTTACCCGACATTGAGATGAAATGACATCTCAAGCCCTGTCGCCCAATGAAACCAATAGGGTTTATTAGCATTGACGGTAAGCCTCGCACCGTGGGCCCTGTACAGGCTTAGATCCTCTAAGCGGTTTACCAGTACTAGTGTGCGGGGTGGATTCAGCTCTGCGTGGAAGCATCATGCAGCCCATATGTTTCTTCAAGCCCCTATGGGCGGGAGCCACGAAGAAAGAATAACTGCACCCTTCTAAATAAGCTTTTTTAAAGCAGAATTAGTCTTAATTTTAGGTGGTCTTAATAGCAGAATTCCACTGTATATAGTATTAACATATATCCATATAATACTCTACTTGAAATGTATGGAGAACCAGGCAGATTCAGATATACATCCTGCCCACCCCCATCCCGCCCATTGGTGCTTGGAGAAATAGGTTTGGCTGCATGAGCTGAGAGTACTGGTAAACCGTTTAGAAGGCCTTAGCCTGTCTAAACAATGCCATGCGAGTCAATGGGCGACAGGGATTGAGATGTTTGTTTGTTTGTATTTGAGTCTAACAGCCCAGTGAACACTAATTTAGGTCATTTTTGGGCCAGTCAGTTTACCTATCCACAATTTTTCTGGACAGGCTTATACGTAAGCAGTTAACCAATACAGTGCACATTCTTTCTGCCCTTCTTGAATCAGCGAAAGGGAGTGAATGACCATAGAATATATTTAATGATCAATCGCCACGAAAGAATGTTGCCGACCCTGGCAGGTATCGAACCCGCGTCCCGCTGATCACCAGATAGACGCGCATCCGACTGAGCTACCGAGTCCAGCGGGATTGAGATGTCATTTAATCTCAGTGAAGGCTTAATGCCCAACATAATTGGATGCAACGTCTCCAAAATGACCTAAATAGTGTTGAAGGGGACGTTAAACCTAAATTCAAACACAACATATCTCTCATACACCATAGGCCACCACTAAGCCTATCCTACACAACATCCACCTCCATCCCGGCTGTTATTACACACCCATATCGTAAATCTGACGTGAATAGTCGATTTTTTTTTTTGCAAAGGGAGCAGTCATAATTTATTAGGTTAATTTGCAGAGTTGAATTATGGATATCCATAATTCGATTTATGGATATTCATAAATCAGCCGAATAATGGATATCCATAATTCGAATTATGGATATCCATTATTATTTATGGATATCCATAAATCGAACTGAATTAATGATATACATAAATCGAACGGGCCTCCGTGGCCTAATGGATAAGAGCGCTGACTCTTAGTCATTAGGTCTCTCACCGCCGTGGGTTCGAGCCTCGCTCGGGTCACGTGTGAGACGCCAAGTTCTGCAACGGAAGGTCAGGTGGTTTTTCTTCGGGTACTCCGGTTTTCGCCCACCTATGATTAACGATCGGCTCGATATAAGTGAAATAATCTTGAAAGGGCCGTAAAACCCAAACCAACCCCCCCCCCCAAAAAAAAAAAAAAAATACATAAATCGAATAATGGATATCCATTACTCGATTTATTGATATACATAAATCGAATTATGGATATCCATTATTCGGCTGATTTATGGATATCCATAAATCAAATTATGGATATCCATCAATCGAATTATGGATATCCATAAATCGATTTATGGCTATCATTAATTTAGATAGAAATATGGATATCCATAAATCGAATTATGGATATCCTTAATTCGAATTATTGATATCCATTATTCGGCTGATTTATGAATATCCATAAATCGAATTATGGATATCCATAATTCAACTCTGCAAATAAACCTAATAAATTATGACTGCTCCCTTTGCAAAAAAATAAAAAAATACATAAATCGAATAATGGATATCCATTACTCGATTTATTGATATACATAAATCGAATTATGGATATCCATTATTCGGCTGATTTATGGATATCCATAAATCAAATTATGGATATCCATCAATCGAATTATGGATATCCATAAATCGATTTATGGCTATCATTAATTTAGATAGAAATATGGATGTCCATAAATCGAATTATGGATATCCTTAATTCGAATTATGGATATCCATGATTCTAATTATGGATATCCATAAATAATTATGGATATCTATAAATACGGATTAAATAGTAAAACGGCGCCCCATACCACATAAGGTAAAAACCATTTAAAAATCTCTTTCTCCAGAACCATAAGTCAGATGTCCTTGAAACTTGACAGCCAGCTCAAATTTAGAGAGTTTAGCCCGACACAAGTTGCATAAATGATGATCCTGGGTTGACCGCGACCTATTTTATGGCAAGGTCAAATTTGTTCCCTTAGGCTTATGAATAAGAAAACAGGTGAGACCTGACACTTATCCAAAACAGTTGTAGTTTATGAAATGAAAATAGGTCTAATTTGAATGTCAAGGCCAGGGTCATGTTTGATTTTGGCCCAAGGTCTCTTGGACTGAATGTCTGTCAACATGTAAAAATACTTCATATTCTGGAAATGCTTGGCCAATTTGTATGAAATTAGATGTGCAGTTTTCAGGGAAGCGGGGAACAAAAATTTGCTTACACAACTAAGACTGCTGCCAGTCATGTATGGTATAAACCTGAAGAATTTTTTTCTCAAGTGCCACTTGGCTAATTGTACCAGAGACTCAGGTGAGGGATCGTTGCTTTCGGCCTCTTTGTTTACTTCTTTTGGGGAAATTAGCTCAATAAACAACACAGTTCACTCTTACTTTCTTTTATTACAAGATGACAATTCTCTTTAAACAGTTACAATACAGTAAAACTTCGATGGCTCGAACACCGATGGCTCGTTTACAATGGCTGAGTCGAAACCCATTTTTGAGTCCCTAAGGAATTCCTCAACATTAGAAGTAGTATGGGATAATTAAGGACATTTTCGACTTTTATCTTGCAAATGTATGCTGTGTGTGCTCATTAGAATCGCCTCGTTGAGGCGATTCTAATGAGTACACACAGCATACATTTTTATTATGGAACATCGAAAAGATGTCCCAAAATTAACCCCGTTATGCCTCCTGGAAGTAACCCTCAGTGGCTCGAACTAACCCTGTCTCGAACAGATTTTCATTGTCCTAAAGGTGTTCGAGCCATTGAAGTTCGACTGTATTATAAATTTAACTAACACTTACTCCATTAGTTCCTAATATTAACAGTCTGATAAATTCCATTTTAAAACTTTAGAAACAAAAATTCGGCCAAAGGCTATGTCCCGCCTCTGGGGCGCAGTCACATAACCATGAAATCTAGGTCAAGGTCAAACATGGATGCTTGCATGTTTGTTTGTTTGATTTGAGGTTTAACGTCCCCGTCAACACTGTAAAGGTCATTTTGGAGACGTTGCTTTCAATTTTGTGGGACTTTTACCCGACATTGAGATGAAACGACATCTCAAGCCCTGTCGCCGCCTCTGGGGCGCAAAGTCACACAACCATGAAATCTAGGTCAAGGTCAAACATGGATGCTTGCATGTTTGTTTGTTTGATTTGAGGTTTAACGTCCCCGTCAACACTGTAAAGGTCATTTTGGAGACGTTGCTTTCAATTTTGTGGGACTTTTACCCGACATTGAGATGAAACGACATCTCAAGCCCTGTCGCCGCCTCTGGGGCGCAAAGTCACACAACCATGAAATCTAGGTCAAGGTCAAACATGGATGCTTGCATGTTTGATTGTTTGATTTGAGGTTTAACGTCCCCGTCAACACTGTAAAGGTCATTTTGGAGACGTTGCTTTCAATTTTGTGGGACTTTTACCCGACATTGAGATGAAACGACATCTCAAGCCCTGTCGCCCAATGAAACCAATAGCGTTTATTAGCATGGACGGTCCGCCTCGCACCGCGGTTCCTGGACAGGCTTAGATCCTCTAAGCGGTTTACCAGTACTAGTGTGCAGGCCAGATTCAGCGGATGCTTGCATGAAATTTGCAATTTCTACATGCATAGTTCTACAAAGTATCATTGATGAAGCTCGTATAGTTCTTGAGAAATCAACATATACATTAGGGTGAACACTGTGGTTGACGCAATTGTGCACTAAGTCAGTAAATCATGAAATGTAAGGCAAGGTCAAGTGTGGATGCTTTCATTATTGTCATTCCTAGACACACACATGTACCAATTGAGCCAGCGCATGACAAAACCTACAGTAAGACATGTGTGCCCAACGAAGACAGGTCAGCCTGCGCATCTGCGCAGTCTGATCAGAGTCTTCATTGTGCGATCTATGGATAGCTAAGGGCCCAATGCTCCTTCATGCAGCAAGAGAAGTCTCTGGTTAGATGATATGGATGCGCAGGCTGATCTGAGTCTTTGGTGGGCGCACATGTCTTATTGTTTGTTTTGTCGTGCGCTGGCTCAATTATTGTCACATGTACCAATTATCATTAATGAAGATTTTATAGTTTTTGTGAACTGATCCTGAACATTAGGTTGAACGCTAGGTTTGATGCTATAGTTAACAAAGTCAGTGAACCATGAAATGTAGGTCGAGGCCAAATATGGGTGCTTGCATTAAAGTTGCAATTCCTAGATACAAGTTTGAACTAATCACAAATGAAGCTCTTATATTCACCCTAATGGTCATGTTCGGGGCTTGAAGAAATAGATGGGCTGCATGATGCTTCCACGCAGAGCTGAAACCGACCGCACACGAGTACTGATAAACCACTTAAAAGATCTAAGCCTGCCCAGGCAAAGCGTTACGAGTCGGACCGTCTATGCTTATAAACCCTGTTGGTTTCACTGGGCGACAAGGCTTGATTTGTCATTTCATCTCAATGTCGGTTAAAAGTCCCACAAAATTGGAAGCAACGTCTCCAAAATTACCTATACAGTGTTGACGGGGACGTTAAATCTCAAATCAAACAAATTGTCATGTTCAGCGTGGTAAAATTTAACCCATGTCATGGAATACACTCATATAAACTTAATGGCTTACATAACGCTTTAAATTTTACATCTCTTGTCTGTGTGAACCACATTAATGCCTACCTTTGCAAACAGTGCCGAGTCTGAAGAACCATCTGATCAGGATCCACAAAGTTTGCCAGTTTGTCATGTCAGTTTGCGAATTCAATCTAATACATTCAATAAAATAAATGATTTTTGTGTTGAAGTTTTATGTCCCCGTCAACACTATTTGGATCATTTGGGGGAGTTGTTTCCGATGTTGCATCTCAAGACCTACCCCTAAAAGAAACCACTAGCATTTAAGGGACAGCCTCACTCACACCACCTTTCCTGGGCAGGCTAAGCCCTTCTAAGTGATTTACCGGTACTCAAAAGTTAGTCTGTTTCAGCTTTGTATGGAAGCACCATGCAGCCAAATCTAGACCCCCAAGCCCAAATAAAGTGAACTGATTGTTTGATAATCAGAAATAAGCGTGGGAAACTAATATATTCAGCAGGAAAAGGGCTAAAGTGGATGACTGAAAAAATAATCAATGATGGGGCTAAGATCTTGACAAGGAAATCTCAGAATCACTTTCTGATTATTTTAATCACAAGCTCAACGTAGCCTCGCATGAGACTAAACTAGAAAAGGTGTTTTTTGAAACACAATGCACCAACCAGATGCTTGCCCCTAAATGCCCAATTTTCCAAGAGCCATAAACCAAATAAATGTGTGTGTGTGTGTGTATGCATGTATGTGTGTGTGTCCATGCATGAATGTGTGAGTGCATGCATGTGTACATGCATTCATGAGTGTGATTGTGTGCATGCATGTGGTGTGCATGTATGCATGCATACATATGTGAGAACATACATGTATGTGTGCATGCATGCATGTGTGTGCATGCATGAGTGTATGTGTGCGTGCATGTGCGCTTGCATGCATGCATGTGTGAGTGTATGCATTTATGCATAAGTGTGTGCATGCATGCAGGAGTAGTGCATGCACATGCATGTGCATGTATGTATGTGAGTTGCATGCACACATGCATGGGCGCATGAGTGTAATTCTGCATGCATGTGTGCTTGCATGCATGCATGTGTGAGTGATTGCATTTATGTAAAAGTGTGTGTGTGCATGCATGCATGAGTGCATGCACATGCATGCATGTATGTGTGCATTCGTGCATGTGTTCATGTAAGTGTGTGCGTGCATGCATGTGTGCATGAGTAGTATAGGGGGCTCTTGGCCCCCAATGACGTCACAAGCCGGTCGACAAGATGGCCGCCATTTTGACCCGGGTTGACCTCGCGAGGGTCGCTCTCGATGCGGAGTTTGAGACCAAGATGGCCGCCATAAGCAGGACGAGATGACGCGTTTAGTAGAAACGCCCTAGACCACGGGAAGGTAGCGTCACGTCCTAGGGCACGGGGGTCTTCTATATATACGGGCTCATCTACAAGGTGGAGGGGTGACCCCTTTTTACGAATTATCGAACGTACACCGATCGTGACTGATCGATGCGTAGAATTTCTGGAAAGGATGCGTACATAATCAAGGTAACGCTCTCCGGTAAGGGATTGGCAAACCGAGTTCTAACCTACAATGACCTTTCCTCTTAGAGTAGTAAGGATCGACGTCCAGGACATAAAGACAGAATCCGTACTTGTAATCTTCTCTGCTCGCATTGATTTCGTTTCCGAACAACGTTAGCGTTCTGTAACAGTCTACGAACTGATCATAATTCGGTTGTTAAAGGCGGGGGATGGGGTACGGCTGACCTTGGGTCATCCAAGCATTAGCGCCCCCACCTCCGTTTCATTTAATTTTCGTAAGCATTCTTTTCATTTTTGACACAATCATGCAGTCGTTGAGCTTCTTTCGGCGTGGACTGAATTCTTTGATAATGTCTTTCATCGATTTTCCTCGAGATCTCTCCATTACGTAGTACGCGCAGTATAGTCCGCATACGTTAGACCAGGACTGTTGGAGTTGTAGTTCGTTCATCAGGTAGGGTTTATCGAGTAACTCTTCAAATCTAACGCCGTAATCTCTAGGATCGTTTCCTACCGAATCGAAAAATTCGTACGGTCCGCGCACGGGGAAATAAAAAGTTACCCAGTGCTCCCCTCTTTCTTTGCTAGTGGCCGTGTTGGAAATGACGAACCTCCCCCTTCGTTTCTTAATTTGGTCCGCTGAGCAGATAGTCACGGGGTATCCAGAAAGTATACGAGACAGTTGGTCGCTGTTCATCGTCGCTTAATATTTAAAGGTTGTCCAGTCTACCAATTGTCCGCTTTTTACTCTTTTCTTACGATCAGAGGTCTCGCCCTTATGCTCCTTTTGCAATCGAGCTAGATCTGACTTTGCCATTTCGACCGCTTGAGCCACGGGAGTGACCAGTTTCACCACGGGTTTTTGCTGTTCCCGCGTTTCTATTTCTTTTCGCCGTTGATCTTCCCATTCGTTTAGAAGTCGGTTTCTTCTACCGCTACCTACTATGTACCGTCCCATGTAATCGGGCTGTACGTAGCCATCGCTCAAGTCTTTGAAATGCTGGTACCACGCTTCGTAGTCCGGAATATAGGGTACCCATTTATCCAGTTTCACGTCGTACACTTCGATCGAACCCATCTTTTTTTCTCGAAATATAGCGTTGATTTACCTTTCTTACGTATGTTTCATTCGTCTTCAGATTCCTGGTCTTCATCGTTTTCCGTCAAGACATGGTCGGGCCATACGCCGGTAAACAAATCTTTTCTCAGTTTTACGGCTTGCAGGATGGATTCGTCGAAATTCATGTCATGCTGTATTCTTAAAGTTTGAGCCGACTGTAGAATCTGACGCTGAATAGGATCCTTTTGCAACTGGTGATAATCCATTAGAAACCTAGCGTAATCGTGTCTTAGTCTTTTCCTGAGGTGGGGCAAGCCCTCGTTTGCTGCGCGATGATACGCTTCCTCGGGAGCATTTCCATCTTCGATGTAGCTATCAACCCTGTCTTTGAATCGCTCTGCATTCGATTGCCTTAGAGGTTCCTTAAACCTCCTCTCCCATATTTCTAGACGCAGGCGGTCTTCTGACAGTTCATCTTTGACACGTTTACCATGAGGTCCCATAAAGGGGTAACGCGTGTCGTAAACGTCACTTATCGATTCACTGTCATCCTCGCTGTCTTTATCATTTATATCGGACTCTTCGGATACCTCTAATTTCCGCTTTCTTTCTACCGGAAATATGTCACTGCGTAAACGCTCTTGTTCGGATGTGCTCGGTTTTAGGTCGACAATCAGGTACCCGTAAGGCTGACTCGTGGCCTGTTCGAAGCGTTTCATAAACGTAGAGTTGGATGCTGGGTAAATTCTTCTCGCCAACGTCGCCACTTGTTGTCTGTCGATGGGGTTATTGAAAAGGACGAGGTATTGAGTGTTCAACGCGATGTCTCTACAAGCTTTTCCTTGTGGAAATAGATTCTGCGTGAGATATACAACGGACAAGTTTCTGTGATGGCTCCCCTTGGTAAAGAGGTCGGCGATTCTTTGGTCGCATTTAGCCTCGGTCATCAAATCGTCAAAAACCAGTACGTTCCTGTTGCGGGTATCGACATACTCGGAGCTGGTCAGGTTGTCCGGTATACCGTGTACAAATTCTATCTGAGGAAGACTGCGCTGTAAGTCGTCGTACAGTCTTTGCCACTGACCAAAACACCATATGATACGCTCAGGTAGAGGGTATATGAGGTCGGATAGGAGTAACTTTCTAGTCCATTCCGTTTTACCGCTTCCGCTAGGGCCAGTCACCACCATAGAAAACGGATGCTGAAAGGTAATGCTGTTTGTCATGTCTGATTGTGGAACTATCCCACTACCGTGCGTATTGCGTTGGTGCCTTAACAAAGCATCACGTCTGGAGAACCAGACATTACAGTCTGAGCATCTATTCATTTTCGTTTCAAGAGTCTGCAGCTTGGTCATTCTTACAAACTTTTATAGTCAACACCATCACCACCACAGTCACCACCACCACCACAGCCACCACCACCACAACCCAACACCACCACCACCACCACCACCACCACCACAGCCACCACCACCACCACCACCACCACCACAGCCACCACCACCACCACCACAATCACCACAGTCACCACCACCACCACCACCACCACAACCACTACAGTCACCACCACCACAACCACTACCACCACCACCACCACCACCACCACCACCACAGCCACCACCACCACCACCACCACCACAGCCACCACCACCACAGCCACCACCACCACCACCACCACCACCACAACCACCACCACCACAGACTCCACAACCACCTTCCTACGTGTTACCGCCTTGCGAATTCAGTTGAGAATGAAGTTCTTTACTGCAACGTTCAAGTTTTCTTCGCAAATTTCAAAACGAGGCTGTCATATGTTCAAAGCTTAAGTATGATAGGTCGGTTATTAATAGCAACCAATCGGTATGCGTCGTAGCCATATTAAACATAGGCTTTATCCATTAGAAGTTATTGTCTGTTAGATTGGCGCAGAGCTCTGATCGGGTCGCTTTAAACTTTTCGCATTCAATTAGGGTTTGAAGCAGATTGCGTTTTTAGGTGTACGTGCATTGAATATTTTGTGTGTGTGTGTGTGTGTTTGTGTGTGTGTGCGTGTGTGTGTGTGTGTGTATCTGTGTGTGTGTGTGTGTGTGTTGTTGTTGTTGCTGTTGCGTGCGTGTGTGCATGTATGTGTCTATGTATATGCGGAGGTATGTGCATATATGTGAGCGTTTGGTCATACATGGGCGTATGCTTGGACCTGTGTCTGGTTTGATAGTGTAGACTTGTGTTAGAGGTTAAGGTATCATTTATGTATGTATGTATGTATGTATGTATGTATGTATGTATGTATGTATGTATGTATGTATGTATGTATGTATGTATGTATGTATGTATGTATGTATGTCTGTGCGTGTATGTATGTATGTATGTATGTATGTATGTATGTATGTATGTATGTATGTATGTATGTATGTATGTATGTATGTATGTATGTATGTCTGTGCGTGTATGTATGTATGTATGTATGTATGTATGTATGTATGTATGTATGTATGTATGTATGTATGTATGTATGTCTGTGCGTGTATGTATGTATGTATGTATGTATGTATGTATGTATGTATGTATGTATGTATGTATGTATGTATGTATGTATGTATGTATGTATGTAAGTATGTATGTATGTATGTATGAATGTATGTATGTATGTCTGTGCGTGTATGTATGTGCGTGTATGTATGTATGTATGTATGTATGTATGTATGTCTGTGCGTGTATGTATGTGCGTGTATGTATGTATGCATGTATGTATGTATGTATGTATGTATGTATGTATGTATGACGTTGTATAATGCGTGTGTTCGTATGTATGTTTGTTTGTTTGTATTGGAGTTTTACGGCCCAGTCAACACTATTTAGGTCATTTTTGAGTCGGTCAGTTTACCTATCCACTCTTTTCCTGGACAGGCTTATACGTTAACCAGCACAGTGCACATTCTTTCGCCAGAAACTGACAACTGCCCTTCCTGAATCAGCGGAAGGGAGAGAATGACCGTAGAAAAAGATTTCATGATCAATCTCTACTAAAGAATGTTGCCGACCGAGGCGGGAGTCGAACCCGCGTCCTCCTGATCACCAGTCAGACGCGCATCCGACTGAGCCACTGAGGCCGGCTCGTATGTATGTATGTATGTATGTATGTATGTATGTATGTATGTATGTATGTATGTATGTATGTATGTATGTATGTATGTATGTATGTATGTATGTATGTATGTATGTATGTATTTATGTATGTATGTATGTATGTATGTATGTATGTATGTATGTATGTATGTATGAGTTTGTGTGTGTTTGTGTGCGTGCGTGCGTGCGTGTGTGTAGATGTGTGTGTGTGTGCGTGCGTGCGTGCGTGCGTGTGTGCTGCGTGCGTTTGTGCGTGTGTGTGTGTGTTAAATTGGGGATATAGGTACTGTTAGTACTTTGATGTTTGTTGCTCAATATCTAAAGTGCTTTTACTACTTTGATTTTGTTCTCAATATCTAAAGTGCTTTTACTACTTTGATTTTGTTCTCAATATATGAGGTACCTTTAGTTCTTTGATGTTTTTTTTTTGCAAGCCTTATGCGCGATAAGGTAGATTTACGGTACAGTTATTACTTTGATTTTTTCCCGTTTCAAGACAATAAGATAGATTTACTGTACTGGCATTACTTTGATTTTTCTTCGTAGCATGCCTTATCGCGATAAGTAAATTCCCGGTACTGCTATTACTTTGATTTTTATCGTAACTCGCCTTATTCATCATAACGTAGATATTCGGTACTGTTAGTACTTTGATTTTTAACATGTCTGAGGGACAAACGCCCAGAACTTTGGCGTTATGCACCGCCTCACGGAGGCGGAATCCCGTAATTAATGATCCGCCTCAACGCGCATCCACAACGTACCTTTAACGAGATGATTCTGTTGTATGTATGTCTGAGGCGGTGATTATTTAGATGTCCGAACACGCTCCATCTATTTCTTCAAGCCCCCGATGGGCGGGGGCCGATATGAGTATGTATGTGTGTACTACTCAGTTATCATTTGTTTGTTCGATTTGAGGTATAACGTCCCCCCCGTCAATACAAGTTAGCGGTAAGCTTTGCGAGATTAATGAGGTCGAGCGCCTCGTCTGATCTGGGTCCTCACTGTTTGCAAATGCCTCCGAAAAGGGCTACTAGGCATATGCGGAAAACGTGTATCGAAATTGATAAAATATTGCTATGATACATAAAGGTCATTAAATGGCGTTTAAAGGAACTGACCTAACCCCGTTTCAGCCGAATGAGTTCTCCCGTCTTAGACGAGTGCAGACAATTCGAAGTGCGAAATGAGCGAATGTTTTTCTCATTAATTTCAATACCTTTTTCGTCCAGTACATTAAGCTTTCTACGATAGAGGGAATTTCTCGTCTTTCCCGGAGTATTTCATAACCAGTTGTAATGATGTAAGGTCGGATTTGAAGTTGATCGTCCCCGTCAACACTGTAAAGGTCATTTTGGAGATGAAATGACATCTCAAGCCCTGCCGCCCAATGAAAACCATGTTTATAAACGTGAACGGTCCGACTCGTGTGCACCGCTTTGCCTGGGCTGGCTTAGAACCTAACCAGTATGCGGTCGTTTCGGGTATGCGCAGCCTCATCTATTTCTTCAATCCCCTATGAGCGGGGGTATGCTGAAGTTTTAAATAGAAAATGATGATGACCATCATAAAATCAAAATCAAAGCAGAGCGTTTGTTTACCTGGGTAAGTGTCGAAAAACAATTAATGCGATCCGTAACGCGATAAATCTGACATAAACCCATTCAAGTCGAATGAGTTTCGTAGACGAGTGAAGACAATTCCAAGGGCGAAATGGGGGCGAACGTTTTTCTCATTAATTTTTCATCTGCGACGGAGAGAATTTTCCGTCTTACAATGTATATAAATAAACTAGTCGAAGTTAGAAAAAAAAAACAGCGTATAAATAGGCTTGAAATGGTGTCGAATTTAATGAGTCAGCGCCGTAACGCGATAAAAACTGACCAAAGGCCATTTAAGCCGAATGAGTTCATCCATCTTAGACGAGTGGAATCGACAGGTAGTCGAAAATGGCATTTACTGCCACGCCTTTGCATATATTTTGATCAAACTTTGATAGAAATGAACCACCTACGATACGATTTTAGGCCTCTTGCTCATTTTCATGAAAAAGTCATGATTCAAGACATTCCCGTATAATGGGTCGTAGCCAGTACCGTTTGTCTCGTTCCATTTATAGGATGTTAGGCTTGAAATGCCGAGTACTCGTAATGAGTGCGGAATGGGCGAATGTTTTTCTCATTATAGATCCACGTTTGTCTAACCCATATACGATAATGGACTCTCCATGACTAATAAGTACGGAGTGTTCCATTTTCCGATGGTGAAGACCTAAACCGGTCTGAAAGGTCATCTAGGGTCAGCCGACGTATTAAACGAAGAGTTTAGCCATTCTGCAATCATTTAGTGACGAGGCAGCAACGGGAGTAGGCAAAATAATGCTAGTTATTATTTTTGTGTCGTCTGCTAAATATTTTGACATTTTAAAAAGATGAAGAAGAAGGGCTCGAGCTTCACCGCTTCTATCCGGTTCCATATGGCTCGGATCGAGGTAAAATGGCTTCAAAATAGGAAGCCTACTCGCTTACGAGAGGGGACCGGAACGTAGATCTAGAGTGATTGTCGAAGGGCTGGACAGCGTGTGGGTTTGCCAATCCCTTACCGGAGAGCGTTACCTTGATTATGTACGCATCCTTTCCAGAAATTCTACGCATCGATCAGTCACGATCGGTGTACGTTCGATAATTCGTAAAAAGGGGTCACCCCTCCACCTTGTAGATGAGCCCGTATATATAGAAGACCCCCGTGCCCTAGGACGTGACGCTACCTTCCCGTGGTCTAGGGCGTTTCTACTAAACGCGTCATCTCGTCCTGCTTATGGCGGCCATCTTGGTCTCAAACTCCGCATCGAGAGCGACCCTCGCGAGGTCAACCCGGGTCAAAATGGCGGCCATCTTGTTGACCGGCTTGTGACGTCATTGGGGGCCAAGAGCCCCCTATACTACTTTCATGTATGCGTGTATGCATGAGTGTGTGTGCGCATGCATGCATGTGTGTGTGTGCATTTATGCATTAGTGTGTGCATGCATGATGGAGTGCATGCACATGCATGTATGTGAGTGTGCATGCATGCATGAGTGCATGCATGTGTGTACATGTGTACAGGCATTATATGTTTACATGTGCATGCATGCATGCATGCATGTATGAGTACATGCATGCCTGCATGAGTGAACTCAGTTTGATAATCGGAAATAATTTTGGGAAATTTAATTTATTCAGCAGGACAAGGGCTTAAGTGGATGACTGAGAAAAATAATTGATGATGAGGCTAAGATCTTGACAAGGAAATCTCAGAATTACTTTCTGATTATTTTAATTACATGCTCAGCGAGCCTCCCATGAGACTAAACTAGAAATGGTGTTTGTAAAACACAATGCTCTCAACACATGCTTGCCCAGAAAATGCTCAATTTTCCAAGGGCCATAACCAAATACATGTGTGTCCATGCATGAATGTGTGAGTGCATGCATGTGTACATGCATGAGTGTGCATGTATGCGTGTGTGCATGTATGTATGCATGCGTTAGTGTGTGCATGCATGCATGAGAAGTACATACACATGCATGTGCATGTATGTATGTGAGTTGCATGTACGCATGCATTTGTACATATGTGTAATTTTGCATGCATGTGTGCTTGCATGAATGTATGTGTGAGTGGTTGCACTTATGTATAAGTGTGTGCATGCATGCATGAGTTCATGCACATGCATGTCTGTGCATGCATGTATGTGTGCATGCATGCATGTGTGTGTGTGCGTGTCTGCATGTGTACATTTGCCTGCCTGTGTACATGCATGTATCAGTGTGTGTGCGTGCCTACATGTGTACATTTGCCTGCATGTGTACATGCATGTATCAGTGTGTGTGTGTGTGTGTGTGTGTGTGTGTGTGTGCATGTATGCGTGCATGCATGTGTGAGTGTATGCATGCATGTGTACATGCATGCCTGCATCATTGTGAGTGCGCATGCATGTGTTTGCATGCATGTATGAGTGTGTGCATTTATGCACTAGTGTATGTGCATATATGCATTAGTGTGTGTGCATGCATGCATGCATGCGTGAGTGCATGCACATGCATGTGTGCATGTGTATATGCATTGTGTTTGCACGTGCGTGCATGCATGCATGTGTGAGTGCATGCAAGCATGTATGAGTGCATGCATGCCTGCATCAGTGAACGGATTGTTTGATTATCAGAAATAAGTGTGGGAAATTTAATTTATTCAGCAGGACAAGGGCTAAAGTGGATGACTGAGAAAAATAATCACTGCATGCATGTGTGAGTGCATGTATGTATGCATGCATGCAAGTGTGTGCATGCATGCATGAGTGTATGTGTGCATGCATTTGTGCTTGCATGCATACATGCGTGTGCATTTATACATAAGTGTGTGCATGCATGCATGCATAAGTAGTGCATGTTCATGCATGTGAGTTGCATGCACGCATGCATGTATGCTTGAGTGTAATTGTGCATGCATTTGTGCTTGCATGAATGCATGTGCGAGTGTGTACATTTTTGCATTGGTGTGTGCATGCGTGCATGCATGTATATGAGTGTGCACACATGCATGAGTACATGCATGCATGAATGCATGTGTGTGTGCATATGTACATGCATAATGTGTTTGCATACATGCATGAGTGTATGTGTGCATGCATGTGTGCTTGCATGCATGCTTGAGTATGTGCATTTATGCAATAGTGTTTGTACATGCATGTATTAGTGTGCATGCGTGGCTGCATGGTTGTGTGTGCCAATGCGTGCCTGCATGAGTGTGTGTGTGTGTGTGTGTGCATGCATGAATGCATGTGTGTGTGCAGGCATGAGTGTAAGTGTTCATGCATTTGTGATTGCATGCCTGCATGTGTGAGTGTATTTATGCAAAAATGTGTGTGCATGCATGCATGAGTGCATGCACATGCATGTATGTTTATGAGCATGCAAGCATGTTTATACATGCATGTGTACATGCATGCCTGCATGGTGTGTGTGCATGCATGCATGTGTGTGCATGCATGAGTGTATGTGTGTGTATGCATGCATGCATGCATGCATGAGTGCATGCACATATGTATGCATGCGAGTGTGTGTGCATGCATGTGTGTATGTGCATGCATGCATGCATGAGTGTGAGTGTGCATGCATGTGTCCATGCATGCATGTGTACATTTATGCATGTGTGCATGTTTTTGCATGCATGCATAAGTCTGCATGCATGCATGAGTATGAACATGCATGCGTGTTTGCATAAGTGCTTGTGTGTGTGTATGTGTGTGTGTGTGTTTGTGTTTTGGACTGTGTGTGTGTGTGTTTTCAGGTTTAAAGTCCCCAACAACACTGTATAGGTCATTTTGGAGACGTTGCTTCCACTTTTGTGGGGCTTTTACCAGACATTGAGATGAAATGACATCTAAATCCTTGCTGCCCAATGAAATCAATAGGGCTGATAAGCATGGACGTTGTATGTATGTATGTATGTATGTATGTATGTATGTATGTATGTATGTTACGTGCAGGACAAATGCAATATCCAAACCCCCTAACAACTTTGCTATGCGAAGGGGCATAACTGTTTGTGTTTATGAAGAAAAAAAAAGAAAAGAAGAAAAAACAAGAGGGCCATGATGGCCCTGGATCGCTCAACTGATCCTATTGTACAAACGGAATTGTGGGTAATATATGGTGGAGTGGAGGGTTTGAGCAATTTTGGTTGGACCCAAAGACCATTTCTGTGAAAATAATTCAAAATCAGTCTGCCTGTTTAGGAGTAGAAGTCATTTTGAGAAGTAGAAGTCATTTTTGATGAAATAACATCTCAAGCCCTTCGGCCCAATGAAACCAATATTGATGGTTCCACTCGCACCACTTTGCCTAGATAGGCTAAAACCTTCAAAGTGGTTTACCAATACTCCTGTAGAAGCACCTTGCAGCCAAGGTGGGTGGGGGCCAAAACTTTCAAAAGACATCTGTCTCTAAAAGGAAGCAATTTTAAAGGAATATTCCATGAGTGACCCTCTAACAAAATTGCTAAAAATATTTTGCTTAACTGAGCATGATGGCCACCAAAGCTAAAAATCTCAAACCTCATTCCTGTCAAATAATTTCATAATCCATCCACTGGTTAAGGAGAAGAAGTTGTTTAAAGGTTTTTCTATTTTTAGCTCTGGCAGCCATCTTGTTCACCAGAGTGGCATAGTTTGAGCAATTTTGGTGGAGGGTCACCCAAGGAACATTCCTGTCAAGTAATTTCAAAATCCATCCACTGGTGGTTTAAAGGTTTTTCTATTTTTAGCTCTGGCAGCCATCTTGTTCACCAGAGCAGAATGATTTGAACACTTTTTGTAGAGGGTCACCCAAGGAACATTCCTGTGAAGTTATTTCAAAATCCATCCACGGGTTAAGGAGGAGAAGTCGTTTAAAGTTTTTTTCTATTTTTAGCTCTGGTGGCCATTTTATTCAACCGAGCGGCACAGTTTGAGCAATTGTGGTAGAGGGTCACCGAAGGAACATTCCTGCGAAATAATTTCAAAATCCATCCACTGGTTAAGGAGAAGAAGTCCTTTAAAGGTTTTTCTAATTTAAGCTCTGTCGGCCATTTTGTTCACCCGAGGGGAACGGTATGAGCAATTTTGGTAGAGGTTCACCAAAGGAACATTCCTGTGAAATAATTTCAAAATCCATCCAATGGTTAAAGAAGGTGTTTAAAGGTTTTTCTATTTTTAGCTCTGGTGGCCATTTTGTTCACCGAGCGGAACAGTTTGAGCAATTTTGGTAGAGGGTCCCCCAAGGAACATTCCAATGAAATAATTTCAAAATCCATCCACTGGTTAAGGAGAAAAAGTCGTTTAAAGGTTATTCTATTTATAGCCTGGTGGCCACCTTGTTCACCCGAGCAGAACGGTTTGAGCAATTTTGGTAGAGGGTCAATAAACGAACATTCCTGTGAAGTAATTTCGAAATCCATCCACTGGTTAAGGAGAAGAAGTCCTTTAAAGGTTTTTCTATTTTTAGCTCTGGCGGCCATTTTGTTCACCCGAGGGGAACGGTATGAGCAATTTTGGTAGAGGCTCACCAAAGGAACATTCCTGTGAAATAATTTCAAAATCCATCCACTGGTTAAAGAGAAGAAGGTGTTTAAAGGTTTTTCTATTTTTAGCTCTGGTGGCCATTTTGTTCACCGAGCGGAACAGTTTGAGCAATTTTGGTAGAGGGTCCCCCAAGGAACATTCCAATGAAATAATTTCAAAATCCATCCACTGGTTAAGGAGAAAAAGTCGTTTAAAGGTTATTCTATTTATAGCCTGGCAGCCATCTTGCGGATTGGTTTGAGCAATTTTGGTAGAGGGTCACAAAAAGAACATTCCTGTGAAGTAATTTCGAAATCCATCCACTGGTTAAGGAGAAGAAGCCCTTTAAAGGTTTTTTCTATTTTTAGCTCTGGCGGCCATTTTGTTCACCCGAGCGCAACGGTTTGAGCAATTTTAGTAGAGGGGCACCCAAGAAACCTTCCTGTGCAATAATTTCAAAATCCATCCACTGGTTAAGGAGAAGAAGTTGTTTAAATGTTTTTCTATTTTTAGCTCTGGCGGCCATTTTGTTCTTCCGACGGAACGGTTTGAGCAATTTTGGTAGAGGGTCATCCAAGGAACAATCCTGTCAAACAATTTCAAAATCCATCAACTGGTTAAGCAGGAGAAGTCATTTAAAGGGT
Source organism: Lucinisca nassula (assembly GCA_963580285.1). Lineage (NCBI taxonomy): Eukaryota > Metazoa > Mollusca > Bivalvia > Lucinida > Lucinidae > Lucinisca > Lucinisca nassula. Next base: position 46,434,451 of record OY757025.1, on the reverse strand, counting down.
TTTCTATTTTTAGCTCTGGCGGCCATCTTGTTCACCCGAGCGGAACAGTTTGAGCAATTTTGGTAGAGGATCACCGAAGGAGCATTCCTGTGAAATTAGATCAAAATCTGTCCAGCAGTTTTGGAGGAGAAGTTGTTTAAAGCAAAAGTTGACGACGGACAGACGCACGGACAAAGACCGATACTAAAAGCTCACCTTGAGCACTTCGTGCTCAGGTGAGCTAAAAAATTCCAGTCCTCAAACAAGGTTTGAACTCATGCCGCTCAGATTCATTGTCCACAAACTGATTCGTAGTCCAGCACTCTATCCACTACACTGGCACACGGCTCATAATATATGCTTTTCACAATTTAATAAGTTCACAATGTACAAATACCCAAAGTGACAAAGGGCCATAACTCATTATATATTTTTGGTATCTAGTCAAAAGTTAATCATGTCATCTACTAATCACCACCAATCTATTCCCCAACTTCCAGGGCTCTAGCTCTTATAGTTTTTCAAAGGGCAATAACTCTTGAAAGGGGCACAATCCGGTTGAGAAAAAAAAAAAAGCATCCCCTAATTTTCCATGAGGAATTCACATATGAAATTTCAAATCCCTAGCATACACATATAAGTTATGCTATGCATCAAAACCGTCGCGGACTGACAAACGGACGAATGAAGAAGAAGCAATATGCCCCTTTAACTTCTTTGAAGTGTAATAAAGTGAACACTCACCCGAGATTTACTGAGATCTCAACCCCATCATAGACTCTATTCTTTTCATTACAACAATATCCCTGGGCCCCCACCCAACAGGGCTTGAACAACTGTCATATTAAGCTGCATGGTGCATCCATGCTGAGCTAAAACAGACCACACATGAGTACTGGAAAACCGCTTATACTGTCTAAGACTGCCGGGCAAAGTGGAAGGAGTCTGACAGACATGCATATAAAACCTATTGGTTTAATAGGGTGGTGGGGCTTGAGATGTCATTTCATCTCAGTGTTGGGTAAAAGTTGTACAAAATTGGAAACAATGTCGCCAAAATGACTTAAATAGTGTTGACGGGGACGTTAGTAAGCCTCGATAGCACAGTGGTTAATGCATTCGACTTATGATCAAGATGTTGTGTGTTCAAATCAGGCCACCGGTATCAAGGTGTGTCCTTGGGCAAGACACGTAATGACACTGCCCCACTCCACCCAGGTGTAAATGGGTAGCAGTGGTGTAAAAGCCACTGCCTCTCTCTCTCTCTCTTACGCGCATGAAAACACCCGGAATGAGTGTTCGAGAGTGATTCAATAAGCTTGAAGCTTTCACCGCAATCAAACTAAAATAAATTAGTATAAACTAAGTTGTTAGTCACAACTGCTTTATTCAGTTTATATACATACTGGCAGCTCAAAATAAAAAAAAGTCAAATTGATATCTGTACATAATAACAAATGTCAGGTAAATATGTAGACATATAAATGTGTAGGCATATAAAGCATCAATACTGTATAAAGAAGAGCCAAGTGTTTAAAACACCCACGAAAAAAGGAAATAACAAACTAGCATCTCTTTGGATAATACATGTATCTTTGTCAAAAAGACATAAATGGATAGGTCTTAACAAATGGTGTACAACTTTTGGCCCTGAATCCATCTACTTGTAAACTAGTCCCAGACTATACTTCAATGTTATAAGCAATATGATTAAATCTAATTTAAAAATCTACAGAAGAAAACAACAGTGATCCATTTTTAGGAGGAACATATTTTTTGACAGCAACAGAATAAAAATACAAGCATACGGTTCAGGATCTGATGGTAAGCCGTTAGATCCTGCAGCCATATGAACAACATTGTGTTTCTATAGTTAACTATAGGGGTTTCTGGCGAAAGAATGTGCACTGTACTGGTTAACTGCTTACGTATAAACCTGCTCAGGAAAAGTGTGAATAGGTAAACTGACTGGCTCAAAATGACCTAAATAGTGTTGACTGGGCTATTAAACTCCAATACAAACAAACAACTAACTATAGGGGTTTCCGTAAATGCACTGAGAATTTAGTACATGTATTTACCGATGGAAATTTGTGGAATATATGGATAGCCATTCCTGTTAAAGGGAATGAATACACTTTCAGGGGAGGCAACTCCTGCAGAAGTATTTTTCTCTCCCATGTCAATAGGGGTCAACTCTTAAAGGAAAGAATTTGCTCTAGGGAGCAAATTCATTCAGTTAAGTAGACTTCCCTTTAACCCTTATCTTGCTGTTCATGACAACCCTTTTCTTTTCAAACAGTGTAGATCCAGATCAGATGGCTTCTGAAGAAGCCATCTGATCAGGATCTACACTGTTTGACATTCAGTTTATGAATTTGTAGGAATAAATTACATCAAGTAATCTGATTGGTTCAAATTCAGAAATGGGTGTGGCTAAACTGAATATTCAGCAGGATAAGGGTTAAGAGCAGACCCCTTTTTGAATGGGACACAGTTTATAGAAAAGCGAACAGTGTTTATAGAAAAGTCCCAAAAGTTGTCTCCCTTTGACAAATGGTGGGAAAAATCTGCCGGGTGTATCCATTCCCCTTAAGAAGAATGGCTCCACCTTCAGGACAGACAACTCTTTCAAATATCTTTGTCTCCTTTATCTACAGAGGCCTACTCATAGCCCTTCAAGCATTGAGAAATTTTAGCAGACCATTTTAAAAGTTTTTATTTATTTATTCTATTTTTTTTTCAGGGAAAATAAGGCTTGACATTACATGCGAGTCATCCGCTGGGCATCATCAGATTAACATGTCTGTGAAATGAAGACCCCTCTAAACCCCACTTTAAGAGAAATGTAGGGTGTGTAAGATGACGGTAAGCTTTAGATCGTGACAGGAACTTAGTGAAATGATCTAGATATTACACAGAAACCTCTTTACTTTATAACACCATTCATTATAACATGGTTGGATATAACAAAAGTTACAGCTCGCCCAAATACAGAAAAATTACTGTATTAAGACCATTTTTGGGACAGTTCAAAAGTGGTCTTTAAGACCACTTTTGAACAGTCCCCAAAGTGGTCTCTGATCAGGGGTCAATGTATGCAGAAAAAAGAAAGAAAGAATAACAGCAGCCAACCAAGTAAGCTTTTTAAAGCAGAATTAGTCTTCATTTCAGGTGGTCTTAATAGCGGAATTGATTGATACCCCTATAAAACACACTTTTCTTCAAAAAGGGGTTTACAGGAGAACTCATAACATTGTTGTTGTCCGGCGTTAAGCAGCACCCACTTTTCCCTAGACCCAGCAAACTTCTCCCTATTTTCACAGGAGGGAGAAGTCACTTCTCCCATATTTTTGGGGATAACTCAGGCCCTTCTGCAGCTGTATGAACATTGCGCCCCTAGATTTAACTATAGGTGTTTCTGTAAATGCACTGATAATGTAAGTATTTACTGGTGGAAATTTGTGAAGAGTATGCATTGCCATTACACTACAGGGGAATGGAAATACTTTCAGGGGAGGCAACTCTTGCAAAAGTATTTTTGTCTCCCATGTCAATGGAGGTCAACTCTTAAAGAAAAGAATTTGCTCCTGAGGAGCAAATTCTTTCCTTGAAGAGTAGACCCCTTTTTCAGTAGGACAGAGTTTATAGAAAAGCTAAGAGGAAGTCCCAAAAGTTGTCTCCCCTTGAAAAATGGTGGAAAGAAAAAACTGCCAGGTACATCTATTCCCCTTAAGAAGAATGGATTCATCTTCAGGGAACTCCGAAGACAACTCTTTCAAATTTCTCCTTCAAGTTATCTACAGCGGTCTACTCTTAACCCTTTAAGCCCTAAGAACTTTTAGCAGACAGCACTTTTCGAAGTATTTTTCCTTATTTTTCAGTGAAAATATGGTTTGACATTACACATGAGTCATCCGCTGGGCATCATCAGGTTAACACGTTTGTGAAATGAAGACCCTGCTAAGCCCCACTTTATATAGTGAAATGTAGAGTTTTTGGGATCCATTCTTATTTCCTTTATTTTAGCTCAAAAACATAGATTGAGGGTACCCATTAGAACTGCCTAAATGAGATGGTTCTAATGAGCACTCGCAATCTACAGTAGAACTTTGATCGCTCGAACAAAGATGGCTCGTTACCATGGATGAGTCGAACCCATTCTTGAGCCCCTAGCGAAATCCTCCACATAAGAAATAGTGGGAGATAATTAAAGAGATTTTAGTCTTTTATCTTGCAAATGTATGCTGTGTGTACTCATTAGAATCGCCTCAATGAGGCGATTCTAATGTGTACACTCAGCATATAAATTCATTATAGAACACCGAAAAGATGTCTAAAAGTATCTCGTTATGCCTCCTGACAGTAATCTCAGTGGCTCGAACTACCCCTGTCTCGAACAGATTTTCGAAGTCCCAAAGGTGTTCGAGCCATTGAAGTTCGACTGTATATTTAGGCTTGCGATAAGAAAAATATCAACAGTTTCATCTGAAAAATTTTAGTTCTAGAGATAAGATAGACACCATTTTAGTGCACGGGTGTGTTATGATAAAGGCAGATACCCTGCCGCGGCAAGCCAACAAGATGCATTGATCAGATACATGTATTTCTAGAGTTGATACTCTTAGAAATGGAGCACCCAGCATTACTAAGCCCTTGATACAATCTGTGGCTATAGCCTTGCATTTTCTTGGTATTCAAACTAGGTTATTCCAACTGTACAAAATCTACAGGTAAACAACTATTTTTCAAATACACCAAGGGCAGATAACTTATGGAATTGTCAGGGTAGTGGTCCTTGGCCACAATATGCAAGCTTTAGTATTCTATGCATCTGTAAAGTTTCATGAAGCTCATTCTGTACAGTAATACAGGTCAACTACAGTAAAACTTCGATGGCTCGAACACCGATGGCTCGTTTACCATGGCTGAGTCGAACCCATTCTTGAGTCCCGAGGGAATTTCTCCACATAAGAAAAAGTGAGGGTAATTAAGGAAATGTTCTCCTATTCTCTTGTAAATGTATTTTGTGAGCACTCATTAAAATCCCCTCTATGAGGCGATTCTAATGAGTACACACAGCATACATTTTTATTATAGAACACCGAAAAGATGTCCCAAACTTAACCCCGTTATGCCTCCTGGCAGTTACCCTCAGTGGCTCGAACTACCCGTCTCGAACAGATTTTCCTCGTCCAAAAGGTGTTTGAGCCATGGAAGTTCGACTGTAGTAAGAAAAGGTCACTCAGGAAAGGTCACAATCAAAGAAGGCAGCCATCTCAAGTTGCCAAAAGAAAGTAAGTGACATGGAGGCACGAAACATGACCCAAAGGCACAAAGCCAATTAACAAATAAGGACACTGCAAAAGACCTATTTTTCAGACACATCAAGGTCAGATAACTAAGAAGTGGAATGGCCGGAGCAGTGGTCCTTAACCCTTTTAGTACCAAATGGAATCTTCCTCCTTATATACAGCTGGAGTCCATTTCAATATTTAGGGGTGTCAGGTTGTGTCTTCTTCAAAATTTATTTGGAAAATGACTGAACTTTTAGTAAACAGTGGAGGCCCTGATCAGACGCCGCATTCTGCGGCGTCTGATCTGGGCCTGCACTGTTTGCCAGGGTACCCGTTTTGGGGTTTCTGGTACTAAATGGGTTATGCATATTATTCTACCTTAAGTGCTCAATACATGTGTGTCTAAAAGTTCATACATCTATTCCAAATAATAAAGGAGATACTTTTTCCACATACATGTATATCAAGGGAAAATAACTCCAGAACCATAAAGCCCAAAGTAGTGGCACGTTGTCACAATATGTTTCCTTCGGTGCTCTACCCTATGTCCCAAACACATGTATCTGGACACACAGGCCTGAGCAAAAAGTGTTGACACAGATGAGATGCTGCAGAATGTGGCATTTCATCAGTGTCTACACAGTTTGCCACTCATCCGGCTACTGTTAGACACAACAGCAGGTATTAAATTGCCCATGTTCTACATTTAGACCTAGGGCTGGCTAATCAGAGCTGAAATGATAATCGATTATAAGTCCTGTCATTGCGATCGATAATCAATTAGTAATCCCTAAGGTTTTTGTCATAATTTTACCTGTCTGGCTTTCTTCTGAGCATGACTATTACCATATGTTGCACCTTACCATATGTATATTTGAACAGACAGGCCTGAGCAAACAGTGTAGACCCGGATGAGACGCTGCAGAATGCGGAGTCTCAGCAGGGTCTGCTCTGTTTGCCACTCATCCAGCTATTTTAGGCATAACTTTGGGTAGTAAATTGTACCTATCAAGTAATCGATTGAAAGCAAATCAGAAATGATAATCATTTTTGTTGAATTTATCGATTGATTAATTGATTATACGATTAATCGTGTCAGCCTTATTTAGACCAAGTACGGTAAGAAGCTGAGGTGTCCGAATACTAAGATCTAAGAGCAAATAGGGTATACTGAGCTATAAATTTCAGACATATCAAGGGCAGATTACACAAGAACAAGCATTGCTCCTTGGCAACAATATGCTACTGTCAGTAGTCTATATTTCTGAGCTTTCATCCATATATTCCATTAAGTGAAAGAATGACAGGCAAAAAAAATAATTTTCAGGAAGTGGAATGTGCCTTAACTCTTAACTCAGTCAAAACTCAAAAGTTGTTCAAGTTCGCCCAACAACATCCCTAAACCCACACCCCTGATACAAATGTGACTACCAATCTTGAAGAAATTCCATAAATAAATATCTACACACTGATGGGCTGACAGACATACAGACAGACATGGAAGGTATAACATGATACCCAACCACTATCCTGTGGCAGAATATAAATATGTAGACACATCATAATGTAGAAATTCTCATCAGCTACATACACTTTCAAAATACAGTAATGATCCTAAATCATTACGCAAACATACCTATACAAATACATTGCCACCTTTATCAATTTAAGATGAAAAATTCTGATATTTTTCTTATTTCAGCTACAATTATATAGATTGTTGGTACTAGTTACAACCGCCTCGATGAGGCGGGTCTAACGAGTACCCACAATCTATATCTTACAGCAGAAATAAGAAAATAAGGTATACCCCGGAAACCCCAGTGTTACTATATAAAAATGGGTTTCAAGGGGGTCAAAATAATAAAGGCGTGATTTTGTGATGATTGGGACAGATAAAACTAAGCAAGCAGTGCAGACCCAGATCAGCAGTCTGATCAGGGTCTACACTGTTTGCTTAATCCGGTAAAGTCATAATCAATTCTGTTTATCATGAAATGTTTGTTTGTTTGATTTGAGGTTTAACGTCCCCATCAACACTGTAAAGGTCATTTTGGAGATGTTGCTTCCAATTTTGTGGGACTTTTACCCAACATTGAGATGAAATGACATCTCAACCCCTGCCGTTCAATGAAACCAATAGGGTTTATAAGCATGAACGGTCCAACTCGCACCGCTTTGCCTAGGTAGGCTTAGATCCTCTAAGCGGTTTACCAGTACTCGTGTGCAGGTCAGTTTCAGCTCTGCATGGAAGCATCATGCAGCCCCTCTATTTCTTCTAGCCCCGATGGGCGGGGGCCATTATCATGAAATGTTTTATTGTGTATTGATATTAAATGAATTTATTATCAACAGGATATTTATTAACCTTGTAAACCAGTACACAATGGAAATAAGAGAGATCACTCTCTCTTTTTGTGTCATCCTTGGTAGTGATTGGCAAGCCATATGAATTTTGCAATGTATTCATGTTTTTATATGTACCAATTGCGTGTACTTAACCATTGTGTATGCATTGTTTTGTTTTAACATGCATGTTGCTAATCATGCTAATCTGTGAAATAAATTAATCGATCAATCAATCATTCCATCTGCACCTTTTGGACTCCTTGCAGGATCATGGAACAATTTTCTTAAAATTTTAGGAGAATAACAGCAAATCCTCAAGGTGTCCAAATTTTTAGGATTTTTACGGTAACAACAAATGTCATGATATCATAACTAGATCAAATGGGCCCCATCAAGCGATTTTGGTACTTATCGCCTATGCGAGCAGCGAAGGTTCAAGCGAGCCTGCGCATCCGCCTAGTCTCGCCAGAACCTTCCCTACTCGCTCATACAAGCAGTGAATCAAGAGGAACCTTCAGACAGAAAGCCATATCCCTGGCCCCTCTGAATGGCTGGGCATGCGCAGTTAAAATTTGTCATGACGGAATGCTCGAAGACACAAATAATGAATTATAAACAGCTGCAAATAAGGAGTAATGAGGACATTTTGAGGATATTTCTTATTTTTCCATTAATATGTAAGTTGTGGGTAAACATTAATAGTTAGAATCCTCTTGAGTCATGGGTAACAAGCAATAAGTACCTACACATGGGCTGCATCAAGAGAAAACAAGTCTCCAGGGCTCTCCAAATAGCAACAACAGCATCTTTGGAGCCAGGTAAAATACATTGCTGTTAGCCTTAAGGATAGGCTGTTAGCCTTAAGGATATGCTGCTGTTAGCCTTAAGGATATGCTGCTGTTAGCCTTAAGAATAGGCTGTTAGCCTGAAGGGTTTAGCCTTAAGCATAGCTCCAGATAAGGGGCTTTTTTCAAAAGAAAAGTACTGATAACTTCCTTATTTCTGCACTTTGTTGAGGCGCTTCTAATGAGTACCCACACCATATGTTTTCGTGCAGAAACAATAAAAATATTTGTGGATACCCCCTCTTATCTGGGGCTATGCTTAAGGGTAGGCTGTTAGCCTTAAGGGTAGGCTGTTAGCCTTAAGGGTAGGCTGTTAGCCTTCAGGATAGGCTGTTAGCTTTAAGGATTAGGCTGTTAGCCTTAAGGATAGGCTGTTAGCCTTAAGGATTAGGCTGTTAGCCTTTAAGGATTAGGCTGTTAGCCTTAAGGATCTATAGTATGTTAGTCTGAATGATTTATGTGGTGGGTACTTGTTAGAATAGCCTCATCAATGCAATTCTAATGAGATCCCACAAGCCATGTTTTTTTATGGAGAAATAAGAAAGATTACCCTTTAAAATTACCTTCAGTACTTGCCTTTATCGGCAGTTATGCCTAACCACAGGGCAAACAGTGAAGACACAGACTGTTGCTCTGCAGCTATCGTAGAAATAGATACTGTAATAATCCTATGTACTGGGGCAGACAGGCCTAAGCAAACAGTGGAGACCCAGATCAGACTGCTCCTGAAGGAGCAGTCTGATCAGGGTCTACACCGTTTGCCATTCCATCTGCAATTTTTGGACTCCTTGCTGGATCATGAAACAATTTTGTTAAAATTTTAGGAGGATTCCAGCAAGTTTTCAAGGTGTCTGAATTTTTATGGTATGGTGGGTATTGGGTGATAATTGAAGAATAATTTTTGTCAATTCCCTGTAAAAACCTATGTTGTGGGTATTCATATGAGCGACATCGATAAGGTGGCTCAAAGGAACACCCACAACATAGGTTTAAATGGAGAATCCTTCTGTTATCACCAAATCATTAACCCATCTTATCTGTATTTTGTTTGTTTGTTTGATTTGATGTTTAACCTCCTCGTCAACACTGTAAAGGTCATTTTGGAGATGTTGCTTCCAATTCTGTGGGACTTTTACCCGACATTGAGATGAAATGACATCTCAAGCCCTGTTGCCCAATGAAACCAATAGGGTTTATTAGCATTGACAGTCCGCCTCGCACTGCGGTTCCTGGACAGGCTTAGATCCTCTAAGCGGTTTACCAGTACTAGTGTACAGGCCGGATTCAGCTCTGCGTGGAAACATCATGCAGCCCATATATTTCTTCAAGCCCTATGGGCGGGGGCTACCATCTTATCTGTAACTATGGGATATGTCACAGGGTATAGGTATATACCAAACTTGTATTGCTTTGCAGTACAAGCCGGTTTTTATAGCAATTTATCAATCCACAGCCCAGGTTTCATCATCACCAGTCATCTAAATCTTTCTGCATCTTGTTACTTTTGGCACCCCAAATTGGGCACCAAATGTAACTAAACTCTGTTCAGAAAATCTGAATCATCGATTTTTTCCTTTCTCACTTTTAATACTCATTTTAGCCCATATATTACTGTGAGAAAGTTTTAGACCTCACCCTCCGCCGACTTCTCCAGCAAGTTGTGTGCCTCTGCGACAGCCTGGAAATGTGATTATTTGGAGAAAACTGCAAAATCTAAATTTTCTTTCACAAACTAAGACATTCTGACAGGTGCGACACACCCTTTGAAACCATATATAGAAGTGGTCACTGCTCTTGTAAATTACAGGGGGGTTTAATCTATGTTTTATTTGCACGATCACTTCATGGAAAATCATTAGCTATGACACCACATCTGATATCGGTATAATTCATTTTGACCACTGTTGACAGCACATCGCGCTAGTGGGTCCCCATTTCTAGGGAGCATCTATTTAGCCATTTGAATGTAAAGTGTGTCGTAATTGCATATCTATTTATAAAGTGCATCACATGTATTTTACCTGACAATCATCATCAAATGGACTTAGTCTGTGGTCTCATTTCTTTGTTTTGCAATTTTCTCCAAATAATCACAGCCTTTCCTGACTGTCGCAGAGGCATGCAACTTGCTGGAGAAGTCGGCGGAGGGTTAGGTCTAAAACTTTCCCACAGTGATGTAAGAGTTAAAATGAGTATTAAAAGGAAGAAACGAAAATATTGATGATTCAGATTTTCTGAACGGAGTTAAGTAGAAGTAAAACAAAGATAAGGAATTGATACAATTAACTTACTCCACCCATAAAAGACACCAAAGGGAAAGAAATACAAACATTAAGCGACCAGACCATAATGGAAACCTAAACAAAGGAAGTCCAGAAAAAATTCCAGGCCTTACCTGGCTGTAATCAAACCCCGAGCGCTCCAATGATAAGCAAACATTCTACCTCATCTCTATACATGTAAAATCAGGATTTTCTGCAAGGCATTTCAAGTGTAATATATACCCTTACCTCATCACAGATAGCATTGAAACAGATAGCGTTGGTATTTTATGATAAATGAAGGATAGTTTTTGCCAGTTCTCCATAAAAACCTATGTTGTGGGTATTCATTAGAACCGCCTCAGTGAGGCGGTTCTAATGAATACCCACAACATAGGTTTATATGGCGACATAAGGAAAACTATCCTTCAACTATCAAAAAATAGCAACCTTATCTGGTGCACTGAGATAGATACATGTAACTCTGGACCTGCAGAAGGTACTAAAATGTGAAAAGGTAAAATTTGAACAGACTACGGCCTGACAAATTCATTGCCCAGCAGCACAGGAAAAGTCCAAAATTAAGCTGGGCAAATGAATTTTTATTTCACTTGCTCAGAAAACGCATTGATTCTGTAGGTGCAAACTGTGAATCTGAGCCATTCTTATGACAGTGTGATGCTCCTCTAAGCAAGTGGCTGAAATTTTGATTTGTCAGGCCCTGACAGACTGTATAGGTAGATGAGTCTTTGCTGGCTCCACATTCCATTTAACCCATTGTATGCTAGTGGACTCTTCCATTGCTATATGCTGGACAAGTCCATTTGTCACATATGAGGTGTCAGGCCTATTTTTTTCGTTTTATTTTATTTTTGACGGAAAATTCTGTTAGCAAATAGTGCATGCCCTGATCAGATGCCACGTTCTGTGGCATCTGATCTGGGCCTGCACTGTTTGCCAAGGTACCCCTTTAGGGGTTTCCCCGCATGCAATGGGTTAAAAGATTTTGCTGGCACCAGCTCCTTTTATATTGTAGAGTTAGCAGGGTCGTCCATGAAGTCAAGCAACGTAGTCACCCATCCAGGTACTATCTCCGTTGCTAAACTTTGTGAAAAAGCCAATCACTCTATCCGCATTGACAAAAGAGCTGGCTCCTATAGCAAGGCAGTAACAGTAAAATTTCTCCCCCTCATCTCTTGACTTCGGGACTGAAGTAACACAAGCCTCACTAGGTAAACCCGTGTGTGGTGTCTATGCAACATACCAGCGGCACTGTTTCCATCTCACCGCTGCCACCAATGTAGCATATACTGGGTCATCTATGAAATCGCAACAAAGTCACCCATCAAGGTACTAACCACCATCTCTGCTGCTTTACTTCGTGAATAAGCCAACCACTCTACCTGCGTAGCCAAAAAAGCCGGCTCCTACAGCAAGGCTGTAGAAGTGGTATATCAATAACATTTACAATATGTTTCATCAATATGACTAGGGTTAGGTAGGTATGAGACAGAAATCATTAAATATTTCAAATTACAGGTATAGTCAAACTAGAATAGCCGATGGCTCATTTTACCAATTTTTGTTACCTATTTTGTATTTCGTAGTCTCAAACCAATTTTCATGGTCCTAAAGGTGTCTGAGTCATTAAAGTTCCACTGAGTCACTGAATGTCTGAGATCAGATCAACAGCATGATTGTTTTATTTTTTTTTTTTTTTTCAGAACTAGCATGAAAGGTTTTGTTGATTCATAGCCAGACATCCACAGCTGCGGTATTTTTATACTTATTTAAGCCATCTGATCTGGATCTACACTGTTTGCAAAGGTACATGTAGAGGTTGTCGTGTTCTGAATCAGCGGAATAGGGGTTAACCCATTTCAGACTGGAAACCCCTAAACGGGTACCGTGGCAAACAGTGCATGCCCAGATCAGACGCCACAAAATGCGACGTCTGATCAGGGCCTCCACTATTTGCTCAAAGTTCACTCATTTTCCAAATAGATTTTGAGGAAAACACAACCTGTCACCCCTAAATTTTGAAATGAACTCCTGCTATATAGAAGAAGGAAGATTCCATTTGGTTAAAAAAAAGGTTAAGGCTTGAGGGCATGAACAATGGCATCACTGAAAATATGTATTAGACCCAGTCTGGCAATCACTGAAAATATGTATTAGACCCAGTCTGGCAATCACTGAAAATATGTTTTGGACCCAGTCTTGCAATCACTGAAAATATGTATTAGACCCAGTCTGGCAATCACTGAAAATATGTATTGGACCCAGTCTGGCAATCACTGAAAATATGTATTAGACCCAGCCTGATTGGTCTGAACACTGGCTTGATACATGTATGGCCACGGATACACATAAGCAGGCTGCAAGAAGCTGTGGGCTGCTATAGTATTTGTAGGAGCATCCTGGGTCTGAATTATCTGCACAGGCAAATTAATGGAACCCTCTGCTGTGGAATGTTGTGCATTTGAAACTGGCACTTGTTCTTGAGCAATAGTTGGTATCCTATTATGATCTGATGGCTCTGAATTTATGTTTGACAAATTATTGCTCCTGTTAGTTTGTGAGCCCATGGTGTCAGAATTCATCGTTGAGAAGTTATTCACATCTGAATTCTGTATAAACATGTCTCTTGAATTTGAGTGTCCCATTACATCAGTCATTCCATGCTCCCCGAAATCTTCATTATAACCTGCAGCAACCTTTTTCTTCTTTTGTGCATCTGCTGATGGTTTTTTAGTGTCAGTATCAAATATATTAGGTATCATACTATTTTTCTCAACTTTCCTTATTTTTGGCTCAAATCCTGGTTTACCATGAACTTTCATATGTACACGTAAATTGTCTGCTCTTGAGGTTGCCTTCCCACATATATCACAAACAAACTTTTTCACACTGCAATGTACTGTCTTTAAATGCTTCTGCAATCCTCCTTTATCAGGGAATCGATGATGACATATTGAACACTCAAACGGTTTTAGACCAGAGTGTCGTCTTTCATGAGCTTTACATCGTTCTTTCGTTTTAAATGCTTTGTTACATACTGAACACTGAAAGGGGTTACCTTCCTTGTGTACATATTGATGTGAATAGAGTGTAGGATATGTTTTGAAAGTTTTCCCACAAATTTTACACTGAAAATCTTTCTCATTTTTATGAACACTTTTGTGAATTTCCAATGTGCTTTTGTACATAAACCGGTTGCCACAGATATCGCACATGAATCTTGTGCTGTCATCCGTATGCCGTCGCCTATGTGATCTAAGAAGAAACTCAGTCTTATATACTTTATTACACAACTCACATTTATAATGGCCCACAGTATGTTTTGCCATTACATGATATTTCAGCGCTTGGCGGTTGACAAAACTTTTGTCACAATGCTCACAAGGGAATGGCCGGTTCTTCGTATCACTATGTGTCCTCTCATGCATTTTATGACTTGTTGAATATGAGAACTTCTTACCACAAAACCGGCACACAAAATTTTTACTGTCTGCATGAACAGCTTGATAGTGTACTTTGAGATGATGGGCTGTTAAATAAGTTTTGAAACAGATAGCACAAGCATGTGGTCGTTCTCCAGAATGCTTTAATAAATGCAATTTTAAACTGTGATTGAAATTAAACTTCTCATCACAACCGGATACTGTACATTTATAGACCTTTTCTTTTTTGTGTAAAGCCCGAATGTGTCTGTTTAATGAATCACGACCTTTATAGCACTGCCCGCAGAAGTCACAAATATGTCTCTTCTCAAGATGCATGGTAGCCACATGACGTCGTAAGGCACGCTTTGAGCAATATGACTTGCCGCATTCACCACAATCAATCTTTTCAACTTTTACTGTAAAATCTGGATCAGTTTCAACATCATCTTGATTATCTATTTCTGTTTTATCACTTTCATGACCTTCCTCTGTTAAATCATCATCATCATCAGCTTTTATTGCTGTTACAATTTTCTTATTCACAGCAGCTGCTACTTTTTTTGCTGCCGCTGCAGTCGTCTTTCTTCTTTTGCCTTTTAATGATTTCAGTTTTGTTGATCTTTTTGTCTTTTCCTTTTTAACCTCTTTCCCTTTTACAACGTTCTTCACTTTGGTGTCATCCGGCTTTAACAATGCATTAATATTCTCTTGTAATACTAGCTTAATCTCACCTCGCTCTACTTTTTTAGGCATTTGTTTACGTCTATCTGATCGGATGCCACTTCTCTCTGTCTGGCTCTGATGTTCTTTCATATGTTGTATGAAAAATTTATTTGACCAGCAGACCTTCTGACATACTGTGCAAACATACATATTCCCAATGTCATGTCTGTCTCGTAAATGCTTAGACATGCCTGGCTCGTCTTGAAATTGCTCTGAACAGAGGGGACAGTTTAAGTCTGTAAGGTCAGCCCTGCTACTTACTCCCAGATTACTGCCTGGAGAACTAGGGGTAACCTCTGTGATGCTGTTGCCGGCAGATTTTTCCGCCTCCCCTTCTTCCTTGATATCAACAATGATGCCTGTTCATGAAAAATTCAGAAAATATACTATAATTACTGAATGTATCAGGCAAACAGGTTACAAAACAATTTCCATGTTATATGTAAGCATGAAAAGTAGAAGTAAAACAAAGATCAGGAATTGATACAATTAACTTACTCCATCCATAAAAGACACCAAAGGGAAAGAAATACAAACATTAAGCGACCAGACCATAATGGAAACCTAAACAAAGGAAGGCCATATGGACAGTTACTTTCCCACAAAATGGCCATATGGCCATCCAAAATTAAAATAAAAATCAAAAATGAGTTCCTCTAAGGGCAATGAAAACATTCATAAGAAAGAAGATGGGCCATACTACTAAAAGACACAAGTGATACACACAGTAAGTAACAAACAACAACATAAATAAATCGCCACAGAAGAGCCGCCTTGGAACGGTCAGTGGAAGACTTCCACTGGGGGGCTTAAATCGATTTTACGTGGCCACAATCCTCGACCTTACTTCCGTCGCGATTTAGACAAATAATTTGTTCAGTCCGCATGAAGGCCTCCTAACTCATCCGTGCAACATCTCCGTGAACACAGAAATCAAAGAACCACAGAGGTGAGACAACGGTGAGGACTCGACAGCAAGAAACCACTGAAATGCTGGAGCAAAAGAAAACCAACAGTTAGACTCCGATGGGCCCGACCAGAGACAGAGCATCAGACACCAACCAACATTACCTTGAATTAGATCTCTCTAATTCTCAATCAAAAAGCCTTTACATTGGAACCGTCATAGAATCTGAGACCTGACCCACCGGCGTACAATTAAAGAGGGAAGCAAAGTTGCCAACCGTGATTGGGTTAACTTGGGTGCTCAAGTCATTGCGGTTATATATTTTTCTGAATTTATATACTAAGTCACCATAAAATTCGGGTTCCGATAGACCTTGTTGCAGAAGAGATTTAATTCCAATATTGAATTTTGAAATTAAATCAGAATGGCGTCTATAAAATTTTGAAAAGGCTTTGCGTAGTTTATGGTACCGATAACCCTGATTAAGGAGTTTAGCCGTTAATAATTTATTACGAGTGTTGAAGTCAGTTACATGACTACACACTCTAGCAAATCGAATTAATTGCGAAATATAAACGCCATAGGATGGCGCACGAGGAACATCACCATCCAAAAAAGGAAAATTTACAATCTCAAAATCAAAGTCATCGCGTTTATCATAAATTTTGCACGAAACAAATCCATCTACAATAGATAGATGTAAATCCAAAAACGGGGCCTCGGTATCAGAAGAATTTGCTTTATTTAACTGAAGTTCTAGGGGGTAAATCTGACTGATCAAACCATCAAAATAGGTATTATCAATATTTAATAAATCATCTAAATATCTAGAAGTAGAGCTAAAAGCTTCAATAATTTCAGATTGGTTATCAATGGAAAGCGACAAAATGAAGTCTCTTTCATAACAATACAAGAACAGATCAGCCACAAGAGGTGCGCAATTAGTACCCATCGGAATACCCACAATTTGTCTAAATAACTTAGTATCGAATCTAATATAAATATTGTCAAGTAGAAAGGTGAGGGCATCACACAATTTCTGACATGAAGTTTATTATTCTCATAAAAATTAGCTCTTTGTCCTTGCTGAACATCATGCTAACAAGTCTGTGAAATGAGCACCCCTCTAAACCCACTTTATATAGTGAAAACTGGGGTTTAAAGGGATACTCACTATTTGCTTATTTCGGCTCCTAGACATAGGCTGTGGGTACTCAATAGAATCGCCCCTATGAGGTAGGTCTAACAATCACCCACAGCCTATGCTTAGAGTATAAACAAGAGGCCCATGGGTCACTATACTCTCCAGAGCTCAGAGGGCACTGCCCACTGGCAGCCATGTATTTTAATAAACCATGGAAGCCGTTGAAATTTGGACCCTATCAGCCTAGTGGCTTCAGTGGACCCTATCAGCCTAGTGGCTTCAGAGGACTGATGAGTGCTTGACAGTGCTGTTGCAAGACAACAGACAACAATTGACAACTGCCCATCTGTGGCAAGCAATAGGCCTAAATTTATAAGGCAGATAGACCATTGTTTAAGGAATATTTCCATAAAAGTTTGACAAAATATCTTGAAAGGCGTAAGTGTCATTTTTCCATTTTCAATATTATAGGTCTATGGAAACTCTTAACTTGTCATAGAAATCAAACTAAAGAGCCAAATTAAAAACACAAAACCAGTAAAGGCAAATATGGTGACTATTTGCATAAATTCTCAGCCTCATGGAGCATATGGTTTATGAGGATATAATGTTTTAAGTATCTTCTTTAATTTATGTTTGGAAACCAATAAAACTGAGCAGTAGGCCTTAAATCATAAGGCAGATCGAAGATTGCTTAAAGAATATATTTATGAAAGTTTTGCCAAAATATCTTGGTAGTAAATGCAAATTTTCAATTTGCCCCATTATAAGTCTATGGAAACCCTAAGTTGTCACAGCAACCAAACTAAAGAACGATATGCATACATTGAAATAAAAAAAAACACAAAATACCTTGAGCATATTGTGTACAGCTCGGTGATGCGATTCTTTGACCAGAACCACACACTCACAGAGTCTCAGCACGGTTTTCGAGCCAGACGATCCTGCGAATCCCAGTTGCTGTGGACGATCCAAACTATTGCGAGTAGACTCAAGGGGAGGGGCCAAGTTGATGTCATACTCCTAGACTTTGCAAAGGCGTTCGACAAGGTCCCCTACAAACGCCTTTTACACAAGCTTCACTACTATGGAGTGAGAGGGAAGACACTACACTGGATAGAGGCTTTCCTTAGCAACCGCAAGCAGCAGGTCCTGCTAGAAGGTGAGAAATCTTCACAGGCAGACGTAGTTTCCGGCGTACCCAAGGGAACAGTCCTAGGTCCACTACTTTTTCTCGCCTACATCAATGACCTGCCAGAATGCCCAACCCACTCCGAAACCCGCCTTTTTGCAGACGACAGTGTCCTCTTCCGTTGCATAGGGAACCAACACGATGCTGACCGCCTACAACAGGATCTTGATGCCCTAGAGAAGTGGGAGAGTGACTGGCAAATGATGTTCCATCCAGCCAAGTGCACAGTACTGCGTATCTGCCAGAATCCCCGCCATCGGATCGAAACCAAGTATACTCTCCATGGTGAGACACTCCAGTCAGCAGATAGCAGCAAGTACCTGGGTGTCACATTAAGCGAGGATCTTCAGTGGAAGAAACACGTCAACAACACTGCTGCTAAGGGCAATCGCACACTCGGCTTTGTGAGACGTAACCTTACAGACTGCTCCACTAAGGTCAAGGCAGCTGCATACACTACCATCATCCGACCAGGGCTGGAATATGCCAGTAGTGTATGGGATCCAGCCACAGCTATAGAAGCTCACACACTGGAACAAGTCCAGAGGAAAGCCGCCAGGTTTGTGTGTAATAGTTACACTGACCGCACTCCAGGATGTGTAACTCAGATGATCAACGACCTTGGTTGGGACTCATTGCAATACCGTCGCTACCTGGCCAGAGTCACCATGCTGTTTAAGATCAGCAACAGTATTGTTGAGGTGCCAGAGAACCCCCTCGTGCACAGCCATGCCAGGACCAGAGGGGCCAACAGATTCTATCAGATCCCCGCCTCAGTCAGTTCCTACAAGAACTCGTTCTTCCCAAGAACCATCAGGGATTGGAACCTGCTGCCGGCCAACATCACCAACTGCCAGACGCTGGAGAGCTTCAGGGCAGAGGTCAGGGCCTTCCAACCCCAGCAGTAGTACCAGAGCGAGATGTACATAGTTTTAAATTTTTAATTGTAAAATAGCCAGCTGTTTTATCGGGCACCACAGTTTTTAACGCAGGGTACTAGACGTTCCGCCAGGATCAATACCCTTACATGTACATCGGAAGAAGAAAAGAAGAAGAAGGACCTGTTCAGGCAAATATGGTGAATATTTCCATAAAGTCTCAGCCTCATACAGTATATGGTTTCTGAGATGATTTTTAAGTGTTTTTTCTTCCATGGCAACCAGTAAATGTGAGCAGGTAGCCTAAAATCATATGGCAGATAGATGACAACTAAAAGAATATTAATGAAACTTTTGTTAAAATATCTGCAAAGGCTTGGCAGGAAATACCATTTTGCAATGTTCCCCCATTATACCTCAATGAAAAACTGACTGACTCAAAAATTACCTAAAAGTGTTGACTGGGCTATTTAACTCCAAAACAAACAAACAATACCTCAATGGTAGCTCTACGTTGCCAAAGCAACCAAACAAAAGAGCCGATTTTCAATAATAAAAAAAAAACTTGTTTTAGGGGTGGGGATCTGTAAGATTTCTGAGATATTGGGCCTTTCATAAGTGGAGGGGTGGGGCATGGCCCAAGGCACCACAGGGAACCCCTATGTTGGTGTCACTGAATGTCCCTAATCATAAGGAGCATGAATATATATTTAGGGGTGGAGCTCTGAACAGTTTCTCAGATATATGGCCTTTTGTGAGGTGGAGGGGTGGGGCATGGCCCTGTCACACCGCAGACCCCAAGGTTGGTGTCACTGAATGTTCTCATCATAAGAAACAAGAGTATATATGGTTTAAGGGTGGGGATCTGTAAGATTTCCAAGATACTGGGCCTTATGCGGAGCGGGTGGGGCAATGCCCCGGCGCATCCCAGGGGCCCCCAGGTTGATGTCACTGGTGTCACATAAGGAACAAGAAAATATTTGGTTTAGGGGTGGGGATCTGAATGGTTTCTGAGATATATGGCTTTTTATGAAGTGGAGGGGGTGGGGCAATGCCCCGGCGCATCCCGAGGGCGCCCAGGTTGGTGTCACTGAATGTGTCTTATCATAAGGAACAAGAATATATATGGTTTAGGGGTGGGGATCTAAATGGTGTCGGAGATATTGGGCCTTTTATGAAGTGGAGGGGATGGGGCAATGCCCTGATGCATCCTAGGGGCCTTAGGTTGGTGTCACTGAATGCGTCTTATCATAAAGAACAAGAATATATATAGTTAAGGGGTGGGGATCTCAATGGTTTCTGAGATATATGGCCTTTATAAGTGGAGGGGGTGGGGCATGGCCTGAGCCCAACCCAGGGGCCCCAGGTTGGTGTCACTAAATATGTCTTATCCTCAGGAACAAGAATATATATGGTTTAGGGGTGGAGATATGTAAGGTTTCCGAGATATTGGGCCTTTTATGAAGTAGAGGGGTTGGGGCAAGGCCCCGGGCGCATCCCCCCCCAGGTGCTGTCACTGAATGCATCTTACCATAAGGAACAAGAATATATATGGTTTAGGGGAGGGGATCTGTAAGGTTTCCGAGATACTGGGCCTTGTATGAAGTGGAGGGGGTGGGGCAAGGTCCTGGCGCATCTCGGGGCCCCCAGGCTGGTGTCACTAAATGTGTCTTATCCTAAGGAACAAGAATATATATGGTGTCTGATATATATGGCCTTTTATGGAGGGGAGGGGGTGGGACAGGCCCCCAGCACAACCCCGGGACCTTCAGGTTGGCACAAAAGCATATGACTGAGAGAAGTTTACTCAAGAAACATTTCTATAAAAGTTTTGTCAAAATATCTGCAATGACTTGGCAGTAAATGCCATTTTTCAATTTTCCCCATAATAAGTCTATGGAAACTCAAAGTTGCCATAGCAACCAAACTAATGAGCCGATTTTCATAAAAAAAACACCAACTTTCAGTCCCCCAGCCCAGGGATGCTACAGATAAAATTTGGGCCCAATCGGCCCAGTGGCTTCAGAGGAGATGTTGTTTGAAAGTGTTAACGACGCAGGTGAAGATGCAGACACAGGACAATGTCCATCCTATAAGCTCCCACGGAGCCGCAGACACAGGACAATGTCCATCCTATAAGCTCCCCCGGAGCCTTCGGCTCTGGTGATCTAATAAAAAAGTATGTATCACAATTTTTCATTGGAAAAGTAGCCATTTTGGAGATATGAAAGAATGCTCTATGTCTCACGGGTGTGTTATCGTATTGAACAGAACACAACGTTTACTTGTAACAAACTCAGATCACTCGCAGCACCTATTTTTAACCATCAATCAATCAAATTACTTAATGTAATTTATTCCTATAAATTTGCAAACCGAATAACAAACAGTAAATATCCAGATCAAATGGCTTCTCAAGGAGCAATTCGATCTGGATCTTCACTGTTGCAAACGTTAAAAGGTTCAGCAGGACAATGGTTAGAGATACAAACAAATGAGGCAATTTTTCTGCTCAGATCAGCAGTGGATAATATTTGTCCTGTTCATAAATTAAAAAAAAAAAACAAAAAAAACAATTATTTAAAATTGATGAACAGGATACATTTCATGCTCAAGTGAGTTCAGCATGAACTAGCCTGGTAGTGCAAGTAAGAAAACTTAAAGTGAATGACAACCTTTTCTTTTTCTAAGGTCCATTTTACACTAATTCCATTGAGGAATAATAAAAGTCATATGTTTCTCTTAACAGATCATCTAATTAACTGCAATGGTTCAATAAAGTTGCTTCTAGGGTGTCAGACATTTTTACAAACTTTATCTCCACCAATGACCCCACAGAAACTGTTCAGTTCATGTTCTGATAGCCAACAGGTGATAGACCTGAGCACCGAACTCAGGAAAACTGTCTTAAAAGTCTGTATCTCATCCAAAGACATGATACTGAAGCCTGTATTGAAGATCCTGAACTGACAGCCTATAGAAAGATTTTTGATAATCCAACACTCATTAGAGAGCCTGATTATTTCTAATTTAATAGCTAAATAGAGAGACTCAGAGGTTCAACAGGCTCCATGAGGTAAGGATTTTAGCAAACAGGTAGAATGCTGGGAAATATTTGGATTACCTTGGAGAAAATATGGCCGCTGCCAGAAGGCTTCACTGAAACCATTAAATGTGGATTTAATTACCTACGCAGACTTCAGTTGGTAATAAAAGTCAAGAGATTAAATATTTTAGTAACTTTCTCTTGCAAATTATGCTATAAAGTCATTCACTGTAAGAGGAATGGATACACCTTCAAGGGAGGCAACTCTTGCAAAGTACTTTTGTCTCTCATATCAATAGGGGTCAACTCTTAAAGGAAAGAATTTGCTCCCGAGGAGCAAATTCTTTCCTCTTTTTCAGTGGGACAAGTCTTATAGAACAGCGAACAGGAAGTCCAGAAAGTTGTCACCCTTTGAAAGATGGCGGGGAAAATTCTGCCAGGTGTTCCCATTCCCCTTAAACTGGTAACACCATCTTGGACATGGGTGCAGATGGGAGGACAAGGGCAACATGTACATCACAAAAACACACCTATATAATTCTGACCCCCTTGTGTGTGTGTGTGTGTGTGTGTGTGTGTGTGTGTGTGTGTGTGTGTGTGTGTGTGTGTGTGTGTGTGTGTGTGTGAATTCGGGTTTAACGTTGCTTTCAACAATTTTTCAGTCATATCACGACGGTGTCTGGTTGCGACAGGGAGCTCAATGCTCACTTTTATAGTGCTGCCTCACTGAAGTATCATGTCCCAGACACATTACATGATACCACACCCAGTCACATTATCCTGACACTGGGTCGACCAGTCCTAGCTCTACCCCGTAAATCTGAGTGCCAAGCGAGGAGCAGCTAGTACCATTTTTAACGACTTTGGTATGTCGCGGCCTGGGATCGAACCCGTGACCTCCCGTTCCCCGGAGCAGACACTCTACCAACTGAGCTATCGGGGCCGGTATCTGACCCCCTTGTACCCCACTTTCATATAGTAAGGGGTAAACCTTAATTTTCTTAATTCTGCTCTAAAATATGGATTGTTGGTACTAGTTAGAACCGCCTCCATGTACATGTATCACTCTTGTTCAAAGGATTGTTAGCGAAGCACATTTGGGGTTAAATTGTTAACTATTCTAGCAAGTACAATATCAAATGCAATGGTATTTTTGTTGCAAAACAATGTGAAGATGCTCACATTTTATCTGCAAAAATTTTAGTTTATTTGCCATACCGTAATGATTCTAAATATTGGACTGACAGGCCTAAGCAAACAGTGCAGGCCCAGATCAGGGCCTACACAGTTTGCTGTTCTGTCTGCACCTTTTGGACATCTTACTGGATCGTGAAACCAATTTATTGAAATTTAATGAGAATTACAGCAAGTCCTCAAGGTGTCCAAATAGACAATCAAAAAAATCCCCTGTTTTGATTTTTCCCCACCAGAAATGTCCAAAAGACCAAATAGGTCAAGGTCAACCAAACAAACTTGCTTTGAATATCAATTTTGATGCCACCAGCTACAACAGAATAAGACAAGAGGGCCCAGAGGGCCCTGGTTCGCTCACCTGATCCAATGTATAACAAGTGGACCCCGGGCAGGGTCAATTTTGGCCCCAGGGCTATAATCTGAACAATCTTGGTAGAGGTCCACAAGATGAAGCTTCATATCGACTATGAAAGACCTGGGCTTTCTGGTTTCAGAGAAGAAGATTTTAAAAGTTTACCCTGCATATAGAAGTCTATGTAAAACAAGATTTTCCCTATATAAGTCTATGTTAAACCAAAGGGCCCCAGAGCAGGGGCATTTTTGGCGCCAGGGCTATAATTTGAACAATCTTGGTAGAGGTCCACTAGCTGAAGCTTCATAACAAATATCAAAGACCTAAGCCTTGTGTTTCAGAGAAGATGATTTTTAAAGATTTTCCCTATATGAGTCTATGTAAAACCAAAGGGCCACATTGCGGAGGCATTTTTGGTCTCAGGGCTATAATTTGAACAATCTTTATAGAGGTCCACTAGCTGAAGCTTCATAACAAATATCGAAGACCTAAGCCTTGTGGTTTCAAAGAAGATTTTTCAAGATTTTCCCTATATACGTCTATGTAAAACCAAAGGGCCCTGGAGCGGGGGCATTTTTGGCCCCAGGGCTATAATTTGAACAATCTTGGTAGAGGTCCACAAGATGAAGCTTCATACCAAATATCAAAGACCTGGGCCTTGCAGTTTCAGAGAAGAAGATTTTTCAAGATTTTCCCTATATAAGCCTATGTAAAACAAAAGGGCCCATGTGCGGGGGCATTTTTGGCCCCAGCACTATAATTTGAATAATCTTGGTAGGGGTCCACTAGATGAAGCTTCATACCAAATATCAAAGACCTGGGCCTTGCGGTTTCAGAGAAGATTTTTCCTATATAAGCCCATGTAAAACCAAAGGGCCCCCGCGTGGGGGGCATTTTTAGCTCCAGCATTATAATTTGAACAATCTTGGTAGGGGTCCACTAGATGAAGCTTCATTCCAAATATCAAAGACCTGGGCCTTGCGGTTTCAGAGAAGAAGATTTTTAAAGATTTTCCCTATATAAGCCTATGTAAAACAAAAAGGCCCTGGTGCGGAGGCATTTTTGGCCCCAGCACTATAATTTGAACAATCTTGGTAGGGATCCACTAGATGAAGCTTCATACCAAATATCAAAGACCTGGGCCTTGCGGTTTCAGAGAAGAAGATTTTTCAAGATTTTCCATATATAAGCCCATGTAAAACCAAAGGGCCCCCGTGCGGGGGCATTTTTAGATCCAGCACTATAATTTGAACAATCTTGGTAGGGCCCACTAGATGAAGCTTCATACCAAATATCAAAGACCTGGGCCTTGCGGTTTCAGAGAAGAAGATTTTTAAAGATTTTCCCTATATAAGTCTATGTAAAACCAAAGGGCCCCCGTGCGGGGGCATTTTTGGCCCCAGCACTATAATTTGAACAATCTTGGTAGGGGTCCACTTGATGAAGCTTCATACCAAATATCAAAGACCTGGGCCTTGCGGTTTCAGAGAAGAAGATTTTTCAAGATTTTCCCTATATAAGCCCATGTAAAACCAAAGGGCCCCCGTGCGGGGGCATTTTTAGCTCCAGCACTATAATTTGAACAATCTTCGTAGGGGTCCACTAGATGAAGCTTCATACCAAATATCAAAGACCTGGGCCTTGCGGTTTCAGAGAAGAAGATTTTAAAGATTTTCCCTATATAAGCCCATGTAAAACCAAAGGGCCCCCGTGCGGGGGCATTTTTGGCCCCAGCACTATAATTTGAACAATCTTGGTAGGGGTCCACTAGATGAAGCTTCATACCAAATATCAAAGACCTGGGCCTTGCGGTTTCAGAGAAGAAGATTTTTTAAATTTGCGGTGAAAAAATCTATTTTTGGCTACTGTGACCTAGATGTGCAACAGACCGGAACCATTTGAACAACTTTGAAAGGGGACCACCTAAGGATCATTCCTGTGAAGTTTGGTCAAAATACGATCAGTGGTTTAGGAGGAGATGTGGTTTGAAGAAAAGTTTACGGATGCACGCACGGACGCACAACGGACAAAAAGTGATCCCAAAAGCTCACTACGTGACAGGTGAGCTAAAAATCCACAGTTTTGCCTCTTTCACATACAAAGGTCTATGTGATCAATGATGACTTTGACGTTAAATAGGTCATTGTCAATAAAGGTCACCATTTTAACAAACTTGGTTAGGGCCCCCCGTTAATAATACAACATACCATGTTTCAACGCCATCAGTCAAGAAGATTTCCAAAGAGTTTTCATCATATATGGGCATGGCAGCCATCTAGGTCATTTGAGTCCTATCCCACAAATAATTTTTCATTGCATCATCCCATAGAGTTTCTGCATGTAATTTGGTTTCAATCAAACAGTAGTTTTAGTGGAGAAGAAGATAAAAATACTGAATCTGAGCCATCCAGGACAAAGGTCAGTTAATTATCTTATCCTTTGCAATTGATAAACATCAAATCATCTGACTGTAAATATCAATTCTGATGTCATAGGCTACAACAGAATGTTAAAATTCCACAGTTTTGCCTTTTTCCATAAAAATGTCTAAGAGGCCAAATTTGACCTTGATTTAAATAGGTCAAGGTCAACCAAAGGTCATTATTTGAATAAAATTCGAAGGGCCCGAATCCTGGATGCTGCATTACCATGTTAGTTTCAAGGCCATTGATAATTTGTTGTTTTTTTAGTTTTTACCATATAGGGGCATGGCGGCCATGTGACCAAGATCCCATGAACAAACTTTTAATCCCCCATCCCTTGGAGATTCCATATGTAATTTGGTTTCAGTCAATCCAGCAGTTTTAGAGGAGATAAAAACCATGACCTTTGCAACTGATAAACTTCCATTCATCAGATTGCAAATATGAAATCTAATGCCATAGGCTACAACAGAATCAGAAAATCCACAGGCTACAACAGAATCAGAAAATCCACAGGTCTGTCTTTTTTCCTACAAATGTTTAAGTGACCAAATTTGACTCTGACATAAAAATAGGTTAAGGTCAACCAAGGTCAACATTTGAATGAACAGTCCCCGATGCTGCATACCAAGTTTCAAGGCCATTTGGTTCCTGAGAAGATTTTTAAAGGTTTTTACCATATATGGGCATGGCAACCATATCTTGGTCATGTGTCCAAGAGCCTGTGAACAAACATTTAATCCCCACCCCACGAAGGTTCTGAATGTAATTTCGTTTGAAATGACCCAGTGGTTTCCAAAGAGATGTTGTTTAAAAATATTGATGACAATGCAAACGACAGACCATTGCCTATACTATAAGCTCCCCCGGACCTTTCTGCTTGGGTGAGCTAAAAATTCAGCATGGTGAGGGAATGACAAATGGTGAGGGTATGACATTCATAAATAGCTCTATAGAGATTTGTCCAACAGGGAACCTACCACTTCCATTTTCTTTATTAAGCTGGTTCTCCTCCTGTGCATCTGTTTGCACTGACACATCATGTCTTACTGGGAGCCAGGTGTCTTTGTCACCCTGATACACCACTTGACTCAGTGAGTACTTGTAGTCCTTGACACCATCAACTTGTAACAGAAGGTCAGAGGTCAAGGTGACCTTGTTCTCAAACTGTATCTTGAAGCAGAGGTCAGCGTACACTTGCATAAGAGCCTTAAAATGATGATCATCGAAGTGCATCTTCTCACAATATCATCCTATGAAATAAGAGAGTATAGTCAAACATCAATATATGTAGTTTGAATACCTTTGGGACCAATCTGCCTCCGCCTACCGGGGCTTGAAGAAATAGATGGGCTGCTTGATGCTTCCACGCAGAGCTGAATCCGACCCCCACATGAGTACTGGTAAACTGCTTAGAAAATCTAAGCCTGCCCAGGTAAAGCGGTGTGAGTCGGACCATGCATATAAACCCTATTGGTTTCATGGGCGACATGGCTTGAGATTTCATTTCATCTCAATGTCGGGTAAAAGTCCCACAAAATTGGAAGCAATGTTTTCAAAATGACCTAGACAGTGTTGACGGGGACGTTAAACCTCAAATCAAACAAACAAACAAAACCTTTGGGACCACAAAAATTTATATGAGATAAGGGTAGTTCGAATTATTGCGATTAACCCATTCAGTACAAAATGGAATCGTCCACCTTTTATACATGTATAGCACAAGTTCATTTCAAAATTTGGGAGTTTCAGGCTGTGTTTTCTTCAAAATTTATTTGGAAAATGGACAAAGTTTTTGCAAACTGTGTAGGCCCCGATCAGATGCTGCATTTTATTGTGTCTAGACTAAGGCTGGCGCCTTATCAATAGATCCCCACAAAAATGATTATCGCTACTGCTTTGCTTGTATTCAATTATAAGTACGATTTACTACCCAAAGTTGTGCCTAAAGTAGCTGGATGAGTGGCACGCCCTGAAGAGATGCCTCGTTCTGCGGCGTCTCATCTGGGTCTACACTATTTGCTCACGCCTGTCTGTGCAAATATATATGGTTAGGAACAACATAGGGCTAGAGTCATGGTCAGACAGCAAGCCAGATAGGTGAAATTATGACCAAAACTCCAGTGATTACTAATCGATTATCGATCGCAATGACATGACTGATAATTAAATATCATTTCAGCTCCGATTAGCCAGCCCTAGTCTAGACCTGCATTGTTGGCCAGTTACCCGTTTGGGGGTTTAAAATACAAAATGGATTAATCATGGTACCAGGTAATGAGACATAATGGGGATCACCTGATGATACTGTTTCATTCAATTTCTTCTAAACAAGAGGGCCATGAAGGCCCTGGATCGCTCACCTGATCCTTATGATAGGTAATATAAGGTGGAGAGTTTGAGCAATTATGGTTGACAGTGACCAGAGGAACATTGTTGGTGGATCCCTTTAACAATACAGAGCTGACTTGTATGTCATTATCTGGGCACCTTGTGGACATTGACGGTCAGGTCAGGTCCTGGTGCACCAGATGGGGATGAATGGGCTCAAGTCTTAACAAACAATGATTCATGGTGACAAGGGGGATGGATTCCTTTGACAATACAGAGCTGACTTGTACATGTATGTCCCTATCTGGGCACCTTGTGGGCATTGAGGGTCAGATCCTAGCGCACCAGATGGTGATGAACATGGTAGGAAGTCTTTGTCACAAGGAACCTACATGCCAAATATGAAGGCTCTATTTCAAATGGTTCAAAAGTTAATACAAAATGACCTATTCACCTTATTTGCATTATCTGCTGGTTCCTAGTCTGAAGGTTATTAGTGTTGGAAAAACAGGTTACCAGACCCCTCTGACCTTGAAAGGTCAGGGGGTCTGATTACTTGTTTTTTCCAATATTTACAATGTGCAAGCTGGGATCCAGCAAATCATGCAAATATGGTGAATTGACCTTCTTCTTGATCTGACATGAAGCATATTCGATCTTGACCCAGATATTGTCCAAATGATCATTCTGAGCAAATTTGATGATAATTGAACCAAAACTGTGGCCTCTAGAGTGTTCAAAAGCTGCTCACATTTTTTCAGCAAAAATATTAGCATATTAAGTTAATGTATCTTTAAAACTTAAATCATTTATTATTGAAAATAATATTTTCAATAATAAATGATTAAAGTTTTAAAGATACATTAACTAAAGACACTCTTAGGTTTTAACATCTGGCCCCTGGATTCTCTAGGGACTCAAGAGCGAATTCGAGTTATTGAAGATTCACCATAGTAAGTTGTTAGACTCGGCTCAGATTGTGCGGCTGTTCATAAGTTTATGCATGTGATCAATGCTAAATTAAACATCTGGGGCCAGTTGTTCAAAACTAATGATTTTGATCATTTAACCCTTATCTTGCTGAATATTCATTTAAGCCACACCCATTTCTGTCTAACAACCAATCAAATTACTTGATGTAGTTTATTGCTACAAATTCATAAACTGAATGCCAAACAGTGTAGATCCTGATCAGATGGCTTCTTCAGATCTGGATCTACACTGTTTGCAAAGATAGGGGTTGTCGTGAACAGCAAGATAAGGGTTAATATGACAAACAGACTAATATTTTTGCAGAAAAAAATGTGAGCAGCTTTTGAAAATACAAAAGCTGTCCATATTTTTTCAGCAAAAATACCGGAGTATGAGATCTTGTACTTACTAGAATAGTAAATAATTTCATCACTAACGAGCTTGTTAAGCTAACAATACTTTGAACAAATGGCTCTGATCAAAGAAACTGCCTGAATCATTTAAAGTACAATTAGTGCTTGCATGATTTTCATGCACAGTCGTCAGATATATATCCTAAACAAGAGCTCCGCAAGCAGGGCATTATACGCCCGTGGCAATTAGTAAGATGGGGCATACATATACTGACTGTTTTACAAGTTTGTGTTCGTGGAATGTAACCAAGGAACAATATGTGCTCCATATATTCTTACATGGTCGGTAATATTTGGTGGACCATAACCTCAAAATAATATAGGCATAATTCTGGCAATAAGTGGTGGACTGTAACCTTGAAATAATATTCGCAGCTCCACATTATAGTCTAACTATACTTACAGTTTCAGCTTCATCAGATGTAAAATGTGAGAGGCATTATCCGGAAACAATATATGTTTAGAAAAATATGTGAAAGGGGAATAACTCCGGTAATATCGGTGGACTGTAACCTCAAAAAAAATATGCACTGTTCTACATCATGGTCTTACTATATGTAAAGTTTCAGCTTCATCAGATGTAAAATGTAAGGAGTTATTCGGAAACAGAATATTTAGAAAAATCTGTGAAAGGAGTACATGTATAACTCTGGTAATATTTGGCAGACTGTTACCTCAAAATAATATGCACAGTTCCACATCATGGTCTTACTGTATGTAAAGTTTCAACATCATCGGATCTAAAATGTAGGAGGATTTTTTTGTTTGATTTGAGGTTTAACGTCCCCGTCAACACAGTATAGGTCATTTTGGAGACGTTGCTTCCAATTTTGTGGGACTTTTACCCGACAATGAGATGAAATGACATCTCAAGCTCTGACACCGAATGAAACCAGTAGGATTTATCCTGGGCAGGCTTAGATCCCCTAAGTGGAAGCATCATGCAGCCCATCTATTTCTTCCAAGCCCTGATGGGCGGGGGCCAAAAAAGGAGGAGTTATCCAGAAACAAAATGTTTACAGAATTTTTCAAAGGGGTATAACTCTATTATTATTTGTTGGACCATAACCTCGAAACAATATGCTGTATGAGGAGTTATCCGGAAACGAAAAGTTTAAAAAAATTTCAAAGGTGCATAACTCTTATTATTATTTGGTGGACCGTAACCTCGAAACAATATGCGCTGCCCCACATCATGGTCTAACTATGTACATGTATGTTCATCAGGTGGGGAACCCACTTGACCATTTGATATAGTAAACAGGATCTCATGAGGAAAAGCGCTCGCTTCAGGTAGGGTTTTTTCCCCAATATTTTGGTTATTACAGCACACTTTTTTACAAGTCATATACCAGAGTACTCTGCTCAACCAGATTTTTTATGACGTTTGCTTTGAAGGCAGAAACTGCCTGGTTTTCGAGAAATGCTCGCCCAAAAGTTTCCCCTGAGCATGACAGATCGTGATAAAGACCACGGCAAACAAAAGAAAGCTTTAATTTATTGCAAATAGTGTGTTTTAGATGATCCTACCGAATCCGAAATTGCAAATATTACCTCTAGCATGTTTCCATGTAACAGTTAACACCGATACACTGTTTGTTTGCCTGGTATGCAAAGTTTTATAAAATGATCCAGTTCACGGTACAAAATCGGGAAGGTAAAGTTCACGGTGATTTCCACATTCGCGATAACGTAAACGCCATACTGGTATACTTTACAGCAGGTTATCAACCCTCACCTTCACTTTCAGTGTGGTACAAACAAGCATTTATGACATAAGTAAAGGAGTAAAACACAGTATGAGGTAAAGAAATTGGTTTACGTAACTAAAAATTAATTAATATACATTACTGAGGAAATTATCAGACTCACCACAGCACAGCAAAAGCACCGACTGGAAACGGCCAGTAACAATTACTGGCGGGCTTAATTATACTTTGCAGGATCCCAACCTTCACCCTCAGGGTCTGAGTTCGCTTTTATGGCAAAAGCTTTCTGACCTTTTGAACACAAAAACTCCTAAGCCGCTCCATGTGTACTGCATTGATGTATCTTCCAATAAGTCTGACAGAAAAAACTCTATCCACAACAAACGTAGGCGGCCGTACTCATGTGTTTTCGCGTATGTTCGTTTATATGTTTTCAATCTTAAGTCTTTACTACAAGTCTGGCATGCGGAAGTCATTTGGAAACAAGAGTTGTCAGAAGACAACATAGCTCGCCTTTGGGGGCCTAAGATGGATGAGGGAAAGTTTTCTATAAAACAGCCCAATATACTGCAGCAAATAAAAGAGAACCAAAATCCTGTTTTCAAGCCTTTCCACTGCAAAAAAAAAGAAAAGAAATGAAAAAGAAATCTATATTTGATAAAAAAAATTCTACAAACAACAAAGTAATAACAAGGCAGCACAGACGATACAAATCACCTCCCGCAAGACAAATTTAAAAAAGCCTAGCCTAGCATTTGTGTAAAATTACATTATATCCATCAATAAATGTAGGTACTTAAGAGTGATGACAAAGTTTTTCTAAACATAGTCACAGTGACCTTGACTCTGAGCCCCAGACCCTGAAAGTTGAACTTCATACCCAAGATTTGTATGAAGTTATCTTAAAATCCATCAATCAATGTGGACAATAGAGCAATGATCAAGTTTTTATAAAAAATAGCCACAGTGACCTTGACCGTCAGCCCCTGACCCAGAAAGTCAAAGTCACTCAAGATATCATCATACCAAACATTCGTGTCAAGTTAATTAAAATCCATCAATAAATGAAGGCGCAAGAGCGATGACCAAGTTTTCCTAAAAATGGCCACAGTGACCTTCACCTTCAGCCCTGGACCCTGAAAGTCGAAATCGCTCGAGATATCATCATACCCAACATTTGTGTGAAGTTATATTAAAATCCATCCATAAATGTAGGCACTAGAGTGATCACAAAGTTTTTCTAAAAATAGCCACAGTGACCTTGACCTTCAACCCCTGAAACCTGAAAGTCGATCTTGCTCGAGATATCATCATACCTAACATTTGTGTGAAGTTATATTAAAATCCATCCATAAAAAAAGGTGCAAGAGCGATAAAAAAATATTTTTCTAAAAAAAAGCCGCAGTGACCTTGACCTTCAGCCCCAGACACTGAAAGTTGAACCCGCTCGAGATATCATCATACCCAACATTTGTGTGAAGTTATATTAAAATCCATCCATAAATGTAGGCACTAGAGCGATCACAAAGTTTTTCTAAAAATAGCCACAGTGACCTTGACCTTCAACCCCAGAACCTGAAAGTCGATCTCGCTTGAGATATCATCATAACCAACATTTGTGTGCAGTAATATTAAAATCCATCCATAAATAAAGGTGCAAGAGCGATGAAAAAGTTTTTCTAAAAAAAGCCACAGTGACCTTGACCTTCGGCCCCAGACCCTGAAAGTCGAACCTGCTCGAGATACCATCATACCAAACATTTGTGTGAAGTTATATCAAAATCCATCCATAAATGTAGGCACTAGAGCGATCACAAAGTTTTTTTTTTTAAAATAGCCACAGTGACCTTGACCTTCAGCCCTGGAACCTGAAAGTCGAACTTGCTAGAGATGTCATCATACCCAACATTTGTGTGAAGTGATATTTAAATCCATCAATAAATTAAGGTGCAAGAACGATGACAATGTTTTTCTAAAAATAGCCAAAGTGACCTTGATCCCGTGACCCTGAAAGTAGTGACCTTGACCTTAAGCCCCGGACCCTGAAAGTCCAAGTCACTGAGATATCATTATACCAAACATTTGTGTGAAGTTATATTAAAATCCATTAATAAATGAAGGCCCTAGAGAGATGACAATGTTTTTCTAAAAATAGCCACAGTGACCTTGACCTTGAGCCCCACACCCGCCATGTTTTTAAAAAGAAAAAAAATGAAAAAAGAAAAGAAAACTAGAAATGCGTCCATAGGACACGGATGCCCCCGCCTGAAAATATCATCCATAGAAAGTTTTTGACCCTTTTTTCACATTTGACCTCTAAGTATGACCTTGACCTTGGAGGTACGGACCTGGGTTTTGTGTGAGGCAGATTGCCTCATGATGGTCAACATTTCTGCCAAGTAATTTCAAAAGCCATCCAGAGATAAGAAAGTTATTGACTGCGTTTAAGTTTCGGACCATTTTTTTTTATCTTTGACCTCTAAGTATGACCTTGACCTTGGAGGTACGGAACTGGGTTTGCATGTGACACATCGTCTCATGATGGTTAACATTTCTTCAAAGTAATTTCAAAATCCATCCAGATTTGATTTAAACATATTTTATTGCTTATAACATAAGATACAAGCAAATGGGTTGGGCCACAAGTTCTAGCAACATTAGTTACGGCCCTTCCCAAGTACAAAATACAGTTTTAAGCAATTCACAAATGACAAATCAAACATAACCACACGAGTATGGGGACTATCAATAGAGTAGAGAAATATCCAAGAAATAAGGAGAAAGGATAGATATAGGTAGAACGTCTTGAAATATATCTTCAAAATGCAGAAATAACCGGAACACAATTAGCAGCAACATTTCTCTCAACCTCTCGGAAGTTACTCTATACGAATCAATACGTAAACACACCTAATCAAATATACCGGTAAAATTTTACCACTGAAAGTGATTTTTCCAAGTAAAATTCCAGATACTCCCCATATCCACGCCCATAACACAGACTGCGGGTATCCGCTAGAACCGCCCCTGAGGCAGTCCAAACGAGCACCCACACTCCATGCTCTAGGGCAAGAACAAGATAAATACTGTCTACACCTGGAGGTCCCAATTTCTACTATATAAAGTGGAGTTCAAGGAAATCGAATTTATATAGGCGTGTTTTCCTGATGAGTGTTTGTAATGCCTAAAAGCGGTTGGTATCCTTTATGTATTCCTGTACACTACGAAATATCGTTGAGTTTTCTTCGAAAGAAAGTGACTCTCTGCCATTTAGTAGAGTATTTATATTTAGTGGATGGAATCTGTGGGTATTGTGAAAGAGTTTTCGCCGTTCGTTTGTATATCTATAACATTGAAAGAAATAATGTTCTGCGTCTTCTATACTTGTTCCACATTCACATTGTGCATTTTCTCTTAATCTGTTTCTAAATAAGTCATTGTGTAAGTTGCTGCAATTATTTCTAATACATGCGTGTACTACTGATAATTTTCTGTTACCATACAAGAAATATTGTGGTACTTTTGGTGCAATAAACAGATCACTGAGTAAAGCGCTTTTAAAACTTGATAATGTGGGTTTGTTTCGAATTTCTTGAGGTAGTTGGTTCCATAAACGTGTAGAAGATGGGATGAAGGATCTAGAGAAAACTTGCGTTCTTTGGTTTTGAATAACAAAGTCGTCGCTGTTTCGTAAAGTATAATGAGATGTCATACCCACAATTGGAGGAAAAAGATTAGTTAGAAACTCTGGTAACATGGCATTCTTGGATTTAAACACAAGAACTAATTTCTGATAGTTTAGCCGGTCAGCTAATGAAAGCCATCCAATTTCAGAATATAATTTGGCAATAGAAACTGATCTAGTTAAACCACTAACAATCCTTGCAGCTTCATGTTGTATTTTTTCGAGACTATCTTTTTCATACATTGTACAACCATCCCATACTGCAGATGCGTATTCGAGAATCGGTCTCATAAACGATAAATAAATCTGATTTAGTGCTTTTCTGTGAAGTTTATATTTTAATTTACGCATCATACCTAGAATTTTTGCAGCGGAGGTTAAAATATTGTTGATATGTTCATGCCATTTGGCATCGTGGCTAAATGAAATTCCTAAATGTTTGTGTTGGTCTACAAATTTTACTTGTGTGTCATCAAACATTAATACAGGTGGACTTATGTCCTTTTCCAGTGTAAATAACATTGCTTCTGTTTTTGCTGGGTTAAAGTCAACTAACCATTGTTTTGCCCAAATTGAAATGACCTGCAGGTCATGGTTTAAGATACCTTCCATATCTGCCAAATTGGAAGAAGAAAAAGCCAAAGATGTATCATCAGCAAACAGTCGAGTGATACTTAATAAATTATCAATGATATCGTTCACGTAAATAAGGAAAAACAGGGGCCCAAGAACAGAGCCTTGGGGTACGCCTGCT
Source organism: Lucinisca nassula (assembly GCA_963580285.1). NCBI lineage: Eukaryota > Metazoa > Mollusca > Bivalvia > Lucinida > Lucinidae > Lucinisca > Lucinisca nassula. The sequence goes on along the minus strand of OY757025.1, from coordinate 46,398,551 downwards.
GATGTATGTTTAACGTTTGACATGGAAGAACCAAGAAAAACTTTTTGCTGTCTGTTTGATAAATAACTAACAATCCAATCTAATAACTTCCCTGATATACCGTTTTGTTGTAATTTAAACAGTAAGCCACGATGCCATACTCGATCAAAGGCTTTAGATATGTCGCAAAATATCATGCAAGTATAAACTTTAGAGTCTATGCCTTGACAGATCTGATGGTAAATATCAATAAGCTGATGTACAGTGGAATGGCCGGACAAGAATCCCGATTGTTTTTTATATACAAGATTATTTGAAATAAGATGATTATATATACTTTTATAAATTAATCTTTCCATTAGTTTTCCAATACAGCTCAATAGCGAAATAGGTCTATAATTTGATGAAATATCTTTGAGTCCTTTTTTATATAATGGCATAATAATAGATGATTTCCACAGAGATGGGAAGACACCAGACATTAATGATTTATTAAATAACATGCATAACGGCTTTGCTATCGACATTTTAGTTGCTTTTAATACTTTGTGACTGATTTGATCCTCACCAACAGCTTTGTTAGAATTAAGTGTTTCAATTGTTTCAATTATTTCAGTTTCCGAAATTTCTATATTTGATAGGTTATTAAATGTCTTTGATACAAAATTTGGAAGCGAAACATTTGAATCGTTTATAGTGGAAATTGAGGCGAAGAAATCATTTAAACAGTTTGCCTTTTCTTGATCAGAAAAATGATAGCTTTCTTCTCCATTTTGAACAGTTTTTAAAGGAGGGATCGTGTCATTTCCTTTATTTTCTTTAATTAATTGTTTTAAAATCTTCCAGTATAATTTCGGATTAGCTTTGTCAGCATCAGTAATTACATTTTCTAAGTTATTAAAATATTGTTCTTTTGCATGTTTTTTCATATTATTTACTTTATTTCTTAATTGTTTGTACTTGGTCCAATCATTAGGGTTTTTTGTTTTGGCTGCTTTAGTTTTTTGTCTATCTCGACGTCTTGTAGCATTTCGAATTTCCGAGTCAAACCACGGTTTATCATCGGGCCTTATTACAACTTCCTTATTTGGTATACAAACGTGCATTAGTTCAAGTAATTTTTCAGTAAAAGTTTTGCAGGCTTCGTCGACAGGCAAATCATTAATAAAATTCCAGTTTTCATGTGTTATCATTTCGTTCAAATTTTCAAAATTAGCTCTTTTGTACAACCAGACTTTACGCTTATATGTAGTTGAACTCTCATGAATGAATGAGATAAAGACATAAGTAGCACGATGATCGCTAATTATATCTGGTACAACTAAGACACCAGAATCTAGCGGCTGAATTTGTTGGGATAATAAAACTGGATCTATAAGTGTAGATGTGGTAGCAGTTATCCTAGTCGGATCCGTAATGATATTTTTTATATTATTTAAGAGCTGAATATCTTTTAAGTGACGATTGTTAACGTTGAGTTGATCTTCGTTGATGTCCCCTACTATAACTATATTGTCCATAATAGCTAGTGCTTGTTCTAAAGTTATGTTTAAATCTTGCCAAAAGGCAACAGGTGTATTAGGTGGGCGATAAATATTTGATAATAGAAGAAGAGATTCCTTATATTTAATTTCAATCCAAATAGTATTGTCTACTTGAGTCTCTAATTCAGGTTTGCGAGTTGCAATTAATTTATCAGATACATAAATAAGTAGACCACCTGAATAAGCTGAGTTATCTTTCCTAAAGGGCTCAGTGAACCCTTCTAATCTGATAAAGTCATCGGTTATATCGTGTGTCAAATGCGTTTCTGTAAAACAGAGAACATCAAAGTCTAAAAAGTTATCTTTTATGTAATCTAATTTATGCCTTATACTACGAATATTTAAATGAAGTATCGATAAACAATTCGCGTCTTCCGAATTTCCCAAAATCGGTCCTGGGTTTGTTTCAACATCCCCCGATAATAAAATTGACATTGACAGGAATACAACAGGGATACCACTATTTGCAAAGCAGGAAATCAAATATGACATGAAAAAACAGCATTTGAAAAAAGCATAAATAGATAATCCAGAGAAGGCACAGACCCTGTATTTTGCAGCCACGACGCCATTCAAAATACTCTTTATACCTTTATTCAATTTGGAAAATATACCAATTCAAGATGTTCAAAGAATGGCGTTCGTGGCTGGAAAAAACAACACACAACAAACCACCTGAGGTTCATGAGAAATGATATTGCTGCTCGTGTATTCAGTAGTTCGACGTAGATATGACTAGCAAAGACAAAGATAACAGATAGAAAAGAAGCAAAGATAGCATGAGGAAAAGGATTGAATTCAACAACTACTGTACAGTGATAGTCCATGAAAGTTGGATCAAACCGGATCATTTTACCCTCAACTATTTACAACTTTATACAGGATAGTATTAAATACCTATTCAAACTCAATATTCTGTTTGAGAATGTGCATCGACAGTGTGGATCCAAACATGACGACTCATGACCGATCACCATGTTTGGATACTCACGTTTAAATATTAAGTTTGGTCAGTGGCAAAATCAGGATTGAATGTGTTACATGACTGGAATCTATAATTCACTCCCAGCTGGCACACAACTCCGAAAAAACGTCACACAGACGTTAGTACGACGTTATTACGTGGGTGTGGGTGACTTTCGGACCCACCCAAATATACGAAGCATAATAGTAAAACAAATGAAGTGGCGACATGTCAACGTCGATGCAACGTTATCACGTCGCAACGACAGTGACATGACGGCATTCCCACGCCACGCGCACGCCGGGCTGTAAATCAACCTCCGTAGAGGCATAAAGTAATCCTGAAATGACATCATGTCAACGTCAATGCGACGTTATCTTGTCTCAACCACGCTGACACGACACATTCCAAAGTTGTGTCCCGCCGGGCTGTAAGACATAAAGCAGTCAGTTCAGTTTACACACCGAGCAATGACGTGGGCGGTTTTCTGAATCCGACCCAATATACGAAACATAACAGAAAACAACAGAAATGACATCAAGTCCACGTCGATGCGACGTTTTTAAGTCGCAACGACGCCGATGCGACGGCATTCCGGCGCCGTGTGCCAGACTGGTGGTAAGACATAAAAGTTATCAGTTCGGTTCCAACCACCGAGAATTGACCTGGGTTGATTTCCGAACACATCCCAATATACGAAGCATAACAGAAAAAAAAAACAACTGAAATAACGTCGTGCGACGTTATCACCATGTGACCGCTGTAACGCCACCTCAAAGCCAATAAACGAAACATAACAGAAAAACAACTGGAATGACATCATGTCAGCGTCGATGCGACGTTATCACGTCTCAACGGCGCCGATACGATGACATTCGGATACCGTGTGCCCGCTGGTCTATAGGACATAAAGTATTTAGTTCGGTTTCACCCACCGAGCATTGGCCGTGAGTGATTTCTGGACCCTCCCAAATATTCGAACCATTACAGAAAAATAACTGAAATGACATCATGTCAGGGTCGATGCGACTCATCAACGTCGATGCGACGTTATCACGTCATATCAACGCCGATTCGACGGCATGTTGACTCCGTGAGCCCTCTGGGCTGTAAGACCGACCTAATAATATACAAAGCATAGCATAAAACTATAGAAAAGACATCGTGTCAACGTCGAAGCGACGTTATTACATCGTAACTACGCTGACACGATGGCATTCCGATTCCGAGTGCCCGCTGGGCTGTAAGACATAAAGCAATCAATTCGGTTTCACCCACCGAGCACTGACCGTGGGTGATTTCTTAACCCGGCTCGTTAAGAAAGCAAAGCAGAAAACTGCAGAAATAACACCATGTCAACGTCGATGCGACGTTATTACGTCGCAACAACGCTGACACGATGGCATTCCGATGTTGAATGCCCGCTGGACTGTAAAGCAAATGAAATGACATCGTGCGACGTTATCACCCTGTAAGTCCACGTCTGCAGAGATATAATGCAATCAGTTCAGTTTCACCCACCTGACAGACTGTGGGTGATTTCATAGCCCACCCCAATATACGAAGCATAACAGAAAAAAAACTGAAATGATATCGTATCGGCGTCGATGCGACGTTATCACGTCGCAACCACGCCGCTATGACAACATTTCGACGCCATGTGCCCGGTGGGCTGTATGACATAAAGCTGTCCAGTGACCATTTAACGTGGGGGATTTCTAAACCAAGGCTGCCATTCAAATTTGGGTGATTTCCTAACCCTACCAATATACGAAACATAACAGAAGAATAACTGAAACGACATCATGTCAACGTCAATGCGACGTTATCACGTCACATCGACGCTGACACGACGGCATTCTGACACCGTTTACCCGATGGGCTGAAAGTCCACCTATGTGGAGCTATAGCAGTCTTTTCAGTTTCACCTAACGGGCATAGAGCGAGGGCAATTTCCGAACTTATCCCAAAATACTAAACATAACAGGAAAAAAACAACTGAAACGACATCAAGTCAACGTCTATGGGACGTTACCACGTCGCACCGACGCTGATACGACAGCATTCCGTGTGCCCGCTGGGCTGTAATTCAGTGAAATCTCGATGAACCGAACACCAACGTGTTATGTACCACGGCTGACTCGAAAGCATGTTTGAGTCCCTATGAAAAATTCCATAGTTGCAGATAAAGTAATATTCGGAACAACTGTTCAATATGATCTTCAGAACACATGTTGAGAACACATACTGTGTGTACCTATTAGAATCGCCTCAATGAGACGATCCTAACGAGTACACACAATATACACTAACTTTGATGAAATTAGCCCCACTATGCCTCCTGACCTAGTTCCAGAATCAACCCTCAGTGGCTCGAGCTATTCCTGTCTCGAACATGTTTTTGTAGTACCAAGGTGTTCGATTCACCATAGTTCAATTGTGTATTGGAACTTTAGCCACTTTATATCTAAACTCTTCACATGAACAAATAAATAAATATTCTTAGTATCTGCACACTAGACACAGAAAACAGGCATCCATTAACATGTACCATATACAGGCAATCTGAAGACTTATAGATATGTCAGCAAGTGATAGTTGCCTAAGTATGCAGGAAGAATTGTGACAAAACTAACTCAATTGAATCCTGTGTTTTAGTGTAAGTATGGCAAATCAATACCAAACCAGGACATGAATATCGTGGGTCAGGTATATACTAACTTACGCTAGTAAGCGGTGGATTAACCTTTAGCCTGCTGTTGGTGACAAGCCCTATCTTTGCAAACAGTGTAGATCCAGATCAGATGGCTTCTGAAGAAGCCATCTGATCAGGCTCTACACTGTTTGACATTCAGTTTATGACTATGTAGAAACAAATTGCATCAAGTAATCTGATTGGCCCAAAGTCAGAAACGGGTGTGGCTTAATTGAATATTCAGCAAGCCAAAGGCTAGATAATACTTGTGAGGCTCCCACATCAAGACCACCTTTAGAACTGTTCAAAAGTGGTATTTAAGACCACCCTTGTACAGCACAAAAAATGGCCCATGACCAGAGGATATTATGTGCAGAAAACAAAAAAGAAAACTGCACCTTCGAAATAAGCTTTTTAAATCAGAACTAGGCTTCATTTTAGGTGGCCTCAATAGCGGCACCTCACATGTATATGCATTTATTATTGAGAGTGGCATACAGTGCATTTTTCCGTTTCCCAGAACAAAGGGCGAGATGCACCTTAGAGTCGCCCTCTTGAGGCGATCCTAACGTGCACCCACAACCTGAGTTCACTGGCAGGTATAAGAAGAATGTATGCCCCTGCAAATACAGGATTCTAGTCTATTGTGGGTTTAAGGGGTATTCGTCGTACGGACTTGTTAACATAATAGTTAATTAGAATTGACTGAGGTCAGCTTCAGTTGTTATCAGATGGCATCCGTTGGTATTGTCTTTCACAAAAATTCTACCGTCCCAGGACCACACTTGGTTCACAGGCGACCTGTCATCTTTTTGCATTTTACGTGCCTTGAACAACAATTCACTTCTGCTTTTCGTCAAATCTTCATTTATGAAAGTTTTCTTAAACTTCTCATTGTTCTTGAGATTTGTTCTAGCCCTCATAAATCGATCACGAGCCCGGTAGGTCGCAAACTTAACTATAAGATCTTTGGTGTTATCTTTTCGCATCTTTCCTATTCTATGAGAACGGTCTATGTCCGATATCTTAATGTTGCAGTTTATTTCTTTCTTTCCAGAAATAAGTAAGTTATTGACTGCGTTTAAGTTTAGGACCCGTTTTTTTACCTTTGGCCTCTAAGTATGACCTTGACCTTGGAGGTACGGACCTGGGTTTTGCGCATGACACATTGTCTCATGATGGTTAACATTTCTACAAAGTAATTTCAAAATCCATCCAGAAATAAGAAAGTTATTGACTGCGTTTAAGTTTCGGACCCTTATTTTGACCTCTAAGTATGACCTTGACCTTGGAGGTACGGACCTGGGTTTTGCACGTGACACATTGTCTCATGATGGTTAACATTTCTGCCGAGTAGTTTTAAAATCCATGGAGAAATAAGGAAGTTATTGACTGCGTTTAAGTTTCGGACGCACGGGCGGACGGAAGGACGGACAGATGCAACGCTATATGCCCTTTCCACCATTCTTCGAATGGCTGGGGCATAAAAAACATTCCTCCCCCGGGATTTGAACTCACGCAGCTTGCAGGTAAACTTTAACACAGGGAAGTAAGGGAGGTAATACAGAGGAAAATATTAACTTTTCAAAAAGTCCAATTTAAGCCAAAAATCCTGTAAAATGAAGCACAATGATAATGTTTAATATTGTTTTTTCGCAATTAATTATTATATATTCAAAATAAAGTTGTAAAACATCACATATAAGAGCTTGCACGTAAACTTTAACCAAATGCGGACGCCGACGCTGACACCCAGGGGTATGGCAATAGCTCCCCCTTACTTTTGTAAGGGGAGCTTAACCCTTCTCTTGCTGAATATTCAATTTAGCCACACCCATTTCTGATTCTGAACCAATCAGATTACTTGATGTAATTTATTCTTACAAATCCATAAATTGAATGTCAAACAGTGTAGATCCTGATCAGATGGCTTCTTCAGAAGCCATCTGATCTTGATCTGCACTGTTTCCAAAAATAGGGGTTGTCGTGAACAGCAAGATAAGGGTGAAAAGAAATACATTATGGATCAATGAAAATGTATATCCCATGACCAACATCACGTGAATTGCCCTCTTGTTGTTGCGATATGTTGAAAAGCATGATCAGTATATATGGTGTTTACGTTATCGCAATTGTGGAAATCACCGTGAACTTTACCTTCCCGAACTGGATCATTTTATAAAACTTTGCATACCAGGCAAACAAACGGTGTATGGGTGTTAACAGTAAACAGTTACATGAAAACATGCTAGAGGTAATATTTGCAATTTCAGATGCGGCAGGATCATCTAAAACACTCTATTTGCAATAAATTAAAGCTTTCTTCTGTTTGCCGTGGTCTTTATCACGATCTGTCGGGCTCAGGGAAAAATTGTCATTGAGCAGAGAACTTTGGTATATGACTCGTAAAAATGTGTGCTGTAATAAGCAAAATATCGGGGAAAAACCGAACCTGAAGCAAGCGATTTTCCTCATAAAATTCAGGGTACCCCACCCTGATGAAGTTTCAGCTTGATCGGATGTAAACTGTAGGAGGAGTTATCCAGAAACGAAAAGTTTACAGACGGATGCATAACATAATAATGATATGACCGTTTTTCAAACAGGCGTATAAAAATGAGCAGTAGGTCAGATAGAATATTGCTTAAGGAAAATTTCTATCATGGTCTTACTGTATGTAAAGTTTCAACATCATCGGATCTAAAATGTAGAAGGATTTTTTTTTTGTTTGATTTGAGGTTTAACGTCCCCGTCAACACAGTATATGTCATTTTGGAGACGTTGCTTCCAATTTTGTGGGACTTTTACCCGACATTGAGTTGAAATGACATCTCATTCTCAAGCTCTGACGCCGAATGAAACCAGTAGGATTTATCCTGGGCAGGCTTAGATCCCCTAAGTGGAAGCATCATGCAGCTCATCTATTTCTTCCAAGCCCTGATGGGCGGGGGCCAAAAATGTAGGAGTTATCCAGAAACAAAATGTTTACAGAATTTTTCAAAGGGGCATAACTCTATTATTATTTGTTGGACCATAACCTCGAAACAATATGCTGTATGAGGAGTTATCAGGAAACGAAAAGTTTAAAAAAATATCAAAGGTGCATAACTCTAATTATTATTTGGTGGACCGTAACCTCGAAACAATATGCGCTGCCCCACATCATGGTCTAACTATGTACATGTATGTTCATCAGGTGGGGAACCCACTTGACCATTTGATATAGTAAACAGGATCTCATGAGGAAAAGCGCTCGCTTCAAGTAGGGTTTTCCCCGAAATATTTTGGTTATTACAACACACATTTTTACAAGTCATATACCAGAGTACTCTGCTCAACCAGATTTTTTATGACGTTTGCTTTGAAGGCAGAAACTGCCTGGTTTTCGAGAAATGCTCGCCCAAAAGTTTCCCCTGAGCATGACAGATCGTGATCAAGACCACGGCAAACAAAAGAAAGCTTTAATTTATTGCAAATAGAGTGTTTTAGATGATCCTACCGAATCCGAAATTGCAAATATTACCTCAAGCATGTTTCCATGTAACAGTTAACACCGATACACCGTTTGTTTGCCTGGTATGCAAAGTTTTATAAAATGATCCAGTTCACGGTACAAAATCGGGAAGGTAAAGTTCACGGTGATTTCCACATTCGCGATAACGTAAACGCCATACTGGTATACTTTACAGCAGGTTATCAACCCTCACCTTCACTTTCAGTGTGGTACAAACAAGCATTTATGACATAAGTAAAGGAGTAAAACACAGTATGAGGTAAAGAAATCGGTTTACGTAACTAAAAATTAATTAATATACATTACTGAGGAAATTATCAGACTCACCACAGCACAGCAAAAGCACCGACTTGGAAACGGCCAGTAACAATTACTGGCGGGCTTAATTATACTTTGCAGGATCCCAACCTTCACCCTCAGGGTCTGAGTTCGCTTTTGTGGCAAACGCTTTCTGACCTTTTGAACATAAAAACTCCTAATTTCAAAATCCATCCAGAAATAAGTAAGTTATTGACTGCGTTTAAGTTTAGGACCCGTTTTTTTTCTTTTACCTTTGACCTCTAAGTATGACCTTGACCTTGGAGGTACGGACCTGGGTTTTGCGCATGACACATTGTCTCATGATGGTTAACATTTCTACAAAGTAATTTCAAAATCCATCCAGAAATAAGAAAGTTATCGACTGCGTTTAAGTTTCGGACCCTTATTTTGACCTTTGATCTCTAAGTATGACCTTGACCTTGGAGGTACGGACCTGGGTTTTGCACTTCACACATTGTCTCATGATGGTTAAACCATCATGAGACAAGTGGTTAACATTTCTGCCGAGTAGTTTTAAAATCCATCGAGAAATAAGGAAGTTATTGACTGCATTTAAGTTTCGGATGCACGGACGGACGCACGGACGGACAGGGGCAACGCTATATGCCCTTTCCACCATTCTTCAAATGGCGGGGGCATAAAAAACATTCCTCCTCCGGGATTTGAACTCACGCAGCTTGCAGGTTAACTTTAACACAGGGAAGTAAGGGAGGTAATACAGAGGAAAATATTAACTTCTCAAAAAGTCCAATTTAAGCCAAAAATCCTGTAAAATGAAGTACAATGATAATGTTTAATATTGTTTTTTCGCAATTATTAATTATATATATTAATTATATATTCAAAATAAAGTTGTAAAACATCACATATAAGAGCTTGCACGTAAACTTTAACCAAATGCGGACGCTGACGCCCGGGGGTATGGCAATAGCTCCCCCTTACTTTTGTTACTTGAGGTAATATTTGCAATTTCATATGCGGCAGGATCATCTAAAACACACTATTTGCAATAAATTAAAGCTTTCTTCTGTTTGCCGTGGTCTTTATAACGATCTGTCGGGCTCAGAGAAAAATTGAGCAGAGTACTTTGGTATATGACTCGTAAAAATGTGTGCTGTAATAAGCAAAATATCGGGGGAAAACCGTACCTGAAGCAAGCGATTATCCTCATAAAATTCAGGGTACCCCACCCTGATGAAGTTTCAGCTTGATCGGATGTAAACTGTAGGAGGAGTTATCCAGAAACGAAAAGTTTACAGACGGATGCATAACATAATAATGATAATATGACCGTTTTTCAAACAGGCGTATAAAAATGAGCAGTAGGCCAGATAGAAGATTGCTTAAGGAAAATTTCTTTGAAAGTTTTGTCAAAATGAAAATATCTGCAAAGGTTTGGCAGTTAATGCCATTTTTCAATTTTCCCCATTATAAGTCACTGCAAACTCTTAAGTTGTCATAGCAACCAAACTAATGAGCCGAACTTCATAAGCAAGAGGACCTATATCGCTCACCAGAACAAAGAGCTTTACATACTTAATACTGAAGTTTCACACAGTAAATTGTTTAACGACTTTGTATAAATGTTTTGAACCAAGAGGCACATGTATTACTTAAACAACCTTGGTAAGAGGTCCTCTGTTTGAAGCTACAAGCCAAATATCAAATGCCTGGGCTTTCTGGTAACAGAAGGTTTTTAAGTACCAGTATTTCTTAAGTAATTTGAGGCACTTTAGTAGATGTCCACTAGATGAAGCTACATTCCAAATATCAAGAAGATTTTTAAAAGTTTTCTCTGTATCTCTATTGAAAACATGTGGGCCCCTGGGTGGGGGCATTTTTGGCCCCATGGCTGTAATTTGAACAATCTTGGTAGAGGTTCACTAGATGAAGACCTGGGCCTCCTGACTTCAGACAAAAAGATTTTTAAAGGTTTTCCCTATATTAGCCTACATGTATATGTAAAACCTATGGCCCCCAGAGCGGGGCCATGTTTGGCCCAAGGGCTAGCTTATAATTGGACCAACCTTGATAGAGGTTCACTAGATAAAGAGTCATATCAAAGACCTGTGCCTTCTGGTTTATGACAAGAAGGCTTTTCATAAGTCTGTCAGGGATACAGAGTGAGAAAAAGCATTTCGCGTTAGGCGCCCAGATTACCATAAATCCAAATTTTACAGTAAGTTAATAGGCATTTTTATTCGAATCTTGGGCACCCAGGCCAAAACTTAGGCGCCTTGGGTGACTGGGCACCTGTTAGTCTGTATCCCTGTCTATGTAAAACAAGTGGGTGCCGCTGCAAGGCCATTTTTGGCTCTAGGGCTATAATTTGAACAATCTTGGAAGAAGTCCACTAGATGAAGCTCCATATCAAATATCAAAGACCTGGGTCTTTTGATTTCAGACATGAAGAATTTAAAATTTTTCCCTATATTAGCCTATGTAAAACCCGTGGGAACCCGTGGCAGGGCCATTTTCAGCCCTTGGGCTATTATTTGAACAACCTTGGTAGAGGTCCACTAAGTGGACCTTCTGGTTTCAGACAAGAAGATTTTTCCTATACAAGCCTATGTAAAACCCCAGCGCTATAGTTTGAATAATCTTGGTAGAGGTCCACTAGATGAAGCATCAAACCAAATATCAAAGACCTGGGTCTTCTGGTTTCAGACAAGAAGATTTTTAAAGGTTTCCCCTATATAAGTCTATGTAAAACCATTGGGCCCCGCCCCGGGGCCATTTTTGGCTCAAGGGCTATAATTTGAACAATCTTGGTAGAGGTCCGCTAGATGAAGCTTCATACCAAATATCAAAGACCTGGGCCTTCTGGTTTCAGACAAGAAGAGTTTTAAAAGTTTTATTTCATCTTATTTTTCTCTTTTTGTTGCTATGGCAACCAGAATGGAGCGTGATAGCTCAGTGGTTAGTGCACTTGCCTCTGATGCTAGAGGTCCCGGGTTCGATCCCCGGCAGCGGCGATAAAATTTCGGTGTCCGAACACGCTCCATTGGCATCATTTGCAGGGATGAATGTCATTAAGTGCACCGTCCTTCGGATCGGGATGTTAACTGGAGGCCCCCTGTGCAGGGAGAACCATCCCCTGTGCAGGTTGAAGAACCCTACCATAATTACATGATAACTGTGTCGGCTTTCATCCTGCAAAACTGGAGTGTATATAATATACACCTGCCTAGAATGTCCGAGAGGGCGTATGGCAGTATATATAGAAAGAAAGAAAAAAAAAAAGAATTCCGCATGGAATGGAATTCTTAGAACAACTTTGAGAGAGGGCCACCAAAAGATCATTTCTGCTAAGTTTGGTTAGAATCCATCCACTAGTTTACAGAGGTGTAAAATTTCCCTCAAACTTACACGCCCTTATCGTCTAAACTTTTCATTTAGGTGCTAAAAATGAAGAAAAAGTAAGGTCAGTTTGAAAACCTTACTTGCCCTGCCTTAAAACTTACTCGCAAATGCGAGTGGAATTTTACACCCCTGGTTTAGGAGATGTTGTTTAAAGGAAATTGTGAACAGACGACGACGACGACCAAGGACGTTGAGTGATCGCAATAGCTCCCCCTGAGCCTTTGGCTTAGGTGAGCTAATAACAAACTTTCAACCCCCCTGCCCAAGGATGCTATAGATAAAATTTCGGCCCAATCGGCCCTCGTGGCTTCAGAGATGTCGTTTGAATGTGTTGACGCAGATAATGACAAACAACTACCTATCCTATAAGCTCCCCCAGAACCTTCGGCTCTGGTGAGCTAAAAAGGTTACGTTGTATTAGAAACAGTTTGCTCTATTTCAACTGATGCCCAAAAAGGCACAATATTGTTTGACATGGAGGTGACTGATTGATAAGGTTATCTTTGCATTAGGTAGAGTCTACATAGTCTAAACAAACAGCTACTAAAGACACCACAATAGTCTGTACAAATAGCTTACTTAGTACCACATTCCTACTTTCGATTTAATTTTAGAACGAACATATCGAGTGGCGAATCGCAAACGATCAAACCAACAATCATGAAGCAATCAATCGGTCATTGTATAACAAAACATGGGCAGCCAAGACATGTCCCTTTTAAATTCGTTAGCGCAGGCTCATCTAGTTCTACGTGTATCAGAAATAACGCTAAAACGAGGTCTTACCAAGTAGGGGACAAGAAACACGAATAATTATGCTTCGCCCTAAATGGCGACGCAACAGTGACGGTTTGACGAAATGCCGAAAGGTCGGACATAAAAGCCAAGGCCGGGCCGCCGAGCCAAAAATGCCGATCAAAAGATTTTATATTTCGTCTCTTGTCACAAAGAAGATATATATATATATATATATATATATATATATATATATATATATATATATATATATATATATATATATATATATATATATATATATATATATATATATAGATAGATATATATATATATATATATATATATATATATATATATATATTGTAGTCAGTTTGGTGTAAAATTATTATGAATAACATATTTGATAACTGCACGAAGCATCAAATCTCTACATTGTTTTATTTTCTTGAAATAACTTGTTTTTTTTTATTTTTTTTTGCTGTTTTTTTTTTGTTTTTCTCCTGTCCTGCTTCTCGCTCAAAATCAGAATCAGAGACACGCCAAATGACATTCATAGATCAGGACCTGTGATATGGGATGTTAGTCCCTAGCTCTAGCCAAAGAGGTAAACTTAGCTGCACAATCCTCAGCACCTTCAGCCGTCGAAATAATCGAATTAGGAAGGGCATTCCAATCTCTAATGGTTCGGGGGAAAAACGCTTCTTTATAAATGTCCGTTCTTGTAGTAAGGGTCTGAAACGTCATTGAATGGTGCTTTCTACAATACCTAGCCGGGGGAACAAGGTCATCTGTTGGGATGCTGGCAGCACCCTTTAGACCTTTGTATAAGAGTATGGACCTACTGTCTCTTCTTCTTTTCTTGAGAGACCCCATCCTAAATTTTCCCAGAATTCTAGTCATGCTCCCAGTTTCAAAGCAGTAATTTCCTGTTAAAAATCTAGCAGCTCTATTCTGAACGTTTTCAATTTCTTCGTTAAAGACACATTTTTTTCCTTATATATAAGGGGTGGCCTGTCTAATGATCTCCAATAAACATTTCCTTCGGACCATAGTGCACATCAAAGGCTTATCTTATCTAAGTGATTATGAGGTGATTATGAGCAAATTTCTTGTTTAATAGGGGGCTCAATAAGGGTACTTGAGTGATAGTATAATTTGCTGAGATTGTTTCCAACAACATATTGTTTAAATAGTTTCTTTTTATTTTAAAATAAAGCAAAGAAAACACTGATACATTGTTTCCTTTATTCAAAAGTGCAAAGAAGTAAACAAACAAGGTAAATGAATTGATTAACCTCAAAATTTAATCAATCAATTTACCTTTATTTATTTATTTATTTATTTATTTATTTTATTTTTTTTTTTAAAGTATGTGATACACAACTCATATAATGTCTAAACCATTAGCATTTTATAGTTTCAGTCAAGATGGAACTATAAAACGTTCTTTGTTTTAGACACAATCATATTAGAAAAGAAAAAAAAAATAAGATTTTATTTTTCACCTTTTCAAGTTTAAAACTAAAATAACAAACCCAATTAAATTTATTTTTCTTATATTGCAAACATAGGATGTGGGTGCTCATTAGAGCCGCCTCATTGAGGCGGTTCAAATGAGTACCCACAACCTATGACTCAATAAGACGATTCTAACAAACACCCGCAACCTATGACTTGGAGCAGAAATAAGGAAAATAATGTATACCCCCTTAAACCCCCATTTTCTCCATAGAAAGTGGGGTTTAGGGATGTTCCTTTTTCCTAAAAAACATATATTGTGTGTCCTCGTTAAAACTGCCTCATGGAAGCAGTTCTAACAAGCAGTCACATTGTAAAAACAAATTGTGGGTACTCTTCTGAACCGCTTCGCCGAGGTGGTTCTAATGAGTACCCACAATATATGTTTAGAGCAGAAATAATAAAGTTATCAGGATTTTATCTGAAAAAAAAAATCATTTTTGTTGGAAAAAAAAATTACCAATATATTTGAATTGGCATTTTCTGTAATGATTATAAATAATGGCTACTAAATATAAAATCGGAAAAAGTGCTGTTGTTTCTTCCATGCAAATTAAAATAAGGACTTAGGTGTAAATGAATATATGTCATTTGTCAAAGTCATATCCCAAGGTAATTTATTACCCTCTGTTGGCCCCCTACCTGTTTGACAGCCTGAATACCCCAAGTGTATTTTATCTCAATGCTGGATTCTTTAATAAACGGTCATTAGGATGTTATGTAATCGAAAATTGTGTCTTTAAGGACCACTCCGCTTGGGTCCCAGATGCAACTACCATATTCCAAGATTGGGCGAACATGTCCCCTATATGCTGTCTCTTTCACATCCTGAGGACACTGATGAAGATTTCACCTCAGGAAACCAAGTGTTCTATTCGCCTTTGTACACATGTTGCTAGTGTGTGTATTCCATCTCAAATCGTGAGTGATTGTCACACCAAGGTATTTAATGGAATTCACATTTTCGAGGACCGTTCCCAGCCAGCAAAGAATGCCGGGCCCACGTCGGGCCGATAGCGGTACGACGTTGTAACGTCGTACCGCTATCGGCCCGACGTTGGCCCGTGGTTTGTGCTGGCAGGGTTCCCTCTAAGGTGCAAGAAGTCTTAATTTTATTTATTCTTTTCCTAGTTATCTGCATAATATTACATTTAACGGGTTGAAATCTCATACCCCATTTTCGTGCCCAACATCCTAATCTATCTATATCCTTCTGAAGTTTCACTGAATCCTCAGTATCTCTAATTTCCCGATAGCAAACACAGTGTTTAGATATACACATCTTGATGTACTCGTTCACTGAACTTTTAAAAGTCTTAGACTTTTGATTTTACCATGTTTACATTAACACCGGTTTTATGACCTTGATCCAATGATTAATAAATAGTTCATCAGAGAGAACACGTCTTTTGTTGAAACTGTTACACCCAGTTGTCTGCGAACAGTCTTATTTCTGAGTCAATGTCAGTGAAAATATCATTGATGTACAGGGAGAATAGCAGCGGACCAAGAACAGTCCCCTGGGGGACCCCAGATAAAACTGGCGCCCATACTGAAGATTCACCATTAACAACAACACGCTGTTTTCTGTAGCAAAGGAAGGAATCTATCCATTTGAGAGTCTTCCCTCCAATTCCATAACCAAATAATTTGGATTTAAGTAGTTCATGAGGAGGGGTGTCAAAAGCCTTCTCGACGTCCAGAATAAATGTGTCCACCTGCCCCACTTTGTCCAGGATTTTTGCCCAATCATTAATAACCGTGCTCATCTGAGTTTCGCAACTATGCCTTTTCCTAAAAGCATGTTGTCTGTCTGACAAAAGTTTATGTTCATCCAAGTGGGCCATGATGTTTGAGCAGTCTGTGTGTTCAAGCAATTTACATAGAACACAGGGCAGTGACACCGGGCGATACTTACGAGCAAGAGCCCTGTCTCCTTTTTTGAAAAGTGGACATATGTTCGATAGGAGTCATTCTTTGGGAATTTCACCCGTATCGAGAGAATGTTGGAAAAGAATAGCAAAATCTGGACCTAACTCGTTTGCTAGTTCCTTCAGGACTCTAAGATGAAGCTCATCAGGCCCTAAAGCTTTAGAAGGGTTCAAGCCTTTAAGTTACTTGATCACTCCCGCCGAGGATACAACAATATTTTCCATGAAAGGGACCGATCTTCCAGTCAATGGAACCTCCGTGAACTCAGTTTTATTAAATGCATCATTGAATTGACCAACCAATTCCTCTGCCCTTTCAGAGTCCGATTCAGCGACCCTGTTCCCTCCTCTTTCATTAAGGGGTGGGATACCTTGTCTATCTCTCTTCTGGCTATTGATGTATCTGTAGAAGTCTCTGGGATTTGCCTTTACATCACCTACCAAGTTATTTACATGCAGATTATGCGGATTTTTTTATGTCATTTTTAATTTCTCGTCTCAAGTTTTCAAATTTTGCTCTAAGTTCACCACTTCTAAACTTTTTTGCCTTAGCACGAATCTTATTTCTCCTCCAAATTTTTCTTCTTATTTCTGGTGTGATCCAAGGAATTGAAGATACAGACCTGGTAGTTTTGGAGGGGATATGATTTTCGGACGAAACTTGAATGAAAGACTTTAGCAAATCAAAGTTCTCCTGGACAGACCGAGCGTCTGAATGACCATTAAAGTATTTCTCTCTTGCAAATTTTAGGGCATCCTTCCTCATAGTTTCATAGGCACCCTTTTGATATAAGTACACCTTTCTACGAGGTTTCTTTACAGGTTGTATGAAGATTTTCAAAAATTCAGAGACAATATCATGATCTCTTTGTTTGTCCGGGGACTGAATATCCCCATACTGTCCTGGCAAAGTTGTAAGAATCAAATCCAAAGTGTTTCTATCTCGAGTAGGGAAATCAACAACCTGTTCCAAACCATTGTCATTCATGATGTCAACCAACACCTGTCCCTCTGACGGACTCAGCATCGTGCCTTGTTTGCTGAGCCTATCATGCCAAACAATCTCTCTGAAGTTGAAATCACCTAGGACATGTACTGCGGGAAGTTTTTTACCTTGGTTCTGAGACTTAATGCTATCAAGCTGATCTTCAAATAACTGGAAGTGTTCGACAGTGTCGTTAGGTGGTCGATACCAACTTGCAATAAAGTGGGAAGTTTTGTTTGCAAAAACCTTAACCCAAACAGATTCTGAGTGGTTTTCAGTTCCATGAATGGCATATGAGAGATGTCTCTGTGAACGAGCAACATCACCCTGCCGCCATGAGTGTTTCTATCTTTTCTGTAGACACTGTATTCGCAAGTTTCAGGGAAAAGCTCCGAAATCATAATTGAACTTTCAATCTTTGTTTCCTGAATAGCCAAAATATGTGGTTGGTGAGTATCAAGGAAAGCTAAAAGTTCAAGTATCTTTCCTCTTAAACCGTTAATGTTAATACTGCAAAGTTTCAAACCTTTTATAAAATTGTCAGTAGTCGGAGATTTATCTCCTTTCTCCTTTGACAGAGGGTCAAATTTATTTCTTTCTTACAGTTCTATTGGTTCGCTGAAGAACGAATCAGAAAAATTAAAAACCTCGCACTTCGGGCATATCCACGAACAACTCGAGTTTACCAGTTTACAATACACGGCATCTGAAAGGAGAGCATAATCAGTGTGAATTCATATTTCACACTGGTCACACTGAACGGCCTTATGTTCATTCAGAACATCACCGCTGCATGGGCCACAGTCTGCTTTGCAATCTTTGCAATACCAAGTTCCAATTTCAAGCTCTAGCAATCGGTTTTCATCCAATTCAGAACACGAGGAATGAAAACGCTTTTCACAGTCCTCACATTCTATCCATTTCTGAGAGTCTTCGCAATATTTTTTTGCACAGCCCACAGCGAAACCTTACGCCGGGGTTAGTTTCAATGACTCCGGCCAAGATCAATAGAATGACCAAATTTGTTCCACCTGAGGACTTGAAGTTGCGTAAGCCCTCCCAACGTCGTTTGTTTCCTAGCTTCCTAGTTAAAGCCAAGTACTGAGAAGTTTTATCGCAGTGTTGCTCTTTTGCAATCCTGCACTCCTGATTTCCATCACCCGGTTGCGTTCTGTTACTTAATTTCCAAAGAGTGAACCAAAGAATCAAGACCATGGGAAGCAGGGAGACCTTCATTTTAGTATACTGGGCAACTTTGAGTCAAATAATAATACAAGATAAAGAGCTCTGCACACTCATCTATCTGACAATACTCGGTTACCAGCCGTCTGTCAGTTGTACGGACAGTCCACACTCGCTGACAAGCTGATAACACAAGGCTCTTCCGAATGAAAATAACAATTCTGAACCCGAGTTTTTTACAAGAAGTGTACTGACAGCTACAAAGGACTATTCACCACCCTGGTCAAAATTATATATAGTTCAACACACTCAAATATCTGACAACTCACCGGCTCTCCAGAAAAATGAATGTGTCAAATTAAAATCTTAGAGTTCCTTAAAGAGCAGAGAAGACATTAAAAAGAAGGAACATGAGCCAGACTTCAAGGTAATGTTGGTTGGTGCCTGATGCTCTGTCTCTGGTCGGGCCCATCGGAGTCTAACTGTTGGTTTTCTTTTGCTCCAGCATTTCAGTGGTTTCTTGCTGTCGAGTCCTCACCGTTGTCTCACCTCTGTGGTTCTTTGATTTTTGTGTTCACTGAGATGTTGCACTGATGAGTTAGGAGGCCTTCATGCGGACTGAACAAATTATTTGTCTAAATCGCGACAGAAGTAAGGGCGAGGATTGTGGCCACGTAAAATCGATTTAAGCCCCCCAGTGGAAATCTTCCACTGACCGTTCCAAGGCGGCTCTTCTGTGGTGATTTATTTATGTTGTTATTTGTTACTTACTGTGTGTATCACTTTTGTCTTTTTGTTTTGGATGGCCGTATGGCCATTTTGTGGGAAAGTAACTGTCCTTATGGCCTTCCTTTGTTTAGGTTTCCATTATGGTTTTGTCGCTTAATGTTTGTATTTCTTTCCCTTTGGTGTCTTTTATGGGTGGGGTAAGTTAATTGTATCAATTCCTGATCTTTGTTTTACTTCTACTTCGAAGTTTCGGCTACTCAAGCCTCATCAGTGATAGCCTGATAATTCAATTTTGCGTTTACTCCACCCACTGGTGTTGTAATGGCAGGAAATTATGTCAACACTGTAAATTAATCTACAAATGAAAGAATTAACAATCTACGATAACCATCAATACTATTTGCTGGTTTGTTTTGTCTGATATGAGTTAGACAAGAAACCAGAAACAATAAACAAGAAAAAAAAAAACTTCTCTTTTTCTAGCTCCAAATTTTTTTGTGATCCGCCCAGGTCAGACGGAACACATCTGAGCGTTACGAGCAGGATTTCCTGGGTGGTAACCAGTACTTTTTTTAAGCAATGTGGATGCAGTGCCTTGCTCAAGGGCACAAAACTTTGGTCAGCGTGAAGCTCGAACCCGCAACCTCTTGATCACAAATCCGATGCTCTACCACTGCACCAAAGCGCCTTTTTCGATATCCCAGTTCAAGTGCTATATTTAACAATAAATAACGCAGTGCATATAGCGAACATTGTGATACTGAATGGGGAAACAGACACTTCTTAACCTTCGCTGCTCGCGTATGCTGCAGGTACGTTTTCTCAATACACGGCCCAATTGGACGATTACGATAGATATTTAACACCTACTGTAATCTGTTTATTGTCGTTGTTATTAAATAAGGTAAACCTCGTATGGGTCCGAGGGTAAACGGACTATCAGATTAACACGGGTGATCCAATTAACGAGCTCACGATGTAATCACGTTTGATAATTGACGTTTCTGAAGGTAAAGAGAAAGGCCGATGCTTTAAAGTTACAGAGAAAAAAATAAAGTATTTCATTATGGAAAAACAATGGCTAAATATATTGAAAATTTTACCAACAAAAAGTAAAACATGATAACTTTCAGATAAAAATTCGGGTATTTTTCATAGTTCTGCTGAAAACATAGATTTGGGAAAATTGTTAGAGCCGCCTCAGCGAGGAGCTTCTGACGGGTACCCACAATACTTGTTTTATTCACAGAAATAAGAAAAGATAATGTATACCCCCCCCCCCCCCCACACACACACGCGCGCGCACGCGCGCAAAAACAAAAAAATGATTTTCAGGTGAAGATGTTTTTCTTATGTCTGCACAAAACATATATTACGGGTACTCGTTTGAACCGTCTCGTCGAGGCAGTTCAAACAAATACACTCAGTCTACTATGATGTTTTGGGTAAATATATGAAAAAAAAATCGGAACTGTTTTTGATTTCTGATTATTTTGATTTTATAAGTAAAATTTTCAATACACAGTGGAACTTCGATGGCTCGAACACCGATGGCTCGTTCACCATGGATGTGTCGAACCCATTCTTGAACCCCTAGCGAAATCCTATACATAAGAAATAGTGGGGGATAATTAAAGGAGATTTTAGTCTTTTTACCTTGCAATGTATGCTGTGTGTACTCATTAGAATCGCCTCGATGAGGCGATTCTAATGAGTACACACAGCATACATTTTCAATATAAAACACCGAAAAGATGTCTAAAAGTATCTCGTTATGCCTCCTGTCTGTAACCTCAGTGGCTCGAACTACCCCTGTCTCGAACAGATTTTCGAGGTCCCAAAGGTGTTCGAGCCATTGAAGTTCGACTGTACATGAAATTGAATAGGCGTCTTTTCGTACTGGACCCCTTAAGTGGCATGGGTACTACATCCATTGTTTAAGAATATAAGAACCACTGGGCATAGATTGGTATATAGAATCTTATGCGTTTGAAGCTGCCCATTCAGCAAAAATGTCGGGCCAACGTCGGGTCGAAGGCGATACGCGATACGACGTGGCAAGTATTGAATAGGCGTGTTTTCGTAATGGACAACTTACGTGACATGGATGCATCCATTGATTTACAATAAAAGAACCACTGGGCATAGATTTGCATATAAAATCGCATGCGTTTGAAGCTGCCCAGTCAGAAAAGGATGCCAGTCAAAGTCAAATTTAGAAATGGCGGGTATGTGCGATTGTGAACCTTGGAATGAAAATATGAGAATAACATCATTTTGTATGCTGCAGATCTCTCTCATCTGTGCACAGAGAATAAAATATTGAAGAAAAAGTGACCACAGCACAGAATACCGGGTCCGATCCGGTCCGTTCCGGTAACTGGGTCCGATCCAATCCTGTTTTGTACGTACCCCGCTCACATTCTTGTCAAACCTATAGCACTGTATGGAAGTGAAATTTGGACAGCTTATAAACCAGGATGGAAGTAAGCGCGAGGATTGTGGTCACGTAAAGTCGATTTAAGTCCCCGAGTGGAATTCGTTTCCGCTGACCGTTCCAAGGCGGTTCTTCTGTCGCGATTTATTTTTGTTATGGTTTGTCTTTGGGTGTTTGTGTTGCTTATATTATTTTATTTTGGATAGCCTATTGGCCATTTTGTGGAGAAGTAACTGTCCCTTTGGCTTCCCGCTGTTGATGTTTCCATTAGGGTCTGTTGTTTTATGTTTGTGCGTCTTTCCCTTTGGTGTCTCTGATGGGAGCTGTGGGTTAATTGTATCGATTCCTGATCATTGCCTCCACTTCTTTTTTAGAAAGGGAAAACCCTAGATGAGTAGAGCGTGAAAGCTCAGTGGTTAGTGCACTTGCCTCTGATGCTAGATCCCGGGTTCGATTCCCGGCAGCGGCGATAAAATTTCGGTGTCCGAACACGCTCCATTGATATCATTTGCAGGGATGAATGTCATCAAGTGCACCGTCCTTTGGATCGGGACGTTAACTGGAGGCCTCCTGTGCAAGGAGAACCATCCCCTGTGCAGGTTAAAGTACATGATTGCTGTGTAGGCTTTCTGCAACAAGGTCTATCGGAACCCGAATTTTATGGTGACTTAGTATATAAATTCAGAAAAAATATATAACCGCAATGACTTCAGCACCCAATTTCGTAAAATCATTCTTCGATATAAAAAGATTGGGTACAACATGGATGTTATACGACAGACTGCATGCATGGTAGTTAACCCAATCACGGCTGGCAACTTTGCTTTCCTCTTTAATTGCACGCCGGTGGGTCAGGCCTCAGATTCTATGACGGTTCCAACGTAAAGGCTTATTGAGAATTAGAGAGATCTAATTCAAGGTAATGTTGGTTGGTGCCTGATGCTCTGTCTCTGGTCGGGCCGATCGGAGTCTAACTGTTGGTTTTCTTTTGCTCCAGCATTTCAGTGGTTTCTTGCTGTCGAGTCCTCACCGTTGTCTCACCTCTGTGGTTCTTTGTTTATTTGTGTTCACGGAGATGTTGCACTGATGAGTTAGGAGGCCTTCATGCGGACTGAACAAATTATTTGTCTAAATTGCGGCAGAAGTAAGGGCGAGGATTGTGGCCACGTAAAATCGATTTAAGCCCCCCCCCCCCCCCCCCCCCCCCCAGTGGAAATCTTTCCACTGGCCGTTCCAAGGCGGTTCTTCTGTGGTGGTTTATTTATGTTGTTGTTTGTTACTTACTGTGTGTATCACTTGTGTCTTTTTATTTTGGATGGCCATATGGCCATTTTGTGGGAAAGTGACTGTCCTTATGGCCTTCCTTTGTTTAGGTTTCCATTATGGTCTGGTCGCTTAATGTTTGTGTTTTTTTCCCTTTGGTGTCTTTGATGGGTGGAGTAATTTAATTGTATCGATTCCTGATCTTTGTTTTACTTCTACTTTTCATCCTGCAAAACATGGAGGGTATGTAACACCTGCGAGTAATGGCCAGATGTGACCGATCGCAGTATCAGTAGAAAGAAAAAGAAAGACTTATTTGAGCTGTCATTTAAGAGTAATTCCGAATATGATAAAATACATACACGCTTTTGCAAGTATGTTCTTGGATTTCACTCTAAGGATTGTAATTTTGCAGTTTTTAGTGAACTCGAGCAGTATCCGTTAATAATTTCAAGTAGTACAAGTTGTCTTAATTTTTGGATGCACATAATTTAATCTAGTAGCGAATCATTGATAGCGAAAGCATATTTAGAACAACTAAATAGTACAAATGATAAATTTCTTTGGATTCAATTTGTCAAAAATGTACAAATTATATGCCTGTTTTACATTCCAAAACCAGAACGAGGCTAAGCTGGCAAACAGTAGTAGAGTTTATAATGGCTACAACTGAAGCTTCCATTGTACTTTTTTCCGAAACAAAATCAACTCTTTTTCATTGTTGTATACCAAATTGTACTTTGCTGGTAGGTATAATACAGCCTTGTCTTTTCCCCAAATTGCTAAAATTGAAGTGTATAGGAAACAAATTAACATTTAAATCGATGAAGGGCCACATTTAAACGTTAGAATATTACTGATGATTCATAGTATTTCTGTAGCAAACTTTTAAAAAAAAGAAACAGCTAAAATACCTTTCAACAAAATATCTTGTCTTTTATTTGTAAAGTAGAGCAATTCCAGAATTGATATTAACCCTTTTTATATCTAATGGATTCTTCCTCCTTATATAATGAAGGAGTCCATTTCAAAATTTAGGGATGCCATGTTGTGTTATCTTTTAAGATTTATTTGAAAAACAAAGACAAAAATAAAAAAAAAACAGCTGAACAATTTGCAAAAACAGCTGAACTTTTTGCAAACAGTGTAGGCCCTGATCAGACACTGCATTCTGCAGCAGAAGTGTTTGCCAGTATCCCATTCTGGGGTTTCTGGTACAAAATGGGATATTTGTTAATCGTAGTGTTACCGTAGAAAATCCAAAGATGCCACGTACAGCCATCGCATCTAAGAGCTCGACTGTTGAGAACATGTATATATATATATATGGCTGATCTGGGTGATTTTTTGGTTCGTATCGGAGTTTAATGGGCAAGTCAACACTATTTAGATCCTTTTTCAGCCAGTCAGTTAACCTATCAACACTTTTCCTGGACAGGCTTATATGTAAGCGGTTAACCAGTACAGTGCACATTCTAGAAACTTACAACTGCCCTTCTTGAATCAGCGGAAGGCAGAGAATGACCTAAGAAAAGCTTTCATGATCTATCTCCACGAAAGAATGTTGCCACCCCGGCAGGTATCGAACCCTCCTGATCACCAGTCAGACGAGCATCCGACTGAGCTACCGAGGCCGCCCTGATCTGGATTAACAAAAAATGAGTCAGCCAGGACAGAATGTCAAACACTTAAACAACAGCTATATTTAGAAAGTTTGGGTGTAGCAAGGTTTTCCACAGACAGTAGTTGAAAAACTTTTACACATGGTTTCCTACTGACAAGCTGTTGCGTCTTTTACTAAATGCACTGAGCCAAGTCATGCAAACATGCAAAGTGCTTACTACATGGCCAGTTAGATGTCGAGTAGGTTTAGCCAGGCGTAAAAGATGCGTGTTTTTATATATAATATTATATCGATGAGTTTATCATTTTATCATGTTTACGGTTTGGTTACGGGTTGGCCTCCTTTTGCAAGACTTAAATGTTCACTTCGATTGTCCAGTAGCAACAGTAAGTACAAAAATTGTCACAAGGGGCTTATCCATGAGCTTATGCCTGACTTCTTTAAGCAGTTGTGTCCGAGAACCAGGGTAATAGCAGACTGCTGAGATACTAACTCAACAGCCTTCTTCACTAGTTTTTAACGTTCAGTCCTACTCAGATGTATAAGGAACCAACACTTTCACATGCCTCCTTCTCATGGTGCTGTTACATTCATATCTTCTTTGTACACAGGCTGCATGTCAGATGTTGTAATAACAAAGTTATCTGGCCTGCGTGAACCAAGGGATGGATGAAGTGATGGTAGATGAATGCTTCATTCTGCATAAATTGTTTGCTGTAAAAGGCATCAGACCCCCACATTTCTTCCTTTTCAGATCAGCAAAAAAAAAAAAAAAAAAAAAAAAAAAAAAGAACAGTTTTCTCCTAGTGAAGTCAATGATATTGGACAAATTGCAAACCCTAGAATCCATACTGGCGAATCCAGGAAACCGTTTATTTGATGCACAATGGCCCCTTTCATGAGCATTTCTTTTATAACCCACGTTTAATACATATTTCTTAGAGGGTACATCCTTCCACTTGGACAGGAATTGTTGTTTACCTCTTTTTCCATAGTCTAGAGGCTACAGAAGATAGAAGTGAAGGCAATGATCAGGAATCGATACAATTAACCCACACCTCTCATCAGAGACACAAAAGAGAAAGAAATATGAACTTCAATTGGTAAATAATTGTTTGATTGGTTTGTTTGAGTTGTAGTTTAACGTCCCCGTCAACACTGTATAGGTCATTTTGGAGACGTTGCTTCCAATTTTGTGGGACTTTTACCCGACATTGAGATGAATTGACATCTCAAGCCCTGTCGCCCAATGAAACCAATAGGGTTTATAAGCATGGACGGGCCGACTCGCACCGCATTGCCTGGGCAGGCCTAGATCCTCTAAGCGGTTTATCAATACTCGTGTGCGGTCGGTTTCAGCTTTGCATGGAAGCATCATGCAGTCCACCTATTTCTTCTATTAATTAAGTAAATAAACCCTAAAGGAAACATCATTAGGGGAAAAGCAACAGGACAGTTACTTACAAAATGGACAATGGGCTATCATGTCATTATTGAAGGTCCTGGCCAGACTGTGTAGATGCGCAGTCTGAAATGAGTCTTCACCAGTTGCAAGTTTTAAGTAGGTTTTGTGATACACGGGCTCATATAATACTAAAGCTGGTCAGCCGTATACAATGTGGTGTTAGTGAGAACACTCTCCGATAATGAAGCAAACCTTGTCTGCTTTTGCCACTTAATTAGATAGGTGCCTTAATCAGAAGAAGTGCAGTACACTATCCATGTAAAATGTAGTTGTTTACATTTCTTATCTTAACATGATTATTTTGATAAGTCAAAGAGCAAAACAAAACGGGCCTTGTGTCAAAACAAACTTAGAAGAGAAAAAAGTAAGAGAACCAGCCTTTGTAACCTGAGCTGAAACACTTGTCCCCTTTACTTATATGACTTCCTCCTGAAGATGACTTTTTGGATTTAAAGTTAAGAATTAATATTCTAGCCTGACCTCTTTCATTACATGATGCTAACAGTCTGCTGCTAGTAATCTCAGCCAGCTTATAAGTATGTTTGCCAGCTTAGCCTCGTTCTGGATATATATTGATATTAATGAGCTATAATATTAAGAAAGGTCTATTTTGAAGGTATAATTTTTTCCATACCTTTATTAAGGGCCTGTTTGAACTACAGCCATAGAGTTTCCACTGACTTTCCTTCGTAACTTGATACAAAGGAGTCACAGAAGTCTTTCATGTACGCTCTAAGGGACCCCCAGTCTGCTTTCCTGCAGAGATATGCCTTTCTTGGTGCTTTCTTAGTAGAGACTGGCTTTGTATCTACTGATTCACTTGCTTTGCTTACGGCTTTAAGAAAGATTTGTGATATTTTGGAAAAAAAGCAAATGTTAAATTCTGAGTTACGTGCATATAAAGTTTTGAAAAAAAAAAAGAATTTCAGCTTTGAGTCTTATCTTGATGGTATTTATGATAAAACTATTAGAAAGGTTTAACTTCTTTTAGAGTCAGAGCTCACAGGCTTAAAATTGAACGTGGCAGATATCTTGGTGAAAGCCCAGATGAAATAAGATACACTGTATGTAACCTTGTTGAAGATGAAGTTCACTTTCTGTGTCAATGTCAAAAATACGAAGACTAAAGGAAAACACTTTATGACTCTCTAACAGATTCATTTTGTTAAGTCTTGATCCGTCTAAAACATATTTTGAGCTAATGACAAATGATAACAAAAATGTAATTATAGCTTTCGGTAAATACATAAAAGAATGTTGTATGACATGAGTTTAAAAAATGATTTTTAATCTCACAATCCAAACCACTGACTGTTTATTCCGTTCGTTCGTTCAGGTTTAGGCTTTTTATGTCTGCCATTGGTCAAGCGGACAGAACTCCATAGCTCCACAAAAAGACATAAGTTAAGTGCTTCTGAGCTGCAAATCGTGGCAGTTTGTCCAACAAGAGAAAATTTTTGGCGTTGGACTGCCCGTGCCCCACCGAAGAAAGAGAAGCACTGCCTATTTTTGAAATTTAGAAGGCCAACCGAAAAATGAGCTGAACATGTATAGAAATCAGTGCCAGTACGACTGCAAATCGTGATTTCTATGCTTTGCTCAAGAGCGATGAGTGATTAAATAGTGCTCCTTCTTTGGGCCGCATGATAATGGTCATTTGACTGAGGCTGCAAATGGAGCATGCCTATGCAGATTTCCATACAGGAATAGGCGCGGCTAGAGTTTTAGAGTAATAAGACTGGTCGCAAGTTTTACTCCCAACACTGAGGCAACATATGGCATAAGTAAGAAAACATTATTAATAATTATGATAGTATAATAATAAAAACAATCGTAATTATCATGATAATGATAACTGAAATTAATAAACAGAAACATTGCATGGTGATTGGTGTGATCGGGTTTCACTGTTCCATCAATTGACATCCTTTAGATACCTGTTGAAGGTCATTATTAAACCGATGTTCGTTCCTCGTTGTATAACAACTGCTTGTTTGAGTCTCTGGTCGGGCTCATCGGAGTCTAACTGTTGGTTTTCTTTTGCTCCAGCATTTCAGTGGTTTCTTGCTGTCGAGTCCTCACCGTTGTCTCACCTCTGTGGTTCTTTGATTTTTGTGTTCACGGAGATGTTGCACTGATGAGTTAGGAGGCCTTCATGCGGACTGAACAAATTATTTGTCTAAATCGCGACGGACGTAAGGGCGAGGATTGTGGCCACGTAAAATCGATTTAAGCCCCCCAGTGGAAATCTTCCACTGACCGTTCCAAGGCGGCTCTTCTGTGGCGATTTATTTATGTTGTTGTTTGTTGCTTACTGTGTGTATCACTTGTGTCTTTTAATTTTGGATGGCC
This sequence comes from Lucinisca nassula, assembly GCA_963580285.1. Taxonomy (NCBI): domain Eukaryota; kingdom Metazoa; phylum Mollusca; class Bivalvia; order Lucinida; family Lucinidae; genus Lucinisca; species Lucinisca nassula. The sequence goes on along the minus strand of OY757025.1, from coordinate 46,369,947 downwards.
ATATGGCCATTTTGTGGGAAAGTAACTGTCCTTATGGCCTTCCTTTGTTTAGGTTTCCATTATGGTCTGGTCGCTTAATGTTTGTATTTCTTTCCCTTTGGTGTCTTTTATGGGTGGAGTAAGTTAATTGTATCAATTCCTGATCTTTGTTTTACTTCTACTGAGAATTTTCCAGACAGAACAGTGAAGTTGTTGTTATTATTGTTTTAGATTCTTAAAATTTGAGTAAAATATATTTAATGATATAGAATAAAAAATAATTATGATTATTATAATAATGTTAAAGACCTTTTCTTTTAAGTGGATAAGTAGATTCTTGATAAACTATTTACATGCTGAAAAAGAAGGTGAAGATTATACAGAAACAAGACGGGTTTTATGTACAGTGTCAGAGGATAGATTTGAAGAGAAGATTATATGGAAATGGAAAGAGACCCTTAATTTGTTTTCTTCTTCCTCTTCAAATCCAGCTTTGACGTGTTTTTTTTTTTTTTTTTTCATTTTATTTTTGTGGACATAATGTAATTAATTTGGAACCAAGGATCAAATCACTTTTCAGACAAATAAATAAACAACCAAACAATATTATTATTAATGAATAATGGTTTTGTCTTCAGCCAGCTGTTATATAAATTGATGTGAAAACTGTTGATGTTTTGAAGAATTGCACGACGCAGAAAAAGCGACCGACTGAAGTCGGTTGATTTTCTAGAGTGCCCTAAAATCACCGTGTCATTCTGTCATTCTGTAATTCTGTCATTCTGTCAGTCTGTCCGTCCGTAACCCGTTTGTGAAAATTGGTGATAGTGACTTAACCACTTGGAATACTTAAACAATTTTTGGCATACTGATAAATATCAATGAGATCTAACCAATGAACTTGCGAAATATTACATTCCATTTAGTATAGCCTCGCCGAGGCGAAAAATGTGAAAATTTTTGAACTGCTTCTCCTCGGAAACCGTTGGGCCGATTGAAGTCAAATTTCATATGGAGCCTCTATGGGAAAGGGGAAACCAAAATTTGCTCATGGGGCCCAGGTCACATGACCAAAATGGCCGCCAAGCCATATATGGTCTGTCTGTCTGTCCGTCTGTAACCCGTTTGTGAAAATTGGTGATAGTGACTTAACCGCTTGGAATATTTGAACAATTTTTGGCATACTGATAGATATCAATGAGATGTAACCAATGAACTTGCGAAATATTACATTCCATTTAGTATAGCCTCGCCGAGGCGAAAAATGTGAAAATTTTCTAACTGCTTCTCCTCGGAAACCGTTTGGCCGATTGAAGTCAAATTTCATATGGAGCCTCTATGGGATGGGGGAAACCAAAATTTGCTCATGGGGTCCAGGTCACATGACCAAAATGGCCGCCAAGCCATATATGGTAAAAACCCTTCAAAAATGGTCTTCTCCAGAACCACTGGGCAGATTTCTACGAACCATGTTAAATAGCATCTGTGACGTAGGCCCATCATAAATTGCTAAAATGGTGACCCTGGGTTGACCTTGACCTTCTTTGTGCCTAGGTCAAACTTTGACACATATGCTTTTGTATTGGAAAAATGAGAATGCATTTTATCCTGCAAACGATTCAGAATACAGTACTAAAGTATAAGATATATTTTTGCTCCTTACGATAAGGCGCATTTATTGGGGGAACCGTTTTAGATCCAGGTCACATGACCAAAAATGGCCGCCATACCCATATATGGTAACACTCATAAAGCTAAAAGCATCCGGCGGGTCGTGCACTTCAGCTGAAGCACTGGTTTCCTTTTGTATTCAGATTAGTTTGAAGTTAAGCTAATTACCAGCATTGAATTAATATGTGTTAACGGAATGGTTAAAAAGTTTTGTTTGACAAAAAATCCTAAATTGTTTTGTAAACATGACTGTTTATTCAGTCATTGATGATGATTTTATCATGCATGTGCGTTAGTATTGTGTGTGGATTTGTGTGGTTCGAAAAGGATGGTAATTGTTATTCATTTGTTTGTTGTTAAATGTCATTGATTGCCTATATCCCATATTATGGGTATATCTATGCAATAAAGATTATTCTATTCTATTTTATAGTGGCTGCGCAGATATCTTTCTTTATATACTGCCATTCACCCTCGCGGACATTCTAGGCAGGTGTGTATATTACATACACCCCCTGCAAGAACAGGCGCGGCTACAGTGGGTTAATTGTATCGATTCCTGATCATTGTCTTCACTAATGAGAGAGTATCTAATTCTATGTATTGTTGATTGGTGCCTGATGCTCTGTCTCTGTCGGGCCCATCGGAGTCTAACTGTTGGTCTTCTTTTGCTCCAGCATTTCATTTGTTTCTTGCTGTCAAGTCCTAACCGTTGTTTCATCTCTGTGTTTGTTTGATTTTTGTGTTCACGGCGGTGTTGCACTGATGAGTAAGGAGGCCTTCATGCGGACTGAACAAAGTATTTGTCTAAATCGCGACGGAAGTCAGGGCGAAGATTGTGGCCACGTAAAATCGATTTAAGCCACCCCAAGTGGAATTCGTTTCATTGACCGTTCCAAGGCGGTTCTTCTGTCTTGGTTTATTTTTGTAATGACTTGTCTTTGAGTGTGTGTATCGCTTATATAATTTTGCTTTGGATAGCCAATTGGCCATTTTGTGGAACAGTAACTGTCCTTTTGGCTTTCTGCTAATGGTGTTTCCATCAGGGTCTAGTTGTTTCATGTTTGTGGTTCTTTGCCTTGGAGCCTTTGATGGGAGCTGTCGGTTAACTGTATCGATTCCTGATCATTGCTAAAGCCTACAGAGTAATCATGTCATTATGGTAGGGTTCTTTAACCTGCACAGGGGATGGTTCTCCCTGCACAGGGGGCCTCCAGTTAACGTCCCGATCCGAAGTACGGTGCAATTTATGACATTCACACCTGCAAATGATGCCAATGGAGTGGGATCGAACACCGAAATTTCATCGTCGCTGCCGGGGATCGAATTCGGGACTTCTAGCATCAGAGGCAAGTGCACTAACCATTGAGCGATCACTCATTTTATGGATTGCTGGGACAAGTGTGTAAATACTGGACCCAGTTCGTTTGCTGGTTCCTTAATCAGTATCAGAATTGTTACTGTTGACACGTCAAATGACATTCATACACCATGGCTCTAGGGTGAAGCTCATCAGGGCCTAAAGCTTAAGAAGGGTTCAAGCTAGCCTTTGAGTATCGTAACTATTCTGCGGTAGATGACAAGACCGCCGAGGAGTTCAAAGCCCGTAGCATATAGATTGGGACTCAGAGGTATGCGTTTTAGCATACCAATGTTAATCAGATAGTGAATAATTTTAAGGACTCAGTGGCTATTTTTAAGCTGAATTCGAAATTTAGCTACCTACCTAAATTACAATTAAAGACTTATCTGTCAGCAATTTTTCAACACGCTGCATTATTTATCGTTGAGGCGTTATAAGTATTAGAACGCAAAGGGGTGCTGTGTAACGATCTGATCCCATCGACCAACATCTGACTGCAGAAAAAGGGCCATCCAGAGAATGTTTTGCATGTTGTTCTGATTCTCTGCACGAGCGACGACTGATCAGCTGCACATCCGAGATATTAATTACATGGAGCATTATAGCTCAGTGGTTAGTGCACTTGCCTCTGATACTAGAGGTCCCGGGTTCGATCCCGGCAGCGGCGATAAAATATTTCGGTGTCCGAACACGCTCCATTGGCATGATTTGCAGAGATGAATGTCATAAAGTACACCGTCCTTCGGATCGGAACGTTAACTGGAAGCCCCCTGTGCAGGAAGAACCATCTGTGCAGGTTAAAGAACCCTTAAGGATGTCGGCTTATTATTTAAGTAGTAAATTTAATTTATAAGACACGTTAATCACCTGTTAATCCGTTTTGCGTGGAATAAATTCTCGAGAATAAATTAATCCCCAACTTTTTGTCTAATGGCCTATGTCTTCTGGAAGAAATAAGGAAAATAATGTTTATCCCCGTAAACCCCAGTTTTCTCTATATATAGTGGGGTTGAGGGGGTCTTTATTTCACGGACTTGTTCACGAGATGTTATATAGGAAAAAGTGGCGTTGTAAGGGGGTAAACATTATCTGCCTTATTATTGCTCAAAAACATACATTGTGGGTACTCGCTAGAAACGCCTTTATCACAAAAACATACCTATATACTTTTGACCCCCTTAAATATGTTCTATACAAGGGTTATCCTTTGGAAGCAAGGAATACACCACAGTACTGGAAAATATGGAGTGTACATGTTTTCTGGGCCAGACTAGCTAGTTTCGGCCATTTAGGCCTCATCAGTGACCCTCATATATTTTCAAAATTCCACAATGGAATTAAAAAGACAAGAAAATGTAAACTACACTATGATGTATATATGATTTATATAGTAAAACTGGGGTTTACAGGGGTAAACTTATTTTTCTTATTTCTGCTCTAAAATATAAATTGTGGGTACTCGTTAGACCGCCTCGATGATAATTTTCCTAATAATATCTCTTGTCCTTGAAGTCGCTCAAAATAAATGTTTTATGCATTGCATCTGACCAAGAAGTTAATAGCCGTCGCCTAAAACCCTATTAGCAGAGCTCAGTGTATTTATCCCCTCCCACCCCTCCAAACCACAGACACACAGGGGTGAAATATCCTACTGGTTTTTGAGGGAAATTGTTTCTATCTATCTCTTCCTATACTGAGAAAGTATAGGATTTGGCCATTACCTCAGTTAGGTGGGTCGAGCCTCCAGGGATGGACATTCCGGCTCATCAAGGATAATATCTATACAACGTTTGTTTCGCCATCGGCAGGTCCATCGGGACCTTCTTGTATCTGACATGGGGGTGCCAAACAGGCGGTGAAACCTCAAGTTGAGGTCGAACTAATGTTTTCTATACAATAGCCTGTGCGACCAAAAGCCAAATTACGTTTAAGAAATCAAAATGTCCTAGTTGCTTTGGATGTTATCTCAGAAATGTGCTGACCCAAATCGAAATCGGATATCTAACAGACCATTAAAGTATCCCTCCATTGCTTTATTCCGGAATATAATTGTTCGGTTGAATCAGGTTGACGTTGATCTCGCAAAATTATTTAAAATGATCTGTTACCTTTTCAGTAGTGATTTACTCAGATTTCTCAGTGGATTATAATTTATAATTCACCAGAGTGAATTATTTCATTTCAGATGTTTTGATGTCATAATTGCTTAGCGACATTTCTGACGTCGTTTGTTACAACAATAACAATAGTTGAGGTTTGGTGGAAAATCTGATACAATCATGGAAATCAGACCAATCCAGTTTTCACGCCCATTTGATGTTTTTGAGGAAAGACCTGCAACACGAAGATAAAGTATGATTTTCTTGGTGATACAGTTCTACTTTTATGACATTGTTGCATCTGTAGTTCAAGCACAGGATGGTTTTTGCATTGAAATGAAAACAAGATGGCGACTGACTTTCAAACTAAACCACGCCTCCTGAAATTCATGCCCTGACTAAAACTATTTAGGTAGGAAGTCAGAACGGCTGATAATTAAATAATTCAAAGGTAAAACATAAATGAAAATGTAATATACAGTTAGCCGGGGTCGGCACCATTCTTTCGTGGATATTGATCATGAAATCTTTTCTGCGGTCATTCTCTCCCTTCCGCTGATTCAAGAAGGACAGTTGTCAGTTTCTGGCGAAAAAATGTGCACTGTACTGTTTAACCACTTAATAATAAGCCTGCCCAGGAAAAGTGTGAATAGGTAAACTGACCGGCTTAAAAATGACCTAAAATAGTGTTGACTCGGCCGTTAAACTCCAAAACAACCAAACAAACAAATATTAGGTTAATTTAGTTTTCGGTTGATTACGGATAAATAATTTACAAGTGTTCTAAGGCTTTCGTGTAAAAAAAACTCGTTCGCTATCGCTCACTCTTTTTTTTCCCGGAAGCCTCATAATACTTGTGACTTATTTCACCGTTATCGATCACACACACACACTCACACACACAAACACACACTTCTTCTTTTTGACGACTTTGATTGTGTATTATTATTTATTTAATTTTCATTAATTGTGCCTGTGTGCCGATTGCACCTTAATCACTTCTTGTGGGGACGATGGGGCTGGTTGCTGTGTCCCCAGGTATTAGACTTCCTGCCTTGCCGTGCCCCTGGGGGCTCAATTCCCACTGGGCACATTGCTGCTGTGGTCTCTGTGCCCACTGGGAAGAGCTAAAGGAAGTGCCACCCGATTGCCGTCGGTGGCGTCCTGTAAGCCGGAAGAAGGGATCCTGGAGGTTGAGGGTTACCTGTGGTGGCGGTGCTTCAGGTACCCAACACGCCTCTTTGGCCTGGCTTTTCGGTGTAGATTGGTCATGCGGTCCGGCACGGTCAATCGGCTGGTCGCGCCGAGCCCTAGAGATACCGCTTTGCTATCTCTTCACATCTTTTTGTATCTTTCCTGATACCAACCATAAGCCCATTTACCTTACCCTTTTCTGACTTTTATCTCTAGAAGGCGGTGGCTAAACGGATCAATCGTGTAGGCATTTTGTTTATACGAGTATATCTCACGTGTATCTCTAACACCTGCGAGTTGGATAACCACTCCATTATGGTGTTCCCTTGTAGGGCTCCACGGAGGGCGTAGAGCACTTGGGACGAAACTAGGATTTTTCCTTATGGCAAATGGAAAAAAATAACCGCAACGCATCCAAACGTAAAAAGACGAGGATTCATCCGAAACGGATGAACCCAGTCAGCAGTCTAGTCAACAGTCTAGTCAGCAGTCTCCAGCACCAAAGCAAACTAATTTTCCATGCTTCTTGGTAATGCGACCCTCATGCGAAGATACACGCACTGTGTCAAGTTTATTCCCATTCGTGATAGAAAAGAGCATAATGTCCATTGCCGGACATCCCAAAAGCATAAAAAAGCTTAAGTCAGGTGACCTTTTATTAGAAGTCGAGAGAGAACAGCAGGTGAAAAGCCTGCTTGGTACCACAAAGCTCTTCGATCTCAAGGTCAAAGTATCTCTGCATAATACACTTAATTCGTATTAAGGTGTTGTCCGCAGCCCAGAGCTCCGTCCTTGCAGCGATGCAGAGATAGTTGAGAACTTGGAATCGGAAGGCGTCATTGGTGTACGTAACATCCAAGTTCGTAAAGGTGGTGTATTGAAGCCAACGGGTACTTACGTGTTGACTTTTAATACACCAGTTCTGCCAAAGAAAATCAAAGTAGCATATCTCACAGTTAACGTGGATGTATATATACCAAACCCTCTCAGATGTTACTCATGTGAGGTTTTTGGCCACCACGAAAGCAGATGTCAGAAGAAAAACCTCTGTCCAAATTGTGGTGAAGAAAAACATGTCGATAATCATCAAAACTGTAAGAATGAGGCCAAATGCGTAAATTGTGGTGGCAAGCATGCTGTTTTCTCTCGAGATTGTCCGGCATGGCAAAATGAAAAAGAAATACTTACTGTCAAATACCAAAGGGGGATAACATTCCCAGAAGCGCGGAAAATTGTTGACGAGCGATACACAACACCAACCACCAGTTACGCCAGCATCACAAACGGTGCTTGTGTACAAGTTTCCAGCTCCGCAACGCAGACTATTGAATCGTGCATAGCTGAACTAAAGAAATCTGGTGCATGGAGCAAATCCACTGCAGCACCACAAAGTTCAACCAGTTTATCAAATGGCGCAATCCAGGTTGCTCCGGATCGGTCGACAGAGACCGTACCGAAGCCAGCGCCGCATGTAAAAGAGAAACTCGACTCAGGTCTAACAAATAAGGGATCGGAAGATCCGAAAAAAACAAATGTCTCTAAAACCAACAGACAGAAAACGTAAAATGGAAAGAGACAATATAAAATTCCAGAACAGATTCGGATCTTTGAGTGACAGTGATATGGAGTTCACTGAAACTCATCATCACCAAGTGGCAATAACAGATCGAGGTCAGCAACACCACGAGGTGGTGGCAGCAGATCTATATCACCAATTGCAGCTCCAAAATAGTTCCTTGTCTAAATCTCTTCATAAAATGGATTTAAAACACAAAATAATACAATGGAATTGTCGAGGTCTTAAATCAAATTATAATGAACTCTTATTACTTATTTCGTTATTAAACCCATCGGTTTTTATCTCATCTGTCACGTGGTGACAAGGTGAGCTTTTGGGATCACTTTTTGTCCGTCGTCCGTCGTGCGTCCGTGCGTCCGTGCGTGCGTCCGTAAACTGTTCTTCAAACGACATCTCCTCCTAAACCACTGATCGTATTTTGACCAAACTTCACAGGAATGATCCTTAGGTGGTCCCCTACCAAAGTTGTTCAAATGGTTCCGGTCCGTTGCACATATAGGTCACAGTAGCAAAAAATAGATTTTTTTCACCGCAAACTTAAAAAATCTTCTTCTCTGAAACCGCAAGGCCCAGGTCTTTGATATTTTGTATGAAGCTTCATCTAGTGGACCTCTACCAAGATTGTTCAAATTATAGTGCTGGGGCCAAAAATGCCCCCGCACGGGGGCCCTTTGGTTTTACATGGGCTTATATAGGGAAAATATTTAAAAATCTTCTTCTCTGAAACCGCAAGGCCCAGGTCTTTGATATTTGGTATGAAGCTTCATCTAGTGGACCCCTACCAAGATTGTTCAAATTATAGTGCTGGAGCTAAAAATGCCCCCGCACGGGGGCCCTTTGGTTTTACATGGGCTTATATAGGGAAAATCTTGAAAAATCTTCTTCTCTGAAACCGCAAGGCCAAGGTCTTTGATATTTGGTATGAAGCTTTATCTAGTGGACCCCTACCAAGATTGTTCAAATTATAGTGCTGGATCTAAAAATGCCCCCGCACGGGGGCCTTTTGGTTTTACATGGGCTTATATAGGGAAAATCTTGAAAAATATTCTTCTCTGAAACCGCAAGGCCCAGGCCTTTGATATTTGGTATGAAGCTTCATCTAGTGGACCCCTACCAAGATTGTTCAAATTATAGTGCTGGGGCCAAAAATGCCTCCGCACCAGGGCCCTTTTGTTTTACATAGGCTTATATAGGGAAAATCTTTAAAAATCTTCTTCTCTGAAACCGCAAGGCCCAGGTCTTTGATATATGGTATGAAGCTTCATCTAGTGGACCCCTAAAAAAGATTGTTCAAATTATAGTGCTGGAGCTAAAAATGCCCCCCACACGGGGGCCCTTTGGTTTTACATGGGCTTATATAGGGAAAATCTTGAAAAATCTTCTCCTCTGAAACCGCAAGGCCCAGGTCTTTGATATTTGGTATGAAGCTTCATCTAGTGGACCCCTACCAAGATTATTCAAATTATAGTGCTGGGGCCAAAAATGCCCCGGCACCAGGGCCCTTTTTTTTACATAGGCTTATATAGGGAAAATCTTGAAAAATCTTTTTCTCTGAAACTGCAAGGCCCAGGTCTTTGATATTTGGTATGAAGCTTCATCTTGTAGACCTCTACCAAGATTGTTCAAATTATAGCCCTGAGACCAAAAATGCCCCCACTCCGGGGCCCTTTGGTTTTACATAGACGTATATAGGCAAAATCTTGAAAAATCTTCTTCTTTGAAACCACAAGGCTTAGGTCTTCGATATTTGTTATGAAGCTTCAGCTAGTGGACCTCTATAAAGATTGTTCAAATTATAGCCCTGAGACCAAAAATGCCTTTGCCATGTGGCCCTTTGGTTTTACATATACTTATATAGGGAAAATCTTTAAAAATCATCTTCTCTGAAACACAAGGCTTAGGTCTTTGATATTTGTTATGAAGCTTCAGTTAGTGGACCTCTACCAAGATTGTTCAAATTATAGCCCTGGGGCCAAAAATGCCCCTGCTCCAGGGCCCTTTGGTTTAACATAGATTTATATAGGGAAAATCTTGTTTTACATAGACTTCTATATGCAAGGTAAACCTTTAAAATCTTCTTCTCTGAAACCAGAAAGCCCAGGTCTTTCATATTCGATATGAAGCTTCATCTTGTGGACCTCTACCAAGATTGTTCAAATTATAGCCCTGGGGCCAAAATTGACCCTGGCCGGGGCCCACTTGTTATACATTGGATCAGGTGAGCGAACCAGGGCCCTCTGGGCCCTCTTGTTTGTTTGCAAGAAACTTTTTTAAAAACTAATAACAACATTGATGTCAAGGGTTTCAATACATACAACTATATCTATTCTGATGGAAATAAACCATCTGGTGGCAGTTCAATTTTTGTTAAATCATGTTTACCACAAAGAGAGATCAAATTAAAACAGACCTACAAGCTGTAGCAGTATCGGTTTCTCTGGATAAAGAAACTACAATTTGCTCTCTATATATCCCAACCTCATTTTCTTTAAAGCCCGAACATCTTGACTCATTGCTTAGTCAACTTCCATCGCCATATCTTTTAGTTGGCGTCTTCAATGGTCACAATATTCTATGGGGCTGTAAAAATATCAATAACAGAGGAGCACTTGTTGAAGATTTTATTGCAAAGAGCCATCTTTGCTTGATGAATGATAACTCTTATACTTACCTTCACCCTGCGACAGGTCATTTGTCTTCTTTAGATCTCTCTTTGTGTCACCCATATCTCTTCTTGGAATATGACTGGTCTGTTCATGATGATCAGTGCGGAAGTGATCGCTTCCCTGTAATAATTGAGAGCGTAAACGAACCAGATGAAGACTGTAACCAGAAATGGAAAATGAATAAAGCCGACTGGGAATTATTCCATAATTTATGTGAAGAAGAGTTGTCAGCTTAAATGAATCATCTTACATTGTTTCTGATTTCACAGATACACTTATTAATATATATGAATAATGCATATCAAATACCTCCACAAATACTAAGAAAAGCAAACCTTGGTTTAAAAATGACTGTAGAGAAGCTATTCAAAAGCGCAAACAGGCTCTATATAAGTTCTGCAAAAGTCCCACTTCAGAAAAGCTAAACGACGTAAAAGTATTTAGAGCTAAAGCTCGGCGAACAATCCGAGCTTCAAAACGAAAGTCATGGAGGGAATACGTTTCAAAATTGAACTACAAAAACCCCATTAAAAAGGTTTGGGATATGGTACGAAAAATTTCAGGAAAAACAAAGTCCTCTAGTTTTACACATTTAAATACTGAATTTGACACAATAGCTTCAACAAAAAAAGATATTTCAGATACTCTTGGGATACTCATCATCGCGTAATTATTCTGACACTTTTAGAAATTTCAAAAAGGACCAAGAGAACAGAAATCTAAAGTTTAAATCCCTTAATCACGAAGAATACAACACAGCTTTTAACTTATCCTAACTCATTGAAGCAATTGAAAAATCACATGATACGGCAACCGGCCCGATGAAATTCATTATCAGATGCTTGAGCATCTGCCAAAAAGTTCTCTTTCAACACTTTTAGATATCTTTAATTATATTTGGGAAATGGGGGTCTGTCCTGAAGGCTGGCGTGTAGTTACAGTTGTACCAATTCCGAAACCAGGGAAAGATCATGCAGAACCTACAAATTATCGTCCGATAGCTTTGACAAGTTGTTTGTGTAAAACATTAGAGAGAATGATAAACAAGAGATTAGTCTGGTACTAAGAGTCCAACAACCTCATTTCAGAATATCAATAGGGTTTTCGTTCGGAACGTAGTACCAACGACAATTTAATAAGACTAGAAACATTTATACGAAATGCTTTTATTAAGAAAGAACACGTAGTAGCTGTCTTTTTCGACTTGGAGAAAGCATATGATACAACATGGCGTTATGGAATATTGAAAGATCTCCATAACATTGGCTTAAGAGGAAAGCTTCCCAGTTTTATTGATAACTTTTAGGGGAGCGCATGTTTCAGGTGCGTGTGGGTCTGCCGTGTCAGATTTCTATTATCAAGAACAGGGTGTCCCACAGGGTAGTATTCTTTTAACTACGCTATTTAACATCAAAATAAACAATATTGTACAATGTTTGGACGACAAAACTGATTGTTTCTTGTATGTTGACGATTTCTGTATATGTTACCGTTCAAAAAATATGAAAACAATCGAACGAAAGTTACAACAAAATTTAAAAAGAATAGAGGAATGGACTGATAAAAATGGTTTCAAGTTCTCCAAGTCGAAAACGCAGTGCGTTCATTTTTGTAAGCTACGGAAGAAACACGAACATCCTTCCTTGTTTTTATACGGATCACAAATTCCTGTTGATGAAGAAGCCAAATTTCTCGGGGTCATATTTGATCAAAAGTTACCTTTTATTCCCCATATTAAATATCTTAAAGCGAAATGCTTAAAAGCTTTGAATCTTTTGAAAGTTTTAGCTCATACAAGTTGGGGCGCAGATCGGTACACTTTATTACATCTTTACCCATCTCTGATAAGATCTAAATTAGATTATGGGTCCTTTGTTTATGGTTCTGCCAGAAAGTCTTATTTAAATTTTTTGGATACTATCCATCACCAAGGCCTTCGTCTGTCTATGGGGGCCTTCCGTACTATTCCAGTATTAAGCCCTTATGTAGAAGCAAGTGAGTCATCTTTAACTTCGCGCAGAGAGAAACTTTCTCTTCAGTATGCTATCAGACTTGCTGCTAATCCATCTAACCCGGCATTCCAAATTTCATTTCCACCTGAATTGGCAGATAAGTATGAAACTAAACCCTCACCAATCAAACCTTTTGGATTACGTATTTTACCACTGCTAGAAAATTCAGGTATCGACCTTAAAAATATTCAAAAACATGAAACCGCGGAAGTTCCATCTTGGTGTATTAAAAAACCTAACATTCTGTTTGACTTGCATGATGACAAAAAATCCGAATCAAATCCAATACTGCTCAAACAAAATTTTCAGGTACTGCAGTCACGTTACAATGATTACCAGCAAGTCTATACTGATGGTTCCAAAGAAGGAGATAAAGTTGGTTGTGCGTATGTTTCTAAAGATACACACCAAACCTTGCGCCTTCCAGATGGTTCATCTATTTTTACAGCTGAAGCCAAAGCAATAGACCTAGCTTTAGATTTTATCAGTTCATCAATTCAAAAAGCAATTATATTTTCTGATTCACTTTCTGTGCTTAAGGCTTTAGACCATTCATCATCTAAAAATCCTCAAATACAAAAATTGATCGAAAAACATCATGAAATTTCTAAAACACACCAAATCGTGTTTTGTTGGCTTCCGAGCCATATTAGCATTGTCGGCAATGAATATGCTGACAAGAAAGCAAAGGAATTGCTCAATCTTGATCCGTCCGTTTTTAAAATTCCTTTTAATAATTTTAAACCATTTATCAACAGATACATCTTGTCGGAATGGCAAGGTGAATGGGACCGAACAATCAATAACTAACTCCGTGCCATTAAACCTGTCGTTGGAACAATATGCTCTCCTCCACAGTTTTCCAGGAAAGAGGATGTAGTATTAACGCGACTGCGCATTGGCCATACTAGAGTTACTCATTCTTATATGTTTGATAGTGATGATCAGCCTTCTTGTGTAGGATGTGATCAGCCAGTCACTGTTAAACATATCTTAATTGAATGTGTAGACTTTTCACGGTCCCGTAACTTATACTTCAAAGCTGACACTTTGCAACAATTGTTTCAGGATGTACCTGTTGATAATTTTATTTTATTCTTAAAAGACATTGGACTTTTTCATAAGATTTAACTTTCAGATTTTTATACATATCATACTAACTTTTTTACTTTTAATATCCTCATAATTCTTCATGCCGTTTAACCTTTAACCGCTTGACGCTTATGACCCACAAAGAGGGATGACGCGCCGTTAAACACGAAATCATCATCATCATGGTTGCTGTGCTGTTTGAGATTGGTTTTAACTCACCAGAGCCGAAGGCTCCGGGGAGCTTATAGGATATGCAGTTGTCCGTCGTCTGCGTCTGCGCCGTCGTCTGGTGTCAACACTTTCAAACGACATCTCCTCTGAAGCCACTGGGCCAATTCAGCCCAAATTTCATCTGTACATAGCATCCTTGGGCTGGGGGGATTGAAAGTTTGTGTTTTAATGAAAATCGGCGCATTAGTTTGGTTGCTATGGCAACATATAGCCCCCATAGACTTACAATGGGAAAAACTTAAAAAATCTTCTTTTCTGAAAACCACAAGGCCCAGAGCTTAGATATTTAGTATGTAGCAACGTCAAGTGGTCCCCTATATAAATCCTACTAATCATGCCCCTGGGGTCTAAATTGGCCACGCCCCAGATCTCCTTAGCTTGCATAGACTTATAATGAAAAAAAAAACAAAAGCTTCAAAAATCTTATTTTCCGAAACCATAAAGCCTATAGTTAAGATATTTAGTATATAGCAACGTACTATGGTCACCTACATAAATCGTGCCCCTGAAGTCAGAATTGGCCACGCCCCGGGGCTCATTAGCTCCCATAGACTTACAATGGGAAAAACTTGGAAAATCTTCTTCTCTGACACCACAAGGCCCAGAGCTTAGATATTCAGTATTAACAACGTTTAGTGGTCCCCTACATAAATCCTGCCAAACATGCCCCTGTGGTCTAAATTGGCCACGCCCCGGGGCGCCGTAGCTTCCATAGACTTATAATGGGGAAAACAGCTTCAAAAACCTTTTTTCTCCGAGACCATAAAGCCAATAGCTAAGATATTTATTATGTAGCAACGTAATATGGTCACCAACATAAATCCTGCTAATCAAACCCCTGGGGTCAGAATTGACCACGCCCCGGAGTTAATAAGCTACCATAGACTTACAATGGGAAAAAGTTAGAAAATCTTCTTCTCTGAAACCACAAGACCCAGAGCTTAGATATTCAGTATGTAGCACCGTCGAGTGGTCCCCTACATAAATCCTGCCAATCATGCCCCTGTGGTCTAAATTGGCCACGCTCCGGGGCTCCTTAGCTTCCAGTTTCTTATAATGGAGAAAAGCTTCAAAAATATTCTTCTCCGAAACCATTAAGCCCATAGCTAATATATTTAGTATGTAGCAACGTAATATGGTTACCTACATAAATCCTGCCAATCATATTCCTGGGTCAGAAAGGGTCAGAATTGGCCACGCCCCGTAGGTCATAAGCTCCCATAGATATTTAGATGATTTATTAAATATTGATAATACCTATTTCGATGGTTTGATCAGTCAGATTTACCCCCCCCCCCCCCAGAACTTCAGTTAAATAAAGCAAATTCTTCTGATACAGAGGCCCCGTTTTTTTTTTTTATTTACATCTATCAATGGTAGATGGCTTTGTTTCGTGCAAAATTTATGATAAACGCGATGACTTTGATTTTGATATTGTAAATTTTCCTATTTTGGATGGTGATGTTCCTCGTGCGCCATCCTATGGCGTTTATATTTCGCAATTAATTCGATTTGCTAGAGTGTGTAGTCATGTAACTGACTTCAACACTCGTAATAAATTATTAACGGCTAAACTTCTTAATCAGGGTTATCGGTACCATAAACTACGCAAAGCCTTTTCAAAATTTTATAGACGCCATTCTGATTTAATTTGAAAATTCAATATTGGACTTAAATCTCTTCTGCAACAAGGTCTATCGGAACCCGAATTTTATGGTGACTTAGTATATAAATTCAGAAAAATATATAACCGCAATGACTTCAGCACCCAATTTCGTAAAATCATTCTTCGATATAAAACGATTGGGTACAACATGGATGTTATACGACAGACTGCAACCAATCACGGTTGGCAACTTTGCTTCCCTCTTTGATTGCACACCGGTGGGTCAGGCCTCAGATTCTATGACGGTTCCAACGTAAAGGCTTTTGAGAATTAGAGAGATCTAATTCAAGGTAATGTTGGTTGGTGCCTGATGCTCTGTCTCTGGTCGGGCCCATTGGAGTCTAACTGTTGGTTTTCTTTTGCTCCAGCATTTCAGTGGTTTCTTGCTGTCGAGTCCTCACCGTTGTCTCACCTCTGCGGTTCTCTGATTAAGTGTGTTCACGGTGATGTTGCACTGATGAGTTAGGAGGCCTTCATGCGGACTGAACAAATTATTTGTCTAAACCGCGACGGAAGTAAGGGCGAGATTGTGGCCACGTAAAATCGATTTAAGCCCCCCAGTGGAAATCTTACCACTGACCGTTCCAAGGCGGTTCTTCTGTGGCAATTTATTTATGTTGTTGTTTGTTACTTACTGTGTGTATCACTTGTGTCTTTTTATTTTGGATGGTCATATGGCCATTTTGTGGGAAAGTCACTGTCCTTATGGCCTTCCTTTGTTTAGGTTTCCATTATGGTCTGGTCGCTTAATGTTTGTGTTTCTTTCTCTTTGGTGTCTTTGGTGGGTGGAGTAAGTTAATTGTATCGATTCCTGATCTTTGTTTTACTTCTACCTTTCAATGGGAAAAACTTAGCTTAGACATCCAGTATGTAGCAACGCCTAGTAGTCCCCTACATAAATCCTGCTAATCATGCCCCTTGGGTCCAAAGTGGACACGCCCCGGGGCTCATAATCCCCCATAGACTTACAAAGGTTGTATGCTCTATGAGGCTAAGAGTTTTTGGAAATATTCACCATATTTGCAGAGGAGTTTAAACGATAGGCAGTTGTCCATCGTCGTCGGCGTCGTCGGCCTCATCTGCGTCGTCTGGCGTCAACACTTTCAAACGACATCTCCTCTGAAGCCACTGGGCCGATTCAGAACGCGGCGTCTGATCAGGGCCTACACAGTATGCCAGCCCAAATTTCATCTGAAGCATCCTTGGATTGGGGGATTGAAAGAGTGTGTTTTACTGAAAGTCGGCCCATTAGTTTGGTTGCTATGGCAACATAGCCCCCATAGACTTACAGTGGGAAAAATTTAAAAAATCTTTTTCTCAGAAACCACAAGGCCCACAGCTTAGATATTTAATATGTAGCAACGGCATGTTGTCCCCTATATAAATCCTCCAATCATGCCCCTGGTATCTAAATTGGCCACGCCCCAGATCTCCTTAGCTTCCATAACTTATAATGGCGAAAATTGAAAAATTGCATTTGCTGCCAAGTCATTGCAGATATTATGACAAAACTTAGAAATGTTCCTTGAGTAAACGTCTCTCAGACATATGCTTTTGTGAGCTGAAACTGACCAGCACACGAGCACTGGTAAACTGCTTAGAGGATCTAATCCTGCCCAGGCAAAGCGGTGCGAGTCGGCCCGTCCATGCTTATAAACCCTATTGGTTTCATTGGGCAGCAGGGCTTGAGATGTCATTACATCTCAGTGTCGGGTAAAAGTCCCACAAAATTGGAAGCAACTTCTCCAAAATGACCTTTACAGTGTTGACGGGGACGTTAAACCTCAATTCAAACAAACAAACAAACAAACAAAGACATATGCTTTTATGCCAACATAGGGATCCCCCAGGTTGTGCCGGGGCCATGCCCATCCCTTTCCACTTCATAAAAGGCCATAATTCAGAAACTGTTCAAATCCCCACCCCAGAACCATATATATTCTTGTTCTTTATGATAAGACGCATTCAGTGACACCAACCTGGGGTCACCCGGGATGTGCCGGGGTCATGCCCACCCCCTCCATTCCATGAAAGGCCCACTATCTTGGAAACCTTACATATCCCCACCCCTAAACCATATATATTCTTGTTCCTTATGAAAAGACACATTCATTGACACAAACTTGGGGGTCTCCCAGGGTGCGCCGGGGTCTTGCCCCACCCCTCCACTTAACAAAAGGCCATATATCTTTTATGAAAGTTGGCTCTTTAGTTTGGTTGCTATGGCAAGTTAAGTGTTTCAATGGACTTATAATGAGGAAAATTGGAAAATGACTTTTATGCCTCTCAAGGCATTTTGTCAAGCTTTCATATTATTGTTCCTTAAGCAATGTTCTATCTGCCATATGATTTTAGGCCTACTGGTTGCCACAGATGCGAAATTGTCTATTAACATTTGTTGTTTTGCAACTACACATTCAAGCGACAGCCACCAGGCTGATTGGGTCCAAATTTTATTTGTAGCATCCTTGGGCTCAGGACTTCCAAGGTATATTTAAATACATGGCTGTCAGTGGGCAGTGACCCCCTGAGCTCTGGTGAGCATAGTGGCCCATGGGCCTCTTGTTTCTTATCTCACCTGAGCAGAAAGCTCCGGGGAGCTATTGTGATAAGTCACCGTCCGTCGTCGTCGTCTGTTTGTCCGTCCGTCCACAATTGCTTTAAACGCATCTCCTCCTATTTAAACTACTGAACACATTTTGACCAAACTTGGCAGAAATGATCTTTGGGTGGTACTCTCAAAGTTGTTCAAAGAATTCCATTCCATGTGGAACTCTGGTTGCCATGACAACGAAAAGGGGAAATAAGAAGAAGAATAAAACATTTAAAAATCTTCTTGTCTGAAACCAGAAGGTCTAGGTTTTTGATATTTGGTATGAAGCTTCATCTAGTGGAACTCTACCAAGAGTGTTCAAATCATAGCCCTGGGACCAAAAATGCCCACGCGCCAGGGCCCACTGGTTTTTCATAGGTTTCTTGCTGTCGAGTCATCACCGTTGTTTCATCTCTGTTGTTGTTTGATTTTTGTGTTCTCGGAGATGTTGCACTGATGAGTAAGGAGGCCTTCAATTTAAGCCCCCAATGGAGTTCATTTCGCTGACCGTTCACTGCGTCTACCGTTACTTCATCTGTAAACGGTAGACGCTTCTCTGTAGTTAACATGTCTGATTTGACATGACAGTCTACAGATTTAATTTATCTAATTACTTGACGTGCTGCAAACTGTAATATGCAGTACGTCGGTCAAACTAACCGCATGCTTAAAACTAGATTGAACGAGCATTATCGTTGAATGAGTAAGCCTAAGAAAACTGACACTTTCTTGTACCGTCACTTTCGACGTACAGGTCATTCTGTAAATAACATTATTATACAACCAGTGGAAAAACTTTATTACGATGCAAATTCTACATCTAGATTCAAAATAATCAAAAGACATGAAGCTGAACTGAAATGGATTAAATTTTTACAGACCCCTTTTCCACTGGGATTTAATGATAACATTTATCATGAGGGTAATATTTCCAGAATGCCGGACTTTGATATTTTCTCACTCCTGGAATGTCGAAAACGCAGAACTAGATCTCACGGCACCAGGAAAAATGGTAACTTTAAACGTAAATCACGTGCGTTTAAACGAAACAATACTAGACTGAAGTGACTGTCAATTATATTATTAAATCATGGACGCCACTCTATGCTTTCATTTTTAAGTTCATTACCCGTTTCTGTTTTACGTCTTCTGGACACCGAGGCGAATAAATTCTACGATAGTTCTCATCAGTTATATGATGCGGCTCTCTTAACTAGAGGCTATACTCAGCATACTCTCCGTCCTTACATTGATTCTGAAATTAATCATAAACGTCATTTCTTCAAAATATCCTTCATTAATAAGGGTATGGATTTTATAGATTTGCCCAGTATCTTCCGTGAGAGATCGGTGCTTTCTTCCATTCCTGCTTATTTTCAAAATACTGAAACACCTATAATTTGCTATAAATATAACAAACCTGTTAGATCTATCATTTTTAATTTCAATAAACTTGTTTCAGATCATGATATTGATACTAATACTCCTGATTCATGTGATTGTAAAAACTCAAAGTATTGCTATCCTGCTGCTGGTCATGTAATTACTGGCAATTTGAAAATTATTCCTGATTCTAGGATAAGGAATATAATTTCTAAAGGACCGAAATATCGGTTTCCTTCTAAAATTGATTTCAGTAAATGTAGAGATGAAATCGCTGCTTCCTTGAATGAATTTGGTAATCGATGGTGTAAGCGAGAGTATGTTGAGTGTAAAGCCCTAAAGGACTGGAAACTTAGCATTTTAAGACTAGTGAATAAACGCATTTCTTTCTATTCTCAAAATACTAACTTATTACCTCCTAAGCCCAAGACGTCTTTACGTCATCTTAAACTAGGTATTCAAGAATTTCATAAGAAGTTTGTTTTGGCCCCTGCAGACAAGGCCGCTAACAACGTCGTCGTTGTGTGACGGCTCCACTATGTTAACACGCTTAAGCAGGAGCTTGGTGGTACTAAGGCCTATGAACTTCAGCCTTTGGCTGAAGAGAGAGCTATAGTAGATAAACATGTTTGTCTTTCAGCCACCAAGTTTGCTGTGTGTGTTAACGAAGGCCAAAACAAGCTTCCTACGCTATACTGGTTACCAAAACTTCATAAAAAACCTTACAAAGCACGGTTTATTGCAAATTCTAGTTCTTGCACTACCACTGAACTTTCTAAATTATTAACTTCCTGTCTTACTGCTATTAAAACGCATGTAATTAAATATTGTGATAAAGTCTTTGAAAGATCAGGAAGAAATATGTTTTGGTCTATAAAAAATTCGAATGAGGTTTTAAATAAATTGAAATCTAGACAGTTTCGTGCTTCTAGTCTGTCTACCTACGATTTTTCCACTCTTTACACTACACTTCCTCATAATCTTATAAAAGAAAAGCTTAATGATTTAATTGAATGGGCTTTTCACAGAGAAGATTCTCTCTATCTTGCATGTAATGTCAGAAATGCATTTTTCACTTCTAAAGAGCATAAGAATTATACACTTTGGTCATGTCAGAAAGTGTGCGATGCCCTCACCTTTCTACTTGACAATATTTATATTATATTCGGTACTAAGTTATTTAGACAAATTGTGGGTATTCCGATGGGTACTAATTGCGCACCTCTTGTGGCTGATCTGTTCTTGTATTGTTATGAAAGAGACTTCATTTTGTCGCTTTCCATTGATAACCAATCTGAAATTATTGAAGCTTTTAGCTCTACTTCTAGATATTTAGATGATTTATTAAATATTGATAATACCTATTTTGATGGTTTGATCAGTCAGATTTACCCCCTAGAACTTCAGTTAAATAAAGCAAATTCTTCTGATACCGAGGCCCCGTTTTTGGATTTACATCTATCTATTGTAGATGGATTTGTTTCGTGCAAAATTTATGATAAACGTGATGACTTTGATTTTGAGATTGTAAATTTTCCTTTTTTGGATGGTGATGTTCCTCGTGCGCCATCCTATGGCGTTTATATTTCGCAATTAATTCGATTTGCTAGAGTGTGTAGTCATGTAACTGACTTCAACACTCGTAATAAATTATTGACGGCTAAACTCCTTAATCAGGGTTATCGGTACCATAAACTACGCAAAGCCTTTTCAAAATTTTATAGACGCCATTCTGATTTAATTTCAAAATTCAATATTGGACTTAAAT
This sequence comes from Lucinisca nassula, assembly GCA_963580285.1. NCBI lineage: Eukaryota > Metazoa > Mollusca > Bivalvia > Lucinida > Lucinidae > Lucinisca > Lucinisca nassula. Next base: position 46,348,651 of record OY757025.1, on the reverse strand, counting down.
CTCTTCTGCAACAAGGTCTATCGGAACCCGAATTTTATGGTGACTTAGTATATAAATTCAGAAAAATATATAACCGCAATGACTTCAGCACCCAATTTCGTAAAATCATTCTTCGATATAAAAAGATTGGGTACAACATGGATATTATACGACAGACTGCATGCATGGTAGTTAACCCAATCACGGTTGGCAACTTTGCTTCCCTCTTTAATTGCACGCCGGTGGGTCAGGCCTCAGATTCTATGACGGCTCCAACGTAAAGGCTTATTGAAAATTAAAGAGATAATGTTGGTTGGTGCCTGATGCTCTGTCTCTGGTCGGGCTCATCGGAGTCTAACTGTTGGTTTTCTTTTGCTCCAGCATTTCAGTGGTTTCTTGCTGTCGAGTCCTCACCGTTGTCTCACCTCTGTGGTTCTTTGATTTCTGTGTTCACGGAGATGTTGCACTGATGAGTTAGGAGGCCTTCATGCGGACTGAACAAATTATTTGTCTAAATCGCGACGGAAGTAAGGGCGAGGATTGTGGCCACGTAAAATCGATTTAAGCCCCCCAGTAGAAATCTTCCACTGACCGTTCCAAGGCGGCTCTTCCGTGGCGATTTATTTATGTTGTTGTTTGTTACTTACTGTGTGTATCACTTGTGTCTTTTAATTTTGGATGGCCATATGGCCATTTTGTGGGAAAGTAACTGTCCATATGGCCTTCCTTTGTTTAGGTTTCCATTATGGTCTGGTCGCTTAATGTTTGTATTTCTTTCCCTTTGGTGTCTTTTGTGGATGGGGTAAGTTAATTGTATCAATTCCTGATCTTTGTTTTACTTCTACTTTTATTTTTGTTATGGTTTGTCTTTGAGTGTGTGTTTCGCTTATATTATTTTGTTTTGGATAGCCAGTTAACCATTTTGTGGGAAATTTACGCTATTGATGTTTCCATTAAGGTTTAGTTATTTCATGTTTGTGTTTCTTTCCCTTTGATGTCACTGCTGGGAGCTGTGGGTTAACTGTATCGATTCCTGATCATAGCCTTCACTTCTACTTTATATCTATAGTGAAAAACCTTTAAAAACCTTCTTGTCTGAAACTAGCAGGCCAAAGTCTTTGATATTTGATATGAAGCTTCATCTGGTGAACCTTTGCCAATATTGTTCAAATCATAGCCCTTGGGCCAAAACTGGTCCCGCCCGGGGATCCACTGGTATTACATAGTTTTATAAAACTGAGAATCTTCTTGGCTGAAACCAGATCGCCCAGGTCTTTGATATTAGGTACGAAGCTTCATCTAATGCCAGGCTACCAAGATTGTTCAAGTCATAGCCCTGGGGCCAATTGGCCCCACCTAGGGGCCCAAATGTTTTACACAGGTGTTTGATAAACCGGATGATTTTGATTTTGAGATTGTCAATTCTCCTTTCTTGGATGGTGGTGTTCTTCATGCGGCATCCTATGGCGTTTGTGTTTCCCAATTAATTCGGTTTGCCGGGGTGTCTGGTCGTGTGGCTGGCTTCGGCACTCGTAATAAATTGTTAACTGCTGGGGCGGGGGGGGGGGGGGGGGGCTTCTTGATCGGGGTTGCCAGTGTCGTAGGCTGCGCAAGGCCTTTTCGGGGTTTTATGGGCGTCATTCCGATTTGGGTTGGACTTGGGTCTCTTCTGCGGCAGGGTCTGTCGGAGCCCGGTTTTGTGGTGGCTTGGTGTGTGAGTTCGGAAAGGTGTATAGGTGCAGTGGCTTCGGCGCCCGGTTTCGTGGGGTTGTTATCTGGTGTGGAAGGGTGTGGTGCAGCTTGGGTGTTATACGATAGACTGACTGTGCGGTGGTTGGCCCGCTCGCGGTTGGCGGCTTTGCTTCCCGTTTTGGTTGCGCGCCGATGGGTCGGACCTCGGATTCCCTGGTAGTTCCGGCGCAGTGGCTTTGAAAATTAGAGTGTATCTAATTTTAAGTAGTATTGGTTGGTGACTGGTGCTCTGTCTCTGGTCGGGCCCATCGGGGTCTAACTGTTGGTCTTCTTTTGCTCCGGCATTTCTGTGGTTTCTTGCTATCGAGTCCTCGCCTTTGTTTTGTCTCTGTGGTTGTTTGGTTTTTGTGTTCACGGAGATGTGGCACTGATGAGTTAGGGGGCCTTCATGCAGACTGAACAAATTTTTTGTCTAGATAGCGGCGGAGGTGGGTGCGAGGATTGTGGTCACGTAAGGTCGGTTTTAGCCCCCCCCCCAGTGGAATTCGTTTCGCTGGCCGTTCCAGGGCGGTTCTTCTGTCGCGGTTTGTTTTCGTTGTGGTTTGTCTTTGAGTGTGTGTGTTGCTTATATTGTTTTGTTTTGGATAGCAAAATTGCCATTTTGTGGGAAAGTAACTATCCTTTCGGCTTTCCGCTATTGATGTTTCCATCAGGGTCTAGTTGTTTCATGTTTGTGCTTCTTTCCCTTTTGTGTCTCTGATAGGAGCTGTGGGCTAATTGTATCGATTCCGGATCATTGCCTTCACTTCTACATTTTATATAGGGCAAACATTTTATAAACTTGTTGTCTGAAACCAGAAAGCCCGGGTCATCTATATTTGGATCGCAGGATCGATCGATCGATCCCGGGCTTCTCCATACTTTCGGATGAGTTTTTAAATCGAGGTCCCGTCTCCGTATGACCTTAGCTGTTGGTGGGACGTAAAATTCAAACTCTCACTCACTCACTTCTATATTTGGTTATGAATCTTCATTTAGTGAACCTCTACCAAGATTGTCCAAATTATAACCCTGGGGTCAAAAATGGCCCTGCCCTGGGGGCCTCTGGATACCGAGGGAGCTCGTAGTACCATTTTTCACGCCTTTGGTATGGTGCGGCCGGGGATCGAATCCGCGACCTCCCATTCCCGAGTTATAATTTAAGCGATACAAACACTCAAAGACAAACCATAACAAAAATAAACCACGACAGAAGAACCAGCTTGGAATGGTCAGTGAAACGAATTTCACTGGCGGGGTGTGTGTGTGTGGGGGGGGGGGGGGGCTTAAATCGATTTTAAGTGGCCACAATTCTGATTTTGATGAATATCATTTGACGTGTCACCAGTAACAATTCTGATTCTGAAAACGGAAGTTAGACCCTAGCTCTCGGGGAAAGTTAGTCCCAGTTTTCAGAATCAGAATTGTTTTCACAGTTTTCACAGGTCCTGGTGAATGAATGTCATAGGACGTGTCACCAAAAACGATTCAGATTGTCAATAAATGCGGTTAATCTAGCTCTTGTCAATTCTTGCCACAAAATAGTGTGACCCGTTTTGCACACAATGGAAAACCAGTCTGTTGATCCTTGAACCAGTCGAGCACATTGGCGCGACCAAAAGTCGCTTGCAAAAGCACTTTTGATTGGGTGATCGGTCAGTCAGATTGATTTTCATTGGTTTAAGCTGTTGTTACTTAGCATCGCTCGCACAGTTGACATGGTTGACATCGAAATGGAACTGCAAAATCTAAAACATTTTTTTTACTGTGAAAGGTGAGTGAATATCGTCACATATGACGTGGGGTAAGGGAATATTCATGGTCATCTTCATTTACCACAATTGACTTTCCATAAGAGTAGAATTCATTGCCTTGTACAGGAAATTCTGATTCTGAAAAAAAAAAGGAGCGTGGACACGGTGTTAGATACTAGAGGCCCCAGGTTCGATTCCTGGCAGCGGTAATAAAATTGCGGTATCTGAACATGCTCCATCATTTGCAGGGATTCATGCTACAAAGTGCACCATTCTTTGGATCGATGCATTAACTGGTCACTGGAGGCCCCCTGTGCAGTGAGAACCATGTGTGCAGCAGGTAAAATATCCCAAACTAACTATTTTTTTTTCTCCAATTACTGCTACTCGCTCACATCTGAGCATTACGAGCATGATTTCCTGGGTGGTAACTAGTCCTTTTTTTTAAGCAATGTGGATGAAGTGCCTTGCTCAAGGGCACAACTCTTTGGTCAGCGTGAGGCTTGAACCCGCAACCTCTCGATCACAAATCCGATGCGCTACCACTGCACCAAAGAGTTCCACGCTATCTATTTATACTGCAGCAACCCCATAAAGACGACTATCGTGTAGGTGTGTGCGCTGACACTAGTATTTCCCCCAGCTACTTGAAAAGGTTTGGTGCTGGTCAGGAAAAAGGGCACTTTCAGCACGCGAAAATATGTAGAAAGGGCACTTTAAATATGAACAGCCGTGTATAAAGAGCCCATTCACATGCTCTATCTATCTTCTGATACTGCGTCGGTCACATCTGACCATTACCGCAGGTGTATATTACATACACTCCAGGTTTTGCAGGATGAAAGCCTACACAGTAATCATGTAATTACGGTAGGGATCTTTTACCTGCACAGGGGATGGTTCTTTCTGCACAGGGGGCCTCCAGTTAACGTCCCGATCCGAAGGACGGTGCACTTTATGACATTCATCCCTGCAAATGATGCCAATGGAGCATGTTCGGACACTGAAATTTTATCGCCGCTGCCGGGGATCGAACCCGGGACCTCTAGCATCAGAGGCAGGTGCACTAACCACTGAGCTATCACGCTCCATTAATTATCGCCCTGTGTCACTGACCTGTGTTCTATTTAATTTGCTTGGACACATAGTCTGCTGAAACATCATGGCCCACTTGGATGAACATAAACTTTTGTCAGACAGACGACATGCATTTAGGAAAAGGCATAGTTGCGAAACTGAGTTGAGCACAGTTATAAGTGATTGGGAAAAAATCCTGGACAAAGGGGTGCAGGTGGACACATTTATTCTGGACTTCGAGAAGGCTTTTAACACCCCTCCTCGTGAACTACTTAAATCCAAATTATTTGGTTAGGCCAGAAAGAAAAATACCTGTGTTTCAGGTGACCCGACCGACCCTCCCCAGAAGCTGCCGACCCTGACTCTTTCTTTTACGATTTTTGCCAATTTCCCGCCATTCGCTTTATTTCCCGCCATTTTGTTCCATTTCAGCTTCATTGAGCGAATTGAAAATGAAAGTAGGAAAAGTATTTAAGGCTAAAAAAAAAGAAAGTAGATTCTCAAACACCGCCACATTATGCAAAAGTCTGCCGCATGAACGGTTTTTATTTGTAAAAAAAAAAAAAAAAAAAAAAATCTCCGCTTCAAAGGAAAAAAAAATTACTACTGACCAAGATTTTAATCTCCCTAATCTGACACCAACCCACTACAACCTCATGCTTATCATGCCTGTCAAAGTAACACCTGTTATCAGGTATTAACACACTTAGAAGTCGGACAGAAATACCATACTTCATAGAGGCATGCACTTGTTTTCTAATATATCATTCAGACAAGTAAAGACAGAGACACCTGCATCATCAAAATACATCTGGAAGTCAGGAGTGCTTGTCAAAATGATTGAGATCAATCAATGTACATTGCTTGATCCACTTTTAAAAGTCTTTAATGAATGACCTAACTGGATGCAAAGAAAGTCAATGAAGGCTTTTGTACAATTTTGTGTCTAGGAGTCCATCTAGCGTCTGTACATCCGTCAGTCCGCAAACACAACCTTGACATGCCTCACCATAACTCCAATACCCTTTGAGATTTATATTGATGGTACTTTGGTATGGTTGTGCATGAGGCTGAGAAGATCTTTCGGGGGCAAGAACCACAACTCTGGTTGCACTGGTATTTTGATTATCTCCCCTGACAATAATATGAACTTAGGCACAGCCTAGATACGGACATGAGCATTACCAGTCAGTTAATGTTTAAAAGCAAAGATGCTAGTGTTTTAACCCACCTGAAGTTCGAACACTAGAGGGGAAGTGAATAAATGGTGACAACAAACCATTTTACCAATATACAGATAAGCGTTATCTTACGCCCCTTGTTAAAACAGACAGCGTTTTTGGTTCTGTATAGCTTTACTTGAGAGCATTCTTGCTGACTGAATAGCATTTCTGGGCATTCTTGCTGACTGTCAGAATCAGAAATGTTTACTGGTGACACGTCCAAAGACAATCCTTCACAAGTCAAGATGGTTTCTGAAGTCAAAGGTATTGCAAAATGCAACTACCGTATTCGACCTATTTACCGCACCGTGCGCTTAGTTTTTTTCAAAATTGTATGAAAATATTGTGCTGAAAAATCTACCTAATAAGCGCACACTCAATACGAAAAAAAAAAGCTTCCGATTTGATTATTTTATAGAGTTGAATTTCAGCATAGGGGTTCACCACATATACATATGATTTCCTCGGGTCAAAGATGCAGCAAAACTCAATATGAATTAGTTGGGAGGTTACTGTAAAGTGAGCGCTTGTGTATTTTTTTCCAGAAAAAGCTTGGGTGTGCGCTTATAGGAGCATGTGCGGTAAATAGGTCGAATAAGGTAGTTCAATTTTACCATGACATTGTGGGGAATCTGGTTGGGGTCATAAATCGTGGTCACTTGACTAAGTTGACTGACTTGATCATCATGGACTTCGCCAAGGCCTTTGACAAGGTTGAAGGTACCTCACAGAGGGCTATTATATAAAGTGACTACTATGGGATAAGTGAATCCACACATAGGTGGATAAGCTCATGGCTCTCTGGGTGCTCACAACAAGTTGTACTTGATGGCCAAGCACCTGATCAGTCCCTGTTTTATCTGGAGTCCCCCAAGGTTCAATCCTTGGGACCAGTCTTCTTGGTTTTCATCAATGATCTGACTGTTAATATCAGGACATCAGTCAGTTTGTTTGCTGATGATGTGTCCTGTATATATTCTCCGTCTGACTGTTTTATTTTACAAGATGACCTGGATCAACTTGCAGAGTGGGAGGCCGATCGGCAGATGAAGTTCAATGTGGCGGGGGCATTTTTGGCCCCATGGCCATAATTTGAACAATCTTGGTAGAGGTCCAATAGATGAAGCTACACACCAAATTTCAAGGACCTGGGCCTTGTGGTTTCAGAGGAGAAGATTTTTTTAGATTTTTCCTACATAAGTCAATGTAAAACCAAGGGGCACCAGAGCTATAATTTGAACAATCTTGATAGAGGTCCACAAGACGAAGCTTCATACCAAATATCAAACACCTGAGTGAGCGAGTGTTTGGGTTTTACGTCCCACCAACAGCGAAGGTAATACGGAGACAGGACCTCGGTTTAAAGACTCATCCTAAAGTCTGGAGAAGCCCGGGATTGATCCTGCGATCCCTGGTTTACAAGGCGAGTAGCGTAACCACTACACCACAGAGGCTTCTGGTCAAACACCTGAGCCTTCTGGTTTCAGACAAGAAGAGTTTTTAAAGCTTTTTCCTATGTAAGACTATGTTAAACCAATGGGCCCCGAGGCAGGGGCATTTTTGGCCCCAGGACTATAATTTGAACAATCTTGGCAGAGGTCCACTAGACTGAAGCTACACACCATCTATCGAAGGCCTGGTTTCAGATTAAGTTTTCATTAAAAAAAAATCTGTTGTTGGCTCCCGTGACCTTGATGTGCAGACTGGAACCATTTGAACAACTCTGAAAGGGAACCGCCTACGAATCATTCCTATGAAATTTGGTCATAATCCGATCAGTGGTTAATGAGATGTCTTTTGAAGAAATTGTTTACGCAAGGATGGACGCACGGCGGACGAAAAGTGATCCCAAAAGCTCACCTCATCATTACATGACAGGTGAGCTAATAAAAACGAAAAAAATAGGCCTGACCCCCTTATATGACAAATGGACTTGTCCAATATATGGCAGTGGAAGAGTCTAATAGCATACAATGGGTTAATGCCCCCATCAAGAATGTAAGATTTCGTTCCTATGAATTATTATTGTATGTATATATGTATTGCATGTCACAGAAATTGTGAAATAAATATGTATATTAAATTTTTACCAAGTAAATACAGGATTTTCTATGAAAAAGAAAAATGATATTATATCACAAAGAGAAATAGTTCCCACTGAGAAATATTACCCTGCCGGAACTTATTTTCTCACCTAAAAATCCTGTCTTGTGCCCCACAGAGTATCCCTGTACACCATAGTGCTAAAAATAAATTCCTAACCTAATTTTAGAACTAAATGATTAGACTTAATCTAAGGCAAAATTCACAATGGAGAAACAGTTCATTGGAGATACTAGTATTAAAATTGTCTTATCTGTCTCTAAAAGTATCAAGAGGGCCATGATGGCCCGATCCATAGGGTAACAAGTGAGCCCCTGGGAGAGCCATTACTGGCCCCGGGTTATAATTTCAATTATCTTGGTAGTGGTCTAAAAAGTGAAGCTTCATACCAAATATCAAAGACTGGAGCAGTCTGGTTTCAGACAAGAAGATTAAAATTTTCCAGGTTTTTCCTCTTCTTCAGTTTAAAGTACAGGGCCCACTCTGTGGCGTTGACGTACTTGGATATATATATATATATATATATATATATATATATATATAGAAATTGGTCATGATATGGGGTGGTCGTGTCTAAACCGAGATAAGTGGCGCAAAATTTTAACCGAGATATGAGGCATATATACTATATATATATAAAGCCCCACATTGCAATTTATATATGTCGCCCCACAAACATAATGTTCACGAAAATGTAAATCCTTCGTTTTATGTGTTTTGTTTAGTTCCATTACGCAAGCCCGATATCGTTGATCTCCATATCTAAACATTTTTTACCTAGTTAAGTGGTAGAAAATGTTAACCCAGATATGAGGCATATATATATATTAAACATATATAGAGCCCCACAATACCAACCCAGATATGAGGCATGTATATATTATACATATATAAAGCCCCACAATACCTTTATATATGTCGCCCCACAAACATTACGTTCACGAAAAATACAAAAAATCCTTGTTTTTATTCGTCTTCTCTAGTGCCATACATCCGCGAATTTCGTAAACGTGTATGCCTCTACGTTACGTGGTTCGGAGTAAAGCCTCAGTCTCACCGTTACGTAGTGAGGGCTATGCTTTACTACATGTACATTAATTTTGCGCCGTTTTGTAGGGAAGCGATACCAAGCAATAACTACAAAAAAAAAAAAAAAAAAAACACCTGAAACGTAATAAAACGTAGAATAAAACGTAGCAAATATATTAAGGCGTAGGAAACCGATTGTTATGCGAATTATCGCGCTATACTGCTTTTTACGTTTTTATACGTATTGACATTTTAGTGCGTTTCTTTTCGTACGGGTTTTTGCAAGGTATACGCTACGCTAAGAATTTTAAAGCAAACGCAGTTGGGTCACATATTTAGCCATAAACATGTATAACCGTGTGCACTACGCTCGAAATAGCACTTTTGTGGGAAAGTTACTGTCCTGTTGGCTATCCGCTAGATTTCATGATCAATCTCACCGAAAGAATGTTGCCGACCCCAGCAGGTATCGAACCCGCGTCCTCCTGATCACCAGTCAGACGTGCGTACGACTGAGCTATAGAGGCCGGCGAATACTTTTGTATCACAAAAATTAATCCTGCCCGCGCCCATCAGGCCTGTCGAAATAGATGGGCTGCATGATGCTTCAAAGCAGAGCTGAAACCGACCCGCAAACGAGTACTGGTAAGCGGCTTAGATAATCTAAGCCTGCCCAGGTAATGCGGTGCGAGTCGGACCGTCCATGCTTAGACACATTATGGGTTTCATTGGGTGGCACGGCTTGAGATGTCATTGCATCTCAATGTCGGGTAAAAGTCCCACAAAATTGGACGCAAGGTCTCCAAAATGACCTTTTCAGTGTTGACGGGGACGTTAAACCTCAGATCAAACAAACAAAATCTCAACAATTAAATTCAATTTTGGTCGATTGTTTGTCAAACGACCCGAAGTTATAATGGGTATTAGGTTTTCTTTGCTAAAGTCCACGTGGTTTTAACAAATTTATAAGAAAATAGCCGCGTTGAGGTCAGAGTATTGCGTCAGAGTGTTATCTATAGAATTTGGACTGGAATCAAGTGTTGTGTTTGACAAACAGTGTAGACACAGATCAGACGCCGTTGAACGCGATGTCTGATCATGGTCTACCGTGTTTGCTTACGTACGCGATATCGTATCAGGGTCTATACAAATATCTTACAATGCAGATCTGTAAAAGTTAGTGTTGACGGGGACGTTAAACTTTAAATCAAACAAGTAAAACTGTAAAAGTTAAGCGAAATGTCAACTCAACAGTTTACTTACCGTTCAGGATCATTTTCCAACCTAGACTCAGATACAAGTGCTTCAGTGCTTTGATTTATAAAAGCTTGATATTTTTCATTAATTCGGCTGCAAATGCAGATTGCGGGTGCTCGTTTGAATCATCCGCAATGGTTCAGTGGTAGTTTTTTACGAATGTAGGAAAAAAGTCACAGGGGGGTGGCGGGGGGGGGGGGAGTTTGGGAAAAACAGTCACGGAAAAACAAGTCACAAAATTTGTTTGAATAATGTTTTCATTAGTGTTATGTGAGTAGCTTACTGTGTGTGTGTGTGTGTGTGTGTGTGTGTGAATTCGGGTTTAACGTCGCTTTCAACAATTTTTCAGTCATATCACGACGGTGTCTGGTTGCGACAGGGAGCTAAATGCTCACGTTTATAGTGCTGCCTCACTGAAGTATCATGTCCCAGACACATTACATGATACCACACCCAGTCACATTATCCTGACACTGGATCGACCAGTCCTAGCTCTGCCCCGTAAATCTGAGTGCCAAGCGAGGAGCAACTAGTACCATTTTTAACGACTTTGGTATGTCGCGGCCCGGAATCGAACCCGAGACCTCCCGTTCCCCGGAGCGGACACTCTACCAACTGAGCTATCGGGGCCGGAAGAGTAGCTTACTGAAAAGCATGATTCAAAATTAAGTGTTGACAACGACGAACAACTACAGGCAACGGAGTATTCCATCCTTGTTGATCCCTTAGAGTCTTCTGTATTACGCTCGTGCCACTGCTAAAATGTCATCTTTCATGTCAGATATAACATAAGTTAGATGGAAACTTTTGACAGTCTTTGTTATTTTAGCCTAAATATAGACTATGGGTCGTTGTTAGACAGCCTCAATGGGGTGGTGCAATCTATGTTTTTGAACCGAAAATAAGGCATTTAATGACTGTTATGTGTTATATGAGGTTCTTATTGATAAGTTCGAATCCAGAATATTGGCAATGACTAACGAGGACTGACCACGGAGTTTCCCATCTTTTAAGACACTTAAGAGTCTTTACATTACAATTACATAACGAAAACAGGCCTATATAATTTTGACACCCCTTGAACCCCACTTTTATATAGTAAAACTGGGGTTTACAGGGGTAAACCTTATTTTTCTTATTCCTGCTCTATAGATTGTCGGTACTCGTTAGAACCGCCTCGATGAGGCGGTGCTAATGAGTGCCCACAATCTATATTTTGAGCAGTATTAGAAAAATATCACAATTTTTCATCTTGAACTTTTTATTTTTTCGGCGATAAAGGTGGCAATGTATTTGTATAGGCGTGTTTGCGTAATGATACGCCCGTGAGATTAAACTTAGCTAGAAGTAGCATTTTTCGGATGAACGCATTTTTTCTTTTTTCTGTCACAAATTTACATCGTGGGTGCTGAATCGAACCGGCTCAGTTAGATGCTTCTAACAGGTACCCACAATCTATATTTATAAGCAAAAATGAGGACTGTAATGGATAATCCGTAAACCCCATTTTTCTATATATAGGTTTGGGTTTACCGGGGTATACGCAACAAATTAGGTAGACAAAACCAATATTCACACCTTTGAGCAAGTTATATAAACACTGAACTAATTGACAATAACCAACCATCTTTAACATGGCATCAGAAAAATTGATTAATGTACAATCTTTTATTAGTGGATTTTTTTTTTCTATATTTTTATTTGTGAAATTTTTTCCGTGATTTTTTTTCCTGTGACCAGTTTTTACTTCCTCATGCCTGTGCATCGAATAACCTTGTAAAAATGATCTTATTTTAATCCAACATTATTTGCGAAATTAAATATTCTTTTGTAGTTTTATATATTTATTATTTTCATATTTTTTTTTTTATTTTTTTTTTTGTATTTATTTTTATGTATTATGAGACAGTATAAAAGAGTCCTGGCAATGCATTTTCTACACTTATTACATCCAGCAAAGACACATATCAGCCTAAACATCTGGGTTATCTGATCGGAGTCCTCACTAGGTGCACGAAGAAACAATGGATCCTACTAAGCATGCCCAAGGAAATTGGTGTGAGTCAGACCGTCCAGTGCATGTTAGCCTTTTGGTTTCATTTGGCGGCAGGGCTTGAGCTTTGTCGGGTAAAAGTCCTACAACATTGAAAGGAACGTCTCCAAAATGACCCTTTTAGAGTTTACGGGGACGTTCAATCTCAATTCAGTAAAAAAAAAATAAATAAACAAAAAAAAAAAAAAAAAAAAACTACCCATAAGGCGCATCGCGAATGTAGACCTTGCTGTGTTCAGGCTGATTAGTGATGATTATCGTCGATAAAGCAGGTGTCAGTTTCGTAATCGTGTGTATAACGAGCGTTGCTGAGGTTTTGACACTCTACCGCAAACGTTTCATGCTATAATTCTTTCCTATCAATCGACCTTTTGTGTATTTTGAGTTTTACGTCCCATCAACAGCTAAGGCCATACGGAGACAAGACTATTCCGAACGTCTCGAACACGCGACGCAGACAATGACCTTTGTACTAAGGCATTAAACTGTATATTACAATGCAAAATGCTTCTTGTTTTTTTTTTTTTTTTTTTTTTGTTTTTTTTTTTTCATTAACCTGATGCATTTGTTTTGGCTAAAGCATTTATCCAAAGCAAATACATGAGTGAGCACAAACATTCAATGATGTTTTAACTTTCATTCTGTTCTTACTGATTTTGTTTTATTGTTTTAATTTTCTTGTCTTCTTTTCTGGTTTTAATCCTCGTAAATATCGGACAGGAAATGTCCCTTCTTGTGTCGGGGTTGGTGATGCTGTTCGGAAAGAAAGGCACTGGAAAAGGCTAATGGAAATAAAGTCACAGATAAAACTTAAAAAAAAGTCACAAATAGAAAATAGAAATCATCCATTTTCAAAATATATAATGAGTAAATAAAAGTAACGTCAACACCTGCAAACCCGACATTTCCCGGTGTCAAACCTTTTGGCCTCAAGATGCCAAGAAAACCTGAATTGGAAATTGTTGCCTATTTATCACTGTTTATTCACTCTGCTGCATCTTCTTACAAACTTTTTTAAAAATACTTTTTTTTTGGCAAACAGTAAACAGTGTAGACCCAGATCAGATTGCTTCACGAAGCGGAGCAAAAATATTAAAAAAAATACGAATACCCCCTGTAAGCCCTACTTTTTATGCCCCCGCCTTTCGAAAAATGGTGGAAGGGCATATAGCATTGCCACTGTCCGTCAGTCCGTTCGGCCATCCGAAACTTAAACGAAGTTGGTTGGTTGATTTGTGGTTTATCGTCCCCGTCAACACTGTAAAGGTCATTTTGGAGACGTTGCTTCCAATTTTGTGGGACTTTTACCCGACATTGAGATGAAATGGCATCTCAAGACCTGTCGCCCAATGAAACTAATAGGGTTTATTAGCATGGACGGTCCGCATCGCACCGCGCTTCCTGGACAGGCTTAGATCCTCTAAGCGGTTAACCAGTAGTAGTGTGCGGGCCGAATTCAGCTCTGCGTGGAAGCATCATGCATCAAATTGATTTCTTCAAGCCCCTATGGGCGGGGGCCGGCTTAAACGAAGTCAATAACTTATTTATGGATGGATTTTGAAATAACTTTGTAGAATTGTTAATTATTATGAGACGATGTGTCACGTGCAAGACCCAGGTCAGTACCGCCAAGGCCAAGGACATACTTAGAGGTCAAAGTTCCAAAAAGGGTCCGAATTTTAAACGCAGTCAATAACTTTCTTATTCTGGATGGATTTTGAAATTACTTGGCAGAAATGTTGGGCATCATGAGACAATCTGTCTGACACAAAACCAAGGTCCTTCCGCCAAGGTCAATGTCAAACTTAGAGGTCAAATGTGGGAAAAAGGGTCCAAAACTTAAACACCGTCAATAACTTTCTATGGATTAATACGAACATAGGCATATTTTCACGCGGGGGCATCCGTGTCCTTTGGACGCATTTCTAGTCTCTTCATAAAATGGGGGTTAGAGGGGTGTTCATTGCTCGGACTTGTTAACATTATGAACGGTTGTGACTATCACCAACAATTCTAAGAAAAACAAGATAAAAACCATTTCTGTGACTTTTCTTCCATTATTTATTTCCTACCCAAACCTGTGACTTTTTTCCGTTACTTTTTTCTTGTGCCTTTCGCTCCTTTATTCCTTCCTGCTGCATAATAAACGTAGATTGTCGCTGCATATACATGAGCTGTGAAAAGCGGGATTTTCAAATAACAACATGACGGTTAATCATCATCGTCGTCCTCGTGGCCGTTATGGTCGTCGTCATCATCATAATGCTATATGACGACATTCCACAAAAAGCAGTCTCACTTAAATCCATGTTTCAGATATATCAGGAACAGATACCTCAGAACTATAACGCAGCCAGAATTGTTGCTCTTGTTCACACTTGATTTGTAAACTTTATCCAGTTCACGTACTGAACCCTCACAAACCCACTTTATGTAGGCAAAGTGAGTTTTGCAATGTGACCAAGAAGCAGGCATCGAACAGCCATGAAATTTTGTATTCATTAAATCCAAACCTTTATTACTTGATTTGACTCAAATGAGTTCAAGTTTACCTGCAATAACGTAGAAATTCTAGACTTTGAAAATTGATACTAGCACGTTTTTGAGAAAATGGACAAACTCTGGCATCGTGGTGTCATCAAGTACCTCCATAAAATGGGTTAGCTCCTAAGGGCATTCATGCCGATATGGTTGCTACATTAGGGGATGATGCTCCTTCGTATGCAACGGTGAAAAGGTGGACAGCAAATTTTAAGATGGCAAGGACAGCCTTGAAGATGATGACTGGTGTGGACGACCCACATCGGCAACAACTGAGGAAACCATCAGCCAAGTGCACAGGGCCGTGATGGATGACAGGCGTTTAACTGTGAATCAGTTAGCTAACACTGTTGGCATCTCCCGTGAACGAGTAGAGAACATTCTACACAGTGAATAAGGAATGTCGAAGGTTTCCGCCAGATGGGTGCCACGGCTTTTGACGCCTTACCAAAAGTTGACCAGACTGAACCTGTCACAAGCCAACAAGCCAGCTCCACTGACCGTTCCAAGGCGGCTCTGCTGTGGCGATTTATTTATGTTGTTGTTTGTTACTTACTGTGTGTATCACTTGTGTCTTTTATTTTGGATGGCCATATGGCCATTTTGTGGGAAAGTAACTGTCCTTATGGCCTTCCTTTGTTTAGGTTTCCATTATTGTCTGGTCGCTTAATGTTTGTATTTCTTTCCCTTTGGTGTCTTTTATGGGTGGAGTAAGTTAATTGTATCAATTCCTGATCTTTGTTTTACTTCTACTTTGGCTATTTTTGAAGCAGTCCAAGATGGTTTTCTTGACCGTTTTGTCACTCAGGATGAGTGTTGGGTTCATCACTTTGAGCCACAGACCAAAAGACAATCCATGCAATGGAAGCACCCTGGCTCACCCCCTCCAAAGAAGGCAAAGGTCGTCTCCTCTGCAGGGAAGGTGATGGCATCAGTGTTCTTGGATGCCAAGGGCATAATATTCATAGATTACTTTCAAAAGGGCAGAACAATTAATGGGGAGTATTATGCAGATCTGCTAAAACAATTGCGAAAAGCAATTAAGGCTAAACGACCCGGAAAATTGACATAAGGGGTCTTGTTCCATCAGGAAAATGCGCCTGCTCATAAATCGGTTGTCGCAATGGCTGCTGCGCATGACTGTGGCTTCACACTTGTCGATCACCCTCCGTATTCACCTGATCTGGCTCCATCAGATTATTTCCTGTTTCCAAACATGAAAAAGCACTTGGCTTGGCAGCATTATCGGTCAGACGAGGAGGTGATAGCTGCTGTGGAGGAGTTTTTCAGGGACCAAATGAGACCTTCTATACCACTGGGATCCAAGGACTCCAGCATCGCTGGAGGAAGTGTGTGGACAGGAATGGAGACTATGTTGAAAAATAAGGCACTTTCAGCATGGACAAACCATTGGATCTTGGTCAGGCTCAGAACTTTTCAGCCTACCCTCGTATCAAGTACCAAGTCCGTGTAATAACTTCTCTTGTAGACCCCACTTCATATGAAAACTAGGTCTCACACAGATGCATTTTTTCATTATTTAATTCGATAACGCAAACGTATGTTAAAAAGAGGATATTACACGAGTGGTCATTTCATATGAAATTTATAAACGAGCCTTTGGCGAGTTTCATACATTTCATATGAAATGACCGCTCATGTAAGGTTCTTTTTATCATATGGACACTTTAAATTGGATTTCATCGCCCTTAAATTTGACAAAAAAAATCCACATAAATGCATGGCTGACATGGACGTCGTCCTGGCGTTACCGCTAAAGTGTTATTTCACGTGTGGTCATACGATTTTTATTACACGACGTTATCCACTGCTTATCAACTTCGTCATAGGATAAAAAGAGGATCTTACATGAATGTTCATGTATTATTGAATTTATTAAATGCATTGAGAAAAGGGATAAAATGCGAGGCTTGCCGAGCATTTATCCCTTTTCCTCAACGAGTTTAATGAATTCAGTAATACATGAGCACGAATGCACGCTTCTATTTATCATATGCCATTTAAAATGCATTTTATTCACGATTGTTTTACAAAGATATGAATATTCCGCTATTAGTAAACGCGACGTCGTTAAGGACGTCGTACATGCAACGTAACGGGGCGCATCTTACTAATTTGCATATTTACTCGTAATCCACTAGTGGATTAACTCGTAATCCACTAGTGGATTACGGAATTTATTATATGGCGTTATTACACTCTTAGACGCGACGTCATATGATACATTCTCCTACTCGAAATATAGAATTTATAAACCTCTGGGGGTAAACCAATCCGATAAAGAAACGAGTGCGAAGCACGAGTTTCTTTAACGGATTGTTTTACCTCCAGAGGTTTAAAAATCCCATATTTAAAACAGGAAAAATGAATAATATGTATTTTACATGCACTTCCATAGACTTTTAGGACAGTTTGGATCTTGAATTTTGGATCTGAATTCCCGTTCAATTGACTGTTTACAGCTCAGGTTAGCGGTTCAATCAGCATAGTGTTACAGAAGCTGGGAGGGAAAAAACTGGATGGGCGCCATTATGAAGGCGGTTTATACAGTTTTGAACCAAAAAAGAAGAAACAAAGCCCCCGCCTATCGGGATTTGAAGAAATAGATTGGCTGCATGATGCTTCCACGCAGAGCTAAAACCAATCCGCCGAGGAGTACTGGTAAGCCGCTTTGAGGATCTAAGCCTGCCCGGGCAAAGCGCTGTGAGTGTCGGACCGTCCATGCTTGTAAACCCTATTAGTTTCATAGGGCGGCAGGGCTTGAGATGTCATTTCATCTCAATGTCGGGGAAAAAGTCCCACAAAATTTGAAGCAACGTCTCATAAATGACCTTTAAAGTGTTGACGGAGACGTTAAACCTCCAACCAAACAAATAAAAAAGGGGTTTAGTAATACAACAAATTAATTGTGAGATCAAACATCCTATTCAATGACCATATCCCTGTTTTTTTGTTTTTTTTTTTGTTTTTTTTTTCAGAGTTGCATCCGACTCAAACGCCACGTATTATGAACGTATGTTGATATCGTTTCAGACGTCATTGCAATGACGCAATGAATAACGTCGACGGGACTGAAACTTTCCCGCGTTTGTATATACCTATTTCACAGCAAAAGCGGTATCTTGTATCTTTCATATAAAGTAGTTCCAGCTAAAGGGCTCAGAGGAAATATTTCTTCTTAGCAAAGTTAAGCCATCATGGTAGAAATCATAGTATAGAGCCAGTCTCTCTGTTATGCATGTAATATACTGATTTATCATTTGCCGTTGCGTTTAAGAATGCAAGGTACCTAAAAGTTTCCAAGACTCTTTCTAGACCGTCTGTGCCTTACCTCGTCGCAAACTGCAACAACAGGTTTTCACACGGGTTTTCTTTATTAATTATGTTAACTAGTCCGTGAAATGAATACCCTCTAAACCCCACTTTATGTAGAGAAAACGGGGCTTTACAGGGGTATACACTATTTTGCTTATTTCTGCTCCAAGACATAGGTTGTGGGTATTCGTTACAATCGCCTCAATGAGGCGGTTCTAACGAGCATCACAACCAGTGTTCTGAGTATAATTAAGGCGTAACTATACCACATGTAGTGACACAGAGGCCTTTCTGATATTCAATCTTCATCAGTTCATCAGTGTGTCTCAGCCCCAAAGTTCTGAAACCGAAACGGATGATGGACAAGACCCGGCAAACACAGCACCCCCCACCCTTTGAGCACACGCCGACCAACGTACCTCATGAGACAGGTCAGCTGGAGGCATCATGCAAGAGACGCCAACCCCAGGACATATAGGCGTCCCCCACCGAGCCAACATCAGTAAACATGGCCCACACTCCACGAAGTCCGGGGCATCAGGAAGGAGATGTCCAAAGTAGCGAGACTTGCAAAAAAAAGATATAACAAAAAGTCGCAACCAAATCATTAAGATACATGTCTCACCTGACAAGTCTTAGTTTTAGAAAAATTAGAATTTTATTCAGCAAAAAGAAATATAAGTATAACAATAATATAGTTATTTAAATCAGTATTTGAGTTCTGACGTCAGCACCGCATTCAATCTCAGCACTAAGGAACTGATACAGAGCTGATGATACCATCGGGGACAAACGAATCATCCACCAGCAGAGATACCGACCCGCTGGTTGCAATTAAGGCGTAATAAGAAACATATAACAAATAAAGTAGCCTTTTTAGAGGAATGAAAGAATGCACTTGCTCACACGTGTACGTTATCGTAATGGATTGACTGTGCTTTCTTGAATTCTTCAACTTCTGCAAAAAGGTTTTATCACATGATAATGAATACCTTGTTTGGTTTGGTTTGGAATGCATTCGAGGCTGCAGTTTATCCAATGTTGAAGTTTTATTTTAGAAATAAAGGTAATGGTTGATTTGTAAACACTCGTACAGTAACACCAAACCAAATTGCACATGACTCTTTTTCTATAGTATGTGTTCAACAACCGATCAGTCTCATACGGAACCCTGGAAGGGACAAGCAATTTATTTAATATGTTGTGTGCACACGATATAATCTTGTTTGCACAACATAGATCCTGTGTGGACAACATAAAATATTGTGCACACAACTTATTATCTTGTTCGCACAAGATATTATCTTGTAATCACAAGTTATTATCTTGTTCGCCTATTATCTTGTTTTCACAACATAGATCTTGTGCATAAAACATAATATCTAGTGCGTTCAAGAAATCATCTTGTTCGCACAACTTAATATCTTGTGTGGACAACATACTATCGCACAAGATATTATCTTGTGTTCACAAGTTATTAAATTGTTCGCATATTATCTTGTTTGCACAACATAGATCTTGTGCAGACAACATAATATCTCGTGCGTACAAGATATTGTCTTGTTCGCACAACTTAGTTAGCACAATTTAATCAGGCGCATAAGATACTATGTTGTCCGCAAAAGATCTATGTTGTATAAACAAGATAATATACTGTGCGAACAAGATAGTATACTGTGCGCACATGATATTTAGTTGTGCGAATAACATTATCTTGTTCGCACAACTTAATATCGTGTTCGCTAAACATATTAAAAGAAATACATGTCTCTTCCCAGGTTACGTAGCCTGAGGTACTAGTCCATACATATAATTGGAAACTTAAATACAATAAAATTTGACAAAACAAAATGGAGGAAAATGAGCAATAAGTGTAAGACTTGAGTAGTTGCCCAATATTCGCATCAATATCTAGAACATATATATATATATATAGCTTGGATCACCTTGGCAAAATAGCCTCTAACCCTTATCCTGCGGAAAATGACAACCTCTATCTTGAAAACAGTGCATTATCCAGATCAGATGGCTTTCGAAGTTGCCATCTGATCAAGATCTCCAGGTACCCATACAACACATAGCAAAGCCTTTTCGGACTACATGAATGCACTGGCTGATCTGAGCTGCATACACTCAAAAACATTTTCACATAGCGCAGTCCAAAACGTTCCCGTCAACACTATTTAGGTTATTTTGGAGGGGCTGCTTCCTATTTTGGGGGTCTTTTACCAGACATTGTGATGGAATTACATCTCAAGCCCTGCCACCCAGTGAAACCTACATGGTTTTTATTGATGGAACAGTCCGACTCACACAACTTTGCCTTAGACCTTCTAAGAGGTTTACCAGTACTCATGTGCGGCCGGGTTCAGCTCTGCGTGGAAGCATCATGCAGCCCAGTCTATTTCTCGAAGCCCCGATGTGCGGGGACCAAGTCCGAATACGTAAAAAAGTGCGGTTTTCGTTAACTAGTATAAATGGCACAAAATATGAAACCAGTGACCCAACAGACTGCCGTGTTCATTACTTAAAGATCCATGCAAGGCAAATCCTTGTTGATCCGATATTGAAAAGAGCAAAGTTTGTTTGTGCTGAGATTTTACGTCCCCGTCAACACTATTTAGGTCATTTTTGAGACGTTGCTTCTGATTGTGAAGGACTTTTACCCGTCAATAGATAAAATGACATCTCAAGCCCTGCCACCAAATGCTACCAAAATGGTTTATATGTATAGACGGTCCGACTCCCACCACTTTGTGGTTTACCAGTACGGTCTGTTTAAGCTCGACGTGGAAGCACCGTGCAGCCCAATCTATTTCTCCAAGCCTCGATGGGCGGGGACGTAAATTAGAGTAGAAGGAGCAGTGGTAGTGGTAGGAGTAGTAGCAGCAGCAGCCCTACCACTCGAAGAAACCGCTGGGGTTTAAAGAGCGGTCTGACTCGCACCACTTTTTCTGGGCAGGCTTAGTCGTGAGCCGTTTCTCAGCAGTTTCAGCTCTGCGCGGAAGCAACAGCAGCCGAATCTAATAAAGAACATGGTGAACGATACATTGATTTTTATGAGTGCTGACGCAGATCAACATAGAAAACTCGCGTAAAATACATTACAAACCTAACTTTGTTATAGAATAAAGTAGGTCTCTTGCCAAGAACTGCCCCCCCCCCACCCCTAAAAAAAAACTGCACTTCGATATGATAACACCCTTATGAAACGTAAATCGGAGTTTACAAGTGTTAACTTGTCTAAACCTTTACATAAGGAAGAGTAGAACGTTTGTGGTGTTTTTGCCTTCTTTAAAGGAGAAGTGACGCCTTAAAGTCCCCATCGAATGAGGGTGACGGTTTTTAAATGCTATTCGCACCATCGTTTAATACACTGAAAAAATAATAAATTGAAGGTAAGGCTAATTTGTTTTAATGATATCTTTGTCATATAATTTGGCCATTAAGTAAAGGAACTTAATTCCTTCCAAAATGTTTTGAATATCCAGGTGGGCTAAAATAGACGCTGTTTCATTCCTTCCTGGTATATCTGCTTCATCTCTCTAAACACCACATTACATAGAGCAAACTGGGATTTATAGGGGTATTCACTTTTTGCTTATTTCGGCCTCAGGACATAGGTTGTGGGTACTCGTTATAGCCGCCTCAATGAGGCGGTTCTAGCGAGCACGCACAACCCATGTTTTCGAGTTAAAATAAGAAAACAAGAGCTGTCACTGTAAGCGACCAATGCCCCCCGCGGGGACATTATTTATGTCGGTTAATGTTTTTGTGACGGACAGACAAACAGACAGACAGGACAAAAACTATATGCCCCCGAGAATCTCTGTCGTGAGGGGGGGGGGGGGGGGGCAAAAATATCACAAATTTCCCTCAGAAATATTAACATTTTAGAGAAATGAAAGAGAGCTCTTCTATTTCACACATATGTGTTATCGTTATGTCTGAACAATTAGCAATGTGCATTCCTACAATAATTGCACTTTGAGCGGATATGAGTAAAACTGAATATCGTTTGTTTGTTTGATTTGAGGTTTAACGTCCCCGTCAACACTGTATAGGTCATTTTGAAGACGTTACTTACAATTGTGTGGGATTTCACCCGACCGTACGTTGAGATGAAAGACATCTCAAGCCCTGTCGCCCAATGAAGCCAATAGGGTTTATACGCGCTTTGCCTGGGCAGGCTTAGATCCTCTAAGCGGTTTTCCAGTATTAATGTGCAGTCAGTTAACGCTCTGCGTTTAAGCATCATGCAGTCCATCTATTTCTTCAAGTCCGGATGGGCGGGGGTCGAAATTGAATATCGTGAAAAAAAAAACAACAACTAAATAATGCATTTCAACCAATGAAAGTCTTACAGACCCGGTACTCAATTATAAGCATGTTAGTTAAATGACCCTACTGTCCAGCGGAGGATCACTATACTGGTGAGATTAGACCATAGATAATTTGACCAGCCAATGCTAGTGTTAGGAAAAGCAGCATTAACTCCTTAGGTTGGAGACGATTTATGATCGGAGAAAAGCAATCGTTAAAAGCCTTTATTGAGTGTGCAAATTGTATGGCAATTGAAATTGATAATGCTTAATTTTCATTGTAAACAAGATCTCAGTAGTTATTGTGTACCCATAAGTTTGGAGTGGTCCATTTCCAATTATAGGGTTTTTTTTTGTGTGTACAACGTTTAACAAAAATGTAAGTACGTTAAGCAGAGAGTTGTGCGGCATCTGATCTGGTTCCACACTTTTTGCAAATGACCCAAAAAGGACCGCTAGTCATACATGCGTTAAAGTTTTATATTTCTTCCAAAATTTCTAGTTTAAGGAGAGTAGTTAAATTGTTGCGGAAAGTGTTCATTTGCTTTCCGAAAAGTTCATAAAAACTGAACAGTCATAGAGTGGCCAAGAATTTTCTTACCACTTTTATACCAAGAATGTATATACGGGGGTGTGCATGTTTTTCAGTTTGCAGAAACATAAGTAAGGCGATTCTGACAATATCCGAACAGTTCTAAAGGTGATCTTAATGATTAAATTTTGCTACAGAATAGAACAGAATATATTTTATTTGGTACTGTAGGTCTCCGGACCATAATACAGCATATACATACAAACCGACCACAGAGTTACTTTGTTTACGGAAAAGTGACCCAAGATGAGTTGAAAATAAGATTCGCCTTAGTTAATTAAGTTTTTTTTTGAGGGAGTAGGGGTGCGTTACGGCCCTTCAAGATTATTTTAAATAATAATAAAAAACAAAAATAACAAGAATTTCACCACAGGCTATGTTCAGTCTGAGACAGTAGTTCTTGAGAAGTGGACTTGAACATTTGGGTTAGCGCAAATGTTGAGGGATTGTCCAACGGACGAACGAACGGACGGAAAACCGGTCTCCTTTGTTGC
Organism: Lucinisca nassula; assembly: GCA_963580285.1. Taxonomy (NCBI): domain Eukaryota; kingdom Metazoa; phylum Mollusca; class Bivalvia; order Lucinida; family Lucinidae; genus Lucinisca; species Lucinisca nassula. Next base: position 46,325,160 of record OY757025.1, on the reverse strand, counting down.
GCCCTGCCAATAGCAGGTGCTTGAGAAAAAAAACGAAAGAAAAGTTTAAGTTCAATTTCATAGATTTGCACTGCCATCACGAACATGCCTATATAATTTTGACCCCTTTAACCATTTGTTTTTATATATTAAAACTGAGGTTTACAGGGGTAAATATTCTTTTTCTAATTTCTTAGATTGTGGATACTCCTTAGAACTGCCTCGTCGATGCGGTTCTAACGAGTACCCACAATCAATGTTTTGAGACGAAATATCGGATTTTTTTTTATCTGAAAATGTTCATTTTTGGTGGCTAAACTGTCAATATATTTGAATAGGCGCGTTTTCGTAATGCTAAGAAGCGTGACATAGTGCTCAGGCACATACAAGGTCTTACAGTCAGGAGAAGAAACTAATAAATAAAGTCTTTTACACATGCAACCTTGTACAGTGAAGACTGTACCATTGATGAGTGACGAATTAAGGTTTTTTTTTTTTTTGTTTTTTTTTTTTTTTGTTCATAATAAGTGCAATGCAGTTTGTTTAAAATTGTACATCTTTAAAATATATTGAAAATAAGAATATTTTTATATGAAATATAACAAGATGTGGCATTCCTCCGAATGCACCCTATACGTTTTAAGTCAAAATAATAAATAAATCCTTTTGCTTGCAGAACTGCGCGTACCCATGTTACAATGCGTGTCTGTAATTAATCATGGGCGTAGTGTTTATGCATCACAGTTGATTTTATTGCACAGGTACTCAGAATTGACCATTAGCTAATTTTATTGGTCAGCTAGTTCCGTGCCAAAGCCCCCCACCCAGTATTTTTTTTCTAACTGACAGTTCCAAGGCGGTTCTTCTGTTTTTGTTTTGTTATTATTATGATTATATTGTTATTATTATTGTCTGGAGACCCCACGACCCTTGGTTTGTGAGGCCACTACACCACGGTGTCTTCTGAACACCCTAATCTGTAAATCCACAATTTATATGAAAAAAAGAAGTGTCCATATATCACCCCTTATTCTGTCTGATATTTAAGCCCCCGCCCATAGGGGCTTGAAGAAATATATGGGCTGCATGATGCTTCCCCGCAGAGCTGAATCCGGCCCGCACACTAGTACTGGTAAACCGCTTGGAGGATCTAAGCCTGTCCAGGAACCGCGGTGCGAGGCGGACCGTCCATGCTAATAAACCCTATTGGTTTCATTGGACGACAGGGCTTGATATGTCATTTCATCTCAATGTCGGGTAAAAGTCCCACAAAATTGGAAGCAACGTCTCCATGTTGACGTGGACGTTAAACCTCAAATTAAACTGTCTGATATTTAATTGTACGAATTTGAAGTGCTATACAGACTTAGGTATACACCCCGTATTTTATATCCTTTGTAAATCCACGAGTTTAGAGAAATTAACGAGCAAAAGTTGTTGGACTATTATCTAGTCCATCAACAACAACAACGACAATAAAATATGACAAGATCGCGAGTTTACAGTTATGATCTGAATAGACCTATACATTATTCTAACATTAAAAATATCCACGGAAAATATCAGGGACGATTGTTTTTATTTTGTTGTTGTTTTTTTCATAATTAATGGATTGCATTAAAGGTGAATGATAGCAAAACTGGAATAAAATTGGTCCTTCTATTATATTTAGCAACTGGTTCCATCAAACAGGTTGCAAGCTCAAAAATGTCAAAGTCAGAAATAAAACTCTTCCCATCAAATTAAAAAATGAGGAATGCGTCATCGAATATATACATGTATTTACAAGATATGAGGTGTCGATATACAACCTAGTTAAGTGGTATTTGAACCGAAATATCAGGCGCATATATTGCATATATAAAGCCCCGCAATGTCATTTGTATATGGCATCCACCGTTTGACACAGCGATTTCTTTGCTATCTCCAAAAATAGTTACATTTCGAACGAAAATGTGTGATATTCTTCTTCTTTTTATCTTCCAAACATATGTTGTGGTTGCTCGTACGGCGATTATAACGAGTTTTTGTTTGTCTGATTTGAGGTTTAATGTCCCCGTCAACACTGTACACGTCATTTATGAGATGTTCATCACTTGAACAAGTCCGTGATATAAAGACGCCCCCCCCCCCCCCCCACCCCCAATCCCACTTCATAAAGAGAAAACGGAGGTTTACGGGGTTAAACATTATTTTCCTCATTTCTGCTCCAAGACATAGGTTGTGGGTACTCGTTAGAACCGGCTCGATGGGGCGGTTCTAACAAGCACCCAAAACCTATGTTTGGAGTATAAATAAGAAAAATGTCACAAATTTTCATCAGAAAAAAATGCCTTTTCGAGATTTGAAAATGCAATATAGCACACGGATGTGTTATCGTTTTGGGAGACTTTTACCCGACATTGAGATGAAATTACATCTCAAGCCCTTTCGCACAATGAAACCAATAGAGTTTAAAAACATGGACGGTCCTACTCGCACCGCTTTGCCTGGGCAGGCTTAGATCCTCTAGGCTGTTTACCAGTACTCATGTGCGGCCGGTTTCAGCTCTGCGTGGAAGCATCATGCAGCCCATCTATTTCTTCAAGCCCCGGTGGGCGGGAGCAGGATTATAACGAGTATCCACAACTTCTGATAATGAAACATAATGTATATACCTATAAACCCCTTAATTTTCACTACAGAATGAGATATAAAGGGGTGTCCATTACACGGTCCTGTTATCATGCTGAGCTTTTGGTTCATAAAAACTATAATTTCTACGTTTTCTATGTATTTCCTTTAATTCTGTACACAAGACCTACGTCGGTGAACATACAGCTACTACAGACTGCTACAACTTATACACTTATACAAAATATATACTGATTCTTTTTTTTTTTTTTTTTTTTCATTATTATTATTGGTTCAAAATTTGCAAAAAAAACAAAGCCATTTGGTCCCCCATTCATCACTTTATCAGTGGCGTTATTTTCTTTGTTTTTGTTTGTTTGTTTAATATTATTATTGTTTTTGTTTTACGGCCCTTTCAAGATAATTTAACTTACATCGAGCCGATCGTTACTCAGAGGTGGGCGAAAAACCGAGTTCCAGGAGAAAAACTCCACATTACCTTCGGTTGCAGAACTTGGCGTCTAACATGTGACCCGAGCCAGGCTCGAACCACAGCGGTGAGAGTCCTAATGATTAAGAGTCATTATCCACTGTGACGTTATGACAGATGTCGGCCCCCGCCCATAGGGGCTTGAAGAAATATATGGGCTGCATGATGCTTCCACGCAGAGCTGAATCGATCCGGCCCGCACACTAGTACTGGTAAACCGCGTAGAGGATCTAAGCCTGTCCAGGAACCGCGGTGCGGGGCGGGACCGTCCATGCTAATAAACCCTATTGGTTTCATTGGGCGACAGGGCTTGAGAAGTCATTTCATCTCAATGTCGGGTAAAAGTCCCACAAAATTGGAAGCAACGTCTCCAAAATGACATTTACAGTGTTGACGGGAACGTTAAAAACGTTATGACAGATGTGTGCCTTGCGTTGAGGTTTACAAGTACATTGGGTAGTTTCATTATATTTTCGTAAGTATGTCATTTATGTAATAAATGACGCATACAAATTATTGTATGTAGAAAGTAAAATCGACATGACAATCTATATCCACCAAACTGATGGTGCAAAAGAACATGCATTTACATCTTTGAATACGCCTTCGCCTTAAACCAGAAAGATGGAGCGTACAAACCGCCACTAAAGATAAGAAAATTCGGTGGCTCTTACATGATGAAAAAATAAAAATAAATAATACACAACAAACTCAGTGAGTAAAATGTAACAAGTATATGGGTGCTCGTTTGAAATAGCCATATCCTAATCAGGAAAATAAGGTTTTCCTACGTAACCCTCTTTGTATTTAAAGTGGAGTTTACAACGGGCCTCCATGGCCTATTTGTTAAGAGCGCTGACTCTTAATCATTAAGTCTCTCACCGCTGTGGTTCGAGCCTACTCGGGTGGAAATGCGAAGTTCTGCAACGGAAGGTGAGGTGGTGTTTCTCCGGGTACTACCGTTTTCACCCACTTCTGAATAACAATCAGCTCGAAATAAGTGAAAATATCTTGAACGGGCCGTAAAACCAACGCAAAAAGTGGGGATTACAAGACCGTTCATAACAAGCGATTTTTAACGAATAATAAGCATTATACAGGGAATAGCGTGGCTTACAAAGATCTACAGTGTTGACTGTGCTTCTGCTCCGAGTCACAAACTGTGGGTAAACCAAGTAAACCTCACTTTCAACAGAAAAGATTGTGTTTACCAGGTATTTCCACATTTCTGCTCAAAATAGTAACTGTGGCTGTCAGTTAATTAAACTAAGACACTAATCACAATTTTTCGCTAGCTCTGGGACCAAGTAAATGTAAATTAGGTCCGTGGCTAGATGTGTGTCTTTTTCAGAGCCTTAAAAGGGTAACAGTGTCTGAAATTAATGATATGCTCGTAACCCTCAGAAACATTAAAACGTCACGACTTTTCGCCTGAAAAATGACATTCATCCCAAACAAGCCTATATAATGTTGAGCCCCTTAAACCCCACTTTTATGTAGTGTACATTATTTTTCTTATTTGCGCTCAAAACATAGAATATTGGTACTCAATGGAACCGCCTTGCCACCGGCAGTTCTAAAGAGTACCCACAATGTCTGTTTTAGCACAAATGTGAAAAATATCAGAATTTTGTATTTGGAAATTTAAAGATTTGGTATTAAAATCTCAATATATTTGAAGGCCCAATCCCATCGGGGCTTGAAGAAATAGAAAGGTGCCATGATGCTTCCACGCAGAGCTGAAACCGACCGCACACGAGTACTGGTAAACCGCTTTGACGATCTAAGCCTGCCCAGGCAAAGCGGTGTGAGTCGGTCGGTCCATGCTTATAAACCCTGCTGGTTTCATTGGGCGACAGGACTTGAGATATCATTTCATCTCAATGTAGGATAAATGGCGCACAAAATTGGTAGCAACGTCTCCAAAATGACCTATACTGTGTTGACGGGGACGTTAAACCTCAAATCAAACAAACAACCAAACAATATATTTGAATAGGCGTGTTTTGAAGACAAAAACTTTCATGTGTGTGTGTGTGAATTCGGGTTTAACGTCGCTTTCAACAATTTTTCAGTCATATCACGACGGTGTCTGGTTGCGACAGGGAGCTCAATGCTCACTTTTATAGTGCTGCCTCACTGAAGTATCATGTCCCAGACACATTACATGATACCACACCCAGTCACATTATCCTGACACTGGGTCGACCAGTCTTAGCTCTACCCCGTAAATCTGAGTGCCAAGCGAGGAGCAGCTAGTACCATTTTTAACGACTTTGGTATGACTTTGGAACCCGACCAAAACTTTCATCATGTTTACAAGTCCATATAATGAGCATTCTTGTAAGCCCACCTTCTATAGGGAAATGTCTGTTTTAATTAGTACAATGGTTTCCGTCTTAATATTTAGTGCGTGGGTAGTCATTAGAACCGCCTCGACGAGGCGGTACATGTACATGAACAAAGGCACACCTAAAGTCTATATCTAGAAAAGAAAAAAATAAAAAATAAAAAAAAAAAAGAAAATGAAACAAATTATTTGAAGAGGTATGAAATACAATATTACAGTAGTGGTTTGCATCTGTAAATTTGCTTCTTTTCAGATTTTATTAGACATCTGATATTTGTCGGTTATGTAGTTTTCACGCAGCGATAACGCCTCCCAAATGGCAATTAAGCCACGTTTACCGTAATCTGACCCCCTTCCAACCTGCAAATATGTTACATGTATAAATAATAATGATCTGAGAGTAGCATTCCGAACTTTGTCCGAAATACCGCAAAATTCGAGAAGTACATGTATGTTTGTGAGACAGCAAAAAATATTTATGATAGACTGCATCGTAATTCTACGGTTATTTTTCTTCAGTCTATTTGATTTGTTTTGTTTGATTAGAGATTTAACGTCTCGGTCAACACTATAAAGGTCATTTTGGAGACGTTGCTCCCCATTTTGTGGGATTTTGACCTGACATTGAGATGAAATGACATCTCAAGCCCTGTCGCCCAATGAAACCAATAGGGTTAATAAGCATGGACGGGCCGATTCGCACCGCTTTGCCTGGGTAGGCTTAGATCCTCTAAGCGGTTTACCACAACTCGTGTGCGGGTCGGTTTCAGCTCTAGGTTGAAGCATCATGCAGCCCATATACTTGTTCGAGCCCCTATGGGCGGGGCCGATTCTTCAGTCCATATTCTCGACGTTTATAAGCATTAGGCTTAAACATTGAGTGCACAACGTGCTGCTTCTTCTTCTTCTTCTTCTTCTTCTTCTTCTTCTTCTTCTTCTTCTTCTTCATCCGCTTTTGAAGTCAAATTACTAAACGCACAGGACGGTCGAATGTCCCTGCGTTTAGGCTGGAAAAGGGATCCTAAGCTTGAACCAAATTCGCTGAACCCTTAATTCGATCAGAGGAGATTCTGATGAACCGCCGTATTCGATTGCGACTGATCCCAGCTTTTGTGAGAATAGTTCCCACCCTGGTCTTACAGTGTTTCTAGCTTAAGATTTTAGAGAATTTAATTTTATGAAATGCTTGTTGGTGCCTGATGCTCTGTCTCTGGTCGGGCCCATCGGAGTCTAAATGTAGTTTTTCTTTTGCTCCAGCATTTCAGTTTCTTCTTTCTGTCGAGTACTCACCGTTGTTTCATCTCTGTGGTTGTTCTCGGAGATGTTGCACTGATGCGTTAGGTGGGTTTCATGCGGATTGTTAAATCGCATTGCGAGCGCGTAAAATCGATTTAAGAATAGTTCCCACCCTGGTCTTACAGTGTTTCTAGCTTAAGATTTTAGAGAATTTAATTTTATGAAATGCTTGTTGGTGCCTGATTCTCTGTCTCTGGTGGGGCCCATCGTCGGAGTCTAAATGTACTTTTTCTTTTGCTCCAGCATTTCAGTTTCTTCTTGCTGTCGAGTACTCACCGTTGTTTCATCTCTGTGGTTGTTCTCGGAGATGTTGCACTGATGCGTTAGGTGGCATTCATGCGGATTGTTAAATCGCATTGCGGGCGCGTAAAACCGTTTCAACGCGGTGCGTGTTTTGTTCTTATACTTCATCGGCATGTGTATGTCGCTGGTGTCGTTTTGGTTTTGGATAGCTGATTGCCCTTGTTCACAGCCGGCCAACCGGAGTTCGTCCGTTGGTTAATATTTCAGTTGTTCTGTGCTGTATTTGACTAATGCTGTGGTCACAAAGATCGGCCGGTATCCGGGGATAGGGGTTAATCGTGAGTACACCGCTGGTTTTGGCATTTTTTTCCAACATCGGACAACACCGGTCAAAAATTTTGTCACACATCATTTTCATAAATGGCACCGTCCGGAGGCCGTGCGGAGGCCGTCCGAAAACCGCCTCGTAATCGTACGGCATCTGTTTCCAAAGAGAAATCTTTTGGGGGCCGGCGAGGCAGTGAATACCGACCGAACATCTAATACTAATCGGCAGATTATCCTATGATGTCCGAGTGATAACCGGCCTATTCACCGGACATCGTACGAATATCGCCCGAGTATCTTACGGACAACGAACGATGCTTGTACCAGGCCTGGCCGAATGTCGGGCGATTGCCGGGCGGTGTGATGGAAACGCGCTATAATGATGTACACGGCGACTGATGGGGGTTTATATATCCCGCCCGATGTCCGGTTCTAGCCGGCCGGTGATCGGACGATGTTTGTAACACATCTGGTCCACACCGCACTGTAAAAAAATAATGGAAACATTACACCAAAACTGGTGGCAGCTGAGCTGCCACCATTTTTGGTGTAAGTTATCTCCATTGTATGCTCGATAACTTTTCACTGAAAAATCGGCTATTGATCCAGATAAATGGTATTATTACGCACCTGAAAATCGACAGAAAGTTTACACCATAGTGTAACTGATCAACATTACAGGTGTAAATGTGCCATCATATTTTGAAGGAAACGTTTCCGGGTGTAATGTTTCCTTCATTCAGTCGGTGTAACATTACACCAATAATTAAGACTGGCTACACCACAGCGTACAGTTGTATACTGTAATCATGTATTTAATTCTGTTTTTCATTGGTATAGAACTTGTCATACTCTAATACCCCTTTCTTAGGGTACCTTTGATACACTTCGTATAGGGTATCAGTTACCATTTTTCAATGGTAATGTTAGAGCTTTCGAAAAATGCTAGTGTAAAAATCTGCTTTTTCCATTGGATTTTGCAGAAACTCTTTATTAAACAGAAATCGTGTTTATACTGAAATGGAGTTTACCTTATTTTAATCTTATCTAGCAGGATTTTCATTATTCATGAAACAACCCTATAATCATTATTAATGATTATAAAATGTAAAAGATATTTATGCCGTTTTGAGCTATATGACACGAACGAGGAACAAAATAACATAATGTCGTACATATAACGCATCTTATACGGCTAGTTACACCATTCGATCAGAAACGTTAACTTACGTTACGATGAAACAAAACACCAGTATTGGTGCAGCAAAGCATCGATAGGCTGGAGAGATAACGCTTTCAGAGTGTAATTACTTTTTTACACTGAGCATAACAAAATATTACCCATCATTTGAAGAAATAATACACTGCTACTTAGTTACACTGAAAAAAGTGTAATGTTCACAGTTACACCGCCCTTCAAAAATGTTACCCTGTAGTATGACTAAAATTACCCTATTTAGAAACAAACCTTACACCATAAATAGTGTAATTATTTCAAACACCAATTGATACGAAACGTAACACTTGTTTTACAGAATCGATACACCAAACACCAAATTTGCAGCTTCACCAAATTTTGAGTAAACTATACAAGTTATCAGTGTATTGCTACTCAAAGTTACATTTTACACCCAAAATGGTGTATGGTTCGAATTCACACGAGTTTTAGTGTAAACTTTACTCTGTCTTTAGGTATAATAAACACATTTTTTTTTACAGTGCGGTTCAAGCCGATCGGACATCGATGGGTTACTTTCCAATGTGTAAACAGACATCGGCCGGATATCGGCCCATGTCCGGTCCCAAAAATTTCTCCTCTGAGGCTACATACACCGGCCGATTACCCCTCGATTCCCGACCGGATATCGGACCATACTTAAACGATGTGTGAAGGATATATGGCCAATTATGAAAATGTACGGGACACCGGAGAAATTTTAACTTCGAGTTAAAACTCTTCGGGCACCTCTCCGATGCTGCCTGAGAGCCCCGCCACCGGCCGGCCATGTCTGGAGTCCGGCCGGGGACCAGGCCAAAATGGCTAAAAATCATGCCGGGTGTACATCCTAAGCCTAATCGGAAGGGATTGTGACCAAAGCATAAACCGTGACAGAAGTAAGGGCGAGGATTGCGGCATTTAAGCCCCGCAGTGGCATTCTGTTCACTGACCGTTCCCATGCGGTTCTTCTGTCGCGGTTTACTTTTTGTTATGGTTTGTCTTTGAGTGTGTGTTTTGCATGTATTTTTTTTTTTTTTTTGGTTAGCCAATCGGCTATTTTGTGGGAAAGTGACTGTCCTTTTGGCTTTCCGCTATTGGTGTTTCCATTAGGGTCTAGTTATTTCATGTTTTTTTTTTTATTATTTTTCATGGGATCTGTGGGTTAATTGCATCGATTCCTGATCACTGCCTTCACTTCTATTTAATAGAAGCCTCCGTTGTGCAGTGGTTACGCTACTCGCCTTGTAAACCAGGGATGGCAGGATCCACCCCGGGCTTCTCCAGACTTTCGAATGAGTGTTTAAAACCGAGGTCCCGTCTCCGTATGACCTTAGCTGTTGGTGGGACGTAAAACTCAAACACTCACTCACTTCTATTATTAATGATTGTTTTGATTGCAGTTAGTACAGTCCTGGTATTTCATTTTGGAATGGTCTAAAAATTAAAATTCAGTTTTTGAAATAGATGACGGTATGTCTATGGTTGTTTGAAATCGATGACAATATTCCTACACAGAATATACAATCTTCCGTTTTAAATTATCCGTTTTGATTCCAGTCCATGTTATATCTTGCCTCTCGGAACAGCAAGAAAGGTAATCCCTGCGGGCCTCCGTGGCCGAGTGGATAAGAGCGCTGACTCTTAGTCATTAGGTCTCTCACCGCCGTAGGTTCGAGCCTCGCTCGGGCCACGTGTGAGACGCCAAGTTCTGCAACGGAAGGTCAGGTGGTTTTTCTCCGGGTACTCCGGTTTTCGCCCACCTCTGATTAACGATCGGCTCGATATGAGTGAAATAATCTTGAAAGGGCCGTAAAACCCAAACCAAAAAAAAAAAAAAAAAAAAAGTAATCCCTTTCAACCCTGAAACCCGGTACAGATACTTATGCAAACAGTGTAAATCCTGACGTGATGGCTCTGAGCAATCTAATCGGGATATATATTGCGTACCATAAAATGGGCGTACCCATCCAACTTCATTGATGGAAGAGTGCACTCGTGAATCTCACGGGTGGGCGGATTTAAGGGTAAAGATATCAAAGCATTGGCAGCACTGTTTGACCGATTGACTCAGAGCGCTGGTTGTGTAAAATGGCCGTGGACTTAAACTTTTTCGGTATACCCTTCGGTTCTTGTTCCTAATGCAGACAGTGTAGACCCTGATCAGACGCCACATTATGTGACGTCTGATCTGGTTTACACTGTTTGCCAAACCAAACACATGATTCCAGTCCAGATTTTACAGATAACTATCTTACATGTACGCAGCCATCTGACGTCATAGTGGAACACATAACACGGCTTGTTTTAGGTCGATTGGATTGTCAATCGACCCTAAGTTGCTAAGCCGAAAAGCTTTTCCGTGCTAAAGTACACGTGGCTATCACAGTCTTGTCGGAATAACTATTTTATCGAAAATATTCGCAGTGAGATCAGAGTGTTGCGTAAGATAGTTATATTGGAATCAAAGGTTTGGCTTGGCAAAAAATGTAGACCAAGACCAGACGCCACAGAACGCGGCATTTGATCAAGATCTACAATAATTGCTTAAAGCAACATATTTTTAAGGTTAAAATAAACATTGACCCAAAATTATTATAAGCATAGACTAAGTTACTATTAATCCAATTAACCTATTTATAGACTAAGGTATTACTAATTAAATGCATAAGAACACAGAACACATGTTTTTTTTTCTTTTCATGGTTTAACTGCAGTTCTGTTCCGAAGTTAGCAGACATATGTGCGAGCTTTACGTCTCTTACCAGACTGAAATATCATGCGGGTAGAAGTTGTATGGATACTAATGCCTATATCTATAGAAGGGACATGCGATGTGCGAACAAGATAATATCTTCTACGCACAACTTTATATATCGAGCGCACAAGATCTTGTGCGGACAGCATTATATTTTGTGAACACAACTTATTAGCTTGTTTGTACAAGATATATCTTTAATCATGGTTTGTGGTTCCTCGGGGCTTTTTTAAACAATAAACATTGAAAATCGGTGTTTTCTCGGGGTTTAAGTGTGGATTTCTTCGTTCATACGCATTATAGGGTTGAAATATCGCTTTATGGTCGAATATCAAAATTGCAATGTGTCCGAATTATTTTGTCCCCTAAAGGGTTTCCTGGGAGGTTCTTCTGTCGTGGTTTATTAAAGTCAGTATAGTTCGTTTTTGAATAAAAAAAAATTCCTGGTTGATAGTTATATCCCGATTGTGTTCCGCGGTTGATATTTGTATGTGGCAACATTTTTCACCATCACCTTCTCATACGCGATCTTCGTAAAATATATTATAAAACAGATATTAATCTACGTATAAAAAGGGAGAAGGCAGTCAACTCTTATTTTTCTTTTTACTAAAAATATGTGTTTTGAATTGATACGGGATGACTAAAATCAATCCTTACATAACGATGCATGTGAATATAAAATGTGAGGTGAGAAGAATTGGATATTTTAGTTAAAGTCTTAAAACAGTCAACTACTTTTGCTTTATACCATCCTGAAACGGTGGATCTACAATTTATATAAGATACGGGGTGTCTCAATTTCACCATTTTATACCCCAATCACAAAGTGAGGAAGGGCATATAGTTTTGCCCTTGTCCGTATTATATACGTACGTACGTACGTACGTACGTCGGTACGTCACATTTTGTAGTAATATTCCTGCCTCCGCAACTCCTCCTACAGTATTTGATGCAGAGCATTGAAACTTGCAACACTTTTAAGACACATTGGACATGTGCATAAAGGAATCAGGATCCCGATCCAGCCCCTTATTTTAGAATTATGTTCCCTTGAAAAACTTAATCATTTTGTAGACTGGGAGGTTAAATAGTTAAGTTCGTGTCTCCACAACTCCTCCTACAGTATTTGATGCAGGGCATTGGAACTTGCAACACAGTTCAGACATGCATTGAACATGTGCATAAAAGAAACAGGATTCCAATCCCCGCATAATTGCTGAATTATGTCCCCTAGAACGACAATTATTTTGGCCATATCAGGATGTTAAATATACATGTATTGTGCTGTTCGTGTCCCCACGACTCCACCTACAGTATTTGATGCAGGACACTGAAACTTGTAACACAGTTCAGAAATGCAATGAACATATGCATCAAGGAAAGCCTGGGAAGGCTTTGTTCTTCTAAGTCATGTGATGTGTGGGGTTTATGTCCAAAAACATCTAAGGTCATACGGAGACTGGACCTCGGTTTAAAGTCTCGTAAAATGTCAATGCAAATTTAGATTGGACGACATGGCATGTTTGTTTCTTTTTGGATATCAATAGCCCAGACAACACTATCCAGGATCCGAGGTTATAATTATTTTATCTCAACTGAGCATGAAATTGGTCCTGCTCACAAATTTTAAAATGCCAACAATGTTGGCATTTTAAACAAATTTTAAAATGCTAACAATGTTGGCATTTTAAAATTTGTGAGCAGGACACATATCATTCTCTGCTATCTGAGAAAGGAAAATCGCTCAACTTCTTAGTATTTTAATTTTTATGAGCACCACAAGTTTCATGCTCAGCTGAGTTGAGCATAAAAAAGTTTTATAACCTGGGGGCCAGGTCACCTTCTTCCTGAGCAGGCTTTTGTCATACTGTACGTACATTATATATATTTCATAGTCGTTTAGGTGTGCTGATGAAGCGTATAGTAGCTAGTCCACCCCTCCCCCCACCCTCACACACACACACAAAAATAATAATCATAAAATAAAATAAAATAAAAATGAAAACTTCACATATTTCAGTTCTATGGTGTTTTGTTTTTTCAGTTGAGCTTTAACCTCCCAACACTAGTTAGGTCTTTTTGAGACGCTCTTCCAATTTCGTATGACTCACCCGATATTGGGATGAAATGACTTCTCGAGCCCTGCTGCCCAAACAGACTGTTCACATGCAACGTCAAAACTTATTTTCTCTGAGAAATAGTAATAAAAAGAAAGAAAATAAAATATATTTGAAACTGACGCCGGCAAACGTCCTGATTGGCAGTTAAAGGGGATAAACCAACATTTGAAACCTCATATTTCTTTCCCGTAAATTCGTACAGTAAAGGACAGATGAATTGGCATACCTTTTGAAATTATACCCTTTAATATTAGAGAGGGAGACAGCATTTGAAAAATCTTGCCCGCCCGCCAAGGTGTAGTCACCCACATCCTATGTTTGAGACCAAAAATAAGGAAAATAAGGTATTGGTATTCCCATGCAAACTTTCCTTGTACTTAAAGTGGGGTTAACAACGGGCCCCATAGTCTTTGGGGTAAAATCGATAACTCCTAATGTCGGAGTCTCATAACTCTGCGGTTCGAGCCTAACTCGGGTCACGTGAAATGTCAACGGAAGGTCAGGTGGTGTTTCTACGGGTACTCCGGTTTTTGCCCACTTCTGATAAACGATGGCTACGCAATAAATGAAATTATATTGAAAGGGCCATAAAACCAAGTCAAACACAAGTGGGATTTATAGGGTCGTTCCCAACTGAGGCGATTCTCACGCGTACCTACAACCATTATATAGGGAATATCGGAGTTTACGAAGATCTACGGTATTGCTCGTATTTCTGTCGATAAACCCCATCATGTAGATAAAGTTGGATTTACCAGGGCTTTATAAAGGCCTCAAAGGGCAGCAGTGTCTCAAATGGATGATATATTCTTTACCCTAGAAAAATGTGAAAAATATCAGAAAATTTGTATCTGAAAATTTTTATTTTGCGTGGAAAAATATTTGGACAAGCCTGCTTTCGTTATGGTAGAAAAAATGAAGCTTTACTTTCCTGAAGAAGCCCAAAGCTCCTATCGTCTTTACAAGCCCATACGATGAACTATATTATAAACACCACTTTATATAGGTAAATCTTTCGATAAAATGGGTATCAATAGTATCCGTTTCGTTCTAAAAATATTGAGCGTGGGTAGTTGTTAGAACCGCCTCATTGAGGCAAACGTCTGTATCCAGAAAAGAAAAATAAAACGTTTGAAGAGATATGAAATGCAACAGCATAGCTACGAATGTCGTTATGGATTGCATTGGTATCCAGAACAGATTTCCTTTATAGGGATGTGCGATAGAGATTAATGGATTAGTTGTCTTATACTTAGGTTCTTTTCTGATATCGGTCGGTAGTGCAGTTCTCAGCTACATGTAATGATCAGGTGTAGCGATAACGTCTCCCAAATGGCAATTATCCCATCAGTTACCTACAAATAAGTTACAATGACATGATCTGAGATTACCATGAAATCCGAGAAGTGCATATGTTTGCGATGCTACAAAAAATGCTGTGTTTTCTTCTTCTTTTTCTTTTTTTTTCTTCCTCTTCTTCTTCTTCTTCTTCTTCTTCTTAGAAGCCTCCGTGGTGCAGTGGTTACGCTACTCGCCTTCTAAACCAGGGATCACAGGATCGATCCCGGCTTCTCCAGACCTTCGGATGAGTCTTTAAACCGAGGTCCCGTCTCCGTATGACCTTAGCTGTTGGTGGGACGTAAAACTAAAACTCACTCACTCACACGCTTCTTCTTCATTTGAAGTCAAATTACTTAACGCACTGGTTGGTCGATTGTCGCCGAGTTTAGCAAGAGCTTGAACCCATTTCGTTGAACCCTTCTAAAGCTTTACTTTATGCGAACATAGTAGAACCTGATCAGCCGCCGCATTCGACTGATCCCGAGCAATTATTCCCGGTCATTCAGTGTTTCTAGCTTAGACATTCTCGCAGAGAGAGAGAGAGAGAGAGAGAGAGAGAGAGAGAGAGAGAGAGAGAGAGAACGTAAACGAGTGCGTATAAATGGCCTTGTTTATCCCACTGTATACTGAGTATTGTGAGTACTCAATGAGATGGTTCCAACTTGGCGAGCACCCACAATATATGCTAGGAACATAAATAAGTATTATCCCACTGTATACTGAGTACAATAGGATATATTTTCTATTTCTATCAATTGTAAATTGTGAGTACTCAGTATGGCGGCTCATACAAGCAGGTCCAGCACCTACAACTTTTGTTAGAGTAAAAGGAAAGTATCTCAATATTTCACCAGAAAAACGTTTTTGAACTATGCAGGATTTGCTATCGTTACAAAAGAGAGAGAGAGAGAGAGAGAGAGAGAGAGAGAGAGCATGAGAGAGAGAACATGTCCGTGTAGTAAGTACCTCTCTAAACACCCCTTCATATAGAGAAAACTGGGGTATACAAGGATATGCATCATTATGACGCGATTATAACGAGCATATAATCTATGTTTGGAGAAAAAAAAAAAAAGAAAAATATCACGCTTTTTATCAGAAAAGTCACCATTTTCGAGTGATTAAAGAATGCACTACGTCGCACGGATGTATTATCGTAAGAGAGAGAGAGAGAGAGAGAGAGAGAGAGAGAGAGAGAGAGAGAGAGAGAGAGAGAGAGAGAGAGAGAGAGTTTGCTTTATATCCCTTAGTTATGTGTTAGGAATGTCAATACTACAACTAGAAGCATCAGCTAAAATGAAAGATGGAATTTACAAGTGAAAATGTTATTTCCCTTCTTTGTTCCAAGCGATGATCTCAACCGCGAGGCGTCACTTTTGCAGATACTAAGAGCAAAATTACAGAAATGTAACAATTATGTTCAAATTTTGACAAGTTTTAAATCCCCATCAGTTCACCCGACAGTTCTGCGAGTGCTTTGATTATGCGGGGAATGTGCTCTCCCACCTAAGGTAGGTTGCATTACGCTAATAGTTCGGTCTTCGAGACCGCTTATAGATATATGGGTCTGATAAAAGTGTATATATGTGGGTCTGGTATAAGTGTACATGTTTTGATTTGTTTGTTTGTTAATTTGAGGTTAAACGTCCCCGTCAACACCGTAAAGGTCATTTTGGAGACATTGCTTCCAATTTATAGGGAATTTTACCGACATTGAAATGAAATGACATTTCAAGCCCTGTCGCCCAATGAAACCAATAGGGTTTATAAGCATGGACGGTCCGACTTTTACGCAACGCTTTGCCCGGGCAGGCTTAGACCCCCAAGCGGTTCACCAGTACTCGTGCGCGGGTCGAATCAGCTCTGCGTGGAAGCATCATGCAGCCCATATATTTCTTCAAGCTACGAGGGGCGCGGGGAGGGGGCCCAAGTGTACATTTCAATTTACAATTTAAAATAAGTACAAAGCGAATGTGGATGACATGTCACGCCGACGGCCCATCATGCAGACACGCCTATAAAATTTTGACCCCTTTAAACCCCACTTTTATATACTCAAACTGAGTTTACAGTGGTTTACATTATTTTACACGGCCCCGCCCATCGGGGCTTGAAGAAATAGATGGGCTGCACGATGCTTCCACGCAGAGCTGAAACTGACACGCACATGAGTACTGGCAAACCGCTTAGAGGATCTAAGCCTGCACAGGTAAAGTGGTGCGAGTCGGACCGTCCATGCTTATAAACCCTATTGGTTTCATTGGGCGACAGGGCTTGAGACGTCATTTCTTCTCAATGTCGGGTAAAAGTCCCACAAAATTGGAAGCAACGTCTTCAAAATGACCTATACAGTGTTGACGGGGACGTTAAACCACAAATCAAACAAAACAAACATTATTTTACATATTGTGAGGACTCGCAGGATTTTATCTGAAACAAAATGGTGGTTAAATTTTGCCAATGTATTTAAATATTAGGCGTGTGTTCGTTGTGTATATTTTTATAATTCCCCTTAATAGTTAGTAAAGTTCGAGTGAGCCTGCACATAAATTTAACATTTCGATTAAAAAAAAAAACACACAAAAAAACGTTTACTTCGTTATTTTTATCTATAGCCTTGCTTTTACGGTCCTTTCAAGACTATTTCACTTTTTCTACCCGAATCTTCATCAAAGGTGGGCGAAAACCGGATGCCTGGAGAAAAACAACCTAAACTTCCGATACAGAACTTGCCCCCCCACCCCCCCCCCCAACTGCCCCTGCCATGGACTACAATGGTACCGTTCATACCTGTACAACCACCATTGTTAGATTATTCAGACGATTCATTATGTATTTCCTTATTTCAAATGTGTATCCTCGTTAGAACCGCCTCAGTTAGTACCCACAACCTACGCTTCAGAGCACAAACAAGGAAACTCACAGGCCATATAAAGATTTAAGTGGTTTTAGAATTGAAGAAAGATAATAATCAGATATGAAATCGAAATAAACGCAGGGTACATGTAATTATTTTGAGTAAAATTTAACCCATATGTACCAGAAACCCCAAAACGGTTATCCTGGCAAACAGTGCAGGCCCAGATCAGACATCACAGAACGCGGCGTCTGATCAGGGCCTCCGCAGTTTGCTTAAAGTTCAGTCATTTTCAAAATATATTTTGAAGAAAACACAACCTGTCCACCCTAAATTTTGAAATGGACTCCTGCTATATATAAGGAGGAAGATTCCATTGGGTACTAAAAGGGGCTAAAGCAAATAATAATTATGATCGATATAACGGTCTATTTCCATGTTCTTGTTTTCATTTTTCGGAGACACTGTAATATTTTGAGGTAGGATGACAAGTTCTGCAACGGATTGGCAAGTATTTTTTTCTCCAAATACTCCGGTTTGCGGCCAACTCCAATTAATGATCAGCTCAAACAAGTCAAATAGTATAAAAATGCCGAAAATCCAAAACCACCACAAAAGTTGTAAACGCACTGCATAATTACGTTTCGAAGGAGAACATTTTCCAAACTGTTATCTTTTGCTGCGTAATGTGGCCGTCAGAACAAGAAATCGATACCACCCACAGCTAAATGAGTTTTGTTGTCGGGTGTTATATATACTACAGGTACGTTTACGAGGTGATATATATTCTTATCTTGCAGTTAAATACGCTCTTGTGCTAACCGACACAAGGGAGACTACCGTGAAACCCCATATATATATAATCGCTACAAAACCGTGTTGCTAGCCAACAACCTAGGGAAAGTAAACTCGATGCCCTGAATCCACTGCAGGGCATGAGAAAATGCGGGGTGGTATGAACACCCCGCAATTTTTTCACACCCCACAAAAAAGGTTTTATATAGAAAAACACCCCGTATCTGGCAACTTTCTTAGTATATATATATATATATATATATATATATATATATATATATATATATATATATATATATATATATATATATATATATATATATATATATATATATATAAACAAATGAATTAGCGTACAAAAATCGGTCGCACCGCAACCGGGACTCGAACCACGGATCTCCTGCTTTCCGGGCAGACGTGCTAACCATTACACCACCGCGGCCTTCCGACATTGTACGCCAATTTTAACATTTATAAACCTTTTAACGTCATTAGCGCTATTTAGAGACCTTTCATTTACCGCCATAGGCGACCCTATCATTTTCGGTTCTTTTCTAACCTACGGACGACGGCCATTTTTATTCTATTTATTTTATTTATTGTTAGATTTACAAATGTTCTACTGTATCGAGTAAATATATGAGAAACAAAGTAAAGCACGATACAGGCAATGAAATAAACAAATGAATTAGCGTACAAAAATCGGTCGCACCGCAACCGGGACTCGAACCACGGATCTCCTGCTTTCCGGGCAGACGTGCTAACCATTACACCACCGCGGCCTTCCGACATTGTACGCCAATTTTAACATTTATAAACCTTTTAACGTCATTAGCGCTATTTAGAGATTTTTGTACGCTAATTCATTTGTTTATTTCATTGCCTGTATCGTGCTTTACTTTGTTTCTCATATATATATATATATATATATATATATATATATATATATATATATATATATATATATATATATATTATATCTTGGAGTCCCTGGGGCGGGCCATTTTTGACCCCAGGGCTTTAATTTGAACAATCTTGCTAGAAATCCATAAGACAAAGCTTCATGTCAATTATGCAAGACCTTGGCCTTCTGCATTTGACTTGATTTCTATTTCCTAGGGCTATAATTTGAACAATTTTGATAGAGGTCCACTGGATGAAGCTTCACACCAAATATCAAAGATCTGGGCCTTGCGGTTTCAGAGTAGAAGACTTGTTTTTAATTTCCCTATATAAGTCAATGTTAAACTGAAGGGCCCCCGGGCGAAGGCATTTTTGGCCCAAAGGCTATGATTTGAACAATCTTGGTAGAGGTTCAGTAGATGTAGCTTCATGCCAAATAGCAATGACCTGGGCCTTGTGGTTTCAGTGAAGTAGATTTTAAATATTTTAACTACCGGTAAAGTGCGCGGGGCGGCAATTTTTTGGCCCTAGGGCTATAACTTGAACAGTCTTGATAGAGGTTCACTAGATGAAGCTTCACGCCAAATACCAAAGACCTGGTCCTTGCAGTTTCGGAGAAAATTTCCCTGTATAAGCCTCTGTAAAACCAAAGGCCCCCGGACTGGGGCATTTTTGGCCCCATGGCTTTAATTTGAAGAATCTTGGTAGAGGTTCACTAGATGAAGATTCATACCAAATATCAAAGGCCCAGGCCTTGTGGTTTCAGAGAAGATTTTTCAAGTTTTCAGTGAAAAAATCTATTTTCGGCTCCTGTGACCTAGATTTGCAATGGACTGGAACCATTTGAACAACTTTGAAAGGGGTCCAGCTAAGGATCATTCCTGTGAAGTTTGGTCAAAATCCGATCAGTGGTTTAGGAGATGTCGTTGGAAGAATTGTTTACAGAAGCACGCATGGACGACGGATGAAAAGTGAACACAAAAACTCACCTTGTCACTACGTGACAGGTGAGCTAAAAGGAATGTTGTAGGTACTTGTTGGACCAGTCACAACATAGCATTTCACAGGTATCCATAACATCTTTTTCAAATAATCAAAAATATTATCCCTATTTTCCCATCTTTTCTCTTTATCTGAATTGCAAATACTTTCTAGCAACAAGAATGAGTTCAGATCCCATGGGCAGTAAATTTGTCTGTTAAAAAGGCTGACACGATTAATCGTATAATCGATCGATAAATTCCGCAAAAATGATTATCATTTCTGATTTGCTTTTAATCGATTTCTTGATAGGTACAATTTAATTACTACCCAAAGTTATGCCTAAAACAGCTGGATGAGTGGCAAACAGTGCAGACCCTGATGATATGCTGCATTATGCGGCATCCCATCTTGGTCTACACTGTTTGCTCAGGCCTGTCTGTTCAAATATACATATGGTAAAGACCAACATATGGTAAGAGTCATGCTTAGACAGAAAGCCAGACAGGTAAAATAATGACAAAAACCTTAGCGATTACTAATCGATTATCGACCACAGTGACAGGACTGATAATCCATCATCCTTTCAGCTCCGATTAGCCAACCCTATCTGTTAACCAAGTCATCTACATCTACCATCCATGTGCTGCGCTCTACAGGGTTGTACGAACATCTGTCTCAATCTGGTTGTCCATGAACAGATCCAAATCAAATTAGCTGCCTTAATGGTACACAAGAGCATGTCAAAGAAACACTTCTTTAACTGACAATGTTTACAAAGACATGCAATCAGTGTCTTTCATGGATGTGTCCTGATCTATCGCCGTTGGTCCCAAGTCAGGCTCTTACTGCTCTCTTCTTCATCCAGATAATGAGTCTGCTGTACGAAAGGCTATCAATCGAATTTGCCATCCATTATACTCTCAGCTCCGATAAGCCAACCCTATCTGTTAACCAAGTCATCTACCATCCATGTGCAGGGCTCTACAGGGTTGTACGAACATCTGTCTCAATCTGGTCGTCCATGAACAGATCCAAATCAAATTAGCTGCCTTAATGTTTTTTTTTGTTTTGTTTGATTTGAGGTTTAACGTCCCCGTCAACACTGTAAAGGTCATTTTGGAGACGTTGCTTCCAATTTTGTGGGACTTTTACCCGACATTGAGATGAAATGACATCTCAAGCCCTGTCGCCCAATGAAACCAATAGGGTCTATTAGCATGGACAGTCCGCCTCGCACCACGGTTCCTGGACAGGCTTAGATCCTCTAAGCGGTTTACCAGTACTAGTGTGCGGGCCGGACTCAGCTCTGCGTGGAAGCATCATGCAGCCCATATATTTCTTCAAGCCCCTATGGGCGGGGGCCGGCTGCCTTAAAGGTACACAAGAGCATGTCAAAGAAACACTTCTTTAACTGACAATGTTTACAAAGACATGCAACCAGTGTCTTTCATGGATGTGTCCTGATCTATCGCCGTTGGTCCCAAGTCAGGCCGCCGTTGGTCCCAAGTCAGGCTCTAACTGCTCTCTTCTTCATCCAGATAATGAGTCTGCTGTACGAAAGGCTATCAATCGAATTTGCCATTCATTATACTCAAATGCATCAAGCATGCATTGCAGCCCATCTATTTCTTCAAGCCCTGATGTGTGTGTGGGGGGGGGGGGGCACAATTTTCGACAATATGTGTACATATGATTTTTCGGTATTGATGCTTTTGGAGAAATTCACATTAACAGCTACACTTTAAAAGAACCCTGAATTAATCAATACCTTCAGAACAGACTGGCTTCCTATACAAACGTGAGAGAAACAATGAAATGCGAAAGTGACAAGATAAACGATCAGCAGAAATGGATAGAAAAGAAAATGAATTAACTCTGTTTGCCTATGGAGCATGGTAGCTCAGTGGTTAGTGCACTTGCCTATCATGCTTATGCTAGAGGCCCCCAGTTCAATTCCGGGCAGCGGTAAGAAAATTGTGGTGTCTGAACTGCTACACTGGCATCATGAATGCCACAAGGTGCACTGTCCTTCGGATCGGGACGTTAACCAGAGGCCCCCTGTACAGGGAGAACCATCCCTGTTGTATGCCCTACATGGGCCCATATGGCAAATAAACATATTCTATTCTTCTATACGCGTTACCTATAGTCGGACATGAGTCCGATGTCGTCCTTATGGACGACATCGATGCCTTCGGCATCGGCCGACTCATGTCCGTATTACAATGTCCTTCAAAATCTTTTAGTGCTCCTTTTAATTATCTATCTCTGTTTACTGCCAAGCCATTTCATTTCAAGCCCTCCTTGAGTGTAATGTACACCTGCACGTATGCCTCGTGTGAGGGTGTTGCAGTAAAAGAAGAAAAGGAATTCCAAGGCCCCCATTAGGCTTGATTCATGCTTGATTGTATCACACTGCGAGTCGGAACTAGCATGGAAATACTGGAAATAAACGAAAACTGACCTGTTTCTGTCAAAATAACGCTGCCGGAAGGTAAACATAAGATTGGTACTCGAGATGCGCCAACTGTCAGACAGTTTGTCTATGAAAATTCAATAAGCGTCTGTGCAACATGGATCAATAATAGAGAAGCAGTCATCGTGACGTTTTTGAAGAATCCGAATTTACAGTTTTTTTTTATTTATTTATTTTTATTTGGTCGGATACTTCAAAAAGTAATACATATAGCGGATGGAAATACGAAAAGGAGAAAAAAGAATCGTAAAAGATGAATGTTGTACTAGACTGGGGACCGACTGTATGAAAGGCAGACATTTTATTAGAAGGAAGAACGCGTGAACCATACACAGGAAGTTGTCTCGCATAGTCTCACCGAGAATTCACGCGATTTGACCATCAAAAAATATTTATCAGGGAAGCGAATTACGTTGTTATGACAACGCGTGCACCTCTTAGTCTATAGACGGACATGTTCATGTCCGTATAACCTTGTGATCACGATAACTCCAAAACCCCTTGAGATACATGGATGTAACTTTCACAGTTGTACCTAAGGTTAAGACGGTCTGTTATGAGCAAGAATCACAACTCTGGTTGCAATGTTATTTTAGTTATTTCCCCTTGGCCTCCGCCCATAGGGGCTTGAAGAAATATAGGGCTGCATGATGCTTCCACGCGGAGCTGAATCCGGCCCGCACACTAGTACTGGTAAACCCCTTAGAGGATCTAAGGCTGTCCAGGAACCGCGATGCGAGGCTGACCGTCCATGTTAATAAAACCTATTGGTTTCATTGGGCAACAGGGCTTGAGATGTCATTTCATCTCAATGTCGGGTATAAGTCCCCCAAAATTGGAAGCAACGTCTCCAAAATGACCTTTACAGTCAGTGATTTTTTTACAAATTTTCAACTAAGCGTCCTGGGACTCGCTCAACCAAAAAACTGTGCGTCCCAAATCTGAAAGTATGAGTCCCAATACATGTGTATTTGGAGGGAAAAAAAGGAAGCACAAAAAAATCGGTTCAGTATAAAATGCCATTATTCATAGTTAAAAATAATGCGGTCTAGTATCTATTATTTGCAATGAACAGAATCAATCAACTTGTGTTGTTTACTAGCCCAAAGAAATCCTGCTAAAGTGTACGTTTTTTAGTCAATTTTCCGTAATGTTTTCTACTTTCATTTTCGATAAATGCGCACCGCAACATGTGCGTGAAATTTACCTCATGCACAATGGAGATAATATTCCGAACCATTTGCTCCCCTGATTGGGACACCAGCTATCCAGGTTCAGGGGCTTACAAATCCATTGCCCGGCCGCCCGGTGCAAGTCCGAAATCGCGCCGGGCAGGTGCACTTTGACCTAAGGACGCCCGGTCGGGCAAGTGAAAAAAAATCGTCTCCAGCTGTCAGTCTTTTGAGTCCTTAAATACAGTAAAACTAGAGTAAGTAAATCACAATATTTGTGCTGCACTGTCCTGCTTTGTCGACAATTCAGAGACAAACCGTCTGTGTATTTATAACAGTTCAATTATGACACTATTGTTAATCCCTGTCATATAATTGCCAAGTAAACATGATTGCCCTGCGGTGCATGTCTTTCATTTCTGGCGATAAGCCAACTTGAACGAGGTGTGAAAATATGGTCAAGTTATGTCTAATTTGCGTTTATTCCCCAATCATAAAATTTAATCCACAATCAATGTGAAAATGATTTACTCGCACCTCAGACAATTACCTACATCTAACGGTAGATGTATGCATTATAAAAACAGATCGTGAATGGTTATGTTTTGGCGCCAAATAGCAGACACTCGGCTTGGCGGGAAAAGTCGAACGCTGTTGTTGGAGCTGCTGGGGATAATTCGGGGGCTGTGCAAAGCGCTGTTTTCTATCCACCTCCATTCACAACCGTTTAGCTATCGAGAAAAGATTTTTTACCGGTTCCAAACATTTTTTAAGAACGGGATACAGTCCATTAGAATAAAACAATGATATTAAACACGTGCGGGGTTGCTGGCATCGGATGACGTCATTTTACACATTTACCGATCACATGCAGAAAAATGGTAGAGTTGGTTTTTGGACGGCGATTTGGATGGCGGAAAACTTTGATGTTCGCATTGAACTTGCTTGTGTGAAAGTTTGGGGTCATTTTGGATGGAGGGGATTTTCGTCTTGTGGTTGGATCATTAAATTGTACCTGTACCGATTTTTCGGTGACTCGTTGGGCAGTTGAAGGTTCGGTAAAAGTGCGGTATTTTATCACTTCCGCCGATATTTACAGCAGTGAAAACGAAAGTTGGATTTTTCGCCCATGAAATATTTGCGTCCGACGGACGCACATATTTTATGATCGTGCGTCCTCAGTCCTATTTGTGCGTCCTGGACGCAGGACGCAGGGGTAAAAAAATCACTGTACACTGTTGACGGGGACGTTAAACCTCAAATCAAACAACCAAAAGTTATTTCAAACAGACCATTTATTTGACAAACATAGGTCAGAAACAGTCTAAAAATTGCTCAAAACAAAGTCAATTGTTGACAGACAAGCAAACTTCCTTCCCTTGCCGTGCTTTAAACTGATATATCAAGCAAGTTATCTCTTCAAAACATTAATAGCAACAGAGCAACAGCCATCTGTCTGCCTGTCTGCCTGCCCTACCCAACCATACCCTATCCTATCCTTACCCTTACCAACTATTTACAATCTGCTTGCAGACATATACTAAAACGCATATCTCTGAGTCACCCAATCTTTACCACACAGGCTTTGAACTCCTCTGCAGTTTTGGCATCTACCACAAAGGAGGGAAGACTATTCCACTGAGGAATATTTCTGGGGAAGGAGTTCTTTCGGACATCACTATAAGTCTGGTACCTGCGATATTGACTGTTGTTTAATTTTGATGCCCACCTTCGAGTTAAACTAATCATTGGGGTCAAGTATTTATCCTTATTAAGAGACACTATACCGGAGTGTATCTTAGAAGAGAAGGTTAAAGAGGACTGATCGCGACGGGCCCCCAGCGATGGCCATTCCAGCTCCTCAAGCATATCACCCACAATACTTTTGTTCCACCATCGCCTGCAGGTCCATCATTTGCTCTTTTCATTTGTCATTGTTTCTCATAGTCCTAAATTCTGTTAATTTAATTTTGTTATCTATTCACTCCTGTCCACATTTTTGTGGTAGATGTGAGGTAGTGAAACGAGTAGGACACACATTCACAGCATAGAATGATAAATTCTTTGAGGCCTCTGACTATGGTATCCCACACCTATGGATTTTTGCTTTAGTTTTGAAAACAGTCTCTGATTTGTTTGTTTGATTTGAGATTTAAAGTCCCCGTCAACACTATTTAGGTCATTTTAGAGATGTTGCTTCCAATTTTGTGGGACCTTTACCTGACACTGACAGTCTCTGATGTTGAAACAGTTGATATATCTATATTTATAACGAAGAACATAGCTGGAGTTCATTTAAATTGTTGCATTAAATAATTCATTTTAGAAAGAAAAAAATAAAAAGAAACTTTTTTCCTACCTACCGACCCTATTATTTTTTCAAGAGTCACCTGAAACACAGGTATTTTTTTCTGGCCTTATGGGATTTGTGGGAGGACGCTCAAGTGGACAGATTCCTTCCTTTGCTATAGAAAACAGCATGTTGTTGATAATGGTGAATCTTCAGTATGGGCGCCAGTTTTATCTGGGGTCCCCCAGGGGACTGTTCTTGGTTCGCTGCTATTCTCCCTGTACATCAATGATATAGCCACTGACATTGACTCGGAAATAAGACTGTTCGCAGACAACTGTGTTTGTTATTGGGAAATCAGAGATACTGAGGACTCAATGAAACTTCAGAAGGATATAGATAGATTAGGATGTTGGGCACGAAAATGGGGCGTGAGATTTCAACCCGTTAAATGTACCCAGGTGAAAATGATGGTCAGGTGACCATCAACTATCATGGAATACTATTGACTACCATGGTAGTTCATGGTCATACAACCATGAAAATCCATGGTTGACCATGTTTTATAAAATGGCCGCCCATGGTCATAGGCTATGGTCTAAGGTAGCAAAGAACACCATGGCGAAAATGAGGGTCAGGTGACCATCAACTATCATGGAATACTATGGACTACCATGGTAGTTCATGGTCATACAGCCATGGAAAACCATGGTTGACCATGTTTTGTAAAATGGCTGCCCATGGTCATAGGCTATGGTCTAAGGTAACCATGAACACCCTGGTAGACCATGGTCTATGCCCATGGTGAACCATGTTTGACCATGGTGTTATTTGACCATAAAAAAACCATTGGCAGCAATTTTTGCCTTCACTAAATATATAGAATTTTTCCAAACCAAATGATTGTATTATTCCAGTTCAAGATGCAACGTCATTTATATTTGATGACATACAATGCTCTTTAAACCCTCAGCCTTCTAGACAGACAGTATAAGAACAAATACTTTAAATTTATACATTTTTGTGCCATACATTCTTGTAATAACATTCTTGAAAATCATCTCTTAATGGTAATCATAGTGTTGGTACAAAAGTT
Source organism: Lucinisca nassula (assembly GCA_963580285.1). Classification (NCBI taxonomy): domain Eukaryota; kingdom Metazoa; phylum Mollusca; class Bivalvia; order Lucinida; family Lucinidae; genus Lucinisca; species Lucinisca nassula. The sequence continues at coordinate 46,297,851 of OY757025.1, read as the reverse complement.
CTGTAAAGGTGGCAAGCTAGATGGCATTGATTTCAAGCATTCTTGTCTACATAAATATGAATAAGTAGTTAATTCAAATAATTATAACTTCTACATAATATAGATAAATAAATGTAAATTTCAAAAGAATAAATATAAATTATAAATTTCAAGGGAAACTACTGAAACTTCAACAATGTTGACCCTGATAAGAAGGCTGCCACGATTAATTGTATTAAAGTTTAATCGATCGATAAATTCCACAAACATGATTACATGTATCATTACTGATTTACTTTTAATCGATTACTTGACAGGTACAATTTACTACCCAAAGTTATGCCTAAAATAGCTAGATGAGTGGCAAACAGTGCAGACCCTGATGAGACGCCACATTATGCGGTGTTTCATCTGGGTCTACACTGTTTGCTCAGGCCTGTCTGTTCAAATATACATATGGTAAAGTGCAACATATGGTAAGAGTCATGCTCAGACAGAAAGCCAGACAGGTAAAATAGAGACAAAAATCTTAGCGATTACTAATCGATTACCGATCGCAATGACAGGACTGATAATCAATTATTTTTTCAGCTCCGATTAGCCAGCCCTACCTGGTAGAGACCATGATAAACTATGGTCAACCATAGTGGTAATTTTTACCCTCTTTCAAACCACCAACGACCATGGTGACCATGGTTGACCAAGAAAAAATGCGATACATGTACAGCTACTCTTTTTTCATAACATTTGACGACTGACCATGAAAAAACATGGTAGGGCATCAAAAACCATGGTGTTAACCATGGTGACCAAGAAAAAATGTGCCACAGATATTAATTTTTTATAATATTTGACAGCTAAGCATGAAAAAACATGGTAGACCATCAAGAAACATGATGACCGTGGTAAACCATGGTTGCTATTTCGCCTGGGTAGCCTCTGAATATTGTAACAGACAGGACAAAGAGTACAATGAAAAGGGATACACTCTTGAAATTGAACTACAAATTTTGTTGCCCAGCATTGCGCATGATACATGTTTTCACAGGGATACAGACTAACAGGCACCCAGCTGCCCAAGGTGCCCAAATTTTTGCCTGGGCACATAAGTTTTGAATAAAAATGCCTATTAACTTCATGTATCATCATCAACAGATTTTTTATTAACATGCAGGTACAGGGGCAATGTCCACAAAAGTGGGTCCCCTTCCAGGTAGCTGGCTTGCTGCATGCATGGCAGATCTTACACCAGATCTCCAGGCTTGTCTATCATGAGGGTCGATGGCAGAGAGCTTCCATTCTCTGCAATTCTTTCTGTTAGCTGCTTCCAGGTCATCTTGGGTCTTCCTGGCCCCCGCTTTCCACCTACCTGTATGTCACAGGCAGTCTTGACTGCACTGTTGGAGCGTTCCACATGTCCATACCAGCGAAGCCTTCTCTCTTTCAGGATGATGTCCAGGTTCTCAATGCCAAGACGCTCAAGCAACTCAATGGACCTGATGGTGACAGTGTCCTGCGGCTTGACATTGCAGATCTGTCTGATCATTGCCCTGTCATTTCGCTGTAGACGTTGGCTTTTGGATTTGTCAATGGCCATGTCTCACTGGCATGGAGCATTGCGCTCCGCACACAAGAGCTATACACACAGCCACATGTCTTGAACAAGAGGTGGCGGGAAGAGAGAACTGGTAGCAACTCCTTGAATTTCTTCCAGGCTGTTTTCACACGTGATGTAGTTGAAAGGTCGCAACCACCCGCTGCAGAGAGCATATCACATAGGTAGCAAAAGGAAGCTACAACCTCCAGCATGTCAGATCCGACTTTGACTTCCCTCTGTGGTCTGCCATCTAAGGGGCGTGCAGTTCCTTGGCACCGTGTACACCTGTAATCAGGGTCCTCTATCAAGTGTTTGAGCCTATTGCATTTCTTGTGCACCCAGAACTTGCAGCCATTACAAAAGATACTGTTGCTGCCCACTCCAGTGCGACATACTGCGCATGGGAACTGGTCTGTACTCTACAAGAGGTCCAGACCTATACCACAGATCATGATCTTTGTCATTCCTGCATTCACTCTCAGCCATTTCACCTCCATTGCGTCTTTCCAAGTTAAGAGCCTCCTGACACATTCCTCAAGGGATTCAGCTATGATGTCAAGGTCATCAGCATACAGGTCCTCCAGAGCGGAACTCACATGACAAGGCTTCAAGCACAATGATGAAAAGCAGTGGGCTGAGAACAGAGCCTTGATGAACACCCTCCTTCACCTCGAATTCTTCACTGTAACCATCACCAACGCTGACACGGCTCCGAGCATTAGCATACATCCCTTGGACCAGTTTCATAATCCACTCGTCCACTCCAAGTTTTCTTAGTAACCACCAGATGACTTTCCGAGGTACTCGGTCAAATGCCTTCTCCAGGTCTACAAAAGCCATGTAGAGTCTCCTGTTGGCTGCCAGATACTTCTCTTGCAACTGCCGTACAACAAAAATTGCGTCTGTTGTGCCTTTTCCTGGGAGGAAGCCGAACTGGAAATCGTCGATGGACGCCAACTGCCTAATGAGGCCATCCACAATCCTCTCCAGGACTTTCATGGCCTGTTCTGTCAGCTTGAGACCACGGTAGTTGCCTCTTCCAATGCATCACCCTTGCCCTTGTAGAGACACTGAAACTCTGTTCCCAGTCAGAGGGTACCTTCCCATCACGGATGATTGCAGCTGCAAAGTCGCAGATCATCGAGGTACCCGCATCACCTGCAGCTCTTATCATCTCCACCCCTATGCCAGAGGGACCCGGTGCTTTGCCAGTCTTCATCTGAGAGATAGCCTTCTTAACCATATCAATAATGATTTGGATGGGTGGCCATTCCACTGATGGTTCATCAGACAGGTGGTCTGGGTCCCAGTCGAACTCAACATTGAGTAGCCTTTGGTAGTGTTCTAACCAGGCCCTCTGCTTTGTGTCTTCCCCCATGACATCTCCCCGGCATCATTCTTTACTGGTTTGTCACCTACAACATCGGCATTCTTTCTTCTCATCTGGTTAGCAAGGTGGTATACTTCTGAGGATGTAGGGTCAATATTCTTGTAGATCTTCTTCTCAGCTTCTTGGCGAGCATGGTGCACCGCACGCCTGGCTATGCGTTTGGTCGCAAGATATGATGCACGGGTACCCTTACCAGTCTTCCATGCTTTAAAGGCTTGCCGCTTGGCTGCCATGACATTTGAGGTTGGATTTATGACAGTCTGGACACCTAAAGCAACATGCTTAGTCTGTACCACTGTTTAAGCAACTTGAACAAGAGGGTTGACAAGTTGTTGATTATTTCTTCTGCATTGTTATTTGATGCAGTAAGTTGAGATACAAACATGGGATATCTTCAGATTTTTATATTTTTTTTTTAGAAAATTGAAAATTTCCACGAAACTGGCAAAATAGATGAACTACATATGCAAGTTCATCTTTTCAGGGCTAATGATAATAATACACATGTAATACAGGGCCTGACATATCCAAGTTTCGACCACTTGTCCCACAGACCACAACATCTTGAAAATGGCCCAGAATTACAATAATTCCCTATACATGTATATTCTATGTATACATTTTTCGGGGCAAGTGAAATAAAAAATCACTTGCCCAGCCAAAATTTGGACTTGTCCCGGACAGCTGTGCAATGGATTTGTCAGGCCTTGAATTAATAATGGACTTTATTAAAATTTATTTTGATCTTCCATGAGGCCATCTAATATATATACAAATTCACAAATGAAGTCAAACATAGATGAACTTATTAATGAACTTTCAATTCTTTTTACTCCAGGGCCCAGTTGCCAAAGCTTTGCTTGCTTAATGAGCTTATTTGTGGTAAAATTATTAGCTGGCCCAGTAAGTACAGTACATTGTATCTAATACAGTGATATTTTGCTGAAAAAATGTGGGCAGCTTTTGCAAAAGCTGCTCACATTTTTCAGCAACAATTATACATATATATAGCATATTAAATAATCAAAGTTTTAACGACATGTTATCTAGCTAACAGCATCATTAGTGTTGAACAACTGGCCCCAGATCTAATGCCGTGATGTTACAGATTTATCCAAAGTTGAACCTTGCTATTCAAGATGTTGAGATTCTATCTATGTTTGACCTCAGCCATTATCTGTACATATAGTGCACTTTAAAAATTGTTTACAAGCACATCTAGGCATAAACACATTTACACACATATTTATCTTGCATATGTATGAAAAGTGCTATTCGTTCAGCAAAACATTTTACAAACACATGTTAGGGAGTAGGTACTTTGGTCCATTTTTATCCCCCGACCGAATAGGTTCGGGGGATTTAGCGATCAGCCTGGCGTCCTTCCGTCCGTCCTTCTGTCCATCCGTAGAAGCAACCTTGTGATGGCCATAACTCCTAAAACCCTTTGAGATTCATTGATAGTTCTTGGCACAATTGTTCACAAGGCTAAGACGGTGAGTCATGCACAAGAACCAGAACTCTGGATGCCATACTTTTTAGCTCACCTGAGCATGAAGTGCTCAAGGTGAGCTTTTGTGATCGGTCTTTGTCCGTCGTCCGTCGTGCGTGCGTGCGTGCGTGCGTCCGTCCGTCGTCAACTTTTGCTTTAAACAACTTCTTCTCCAAAACTGCTTGACAGATTTTGAAATAATTTCACAGGAATATTCCTTGGGTGACCCTCTACCAAAATTGCTCAAATCATTCCGCTCAGGTGAACAAGATGGCCGCCAGAGCTAAAAATAGAAAAACATTTAAACGACTTCTTCTCCTTAACCAGTGGATGGATTTTGAAATTTTTGCACAGGAATGTTCGTTGGGTGCCCCTCTACTAAAATTGCTCAAACCGTTCCACTCGGGTGAACAAAATGGCCGCCAGAGCTAAAAATAGAAAAACCTTTAAACGACTTCTTCTCCTTAACCAGTGGATGGATTTCGAAATTACTTCACAGGAAAGTTCCTTGGGTGACCCTCTACCAAAATTGCTCAAAATGTTCCGATCGGGTGAACAAGATGGCCGCCAGAGCTAAAAATAGAATAACCTTTAAACAACTTTTTCTCCTTAACCAGTGGATGGATTTTTAAATTACTTCACAGGAATGTTACTTGGGTGACCCTCTACGAAAATTGCTCAAACCGTTCCGCTCGGGTGAACAAGATGGCCGCCAGAGCTAAAAATAGAATAACCTTTAAACAACTTTTTCTCCTTAACCAGTGGATGGATTTTTAAATTACTTCACAGGAATGTTACTTGGGTGACCCTCTACGAAAATTGCTCAAACCATTCCGCTCGGGTGAACAAGATGGCTGCCAGAGCTAAAAATAGAATAACCTTTAAACGACTTTTTCTCCTTAACCAGTGGATGGATTTTGAAATTATTTCACTGGAATGTTCCTTGGGTGACCCTCTACGAAAATTGCTCAAACCGTTCCGCTCGGGTGAACAAGATGGCTGCCAGAGCTAAAAATAGAATAACCTTTAAACAACTTTTTCTCCTTAACCAGTGGATGGATTTTGAAATTATTTCACTGGAATGTTCCTTGGGTGACCCTTTACCAAAATTGCTCAAACCGTTCCGCTCTGGTGAACAAGATGGCTGCCAGAGCTAAAAATAGAAAAAACTTTAAACGACTTCTTCTCCTTAACCAGTGGATGGATTTTGAAATTACTTCACAGGAATGTTCCTTGGGTGACACTCTACCAAAATTGCTCAAACCGTTCCGCTCTGGTGAACAAGATAGGCTGCCAGAGCTAAAAATAGAAAAACCTTTAAACGACTTCTTCTCCTTAACCAGTGGATGGAGTATGAAATTATTTGACAGGAATGAGGTTTGAGGTTTTTAGCTGTGGTGGCCATCATGCTCAGTTAAGCAAAATATTTTGAGCAATTTTGTTAGAGGGTCACTCATGGAACATTCCTATAAAATTGCTTCCTTTTAGAGACAGATGGCTTTTGAAAGTTTTGGCCCCCACCCACCTTGGCTGCAAGGTGCTTCTACAGGAGTATTGGTAAACCACTTTGAATGTCTTAGCCTGTCCAGGCAAATAAACCCTGTTGGTTTCATTGGGCGACAGGGCTTGAGATGTCATTTCATCTCAATGTCGGGTAAAAGTCCCACAAAATTGGAAGCAACGTCTCCAAAATGACCTTTACAGTGTTGACGGGGATGTTTAACCTCAAATCAAACAAACAAAACTGTCCAGGCAAAGTGGTGCGAGTGGAACCATCTGTGCACCACCATATATTAGTACAATATGGATCAGGTGAGCGATCCAGGGCCATCATGGCCCTCTTGTTTTAGTTATCTCCCCTTTTAATAAAATAGAATGACTACTTTGGAATTGCCGTAACTCCAATACCCTTTGAGATATATTGATGGTACCTGGCACAGTTGTTCACAAGGCTGAGACAGCGTGTCATGCACAAGAACCACAACTCTGGCTGCCATGGTTTTTGAGTTATCTCCCCTTCCAATAAAATAGAGTGACTATCTTGTGATGGCCGTAACTCCAATACCCTTTAAGATATATTGATGATACTTGGCACAGTTGTTCACAAGGCTGAGACAGTGTGTCATGTACAAGAACCACAACTCTGGGTGCCATGGTTTTTTAGTTATCTACCCTTCCAATAATATAGAATCACTACCTTGTGATGGCCACATCTCCAATACTCTTTGAGATATATTGATGGTACTTGGTACAGTTGTACATGAGGTTAAGCAGGTGTGTCACATGCAAGAATCACAACTCTGGGTGCCCTGGTTTTTTAATTATCTCCCCTGACAATATAACCTTTTGATGGCCATAACTCCAATACCCTTTGAGATATATTGATGGTACTTGGCATAATTGTATACAAGGTTGAGACAGCGCTTCATGCCTAAGAACCACAATTTTTGGTGCTATGATAATATTTGAGTTATCTACCGTTCCAATATAACAGTATGACCAGCTTGTGATCTCCAACACCCTTTGAGACATATTGATGGTACTTTGTACAAAAATGCATGAGCCTTAAGCAGGCATGTCATGTGCAACAACCACAGTTCTGAGTACCCTGGTTTTTAGCTCACCTGAGCCGAAGGCTCATGTGAGGTATTAGTATACCACGAGCCGTCGTCCGTCGTCGTCCACACTTTCAAAGAAGTATATCTCCGGAACCAGTGGGCCAATCTTGATCAAATTTCATGTGAAGCATTATCAGGTAGGGGGAAAGGCTGCATACTGTTTTCGGGCAGATCGGATTGGAACTCTGGTTGCCACGGCAACAAATAGCTCCCATAGACTTAACATAGGAAAAAGTTTGTCATCACATACCGGTAGGAAAAAGTTTGTCATCACTCTAGCTCCGTCAATTTTTTTTGATCGACTTCATTCTTACAGATAACGAGGACAGGCATGAAATCTCGATCAAGTTCGATTTTGGGCTGAATCGGATTATTCACTCAGGAGTTACGTGCCCTTGAGCGTTCTTAACATAGGAAAAAGCTTGTCATCACTCTAGCTCCGTTAATTTTTTTCTGATCAACTTCATTCTTGCAGATAACGAGGACAGGCATGAAATCTCGATCAAGTTCGATTTTGGGCTGAATCGGATTATTCACTCAGGAGTTACGTGCCCTTGAGCGTTGAAAAAATTGCCTATTGACTTAACATGGGGAGAATGTTATTGTTGTCATCACCGTAGCTGCTTCAATTATTTTCAGATTGGCTTTATTCTTGCAGATAACCAGCACAGCCATGAAATCTCGGTCAAGTTCGATAACTGGCAGAATCAGATCATTCACTTAGGAGTTACCTGCCCTTGTGTGTTTTTGCATTAGGGTTAATGGGAATTTAAAAAATGTATATCTTAAAAACTACTTGGCCAACTTTGATCAAATTTCATGTGTCGCATTATTGGGCAAGTGGAAAGGCTTCATTAGGTTTTCAGGCAGATCTGAGTGGAACTCTGGTTGCCATGGCAACATCTAGCTCCCATAGACTTCACATAGGAAAAAGCTTGTCATCACTCTAGCTCCGTCAATTTTTTTCTGATCGACTTCATTCTTGCAGATAACCAGTACAGGCATAAAATCTCGGTCAAGTTCGATTTTGGGCCAAATCGGATTATTTGCCTTGGAGTTACCTGCCCTTGAGCATAAAAAAATACGTTGTGACCACGATAGCAACTTTATTTTTATTCAGATCAGCTTCAAACCTGTCGGCTTCATTCTTGCAGATAATAAGGACAGGCATAAAATCTCGGTTAAGTTCGATTTTGGGCAGAATCGGAATATTGACCTCGGAGTTACATGACCTTGAGCGACAAAAAATTTGCCCATAGACTTAACATAGGGAAAATGTTGTGACTACGATAGCGACTTTATTTTTATTCAGATCAGCTTCAAACTTGTCGGCTTCATTCTTGCAGATAATAAGGACAGGCATAAAATCTCGGTTAAGTTCGATTTTGGGCAGAATCGGAATATTGACCTCGGAGTTACATGACCTTGAGCGACAAAAAATTTGCCCATAGACTTAACATAGGGAAAATGTTGTGACTACGATAGCGACTTGAATTTTTTTCAAATCAGCTTCAAACTTGCAGGTAACGAGGACAGACATAAAATCACGGTTAAGTTCGATTTTGGGCCGAATCAGATTATTTGCCTTGGAGTTACCTGCCCTTGAGCATGAAAAAATACGTTGTGACCACGATAGCAACTTTATTTTTATTCAGATCAGCTTCAAACTTGCAGGTAACGAGGACAGGCATAAAATCCCGGTTAAGTTCGATTTTGGGCCGAATTGGAATATTGACCTCGGAGTTACGTGACCTTGAGCGACAAAAAATTTGCCCATAGACTTAACATAGGGAAAATGTTGTGACTACGATAGCGATTTGAATTTTTTTCAGATCAGCTTCAAACTTGCAGGTAACGAGGACAGACATAAAATCTCGGTTAAGTTAGATTTTGGGCCGAATCTGATTATTTGCCTTGGAGTTACCTGCCCTTGAGCATAAAAAAATACGTTGTGACCACGATAGCAACTTTATTTTTATTCAGATCAGCTTCAAACTTGCAGGTAACGTGGACAGGCATAAAATCTCAGTTAAGTTCGAATCGGAATATTGACCTCGGAGTTACATGACCTTGAGCGACAAAAAATTTGCCCATAGACTTAACATAGGGAAAATGTTGTGACTACGATAGCGACTTGAATTTTTTTTAGATCAGCTTCAAACTTGCAGGTAACGAGGACAGACATAAAATCTCGGTTAAGTTCGATTTTGGGCCGAATCGGATTGTTTGCCTTGGAGTTACCTGCCCTTGAGCTTAAAAAATACGTTGTGACCACGATAGCAACTTTATTTTTATTCATATCAGCTTCAAACTTGCAGGTAACAAGGACAGGCATAAAATCTCGGTTAAGTTCGATTTTGGGCCGAATCGGAATATTGACCTCGGAGTTACGTGACCTTGAGAAACAAAAAATTTGCCCATAGACTTAACGTAGGGAAAATGTTGTGACAGAAATAGCGACTTGAATTTTTAGCTCACCTGAGCCAAAGGCTCCAGTTAGCTGATAGTATACCAAGGCTCCGGAGTCCGTCGTCTGTCGTCCGTCCATCCGTCGTCCACACTTTCAATGCAGCATATCTCAGAAGGCAGTCGACCAATCTTGTTTAAATTTTATGTGTAGCACCATTGGGCAAGGGGAAAGGCTGCATTAGGTTTTGGAGCTAGTCTGGTTCATTTGTTCCTTCATTCTTCTTTCTCTCCATATAGAGATAATAGACCAATGTTAAATTTTTAATCAAAGATTTCTCAGGAACTATAAAAGCTAGAAGCATCAAATTTGGTATTCAATAGAATAATGATGACTTATTTTGTGTAAGAGACATTGGGCTTTCTCAGCTTATTTGTTCATTTGTTCTTTCATTCTTCTTTCTCTCCATTTTGACCAATGTTAAATTTTCGTCAAAGATTTCTCAGGAACTATAGAAGCTAGAAGTCTCAAACTTGGAATGCAATGCAATAATGATGACTTATATCCTGTAAGGGTCAATGGGCTGGATTCTATTAGCAGATTTAGTAGTCAAGTCTGTGAATTGTTAAAACTTAAGGTCCTCAGGTGAGCGGTTTAGGCTCATTGAGCCTCTTGTTTAGTTATCTCTCCTGAAGTATAATCTTGTGATGGCCATAACTGCAATACTTTTGTGATATATTGCTGGTTTAATTCTGGTGTACTTTCTTCTATTGGTGAACAATCTTCTGAAGGCCATATTGGTCGTGGGATTTGCCATCTCTTCCGATGGCTAAATTCTATTCCAAATGATGGACCCAGAATAGGTAAATACGTTCTAGAAATGGTTATCCTTTGGAAGCAAGGAATACACCACAAAATTGGAAAATATGGAGTGTACATGTTTTCTGGGCCAGACTAGCTAGTTTCGGTCATTTACATGTAGGCCTCATCAGTGACCCTCAAATATTTTCAAAATTCCACAATGCAATCGATGATCCCAAAGGACAAGAAAATATAAACTACACTAAGACTTTGTTTTAAAATTTCTTTGTTTGGCCTTGGAGGAACAAATGTCTGACCGTAATATTGGATCTTAATTGTGGCGCCGTTTTTGTCAGAGCTTTTTGCTGAAACATTTTATTAACATACAATGTACTTTGGAACTTCACCCCTTGAGACTTTATGTATGAATTAGCTCTTCTCAGGTATATCCTGTCAAAAACATTTAGTATTTCCATAATTATCTTGCATACTTTCCATTAGTTTATATTGTTAAATTTATAGCATAAAACTATTTTGGAGGCTCTCTTTTGAAGACGAAAAACTCTGTCTAGGTTTATGCGAGACATTCCACCCCATATGATATTACAGTAATCAATATGGGGCTATATATATGTTTTATAGAACTGAACTCTTTGGTCTCTGGATAAATACATGTAGGTTGGATGCAATCTTTTTGCACAATTTGTCAGTACCTGAGAATTTTGTCACTGGAAATCATCATTAAGTCAACACTGTTTAGTGTCAGAGATAATTCTTCATTTAGCTAAGCTGGTTTTGATGTGTTGTAATTAGCATTACTTTAGTTTTAGCTGTATTAATGATCATAACATTTCATCTGTACCAGACATCTAGATTGTCTAGAGCTGTTTGTAGATTACTTGTAATTTCTTCTGTGGTCTTTCTTGCCAAAAGTATACTGTATCATGTGTATAATGTTGTATCATTGGCATACACGTCTGTTTTAGACGATTCTGTATATAATGACAGATCATTAATAAACAAAAGAAACAGTAGCGGGCCTAAAATGGAGCCCTGTGGTACTCCATCAATTATAACTTCATCTTCTGACATAGCATTATTTAAGGATACCTTTTGCTTTGTATTGGTAAAATATGATGAGAACCATGAGACGAGTGGTTAATCTGTAATGCCATAATTTTTTCAGTAGAATTTCATGATCTACAAGATCAAAGGCTTTTTAGAAATCAACCATTACAGTACCAATGACTCATCCCTGATTGATAGATTCAGGCCGGTGCACTGATAATTAGGGATATAGTGTGCATTGTGCGCTAAATAAACAGCCGTGCAATGTTTCCGGACTCGACGGTATACATAGGAATACCGGTACATCTATCTGTATCTACTGTTACGAATGCGATCAGTCACATTTGACCATGATTCGCAGGTGTATATTAAGCCTCTGTCCCACAGAGCTTGAGATTGCAGTGCGACGGCTTTGCGACTGATTTCGTTTATGGTGGCTGGCGACCTCTGAGACTATTACAACTACTTTTTCTCTACAAAAATGATTGTCGATCAGTCGCCATACAATAGGTGATAGTCTTTGCATGCAGTCAGCGATGGATCCGCGACCTGTCACCATAGGATTGACGACTGATTTGCAACAAGTTTAGAATGATCAGCAACCAGTCCATGACCCTTCTGAGACTGGTTGCAAACTAAAGGCCACTGGTTGGAGACTGGTTGCAAACGAAAGGCCACTGGTCGGAGGCTGGTTGCAAACGAAAAGCCACTGGTTGGTGACTGGTTGGCGATCATTCTGCAGTAAGAACAAAATTTTAATAAAATGAGTCAGCATGGATGAAATCCTTTCTGCGCAGTTTGTCAGCTACCGGTCTGTGACTAGTTTGGTCATTTGTTGTCTCATCAGTGATCAGATGCCGATCAATCGCAAAAGTCGCGGACTGATCACCAATATGTAGCAGCAAGTTTGCCAGCTTTCAGAGCCTAAATGTTGATGAAATCTATCAGTGACTGGTCTGTGACTTCCAGAAAACCATTGCAACCAGTCATTGATCAGACTCAGTCACGGCTAGTCTTTTGTGCATGTTCAGAAGACTGGCTGTGCCTAATTTTGTTTGGTGGCATATCAGCGACCTCATTGCAATAATTTTAAAACCTCACCGCGTCTTCTGTAACCTCTCTGTGGTTGTCATTTTTCAGTTGTGGAGAGGTCGCAAGCTCTGTGCGACCGGTGCTTTAAATGTATACACTCCAGATCTGCAGGATGAAAACCTAGACAATTATCATGTAATTATAGTTTTTGTTTGTTTGATATGAGGTTTAACTTCCCTGTCAACACTATGAAGGTCATTTTGGAGACGTTGCTTCCAATTTTATGAGACATTGAAATGAATGACATCTTAAGCCCTGTTGCACAATGAAATCAACAGGGTTTTTAAGCTTTGGCACCACTTTGCCTGGGCATGCTTAGATCCTCTTGTCTAAGCGTTTTACCAGTACTCGTGTGCAGACAATTTCAGTTCTGCGTGGAAGCATAATGCAGCCCATCTATTTCTTGAAGCCCCGATGGGTGGGGGCCAAGGGTTAATTTGAGTGTTGATACATTCCATAAGTTTGGTGTTACTGACACTCATATTGATCAAACTTCAAAATTTATCTTTTTTGATTGGCATTAATTCAGTAAAACTTCAAACTTTTATTTTGATTGGCATTAATTCAGTAAACCTTCAAACTTATCTCTTTTTAACTGGTCCTCAAGATGATGTTTTGACAGGTACATGTAATGTATTTTGTAGATTATCTTGTTGCTCCTATGGGGCTTCCTGAATTTCGACTAAACTTGTAAACATCAAGGATTAAGAACAGGACATGACAATTCCATTTCGTGCACTTTTGGTATCGGGTTATATAATTTTTTTCGAGCGAGAAATAGACCAGACCGATCTTTTTGCTAGTTTAATGGATGTTTGCTTTACTTTGCTCTTGATTGCAAGTTTTTTTGCGAAATTTATACAGTTGTGGCAGTTATATACTTCTTTAACCTATTTTGTACCGCCCCCCCCCCCCACCCCCCCCCCCACACACACACACACACACACACATACACACTTTTTAGCTCACCTGTCACGTAGTGAAGAGGTGAGCTTTTGGGATCACTTTTTGTCCGTTGTCCATCGTGCGTGCGTGCGTCCGTAAACAATTTCAAATAAGTATATCTCTTATACCCCATGGCCAATCTTGATCAAATTTCATGTGAAGCATCATCAGGTAGGGGGCAAGGCTGCATAAGGTTTTTGGGCTGATCAGTTTGGAATGCTGGTTGCCATGGCAACATATAGCTCCCATAGACTTATAAAGGGAAAAATTTTAAAAATCATCTTCTCTGAAACCACAGGGCCCAGAGCTTAGATATTTAGCATGTAGCAAGGGCAAGTGGTCAACTACATAATTCCTGCGAATCATGCCCCTGGGTTCCAAATGGGCCATGCCCCGGGGCCTCTTCGCTCCCATAGACTCATAATTGAACAAAAAGCTTCAAAAATCGTCTTCTCGGAAACCAATGGGCCCAGAGCTTAAGTATTTAGCATGTAGCAATGGCAAGTGGTCACCTACATAATTCCTGCCAATCATGCCTCTGGGTTCCAAATGGGCCACACCCCGGGGCCCCTTCGCTCCCATAGACTCATAATGGAAAAAAGCTTCAAAAATCTTCTTCTCTGAAACCACAGGGCCCAGAGCTTATATATTTTGCATGTAGTAACGGCAAGTGGTCACCTACAAAATTCCTGACAATCATGCCCCTGGGGTCCAAACGGACCACGCCCCGGGGCCCCTTAGCTCCTATAGACTCATAATGGAAAAAAGCTTCAAAAATCTTCTTCTCTGAAACCACAGGGCCCAGAGCTTACCGGTATATATTTAGCATGTAGCAAGGGCACGTGGTTACCTACATAATTCCTGGCAATCATGCCCCTAGGGTCCAAACGGACCACGCCCCTGGGCCCCTTAGCTGCTATAGACTCATAATGGAAAAAAAGCTTCAAAAATCTTCTTCTCTGAAACCACAGGACCCAGAGCTTAGATATTTAGCATGTAGCAATGGCAAGTGGTCACCTACATAATTCCTGCCAATCATGCCCCTGGATTCCAAATGGGCCCCGCCTCGGGGCCCCTTCGCTCCCATAGACTCATAATGGAAAAAAGCTTCAAAAATCTTCTTCTCTGAAACCACAGGGTCAAGAGCTTATATATTTTATCATGTGGTAACGGCAAGTGGTCACCTACATAATTCCTGCCAATCATGCCCCTGGGGTCCAAACGGACCACGTCCCGGGGCCCCTGAGCTCCTATAGACTCATAATGGAAAAAAGCTTCAAAAATCTTCTTCCCTGAAACCACAAGGCCCAGAGCTTAGATATTTAGCATGTAGCAAGGGCAAGTGGTCACCTACATAATTCCTGCCAATCATGCCCCTGGGTTCCAAATGGGCCATGCCCCGGGGCCCCTTCGCTCCCATAGACTCACAGGGTTCGCACTAGCGGTCGCCAAAGTCGCCAAATGCGAAAAGAAAAAAAATCTGGCACAAATCTGTGTCATTTGGCGAAAACTAGTGGCGAAAAAAAAAAAAATAAATAAAAAAAAAAAAGAAAAAGAAAGTCCCATCCCGGTTATTGCCGACTTAAGCCGTTTACTGACACGTGTATTTCACACCTTTTCTTCCACTCACTCGACCTTTGACTAATGAATCTATATATAATAAATGATCAGTTATCTTAATTAATCCCTTTGTAATTGACACATGTAGACGCTAAATATTATTCCCGCCAAAACATACCTGCCAACATTGATAAAATCCAAAGAGTGAGACTGTGCGCGGCGGACCCTTTTTCACCTTCTTTTTTAGTATTTGGCTCGCGGGGAATTTTCAGGAAAAATTTGAAAGAGTGAGATTTTTTCCCTAACCGTATGGGGGTGGGGATGGGTGCTACCTTTTTCAAAGACCCACCACCCATAAAAAAAATAAATTGAACCCCACCACCAATAAATTTCAATTTTTAACCAGACCAAGCACCCATTAAAAAAGGAAGTGCTAGCTCACCCACCTAGCATAAAACATGTGCATTTTTAGCAGGGGTGAAATGTATGAAACTGTGTACTGTCCAAATATATGTTACTTAGTTTTAAAGGTCGCTTTACAAGTCAGATACAATGATTCATTTTACCACAGAACTTCATCAAATCTTATCAAAAAACTGAACATATTTATGCTAAAATAAATAACGGCGGCCAAAACAGAGCAAAGCAGACGCTGTTTTTTTTTCTACGCATCTGTAAACCGTTATTCATTTATAAATCCTAGAAATGGGGTATTTCATATTGACTTTTTCTATTTAAACCCCAGAAAAATATTTTGGCCCTTTTTAACGGATGAAAGAAATATGCCCCACGTGACATCAATGAAAATTCGTGCATGTTTTTTGGCCTCCGACAGGTGAACGAGCTAAATATTTTTCCCGCCAAAACAGACCAGTGCAGACGCTGGTATTTTCTGAGCATCTGTATGCAGTTTATCATTTATTAATAGACATAGAACTGGAGTTTTGCAGGGTGAAATTTTCTATTCAAACCTGTTTCATTTTTAGCTTGCGAGAAAAAATATTTTTGCCGTGTTTTTAATGGATCTTTTATGAAAGAAATATGCCCCAAGTTAAATTGCATGCTTATTAGCCATGGAAAAAGCATGGGCATTTAAAATTTTAGGCATTACAAAAACTTCCGTACTTCACGATCTTTAGCGTTGTTTACCGATCTACAGATGAAGCTTTCCAAACTGCAAGACTATTGCAGTAAGTTCCCTAGATTTGGGGCGCTTGATTGGTCATACAAGAACACCAAACATTTTTGAAGTTTACTAATTTATTATTCACTGGATAAAAACTAAGAAACGGAAATCAAGTAAGGTACATGCGCAAATTTTCAACAATAAACAAACATAAACAACATGTAATATAACTTATAAAATACTTACTGGTACAGTATGTAACATTTCATAACGGCAATCATGCATGCATCGTCCCCCCCCCCCCCCCTCCCCCAAAAAAAAAATTTATAAGAGAATGGGTGTAAGAGTACGAGTAAATGTATGTCATATTTTTTGCTATGCCGGTATTCTGAACATTGTTTTTTATGCAAGGTGCTCAGTGGGTATTTAACACCGATCTATTGGTCAAGAAGTTTCTACAACTGGCTCAGGTTTTAAGATTTTGGCACAAAAAAAAAATAGATTGGCGAAAGTGATGGCGAAAGAAAAAAAATCCTAGTGAACCCTGACTCATAATGGAAAAAAGCTTCAATAATCTTCTTCTCTGAAACCACAGGGCCCAGAGCTTAGATATTTAGCATGTAGCAATGGCAAGTGGTCACCTACATAATTTCTGCCAATCATGCCCCTGGGGTCTAAATTGACCACACCCCAGGGCCCCTTAGCTCCTGTATACATGTACTCATAATGGAAAAAAGCTTCAAAAATCTGTTCTCTGAAACCACAGGGCCCAGAGCTTAGATATTTAGCATGTAGCAACGGCAAGTGGTCACCTACATAATTCCTGCCAATCATGCACCTGGGTTCCAAATGGGCCATGGGCCAGCGCCCCTTCACTCCCATAGACTCATAATGGAATAAAGCTGCAAAAATCTCCTCCTCTGAAACTACAGGGCCCAGAGCTTAGATATTTAGCATGTAGCAAGGGCAAATGGTCAACTACATAATACCTGCCAATCATGCCCCTGGGGTCCAAATTGGCCACACCACGGGGTCCCTTAGCTCCTATATACTCATAATGGAAAAAAGCTTCAAAAATCTTCTTCTCTGAAACCACAGGGCCCAGAGCTTAGATATTTAGCATGTAGCAACGGCAAGTGGTCACCTACATAAATCCTGCCAATCATGCCCCTGGGGTCAAAACAGGCCACACCCTGGGACCCCTTAGCTACCATAGACTTATAATGGAAAAAAAAGCTTCAAAAATCTTCTTCTCTGAAACCACAGGGGCCAGAGCTTAGACATATAGCATGTAGCAACGGCAAGTGGTCACCTACTTAAATCCTGCCAATCATGCCCCTGGGTCTAAATGGGCCACAACCCAGGGACCCTAAGCTCCCATAGACTCATAATGGAAAAAAGCTTCAAAAATCTTCTTCTCTGAAACCACAGGGCCCAGGTCACCTACATAAATCCTGCCAGTCATGCCCCTTGGGCCAGAATTGGCCACACCCATGACCCATTAGCTACCATGGATGGACTTAAAATGGCAAAAAACTTAAAATGGAAAAAAAAAAAACTATTCATCTGTGAAACCATAAGGCCCAGAGCTTAGGTATTTAGCATGTAGCAACATGGAGTGGTTGCCTACATGAATCCTGCCTGAGTTTTGCATCTGGGGTTCAAATTGGCCAAATCCTGTGGCTTCTTAACTCCAATAAACTTAAAATGGGGAAAAAAAAACAACTTTAAAAATCTTCTTCTCTGAAACCATGACCTTAGATATTTAGTATATAGCAACATAAAATGGTCACCTACATAAAACCTGCCAACCATGCCCTTTGGGTCAAAATTGTCCAATGGACTTATACTGGAAAAAAAAAAAATCTTCTTCTCCAAAGCCATAAGATCCAGAGCTCAGATATTTAGTATGTAGAAATGTCAAGTGGTCTCCTACACTTATGATTTTCTGGTACACAGGTGAGCAA
Source organism: Lucinisca nassula (assembly GCA_963580285.1). NCBI lineage: Eukaryota > Metazoa > Mollusca > Bivalvia > Lucinida > Lucinidae > Lucinisca > Lucinisca nassula. Next base: position 46,279,809 of record OY757025.1, on the reverse strand, counting down.
TATAGGGCCATTGGGCCCTCTTGTTTTTTCTTGAGAGACTTCCATCATAGTTTTGCTAGTATTCCAGTCATGCTCCCAGTTTCAAAGCAGTAATTGCTTGTTTCAAATCTAGCAGCTCTATTCTGATCCTATTCAATATCTTCATTAAGGACCACTTCGCTGGGGTCCCAAATACAACTACCATATTCCAAGATTGGGTGAACAAGACCTTTATCTGCTGCCTCTTTTACATACTGAGGACACTGATGAAGATTTCACCTCACGAACCCAAGCGTTCTATTTGCCTTAGTACACATGTTGCTGATATGTGTATTCCATCTCAAATTGTGTGATGGAATACGGCATCTGATCAGGACCTACACTATTTGCAAAAAGAATGACTATTTTCCAATAGATGGGCTGCATGATGCTTCCACGCAGAGCTGAAACCGACTGCACACGAGTACTGGTAAACCGCTTAGAGGATCTAAGCCTGCCCAGGCAAAGCAGTGCTATAACCATCCATGCTTATAAACCCTTTTGGTTTCATTGGGCGACAGGGCTTGAGATGTCATTTCATCTCAATGTCGAGTAAAAGTCCCAAAAAAATTGGAAGCAATGTCTCCAAAATGTCCTATACCGTGTTGACAGGGGCGTTAAACCTCAAATCAAACAAACAAAACATGCAAGTAGGATTGACTATTGTAATACTTGCTAAAATGACTACTGCAATACATCTACAGTCGAACTTCAATGGCTTGAACACATTTGGTACCTCGAAAATCTTTTCGAGACATGGGTAGTTCGAGCCACTGAGGTTACTGTCAGGATGCTACAGGCTTTCAAGTAGTCCTACTTTTTCCTACTTTTCCTACTTTTTTGGTTCCTACTTTGTTCCTACTTTTTCCAGAAAAACTCCTACTTCTCCTACTTTTTTGATTTGTTCAAAAAATAAGGTCCCAAATAAATAAATAAACAAATAAAGCATTTAAAAGTATAACATATATCTCAGCTTAAATGTACAATGCATCTTGTTACATTATCTATGGACTGATGAGCCTCAACATTCAGCTGTCATATAAAACAACAGGTGTCAGCTACTAGGTATGATTGTAGAGCTCTGTAGAACTATTTGGTTTTTACAGGGATAAGTAATTATTTAACAGATATGATAGACTTATTTGGGTTTGGGTATCCATATGTATGTACTTGTTCATACAACTGAAATATTTTAAGGTTCTTTCTGTATTGGATTGACTTTCTACAAACATTTCGGATTGTATTTTAATCATTCTTTGCAATCAACAGTTCAATAGGTACAAGTTGCAGTAACCACACTCAATATTTTCAAAGTATATTTTCAAAGTTTCTGGCTACTGTTTGTTTTTAGCTGTACCACTAATTGGAATATGTTGATGTACAGCAAAACTGCAATGACCATCTACAGTTTTGTTTTGTTGAGCATGACAAGAATTTTTGCAGAAGTGTAGTGATGTTTTAACTTAGTGAGCAACTGGAGCTCTGTCTTGTTGAGAATGGTAGAAAATTCACAACAGCAATGCTTTCGTGCCCTAACTGCAGAGACAAACTGTTCTGTCTTACTTAGCATTACAGAAATTTATTGCAACAGTCCAGTGTTGCCTTAACTGCAGTGACCAGCTCTGTTTTATTTGGCATGACAAAAGTTCACATCAGCAATGCAGTGATGCCTTAGCTGCAGTGACCATCTATAGCTCTGTATACTCTTTTTAGCATGACAAAAATTCGCTTCAGCAGTACAGTGATGCCCTAACTGCAGTAACCAGTTTGAGCTTTGTCTTGTTTAGCATGACAAAAATTCATTGCAGCAATGCTTTGAAGCCTGAATTGCATTGCCCAGCTAGAGCTCTGTCTTGTTAAGCATGGCAGGAGTTCATAGCAGCAGTGATTTGATTTCTTAACTGCAGTGATCATCAAGAGCTATGTTTTGTTAAGCATGCCAGGAATTCATTGCAGCAATTTTTTGAGACCTTAACTGACCAGCAATTCATAGCAGCAATTCTTTGATACCATGCCTTTGACACCTAGAGCTATATCTTGTTTAGCATGACAGGAGTTCATTGCAGCAATGCTTTGACACCTTAACTGCAGTGGCCAACTAGATATGTGTTTAGCACAAGAGGAATGCTGTGATGCCTTAACTGCAGTGACAAACTAAGAGTTCTGTCTTGTTTAGCTTGATAGAAATTTGCTGTGTTGAATTAACTGTGGTTACCACATAGAGCTGAGTCTTGTTAAGCATGACAGAAATACTTTGCAGCAGTGGTCTGATGACTAAACTGTAGTGACCCACTGGCGCTCAGTCTTGTTGAGCAAGACAGAAATTCATTGCAACAATGCTGTGATGCCTTGACTGCAGTGATCAACTAGAGCTTGTCTTGAGCATGAAAGGGATACACTGCAGCAGTACTGTGATGCCTTAACTTCAGTGACCCACTAGGGTTCTGTCTTGTTGAGCATGTCAGGAATTCATTGCAGCACTTCTGTGATGCATTAACTGCAGTGACCAACTAGAGCTCTGACTTTTTGAGCATGGCAGAAATTCATTGCAGCAGTGCTGCTTCAATTTGCCTTAAATGCATTGACCAACTAGAATTCTATGAAAGTAATTCATTGTTGCCATGCTTTAATGCCTTAATTGCAATGATCATTTAGCATTCTGTCTTGTTGAGCATGAGATGAATTCAATGTTGCAGCAGTGCTGTGTTGCACTGAAGTGACTTACTAGAGTTCTGTCTTGTTGAGCATGGCAGAAAATCTTTGAAGCAGTGCTACAATGCCTACATGATACTGCATGTTTGCAGCAAAAAACTAGAGATCTGTCTTATGGAGGATGACAGAAATTCAAAGCAGCAGTAATGCAATGCCTTAACTGCAGTGATTGACCAACCTGAGATTTTTCTTGTCTAGCATGACAGAAATTCATTGCAGCAATACTTTAATGCCTTGACTTCAGTGAGCAACTAAAATGCTGTCTTGTTTAGCATGACAGGAATTCATTGTAGCAGTGCTATGATGCCTTCACCTAGACAACTTGTAGCTGATGCTTCTCACTAATGTAAATTTTCAAAATTCGTCAATTCATTTGAATTTATATTTTGCCATACGTCAGTATCTAGGTACATATATCTGCCAGTGACAAAATCTTGACAAAAGCATCAGAAGTTCAAGCTGCAGGCATGAATAACTGTACTAGATGTGTCAGCCACTAATATTTTACAGGTGTCAGCTAACCCAGATGTAAAAACGTTAGACTCAAATGTACAAACAAAACTGCCCAAAATGAAAAACTGATAAAATGTCAGACATATGGCGGTATGTTTGTGACCATTAGCTCCTACTTTTTATATCAGGTTCCATTAGCTCCTACTTTTCTCCTACTTTTTAATATCTCAGGTTCCTACTTTTCTCCTACTTTTTCACAAGGAGTCACTTGAAAGCCTGGATGCATAACGAGATACTTTAACACATCGTTTCGGTGTTCTATAATGAAAATGTATGCTGTGTGTACTCATTAGAATCGCCTCATCGAGGCGATTCTAATGAGTACACACAGCATACATTTGCAAGATAAAACCCTAAAATCTCCTTAATTATCCCCCACTATTTCTTATGTAGAGGATTTCGCTAGGGGCTCAAGAATGGGTTCGACACATCCATGGTAAATGAGCCATCGGTGTTCGAGACATCGAAGTTCTACTGTACTATTGCCAAGAGCACTATTGCAATACTATGAGTTGCAATGCAGGTTACTGTTGTTACAACCAGCCCTGATAGCTCAGTTGGTAGAGTGTCCGCTCCGGGGAACGGGAGGTCACGGGTTCGATCCCGGGTCGCGACATACCAAAGTCGTTAAGAATGGTACTAGCTGCTCCTGGCTTGGCACTCAGATTTACGGGGTAGAGCTAGGACTGGTCGACCCAGTGTCAGGATAATGTGACTGGGTGTGGTATCATGTAATGTGTCTGGGACATGATACTTCAGTGAGGCAGCACTATAAAAGTGAGCATTGAGCTCCCTGTCGCAACCAGACACCCGTGAGCGTCGTGATATGACTGAAAAATTGTTGAAAGCGGCTTAAACCCGAATTTACACACACACTGTTGTGACAACTATTGGGAACATTATTTTCTTAACCCCCCCCCCCCCCCCCCCCCCCCCCCCTTCAAAGATTTCCAGATTTCCATATTAAGGGGAATGGGAACACCTGGCAGTGTTTTGCACCAGTTTTTAAAGGGAGACAACTTTTGGGACTTCCTGTTTGCTTTTCTATAAGCCCTGTCCCACTGAAAATGGGGTCTACTCTTAAAGAAAAGAATTCTTTCCTCTATTGACATGAGAGACAAAAATACTTTTGAAGGAGTAACCTCCCCTGAAGGTGGTCCCATTCCCCTTAAAGCTAGTTTTGATGACATCCAGTGATGAAATTCCATTTGAACACCACACTGTGGTTGTTATATTTGATGAATTGAGCACTTTCTAACACTACAAAAGGGTTTATTTTAGACTTTTTGTATCCAAATTCTAATACATTCCTCCAAGAGCTTATTCCATGCTTATAAACCCTATTGGTTTCATTGGGTGGCAGGGCTTGAGATGTCATTTCATCTCAATGTCGGGTAAAAGTCCCACAAAATTGGAAGCAGCGTATCCAAACTGACCTTTACAGTGTTGACGGGGACGTTAAACCTCAACTCAAACAAACAAAAACAAAAGCTTATTAGAGGAGATCTGGTCTTATGTGCAACTTGATTTCTCCTTAGGGTTATTACATGAAGATATTTTATATCTAATATATACCTATGATTTATTTTTATACATCTTATACAATGTACATGCATTTCTGTTTATTACTGTTGAAACTATTGAGATAGTGAAGACTCTATTGCCGATACTATCAATGTTGCCACTTTATTACTTTATTGGCACAATAGCACTATTAGCAAGGTCACTGTTGCGATGCATCGATAGGGTTTGATGTTTTGTTACATCCCTTACTGCTTAGGAAAATCGTAGACATTGATGCTACAGAATACCGATACAGGCCGGTAAGGCTGACACGATTAATCGTTTAATCGATTAATCGATCGATAAATTCTACAAAAATGATTATCATTTCTGATTTACTTTTAATCAATTACTTGATAGGTACAATTTTCTACCCAAAGTTATGCCTAACATAGCTGGATGAGTGGCAAACAGTGCAGACCCTGATGAGACGCCGCATTATGCGGCGTTTCATCTGGGTCTACACTGTTTGCTCAGGCCTGTCTGTTCAAATATACATATGGTAAAGTGCAACATATGGTAAGAATCATGCTCAGACAGAAAGCCAGACAGGTAAAATGATGACAAAAAACCTTAGCGATTACTAATCGATTATCTATCGCAATGACAGGGCTGATAATCGATTATCTTTTCAGCTCCGATAAGCCAGCCCTACAGGCCGGTTAAGTATTGATTTCTGGAGACTTTGTTCGTTTGAGGTTTGACGTCCCCATCAACACTGTATAGGTCATTTTGGAGACATTGCTTCCAATTTTGTGGGACTTTTACCCGACATTGAGATGAAATGACATCTGAAGCCCTGTCTCCCAATTAAACCAATCAGGTTTATAAGCATGGACGGTCTGACTCGCACCGTCAGAAAAAAAAAACTTCTTTGCAGTTCAAGGAACTAAAATAATTATCTTGCTGTTCACGGCAAACCTTTTCTTTGCAAACAGTGTAAATCCAGATCAGATGGCTTCTGAAGAAGCCATCTGATCAGGATCTACACTGTTTGACATTCAGTTTATGAATTTGTAGCAATAAATTGCATCAAGTAATCTGATTGGTTCAAAGTCAGAAATGGGTGTGGCTAATCTGAATATTCAGCAAGAGAAGGGTTAAGGTATCAAAATAATACCAATTTTTTTATGGCAAGGCTAAATTGTATTTCTTTACCAACCTGCTCCATTAATGCCCCCAAAACAAATAATGTGACTATGAACAAACTGAAGTAGGCCATTATCAGTTTATAATGACATGCCTATTCATTTCAACCCATATATGCCTTGCATTCCAAAGATGTTGCATTTGGAAATAGTGCAGACCCTGATCAGACATAACATTCTGTGGCATCTGATCATGGTGTACACTGTTTGCTTTAAGTTCAGAGACTTTTGTAAAAGATGCTGTAAAAAAAAATGGGAAAAGAAAACAATACGAATCCCAAGGTTTTGGGAATGTGGTAAGTGGGAGATATTTATTATACAGGTTAAAAGCCGAGTTTATTGAGACCTTTTGATCTAGGTGTTAGAAAGTCTGATTGAATTTCTCATAATATTTTAGGTTGAAGATAAGCAAATAAACCATAGGCCCATAACTTACTAGCACATAGTCTATCCAAAACTAAAGGAACATTGTACCACCAATAGATCAGTCTGTGCAGTCGTTTGCAAAACTTTCTTTAACAGGGCTCCATGATGATTATGCGTTATTTGGCTACAATGCTTGGTCAAATGTAGATTTTCCTCTGGGGAGCTTAAGAGGAATGGGATCACCTCCGTCACCTGGCAGATTTTTCTACCATTTTTCAAAGGGAGACAACTTTCGGGACTTCCTGCTTGCTTTTCTTTAAACTGTGTCCCACGGATAAAGGGGTCTGCTCTTAAAGGAAAGAATTTGCTCCTCAGGAGCAAATTCTTTCCTTTAAGAGCTGACCCCTACTGACATGGGAGACAAAAATACTTTTGCAGGAGTTGCCTCCCTTGAATGTGTGTCCATTACCCCCTTAAGTTTTGATTTATTGAACTTCGTAAAATCAAATATTGGGCTTCCTATTTGATATTTTCTTTTATGTATGGAGTGAAAGTATTGAAATATGGGAAGTTTTAAATTGAAATACCCTGTCAGAAAAGATAAAAATTATTTCATAGCCAGTCTGCTGAGCTACGGGCTTTTAACCCATTTAGTACCAGAAACCCCAAAACGGGTAGCCTTGCAAACAGTGCAGGCCCAGATCAGACGCCGCAGAATGCGGCGTCTGATCGAACGCGGCGTCTGATCAGGGCCTCCACTGTTTGCTAAAAGATCAGTCATTTTCCAAATTAATTTTGTTGAAAACACAACCTGACATCCCTAAATTTTGAAATGGACTCCTGCTATATATAAGGAGGAAGATTCCATTTTGGTACAAAAAGGGTTGAAGATTAAGTTGTTTAGTGCACCAACTTGAAATGCAGTGAAGGATTTTAATTAATGTCAGCCTGTAAGTTTATTTATTCTTCCACAAATTTTAGTCTAATTACATGCACAAAGAACCAGTACAGTAGAACTTCAATGGCTCGAACACCGTTGTCTCGTTTACCATGGCTGAGTCGAACCAGTTCTTGAGTCCCTAGGGAAATCTCCCACATAATAAATAGTGCGGGATAACTGAGGAGATTTTGGAATTGTATCTTGCCAATGTATGCTGTGTGTGCTCATTAGAATCGCCTCGATGAGGCGATTCTAACGAGTACACACAGCATACTTTTTATTATAGAAAATCGAAAGATGTCCCAAAATTCACCTCGATATGCCTCCTGGCAGTACCCTCAGTGGCTGGAACTACCCCTGTCTCAAACAGATTTTCATGGTCCCAAAGGTGTTCGAGCCATTGAAGTTCGACTGTACATGTACAAACCTGCAGAATGTTTTTTATGCCCCCAACTTGCCCTCAGCTTCAAGTTGGAGGAGAATATTGCTTCTTGATGGCTTGTGCATCCATCAGTCATGCTTTTTGATGCATAACATAACTTTGAATCATGCATGCCCATAAAAATGTAGGGGCCATAAAATTTAAAATATATGGAGTCCTCGTCAGGGGTCAAAATTTTTTTAGACAAACTTGTCCTGCAGGGCATCAGGAAAACACACCTATATAATTTTGACCCCATTGAACCCCACATTTATATAGTAATACTGGGGCTTACAGGGGTAAAACTTATTTTTCTTATTTCTGCTCTAAAATATTGATTGTGGGTACTCGTTAGAACCGCCGTGATGAGGCGGTTCTAACGTGTACCCACAATCTATATTTTGAGCAGAAATAAGAAAAACATCACATTTTTTCATCTGAAAATTTTCCTTTTTCTTGGGATGAAATTTACAATATATTGTGTATAGGCGTGTTTTCGTAATGGCAAGTGCTCCCAATAATTCACTCGTCATTACGAAAAATTAATTTGCCCTGCTTCTGTGGAGTGGAAATGAAATAAAAAAACAAACAAAAAAGCTTAAAATAAACATTGTTTTATTGATACCAAAAAATAGAAAAACATATAAATGAAAATAGCTTAAGACAATAATAAAATAAAAGCTAACCAGACAATGTCCCACCTCCATTTTGCTGTCAATTTTTTACTTTCACTTTCATTTTCACTAATGGTACAGAGGTAATGACGGTTTTGTCCCATTTCAAATTCATACAGAGTGTTTTTCCTAGGACTTGTTTCTAGAGATTTCTGCGCCAAAGTAGCTTTTCCTGCTTAATTCAAAATAGGACATGAGCATACTGTCCCATACAACTATTTCCAATTGAATATGCTTTTGTAATCATGCAGTTATTGAGCAGAAACGACTAGCACGAAACTGCATTGGAATGAATCTGCCTCGGGTCGACAATCTCTCTGCGCAGGTGCAATATTATATTTACAATCTCTTATTCCCGGTTTTGGAAACATGATGCGGAAAATATTCACAATTCATCATCATGCATTCTGTTTCACATTCAACATTTGTTTGCTGTATTTTGATAGTTTTGGAAAATGCTTTCACTGAACGGCAGGATTATACATTTTCATGGCGGAAAAGTCACTCCTCCCGCAGGGCAAGCCAATTTTCACTCGTCCTTACCAACAAACTACTTGTGAATACGAGCAGACAAGTGTATTAATTTTGACCCCTGCTCATGTAAAAAGGCTTGCAGGATTTTGCCACTTTGTCAATTTTTTTTTCTTCTTATTTTTATGCCCCCGCATCGGATGATGCCGGGGACATAGAGTTTTTCGGTTTTCTGTACGTGCGTCCGTGGGTACGTGTGTACGTGCGTACAGGTGTCAGAATGTACGTCCTTCTGTACGAAAGTGTGTACGTACTTACGTACGTACGTACGTACATAATCCTGTTAGACTCAGGTTAAGGTTTTTGTACAAGGTAGAACTTGAGCTCATATTTTCCAAACCATACAATAGATTTGGTTTATATTTTTTTTTTTTTTTTTTTTTTGGTTTGGGTTTTACGGCCCTTTCAAGATTATTTCACTCATATCGAGCCGATCGTTAATCATAGGTGGGCGAAAACCGGAGTACCCGGAGAAAAACCACCTGACCTTCCGTTGCAGAACTTGGCGTCTCACACGTGACCCGAGCGAGGCTCGAACCCACGGCGGTGAGAGACCTAATGACTAAGAGTCAGCGCTCTTATCCATTAGGCCACGGAGGCCCGTATTGGTTTATATTTAGTATGATGATAGATATAGGTCCAAAGTTTTATTCAGCAATACCCCGACCCATACCCATGACCTCAAGGTCAAGGTCACGAACTTAGAAATTTCCAACGTTTAAGACCCAGGTTAAGGTATTTGTACCACTTTGATACCATATTTACAAAACCATACAATGGATTTGGTTTATATTTAGTATGATGATAGATATAGGTCCAAAGTTTTATTCAGCAATACCCCCACCCATACCCATGACCTCAAGGTCAAGGTCGTGGACTTTGAAATTTTTAATGTTTAAGACCCAGGTTAAGGTATTTGTACCAGGTAGAACTTGAGCTCATATTTTCATAACCATACAATGGATTTGGTTTATATTTACTATGATGATACATATAGGTCCAATGGTTTATTCAGCAATACCCCCACCCATACCCATGACCTCAAGGTCAAGGTCACAGACTTAGAAAATTTTTAATGTTTAAGACTTTGGTTACGGTATTTGTACCACCAATTTCAATATAACTTCACACAAATGTTCCTTATAAAAATATGTCGTGCAAGTTCGACTTTTAAGGTCATGGCCTCAAGGTCAAGGTCACAGTGGCTATTTTTAGAAAAACTTTGTCATTCCTCTAGCGCCTACATTTCTTCACTGATTTCAATATGACTTCACACAAATGTTCCTTATGACAATATCTCGAGCGAGTTCGACTTTCAAGGTCATGACCTCAAGGTCAAGGTCACTGTGGCTATTTTTAGGAAAACTTTGTCATCGCTCTAGCGCCTACACTTCTTCACCAATTTCAATATAACTTCACACAAATGTGCCTTGTAAAAATATCTCGAGCGAGTTTGACTTTCAAGGTCATGGCCTCAAGGTCAAGGTCTCTGTGGCTATTTTTTAGAAAAACTTTGTCATCGCTCTAGCGCCTATATTTCTCCACTGATTTCAATATCACTTCACATAAATGTTCCTTATGACAATATCTTGACCGAGTTCGACTTTCAAGGTCATCACCTCAAGGTCAAGGTCACTGTGGCTATTTTTAGAAAAACATTGTCATCGCTCTAGCGCCTACATTTCTTCACCAATTTCAATATAACTTCACACAAATGTTCCTTATAAAAATATCTCGAGCTTGTTTGACTTTCAAGGTCATGGCCACAAGGTCAAGGTCACTGGGGCTATTTTTAGAAAAACTTTGTCATTGCTCTAGCACTTACATTTCTTGACCAATTTCAATATAACTTCACAAAAATGTTCCTTATGACAATATCTATAGCGAATTCCACTTTCAAGGTCAAGGTCACTGTGGCTATTTTTAGAAAAACTTGTCATCCCTCTAGCGCTTACATTTCTTCACCGATTTCAATATAACTTCACACAAATATTCCTTATGACATTATCGCGAGCCATTTCGACTTTCAAGGTCAAGGTCACTATGACTATTTTTAGAAAAACTTTGTCCTCGCTCTAGTGCCTACATTTCTTCGCTGATTGCAATATAACTTCACATAAATGTTCCTTTTGACACCTCGAACAAGTTCAACTCTCAAGGTCAAGGTCACTGTGGCTATTTTTAGAAAAACTTTGTCATTGCTCTAGCGCTTACATTTTTTCACCAATTTCAATATTACTTCACACAAATGTTCCTTGTAACAATATCTCTAGCGAGTTCCACTTTCAAGGTCAAGGTCACTGTGGCTATTTTTAGCTCACCGTCACGTAGTGACGAGGTGAGCTTTTGGGATCACTTTTCGTCCGTCGTCCGTCGTGCGTCCGTCCGTCCGTGCGTGCGTGCGTCCGTAAACAATTCTTTAAACGACATCTCCTCCTAAACCACTGATCGGATTTTGACCAAACTTCACAGGAATGATCCTTAGGTGGTCCCCTTTCAAAGTTGTTCAAATGGTTCCGGTCCGTTGCACATCTAGGTCATAGGAGCCAAAAACAGATTTTTTTCACCAAAAACTTAAAAAATCTTCTTCTCTGAAACCACAAGGCCCAGGTCTTTGATATTTGGTATGAAGCTTCATCTGGTGGACCCCTACCAAGATTTTTCAAATTATAGTGCTGGGGCCAAAAATGCCCCCGCTCCAGGGCCCTTTGGTTTTACATGGGCTTATATAGGGAAGAGCTTTAAAAATCATCTTCTCTGAAACCGTAAGGCCCAGGTCTTTGATATTTGGTATGAAGCTTCATCTAGGGGACCCCTACCAAGATTGTTCAAATTATAGTGCTGGGGCCAAAAATGCCCCCGCTCCGGGGCCCTTTGGTTTTACATGGGCTTATATAGGGAAAATCTTTAAAAATCTTCTTCTCTGAAACTGTAAGGCCCAGGTCTTTGATATTTGGTATGAAGCTTCATCTAGGGGACCCCTACCAAGATTGTTCAAATTATAGTGCTGGAGCCAAAAATGCCCCCGCTCCGGGGCCCTTTGGTTTTACATGGGCTTATATAGGGAAAATCTTTAAAAATCTTCATTTCTGAAACTGTAAGGCCCAGGTCTTTGATATTTGGTCTGAAGCTTCATCTAGTGGACCCCTACCAAGATTGTTCAAATTATAGTGCTGGGGCAAAAAATGCCCCCGCTCCAGGGCCCTTTGGTTTTACATGGGCTTATATAGGGGAGAGCTTTAAAAATCTTCTTGAAACTTCTCTGAAACCGTAAGGCCCAGGTCTTTGATATTTGGTATGAAGCTTCATCTAGGGGACCCCTACCAAGATTGTTCAAATTATAGTGCTGGGGTCAAATATGCCCCCGCTCCGGGCCCCTTTGGTTTTACATGGGCTTATATAGGGAAAATCTTTAAAAATGTTCTCTGAAACCGTAAGGCCCATGTCTTTGATATTTGGTATGAAGCTTCATCCCACACGGCAATGGGCCTTCTCCCCCCCCACTCCGGGGCCCTTTGGTTTTAAATGGGCTTATATAGGGAAAATCTTTAAAAATCTTCTTCTCTGAAACTGCAAGGCCCAGGTCTTTGCTATTTGGTATGAAGCTTCATCTAATGGACTCCTACCAAGATTGTTCAAATTATAGTGCTTGGGCTAAAAATGCCACCGCCCCGGGGCCCTATGGTTTTACATGGGCTTATATGGGGAAAATCTTTAAAAATCTTCTTCTCGGAAACCCCAAGGGCCAGGTCTTTGCTATTTGGTATGAAGCTTCATCTAGTGGACCCCTACCAAGATTGTTCAAATTATAGTGCTGGGGCCAAAACTGCCCCCGACCGGGGCCCTTTGGTTTTACATAGACTTATATAGAGATATTCCTTAAAAATCTTCTTCTGAAACAGCAAGGCCATGGTCTTTGATATTTGGTGTGAAGCTTCCTCTGGTGGACCTCTATCAAGATGGTTTAAATTATAGTCCTGAGGCCAAAAATGCCCCCGCCCTGGAGCCATTTGGTTTTATATAGGCTTATGTAGGGAATATCTTTAATAAAAATCTTCTTCTCTGAAACCGCAAGGCCCAGGTCTTTGATATTTGGTATGTAGCATATCTAGTGGACCTTTGCCAAGATTGTTCAAATTATAGCCTTTGTTGATATTTGGTATGAAGCTTCACCTTTTTAGACGTCTCTGAACATTATGCACATTAAAGCACTAGGGTTAATAATGGCCCTCCCCGGGTCCCACTTGTTACTCTATGGATCAGGTGAGCGATCCAGGGCCATCATGGCCCTCTTGTGTTTTATATTAGGATCACTTTTTGTCTGTCATCCGTGCGTAAACAATTTCTTCAAACGACATCTCCTCCTAAACCACTGATCGGATTTTGACCAAACTTCACAGGAATGATCCTTAGGTGGTCCCCTTTCAAAGTTGTTCAAATGGTTCCGGTCCGGTGCACATCTAGGTCACAGGAGCCAAAAATAGGTTTTTTCACCGAAAAATTAAAAAATCTTCTTCTCTGAAACCACAAGGCCCAGGTCTTTGATATTTGGTATGAAGCTTCATCTAGTGGACCCCTACCAAGATTGTTCAAATTATAGTGCTGGGGCTAAAAATGCCCCCGCCCAGGGGCCCTTTGGTTTTACATGGGCTTATATAGGGAAAATCTGTAAAAATCTTCTTCTCTGAAGCCGCACGGCCCAGGTCTTTCATTTTTGGCATGAAGCTTCATGTTGTGGACCCCTACCAAGATTGTTCAAATTATAGTGCAGGGGCCAAAAATGCCCCCGCCCCGGGGCCCTTTGGTTTTACATGGGCTCATATAGGGAAAATTTGTAAAAATCTTCTTCTCTGAAACCGCAAGGCCCAGGTCTTTGATATTTGATATGAAGCTTCATCTTGTGGACCCCTACCAAGATTGTTCAAATTATAGTGCTGGGGCCAAAAATGCCCCCGCCCCGGGGCTCTTTGGTTTTACATGGGCTTATATAGGGAAAATCTTTAAAAATCTTCATTTCTGAAACTGCAAGGACCAGGTCTTTGCTATTTGGTATGAAGCTTCATCTAGTGGACCCCTACCAAGATTGTTCAAATTATAGTGCTGGGGCCACAAATGCCCCTGCCCCGAGGCCCTTTGGTTTTACAGAGATTTATATAGAGATAATCTTTGAAAATCTTCTTCTCTGAAACAGCAAGGCCCAGGTCTTTGTTATTTGGTGTGAAGCTTCACCTAGTGGACCTCTATCAAGATTGTTTAAATTATAGCCCTGAGGCCAAAAATGCCCCCTTTATGTAGGGAATATCTTTAAAAAAAACTTCTTCTGTGAAACTGCAAGGCCCAGGTCTTTGATATTTGGTGTGTAGCTTCATCTAGTAGACCTTTGCCAAGATTGTTCAAATTACAGCCTTTGTTGATTTTTTTGGTATGAAGCTTCACCTTTTTAGACCTCCCTCACATTATGAACATTATAACCCTGGGGTCAATAATGGCCCTCCCTGGGGCCCAATTGTTACTTTATGGATCAGGTGAGCGATCCAGGGCCATCATGGCCCTCTTGTTAGAAAAACTTTGTCATTGCTCTAGCACTTACATTTTTTCACCAATTTCAATATAACTTCACACAAATGTTCCTAATCACAATATCTCAAGCCATTTTGACTTTCAAGGTCAAGGTCACTGTGGCTATTTTTAGAAAAACTTTGTCATCGCTCTAGCGCCTACATTTATTGATGGATTTTAATAGAACTTCACACAAATTTTTCTTACGATAATATCTTGAGTTGCTTTGACTTTCAAGGTCATGACCTCAAGGTCAAGGTCACTGTGGTTATTTTTAGAAAAACTTTGTCATCGCTCTACCGCCTACATTTATTAACAGATTTTAAATCAACTTCACACAAAAGATGCTTATGATATTATCTTGAGCAAGATCTACTTTGGTGGTCATGGCCTCGAGTCAAGGTCACTATGGCTATTTTTAGAGAAACATTGTCAACACTCTAGAATGTACATTTATTGATGGATTTTTAAACAAATTGTACACAAATGTTGCATATGATAATATCTCAAGCAAGTTGTCTAGTGCGAGGGGATTTGTATTGCATGCGATGCCTTGTTTATATTATATTTTTTGAGAGCTCATATTTCTTGAACCATGTGATTGATTTGCTACATATTTGGAATGATGATAGATACATGTCAAAAGTTTCATTCAGTCATAACCCTGCCCCTGCCGCATGACCTTAAGGTGATGGGGGGGGGGGAGGTAGGTTGTATTGACACATTTCTAGTTCATATAAAAAACTTGACATTTCACGTGAATCGTCAAGCTAGTAAACAATCCACATGCAGTGTCAAGCTTTTCTCTGAATAAATAAAAAAATACATTAAAAATTTTGTCTGACAGTGGAGATTATGGTAATAAGGGTTTGCAGGCTGATCTGGGGCTTTGCAGCTGCTGAGCATCCAATATTTAGTTTTTGTATGGCTATTACACCACAACCTCTTTATAACACTATGGTTTGAGTCCAAAGTAAACTGTATTAGGTAATTGTTGTTGTTTTGAAGTTTAACGACCCAGTCAGCACTATTTTAGTGTGTGTGTCTGTTAACATTTTCGTGTCCGCTCCATAACTTTTGAACCGCTTGACATATTTTCATGAAACTTCACATAAATGTTAAACACCATGAGACGACGTGCAGAACACATTAACCGCAACTCTTGCTTTTCTACTTTCAGAGTTATTGCCCTTTGTATGTTTTAACTTGCATTTTCGTGTCCGCTCCATAACTTTTCAACCGCTTGATACATTTTCATGAAACTTCACATAATTGTTAAACACCATGAGACGACGTAAACTTCACATAAATGTTAAACACCATGAGACGACGTTTTCATTGGGCGACAGGGCTTGAGATGTCATTTCATCTCAATGTCGGGTAAAAGTACCACAAAATTGGAAGCAACGTCTCCAAAATGACCATTACAGTGTTGACGGGGACGTTAAACCTCAAATCAAACAAACAAACCATGAGAGGACGTGCAGAACACATGAACCGTAACTCTTGCTTTTCTACTTTCAGAGTTATTGCCCTTTGTATGTTTTAACTTGCATTTTCGTGTCGGCTCCATAACTTTTCAACCGCTTGATATATTTTCATGAAACTTCACATAAATGTTAAACACCATGAGACGACATGCAGAACACATGAACCTGAACTCTTGCTTTTCTACTTTCAGAGTTATTGCCCTTTGTATGTTTTGACTTGCATTTTCCTGTCCGCTCCATAACTTTTCAACCGCTTGATATATTTTCATGAAACTTCACATAAATGTTAAACACCATGAGACGACGTGCAGAACACATGAATCGTAACTCTTGCTTTTCTACTTTCAGAGTTATTGCCCTTTGTATGTTTTAACTTGCATTTTTGTGTCCGCTCCATAACTTTTAAACCGCTTGACATATTTTCATGAAACTTCACATAAATGTTAAATACCATGAGACGACATGCAGAACACATGAACCGTAACTCTTGCTTTCCTACTTTCAGAGTTATTGCCCTTTGAATGTTATAACTTGCATTTTCGTGTCCGCTCCATAACTTTTATACTGCTTGACATATTTTCATGAAACTTCACATAAATGTTAAACACCATGAGGCGACCTGCAGAACACATGAACCGTAACTCTTGCTTTCCTACTTTCAGAGTTATTGCCTTTTGAATATTACGAGTTTTACCATACACTTGTGTCCGCTCTGTATCTTTAAAACCGTTCGAAATAATTTCATGAAACTTCAAACAAATGTAAAGCAAGATAATAGGATGGACAGAACACAAGAACCATAACTCTTGTTTGCATACATTACAAATTATTTCCCTTTGAAGATTGTAATTTATGTGTCTGCTAACATCTTCTTGTCTTCTCCATTACTTTTAAACGCCTTGACATATTTTCATGAAACTCCACACGAATGTTGAACACCATGAGAGGACATGCAGAACACATGAACCATAACTCTTGCTTTCCTACTTTCAGAGTTATTGCCCTTTGAATCTTGAAAATGGCCATTCTATGGAATATGGGCTGTATATTATGCAAAGAAGCTTTTGACATTGCTATTTTCAGCTGAGGTGATGGCACTGGCCGGGGGTATACGTGCCCCACTGGGCACTTTTGTCTAGTATCCAAATGAAAGTGTATAGATTATATTAAAAAAATGACCATTTCTATAATTATAATCTATGCATTTTTGGGATCCATCTTCAAACTGTGTTATAATTATATATAAAATCATGTTATAACAAACCGTATTATAATGAGGTTGTGCTGTATAATGGACCATTACATTACATGGATTCATGGCCATCTCCTGCTGTATTCTGAGTCTTCACCGAGTGCACATACATTTATCCATCATACATGCGTAGCTGAGAACACATTTCATTACAACCACGCAACTAGCAGTTTAGCAAAAGGACATATGTCGTTGGTTCATTAAAGTGCAAATATGTTAAAACACATTGGCATGCCGAACAAGAATGTGCATCACAAGTGACCAAGTACAAAGAAACAGTAATCCATATTTAGCATATTGAATTCCTGTAAATTCCTCTTCACACAGAAAGTGGGGGCAGAGCTTAGCGATTGTCAAAAATCTATACCATTGGAATCGCACCTTATTCAGATTTGCACTGCATATTCAAAAATGTTGTTATGTCAGTAATGTCGGTTGTCTGAAAGTTTCGGCCAATTAACTGTGGAGGACTAGCTAGCTACACAAACGTTCAGCCCACATTGTCAGTCATCTCTAAGACCTGTTCAGAAGCACATGATATAAAGTTAATATGGTGCAACAAAGTCTTTGATTTTCGTTGCAAACAGCATCAAACATGCGACAGGGTGAAGTCTTATTGCTAAACTGCTGGTTGCGTGGTTGTGAGTGTTTGAGTTTTACGTCCCACCAACAACTAAGGTCATCCGGAGATGTGACCTCGGTTTAAAGACTCATCCGAAAGTCTGGAGAAGCCCGGGATCGATCCTGCGACACCTGGTTTACAAGACGAGTTGCGTAACCGCTACACCACAGAGGCTTCTAGGTTGCGTCGTTGTAATGACATTTGTGAATGACATTTTTTAATACAGTAGAAATTCAACAGCTCCTTTGTGATCATGAAAATTTGTTGCAGATAGTTCGAGCCAGTCAGTGTTTGTTTGTTTGGTTTGAGGCATCCCCATCAACACTGTAAAGGTCATTTTGGAGACGTTGCTTCCAATTTTGTGGGACTTTTACCCGACATTGAGATGAAATGACATCTCAAACCCTGCCGCCCAATGCATCCAATAGGGTTTATAAGCATGAACGAGCCAGCTTGCACCGCTTTGCCTGGGCAGGCTTCGATCCTCTAAGCGGTTTACCAGTACTCGTGTGCAGGTCGGTTTCAGCTCTGCGTGGAAGCATCATGCAGCCCATATATTTCTTCAAGCCCCGATGGGCGGGGGGCGGCCAGTGAAGGTTTACCCATAAGATGCCAATCATGACAATTGTCGCCAGTTTCGTCGTCTACCGGTTACCTTAAAAGTCATTTTTGCGAACATAGTGGATGCAGATCAGAGTGCTCCTCTAGGAGTAGTCTGATCTGGGTCCACACTGTTTGCTTGTAAGCATATTTTTAAAAAGTTTGCAAGAAGATTTAGCAGTCAACATAAGCAGACAACATTTTCAGATGTAGTTTTTCTCTGCATCTTAAGGGTTAATCAGCCCCCGCCCATAGGGGCTTGAAGAAATATATGGGCTGCATGATGCTTCCACGCAGAGCTGAATCCGGCCCGCACACTAGTACTGGTAAACCGCTTAGAGGATCTAAGGCGGACCGTCCATGCTAATAAACCTTATTGGTTTCATTGGGCGACAGGGCTTGAGAAGTCATTTCATCTCAATGTCGGGTAAAAGTCCCACAAAATTGGAAGCAACGTCTCCAAAATGACCTTTACAGTGTTGACGGGGACGTTAAACCTCAAATCAAACAAACAATCTTAAGGGTTAATAATTATACTTCCAGATCAGAAGGCATAATGGCCAGGGGAAAGTATTTTAATCTTCTGTGAAATAAAGGTATGTTGTATGTATTAATTAGAGTCACCTCCTTGAGGTGGGTCTAATGAGTATACACAGCATACCTTTTCAAGATCACACAAAGAAAACTCCCTTAATTGTCCTAACATTACGATAACAAAACCGTGTGACACAGTGCATTTTTTCACATCTCCAAAATGGTTACTTTTCTGATGAAAGTCCCTGATATTTTTCTAATTAATACTACAAACATAGATTGTGGGTGCTCATTAGAACCACCTCTTAGGTGGTTCTAATGAGTACCCACAACCTATGTCTTGGAGCAGAAATAAAAAACAAATGTATACCCCGTAAACCCAGGTTTTCTCTATATAAAGTTGGGTTTAGGTGGGTCTTCATAACAGACTTGTTAACATGATGAATATGTGGATTTATCAGTTACCCCCTATATATATTGCATTTTAACGCACTGACCTGATAAAGATATGCTATCCAGGACAAGTGAGCTTTATCACGTCAATGTGACATTGCACTTTATGTATGAATCGGTCTACTAGATAAATCACAACAATGTCATTGTTATTGGGAAAAAGTGGAAAAAAATACTTGAAAAAAAATATCATAGGAAAATATGGTCAGCTGATACTAAATATATTGACTGCTAGAATGCTGGGACGCACTGAGGACCATCAATAACCGATCGTAAATTGTTAATTTAAGAGTTACAAGGGGATAAAGGGATAAATAGAATACCAGATTCGTGTCATTTGATATCAAGTTTATCAGGCTCAGCTTCGAGAACGCATGTAGAATCGTTTGGCAAGCCTCGCGATTCTACAAGCATTCTCGAAGCCTTGCCAGGTAAACTTGATATCAAAAGACATGAACCTGGTATTCTCTATATCTGTAGCTATGGGAAGAGTTCTTAACGACCTCAAGAACAAGTTCTAAACAACCATCATTAACGTACCATCAGTGTTCCAGCCATTGAAATTTTACAGTATGCCGTAAATATATTAAAAAGTCGGACACCTTGAGGACTTGCTGTAATTCTCCCAAAATTTTAACAAATTAAAAATTTGTTTAATGATCCAGCAAGGAGTCTAAAAAGTTCAGTGGGAATGGCAAACAGTGTAGACCCTGATCAGACTGCTCCTTCAGGAGCAGTCTGATCTGGGTCTGTACTGTTTACTTTAGCCTATCAGCCCAAATATTTAGGATCATTACGTTATTTTTATTTGTTTGTGTTGTATTACAGATGCTAGCCTTGAAGTGACAATGTTTTGTTTGTGACGTTTCGAGAAGGGTAATTGAAGTCCCTTCACGTCAGTATGGGGGACCAACCAATCAGCAAGCTGACAGCAAGCCTGGAAGAATTGGCTCTGAGGAAGCAACTCCCTCTCCGACAACAGGTATAAAATACATGCATGTTCACCTAGTTATTTGTTGCAAACAGTTTGCCTGTATGAAAAAATATATTTGACAAGTTTACAAGTAAATGCAGCAGACAACATAAAACAATACAACATTTTAACCCTTATCTTGCTGAATATTCATTTAAGCCACACCCATTTCTGTCTATCAACCAATCAAATTACTTGATCTAACTTATTCCTACAAATTCATAAACTGAATGTCAAACAGTGAAGATCCTGATCAGATGGCTTCTTCAGAAGCCTTCTGATCTGGATCTACACTGTTTGCAAAGATAGGGGTTGTTGTGAACAGCAAGATAAGGGTTAAGATGCAGTTTTTTCTTAGTGTCTAAAGGGTAAAATAACTAGGTGAACATGCAGCCCAATTTATTTCTCTAAGCCCCGATGGGGGGGGGGGGGGGAGTATTTAGACAGTTATGCCTGGGCATACAGTGTAGACCCAAATGAGACCTTGCATAATGTGGTGTCTCATCAGGGTCTACACTGTTTGCCACTCACCCCACTATTCTGAGACACAACATGGGATTGTTCAAATGTTTGAGCAAGTATGGTAAGGAGTTGCCCTCAAAGTATTCCCCCTTTAACAGATATACAAACTTTCAGTCTTCTGATCCAATCATTGAATGCATTTTGGTAGTCTTTTCGAGGTATACTATGAAGGCACTGGAATATTGCAGAACCAAGGTGTTTGCGCTGTCCAAATTTGACCAGAAAGGTATTTTTTCAGCTGCGGGAACAAAAAAAAAAGTCACACTGGGAAAGGTCAGGGGAATACGGGGGGTGAGGGAGTTCAACTACCTTTTCCTGCTTCAGATAGTCTTGCACAATGAACGCCTTGTGCGATGATGCATTGTCATCTAGCAATCTGACATTGGCCAAAGCAGTTGCGGGTCTTAGATCTTTGAAATATTTCTTCAATTTTCGAAGAACTTTATTCTTGTAAAACTTCGCATTAACAGATTTGCCTTTAGGCCCAGCAACCTGAATAGCAGGGCCCTGATTTGAAAAGAATACGGCATACATTACCTTCTTGACGCTCATGGTCCGCTTTGCAATGCATCTTTTTCAATACTTTGTTGCCCATGTTTTGTTCTGAATCTTTCGTTTTGGCTTAAAAAAGTGAACCCATGTCTCGTCACCTGTGACGACATTAACGAAAGACCGTGCATTGTAATTTGGAAACTTTTTAAGCAACTTCTTGGCGCACTGAACGCGTGTCTTTTTCTGCTCATCTGTCAACAGATGGGGAATCCATCTAGCACAGATCTTTCTCATTTTCAAATCCCGTTTCAGAATTGTATTAGCTGCTCCTAATGAGATTCCAACCATACTAGCTATTTGCCTAGTGGTGTATCATGCATCGGTAGCAACTATTTCTTTCACTCTAGCAACCATCTTGGCAGATGTTGCTCTTTTCGGCCGACAATTATGTGGTGCTTCTTCTGTTGAGCCTAGCCAACAGCTGAATTTCTTACCCCAACGAAAAACTGTCGGAAAAGACATTTCATTATGCCCATAAACAGAACATATTTCATCAAAAATGTCTTTGCACCGTATACCAAGAATACACGATTCTTAATATAGGACCGTATTTCAACGGCTTACTCTGACCGTCTTCCAACCATGTTTTGTATTAGTATACAAGAGTAGACAATGTTTATCGAACGATATACATGGCTAAAGTGGACGGATTTTAACAGGTTTGGTATCAATGTATAGGTAAAATGTTTTTCTACGCTGTGATATTCATTTTCAGGTGATTTTCGCATTAGTGCATGAGAAAATGTTCTACTTACATTTACATTTGAACAGTCCTCGTACTTGCTAGAACAGTTAACAATTTGACTATGACTATCTCGGTAAGCCAATGACGCTTTGAACTACTGGGCCCTGATATACAGAATCTAAAGAGAGATATTTTCTTTATCTGTTTGGAATCCTCCTTCTGTGACATGAATATCCAAACAAAAATGTATAGATTAAATAGCGAAATGACCATTTATAGTGATCAGTATTATAAAAAAGTTTATCTTCAGGTTAACCCTTATCCTGCTACATAAATTAATTAAGCCACTCCCATTGCTGATTATCAACCAATCAAATTACTTGATATAATATATTTGTTCGTTTTACAAACTGCATGACAAACAGTGTAGATCCTGATCGGATGGTTTCTAAAGAAGCCATCTGATCTAGATCTACACTGTTTGCAATGGTAGAGGTTGTCGTGAACAGCAGGATAAGGGTTAAATATGGTACATTTTATATATTTTCTATTTTTCAGGCACAGAAGCCCATGTTGAAGTACAATAACTCGGTGATCAAACCAGTCCAGCTGTTTAATCATGCCGATCTTGTCACTATACGAAGTAATGCAGAGGCTGCTAGGAACGCATACAGCAGCCTTAGTAACGCCTCAAGTTCCAGCTCCATTAACACCCCCTTTAGATCTGCTGTCAAACCTCCAACCCCACCAGCAAAACCAGCAGCAGAATTAGGGGCCACATTGTCCCCGGTTCATCAGGCTCCTGTCAGTCCTAGTAAATCTCCGTCCAAAGGTCACAGTAATCCCTATGCAAGACCGATAAGTGCCAAAGATATTGTTAATGACATCCAAAACCAGAAAATTCGAAAGACACCTAGTCAAACTCAGAATGTTTCAGGCACCAACACTGTTCCAAATGGAGCTTCCGGAGCCACTATGTTTGGTTTTCAGATGAATGCTTTCATGAGACCACAAAGTGGAGTTAAGAAAGAGTCATTGTCCTCACAACAAAAAAGTCCTTCAAAATCTTCAAAAGCTAATGAAGAGAAAGATGGAAAAATGGACAGTAAATCAGATGTGCCAAAGGCTGTAAATACAAAAAGAGCCATACCACCAACAAAATTAGAAAGAGAAGTTGATTTAAGTGAATCACTAGGAAGTACTGCTGTTGCTTCCTTACTGACCCCAAAAAGGAATCTGTTTGGTCCTTCCAAGCGTGACTCTAGTTCAGTAACCAAGTCCTCGTCAGGATCATCTGGTGTTGTCTCCTCAGAACAGTCCAGAGTTAGTTCCTCTAGTCAAATCACAGAAGGCCAAACTGTTAACAAAACCGTATCTCAGACGACAGATTCTAGTACAAACACCACCTCTAAAGTTATAATGTATGCCAAGCCAGTGTCTTCCCTACCACGCCCAGGATCTCAGGCCCCAAGGTCAAACTCCAGCACACCAGATTCACTGCATAAGGTGAGGAACTTGAACTACACACCCACAAAACCATACAGTGAAGTCATGGACCCTACGCCAGTGGTGAATTCTTCCACAGTTGTTTCCGGGAAACCACCTATATCAGCCACAACTAAGACAATACAAACTACTGAAACATCATTAAGTAAGGGTACAACCTACATAGCTCCCTCAAACATTGGCAAAGCTTACGATAAGCACAATAGTAATAATTCAGTAAGATCGGAAGGATCTAACTCCTCTACAGTATACTACAGTAAAGGGTCAAAACAGGAACTTGTTCTTCATGAGCAGAGGCCCCCGGTGGTAGGAGCTGCTGCAAAGCCAGGGAAGGCGATTGAGAAGGCAGCATTAGGATCAGCAACCTCCTTGGCATCAGACATTGAAGAGGACTATGAGGAGTCCGAAAATTGTACACCATCTGGGTAAGTTACCTGAAATACACCACAACCTCTATATAATACTTTCATTATAGCATACATGTACTGTGATGAACCTAAGTATTGGGACAGACAGGCCTAAGCAAACTGTGCAGATTCAGGGCTGATCTGGCAAACAGTGCTGATCCAGATCAGCCTGCTCCTGAAAATTGTACACCATCTCGGTAAGTTACTGAAGAAAAGTTCACATATTACACCACAACCTCTTTATAACACTGTTCATTATAGCATACATGTACCGTATTGGGACAGACAGGCCTAAGTAAACAGTGTCGATCCAGATCAGACTGCTCCTGAAGGAGCAGTCTGATCTGGATCTACACTGTTTGCCATTCTGTCTACCCTTTTTGGACTCCTTGCTTGATCGTGAAGTAAATTTGTTAAAATTTTAGAAGAATTACAGAAAGTCCTCAAGTTGTCCGAATTTTTTGGATTTTTAGGGTAGTTTTGGATATTGCATTAAGGATGGATACCATCTAGAAAAATGACCATAAATGGTCATTTCACCGAATAATCTTCAACATTTTTGTTTGGATAAAACACATTTGTTGAACTGACATGGTTTCTGCTCGGGACCTCAGTGTAGTTGTGTTTTTTCCTGCTCTAAAATGATATATACCGTAAAAATCCTAAAAAATTCGGACACCTTGAAGATTTGCTATAATTCTCCTAAAATTTTAACAAATTTGTTTCATGATACTTTCAAGGAGTCTAAAAAGGTGCAGATAGAATTTTTTTTTTTGGTTTGGGTTTTACGGCCCTTTCAAGATTATTTCACTCATATTGAGCCGATCGTTAATCAGAGGTGGGCGAAAACGGGAGTACCCGGAGAAAAAGCACCTGACCTTCCGTTGCAGAACTTGGCGTCTCACATATGACCCGAGCGAGGCTCGAACCACAGCGGTGAGAGACCTAATGATCAAGAGTCAGCGCTCTTAACTACTAGGCCACAGAGGCCCGTTGCAGATAGAAATGACAAATAGTGTAGACCCTGATCAGACTGCTCCTTGAGGAGCCGTCTGGTCTGGGTCTGCACTGTTTGCTCGAGCTTTTCTGTCTCAGTACTCAGGCTCATTATGGTACCTCAGGGTGAAAAAAAGAAAGGATATAAGGCAAGCCTGCACATTTGCACATCTTACTAGAAAACAATGTGAGACTTGGTTTATATACAGTGTTTGCCATTATATACAGTGACCGGCCCCGATAGCTCAGTTGGTAGAATGTCCGCTCCGGGGAACGGGAGGTCACGGGTTCGATCCCGGGCCGCGACATACCAAAGTCGTTAAAAATGGTACTAGCTGCTCCTTGCTTGGCACTCAGATTTACAGGGGTAGAGCTAGGACTGGTCGACCCAGTGTCAGGATAATGTGACTGGGTGTGGTATCATTTAATGTGTCTAGGACATGATACTTCAGTGAGGCAGCACTATAAATGTGAGCATTGAGCTCCCTGTCGCAACAAGATACCGTCGTGATATGACTGAAAAATTGTTGAAAGCGACTTTTAACCCGAATTCACACACACACATTATATACAGTGAAATTCTGCTATTAAGACCTAAAATTAGGACTAATTCTGCTATAAAAAGCTTATTTTGAAGGATACACATAATTAATCTTTGAGTTTTCTGCCTACAATGTCCTCTGGCCATGGACCACCTTTTGGACTGTTCAAAAGTGGTCTTTAAGACCACTTTTGAACAGTCCCAAAGGTGGTCTTAATATAGGAATTTTACTGTGTATACATTGTATATATATCATGTTTGCTGATAAGTGCACAGTGTGCCTTCCATTCTCTTATCATAAATTAAAAAGTCAGCCCTAGAAAATACAGTTAGGCCAAAAAAAAATATATGTGTGGTTCCGGTTTACTGACCGTGCCTAGCTTTTTCCCGCCGACCCTAATTATTTTTTCTGTCATGAATATTCCAAACATTTTATGTGCAAAAACGATCTTTCATTTTTTCATGGTCCAAGTATTTAAGTACATATTCATTAAAAAGCGCTATCATTAAAAGACAATCTGGTCGTATTTACGCATGAAAATGATGTGCGTCTGCCAAAAACAACATCAAAAGCATCCGTGTTTGTCTCTAAAACACATATAACTGTGAGCCAAGAATAAAAATGCATATCTTAAACATCGGTATTTAAAAGCTGCTAATCAATAATAATTAGCCGATTGCAGTTCAAATGGGTCAGGGATGTGACACGTGGCTACTTCTGAAGAAGCCGATGCTTTGAAGTAACCCAAAAATTTAAAATCCAAAATCTCCGGTACTTAGCACATGCAAGCCAGCCAATAGAACCACCACCGGAAAGAAAATAAATAAAATAATAATAATAAAACTACTACCAGAGGGTAAAACGTCTGTTGTCTCCTTTGATCAACAGGTATTTTGCATGGACCGGTAAGAGAAGCAAAATTAGGAAGCGGTTGGAACCCACAAATTTTGAGTGCAATTTGTTTTCGAAAGCGCAAGATGCTTGAAACGTATGACTTGGACGCATTAAAAATACAATGGCACACAATATTTCTTGCGGTATAATGACGGTATGACCCCTCTCAATAACCAGATTACTTTTGTGACAATAAAAATTATCCAAAACATGTTTTACCTCCTGTAGCGATAATCAGACACGTCTACACGCTTCAACAAACATAAATAATGCCGACAGCTTGTGTCAATCTCTCAAGTATTTTCACTATCTCCATGAACAGAAAGCTTAGCCTTCACAGATGCGCAGGATGATCGTAGTCTTCGCTGGTCACACATGTATAGTTTTTGTCGTTCCACGCTTAATTTCCCGCCGTCATTTCTGAACGTGCATTTGTTGCAATCTGAAATTTTCCCACGTTTTTCAACAACACGTCATCGATAGTTTGCACAAACGGTCTTCTCATGCAACCTTTGGAAAACATGACAGTATAAAGTTTCCTTTCAAAAGGAAGACTTCCCCAGTTTATAAAGGTGAAAATCCGCCATTTTTGCTCGCCTTTCGAAGTAAGGGGGAGCTATTGCCATACCCCCGGCGTCCGTCGTCGGCGTAAGCGTCGGCGTCCGCATTTGGTTGAAGTTTACCTGCAAGCAATCATTTGTGCTGTTTTACAAATTTATTTTCAAGTAAAGTTATCTACTGGTAAAAAAAAAAAATATTTTTCACATTCTTTTCCACTCGATTTCTCATGTTTTGGGGCTTAAAACGTTAATCATTTTCCTCTGTATTACCTCCCTTATAATCAAGCATGTGCGTAGCCAACTAAAACGCATCTTCTCTTTTACATATCCGAGAGCAGCAAAGGCTCTAGTAAGGCTGTGCGTACTCGCAGGCTCGCCAGAGTCAGTGCTGGTCGCCTTTGTGAAAAAGACCCATGTCATGCCCATGAAGGCGATGCCACGTCTTCCATCGCGACGTTGTTGCTCTAAATAAGCGCGATTTTCCTGGTAAGACTTTTACGGAAACTGTTTCAGTGTTAGCTGTCCGTCTTAAACCATTGAAAGGAGGAACGTATTCATGGACCCGGCGAGGAGCGAAACCGCAACGTCCGTGCCCATCTAACTGTATAAATGTAATGATTAAAAAAAAATCGGCATTTATGAGCAGCGAAGGCTCATTGTGGCGAGCTGTCACTCGCACAAGTTTTATGCTGGTGGAAAATTTGTCAGAAAAGACAGAACCATGTTAAGCGATTAAATTACTCGTTTGACACGCAATTCGATTTCAGAGATGAACAATGGCATGTTTTGTAAAATTGACCATGATGGCAGAATATGAGGTCTCTTTCTGCCTGAGTTCGGGGCATGATCGAGACAAGTTCTGCAATGGTTTGAAACTGTCTTTCTCTTCACCAACCGCTTATAAAGGAACGGTTAATAATGTTCCAAAATAAATGAATAAAAAATGACATATCACTTTTATAGAGACCACCCTACAACAAGCACTCTTGAGAAATACAAATCGGAAAAATTGTTTTACACAATAAGTTATCAGCTAGTTAGACTAGACTACCTGCCTGTAACCGGACTCTGCAAAACTATTTTTACTGATTTCAACTGTCAAACTCTTTATAAACTCGTCCTGGAAATTCTGAGTGACCATGAAAAGTTTGAGACTCCGAGAGAAGTGTGACTCAAGTGACAGCATTAACTTTTGTAATCTACAGGCATTTTTTTTTTTTTTTTACAAATCCTTAAGAAAAGAAAAGCATTACATCAACAAGTCCGTGTACTGAACAACGATGATCTTGTCTTTAAGGTAACCGGGCACTAGAAGCACATTGGGGCTGCCCCATATGTACTGAACAACCCTATAAACCCAACTTTATATAGAGAAAGTTGGGTGTACATGGGTAGATTATTTTCCTTTTTAGGGTGTTCAGAACACCGAACACCGACAATCTATATTTGGACTAGAAAAAAAAAGTATTTTTTAACATCACGAAAACACGCCTGCCTAATTTTGATCCCTACACAGTGGGTAGTCGTTAGAACCGCGTCATCGAGGCGGTTCTAACCAGTACCCACAATCTATGTTTAGAGCAGAAATATGAACAAATCGGATTTTTTTTATCGGACAATTTTCATTTTGGTGGCAAAATTCTGTATATATTTGAATAGGCGTCTTTTCGTAATGAACTTAAAATGCTAGTTCATGAGATTTTAGCACATTGTAATTAGACCAGTGCAGAAGACCATAGGGTTAGTTTTGCTTATTAATTCGAATACGGCAATTAAGATAATTTCACCATCCTAACTGGACGCTTTTTACATTGACCTTCAATTATTGGAATTATTATTTGAACCCATATATGCCTAGCGGCCTTTTTTGAGACATTGGCAAATAATGCAGACCCAGATCAGACGCCGCACCTGATCAAGATCTAAACTGTTTGCTCAACTGACATGCATTTTTGCAATACTTACCACAAAAAATGACATCCCTATGCTTAGAAATTGACAACTCCAGACTTATAAAAGGTGGATTATTTTGGCACCTATGGGTTAGTTATGAGGTTACGTCAAAAGGACGAAAGCATTAGGATCTGTTTCTACTGTAACTTCGACTTCTGGGAAACGATTTATAAATATATATCTGGAAACGCTTTATAAATAGACATCGACGGGTGCTGCATATTCCTGTTTATTCCGAACGAATTTTCACTGCGTAAATATGTGGAGAGCAGTCTTATCTGTAGGGCTTTACTAGTTACGTCATAAGACGGTTAGAAATAAACTGGGGTATCACCAATCCAATCTAAATGGCTTCCAATCGAAATTGGAAGCCAAAAACTGCGCGACAGGTGAAGACACAGTTCAGCCTGCGCAGTCTTATCCGTCTTCGCTCTTTCTAAAAACCTTTTGTAGTATAGCTTCTGGTATATTCAGAGAGCAGCAAACGAAGAACTTGATGTACAGGCTGATCTTTCGTTAAAAGAAAAGTTTTTTTCCTGACTGCTGGATGCAGTTTTAAGTGTTGTAAAATATAAGGCCCTTTCACGGTCTGTCAAACACGGTAGCTATTGAAAGCTAGTATGTCATGTGGTAGTGACATCAGAAATGCTTACCGAGAAAAATGCACTGAATGCTTATGCGCACACATAAAAGACTCAGATCAGCTGGAAGTTCTGCACAGTCTGATCTGAGTTTATTGTTCATAAGGTTTCATTTCTCGGAAAACTTAGACGCTGTCGCTGATCAGACTGCCCGCATATGGCATTGTCTTCGCTACATGCACATGATAACAATGGTCGGGTAACTTTTCACACCTAATCGTTTAATTGTTATCACTTACATGCACTCGTTATCAAAACACTATTATGGTTTCTTAAAGTGAGATAATTTGGAACAATAAGCAGCGGGATTAGCGGTAAACCATCAAACAGGCAACAATCTATTGCTAAGAAAATGTCTAAAATATTCATTCTTTAAACAGACATGACAATGTTATTTTTTTGTCAATTTCAGAGATTTTTGTTCCAAAATGTAAGGCATCATTTGCTCTTATCTGCAAAAAGGGTATGGTGCCAGAAAAGAAGATCTTGGCGCTAGAGAAAATGGGTCTGGAGCCACACCATCATAAAAAGGCTGGGAAAACAAATTAAAATAATAATTTGTGCAGTATGTCTGCATTTTCTGGTTCTTGAAACGAAATCAGCTGCCAGTTTTTAGATTCATGTCAGCGTGTCTAAAAGATTGGCTTACGGGTTGACAATAAAGGTACCATGTTGAGGCACGGAGGATACACCATGTCAGATCTGTGGCGGGAAAAGAAGCTAAGAGTACCAAGAGTAAACAAAAAATGGAAAGGAAATTTGTCCCACCGCCTCTTTGAAGTGTGTGTAAGGGGTGGGGGGTAGAAAGAAATTAATCAGATACTGTAGCTCAACATATCTATTTCAATCGCGTATGATCAAATAAAAATCCAACCTACCGATGCTAATTTGGTTTGAAAAAAAAAAAAAAAAAAACATACCTAGGTTTAAATTTGTAGGTCTTATCTAAGAGCCAAAATATTTGAAAAATGCTGAAAGTTTTGGTGATAGACAGATAAAGCTCTAATGTTTTGGCGCCCAGCCAATTTTTCAGTCACTATGGGTGACTGTCAGTCTTTATCCCTGCTTGCCCTTGTACGCACCTAGTTAAATGGGAAAGCAGGCTTAACTGGGGATATATCTTTTCCCAATCCCTGCCCCAAAACATACATGTACATTGTGGTTTCTTATTACAACCGCCTCAATGGCATGGTTCTATTGAGTGTCCACACTGTACAAGTTTGGATTGAAGTCCTGAAATGCACTTTTCAGAAAAAGAGGCAGTTAGGGAAACATGCAACTATGCAGTAGTGCACACATGTGTGTAGAAATTTTGTCTGTATTGTTTGCAATCAAGAACAGGGACTTAACTTTTCAAAATGAAGGATTTTGGACTCCTGTTTTCAGTATCTATCTATCTATCTATCTATCTATCTATCTATCTATCTATCTATCTATCTATCTATCTATCTATCTATCTATCTATCTATCTATCTATCTATCTATCTGTCTTACATTTATTTTCAATGTATATATGGTACAATAACAGTTACAACACTATTCAAGATAAAGCAGCCTTCACTAGAACAGCAAGTCCCAAAGGCTGACCTTTTGTAAAAGGCAAACACATACACAGGATGTCCAATCAAAATACTTTGTTCTGACTGAAGAACACCCTTATTTTATAACAATTAGGACAATATGGATGAAAACTAAGCATTATTTATTATACTTTTATTTGCATTTCATAAATTGTTTACAATGTTTTGAAGTACAATTATACAACAAATTAGCACGGCCCCCCCATCGGGGCTTGAAGAAATATATGGGCTGCATGATGCTTCCATACAGAGCTGAATCTGACCCTCACACGAGTACTGGTAAACCGCCTAGAGGATCTAAGCCTGCCCAGGCAAAGCGTTATATGTCTCGGACAGTCCATGCTTATAACCCCTATTGGTTTCATTGGCGACAGGGCTTGAGATGTCATTGCATCTTAATGTCGGGTAAAAGTCCCACAAAATAGGAAGCAGCATCTCCAAATGACCTTTTCAGTGTTGACGGGGACGTTTAACCTCAAATCAAACAACAAAAAAGCAAAACAATATAACAAAAATAAGTGCAATGTGTAACATAGTATAAACGGTGAGAAAAAAAATAAAAATAAAAAATAAAATAATTTTCCTACCTACCTACCCTATTTTTGAAAACCATGTAATAGGAACCACACATATAATTTGTTTTGGCCTTATACTTCTGTTAAGTGTATGCTCAGGTGCAACCATTAGCTCCTTATACTGGTTTCAGATGCATTTGGTTGAACCAAACATGTCCAATGTACGTAGTTATAAGGAGCATGAAAATTGTGCAACACAGTGATAAGAATAGTTAATTAACAGTTACCTGGATTTCCCACAAATCAGTGATAGTCACATGGACTTCAGCGTTAAAAAACCAGCTTGGGGTTTCCAGTACAAAATGTGTTAAGCAAACAGTGCACTTCAAGTGGCATGATTTGTTTGAATTGAGGTTTTACATACCCATCAACACTATCAAGGTCATTTTGGAGATGCTGCATCCAGTTTTGTGGGACTTTTACCTAACATTGAGATGAAATGACTTCTCAAGCCCTGTCTGCCCCCCCCCCCCCCCCCCCCCCCCCCCCCCCCCCCCCGAAAAAAACAACAACACAACAACTGAAAAAACAAACAAACAGGTTCATATTTAGAGATGGTCGAACTTGGACCACTTTACCTAGGTAGGCTTAGAGCCTCTAAGCGATGTACCAGTACTGATGTGCAGTCGGTTTAAGCTTTGTGTGAAAGCAACATGCAGCCTAAACTATTCTCCAAGCCTGATGGGCGGGGACCAAATCAGCTCATTGAGATAGGGTACTTAAGTTTTTGCATCTTCAGCGGGGGTCCATGACCAAGTGGTTAAGAGCACTGAGTCTAAAACATTAGATTTCTCTTCCCTGTGTGTTCAAGAATCACACGGGTCACATATTGGATGCCAAGTTCTGGAAAGGAGACTCTGGTTTTTGTCCACTGCTGATGAACTATAGGCTCAAAAAAGTGAAATATTCTTGAAAGGGCCATAAAGCCCTTAAACATTAGGTTTCTCACTGTTCGAGCATCGCCTTGGTGAAGTTGGGCCACATGTGAGATGCCAAGTTCTGGAAAGGCGACTCTGGTTTTTGCTCACTGCTGATTAACTGCAGGGCTGCAAAAAGTTAAATAATTTTGAAACGGCCATAAAACGGAAATCAAAAGAAAGAAATAACATAGTCAGACCAATAAAGCCTCATATGAATCTTCCCTTAACCCTTATCCTGCTATTCACAACCACCTCTATCTTTGCAAACAGTGTAGATCCAGATCAGATGGCTTGTGAAGGAGCCATCTGATCAGAATCTACACTGTTTGTCATTCATTTTATGAATTTGTAGGAATAAATTACATCAAGTAATCTGATTGGTTCAAAGTTAGAAATGGGTGTGGCTATATTGAAATTCAGCAGGATAAGGGTTAAGCGCAGTCTTGCCAGAGCCTTTACTGCTCACAGTCATGTAAAGGAGACCTTGAGGTTTTAGCTCCATATTTGGCAGTGTTATAGGCAGTGGTAGAGCATCCACTTTGGGATAGGGAGGTTGCGGGTACGATACCAAAGGCGTGAAAAATGGTACTAGGTGCTCCCTTGGCTGATGCTTGCATTATCAGGGGTAGTCCTAAGATTAGAAGATAAATGAAGGCAGGTAAGTATTTGTTAAAGGAAACTTTGTTTGTCACAATAAAAGCTCTACAGAGCTTGGGATGTTATTTGTTTCCGATATGCAATGTTTAATAAAGCTTTTTAGCTCACCAGAGCCGAAGGCTCCGGGGGAGCTTATAGGATAGGCAGTTGTCCGTCGTCGTCTGTGTCGTCTGCGTCTGCGTCTTCGTCAACATTTTCAAACGACATCTCCTCTGAAGCCACTGGGCCGATTCAGCCCAAATTTCATCTGTAGCATCCTTGGGCAGGGGGATTGAAAGTTTGTGTTTTTAATGAAAATCGATTCGTTAGTATGGTTGCTATGGCAACTTAGAGTTTCCATAGACTTATAATGGGGAAAATAGAAAAATGGCATTTACTACCAAGCCTCTGCAGATATTTTGACAAAACTTTCATAGAAATGTTCCATAGGTAATCTACTATCTGCCGTATGATTTTAGGCCTTCTGCTCATTTTTATTGGTTACCATGGAAACCAAAATGCAAAAAATAGACAAAAAATTACTTAAAAAATCATCTCCTCAGAAACCATATGCTCTAGGAGGCTGAGACTTTATGAAAATATTCACCATATTTGCCTTTATAGGTTTTGTGTTTTTTATGAAATTTGGCCTTTTAGTTTTGTTGGTATGGCAACTTAGAGTTTCCATTGACTTATAATGGGGAAAACTGAAAAATGGCATTTACTGCCAAGTCATTGCAGATATTTTGACAAAACTTACATAAACATGTTCCTTGTGTAAACTTCTCTCAGCCATATGCTTTTATGTCAACCTGGGGGTCCCCTAGGTTGTGCCGGGGCCATGCCCTGCCCCCTCCACTTCATAAAATGCCTTATATCTCAGAAACCTTAAAGATCCCAACCCCTAAACCATATACATTCTTGTTCCTTATGATAAGATGCATTGAGTGACACCAACCTGGGGGTCCCCCGGGATGTGCCGGGGACATGCCCTGCCCCCTCTTTTCCATAAAATGCCATTTATCTTAGAAACCATTCAGATCCCCACCCCTAAACTATATATATCCTTGTTCCTTATGCTAAGATGCATTAAGTGACACCAACCTGGGGGTCCCCCGGGATGTGCCGGGGACATGCCCCACCCCCTCCACTTCATAAAATGCCATTTATCTCAGAAACCATACAGATCCCCACCCCTAAACTATATATATTCTTGTTCCTTATGATAAGACACATTAAGTGACACCAACCTGGGGGTCCCCCAGGATGTGCCGGGACCATGCCAAACCCCCCTCAACTTCATAAAAGGCCAAATATTCCAGAAACCTTACAGATCCCCTGCCCTAAACCATATATATTCTTGTTCCTTATGATAAGACACATTCAGTGACACCAACCTAGGGGTCACCCAGGGTGTTCCCGGGCCATGCTTCACCCCTTGACTTCACAAAAGACCATATATCTGAGAAACTGTTCAGAGCCCCACCCCTAAACCATATATATTCTTGTTCCTTATGATAAGACGCAATCAATGACACCAGCATGCAGGTCCACCCTGGGTGCCATGGGCCATGCCCCACCCCTTTACTTCATTAAAATCCATATATCTCAGAAACCATACAGATCCCCACCCCTAAACAATATATATTCTTGTTCCTTATGATAAGATGCATTAAGTGACACCAACTTGGGGGTCCCCCGGGATATGCCGGGGATATGCCCTGATCCCTCCACTTCATAAAAGGCCATTTATCTCAGAAACCATTCAGATCCCCACCCCTAAACCATATATATTCTTGTTCCTTATGATAAGACACATTAAGTGACACCAACCTGTGGGTCCCCCGGGATGTGCCGGGCACATGCCCCACCCCTTCCACTTTATAAAATGCCATTTATCTCCGAAACCATTGAGATCCCCACCCCTAAACCATATATACTCTCATTCCTTATGATAAGTTGCATTCAGTGACACCAAATTTGGGGTCCCCTGGGATGTGCCCGGACCATGCCCAACCCCCTCCTCTTCGTAAAATGTCAAATATTTCAGAAACCTTACAGATACCCACCCCTAAACCATATACATTCTTGTTCCTTATGATAAGACACATTCAGTGGCACCAACTTAAGGGTCACCCAGTGTGCGCCCGGGCCATGCTCCACCCCTTGACTTCACAAAAGACCATATATCTGAGAAACTGTTCAGAGCCCCACCCCTAAACCATATATATTCTTGTTCCTTATGATAACACCCAATCAATGACACCAGCATGCAGGCCCCCCCCCCCCCCCCCCCCCCCCCCCCCGGGTCCACAGGCCATGCCCCACCCCTTTACTTCATTAAAATCCATATATCTCAGAAACCGTTCAGATCCCCACCCCTAAACCATATATATTCTTGTTCCTTATGATAAGACGCAATCAGTGACACAAGCATGCAGGTCCCCCCGGGGTGCCACAGGCCATGCCCCACCCCTTTACTTCATTAAAATCCATATATCTCAGAAACCGTTCAGATCCCCACCCCATAACCATATTTATTCTTGTTCCTTATGATAAGACTCAACTTCATAATAGGCCATATATCTCAGAAACCATTCAAATCCCCATCCTATAATCACATATATTCTTGCTCATTGTTATTATGTCTCCCCCGAAAAAAATTTTTTCGGAGAGACATATTGTTTTTCCCCCGGGCGTCTGTCTGTCCGTCTGTCCATCTGTCCGTCTGTCACACATTCGTGTCCGCTCTGTAACTTGAAAACCGTTAGAGCTATCATCACGAAACTTCGTATAAATATTAATCGGCATTAGACGACGTGCAGTGCACAAGAACCATAACTCTCGCATTTATACTTTTTGAATTAGCTCCCTTTGAAGTTTGTTGGTATGTATATATGTATGGGCAAATCGTGTCCGGTCAATAACTTTCTTATTTTTTTGATGGATTTTAAAATTACTCGGCAGAAATATTAACAACCATAAGACGATGTGTGGTGCGCATGAGGCAGGTCGGTA
This sequence comes from Lucinisca nassula, assembly GCA_963580285.1. Taxonomy (NCBI): domain Eukaryota; kingdom Metazoa; phylum Mollusca; class Bivalvia; order Lucinida; family Lucinidae; genus Lucinisca; species Lucinisca nassula. Next base: position 46,243,453 of record OY757025.1, on the reverse strand, counting down.
CCTCAAAGGTCAAGGTCATACTTAGAGGTCAAAGGTCAAAAAAGGGGCCTTTTTTTCGTATTTGGTCAATAACTTTCTTATTTTGAGATGGATTTTAAAATTACTTGGCATAATTATTAACAACTATAAGACGATGTGTGGTGCGCATGAGGCAGGTTGGTTCCTCAAAGGTCAAGGTCATACTTAGAGGTCAAAGGTAAAAAAAGGGCCTTTTTTTCGTATTTTGTCAATAACTTTCAAATTTTGAGATGGATTTTAAAATTACTTGGCATAATTATTAACAATCATGAGACGATGTGTGGTGCACATGAGGCAGGTTGGTACCTCAAAGGTCAAGGTCAAACTTAGAGGTCAAAGGTCAAAAAGTGGGCCTTTTTTTCGTATTTGGTCAATAACTTTCTTATTTTGAGATGGATTTTGAAATCACATTGCAGAAATGTGAACCAATATAAGGCGATGTGTTGCGCGCATGACCCAGGTTGGTACCTCAAAGGTCAAGGTCATACTTAGAGGTCAAAGGTAAAAAAAGGGGCCTTTTTTCGGGTTTTGTCAATAACTTGCCTATTTTTAAATAGAATTTGAAGTTACTTGGCAAGCATGTTAACTATCATGGGACGATGTGTTGCATGCATGATTCAGTTTGGTACCTAAAATGTCAAGGTCATACATAGAGGTCAAAGGTAAAAAGGGGCCTTTTTTCGTGTTTGGTCAATAACTTTCTTATTTTTTGATGGATTTCGAAATTGCTAGGCAGAAATGTTAACCACCATGAGATGATGTGTTGCACGCATGACCCAGTTTAATACCTGAAAGGTCAAGGTCATACATAGAGGTTAAAGGTAAAAAAGGGCCTTTTTTCGTGTTTGGTCAATAACTTTCTTATTTTTAGATGGATTTTGAAATTGCTAGGCAGAAATGTTAACCACCATGAGATGATGTGTTGCACGCATGACCCAGTTTAATACCTGAAAGGTCAAGGTCATACATAGAGGTTAAAGGTAAAAAAGGGCCTTTTTTGTGTTCTGTCAATAACTTTCTTATTATGCCCCCAACTTTGAAAAAGTTGGAGGGGCATATTGGTTCTGGTTCGTTCGTCCGTCCGTTACGCTTTTGATGCATAGCATAACTAAAGAACCGTGTATGCTGGGGTTTTGAAATTTCATATATGGATTCCTCATGGAAAATTAGCTGACGCGTTTTTTTTTTCTCGTCTGGATTATGTCCCCTTCAAGAGTTATTGCCCTTTGAATTTTTTTTTTAATAAAATCTTGTCAGCAAGATATCTCAAAAACTATTGGAGCTAGAGCCTTGAAAGTTGGTGAATATATTGATGGTGATGAGTAGATGAACTGATTAACTTTTGACAAAATTCTGAAAAATACTTTGTGAGTTATGGCCCTTTGTCATTTTGGTAATTTGTGCCCATTGTAATGTATGCTAAAAGTGATGCATAGCATAACTTTAGAACCGTGTATGCTAGGGTTTTGAAATTTCATATATGGATTCCTCATGGAAAATTAGCTGACGCGTATTTTTTTTCTCGTCCGGAATATGCCCCTTTCAAGAGTTATTGCCCTTTGAAATTTTTTTAATAAAATCTTGTCAGGAAGATATCTCAAAAATATTAGAGCTAGAGCCTTGAAAGTTGGTGAATAGATTGTTGGTGATGAGTAGATGAACTGATTAACTTATGACAAAATTCCGAAAAATACTTTGTGAGTAATGACCCTTTGTCATTTTGGTAATTTGTGCCCATTGTAATGTATGCTAAAAGTGATGCATAGTATAACTTTAGAACCGTGTATGCGATAGTTTTGAAATTTCATATATGCATTTCTGATGAAAAATAAGCTGACGCGTATTTTTTTTCTCGTCAGGATTATGCCCCTTTCAAGAGTTATTGCCCTTTGAAATTTTTTTAATAAAATCTTGTCAGCAAGATATCTCAAAAACTATTGGAGCTAGAGGCTTGAAAGTTGGTGAATATATTGGTGGTGATGAGTAGATGAACTGATTAACTTTTGACAAAATTCCGAAAAATACTTTGTGAGTTATAGCCCTTTGTCATTTTGGTAATTTGTGCCCATGGTAATGTATGCTAAAAGTGATGCATAGCATAACTTTAGAACCGTGTATGCTAGGGTTTTGAAATTTCATATATGGATTCCTCATGAAAAATTAGCTGACGCGTATTTTTTTTCTTGTCCGGATTATGCCCCTTTCAAGAGTAATTGCCCTTTGAATTTTTTTTTAATAAAATCTTGTCAGCAAAATATCTCAAACACTATTGGAGCTAGAGCCTTGAAAGTTGTTGAGTATATTGGTGGGGATGAGTATATGAACTGATTAACTTTTGACAAAATTCCGAAAAATACTTTGCGAGTTATGGCCCTTTGTCATTTTGGTAATTTGTGCCCATTGTAATGAATGCTAAAAGTGATGCATAGCATAACTTTAGAACTGTGTATGCTATGGTTTTGAAATTTCATATATGCATTCCTAATGGAAAATAAGCTGACGCGTATTTTTTTCTCATCCGGATTATGCCCCTTTCAAGAGTTATTGCCCTTTGAATTTTTTTTAATAAAATCTTGCCAGCAAGATATCTCAAAAACTATTGGAGCTAGAGGCTTGAAAGTTAGACCATGAGTCATGTGCAAGACCAAGGTCCATACCTCCAATGTCAAGGTCATACCTAGAGGTCAAAGGTAAAAAAAGGACAGTCAATAACTTCCTTATTCTTTGATGGCTTATGAAATTACTTGGCAGAAATGTTAACCATCATGAGACGATGTGTTGTACCGCAAAGGTCAAGGCCATACTTAGAGGTCAAAGGTAAAAAAGTGCTTTTTTTGTTTACGGCCAATAACTTTTTTATTTTTCTATGAACATTTTTAAAGTTACTATGCAGAAATGTTCATCTTCATTAGATGATGTGTTGCACACAAGACCCAGCTCAATACCTCCAATGTTAAGGTTATACTTAGCAGTCAAAAACGGGGGAGACATCTGTGTTTTTGTAGAAAAACAAATTCTAGTTAGACACATTCAGTCACCCCGTCTTTGGGGATCACAGGGGCCATTTCTCTCCCTGCCACTTCATAAAAGTGCCTCATATCTCAGAAACCATTCAGATCCCCACCGTTTAACCGTATATACTCTTGGTCCTTATGATAAGACTTATTCATTGACAACAATCTTGGGCTTTTCTGGGATCTGCCATGCCTGATTCCCTCCATTGCTTAAAAGGCCTTACATCTCAGGAACCATACATATTCCCACTGATAAACCATATATGTCTTTGTTCCTTTTGATAAGACACATTTAGTGACACCAACCAGGGCTCCATTGGGTCCATGCCCTGATCTCTCTACGTTATAAAACACCTAATATTTCAGATACAGTCCACATGGGTGCTCATTTGGGTATGGGGTTTGTTTGGGAGACTTTATAATTGTTATAATAAAATCATATCATGTTATAATACATGGCTGCCATTGGGCAGTGTCCACCTGAGCACTGGTCTATGAACTTTGGCTCTTTGGTTTGTTTGCTATTCCAAGCTATGAGTTTCCATTGTCCTATAATGAGGAAAATTGAAAAATGACATTAATGCCTTTCAAGATATTTTGTCACAGTTTCATGGCAATGTTCCTTTAATAATGCTCTTTTTTGGCCTATTTGTTGCCACAGATGGGAAATTGTCAATTGTCATCCATTGTCCTGCAACAACACATTCAAGCGACATCGAATCTAAAGCCAGGAGGCTTATTGGGTCCAAATTTTATCTGTAGCATCCTAGGGCACAGGGCTTCCATGGTTAATTAAAATACATTGCTGCCAGTGGGCAGTGGCCCCCTTGAGCTCTGGTGAGCATTGTGGCCCATGGGCCTCTTGTTATCTTTTATCTTTATCACATTTGAACAACATGAAACTGACCTCGAGGTTATAAAACTTTTTTATGCTCAACGTAATTGAGCATGAAATTTGTAATGCTCCTCATAGTGGCTCATACATATCAAAATACCAACAAATCGGGCAAATTTACTGCTCAAATCAGTAAAGAATGTTGTTTGTCCTGCTCATAAATTTTAAAATGCCAACAAGTGTTGGCATTTTAAAATTTATGAGCAGGAAAACCATTGACATTTTTAAATTTATGAGCAGAACAAATTTCCTGCTTAACTGAGTTGAGCATGAAAAAACATATTTAACCCATTGAGTACCAGATACCCCAAAACGGGTAATTGACAAACAGTGTAGGCCCAGATCAGATGCCGTAGAACGCGGCGTCTGATCAGGGCCTACACTGTTTGCAAAAAGTTACGTCATTTGCCTAACAAATTTTGAAGAAAACACAACCTGTCATCCCTAAATTTCCAAATGGACTCCTGCCATAATATTATGTAAGTACAAAAAGGGTTAACTTCGGGGCCTGACTGCAAAGGGCCTTCTCTCTAGTGTCGACTCATTTCGTTGTAGTGAGCGTCAGCCTGGAGATGGTGAAGCCAGTCTCGATGATGAGGATGATTATCGTGATGATGATGATGATGATGAAGATGAGGAGGCCATAGACGGGTTGGACGATGATTGTATAGGAGGTTCTGATGATGGTGAGTTCAGTGGGTTTGCAGGGCTTGAAAATCCACTCGTTCACTCGCCATGGCGAGTAAAATTTCAGAGGATGAGTATAAATTCTGTCACTTCCCCCATGAAATTTTCCAAAATTTACATGCCCTTGGTCATGCAGGACGAATGAAATTTTGAAGAATTTTCCAGCCCTGATATGATTTACTTCATACATGTAGTGTGCAGGCCTCATATATTTCGGGCGTTTGCAGGATTTCAGGCTTTTAGAGCTTGATTTTTTTCTTGATTTCAGGCTTTTAGATTCTGATTTTTGCATATATAGTCTGTTTAAAAAACAATTTTAACCCTTATTTCTGACTATAAGTCAACCAAATTACTTGATATTTTCACAAACTCCATTACAAACAGTGTAGATCCTGATCAGATGGCTTCTGAAGAAGCCATCTGATCAGGATCTACACTGTTTGCAAAGGTAATGTATTGTGTCTTGTTCAGCAGGATAAGGGTTGAAGCTGCAAAAGCGGGCCTTTCAGACATGGAAAAGCGTGGTCAGTATGAGGCCTGACTGTGCTGGGTTCAGTTGTTCAAAGCATTGTTGGCTTAACGAGCTCGTTAGTGGTCAAATTGTTAACTGTTCTAAGAAGTATAATATCTAATACACAGGTATTATGATGATGAGGTATTTTTTGCTGAAAAAATATGAGTAGCTTTTGCATGTATTTTTGCTGAAAAAATGTGAGTAGCTTTTGCAAATGCAAAAGCTACTCACATTTTTACAGCAAAAATATTTGTCAGTATGCCATATTTAATGATCAAAGTTTTAACAATATATTGACTAAACTAATGACTGTGAGACGCCAAGTTCTGCAACGGAAGGTCATTTGGTTTTTCTCCGGGTACTCCGGTTTTCGCCCACCTATGATTAACGATCGGCTCGATATGAGTGAAATAATCTTGAAAAGGCCGTAAAACCCAAACCAAAAAAAAAAAAAACAAAAAAACAAAAAAACAACTAATGACTGGTAGTTTTGAGCAACTGAACCCTGGTGTTGATTGTGCAAATTATGTGGCACAAATATGTTCTTTAACTGGCAAACTCAGGTATATCCCTAGCCAGCTGTATCAGTTGGTTTTTACGTTGACCAATCAAGATGTAGGTTCATTGTTGGTTTTTGTCCCCTTATCAGTTATCCTTCATTGGTGTAGGCAGACAGTTGGGCTAAGATGGTTCATCTAAGAATATACTGGCCCCGATAGTTCAGTTGGTAGAGTGTCCACTCCGAGGAACAGGAGGTCACGGGTTCGATCCCGGGCCGCGACATACCAAAGTCGTTAAGAATGGTACTAGCTGCTTTTCGCTTGGCACTCAGATTTACGGGGTAGAGCTAGGACTGGTCGACCCAGTCAGTCCCAGTGTCAGGATAATGTGACTGGGTGTGGTATCATGTAGTGTGTCTGGGACATGATTCTTCAGTGAGGCAGCACTATAAAAGTGAGCATTGAGCTCCCTGTCGCAACCAGACACCATCGTGATATGACTGAAAAATTGTTGAAAGCGACGTTGAACCAGAATTCACACACACACACACTCATCTAAGAATAGCAGCCAATGTAGGTATATATTTTAGGCAAATAATGTGGGTCCAGTTGTTCAAAGTATCGTTAGCTTAACAATCTATTTGGTGGTCAAAACATTAAATATTCTAGCAAATACAATATATGATACCTTTGTATTTTCGCTGAAAAAAAAAAAGTGAGTTTTGGTTTGAATTGAGGTTTAACCTCCCCATCAACACTATTCAGGTCATTTTGGTGACATTGCTTTCAATTTTGTGGGACTTTTATCTGACAGTGAGATGAAATGACATCTCATTCCCTGCCACCCAATGAAACCAATAGGGTTTATATGCATGGACAGTCCGACTTGCAACACTTTACCTGGGCAGGCTTAGACCCTCTAAGGGGTTTACCAGGACCCAGGTCTGGTCTGTTTCAGCTCTGCATGGAAGCTCCATGCAACTCAATCATGGGCCCAGGAAGACAGTAAGGCTGAGATGGTTCATCTAAGGATAGTCAGCAGCCAGTGTAGATACAGTGAAATTCCGCTATTAAGACCAGCTAAAATTAAGGCTTATTCTTCTTTAAAAAATGTATTTGAAAGGTTTCAGTTCTTCTTTGTGTTTTCTACACCTAATGGCCTCTTGAAAGAGACCACCTTTGGGATTGTTCAAAAGTGGTCTTTAAGACCACTTTTGAACAGTTCCAAAGGTGGTCTTAGTATCGGAATTTTACTGTATATATTTTAGGCAAATGACCAGGGCCAGTTGTTCAAAGTATAGCTAGCTTAACCCTTTCTTACCGGAAACCCCAAATGGGTACCCTAGCAAACAGTGCAGGCCCAGAGCAGATGCCGCAGAATGCGGTGTGTGATCAGGGCCTACACTATTTAGCAAAAAGTTCAGCTATTTTCCTAATAAATTTTAAAGACAACACAACCTGTCACCCCTTAATTTTGAAATATGCAGGATTTCAGACTTTCAGAGCTGGATTTTTTCATCATTTTTCTTGATTTCAGGCTTTTGGGATTTTTTTTCCTCCTATATTCTGTTTAAAATGACTATTGAATGCTTCTCCTGCTGAATGAAATTATTTAGCTACACCCATTTCTGACTATTCACCAATCAAATTACTGGATAAAATTATTTGTTCATTTCACAAACTGCATTACAAACAGTGTAGATCCTGATCAGATGGCTTCTTCAGAAGCCATCTGATCTGGATCTACACTGTTTGCAAAGGTAATGGTTGACTAGTTCAAGTTGTTCAGCACGATAAGGGTTAAGGCTGCAAAATCAGGTCTTTCAGGCATGGAAAAGCTTCATCAGGATGAGGCCTGTATATATAAGGAGGAACATTCCATTTGGTACAAAAAGGGTTAACAAGCTTGTTAGTGGTCAAAATGATACCGGGTACATAATCTAACAAATACAATATCTAATACTCTTGTATTTTTGTTGAAGAAAAAAATGTGAGTAGCCAAAAGCAAAAGCTACTCTTTTTTTCACCAAAACTATTAGCGTATTTGCTGTATAAAATGATCAAAGTTTAAACACTGTTAAATAACAGTAAGAGTAATTTGTTCAAAATTTTTGGATTACACCACAATCTCATTATAACACTGTTAATGGAGTCCAAGGCAGAAACCGTGTTAGTTAAACAACCATGTTATAGCCAACAAACAAAAATGTATAGAATATATAGAAAAAAGACCATTTATAGTCATTTTTCTATATAATTATACATTAAACAAAAAATGTATAGAATATATAGAAAAAAGACCATTTATGGTTATTTTTCTATATAATTATACATTTTTTTAGATCAATCTTGAAACTGTGTTGTATCAAATACCGTGTTATAATAAACAGTGTTATAATGAGGTTGTAGTATATTACATTGTGACTTGTATTTTCTGGGACATTGCTGAACATGTATTTTAACCCTTATCCTGCTGAATATTCAGTTTTGTCACACCCATTTCTGACTTTGAACCAATCAGATTACTTGATGTAATTTATTCTTACAAATACATAAACTGAATATCAAACAATGTAGATCCTGATCAGAAGCCATCTGATCTGGATCTACCCTGTTTCCAAAGATAGGGGTTGTCGTGAACAGCAGGATAAGAGTTAATGGATTCTGTACACTTTGCTTCAGCAGAATCTGATGGCTACTCCTTCACCAGTAGTTTGTCCAGAAGGTCGTCCTCAGCTCATATACGAGGGTTTAAATCTAGACCAATCAGTGGGGCCAGTACAGACCTCAGTTCATACAGCCGTCCAGCAACAGCGTCGCCAAAACCTGCCAAACCCGCCTTCATTCAGAGTCATTTCCCCAGTATACCACCAGTTATCAACTTCATAGCAGAGGGAGAGAAAAGTAGGTGTTTTACTTACAAGTGGCCCCCACTCCCCCCCCCCCCCCCCCCCCCCCCCATCGGGGCTTGAAGAAATATATTTGCTGCATGATGCTTCCTCGCAGAGCTGGAACCGACTCGCACACAAGTACTGGTAAACCGCTTAGAGGATCTAAGCCTGCCCAGGCAAAGCGGTGCGAGTCGGGCCCATCCATGCTTATAAAGCCTATCGGTTTCATTGGGCGACAGGGCTCGAGTTGTCATTTCATCTCAATGTCAGGTAAAAGTCCCACAAAATTGGAAGCAACGTCTCCAAAATGACCTTTACAGTGTTACACCTCAAACAAACAAAAACCTTACTAGTGTCAATAGATGACTAAAATTATTGACATAAAGGGTTTCTCATTGAGCATGATAACTTACAACACCCCAGCAGGCACATGATGTGTAAGCAACGTCGCATCAACGTCGATGCAAAGTCATGACATTGCATCGATGTTGATACGACGTTGCACACACGTGTGCCCGCCGGGACTGTTCTTAGGGTCCAAACCAGTAGGCGTGTTAGTTAAACAACTGTATTACATCCAAACAAAAGTATATAGATTGTATAGAAAAAAAATAGAAATTTTCTTCTATACCTTTGGTCGAATTACATTCAAACTTCACAAGAATGTTGCATTGGTGATCCTCTACCATAGCTAAAACAGGTCTGCTCCAAAGAACAAGATGACCGCCAGAGCTAAAAATTGAAAAAGAAATGATGATTCCACATAACCCATTGGGCCAACTTGAGTGCTGGTAAATCCCCTAGGTCTAAGCCTGCACAGGAAAAGTAATGCGAGCTGGACCACTCCTTATACCCTAGGGGTTTCTATGAGCAGTGGGGTTTGAGCTGTCATCTCAGTGTCGGGTAAAAGTTCCACAAAATTCGAAGCAATGTCTTCAAAATTACCTAACTTAATGTTGACGGGGGACGTAAAACCTCAACTGAAACAAACAGCCGACATTGCAAGATAAAATGAAAACAAAAGAATCTTTCTAAATTGTCCCAAAACGAAGTAAGTATTGTAAGGTAACTGACCATCTCAACATGATCTTAATAATTTTGACTGGGCGGTTAAACTCCTAAACCAATCAGCCAAACTTATTTGGAGCTGTTTTAAACAAAGCATATGTAAGTTTAACTGATGCTTGTTACTGTAAAAATCCTAAAAATTCAGTCACCTAGTGGACTTGCTGTTCTTATCCCAAAATTTTAACAAATTTGTTTCATGATCCAGCAAGGAGTCCAAAAGGGGCAGACGGAATGGCAAATAGTGTAGATCCTGATCAGACTGCTCCTGAAGGAGCAGTCTGATCCGGGTCTGCACTGTTTGCTCAGGCATATCTGTCCCAATACTTAGGATCGATATGGTATTTTTCAGTTGAACAATTACCCTGGGAAATCAGAAAGTTCCTGAAGTGGAGATTGAGTCCCATCACACCTAATGTTGTCAAGGGAACACTAGCACGAGTGGGCTTCAGAATAACAAAACGTAAGTAATAACGCAGGCCTCGATGGCCACATCTAATACTCATCTGACTGGTGATCGGGAGTATGCAAGTATAATCCCAGGCAGGTTGGCAGCATTCTTACGTAGCAGTCAATCATGAAATATTTTCTATGGTCATTTTCTCCCATTTGCAATTTCAAGAAGGACAGTCGTCAGTTTCTGGAGAAAGAAACTGCCCTGAGCTGGTTAACCAATTAAGAATACAGTAAACTTCTGTTATTAAGACCACCTAAAATTAAGACTAAATCTGCTTTAAAAGCTTATTGAGACGGTTTCAGTTATTCTTTCTGTGTGTTTTCTACATCCGGTGTCTCCTACTGAGACCACCTTTGAGACTGTTCAAAAGTGGTAAAGACCACTTTTAAACAGCCCCAAAGGTGGTCATCTCTCCTTTGAGACTGTTCAAATGTGGTCTTTAAGACCACCTTTAAACAGTCCAAAAGGTGGTCTTAACTTAGGAACTTTACTATATATACAAGAATGCCCAGGAAAACTGTGGTGAGGCAAACAGACTAGCACAGCATATCTGAGTCATTAAACTCAAAACAAAATGATCTATATACTCTAAAGCAAAGTCTACTCCTCAGTGGACTAGTGCAGCCCCAAAACCTCATTGTATCAAGAAATGTCACCTTGGGATTTTATAGCAAAAGAGAGAGAGAGAAAAACACCATGATTGCCTATATGTTGTGTACAGGTTTGTGCACTGTAAGTAGTTGGTAAAAAAACAACAGTTAACTGAACCACAGAAGTTAAACTTTTGCCATGTTTACCCAATTTGTACCAGAAACCCCAGAATGCGATGTCTGATCAACAACCTGACACCCCTAAAGTTTGAAATGGACCTGTATAAGGTGAAAGTTTCCATTCAGTACCAAATGGACAGGCCTCCATTGCTTAATTGATAAGAGCAATGACTCTTAATCGTTAGGCCTCTCACCATTGTGGTTCGTGCGTCATTGAGTCACATGTTAGGCGTCATGTTTTGCAACCGAAGGTCAGGCAGTTTTTCCCAGGGTACTCATGTTTTTGCCCACCTGATTAATTATCGGCTCGAAGTAAGTGAAATAATCTTGAAAGGGCCGTAAAACCACCCCCCCCCCCCCCCCCAAAAAAAAATCAGTGCAAAATGGGTTAAAGCTTCATTTTTATGTGATACAGTTAGTGTTTTTATTTTTAAATCTTCACTGCAAATTGTAATCATACTTTTCAGGCAACCATGACTGGCTGGGATGTTGGGGTAAACACATGAAATCACCTGGTTTCAAGGCATTACGAGAATATCAGAAGGTATGATATGAGCTCAGCGGGAATTTGACAAACCTACAAGAGGACCTTTGCAATGAGCAAAGACTGATCAGACTGCACATACACCCAGTAATGCTGGGCATATGTGCAGACTGATCAGAGTCATTTTAAGGCAAGAGATTTTCATAGTTCTAGATAAGGAGCTTTTTTCATCCGAAAAGTACTGATATTTTTCTTATTGCTGCAAGAAAACATTTCTTGTGGGTATAAATTAGAAGCGCCTCGCCGAGGTGCTTCCAATGAGTACCCACAACGTGTGTTTTTGTGCAGAAATAAGGAAAATAATATCTGGGGCTATGAGATTTACTAATCCCTGAAAAACCCGGAAACTGTTAATCAGTGAAGCCTGACAGACTCATAGGTGTCAATCTATATATTTTTCCCTTATTGCTGAAAAGAAAAATTCATGAAATTTGGTCTGTACGGCCATATTGCAATTCTGATACGGATAAAACTAACCTGAAAGGTCAAATAAAATTATAATGTAAAATATATATATATATTGAAATTCAGTGTTTTGTTGCACTGCGGTTCAGCAAAACGAAACAGAGAACTATTTACTGGTACCCAGTTCTTTTCCGGTCATGCGCAGTGTATATTTCCACCAATATGGCCGACAGTGACAGTTCTGGTAAGCCTTATATGGCAAAACATGCTTGTTTAGGGCTGGGCAGGTATCTCAAGGAATGAAAAATCTATCCTTCGAAAATGGGCGACTGACTGGTTTGATAATGGCCCCTGCCCATCGGGGCTTGAAGAAATATATAGGCTGCATGATGCTTCCTCGCAGACCTGAAACTGACCCGCACACGAGTATTAGTAAACAGCTTAGGGGACCTAAGCCTGCCCAGGCAAAGTGGTGCGAGTCGGTCTGTTCATGCTTATAAACCCTATTGGTTTCATTGGGCGACAGGGCTTGAGATGTCATTTCATCTCAATGTCGGGTAAAAGTCCCACAAAATTGGAAGCAACGTCTCCAAAATGACCTTTACAGTGTTGACGGGGACGTTAAACCTCAAATCAAATAAAACAAAGACTGGTTTGATAAGGTGGTCATAGAAGGGACAGGAGTACAGGTTTTTATTTTGACAAGAAAGAAGATGTGTCTTGACAGTAGAGAACATTTTGAGTACATCTAAAAACAGAAAGTTTCCTTTATAATGGAGATAGAGGCTTACATCATGAAAACATGCCTATATAATTTTGACCCCCTTGAACCCCACTTTTGTATAGTAAAACTGGGGTTTCCGGGGGTATACCTTATTATTTCTGCTCTAAAATATAGATTGTGGGTACTCGTTAGAACCACCTACAGTGACAGCTCTTGTTTTCATGTTAGTAACATGTTATGGGTACTCCCATTCAATTATATGTTATACATCTCTTTACAGCAACATTAGTGGGGACCAAAGCAGGGGGCCATAGCAGAAACCATGTTAGTTAAACAACCATGTTATATCCAAACAAAAATGTATAGATTATACAGAAAAATGACTAATAGTCATTTTTCTATATTATCTATTTATTTTTGTTTGAATCCATCTTGAAATGTGTTACATAAAATTGTGGTGTACATAAAGTTCAATTAAGAAATAAGAAAAATCATCCCAAATGTATCTTTGTTAATCCTTTAATATTTGGAGCTATGAATTTATGGCTTAAAATCAAAGATGAGATGGTCGAAAAACACTAAATTTGCACAGTACCTAGTTCAAACACAGTTATTATAAGGGTCTGGTAGTTGCAGGCACCTGCTTCACTTCTGAACATTTCTAAATTGCCTCAACAACATCAGTTCAGCTAGATTTTTCCATGACTTTTAAATATTTAATACTCTTTGTTTTTGTTTTCAGCTTAACCACTTTCCGGGATCATTTCAAATTGGGCGCAAAGACAGATTATGGCGTAATTTGTCAAAGATGCAGGTGCATTTTGGGAAGAAAGAGTTTGGATTTTTCCCACAGACATACTGCCTGCCGTATGATTCGAAGCTGTTGAAGAGAGCCTGGGAAGACGGGGGTAGCAAACAAAAATGGATCATTAAACCAGTATGTGTTGCCAATGACAGGTTGTGACATGCAAATCTTGGATCCCTGATCACATTTGTTTGTTTGTTTGATTTGAGGTTTAACGTCCCCATCAACACTGTAAAGGTCATTTTGGAGACGTTGCTTCCAATTTTGTGGGACTTTTTCCGGACATTGAGATGAAATTACATCTCAAGCCCTGTCGCCCAATGAAACCAATAGGGTTTATTAGCATGGACGGTCCGCCTCGCACCGCCGTTCCTGGACAGGCTTAGATCCTCTAAGCGGTTTACCAGTACTAGTGTGCGGACCAGATTCAGCTCTGCGTGTAAGCATCATGCAGCCCATATATTTCTTCAAGCCCCTATGAGCGGGGGCCGCCCTGATCACGTAATCTGGTATCCATGAACACATAGTGATTAAACTGACCACCACTAGCATATGGTATATCAACCCTTTAGCTGCAGAGAAAAACTCTATCTGAAAATGTCGTCTGCTGAATCTTCTTGCAAACTTTTTAAATACATTTTTGCATACAGGCAAACAGTGTGGACTCAGATCAGACTGCTCCTGACAACAATGACTTTTAAAGTAACTGGCAGATAACAAAGCTGACGAAAATTGTCGTGATTGGGGTTTTATGGGTTGAAAGTATTTTACTTGTTTTTCAGAGAATATAAGGCGTAGCATTATATCTGAATTGTCTGCAGGGCAGACAATTTTAAAAAAATGCGAAGCTTTTTATTTTCTTTGAAAAATGAGCAAAACTATATTGTCGTCTGCTCTAGTAATTTCCAAATTGTGCTTCAGGGGTTAAAATGGATACACATCCTCTTGATGGGAAAATCTTCTAAAATCTTTGTTTGTTTGTTTGTTTGAGGTTTAATGTCCCCATCAACACAATTTAGGTTATTTTGGAGACATTGCTCCAATTTTGTGGGACTTTTACCTGACATTGAGATGAAATGTCATCCCAAGCCCTGCCGCCCAAATGAAACCAAAAGGCTTATATGCACTAGACAGTCTGAGTCTCTCCACTTTGCCTTGGCAGGCTTAGTCCTTCTAAACGGTTTACCAGTACTCCAATGTGGCAATGTGTGGTTGGTTTTAGTTCTGGTGGAAGCATCTTGCAACCCAATCTATTTTTCCAAGCCCTGATTGGCGGGGGCAACTAGAATCTTTGTATTTTGCTTCTGTGTATGTCATATGCCAGTAATGGCTCTGGTCTGAACAGTTGTTCGTGGATTCTAATGTATGCAGCAGCTTCCTTGTACATACTGTCTATTTGGCCTTTGAACCATACATTGGTGAATAGGAGTGTATCATACAATAAAACTGAATTATTCTCAAAGACTGTTAGATCAGTGTCAAATCTAAACATGAAATTTCGCTATTGTTGGTTTGGTCCATGATGAACACCAGGGCCAGTTGTTCAAAACTAACAATGTCATTAGTTAAAATATCATTAAAACAATGATCAGTTAATATGGCAAATATGCTGATATTTTTAGCTCACCTGTCACGTAGTGACAAGGTGAGCTTTTGGGATCACTTTTTGTCCGTCGTCCGTCGTGCGTCCGTGCGTGTGTGCGTGCGTCCGTAAACTTTTCTTCAAACGACATCTCCTCCTAAACCACTGATCGGATTTTGACCAAACTTCACAGGAATGATCCTTAGGTGGTCCCCTTTCAAAGTTGTTCAAATGGTTCCGGTCCATTGCACATATAGGTCACAGGAGCCAAAAATAGATTTTTTTTCACCGAAAACTTAAAAAATCTTCTTCTCTGAAACCGCAAGGCCGAGGTCTTTGATATTTGGTATGAAGCTTCATCTAGTGGACCCCTACCAAGATTGTTCAAATTAAAGTGCTGGGGCCAAAAATGCCCCCGCACGGGGGCCCTTTGGTTTTGCATGGGCTTATATGAGGAAAATCTTTAAAAATCTTCTTCTCTAAAACCGCAAGGCCCAGATCTTTGATATTTGGTATGAAGCTTCATCTAGTGGACCCCTACCAAGATTTTACAAATTATAGTGCTGGGGCCAAAAATGCCCCCGCACGGGGGCCCTTTGGTTTTACATTGGCTTATATAGGGAAAATCTTTAAAAATCTTCTTCTCTGAAACCGCAAGGCCCAGATCTTTGATATTTGGTATGAAGCTTCATCTAGTGGACCCCTACCAAGATTGTTCAAATTATAGTGCTGGAGCTAAAAATGCCCCCGCACGGGGGCCCTTTGGTTTTACATTGGCTTATACAGGGAAAATCTTGAAAAATCTTCTTCTCTGAAACCGCAAGGCCCAGGTCTTTGATATTTGGTATGAAGCTTCATCTAGTGAACCCCTACCATGATTGTTCAAATTATAGTGCTGGGGCCAAAAATGCCCCCGCACGGGGGCCCTTTGGTTTTGCATGGGCTTATATGAGGAAAATCTTTAAAAATCTTCTTCTCTAAAACCGCAAGGCCCAGATCTTTGATATTTGGTATGAAGCTTCATCTAGTGGACCCCTACCAAGATTTTACAAATTATAGTGCTGGGGCCAAAAATGCCCCCGCACGGGGGCCCTTTGGTTTTACAGAGCTTATATAGGGAAAATCTTTAAAAATCTTCTTCTCTGAAACCGCAAGGCCCAGGTCTTTGATATTAGGTATGAAGCTTTATCTAGTGAACCCCTACCAAGATTGTTCAAATTATAGTGCTGAAGCTAAAAATGCCCCCGCACGGGGGCCCTTTGGTTTTACAAGGGCTTATATAGGGAAAATCTTGAAAAATCTTCTTCTCTGAAACCGCAAGGCCAAGGTATTTGATATTTGGTATGAAGCTTCATCTAGTGGACCCCTACCAAGATTGTTCAAATTATAGTGCTGGGGCCAAAAATGCCCCCGCACGGGGGCCCTTTGGTTTTGCATGGGCTTATATGGGGAAAATCTTGAAAAATCTTCTTCTCTGAAACCGCAAGGCCCAGATCTTTGATATTTGGTATGAAGCTTCATCTAGTGGAACCCCTACCAAGATTGTTCAAATTATAGTGCTGGAGCTAAAAATGCCCCCGCACGGGGGCCCTTTGGTTTTACATGGGCTTATATAGGGAAAATTACCGGCCCCGATAGCTCAGTTGGTAGAGTGTCCGCTCCGGGGAACGGGAGGTCTCGGGTTCGATCCCGGGCCGCGACATACCAAAGTCGTTAAAAATGGTACTAGCTGCTCCTTGCTTGGCACTCAGATTTACGGGGTAGAGCTAGGACTGGTCGATCCAGTGTCAGGATAATGTGACTGGGTGTGGTATCATGTAATGTGTCTGGGACATGATACTTCAGTGAGGCAGCACTATAAACGTGAGCATTGAGCTCCCTGTCGCAACCAGACACCGTCGTGATATGACTGAAAAATTGTTGAAAGCGACGTTAAACCCGAATTCACACACACATATAGGGAAAATCTTTAAAAATCTTCTTCTCTGAAACGGCAAGGCCCAGGTCTTTGATATTTGGTATGAAGCTTCATCTAGTAGACCCCTACCAAGATTGTTCAAATTATAGTGCTGGGGCCAAAAATGCCCCCGCACGGGGGCCCTTTTGTTTTACATAGGCTTATATAGGGAAAATCTTGAAAAATTTTCTTCTCTGAAACTGCAAGGCCCAGGTCTTTGATATTTGGTATGAAGCTTCATCTTGTGGACCTCTACCAAGATTGTTCAAATTATAGCCCTGGGGCCAAAAATGCCCCCGCTCCGGGGCCCTTTGGTTTTACATAGACTTATATAGGGAAAATCTTGAAAAATCTTCTTCTCTGAAACCACAAGGCTTAGGTCTTCGATATTTGTTATGACGCTTCAGCTAGTGGACCTCTATAAAGATTGTTCAAATTATAGGCCTGAGACCAAAAATGCCCCCGCCATGTGGCCCTTTGGTTTTACATAGACTTATATAGGGAAAATCTTTAAAAATCATCTTCTCTGAAACACAAGGCTTAGGTCTTTGATATTTGTTATGAAGCTTCAGCTAGTGGACCTCTACCAAGATTGTTCAAATTATAGCCCGGGGGGCCAAAAATGCCCCCGCTCCGGGGCCATTTGGTTTTACATAGACTTTTATAGGGAAAATCTTGTTTTACATAGACTTCTATATGCAGGGTAAACCTTTAAAATCTTCTTTTCTGAAACCAGAAAGCCCAGGTCTTTCATATTAGATATGAAGCTTCATCTTATGGACCTCTACCAAGATTGTTCAAATTTTAGCCCTGGGGCCAAAATTGACCCTGCCCGGGGCCCACTTGTTATGCTTTGGATCAGGTGAGCGAACCAGGGCCCTCTGGGCCCTCTTGTTGCTGAAAAAAATGAGAGCAGCTGTGGCATTTGCAAAAGCTGCTCTCATTTTTTCAGCAAAAATTACTGTGCTTGCTAGAACAAATAACAATTTCACCACTTACAAGCTTGTTAAGCTAACGATGCTTTGAACAACTGGCCCAGAAGTTCCATATTCCAGGAAGTATACCTAGACAGAATCTAACGAGCTAATTCAGTGACCAGCACTTTGGTATCTTCAAACTTTAATAGCAGCAAACACAATATTTGTTCGTCAAAAAGCATATAGAAAATTATTCTTGGAAGTGATTTATTGTTTGTTTGTTTGATTTGAGGATTAACGTCCCCGTCAACACTGTAACAGTAGCGAATCTGAGAGGCCGGCGTGGGTAGATTTAAAAACATTTTTCTCGAGCAAAAATTTGATGGGACTATAATTCAAAGGTGAAAATGCCCGTCGAATCTAAATTTTACTCTGTTGACCAAGCCTGTCTGATAAAATCCTTGTTTGAAAAGTAGATGAATTTAAAACTTTGTGCGCATTTCTTTCCGATGAAATACAAAACATTCACGATTTTAGGCAAAAAGTGTGTATAAGAACGCGGTAAACTTGTGAAAAAAATGGGTCGTTTCATTGGGTTCAGGAAAGACGGAAATTAATATATTTAGCGATAAACTGGAAATTTTTCACCATAATCACATAATCGGAAATTGAATAATCTGCAAGTGACTTAAATTTCATGAAAAAAAAATTTCTTACCATTTTTTTATTCCAAAATAAACTGAACTACTTCCGGTCGTTGAACAGGAACAAAAAACATCCAACATGGCTGTAAACACATGACAATGACGGGATACACAAACTAACCCAAAATTATTTATCCAGCTACTGACTTGTTTTCTCGCTTGGCGTTCATCCTGTTTCCACAGCATTTCTGAACTCATTTATACACAAGATGTTTAATTTATTAATCCATTATTGTCAATAAATAGCCTCAAAAAGTCTATCAAAACAAATCTTTCAAGGCCTCTCAGATATTGTCAACAACAACCAAAACAATGAATCAATTATGACGTTTACTTTCAGTTTGCGTGACGTCATAAAATACTACCTTATTTATATGGGGCGCCGTTTTACTATTTACTACTGAATGGTGAACTGTGTATCCAGATCTCTCTGAACCTTAAACTTGAGGTCATGAAGTTGCATTCATGTATGGCTGCACTGAAAGAAGTGATCAGTGTTTGCGAATTCTGGATCTTTTATGCACAGGCAGTGAGGTTCCTGATAGGACTGCTTCTGCTGGGGGAGTCATATCTGGGCCTGCACTGTTTGCCTTGATTTATCCACAAACACTCTAACAAAGTTTATTCATTTGCGTGTTTACCATGTGTTAGCAAAGGCTCAATGCGCAAGCGCGAGCGTTGACGCTTGAACAAAAATCGATTGAACTTCAAAGGTCAAGATATCCCATACCGAGTTTACTTTAGTGTAGATACACAGCCAAAAGGTGGACTAACATATTACCGAAATATTAAGGATTTTTGAGCCGATATTTTTTCATACCATTTTTTTATTCCAAAAAATGGTGAGGGTACTGTTGCACAAGAAAAATATTTTCGAAAATGGGTTACCGCACTAACGCTGCTCGGCAAACATTCCATTTCATTTGCTTCTATAACTGAATATCGAATTGTTTCAGGGTGATATTAATTTTGCCATTGATGGTTTTGAGTGATCATTTTGTCATTTCGTTAACCCATATTCGTCTTTTTAAATGGCCGGAAGTGCCTTCTGATCTTGTGATTATTTCTGCTATAAAAAATATTCCCTTTTGCGGAAGCTTACAAAAAATTAAAATCTTGACGACCGCCTTAGCAACTCTCCTACTATAAAGGTCATTTTGGAGACGTTGCTTCCAATTTTGTGGGACTTTTATCTGACATTGAGATTAAATGACATCTCAAGCCCTGCCGCCCAGTGAAACCAATAGGATTTATAAGCATGGACGAGCCGACTCGCACCGCTTTGCCTGGTGGAAGTGATATATAACTGATACCGTAATGCTACCTTTTTCACATTGTAATCTTAGTTGTCTTTTATTTTACAGCCAGCCTCAGCTCGTGGAATTGGAATTAAGGTGATCAACAAGTTTACCCAAATCCCAAGACGAAGGCCTGTTATTGTGCAAAAGTGAGTATTGCTGATTCATGTTACTCAGAGAAGGATGAGAATTAGAATTAAGGATAGATTAGGGATATTTTTGTTATATCTCCACAAATTACGGCACTAGAGCTGATCTGGTTTGATGAACACCTAAAAGTCGAAGAAAATGCTATTGATTCCTTCAGATTCTCCCTATCTTTCGCCATTATTTAAAGAAATCCCTCCAATACAACTGACTGTATCACATGCGTTTAAGTGTTTTCATAACATATTTGATTTAAGAATATGACGTTACACCATCTAACGTCAGGGTAACAATGAATGATGGTAGGCTTTGTTAGGTGACCAGTGTTTGAATTCTCCACAAAAACATATGTTGTTGGGATTTGTTAGAATCACCTCATTGAGGCGATTGTAACAAGTACCCACAACATGTTTCTGACAAGATATTAGAAAGTCCCTTGACTCTTCTTCTTAGTCCCTTTCTGGAGCTATGTTATGACTTAAACATGGGGCTGTATCGTGAATCGGGGTCTTTAGGAAGAGTTTGGCGGTATAGATTATCTGCTTTATAATGTTAAATTGGGATAACTACAGTCTTTATCAAATCATTACAATCTTACATTTCAGACTCTCGGATGAGTCTTTAAACCAAGGTCTCCGTATGACCTTAGCTGTTAGTGAGACGTAAAACTCAAACACTCACCTCTCACAATCTTAAGTTTAGTATCTATAAAAACTATACTCGAGCCTTACATTATAAATTCCAGACTGAGTGCCAGAATGGTTAACACTGCAGACCCTAATCAGACTTATTTAATCAGGACAAAATAAAATTGTACATGTAGTTTCTTTGCCCTCTTCCTACCAACCCTGACGATTCCTGCCTACTCAAAAAAAGAAAAAAGAAAACGGACTTGAGAAAACGACTTTTAGTCTGAATATCTAATGTAGCTTATAATGATGTCAGGTACCATCCAAATTGAGCAAATTCTTCCCTTGAAAAGTGAGCCCATATTCAAAAGGCAGTAATTTTTATGCCCCGCCACAAAAAGTGGTGGGGTATTATGTTTTTCTCTCCAAAGTTTTGAGTGTCTGCCTGTCTATCTGTCCTTCCTTTCATCCATCAGCACTTCTTAGTTTTGTGTCTGCACCATAACTCAGATACAGTCTAATAAGTACAGTGAAATTCCGCTATTAATACCACCTAAAATTAAGACTAAGTTTGCTTTAAAAAGCTTATTTAGAAGGCTGCAGAAATTCTTTCTTCGTGTTTTCTGCATATATTGTCTTCTGGTCAGGGACCACCTTTGAGACTGTTCAAAAATGGTCTTTAAGACCACTTTTGAACAGTCCCAAAGGTGATCTTAATACAGGAATTTTACTGTATTTTGGATAGTACAACACCTCAAGTTTCTATCGCTAAAATTTCAAGTCACTTGCCAATCTGTGTTGCTGAGCAGGTCATTTTGTGTCTTACCTGGCTGCAAAACCTGAAGACAGTGATCTGGCTCATATAATGTTACTATATTTCATAATTGTTGTTCTGTTTTAGGTACCTTGGCCGGCCATATTTAATCAATGACAGCAAATTTGATCTCAGAATCTATGTTTACATCAGCTCCTATGATCCTCTGAGGTTGTATGTGTTTGAGGATGGACTCGCTCGATTTGCTTCCATGAAGTAAGTATCACATTTTACATGCAAGAAAAAACATGAAAAATCAAGTAATTAATTGTATGTTTGATTTGTGGTTTAACGTCCCCGTCAGCAATGTAAAGGTCATTTTGGAAACATTGCTTCCAATTTTGTGGGACTTTTAACCGACGTTGAGATGAAATGACATCTCAAGCCCTGTCGCCCAATGAAACCAATAGGGTTTATATGCATGGACTGTCCGACTCGCACCGCTTTGCCTTGGCAGGCCTAGATCCTCTAAGCGATTTACCAGTACACGTGTGCGGGTCGGATTTAGCTCTGCTTGGAAGCATCATGCAGCCCATATATTTCTTCAAGCCCCGATAGGCGGAGGCTAAATTAGTTGTATGTGTAACAGTATGAATGGATGAATTCTTGCACATACCAGCTTTTGACATAACATAGAACTTCCATGGTTTGAAAACCGATCACTTGTTAACCATTGCTGAATTGAACTTGCTCTTCTGTCCCTGAGAAATTGTTCAGGTAACAAATATTTAGGGGTAATTCGAAAATGATTTTTCCTTTCATGAAAATATACATCTTTCTTATTAAAATGTATGTTGAGTACTCTCAGCATACCCATAACTTGTCGAAGATCAGAAAGATATTCGTAGATGATTCACATTATGCCGCCTAACCTGGTCATAAGGGATAATTTAGGGAGATTTTTTTCTAATAACAAGAAAATAAACATTTTTCTTACAAAAAGAAGCCTCTGTGGGGTAGTGGTTATGCTACTCGCCTTGTAAACCAGGGGTCGCAGGATCGATCCCGGGCTTCTCCCGACTTTCGGATGAGTATTTAAACCGAGGTCCCATCTCGGTATGACGTTAGTTGTTGGTTGGACATAAAACTCAAACACTCACTCACTTTTCTTATGAAAATGTATCTTGTGTGTACTCAATAGAATCGCCTGAATGAGGTGATTGTAATGAGTACACAAAACATACCCATATTTTGTAGAAGATTGAAAAGTTACCGCTAAATTATTTCCATTATGCCACCTGACCTGGTCATAAGGGCTAATTTAGCAGTGATTTTTTTACAAATTTTCAACTATGCGTCCTGGGACTCGCTCAACCAAAAAACTGTGCGTCCCAAATCTGAAAGTATGAGTCCCAATATTTGGAGGGAAAAAAGGAAGTACACAAAAGATCGGTTTGGTATAAAATGCCATTAGTCATTGTTAAAAATAATGCGGTCCAGTATCTATTATTTGCAATGAACAGAATCAATCATCAACTTGTGTTGTTTACTAGCCCAAAGAAATCCTGCTAAAGTGTATGTTTTTTAGTCTATTTTCCGTAATGTTTTCTACTTTCGTTTTCGATAAATGCACACCGCAACATGTGCATGAAGTAAATTTCATGCACAATGGAGATAATATTCCAAACCATTATCTACAAACGTTTCCTCCCCTGATTGGGACACCAGCTATCTAGGCTCAGGGGCAGACAAATCCATTGCCCGGCTGCCCGGTACAAGTCTGAAATCGCGCAGGGCAGGTGCACTTTGACCTTAGGACGCCTGATCGGGCAAGTGAAAAAAAAAATGTCTACAACTGTCAGTCTTTTGAGTCCTTAAATACAGTAAAACTAGAGTAAGTTAATCACAATAATTGTGCTGCACTGTCCTGCTTTGTCAACAATTCAGAGACAAACCGTCTGTGTATTTATAACAGTTCAATTATGACACTATTGTTAATCCCTGTCATATAATTGCCAAGTAAACATGATTGCCCTGTGGTGCGTGTCTTTCATTTCTGGCGATAAGCCAACTTGAACAAGGTGTGAAAATATGGTCAAGTTATATCTCTTATTTGCATTTATTCCCCAATCATAAAATTTAATCCGCAATCAATGTGAAAATGATTTACTCTCACCTCAGACAATTAGCTACATCTAACGGTAGATGTATGCATTATAAAAACGGATTGTGAATGGTTATGTTTTGGCGCCAAAAAGCAGACGCTCGGCTTGGCGGGAAAAGTCAAACGCTGTTATCGGAGCTGCTGGGGATAATTCGGGGGCTGTGCAAAGCGCTGTTTTCTATCCACCTCCATTCACAACCGTTTAGCTATCGAGAAAGTATTTTTTACCGGTCCAAACAATTTTTTAAAAACAGGATACAGCGCATTAAAATAAAACAATGGCATTAAACATGTGCAGGGTTGCTGGCATCGGATGACGTCATTTGACACATTTTCCGATGACCTGCAAAAAAATGGTAGAGTTGGTTTGTGGGCGGCGATTTGGATGGCGGAAAACTTTGATGTTCGCATTGAACTTGCTTGTGTGAAAGTTTGGGCTCATTTTGGACGGAGAGGATTCTCGTCTTATGGTTGGATCATTAAATTGTACCTGTATCAATTTTTCGGTGACTCGTTGGGCAGTTGAAGGTTCGGTAAAAGTGTGGTATTTTATCACTTCCGCCGATATTTACAGCAGTGAAAACGAAAGTTGAATTTTTCACCCATGAAATATTTGGGTCTGAGGGACGCACATATTTTATGATCGTGCGTCCTGAGTCCTATTTGTGCGTCCTGGACGCAGGACGCAGGGGTAAAAAAATCACTGATTTAGGGAGTTTTTTCGTATCATGAAAATAAACATTTTTCTTATGAAAATGTATGTTGTGTATTCTCATTAGAATCGCCTCAATGAGGTGATTCTAATGAGTACACACAACATACCTATATTTTGTATAAGATCTGAAAGATAGCCTTAAATTATTTCTGTAATTCCTAATGAACTTGGGCTATAATTAACCCTCATCGGCTCGAACATATTTTCATGGTCCCAAAGGTGTTTGAACCATTGAAGTTTGACTGTACATGTATAGAATGAAATTGACTTTCTGGAGAACAAGAGAAAAATACTTCAATATTTAAAGCAGTAAAATATTCTTAGTAGAATGGAGCTTATAAAATCACTATAATGAAGCGTATATTTGTTGCCAAAATCTTTGAATGTTTGTAATTATGAAGTAGAACAATTATCTATGCAATGTAAGCTCACCATCAGCTCTGTGGGAGCTTATAGGCAGTTGTCCGTCGTCCTTGTATTTCGTCTGTTGTCGTCTGGCGTCAACACTTTCAAACGACATCTTCTCTGCAGCCACTGGACTGATTGGGCCAAAATTTCATCTGTAGCATCCTTTGGCTGGGGGATTGAAAGTTTTTGGGATTTTTTTTTTAAAATCGGCTCTAATTTGGTTTCTATGGCAACTTAGAGTTTCCATAGACTTACAGTGGGGAAAATTGAAAAATAGCATTTACTGCCAAGCCTTTGCAGATATTTTGACAAAACTTCCGTAGAAATATTTTTTGGGCAATCTTCTATCTGCTGTACGATTTAAGGCCTAATGCTAAAATTTATTGGTTGCCATGGAAACCAAAATGCCAAGTCATTGCGGATATTTTGACAAAACTTTTATATAAATGTTCCTTGCAAATCTTTTGTCAGCCATATGCTTTTATACCTACTGCTTGTTGTGCAAAATGGTTTCAAAATCCAAAACCGCATACCCAAAATGTCACCTGGAGGAATGCCAAAATTCACCCAAATTTTGTGCGGACGAGTTCTCAATAACCGCTTGATAATTTTCTGCAGACACTGAAGGACATTCAGTAGCATCTGATCTTGTTTACCTGTGTACCATTCATTCTCACCCGCCGATTCAAGAAAGGCATATGTCAGTTTCTGGGAAAAGGATTTGCATTGTACTGGTTATCTACCTAATATGTAGTCTTTCCCAGGTGGTTAGGTAAACTGACCAGCTGGATACACCTGAATTGTGCTGATAGGGCTGTAAGATTCCAAACAAACAAACAAAAACCAGTGTTTGCCATGTAATATGGGTTACAAATAGTTCTTTATCCAGGTTGTTCCACAACACTTTTATTCTGCAGGTACTCGTCTTCCATGAAGAACCTGAACAACAAGTTTATCCATCTGACCAACTATAGTGTGAACAAGAAGAACACGGAATACAAGTCCAATGGAGATGATTCTGTATGTCAAGGTCATAAATGGTAGGTCATATACTGTCACTGTCAAGGCCATAAATGGTAGGTCATATACCGTCATTGTCAAGGTCATAAATGGTAGGTCATATACCGTCATTGTCAAGGTCATAAATGGTAGGTCATATACTGTCATTGTCAAGGTCATAAATGGTAGGTCATTTACCGTCATTGTCAAGGTCATAAATGGTAGGTCATATACCGTCATTGTCAAGGTCATAAATGGTAGGTCATATATACATTATGTTTGGTCATTGTCTCAGAGGACCCAATATTAGTAGGTTAGCTGTCAAGCAAGGGCTTGGGCTAGACTCGAAACTTTTCCAGACTAATTGATATACCTCTTTAACCCTTATCCTGCTGAGTAAATCAATTAAGCCACAGCCATTACTGATTATAAACCAATCAAATCAATTGATATAATGTTTTTGATGGATTCACAAACAGCATGACAAACGGTGTAGATCCTGATCAGATGGCTTCTTCAGAAGCCATCTGATCTGGATTTACACTGTTTGAAATGGTATGAAAAGTCGTGTTCAGCAGGAAACCATCTGATCTGGATCTACACTGTTTGAAATGGTATGCATAGTCGTGTTCTGCAGGATAAGGGTTAAATTGAGGCAGTCCACAGTATCTTTAGAATAGCTTAGAATTACAATTTTCGCTATAAATTCTATACACTTTTCTGCGCAAGTGAAATAAAAAAATATTTTGCTCAGCCAAACATTTGGACTTGTCCTAGGCAACTGGGCAATTGATTTGTGACAAATGAGTTCTGCAACAGAAAGTCTGGTGTGTTTTCTCTGGGTATCATTGATCAAGATTTTCTGTGATCAATAAAACTCTTGTCTCTCTACATATAACATGCTTTTATAATACTTTGTTAGACCCAAGTGAAAATTGGTGTAATAGCTATAAATACGTAAAGTGTATACATCATATAGAAAAATGACCATTTATAAATGGTCATTTTTCTATATGATGTATACATTTTGCAAACTAACATTTAATTCTATAAATATCCATAAGTTTCATTGGTCAACTTACAACTGATCATCAGTCATTTGAATAAACCGATGATCGACCTCAAAATTTTACCCGCCGGCCTCGGTAGCTCAGTCGGATGCGCGTCTGACTGGTGATCAGGAGGACGTGGGTTCGATACCTGCCGGGGTCGGCAACATTCTTTCGTGGAGATTGATATTGAAATCTTTCTACAGACATTCTCTCCCTTCCGCTGATTCAAGAAGGGCAGTTGTCAGTTTCTGGCGAAAGAATGTGCACTACTGGTTAATCGCTTACATATAAGCTTGCGCAGGAAAAGTGTTGATAGGTAAACTGACCGGCTCAAAAATGACTTAAAATAGTGATGAAGGGGCCGTTAAACT
The DNA here is from genome assembly GCA_963580285.1 of Lucinisca nassula. Classification (NCBI taxonomy): domain Eukaryota; kingdom Metazoa; phylum Mollusca; class Bivalvia; order Lucinida; family Lucinidae; genus Lucinisca; species Lucinisca nassula. The sequence continues at coordinate 46,216,467 of OY757025.1, read as the reverse complement.
CCAATACAAACAAACAAACAAACAAACTTTGACCCGAACTCCAGCCCCTAATACACATCATGATTGTGTGGTACATTGCAGGAGTTTAAAGGCTTTGTGGAACTACATGAAGAGGCAGGGTATCAACACTAATGCTGTGTGGGACAGTATGAAAGATCTCATCATTAAAACTGTGATTTGGTAAGAATCCATCTTGAGAATGCTTAGTAATTCATTGCTGTGTACCAAGTATTGACAATATTCTGAGATTGCAGTTCCTAGAAACTGAAAGTATGTTTCCAGTAGTAAAACATCCAATTACCAAAGACTGCAGAAAGTAAACAGTCAAAGTATATTTCAACAAAAATCTTATGGCGAACCAGTAAAAAAAATCAAGAATCAGTTAACCCTTAGCTTGCTGTTCACGACAACCCCTATCTTTGCAAACAGTGTAGATCCAGATCAGATGGCTTCTGAAGAAGCCATCTGAAGAAGCCATCTGATCAGGATCTACACTGTTTGGCATTGAGTTTATGAATTTGTAGCAATAAATTACATCAAGTAATTTGATTGGTGGATAGACAGAAATGGGTGGGGCTTAAATGAATATTCAGCAAGATAAGGGTTAAGTTAACCCTTCCAACTTTGTAGACTGGTACTGATATGCATGTAAACAGTGTAGTTCCAGATAATAGAGATGAGACAGCTCATAATGAGCTAGCCGTTTCATCAGGATCTACAATGTTTGCCATCCTGTTACTGAGTATGACTGCCCCGATAGCTCAGCTGGTAGAGTGTCCGCTCCAGGGAACTGGAGGTCACGTGTTCGATCCCGGGCCGCGACATACCAAAGTCGTTAATAATGGTACTAGCTGCTCCTAGCTTGGCACTCAGATTTACGGGGTAGAGCTAGGACTGGTCGACCCAGTGTCAGGAAAGCCCCCGCCCATAGGGGCTTGAAGAAATATATGGGCTGCATGATGCTTCCACGCAGAGCTGAATCCGGCCCGCACACTAGTACTGGTAAACCGCTTAGAGGATCTAAGCCTGTCCAGGAACCGCGGTGCGAGGCGGACCGTCCATGCTAATAAACCCTATTGGTTTCATTGGGCGACAGGGCTTGAGTTGTCATTTCATCTCAATGTCGGGTAAAAGTCCCACAAAATTGGAAGCAACGTCTCCAAAATGACCTTTACAGTGTTGACGGGGACGTTAAACCTCAAATCAAACAAACAAAACCCAGTGTAAGGATAATGTGACTGGGTGTGGTATCATGTAATGTGTCTGGGACATGATACTTCAGTGAGGCAGCACTATAAAAGTGAGCATTGAGCTCCCTGTCGCAACCAGATACCGTCGTGATATAACTGAAAAATTGTTGAAAGCGACGTTAAACCCGAATTCACACACACACACACTGAGTATGACTACGCTAATGATCCTGGGTATTGGGACAGGTAGGCCAATGCAAACATTGGAGACCCAGATCAGACTGCTCCTGAAGGAGCAGTCTGATCAGGGTCTACACTATTTGCCATTCCATCTGCACTTTTTGGACTCCTTGCTGGGTTGTGAATCAAATTTGTTAAAATTTTAGGAGAATTACAGCAAGTCATCAAGGTGTCCCAAGTTTTAGCATTTTTACAGTAAACTCCCTGTTTCATTAGTGGATGTTTCCAGATTCAAATATGGAAGAGTCTATTTCAGAAACTGTGGGGTGAATGATTCAAAGAGCATTTGAAAGTCAGCAGCTGAATTAAATGCTAATTTCACATAGAATTTTAGATTTCACTTCTGTATTCTTAATTGACTTCAGTATATCCTTATTAGCTCACCTGAGCCGAAGGCTCATGTGAGGTATTAGTATACCACGAGCCGGCGTCCGTCGTCGTCGTCGTCCGTCGTCCACACTTTCAAAGAAGTATATCTTCGGAACCAGTGGGCCAATCTTGATCAAATTTCATGTGAAGCATTATCAGGTAGGGGGAAAGGCTGCATACTGTTTTCGGGCAGATCGGATTGGAACTCTGGTTGCCATGGCAACAAATAGCTCCCATAGACTTAACATAGGAAAAAGTTTGTCATCACTCTAGCTCCGTCAATTTTTTTCTGATCGACTTCATTCTTGCAGATAACGAGGACAGGCATGAAATCTCGATCAAGTTCGATTTTGGGCTGAATCGGATTATTCACTCAGGAGTTACGTGCCTTTGAGCGTTAGGAAAAAGCTTGTCATCACTCTAGCTCCGTCAATTTTTTTCTGATCGACTTCATTCTTGCAGATAACGAGGACAGGCATGAAATCTCGATCAAGTTCGATTTTGGGCTGAATCTGATTATTCACTCAGGAGTTACGTGCCCTTGAGCGTTGAAAAAATTGCCTATTGACTTAACATGGGGAGAATGTTGTCATCACCGTAGCTGCTTCAATTATTTTCAGATTGGCTTTATTCTTGCAGATAACCAGCACAGCCATGAAATCTCGGTCAAGTTCAATAACTGGCAGAATCGGATCATTCACTTAGGAGTTACCTGCCCTTGTGTGTTTTTGCATTAGGGTTAATGGGAATTTAAAAAATGTATATCTTAAAGACTACTTGGCCAACTTTGATCAAATTTCATGTGTCGCATTATTGGGCAAGTGGAAAGGCTTCATTAGGTTTTCAGGCAGATCTGAGTGGAACTCTGGTTGCCATGGCAACATCTAGCTCCCATAGACTTCACATAGGAAAAAGCTTGTCATCACTCTAGCTCCGTCAATTTTTTTCTGATCGACTTCATTCTTGCAGATAACCAGTACAGGCATAAAATCTCGGTCAAGTTCGATTTTGGGCCGAATCAGATAATTCACTCAAGAGTTAAGTCCCCTTGAGCGCCCGAAAAATTGCCTATCAGCTTAACATGGGGAAAATGTTGTCATCACTGTAGCTAGTAACGAGGACAGGCATAAAATCTCGGTTAAGTTCGATTTTGGGCAGAATCAGAATATTGACCTCGGAGTTACGTGACCTTGAGCGACAAAAAATTTGCCCATAGACTTAACATAGGGAAAATGTTGTGACTACGATAGCGACTTGAATTTTTTTCAGATCAGCTTCAAACTTGCAGGTAACGAGGACAGACATAAAATCATGGTTAAGTTCGATTTTGGGCCGAATCGGATTATTTGCCTTGGAGTTACCTGCCCTTGAGCATGAAAAAATACGTTGTGACCACGATAGCAACTTTATTTTTATTCAGATCAGCTTCAAACTTGCAGGTAACGAGGACAGGCATAAAATCCCGGTTAAGTTCGATTTTGGGCCGAATCGGAATATTGACCTCGGAGTTACGTGACCTTGAGCAACAAAAAATTTGCCCATAGACTTAACATAGGGAAAATGTTGTGACTACGATAGCGACTTGAATTTTTTTCAGATAAGCTTCAAACTTGCAGGTAACGAGGACAGACATAAAATCTCGGTTAAGTTAGATTTTGGGCCGAATCGGATTATTTGCCTTGGAGTTACCTGCCCTTGAGCATAAAAAAATACGTTGTTACCACGATAGCAACTTTATTTTTATTCAGATCAGCTTCAAACTTGCAGGTAACGTGGACAGGCATAAAATCTCAGTTAAGTTCGAATCGGAATATTGACCTCGGAGTTAAATGACCTTGAGCGACAAAAAATTTGCCCATAGACTTTACATAGGGAAAATGTTGTGACTACGATATCGACTTGAATTTTTTTCAGATTATCTTCAAACTTGCAGGTAACGAGGACAGACATAAAATCTTGGTTAAGTTCGATTTTGGGCCGAATCGGATTATTTGCCTTGGAGTTACCTGTCCTTGAGCATAAAAAAATACGTTGTGACCACGATAGCAACTTTATTTTTATTCATATCAGCTTCAAACTTGCAGGTAATGAGGACAGGCATAAAATCTCGGTTAAGTTCAATTTTGGGCCGAATCGGAATATTGACCTCGGAGTTACGTGACCTTGAGCGACAAAAAATTTGCCCATAGACTTAATTAGGGAAAATGTTGCGACTACAATAGCGACTTGAATTTTTTTCAGATCAGCTTCAAACTTGCAGGTAACGAGGACAGACATAAAATCTCGGATAAGTTCGATTTTGGGCCGAATCGGAATATTTGCCTTGGAGTTACCTGCCCTTGAGCATAAAAAAATACGTTGTGACCACGATAGCAACTTTATTTTTATTCATATCAGCTTCAAACTTGCAGGTAAAGAGGACAGGCATAAAATCTCGGTTAAGTTTGATTTTGGGCCGAATCGGAATATTGACCTCGGAGTTACGTGACCTTGAGAGACAAAAAAATTTGCCCATAGACTTAACGTAGGGAAAATGTTTTGACAGAAATAGCGACTTGAATTTTTAGCTCCCCTGAGCCAAAGGCTCCAGTGAGCCGATGGTATACCAAGGCTCCGGAGTCCGTCGTCTGTCGTCCGTCCATCCGTCGTCCACACTTTCAATGAAGCATATCTCAGAAGGCAGTTGACCAATCTTGTTTAAATTTTATGTGTAGCACCAATGGGCAAGGGGAAAGGCTGCATTAGGTTTTGGAGCTAGTCTGGTTCATTTGTTCCTTCATTCTTCTTTCTCTCCATATAGAGATAATAGACCAATGTTAAATTTTTAATCAAAGATTTCTCAGGAACTATAAAAGCTAGAAGCATCAAATTTGGTATTCAATAGAATAATGATGACTTATTTTGTGTAAGAGACATTGGGCTTTCTCAGCTTATTTGTTCATCTGTTCTTTCATTCTTCTTTCTCTCCATTTTGACCAATGTTAAATTTTCGTCAAAGATTTCTCAGGAACTATAGAAGCTAGAAGTCTCAAACTTGGAATGCAATGCAATAATCATGACTTATATCCTGTAAGGGTCAATGGGCTGGATTCTATTAGCAGATTTAGTAGTCAAGTCTGTGAATTGTTAAAACTTAAGTTCCTCAGGTGAGCGGTTTAGGCTCATTGAGCCTCTTGTTAATTGAATGCCATGTTCAAGTCAGTCAGAGTGAGAATGTGAAATATACTGCAGTCCAACTGCTTGCATTGAAATGTTAATATGATCATCATATTCATGTAGTTTTGGTGGGAAAACGATAGCTAAATGTTTGGTGAAACTAAGCTCCAGTATATTTCACAAAACTTGTTTTACAAGGTCATATGATCAGGTATTTTTATCCCTAATATATCTCCAAATTTCAGATATGGAAAATGGTTTGCATTTGTAATGTAAAAATACAGTGGAAAATGGTTTGCATTTGTAATATATTGTAAAATACAGTGGAAAACAGTTTGCGTTTGTAATATATTGTAAAAAACAAAGATCATGTTGGTTGCTCATCGTTTTGTATTAACGCTTTTCTATTCTAAGAATGTCACAAACACACACATTACTTCAATTTGGGATGATTTTATTGTGATATATGTTTCACTGTGATATTGTGTGAAGTTTTAAAATGATGACTCTTGACAACAGATACTGGTTTTTGTGAAATTCGTTGTTGTAAACCTGGACAAGGAACCAGCTGTACAAGACACAAGATTTACATTTTCTGTGGTTGCTTATTTTTAAACTGTTCACTTGAAAGAGAACACACTTTTTACCTCCCTTTTGACTTGTTATAGCCCCGCTTTGAAAATGTGGGGGCTATATTGGATTTGCCTTGTCCTTCTGTGATTCCGTAATTTCGTTATTCATGATAACTCAAATACCGTTTGAGTTATTTTCATGAAACTTCACACAAATGTAAAGCACTACAAGACGATGTGCAGAGCGCATGAATCATAACCCTGGATTACCTACTTCTGGAGTTATTGCCCTTTGAACATTGAAAAATGGCACTTGGAATAAACTCAGTACAGTAATAATTTGTGTCCGTTCCATAACTCTGACACTGTTTCAGATATTTTCACGCAACTGTAAAGCAAATGTAAAGCACGATGAGTCTAGGTGCAGAGAAGAAGAACCGATACTCTGGTTTTGTTTGTTTGTATTGGAGTTTAACGGCCCCAGTCAACACTATTTTAGGTCAGTTTTGAACCGGTCAGTTTACCTATCCACACTTTTCCTGGGCAGGCTTATACTTACGCGCTTAACCAGTATAGTGCACATTTTTTCACCAGAAACTGACAACTGCCCTTCTTGAATCAGCGGAAGGGAGAGAATGACCGTAGAAAAGATTTCTTGGTCAATCTCCACGAAAGAATATTTCCGACCCCTGCAGGTATCGAACCCGCTTCCGCCTGATCATCAGTCAGACGCGCATCCCACTGAGCAACCGAGGTCGGCATCAGCCAATCATATAACATGAATTGTAATGTTTTTGTTCAAATTTACAAACTGAATGACAAACAGTGTACATGTAGATCCTGATCAGATGGCTTCCAACCATCTTATCAGGATCTACACTGTTTACAAAGGTAGGGGTTGTTGTGAACAGCAGGATAAGGGTTAATAGGTTCAGCAGCGAGATTGATTTTGCATCTTAATTAGCTAAGTATGTTCTGGAAAGGATGCCAGTTACAACAACAGTTATCTGCCTGTTACTTTAAAAGTCATTGTTGCAAACAGTGTGGGCCCAGATCAGACTGGTCCTCCGGAAGAGCAGCAGTCTGATCTTGGTCCACACTGTTTGCCTGTATGCAAAACTATTTTACTTTAAATTAAAAGTTATTGTTGCAAACTGTGGACCCAGATCAGACTGCTCCTACAGAAGCAGTCTGTGTGGACCCAGATCAGACTGCTCCTAGAGGAGCAGTCTGATCTGGGTCCACACTGTTTGCTTGTAGGCAAAAATATTTTTGAAAAGTTTGCAAGAAGACGCAGCAGATGACATAAACAGACAACATTCTCACCTGCAGATTTTCTTGGCATCTTTAGGGTTAAAGAATTCAGGGACCATTCTCTTCTTTGAGAATAGCCTTGTGCAAGAAGGGAAGAAAAGATTTTGGTCGTTGTGATCTTCCTGCAAGGTGTACATATACACCTGGCTATAATTAAACTTCAATGACCCAAACAAAGGTGGCGAATTTACCATGGCTTATTAGAACTCATTCTTGAGTCGCCTTGGGAATTTTCGTATTATAATTCCAGATATTAGTGTAATAATTGACAATTTTTTTTATCTTGAAAATGTATGTTTTGTGTATCAATTATAACGACATCAATGAGGTAATTCTAGTTAGTGCGCACAACATATTTCTATTTTATAGAAGAAGGAAATGGTATCCATAAATCATAGCCATTACGGATTCTGGCCTAGTGGTATGAGCAACCCTCAGTGGCTCATACTACCCCTAACTCAAAACAAATTTTCACCATTGAAGTTGATTGTATATGTATGGCTGATTGTTTTAGTTGTGTTGCTAGCCAAGTTTTATTTTTAACCCTCATCATGCTGAATATTTCAGTATACTACACTCCTTCCCACATTCTCTCCCTTCCGCTGATTCAAGAAGAGCAGTTGTCAGTTTCTGGCGAAAGAATGTGCACTGTACTGCTTACGTATAATCCTGCCCAGGAAAAGTGTGGATAGGTAAACTGACCAGCTCAAAAATGACCTAAATAGTGTTGACTGGGCCATTAAACTCCAATACTAACAAACAAACTCTCCTTCCCAATTTTCATTTGACATTTGTGTTGCAATTTTTACCATTGATTCTGCAGCAGAGTTGAAAACAGTATAGATCCTGGTCAGCTGGCTTCAGAGAAGCCAGCTGATCTGGATCTATACTGTTTAAAAAAAAAAAAGGATATAATTATCTGGGTTCAGCATGGTGAGGGTTGAAAAGTCTTGAAATATAAAGTTTAAAGGGAATGGATACACCTTCAGGGGAGGCAACTCCTGCAAAAGTATTTTCGTCTCCCATGTCAATAGGGGTCAACTGCTAAAGGAAAGATCAGGAGCAAATTCTTTCCTTTAAGAGTAGACCCCATTTTCGGTGGGACAGGGCTTATAGAAAAATGAACAGGAAGTCCCGAAAGTTGTCACCCTTTGAAAAATGGCGGAAAAATGTGCTAGGTGTTCCCATTCCCCTTAAGAACTACAGATGTTTAAAATCTAATGAGAGCGTACAAGTTTACATAGTGCTTATTGACACAATTGTTATGACATTTATAATACTAGTACACTTTCATTGTGTACTGAAATATCCTACTATGAACGAAAAATGGACAGTTTGTAAATACTGGTAGAGGAAAAGACAGTCAAGACACTGATCAGATTAGTATTCATTATTTCCTTGAGTGTTTCTGTTCCTGAAATTAACGGTGTTGATTAATAAAGGGGGGGGGGGGGGGGGGGGGGGGGAAGGAAGAGACAAAACTAAAGGCTAACAGTGGTAACACATTTCGGTCTTCTTAGACCTTACTCAGGACAGAGAAAAATTTTATCAGTCTTACTGAAGTACAGGCCTCCTAGCAAAACCTATAAAACCTATAATAACCTATAATTTTGTGCCAAACCTATAAAACCTTTATTTTGTTAATAAAACCTATAAAAAGCCTGTATTTTCATGAAAAAAACTATATTTTTCACTTTTTGAACCTTCTTGCGTCTCAACCCTAACTTTTCTTCAAAATGCACTACTATTTTTTACTTTTTAGTCCCATGAAAAGTGATGAAAACTGTCAAGAAATTGTAATTTTTTTCCTCGCTCGCTTCGCTCGCTTGGACTTTGTAAAATTCAGATCAACTTTATCTGAGTAATTGTGGCACAAAAATTCATCAAATATTTTTTCTTCAGTTTTAAATCTTTATGTAAGTTTGGAAGACTCTTTTTTAACCTGTATTTTTATTGAAAAACCTGTAAATAACCTATTTTTTTGAGTAAGAAGAACCTATATAAAAACCTATTTTTTCAAAGTGGGCCACTAGGAGGCCTGGAAGTAGGAACAAACGGTAAAGTCACTTGATTTGATTGTTATATGAATAAATGAGCTGTCATTCTTTTTATGAAAAATGAAAGTAGGAAGATTTTAGAACAGGTTTTCACAACAAAAAATAGATAAATGTTTTAAAGATGTGATTTTAAGTCTTTGAAAGTGTTGTATACTCTTAAACCTTGTCCTGCTGAATATTTTAATCTGTCACACCCACTACTGATTATCAACCAATCAGATTACTTCATGAAAATTATTGCAACAAATGCACAGTCTGAATGACAAACAATGTAGATCGAGATCAGATGGCTTCTTTAGAAGTCATCTGATCTGGATCTACATTGTTTGAAAGATAAGGCATATCCGGGCTCAGTAGGACAAGGGTTGATTAATATATCTACACCTTGGGTAGGATCTGATATTTCATTCAAACAGCATGTTTCTGTTGAGCCACAGGTACTTGGGGTATGACGTTTCCCCATATTAAATTCATATACAGCACTGATGGGATTAAGATTTAGCTGCCAGTTTGGAAAAAAAAAACTTGAGTATCACAAAATTTTAAAGTGTTGAGAATAATTACTGTTGTCTTTCATTTTCAGTGCCGATGGGCCAGTAAACAGCCTGATCAAGGCTAATTGTAAGAGTCGCTACTGTGTACATGAGCTGTTTGGTTTTGACATTCTTCTTGATGAGAATCTAAAACCATGGCTGCTAGAAGTCAACATATCACCTAGGTAAGGATAGCCATGCTATATGGCTTTGTTTGAATTGAGGTTTAATGTCCCCCTCAACGCTATTTAGGTCATTTTGGAGACATTGCTTTGTATTTTGTGGGACTTTTACCTGATATTGAGATGAAATGACATCTCAAGCCAAACCGTTCAATAAAACCAAAAGGGTTTATATAATGGATGGTCCGACTCGCACCACTTTGCCTGGGCAGTCTTAGACCTTCTAAGCGGTTTACCAGTACCCATGTATGGTCGGTTTTAGCTCTGCCTTGAAGCATCATGCAGCCCAATGTATTTCTTAAAGCCATGATGGGTGGGGGCAACCATGCTGTATGGACAAGAATCATATTCAGATAACTCTCTTTATATAGACATTTCTTATAACGACAAAACCTGTTACAACAACAGTTTCAATGGAACGAATCCTTAGCCCAAAATGGGAGTGGTTAGTGGAGATATTCAAGAATATTGTATTTATTACTCTAAAAAACAAATGTTGTAGATATTTGTTAGAATCGCCTCGGTGAGGTGATTCTAACAAATGTCCACAACATTTGATTCTTGGAAACAAATTTTGCAGATATCTATCTATCTATCTACTGATACTGCGTCTGTCACATTTGACCATTACCGCACGTGTATATTTTATACACACCATTTTATACACAGATATTTGTCAGAATTGCCTCCATGAGGCGATTCTAACAAATGTCCACAACATTTGATTCTTGGAAACAAATTTTGCAGATATTTGTTAAAATTGCCTCCATGAGGCAATTCCAACAAATGTCCACATCTGATTCTTGGAGTAACTGGGGAAAAGAGCCTTTACTATCTGTTATACTAATCCTAATTGGGCCTCTTTATAGCAGCAAATGCTTCATAACGTTAATTGTAAGAGAACAAATACTGATGTTTTAACTAGGGTCCCAAGTATCTGATCTGTTAATATAATTACAGTAGAACTTCGATGGCTCGAACACCGATGACTCGTTTACCATGGCTGAGTCGAACACATTCTTGAGCCCCTAGCGAAATCCTCTACGTAAGAAATAGTGGGGGATAGTTAAGGAGATTTTCATCTTGCAAATGTATGCTGTGTGTACTCATTAGAATTGCCTCATCGAGGCGATTCTAATGAGTACACACAGCATACATATTCATTATAGAACACCGAAAAGATGTCTAAAAGTATCTCGTTATGCCTCCTGACAGAAACCTCAGTGGCTCGAACTACCCGTCTCGAACAGATTTTCGAGGTCCCAAAGGTGTTCGAGCCATTGAAGTTTGACTGTAGATACATCTGTGTGTTAGGCCTTGTGGCTCAGCGGGATGTATACTTGACCGGTATTCAGAAGGACACAGGTTTAGTTCCCAGTGAGTCTAGCCACACTTTCCTTTTGTGGAGAAGGACCTTTAAATTGTTTCCATGGTCATTCACTCCCTTTTGCTGATTCAAAAAGGGCAGTTATCAGTTGCTAGAGAATAGCTAAGTACTTGCAGGATTAAACCTCCTCTTGAATGTATTAGAAGCTTTATATGACCTTAAAAGTTTTAATTGGACATGAAAAAAACACCAAAACAAAACAAAAAAAAAACAACAACAAAAAATACACTTGTGTATATTAACCCTTAAGATGCCATGAAAAACTGCATCTGAAAATGTCTGTTTATGACTTCTGCTGCATGTTCTTGAAACTGTTCAAACATATATCTGCATACAGGCAAACAGTGTGGACCCTGATCAGACTGCTCCTAGTGGAGACCTAGTGGAGCAGTCTGGTCTGGGTCCACAATGTTTTCAAAAATGACTTTTAAAGTTACCAGCAGATGACAAAGCAGACAACAGTTGTTGTGATTGGCATCTTATGGGTTTACTATCATTTTCCAATGGAAGTCTTTGTAATAGGGAATGCTTATCATTCGTTTTTGAAGCCTGGTCCTGCTCTCAATGGTTAACAGCTATATGCTGCTGTCGATGATATATACTGTAAGTCTTCATGAGTTAAAATGTAAGATGTCAGAAAAGGGCTTAGGATTACAGTATAATCACACTATTAAAACCACCCACATGGAAGACCACCCTGCTGTTAAGGACAGTTTCAACCATTCCTAACAGATCGCTTCTGTTGTATTTTATATTCAGTATACACCACAACCTCCTTATAACACTGTTTGTTATATCACAGTTTTGGATATAATATGGTCTCAAGATGGATCCAAAAATGTATAGATCATATAGAAAATGACATAAATGGTCATTTTTCTATATAATCTTTACATTTTTTTGTATATTACAAGGTTGTTTAACTAACACGGTTTCTACTTTGGACCCCAACAATAGTGTTATAAAGAAGTTGGGGTGTATTTAGACCACCTCACTAATGAGACCAGTGTTCGTCAGTCAAGATTTTACTGCATAAATATTAAAGCACCAATTGGACAAAATATCCCAGTAGTACATGTACGAATGATTAATTATTTACAACAAAAGAAAATTCTTGACCAATAAGTTTCCTGTTTACTTTGTTTCAGTCTACATTCCAACTCTCAGCTGGACATCAACATCAAGGGTCACATGATCCGTGACCTGTTCAACATCGCAGGGTTCAGGATCCCGGACAGGCATGATATAACGCATAACCCGCCAACTACCTCAGGCCCGTCAGACGTTAGGTAATTCTCTCTCCCTTAACCCTTATCCTGCTGTACACAACAACTCCTATCATTGCAAACAGTGTAGATATAGATCATTTTGGAGACATTGTTTCCAATTTTGTGGCACTTATACCCGACATTGAGATGAAATGAAATCTCAAGCCCTGTTGCCCAATGATACCAATAGGGTTTATTAGCATGGACGGTCCGACTTGCACCACTTTGCCTGGGCAGACTTAGATACTCTAAGTGGTTTTCCAGTACTCATGTGTGGTCGGTTTCAGCTCTGTGTGGAAGCATCATGCAGCCCATCTATTTCTTTAAGCCCCGATGGGCGGGGGCCCACAGTTAGGTAAGGACCACTATCCTTACAGCAGATGAGGGTAGAATGAGAATTTTTTTTTTTTTCGGCTGTTTCTTCACTTTAATTTAGATTCCTCATTCAGCCCTATCCCTGACTTTAATCTCCTCTACTATATCTTTTCTCCCTTTCTCTGGGAGACGACACAAACAAAATGACCCACAAGTGTCTTTAAATCCCAACACAATTGACCAGGGGAGGCAACTCTTTCAAAGGGGTCCTAAGAGCAAACTCTTTCATTTAAGAGTGGACCCAAATTTTGGAAGTACTCAGTTGACAGGAAATGTACAAGGATTCACAGACTCAGCAGAAGATTCATATTTAACCCTTCTCATGCTGAATATTCAATTTAGCCACACCCATTTCTGATTTTGAACCAATCAGATTACTTGATGTAATTTATTCCTACAAATTCATAAACTGAATGTCAAACAGTGTAGATCCAGATCAGATGGCTTCTGAACTGATCTGGATCTACATTGTTTGCAAAGATAGGGGTTGTTGTGAACAGTGGGATAAGAGTTAATACCAGACATACAAAAAAAATTGTTGTCAGGACTTATTTTCTCCAGACAAATAATAAAAAGGTAAAGTCAGTTACTGTAAGATTTAAAGGTCTAGTCATTAAAATATTCAGCATTGCATTACAGTTGAAAGGACTTTTCATTAACATAAACTTCCTAATACCACTGTTCATTGTAACACGGTTTTGGCTATAACACGGTTTAAGAATTCAAGATTCGTAAAATGTATAATTACACCACAGCTTCTTTATAACACGGTTCATTATAACACGGTTATGGTTGTAACACAGTTTCAAGATGGATCCCAAAAATGTATAGATTATATAGAAAAATGACCATAAATGGTCATTTTTCTATATAATCTATACATTTTTGTTTGGATATAACACGGTTGTTAACTAACACTGTTTCTGCTTTGGACCCCATATATGTGTTATAAAGAGGTTGTGGTGTATATAATTATATATTTTTTCTTAGATTTAAAATGTTTTTTAACTAAAATGGTTTCTGCTTTGGACCCTAACATTATGTTATAAAGAGGTAGTTTTGTATATTATTTTTTTTTCAGTATGTATATACCCCCAAATGACTACTGTCTGGACAAGAGATTATTTGCACTACAGTTATCTCCAGATGAGAGAGCTAAACATGCGTACTACAGTCAACGTCATCAGGATGAGGTAATTACTCCTAGTACAGTATAGCTCGGTTATATCGCGTTCCGATATTTCGCGATGTCCAATCTATCACGGTCGTGCCGTGGATCCCGGTTTTTTTCCCCTTAAAAATTCATAAATAAAAAAAAATAGAGTTTTAAGTTGTTAAAATTTATTTAAAACCAGGTTAAACCAGGGGCCAACAGCGTTTGACTTTTCCCGCCCAGCGTCTGCTATTTGGCGCCAAAACATAACCATTCACAAGATCGCAGAAAAGTTCGTTTTTATTGTGCAAACATCTACCGTTAGATGTAGCTAATTGTCTGAGGAGCGATTAAATCATTGTCACATTGATTGTGGATTAAATTTTATGACAGGAGGATAAACGCCAATTAGAGACATAACTTGACCATATTTTCACACCTTATCGACACGCACCGCAGGGTGGCAATTATATGACAGGGATTAACAATAGTGTCATTCTTGAACCGTAATAAATACACAGATGGTTTGTCTCTCAATTGACAGTGCAGCAATTATCGCAATTTACTTACTGGTCTAGTTTTACCGTATTTAAGGACTCAAAAATACTGACAGTTGTAGACGATTTTTTTTACACTTGTGCCCGAAATTAAAACACAATAAAATGATAGTTTTGTTGTTGTATAGTTTTTCGGCAAGCCAAGGGAGACAACTAGAATTGCTTTAGCGCTTATGGTAGTTGCGCCCCTTGGCCGTCAACGTGAGAGACAACCAGGGGAACCCGCAAATTCAAAATGGCGTCTTGTTTTGACATTTTAGCAATCACATGTTTTCAGACGCAGATTTTCAGCTGTTCTCGAATGTAAGTTAATTGGTTGACATAGTCCCCTTTGTTTGTTCTGTCACTGAGTAATTCTGAACCTACTTTAATGGTGAAATACGGCCGATAGCATTACTGACAGCCATTAGTGTGGAGTGATAATGGTATCTCACCAAACTATCACCGCGACTTGTATTGGCATCTCAGCAAACTACCGCGACTTATATCGCGCTCCGACCACATCGCGGTTTTCGGGCTATGGACCCCGACTACCGCGATATATTGGAGCTATACTGTATTGGGACCCCTAAACCAGACACTTTACTAAACTTTATCATGATAACACACCTGTGTGCTATAAATGGAGTCTTTCATATCTCTAGAACTAGGATTTTTTTTTTTTTGGATTTTTCTCATTTCTTCTCAAAATATAGATTGTGTGTGCTCGTTAGAACCGCCTCAGTGAGGCGGTTCTAACGAGTACCCACAATCTATGTTTTTGAACAAGAAGAAAATAATGAATACCCCATAAACCCCACTTATCTCTATATAAAGTGGGGTCTATATGGGTGTTCATGTTTACCTTATGTAACTACTGTATTTGCCATACTTATTGTATATGATTGATTTGAGGTTTAGCAGCCCCATCAACACTATGGGTCATTTTGGAGATGTTGCTTCCAATTTTGTGGGACTTTTACCGGACATTGAGAATAATTATTGTATATGATTGAATAAGTGCCCACCAGTGCTTTTTCAGGATGGATATTTGACAGGCACAAGATTTTGCAGTATGTTTGGGTGGAAAAACAAAGCTCTGTCATTATCCTGCTGAACACAACAACTCCTACCTTTGCAAACAGTGAAGAAGCCACCTGATCAGGATCTACGCTGTTTGTTGTGCAGTTTATGAATTAAATGAATATACAGTCGAACTTCAATGGCTTGAACACCTTAGGGACCATGAAAATCTGTTCAAGCCACTGAGATTACTGTCAGGGGGCATAACGAGATACCTTTAGACATCTTTTTGGTGTTCTATAATGCAAATGTATTCTCTGTGTACTCATTAGAATCGCCACATCGAGGTGATTCTAATGAGTACACACAGCATACATTGCAAGATAAAAGACTACAATCTCCTTAATTATCCCCCACTATTTCTTATGTAGAGGATTTCGCTAGGGGCTCAAGAATGGGTTCGACACATATATGGTAAACGAGCCAACGCTGTTCGAGCCATCGAAGTTCTGTAGTATACCAGTTTACTATTACTTGATTAGTTTATAATCAGCAATGGGTCTGGCTAAAATTTATTCAGCAGGATAAAGGTTAAAGATCACGCTAATATAGTCGAATTTCCGTGTTTGCAAACACCTTTGTAACCATGACAATTTGTTTAAGACAGAGATAGTTTGAGCACCAGGTCAGAAGGCATGGTGGGGATGACTAAGAGATATCTTTTTGATCTTTGATGAAATAAATGTATGTTGTGTCTACACATTAGAATCGCCTCATCGTACACACGGCAGACATTTTCAAGATAATATAAGAAAATGTCTCCCTAATGCTTCCCTTTGAAGTTACAAGATAATCTCTAGGGACTCAAGAAAGGGTATGACTCTGGTATGGTATTTCATATTAAAATGAGACATCCTTGTTTGAGCCGTAGTAGTTTCATTAGGGCCCCACACTGATAGTATGGGTGCCCTATAGTAATCACTCTGTCCGTCCGCCTGTCTGTCTGTCTGTCTGTCCGTCTGTCCGTCCACAAATTTTTACTCCTCTGATAGCGCTGCCGGGGCCCTAGTCAGTTTCACTGACAGCTCTAGTTATTATTAATTTTTCTATATAATAAAGAAAGCTGCAAATCATTTAATGCAAGTGTTTACTTAGTGCATGTATACATTTGGTTAAGGTGAATGGATAAGCCTGACGTATTTTCCACCCAGATTTTACCAGGGAGACATCTTCTGTGACTTCCTGTTTCCTTTGTGTTAACCTTTGCCTTTCTGAAAAGGGATCTACTCTTAAAGTAAAGAATTTACTCCATAGCAGAAAACATGTAATCTCTGTATTGATAAAGATATTTTCGGAAGATGCATCCCCTAATTTTGTTTGCTTTGGAATTTAATGACCCAGTAAACACTATTAAGGTTATGTCGAGTCGGTCAGTTTATCTAACCTCACTTTTCTTGGGCAGGCTAAGCGACTAACCGGGACAGTGCACATTTCTTGGTCAGAAACTGACAACTGCCCGTCTTGAATCAGAGGAAGGGTAAGAATGACCAAAGAAAAGACTGCATGATCAATCTTTACAAAAGAATGTTGTGGACTGGCAGGGATCAAACCTGTGACCTGATCACCAGTCAGATGCCCATCCAGCTTTGCCACCAAGGCGGCCTTTCTGCTGAAAACCCCAAAATGGGTACCCTGACAAAGAATTTAGGCCCAGATCAGACTCTGCAGACTGCAGAGTCTGATCACCTCCTACACTATTTGCAAAAAGTTCAGCTGTTTTCTGAATAAATTTATAAGATAACACAACCTGTCACCCCTAAATTTAGAAATGGACTCCTGCTATATACACCACAACCTCATTATAACACGGTTGGTAATAACACGGTTTTGGACATGGTTTCAAGATGGATCCCAAAAATGTATAGATTATATAGAAAAATGACCATAAATGGTCATTTTTCTATATAATCTATACATTTTTGCTTGAATATAACACGGTTGTTTAACTAACACGGTTTTTGCTTTGGACCCCATTAATATAGTTATAAAGAAGTTGTGTATAAGGAGGAACATTCAATTTGGAACAAGAAAGGTTACACGTGTATCTGTTTATCATAACAAATCAATCAATTTACAGCAATTGATGCAGACCATTCTAGACACATTAACACCAGATGATATCCGCATGCTCACAGAGAGTATAGATGAAGACGGGAGAAAGGGTGGATTCCAGCGGGTCTTTCCGACTCCTTCAACTCACAAGTATCTCCGGTTTTTCGAGTCTGCCAGATACTACAATCTGTTACTGGACCAGTGGGTTCAAAGATATAACAGAATGGAGCAGAGAGGTGAGGTGTATACTGAAAATAAAGAGGTGCATTTTAATGGTACAGTAAAATTCCTTTTTTAAGAACACCATTTGGACTGTTAAATAATGGTCTTATACTAGAAAATGAAAGAAAGAAAACCTGAAAAAATGTTAATATGATTTTTGAAGTAGATTCAGTCATATTATAGCCGGCCTCAGTGGCTCAGTCGGATGCGCGTCTGACTGGTGATCAGGAGGATGGGGGTTCGACTCCCGCCGGGGTCGGCAACATTCTTTCGTGGAGATTGATCATGAAATCTTTTCTACGGTCATTCTCTCCCTTCCGCTGATTCAAGAAGGGCAGTTGTCAGATTCTGGCGAAAGAATGTGCACTGTACTGGTTAACCGCTTACGTATAAGCCTGCCCAGGAAAGTGTTGATAGGTAAACTGACCGGCTCAAAAATGACCTAAATAGTGTTGACTGGGCCGTAAAACTCGAATACAAACAAACAAAACAGTCATATTATAAGTTCAACCATTTTCCAAATAAATTTCTACACCTGTGGGCACAAATCTGTTCAAACTTTGATGAGCCTAATTTCATCTTGATTTGATATCTTAACACCTTGTAAATCAACTGCCAGCCAGATAAAATTCAAAACATATAGTGGTGTACATTTCTTTGCAGACTCGATCACTGCCCAATCAAAATGCATCTCAAATGTCAATTAGACCTACAAATGGAAAAACGTGCTTGTGAAATTGAGACCAATCGATGTATATTGCTTGATCCAGTTTTAGAAACATTTGCATATCAAACTAACTTGATGCAAAGAGATTAATTGAAAGGTACTTCATATGATTTTGAACAAATTTGTCAACAGGTGTAATAATAATTTGAGCTTGGTAAAGAATTTCTTTTTATAGCCCCGCTTTGAAAAAGTGGGGGCTATATTGGATTTGGCTTGTCCGGAATTCCGTCTGTCTGTCTGTCTGTCAGTCTGTCTGTCTGTCTGTCTGTAATATTTGATAGTGGGTACTTTGTTACCGCAACTCCTCTTATATATAGGTCTGAAGATGTGCATATTCTTTTTTCATTATCCTTAAATAATTTTTTTCACTTATTTCACCTTTTTTAACTTAGACAATTTTTGAGATCTACTAATGTTAAAATGTAAAGGGTGTAGCTACCTTGTTACCGCAACTCCTCTTACAGTTCTAGGTCAATCCTATTGAAACTTTACAGGTGTTTTCATATAGGTCTGAAGATGTGCATATTCTTTTTTCATTATCCTTAAATAATTTTTTTCACTTATTTCACCTTTTTTTAACTTAGACAATTTTTGAGATCTACTAATGTTAAAATGTATAGGGAGTAGCTACCTTGTTACTGCAACTCCTCTTACAGTTCTAGGTCAATCCTTTTGAAACTTTACAGGTGTTTTCATATAGGTCTGAAGATGTGCATATTCTTTTTCATTATCCTTAAATAATTTGTTTCACTTATTTCACCTTTTTTAACTTAGACAATTTTTGAGATCTACTTATGTTAAAATGTATAGGGAGTAGCTACCTTGTTACTGCAACTCCTGTTACAGTTCTAGGTCAATCCTTTTGAAACTTTACAGGTGTTTTCATATAGGTCTGAAGATGTGCATATTCTTTTTTCATTATCCTTAAATAATTTTTTTCACTTATTTTACCTTTTTTAACTAAGACAATTTTTGAGATCTACTAATGTTAAAATGTATAGGGAGTAGCTACCTTGTGACCGCAACTCCTCTTACAGTTCTAGGTCAATCCTTTTGAAACTTTACAGGTGTTTTCATAGAGGTCTTAAGATGTGCATGTGGTTTTTTCATTATCCAAAACTTATTTTTTAACTGTTTTTCAGATCTAATAACGCGAAAAGTCTATAAGGCATAGGTACCTTGTTAGGGATTTAACCCTCTCACAAGTCTTTACCTTTAATTCATTAGTCTTTCTCCTCTGACAGGGCTATAGCGGGGCTATAGTCAGATCCTCTGACAGTTCTAGTTTTTTTGGCACTCAAGAATAAGTTCAAATCAGCTATGGTAAATGGCCAATCAGTTTTATTTTTATTCAAGTTTTACTCTGCATGCTTTCTTATTCTTTTCTAGGAATATCAATGTTGGAATCATTCTGTGAGGAAGGAATTCATCTTGACAACTACACAGAGAATCCAAACCACCAGGTAAAGGCTTGTTCCATGCCTCCTGAAGTACATAGCTCCAAATAAGGCACTTTTTTTTTCATCCGAAAAGAGTTGATATTTTTCTAACTTCTGCACGTAAACATACATTGTGGTTACTCATTAGAAGCGCCTCATCGAGGCGCTTCTACTGAGTACCCACAACATATGTTTTCGTGCAGTAATAAGAAAAATAATATATGGATAAACCCTCTTATCTCGGGCTTTGTGAAAAAAAAGCAATTTGAGATAGTTTGTATATAATCTTTCACCCTTTACTTTCACCTCGGACCCAATATACAATGACTAGTAACTGACTGAGCTGCGAATATATGTTGTCGTGTCTTGGTCGTACAGCCATTTTAATTAATTATAGTAAACGAAAATTAACGAAAATGAATTGTATCAATAATTAAATGTTAGTTGTCAATTTTGACACAGTGTGGTTGAAAACTTAGTAGTGTATTGATTAAAATTGAATTGAAAGCAGCTCAAAGCGTCTAAATTTGACAAATTTATGCCAAAAGTCCAGAAAATGCCTGTAATAGGTGTCAAGGTTTCTCGTTAAAATTTACAAAATCTGTTGAACTTTTCATTAAAATAATGTTACATTTCTGCAAGCAATTCATTCAACTATTGCTTTTTAAAATAAAAATAATACCAATTTATTAACATAAGAGTTATATGCAGCAATGAAAGGCTCTCAGCCATGCTCAGCCACGGCAGCATTTTTCCAATAAATAATATCACTTACACTGTAGTAACTAGTCTGTGTATATTGGGTCTGTGCTTTCACCCTTTAGTCTCATAAGTAGAGTATTAGCATGAGGAAAAGTTATTTATTATGAGGTAACATTCTTTCATAGAGATTGATCATAAAATCTTTTCTCGGTTGTTCTCTCCCTTCCACTGATTCAAGAAGAGCAGTTGTCAGTATCTGACAAAAGAATGTGCACTGTACTAGTTTATCCATTTTGTATAAGCTTGTCTAGGAAATGTACTGGTTAACCGCTTATGTATAAGATTGCCCAGGAAAAGTGTAGATAGGTGAACTGACCGGCTCAAAAATGACCCAAAATAGTATTGACTGGGTCACTAAACTCCAGTACAAACAAACAATTGACTGGCACACAATTAAAAATCATTTTGAAAAAGCTCCACTTTGATATCAAGAAAGTTAATTTAAAAAAAAACAACCAAAAAAAAACACCCAGTTGTTCAACTAAGTTAACATTTGGTTAAATAGGTCACTCCGTATGGCCAATGCTGAAATAAAACATTAGTTGCTTTTGCATTGCAAATGCAAGAGCTGCTCTTGCTCACCTTTTTGTACAGGAAAAAAAATACCACTGCATTAAATAATTTACTTTGCAGGACCAGTTAACATATTGACAGCTAACGATTTCGTTAAGGTACCAATGCTTTGAACATATGTGCCCAGAACAAAGTCATAGGTTAACCCTTATCCTGCTGAACATGACAACCTCTATCTTTGCCAACAGTGTAGATCCAGATTAGATGGCTTTGAAGAAGCCATTTGATCAAGATCTATACTGTTAGTCATTCAGTTGTCAAATTCAAATGAAAAAAAAAAAAAAAAAACAATTATCAAGTAATTTGATTGGTTGATAGTCAGAAATGGGTGTGGCAAAATTAATTATTCTGCAGAATAAGGTTTAACATTAGGTTAAACAGGTCACTCAGTATGGCCAGTGCCGAAGAAAATGTGAGTTGCTTTTGAATTACAACTGCAAAAGCTGCACGCAATTTTGTACAGAATAAATAATATTAGAAATTGTATTTGCAGGACCAGTTAACACATTGGCTGCTAACAAATTTGTTAAGCTAACAATGTTTTGAAAACATTTGTCCAGAACTTAACCATAATTCACATTCTTTTGCCTAGTGGAACCCACCAAATGCCACTTGCCATAGCTACAGAGAGCCGAGGTTACTGAGTGCTCCTGTCTCCAAGCACAAGGAAGATGCCCCTCTGAAAACCAGGTAAGCAGAAATAAGAAATAAGGGACATGGTACAATAAAATTCCTGTATTAAGACCACTCTTGGGACTGTTCAAAAGTGGTCTTTTAGACCACTTTTGAACAGTCCCAAAGGTGGTCTCTGACCAGACGACAATGTGTGCAGAAATCACAAAGAATGTATAAATGAAACTTACTAGATATGGTTTTAAAGCAGAATTTGTCTCAATTTTTGGGGGTCTTAATTGTGGCTTTTTACTGTATTTTCTCTTTTTTTCTGCAGATTCAGAGTTCGCTCAAACATTTCTGGTTATACAGACTTTTTACAGTAAAAGTAAAGATTTGACATGTTGCACACAATTGGCTCCTTTAACTGGCTGATTGGAATTCCTCTGATAACGAGTGTACCTTTCCATTAGAATTGCCTTATCATTTATAAGGTTGAGTTACAATTGAAATTAACATATTCTGATGTATATTCAATGTTTACAGGGCAACATCCTTAGCGGATTCACTGGACCAGCTTTGATTGAATGTCAGTATATGTTTTTTATCATGCTGTAGGCAAACGTCAGCACATGACATACTTGAAAGCTATTCTGCTCTCAGTTGTTAAAACCTTACAAAGTTGTTTGTTAACCAATAAGATGCCAATACCGACAGTTGTCGTCTGCTTTGTCGTCTGCTGGTAAATTTAAAATACCTTTTTGCAAACAGTGTGGACCCTGATCAGACTAATCCTAGAGGAGCAGTCTGATCAGGGTCCACACTGTTTGCCTGTATGGAAGCCTCCGTGGTGTAGTGGTTACGCTACTCGCCTTGTAAACCAGGGATCGCAGGATCTATCCCGGGCTTCTGCAGACTTTCGGATGAGTCTTTAAACCGAGGTCCCGTCTCATTATGACCTTAGCTGTTGGTGGGATGTAAAACTCAAACACTCACTCACTCACTGTTTGCCTGTATGCAAAAATATGCTTGAAAAAGAAGTTTGCAAGAAGATTCAGCAAACGACAAAAACAGACATTTTAAAGGGGTACCTTGGCAAACAGCGCAGGCCCCGATCAGACGCCGCAGAACGCGGTGTCTGATCAGGGCCTGCACTATTTGCTGACCAACTTTTCAGTCAAAAATTGAATAAAAATGAAAAAAAAAAGTAGGCCTGACACCCCTTATATGACAAATGGACTTGTCCAACATATAGCAATGGATGAGTCCACTGGTAAACAATGAGTTAAGATGCAGTTTTCTCAGCAGCTTAAGGGTTAATGTTTCAATAAAATTTCAACCATTCAGCATTATGATAATACATCCATGTAACATAGTGCAGTCTTTCATTTCTCTAAAACGGTTATTTTTCTGATGAAAATGTCTGATATTTTTCTTATTTAAACTCAAAATATATGTTTTGGGTGCTCTTTAGAATCACTTCATTGATACCCTTATGACAAGTACCCACAAACTATGTCTTGGAGCAGAAATAAGATAAATAATGTATTCCGAGAAAACCCCAGTTTCCGCTAAAGAGGCCTAATTGGCCGAAACTAGCTGGTCTGGCCCAGAAAACATGTACACTTCATATTTTCCAGTTCTGCGGTGTATTCCTTGCTTCCAAAGGATAATCCTTTTATAGAACATATTTAACGTCACTAAAGCTGGTGTCTGGGAATGTGTGGCGGCCGTAAAAAGTCTCACTGCCCTACATCATAGTGTAGTTTATATTTTCTTGTCCTTTGTGATCATTGATTCCATTGTTTAATTTTGAAAATATTTGAGGGTCACTGATGAGGCCTAATTGGCCGAAACTAGCTAGTCTGGCCCAGAATACATGTACACGTCATATTTTCCAGTTCTGTGGTGTATTTCTTGCTTCCAAAGGACAACCCTTTTATAGAAAATATTTACAGGATTGTTTGGTGAAGCCCCCCCCCCCCCCACACACACACACACACACACACACCAAAAAAAAAGGTGAGTAGCTTTTGCAGCTTGCTACACAAGCAACTCACAATTATTTTTCAGCAAAAACACCACCGTATAAAATATTATGTCTGTGACAACGTCTAATGTTTTTGAGGTGTGACCGTTAACTGGTTTGTTAGATTACAAGGCTTGAAATAACAAGGCCTTGATTGTTTCCATAAGAGACCATACATGTGATATTATTTCTCATTTCCAAGACTAAAGTGGTACTTTAAAATGTCACCTGCTTATTAGACAGCATTGTAGTTTCTCTACAGATTTTTCTTTTTGAAATTTTGACAACATTTCACAGATGACAGTTTGCAGAAATATGTCAAGCCCTTTAATGACTTTTAGTAAAAAATAGTAAAAACAAAAAAGGCAGAACACAAGTGTCATGCACTGACGTAGCTTTCAGCATGTTGAAGTTTCCTGACAGATTCTGATGTTTAAAATTGTTAAGGGGAATGAGAACATCTGTCAGATTTTTTCCACCATTTTTAGCTCACCGTCACGTAGTGACGAGGTGAGCTTTTGAGATCACGTTTTGTCCGTCGTCCGTGCGTGCGTCCGTCCGTCCGTGCGTAAACAATTTCTTCAAACAACATCTCCTCCTAAACCACTGATTGGATTTTGACCAAACTTCACAGGAATGATCCTTAGGTGGTCCCCTTTCAAAGTTGTTCAAATGGTTCCGGTCCGTTGCACATCTGGGTCACAGGAGCCAAAAATAGATTTTTTTCACCGAAAACTTAAAAAATCTTCTTCTCTGAAACAACAAGGCCCAGGTCTTTAATATTTGGTATGTAGCTTCATCTAGTGGACCCCTACCAAGATTGTTCAAATTATAGTGCTGAGGCCAAAAATGCCCCCGCCCCGGGGCCCTTTGGTTTTACATGGGCTTATATAGGGAAAATCTTTAAAAATCTTCTTCTCTGAAACCACAAGGCCAAGGTCTTTGATATTTGGTATGAAGCTTCGTCTAGTGGACCCCTACCAAGATTGTTCAAATTATTGTGCTGGGGCCAAAAATGCCCCCGCCCCGGGGCCCTTTGGTTTTACATGGGCTTATATATATTATGGAAAATCTATAAAATTCTTCTTCTCTGAAACCGCAATGCCCAGGTCTTTGATATTTGGTATGAAGCTTCATCTAGTGGACCCCTATCAAGATTGTTCAAATTATAGTGCTGGGGCCAAAAATGACCCCGCCCCGGGGCCCTTTGGTTTTACATGGGTTTTATATATGGAAAATCTTTAAAAATCTTCTTCCCTGAAACCGCAAGGCCCAGGTCTTTGATATTTGGTATGAAGCTTCATCTAGTGGACCCCTATTAAGATTGTTCAAATTATAGTGCTGTGGCCAAAAATGCCCCCACCCGGGGCCTTTGGTTTTACATGGGCTTATATAAGGAAAATCTTAAAAAATCTTCTTCTCCGAAACCGCAAGGCCCAGGTCTTTGATATTTGGTTTGAAGCTTCATCTAGTGGACCCCTACCAAGATTGTTCAAATTATAATGCTGGGGCCAAAAATGACCCCGCCCCGGGGCCCTTTGGTTTTACATGGGTTTTATATATGGAAAATCTTTAAAAATCTTCTTCCCTGAAACCGCAAGGCCCAGGTCTTTGATATTTGGTATGAAGCTTCATCTAGTGGACCCCTATTAAGATTGTTCAAATTATAGTGCTGTGGCCAAAAATGCCCCCACCCGGGGCCTTTGGTTTTACATGGGCTTATATAAGGAAAATCTTAAAAAATCTTCTTCTCTGAAACCGCAAGGCCCAGGTCTTTGATATTTGGTTTGAAGCTTCATCTAGTGGACCCCTACCAAGATTGTTCAAATTATAATGCTGGGGCCAAAAATGCCCCTGCCCCGGGGCCCTTTGCTTTTACATGGGCTTCTACATGAAAAATCTTTAAAAATCTTCTTCTCTGAAACCGCAAGGCCCAGGTCTTTGATATTTGGTATGAAGCTTCATCTAGTGGACCCCTACCAAGATTGTTCAAATTATAGTGCTGTGGCCAAAAATGCCCCCGCCCTGGGGCCCTTTGGTTTTACATGGGCTTATATAGGGAAAATCTTTAAAAATCTTCTCTGAAACCGCAAGGCACAGGTCTTTGATATTTGGTTTGAAGCTTCATCTAGTGGACCCCCTACCAAGATTGTTCAAATTATAATGCTGGGGCCAAAAATGACCCCGCCCCGGGGCCCTTTGGTTTTACATGGGTTTTATATATGGAAAATCTTTAAAAATCTTCTTCCCTGAAACCGCAAGGCCCAGGTCTTTGATATTTGGTATGAAGCTTCATCTAGTGGACCCCTATTAAGATTGTTCAAATTATAGTGCTGTGGCCAAAAATGCCCCCACCCGGGGCCTTTGGTTTTACATGGGCTTATATAAGGAAAATCTTAAAAAATCTTCTTCTCTGAAACCGCAAGGCCCAGGTCTTTGATATTTGGTTTGAAGCTTCATCTAGTGGACCCCTACCAAGATTGTTCAAATTATAATGCTGGGGCCAAAAATGCCCCTGCCCCGGGGCCCTTTGCTTTTACATGGGCTTCTACATGAAAAATCTTTAAAAATCTTCTTCTCTGAAACCGCAAGGCCCAGGTCTTTGATATTTGGTATGAAGCTTCATCTAGTGGACCCCTACCAAGATTGTTCAAATTATAGTGCTGTGGCCAAAAATGCCCCCGCCCTGGGGCCCTTTGGTTTTACATGGGCTTATATAGGGAAAATCTTTAAAAATCTTCTCTGAAACCGCAAGGCACAGGTCTTTGATTCCCCCCCCCCCCCCCCCCCCCCCCCCCCCCCGCATACAAAGTATGATGGGGGTATATTGTTTTCGTTCGTCCATCCTTCCATCTGTGTGTCCGTCCATCCATTGGTCCGTCTGTCCGTCCGTCCGTTAACAATTTGGTTAAAGTTTTGCGTCAAAGTTTCTAGGAGATTGTTACTTTCAAAACATTTGATAGATTTAGTTGATACTTACACTGAAGTTACATACTGGTCTTAAGATTACATTGATGCATGTCCCAGCCCCGACAGTGACCTTGATGTCACAGACTTAAAAATTTTACATTTGGTTAAAGTTTTGCGTCAAAGTTTCTGAGAGATTGTATCTTCTAAACCCTTTGATAGATTTAGTTGATACCTACACTGAAGATTTCATTATACCCCCGCAAATGAAGTTTGAAGGGGGTATATAGGAGTCAGCTTGTCAAAATTTGTGGGTACAAAAAAACTTTAACATTGCACATAACTTCCTCATTCTTTGACCGATTTCTTTAATATTCACACACCACACACCTTGCTACTAGTACTTAAGATTGATATACACAAACCTGACCTTGACCTCCACGTTGACCTTCCTCAAGGTCAAATACTTGTAAAAATTTGTTGGTACAAAAAAACTTTAACATTGCACATAACTTCCTCATTCTTTGACCGATTTCTTTAATATTCACACACCACACACCTTGCTACTAGTACTTAAGATTGATATACACAAACCTGACCTTGACCTTCACGTTGACCTTCCTCAAGGTCAAATACTTGTAAAAATTTGTGGGTACAAAAAAACTTTAACATTGCACATAACTTCCTCATTCTTTGACCGATTTCTTTAATATTCACACACCACACACCTTGCTACTAGTACTTAAGATTGATATACACAAACCTGACCTTGACCTCCACGTTGACCTTCCTCAAGGTCAAATACTTGTAAAAATTTGTGGGTACAAAAAAAATTTAACATTGCACATAACTTCCTCATTCTTTGACCGATTTCTTTAATATTCACACACCACACGCCTTGCCAGCAGTAACAGTTGGAATGCATATAATATTTGTAAGTAATATTTTTATATTATTTATTTTTTTTTGTTTGTCATTCCTTGCTATTATTTATGTTAAATCATTTGTGTTATCAGAAACTATTATTATGTCATTGTGTGGCTCAGACTATCAAAAAACTTATATCTCTGTGACTCTTACTTGGAGTTACTATCTGACAACGCATGCGGGGGTATAATTGGCGCCCGTTAGGCGGCAGCTCTAGTTGATGCATGTCCTACCCCCCACAGTGACCTTGAGGTCGCTTTCTCTAGTATTTGGTATGAAGCTTCATCTTGTAAACCTCTACCAAGATTGTTCAAATTATAGCCCTGGGTCAAAAATGCCCCCCCTCTGGGGCCCTTTGATTTTACATTGGCTTATATCGGGAAAATCTTTAAAAATCTTCTCTGAAACCGCAAGGCCCAGGTTTTTGATATTTGGTATGGAGCTTCATCTAGTGGACCCCTTCCAAGATTGTTCAAATTAGAGTGCTGGGACCAAAAATGCCTCCGTCTCGGGGCCCTTTGGTTTTACATAGACTTATATAGGGATAATCTTTAAAAATCTTCTTCTTTGAAACCACAAGGCCCAGGTCTTTTATATTTGGTGTGAAATTTCAGCTAGTTGACCTCTATCAAAATTGTTCAAATTATAGCCCTGGGGCCAAAAATGCCCCCCCCCCCCCCCCCCCCCAAGACCATTTGGTTTTACATAGACTTATATAGGGAAATCTTTAAAAATCTTCTTTTCCGAAACTGCAAGGCCCATGTCTTTGATATTCGGTATGGAGCTTCATCTAGTGGACCTCTACCAAGATTGTTCTCATTATAGCCCCTGGGCCACAAATGCCCCCGTCCCGGGGCCCTTTTGGTTTTACATAGACTTATACAGAGATAATCTTTGAAAATCTTCTTCTCTGAAACTGCAAGGCCCAGGTCTTTGATATTTGGTGTGAAGCTACATCTAGTGGACCTCCATCAAGATTGTTTAAATTATAGCCCTGAGGCCAAAAATGCCCCCGCTCTGGGGCCATTTGGTTTTACATAGGCTTATGTACAGAATATCTTAAAAAAAAATCTTCTTCTCTGAAACCGCAAGGCCCAGGTCTTTGCCAAGGTTGTTCAAATTATGAAGCTTCAACTTTCAGACCTCTCTCAACATTATGCACATTATAGCCCTGGTGTCAATAGTGGCCCTCCCCGGGGCCCACTTGTTACCCTATGGATCAGGTGAGCGATCCAGGGCCATCATGGCCCTCTTGTTTAAAGGGAGACAACTTTTGGGACTTCCTGTTCCCTTTTCTATAAGCCCTGTCCCATTGAAAAAGGGGTCTTCTCTTAAAGGAAAGAATTTGCTCCTCAGGAGCAAATTCTTTCCTTTAAGAGTTGACCCCTATTGACATGGGAGACAAAAATACTTTTGCAGGAGTTGCCTCCCTTGAAGGTGTTCCCATTCCTCTTAATTCCTGTTAATATTTTTTCTTTGTTGTTAACTTCCTGAGATCCTTTTAAAGATATATTAGTTAAGTAGATTTTGATCATATTTAGGTCCTTTTTAGGTTCCAGCTCTTATTTTCTGAATATATTTTTATACGTTCTAGGCAGAAAAGTTTCGAGCTTTAACAAAAAGCAGGTAAAATGGGTGTTGACATGTGACCCAATATATCGTATTGTGTAAGTGTGTCCCGTTTTGTAACAATATATGCACCATGCCAAACAAAAACTTGTCTTCAGACATGCGACATAACATACTTATAACATGTTTCATTATAACATGAATTTGGGTGCAACATGGTTGAAGGAAGGATTCCCAAAAAAGAAGAAAAATGACTATAAATGGTCATTTTTAAAAAAAAATGTATGATATTATATAGAAAAATGACCATAAATGGTCATTTTTCTATATAATATATACATTTTTGTTTGGCTGTAACATGATTTTTAACTAACACAGATTCTGTTGTGGATCCCAGAAAATATGTTATATAGAAGTTGATTTGCATGTACAATGTGATGACAAACCCAGCTTGTGCAACAACGTAATATTATGTACTCCAAAGGCATACTCTCTGTCCACTTGAAGAAACTTTGGGTCAATGGCTAGCCATATAGTGCATAGTGAAGACACAGATCAGCCTGTATGCATGCGCATGCTGATCTGAGTTTTCACTGGGCTCACATAATTGAAGAGAGCTTGTTGCTTGTCAAAGCCAATAATTATGAGCCTGAGCATATGTGAGCAGCTGGGCCCTGGCCCATCAGGGCTTCGAGAAATAGATTGTACTGCATGGTGCTTCCATGCAGAGCTGAAACCAATCACACATGAGTACTGGTAAACGGCCAAGAAAGTCAAGGCTGCCCAGGCAAAGTTGTGCTAGTCGGATCGTCCATACATATAAACCCTATTGGTGTCTTTGGGCAGCAGGGCTTGAGATGTCATTTCATCTTAGTGTCGGGTAAAAGTCCCACAAAATTGGAAACAAGGTCTCCAAAATGACTAAAATAGTGTTGATGGGGTCATTAAACCTCTATTTAAACAAAACGTGTGACAAGCCAAGCTTGAATTATGTCTGTTTATCCATGAAGCCATGATAGAATCTAAGTTATCTTTGTTTTCTGTGGCACCTGAGGTGCATTCAACAACACAGGTGCATTCAACAATGTGGGCCCTTGCCGAGCGCTCACTTAGTTGCCTACAGAACACAAGCAACTAAGTGAGATTTTGACAGGTGCCCTCATTATTGAATGCACCTCTGCTTTTAGCATGGCATCATATAGGGATTTGGTTTTCTGTCCATTCATTCATTCATTTTAGAAGCCTCCGTGGTGTAGTGGTTACGCTACTCTCCTTGTAAACTAGGGGTCGCAGGGTCAATTCTGGGCTTCTCCAGACATTCGGATGAGTCTTTAAACCGAGGTCTTGTCTCCATATGACCTTAGCTGTTGGTGGGACGTAAAACTCAAACACTCTCTCATTTATTCAATCAGCCATGCAAGTTTGCATTTGCCATAGCATCAGTCTCAAGCTTGGAGTTAGGGCTCCAAAGTCGAGACCATGTCCATTCTAGGTCTTAAAAATTAATATGAGAGTCACTGATGAGACCTGATTACACATGATTCTTAATTTTCATTCTTGAGTGACCAAAGATAACCTTAGGTTTGTACCACAAGCCTCACATAGTCACAGCGCAGAAGACAAGGAACATGGTTATTTTACTTTTGCATGGGCCCCAGTTGCGACAGGGCTTGAAGAGTCAATGATATTGCGGGCAACCGGCCAAATGCATGGTATTTTTCGTATAAGCTTTGCAGAATATATCTTCATTGTTATTATTTTCATTATTTGCATGCTGTTGAAATGTACATATTTGTTTTGCATGGAATATACACAACCCCTTTTTAAGGGGACTGGAAACACCTTCAGGGGATACAACTCATACGGAAAACATTTTTTCCTTGTCAATAGGGGTCTGCTTCAATGAAAGGGGCCTACTCTTAAAGGAAAGAATTTGCTCCTTATAGGGGCCTACTCTAAAAGGAAAGAATTTGCTCCTCAGGAGCAAATTCTTTCCTTTAAGAGTAGGCCCTTTTTCAGAGAAACTCAGTTCTACAGAAAAGCAAATAGGAAGTCGCAGAAGTTGTTTCCCTTGCAAGAATGTCTGATTAAGGCGGGTGTTTCGATTCTCCATATTATTGTCAATTATAGCACAGTCAAAGTCTTGTTTCCTTTCAAAGTACAGCTGACTCTCTCAGTGACTTTATCGCCTCTTTTGGCAAACCACTTGCACATTTTGGAAAAATTCTTCAAAATTGGGAAAATACAGGGCATTTTTGCATTGGGAATGTAGCCTGTATTCGGCTGCAAAATAAACAAAATAACGCTGTGTCTGAAACCCGGATATGGATATTTCAAATTGTTGCTTAAGCCAAACAAACTTGTGGGCAATGTTGTTTCAGTTTTACTAAACTACTGTTATCTCAAACTAAAAATTCAAGTCCCTTTGAGTTGGATAAATGAAATAAAATCACTGTCTCTGTATCACAAACACTGATATCTCAAACTGTTGCTTAAAGGTGCATTATGGAGCTATCCGGAAAAAATGCTTCCAAAATTAAAATGCATATAGCCGGTATTTTTCTTTTAAACTATACAAATTAATGCATTTTATGCAAAAATGCGAACAATTATGATTACAGGTAAACGAGTTTGAGAGGGATTCCCTAACTAGGTTTTGAACACTAGTTAGATCTATTTTTAGTTCGTGACAAAAATAGAATCCCCATATATGACGGTATGCGACATTCATTTTTGGCCTTGTTTGCTTAGGCCATGCCTGAATCGGAAAACAATATGACACTGAATACCATGCCATAAGTAACTATACTCAGAGAGGATACTGTCGCCATGTATGTGTAAAGTGACAGATTTATTTTTAGAACAGAAATTCCGAACACATGTTCAGAGCGAAGGGTAAACACGAATGAAAACGACCATTTTCACAAAGTTCTGAAGCTGTATTTGGCTCCAAAAGTGTACACATGACAAAGGAGTACGATTGAAGATAAAAACCAAAAAAAAAATTTGAAACCCGGTAACTCAATAATGCACCTTTAAGCCAAACAAACTTGTTGGCAATGTTGTTTTGGTCTTACTAACCCTTATCCTGCTGTATATTCAGTTTAGCCATACCCATTTCTGACTTTGAACCAATCAGATTACTTGATGTAGTTTAATCTTACAAAGCCATAAACTTAGTGTCAAACAGTGTAGATCCTGATCAGATGGCTTCTTCAGAAGCCATCTGATCTGGATCTACACTGTTTCCAAAGATAGGGGTTGTCGTCAACAGCATGATAAGAGCTAAATAATTCAAATCGCTTGAGAGTTGGCTGTACTTTCTTTAATTATTTTGCATTATTCATTATGCTGTATTTTCATTATTTTCATTGTATTCTGTATTTATAATAGCTGTCATAGACATAATATATATATATATTCACATTTGCATCTAACATGTTTATTTCCATTTAATTCCCAGGCACTGTCATGTATATTCGACACACAGAAAGGCTTGGAGGTTCTTCATACACCACAACCTCATTATAACACTATTAATGAAGTCCAAAGCAGAAACAGTGTTACTTAAACCACCATATTATACCCAAACAAAAATGTGTAGATTATATAGAAAAATGACCATTTATGCATTTATGGTCATTTTTCTATATAATCTACATATTTTTTGGGAATGGTCATTTTTCTATATAATCTACATATTTTTTGGGATCCATCTTGAAACCTTGTTATATCAAAACCATGTTATAATGAATCATGTTATAACAAGGTTGTGGTATATTTGGAAATTCAAAGCAAATACATGCAAGATATGGCAGTCTTACATTACAGTAATGGTGACTTGCCATAGTAAAATTTGTAAAATTATTTTTTTTGTTGTTTATTCTCTAGATATAGATTGCGTATATTAGTTGGAACAGTCTCATTCTGGCTGTTCTAACAAGTACACACAATCTATGTTTCTGAGCAAAAAAATAAGATGACATTATTATTTTTTGTTTATTCTCTAGATATAGATTGCGTATATTTGTTGGAACAGTCTCATTCAGGCTGTTCTAACAAGTACACACAATCTATGTTTCTGAGCAAAAAATAAGGAAAATATTAATGTATATCGTAGAAAATACCACTTTACTCAATGAATATAGTGGGGTTTACCCAACTGTTCCTGATACAGACTTAACAATATGATGACAAGATCTCGGATACAGGCTTTAGAAATGGAAGATTCCAGCTTTCTATAAACCTGTCAGCTAACACTCTTGACCTTGACCTTTTCTCTCACAGTGCTTCCTCCTCGTACCTGTATAAACTACGTAGTAAACGACCGGTGAAACCATTGCCGAGTCGCTCAGTCAGCCAGTCGAGTAGCGCTTCCTCCATTAGCACTGTAGTACTTAGTCCTGCCCCTATCGAAAACAATACACCGAGAGGGAAACCGTTACATACCAGGTTCGTATCTGCACTCGTCAACAGGCTTGTTCATTCGTTTGTTTGTTGGCCATGCATCTCATCAGTCCTGTATGTGTTACCAACAATCATGCTGGTTGTGTTTTACAATAAACCAACTGTATACATGCTTTAATGTAGCTCCAGGTAAGGGGGAGGTAACAAGGATGATTAAAGAATATTTTTCTTATTTCTGCAGTTGTCAGTTCTGCACTACCGTAATGATCCTGAGTATTGGGACAGACAGGCCTAAGCAAACAGTGCAAACCCAGATCAGACTGCTCTTCAAGGAGCAGTCTGATCAGGGTCTACACAGTTTGCCATTTCAAACAGTGCAGACCAAGATCAGACTGGACTCCTTGCTTGGTCGTGAAACAAATTTGTTAAAATTAGAGGAGAATTACAGCAAGTCCCCAAGTTGTCCGAATTTTTAGGATTTTTATGGTAAATTGGTTAACAGCCCTTGTATATACCTGCTCAGGAAAAGGTGTGGTTAGGTAAACTGACTGGCTCAACATGACCTGAGTAGTGTTGACAGTGTCATTGAACGCTAACCCAAATCAAAATCACAAATACCTATATGTGGGTACTTGTTAGAATTGCCACTGATGAGGCAAGTCTAACAAGTACCCACAACATAGGGTACCTATGTGTGGGTACATGATAGGATCACCTCGATGCGGCATTTCTAACAAATAGCCACAACATAGGGTTCCTTTGTGTCGGTACTTGATAGAATCACCTCTGTGCAGCATTTCTAGCAAGCATCAACAACATAGATTTCTGAAGATTTAGGAAAATATCCCTTATTTATCTGCATTTCTCCTCCTTATTGGGACAAAGGAGCTGTGTTTGGCACAAAGTTGGCCTACATTGTCTGTCTTTCACCAGTCATGCTTCTGTATACATGGATTTTTATTGTGAAGATGTTCGGAATTTCTTTTGAAACCTAAACACTAAAATGATTCTTTGCTGTAATATATACATGCGACTCTCATTACCTCAAAATCTGGTTACTGTAAATACTGCCAGTCAAACTAATCTCGAATGAAATATTCAATCTGTCCCTTATCCCACTGGATGAATTAATTAAGCCACACCCATTGCTGAATATCAACCAATCAAATTACTTGACATAATATATTTGTGTAATTCACAAACTACATGACAAACAGTATAGATCCAGATCAGATGGCCTCTCAGATGGCTTCTTCAGAAGCCATAAGATCTGGATCTGCACTGTTTGCAAATGTAGAGCTTGTCGTGAACAGCAGGATAAGGGTTATGTTAGACTAAATTTAGAAAAAAGAACCGATGTCGTTTGCTAAATGTATATGCTGCCACCATTTTAACTTTTTCTGTTTCAAACCACTGATACCTTCAAACTGCAAAATTCATGTAGATAGATCTTGAAATCGATTCAAGAATGGCAGTTGTCATTTTCTCGCAAAAGAATGGGCACTGTTATGGTTAACCGCTTATGTATAAGCATGCCCAGGAAAAGTGTTAATTTTTAAATTGACTGGCTCAATATGACCTAAATAGTGTTTACTGGGCTGTTAAATTCAAAACAAACAAAAGTAAACAAACTGCAAAAAGTCAAGTCTTGGGAGGATATTGGTTGATTGTGAGGATATTGGAATTATGTTTGCAAGCTAATAGCTGAAATATTAACTTGGTGATCATTCACCTATTTCAACTGTTGTTTCATCAGCTGTTTCATTTCATAGTGAGTTTACTTGTAAATGTATTCCTTATCGGTCACCATGCTGAACCCAGATACATTTACATCTTTTTTTGGGCCGACCTCGGTAGCTCAGTTTGATGCGCGTATGACTGATGATCAGGAGGATGCGGGTTCGATACCTACCATGGTCGGCAACATTCTTTCGTGGAGATTGATCGTGAAACCTTTTCTACGGTCATTCTCTCCCTTCCGCTGATTTGAGAAGGGCAGTTGTCAGTTTCTGGCAAAAGAATGTGCACTGAACTGGTTAACAGCTTCTGCAACGGAAGGTCAGGTGGTTTTTCTCCGGGTACTCCAGTTTTTGCCCACCTCTGATTAAGGATTGGCTTGATATGAGTGAAATAATCTTGAAAGGGTCATAACCCAAGACCAAAAATATAAAAATCATAAGAATTGCCTTTCTGACATGAATATAATGAGTACTGGCGAAACTACCTATCTTTACTTTATAGAACATTGAAATCATTCAAATTATGGCTCCTAAATTGGCACTAAGATAAACCCTCAGTGGCTCACCTACCTCTGTCTCAAACAAATTTTCATGGTCCCATAGGTGTTCAAGCTATAGAGGTTCGACTGCATAATGTGTATAGTTTATTTTAACCTTTCTCTTGCTTAATATTCATTTAAGCCATACCCATTTCTGTCTATCAACCAATCAAATTACTTGATGTAATTTATTGCTACAAATTCATGAACTAAATCCCAAACAGTGTAGATCCTGATCAGATGGCTTCTTCAGAAGCCATCTGATCTGGATCTACACTGTTTGCAAAGATAGGGGTTGTCGTGAACAGCAAGATAAGGGTTAAATGATGTAGCATAAAAGTCGTTAAAAATTCGGACACCTTGAGGACTCCTAAAATTTTAACAAATTTGTTTCATGATCCTGTAAGGAGTCCAAAAGGTGCAAACAGAATGGCAAACAGTGTAGACCCTGATCAGACTGCTCCTTCAGGAGCAGTCTGATCTGGGTCTGGACTGTTTGCTTAGGCCTGTCTGTCCCAATACTTAGGATCATTGTGGTAACTTGTATTATTCAACTTTCCCATACTGTCTATTCATTGAAGCTTTAGTTCTTGTGGCATTTTTGTTGATGTTATATAACATTGAAAGTCCTGGCCACAATTTTTAAACCGTTCATGCTCAACCCACTCAAACTTCATTAATAATGTTGACTGGGCCATTAAACTCCAAACCAACCAGCCAATTTCTTGAACAGGAAATTTGTCCTGCTCAAAAATTTTAAAATGCCAGTGATTGGATTTTTTACATTTATGTGCAGGACAAGTGAAATTCTCTGTTATCTGAGCAGGAAAACATACATTAGTTGTTCAGGCTGCTTTATGCAAGGGTGTGTTGTAAGAGTCCGGTTTTATCCATTCATTAGTCTGTCCGTCCGTTTGTTTGTCAAGCCATCAACATTTGCAACAACCAAATTTTCAACCATACAGACGTGACATAGCCTTCAGATGAATTCTTATTTTTATTTTAATCCTTATCCCGCTGAATAATTAATTTAGCCACACCCATTTCTGGCTTTGAACCAATCAGATTACTTGATGTAACTTATTCCTACAAAATCACAAACAGAATGTCAAACAGTGTAGATCCTGATCAGATGGCTGAAGCCATCAGCCATCTGATCAGGATCTACACTGTTTGCAAAGCTAGGTTTTTTTTGTGTTCAGTGGGATATGGGTTAATATTTGAGCATTGCAAATTCCGTGCTCAACTGAGTTGAGCATAAAAAAGATTTACAGCCTTTGTGGTCCAGATTTTTTCATGCTGCTAGCTATTGTAATTACGTGTTTTGATATTTTAACACAGTGTTTTTAAACCTATAATAACAACCGTGGAGGAGGGATATCGTAGGGGTTCAGCCCCGTCTAACAGGTACCTGTGCTGGTGGTGGGAGAGTGATTGTATTTTGGGGAATAAATGGGGTTGGTTGGGGTGATGGTAGGAGTGAAATGAAGAGAGGGTACATGTACATACCAAGATAGGCACTGCAGCGGGTGTCTAATGTTAAATTTGTTCCTATTGGACCCAACTTTTTCCTGAAAGAGTAGACTCAGTTCTTGGTTCATCACATTAAGAAGTCCATGGAATGGACACCCCATAAAACCCCACTTTATATGGAAAAAACTGGGGTTTACGAGGGTAAACATTATTCTTCTTATTTCTTCTCCAATACATAGGCTGTGGGTACTCATTAGAACCGCCTCAATGAGGCGGTTTTAACGAGCACCCACAACCTATGTTTGAAGTAAAAATAACAAAAATACCACAGATTTTCATCAGAAAAGTAGCCATTTTGGAGATGTGAAAAAAAGCATTATGTCGCACAGGTGTGTTATCCTAATGCGAGATGCCAGTAAGGTATCGGAACTCGTTTGCAAGAAATTCCACGTATTCTCATTCCCCATAAAAACAACATGGGACACAGCTTGGAAAGTGCTGTTAGAGTGTTTGTGCCTTTGACTAGCTTTTAAAATGTGCTAGCTTTTATGTGAGGTGTGTGTTTTCGATGTGAGTTTTGCAACCACAGAGGCTTCATCTAATTTGAGGGTTAAAAATATTACTATCCAAGAAGGAAAACTTATTTTATTTAGCGAGAAGACAAATACATCTATTTTATGTACTTTTTTCAATTGTTGTGGACCATAAATGCAAAAAATCCATTACTTTGAAATTTTATTTTCCAGTTTTAGAAGTAGTGTTGTTTGAAGAAATAAACTTTTTGTTATAATTTAACCTAGAATGATAAGAAAGATGTGCATGTTAAACTATATAGCCATGACAGTAGCATAAGAAATGTTGATTCACTTTTTTGACTTCTGTATATGCCACTTGTATTTAAAATTGTGAAATATGATTGTATCTTTGAATAACTTGTTAACCCTTTCAACCCTGTAGACAAGTAAAGATTCATACATAAACAGGGTTCATGATAAAAAACATGCATTTTTCTTACCACAAATGATTAGTGGAAGAAACATCACCAGGAACATACACCATGACCTCTTTATAACACTCTTGTTTGGATCCAAAGCAGAAACTGTGTTACCTACTCAAGCAACTATGTTATATCCAAACAAAAATGTGCAGATTATATAGAAAAATGACCATTTATGGTCATTTTTCTATATAATCTATACATTTTTGGAATCCATCTTTAAATTGTTATATCCGAAACCATGTTATAAGGAACAGTGTTATAAATAGATTATGTTGTATCTTTACAATTTTACAAGGAACATACATGTACTTCTGTTGATGAGGAACATGTTTGTACAGTTTTATACATTGTATTTATTACTTGAAAAACTGTTTTCAGATATTTCATGCCAATCCTAAATGCTGTTGAGGAGAGTTACAAACGGGAATGTAAAAGCCCAAACTTCCTGAAGTCCAGGTAGTTGGCGCACCTCTGATATCTTCCTCCTGGTCATTAGCTCACCTGTCACGAAGTGACGAGGTGAGCTTTTGGGATCACTTTTTGTCTGTCGTCCATCCGTGCGTCTGTGCATCCGTCTGTCCGTCAACAATTTCTTCAAACATCTCCTAAACCACTGATAGGATTTTGACCAAACTTCACAGGAATGATCCTTAAGTGGTCCCCTTTCAAAGTTGTTCAAATGGATCCGGACCGTTGCACATCTAGGTCACAGGAGCTAAAAATAGAATTTTTTACTGAAAACTTAAAAAATCTTCTTCTCTGAAACCGCACGGTCCGGGTTTTTGATATTTGGTATGAAGCTTCAGCTAGTGGACCTCTACCAAGATTGTTCAAATTATAGCCCTGGGGCCAAAAATGCCCCGGCGCCAGGACCCACCAGTTTTACATAGACTTACACAGGGAAATCCTTTAAAAACCTTCTTATCAGAAACCAGAAGGCTCAGGTCTTTGATATTTGGTATGAAGCTTCATCTGGTGGACCTCTACAAGGATTGTTCAAAATATAGTCCTGGGGCCAAAAATGCGCCAGGGCCCACTGGTTTCACATAGGCCTATATAGGGAAAACCTTTAAAAATCTTCTTGTCTGAAACCAGAAGGCCCAGGTCTTTCATATTTGGTAAGAAGCTTCATCTAATGGACCTCTACCAAGATTGTTCAAATAGTAGCCTTGGGGCCAAAAATATCCCCACGCCAGGAACCACTAGTTATACCCCCGCAAACGAAGTTTAAAGGGGGTATATAGGAGTCAGCTTGTCGTCTGTCGTCGGTCCGTTACAAAAAAAACTTTAACATTGCTCATAACTTCCTTATTCTTTGACCGATTTCTTTAATATTCACACACCACACACCTTGCCACTAGTACTTAAGATTGATATACACAAACCTGACCTTGACCTTTACGTTCACCTTCCTCAAGGTCAAATACTTGTAAAAATTTGTCGTCGTTCCGTTACAAAAAACTTTAACATTGCTCATAACTTCCTTATTCTTTGACCGATTTCTTTAATATTCACACACCACACACCTTGCCACTAGTACTTAAGATTGATATACACAAACCTGACCTTGACCTTTACGTTGACCTTCCTCAAGGTCAAATACTTGTAAAAATTTGTCGGTACAAAAAAACTTTAACATTGCACATAACTTCCTCATTCTTTGACCGATTTCTTTAATATTCACACACCACACACCTTGCTACTAGTTTTACATAGGCTTATACAGGAAAAAACTTTTAAAAATCTTCTTGTCTGAAACCAGAAGGCCCAGGTCTTTGATATATGGTATGAAGCTTCATCTAGTGGGCCTCTACTGAGATTGTTCAAATTATAGCCCTGGTGCCAAAAAATGCCCCCGTGCCAGGGGCCACTGGTTTTACATAGGCTTATATAGGGAAAACCTTTAAAAATCTTCTTGTATGAAACCAGAAGGCCCAGGTCTTTGATATTTGGTATGAAGCTTCATCTAGTGGACCTCTACCAAGATTGTTCAAAATATAGTCCTGGGGCCAAAAGTGCCCCCGTGCCGGGCCCTTTGGTTTCACATAGGCGTATACAGGGATAACCTTTAAAAATTTTCTTGTCTGAAACCAGAAGGCCCAGGTCTTTCATATTTGGTAAGAAGCTTCATCTAATGGACCTCTACCAAGATTGTTCAAATAGTAGCCTTGGGGCCAAAAATGTCCCCACGCCAGGAACCACTAGTTTTACATAGGCTTATACAGGAAAAAACTTTTAAAAATCTTCTTGTCTGAAACCAGAAGGCCCAGGTCTTTGATATTTGGTATGAAGCTTCATCTAGTGGACCTCTACTGAGATTGTTCAAATTATAGCCCTGGTGCCAAAAAATGCCCCCGTGCCAGGGGCCACTGGTTTTACATAGGCTTATATAGGGAAAACCTTTAAAAATCTTCTTGTCTGAAACCAGAAGGCCCAGGTCTTTGATATTTGGTATGAAGCTTCATGTAATGGACCTCTACCAAGATTGTTCAAGTTATAACCTTGGGGCCAAAAATGTCCCCGCGCCGGGACCCACTAGTTTTACATAGGCTTATATAGGAAAAACCTTTAAAAATCTTCTTGTCTGAAACCAGAAGATCCAGGTCTTTGATATTTGGCGTGAAGCTTTATCTAGTGGACCTCTACTGAGATTGTTCAAATTATAGCCTTGGCACCAAAAATGTCTCCGCGGCAGGGCCTGCTGGTTTTACATAGGCTTATATAGGGAAAACGTTTAAAAGTTTTCTTTTC
This sequence comes from Lucinisca nassula, assembly GCA_963580285.1. Classification (NCBI taxonomy): domain Eukaryota; kingdom Metazoa; phylum Mollusca; class Bivalvia; order Lucinida; family Lucinidae; genus Lucinisca; species Lucinisca nassula. Next base: position 46,175,324 of record OY757025.1, on the reverse strand, counting down.
TGAAACCAGAAGGCCCAGGTCTTTGATATTTGGTATGAAGCTTCATCTAGTGGACCACTACCAAGTTTGTTCAAATTATAGCCCTTGGGCCAAGAATGTACTAGAGACACTGATACTCAGGTCAGCGATTCAGGGCCCTCTGGGCCCTCTTGTTGATAGTTGGTGCACCTCTGATTTCTTCCTTGTGATCAACCATCCTTGATAGTTGGTTCACCTCTGATTTCTTACTTGTTATCATTGAGAGTTGGCGCACCTCTGATTTCTCTGTTATGATCATTGCAAGAATTTTGTTTCTGTTTGTAGTGAAGCTGTCCTTAAAATATGGAAGGGACACATCATAGCTCTAGATATAATGGAGTGATGAAAATAATTTTGGATGAGTTTCCATGTTCAGTCATATAAATGATAACCTTGTCAAGGTGATTCTTACCAAAATTTGTGTTTTCAAAGAAAGAAAAATTATCCCAAAATTATTATCATCTCTCTTCATTGTATGCACATGTAATGGAAACAAAAATGTGAATTAGGATGTGCATCCAGTGAAGACTCAGATCACCCTGTACATCTATATAGTTTGATCAGAGTCATTGCTGGGCAATAGCTTGATGGTCATTGAATGGAAGCTTCTTCATATAACTTGAAAAGACTCTGCTATGGCTGAGTTAGTAAGCCAGCTGATCTTTATCGTCACTGTGTGCAAATGCCTGTCAACACATTTTTACTCGTCCTGGCTCAGTTAATGGGGTTACTGTATCGACCCTAAGTATTTTGACACCTCAACACCTTACCAAAAAGTACAATTTACTACCTGATTTTGTGTCTAAAATAGCTAGATGGTTGCAGACAGTGAAGACCCTGATAAGACATCGCATAAGACATCACATTCTGCGCTGTCTCAACTGGGTCAACTGTTTGTTTTGACTTGTCTGTCCGAAGACACACAGTAAATATTATGGTACATACAGAAAGCCTGTCATGATGGGACACTGCTTACAAAGGTAGTAATATGATGCATGACAAGAGAAAATGTGTTGATGGTTTTGACCCTCATCCTGCTGAATAAATTAATTTTTTCACACCCATTTCTGACTATCAACCAATCAAATTACTCCATGTAATGTATTTGTTCAGTTCACAAACTGAATGACAAACATTGTAGATCCTGATCAGATGGCTTCTTTAGAAGCCATCTGATATTGAGATGGCTTCCTGATCTGGATCTAAACTGTTTGCAAAGGTAGGGCTGTCATGTTCAGCAGGTCAAGGGTTAATGTGATTTTGAATGTGTGCATGGCGATGACTTTGAATAATCATCCTGCTTTGGATCAGTGACTATCAGTCAGATTGTGTCTTCACTGTGCCCTTTGTGGATAGTGACTATCCACAATCATTGTGACAATGTGTCTTCACTGTGCCCTTTGTGATAGTGACTATCCACAAAGGGACAGTGAAGACACAATCTGCAAGCTGATCTGAGTCTTTGCTGTTTCCAGGTCTAAAGAAAAATGTTTACTTGATATGGCCTAATAATATTACATGTTTATTTGAACATACTTGGGATAATACAGAGCAGTGCATAAAATACTGCTAGTAGGATGACAAGCAGTGCAGAGCTGTCTGCTGATTATATTCTGCACTGTCTGCTTCTGTAGTTCTGAACACTTAGATAACAAGGAGTGGCAAAAAATAATTCTTATTTCAATATAAGCATAGTATGTGCATACAGGAAACTCATTGAAATAACCTAAGCATGGAGAGGTTACTACTAAACAGGCATTTAAGTAGCAAAGATTCAGCATGGTTACTATCTTAGTAAGACCTGCAACTGTACAAGTGTTGTTCTTCTGATGTAGCTTAGGAAAGAGTAAGCATTTCTGAAAATATGTTGCACTTCTATTTCTGTTTGATTTCACACTTAAGATATTTCTGTTTCAGAGAGAATTTCAGCACACACATCTTTTCTTTCTTCTGTATAGAAGATATTTCTGTTTCAGTGATCAACTTTCAAACACCTGCACTGAAGTCCTTATTTTCTTGCTTTTGTACAAGATGATGTCTTGCATTTCAGGATACATATTTTCATAGAAGTCATCAATTCATGAAATGCCAATCACGACATGTACAGTTGTTGTCTGCTTTGTCATCTGATGGTTACTTTAAAAGTCATTTTTGCAAACAGTGTGGACCCAAATCAGATGGAGCAGTCTGATTTGGAACCACATTGTTTGGCAGTAAGCAAAACTATCTTTTAAAACATTTGCAAAAAAAAATCAGCAGACGACATAAGCAGACGACATTTTCAGATGTAGTTTTTCTCGGCATCTTTAGGGTTAAACCACTTTAGAATACCGTCAAACCTGTCTTAGTGGCCACCTCTATTTAGCAAGCAACCTATCTTAAGCAAGCAGGCATTCAGTTCCCGAAAAAGGAAAATACATTAAAATTCACCTGTGTTAAGCAAGCACCTGATTTAAGCAAGCACTTTTTGAATATCCCAGAGGTGCTTGCTTAATACAGGTTTGACTGTAGATGCACAAGAAAGCTGTTTTTGACCATTTAGGAAGGACAGTTTTACTGACTGTAAAAAATGCTTTTCTGATCCCAGGTGTTCAATGCAATGTTAGCTTAACGAACTTGTTAATTGTCAAAATGTTAACTGTTTCAGCAAGTACAGTACGATATCTGATAGTGGTATTTTTGCTGAAAAATGTATCTTTTGCAACACAAAAGCTACACATTTTTTTTTTAATCAAAAATATTAGCGCTTTTGCTGTACGGAATGTTCAGGTTTTAATGATACATTAAATATATAACTACTGCATTAGTTACGGTAACTAACAAGTTAAGCTTCATTAGTTTTGATCATCTGAACCCTGATATTAACTGTTTCGACCTACAAAAATTTGGGGCTTAGGTTTTAGTAAAGATTTTTTTTTTCAATAAAACTAGCCACAAATGAGAACAGTCCTTTCTCCATAAATTTCTCTATTAACCCCTGTCCTGCTGAATAAATAAATTTTGTTACTCCATTTTCTGACTATCAACCAATCAGATTACTTGATAGAAAGTACTGTAAAAAACCTAAAAATTTGGACACCTGGCAGACTTGCTGTAATTCCCCTAAAATTAAAAGAAAATCCAGCAAGGAGTCCAAAAAGTGCAAATAGAATGGCAAACAGTGTAGACCCTGATCAGACTGCTCCTTCAGGAGGAGTTTGATCTGGGTCTGCACTGTTGCATAGGTAAGGGTTATCATATTAGCAGGTCAAGGATGAAGTAATTCTAGAGAATATATGTACACTAAAATTCCTTTATTAAGACCAACTTTGAACAGTCCCAAAAGTGGTCCCACACCAGAGGACACTGTGGCCAGAAAAGATAAAGACATATTAAGTGAACCCTTCAAAATAAGTTTCTAAAAGCAGATTTAGTCTTAATTTTAGGTGGTCTTAATAGCGGAACTTTACTGTATATACAAGAACCTCCTGTGGTCCCCGCCCATAGGGGCTTGAATAAATATATGACCATGCAGAGCTGAATCCGGCCCGCACACTAGTATTGGTAAACAGTTTAGAGGATCTAAGCCTGTCCAGGAACTGCGGTGCGAGGCGGACCGTCCATGCTAATAAACCCTATTGGTTTCATTGGGCGACAGGGCTTGAGATGTCATTTCATCTCAATGTCGGGTAAAAGTCCCACAAAATTGGAAGCAATGTCTCCAAAATGACCTTTACAGTGTTGACGGGGACGTTAAACCCCAAATCAAACAAAAAAACAAGAACCTCCTTAATCATTTTGATAAAGTATCCGTGTGACATTGATAGAATCTATGATGGGGTTGAGACCATGACAAGGAAATTTCAGGCAAGCTTTCAGTTTATTTAAGTCATACGACGCCATGCCAACAGCCATCTAAAATATCTCTTATGGAATTAGAATTTTTCAGATACAAGTGTTGATATGTTCTCTTTATTTCATTTCAGATGACTGTCGGTCCGCCTACCCCCACTTCAAGAATTGTTCAACGGAACCATGCCTGTTTTCGCATCCAGTCGTTATCAGCGTCACAGCCATTCCATTCACAGTGATGGTCAGAGACACAGCACCAAGAAATCAAAGAAGAAGTCGAAATTGAAGTCAGAACAGTTCTTTTGATGCTAACCATATCTTAGGAACTGATGTTTGTCATAATCTGAAGAAGTTTCCATGTCACTCATGTTGCAGTATACAGTAAAATTCCTATATTAAGACCCTCTTTGGGACTGTTCAAAAGTGGTCTTAAAGACCACTTTTGAACAGTCCCAAAAGTGGTCTCTGATCAGAGGGCACTCACTGTTTGCAGAAAACGCAGAGAAAGAATAACTGCAACCTACCAAATAAGCTTTAACCCTTGACCTGCTGATTATTTATATACATGTATGCCACACCCACTACAGATTATCATCCAATCAGAATTATTGCAACAAATTCATGAGCTGAATGACAATGAAGATCCTGATCAATCAAATGGCTTCTGAAGAAGCCATCTGATCAGATCCTGATCAGATGGCTTCTGAAGAAGCCATCTGATCTGGATTTTCATTGTTTGAAAGATAAGACATATCCAGGCTCAGCAGGACAAGCTTTAAAAAGCAGAATTAGTCTTAATTTGGGGTGGTCTTAATAGCGGAATTTCACTGTATTTTGATGATGGCCTGTATCCAAGAAAGCTCCGGATGAGGAGGAGTGATGATTAAAATTAACCATCCACATACTACATTCCTCCCCAATTTTAAGCCATATGTGTTGCATGATTTTAATCTTTGTCATCAATTCAGAAGCAGAATTTAAAACCGTATAGATCCTGATCAGCAGGCTTCTGATCTCAGGTCAGGAAATGTCCAAATGTTGCCAGGTACAAATAAGAATTTTACCCATTTTATACTGGAAGCCCCAAGAAGGGACACCAGTTAATAGTGAAGGCTCAAATCAGACGCTTCTGCATCATGATAATACACCCGTGTGATATAATGGAGACTCTCCTATCTCTATAACTAGCATTGTTCAGATGAAATTGTTTGATATTTTTCTTATTTCTAGACCAAATATAGATTTTGGTGCTTGTTAGAACCGCCTCAATGAGGCAGTTCTGACAAGTACCCACAATCTATATCGTTGAGCAAAAATGAAGAACGTAATGAATACCACCGTAAAAACACCAGTTTTCTCTATATAAGGTGGGTTTTAGAGAGGGTCTTCCTTACAAGGACTTGATAACCTGATGTGGTATGTCAGTGACCTCTTTTGGGGTTTCAGGTATAAAATTAGTTAATTATACAGGCTATGGACAAGATTTAAGGGGAATGGGAACACCTGGCAGATTTATCTGCCATTTTTCAAAGGGAGACAAATTTCGGAACTTCCTATTTGTTTTTCTATAAGCTCTATCCCACAGAAAAATGGGTCAACTCTTAAAGGAAAGAATTTGCTCCTGAGGAGCAAATTCTTTCCTTTAAGAGTGGACCCCTATTGACATGGGGGACAAAAAGTGCTTTTGACGGAGTTGCCTCCCCTGAAGGTGTACCCATTCCCCTTAAAGGGGAGAATAAAAGACTTTGCAGATATTTCTTGGTAGTACCAGCAAACTTAGTCATTCATTCTTTCATTAGAACTCATCTTTCACCCATGCACAATATCATGTAGTTTGTTATTTAATTAATTTTTCTGCCATAATTATTGTTGATTGATTATTTATTTTGTTTTGTTATTATCTATAATCGGTGTATGTTTTTTGTGGTTTATATACCACAACCTCATTATAATACTGTTCGTTATAACACGGTTTTGGATATGACACAGATTCAAGTTGGATCCCAAAAATGTATAGATTGTATAGAAAAATGACCATGGTCATTTTTCTATATAATCTATACATTTTTGTTTGGATATAACATGGTTGTTTAACTAACACGGTTTCTGCTTTGGATCCCATCAATAGTGTTATAAAGAGGTTGTGGTATATTGGGAAAGGTGGCACATGGTTTTAATTAATGTGAACTTTATTGGAAAACGAGCCTTATGACATATTTGCCTGACAGATCTGGGCCTTTGCGTGGATATTCATGTATGAATAAATAACCTATTGCCCTCTTGTAGGCCCTAGTATACTTAAGTGCTCCAAGCTGTAATCACAAGTCTCTGTGGCTCTGGCGTGGTTGTCAAGGGTTTTGGATTCAGTCCCTGCCAGGTCCGCATTATTTGTGATGATCGATCATGAAATATTTTCTGTGATCATTAGTCTCCACCCTGCTTCCACAGATTCAAGAAGGGCTGTTGGCAGTTTCTGGTGAAAGAGTATGCACTGTAGCCGCTAACCTTTTAAGTAAAAGCCTGCTTAGGAGACATATTTTTTTAGGTAAACTGACCGGCTCACTTGAATTTAAGGGGAATGGGAGCACCTGGCAGATTTTTCCACCATTTTTGCAAAGGGAGACAACTTTCGGGACTTCTGTTGGATCCTCAGGAGCAAATTCTTTACTTTAAGAGTTGACCCCTATTGACATGGCAGACAAAAATACTTTTGCAGGAGTTGCCTTCCCTGAAGGTGTTCCCATTCCCCTTAAAAGTGTTGATTGGGCTGTTAAACACCTTGTACCAACCAGCTTACCAACCTAGGCCGAGTTGTTTAACGCATTATTAGCTGAACGAGCTTGTTAGTGGTCAAAATGATAATTGTTCTAGCAAGTACAATATCACATACTCTGGTATTTTTGCTGGAAAAAGTGTGAGTAGCTTCTCTTTTTTTTTTCAGAAAAAATAATATTACCATATTTACCATATTAAATAATCAAAACTGTTAATACTACAGTGACCAGTCTGAGTTTACCCTGAGCGTATACGTCATTAGGCATTGTTTGCTTGACACTGCATGTGTAAGACTTTATTGTGGTGGGATATGCCTTTATTTGTAACTTACCTTTTGTGGGTGTTATACCGTATTCCACCTGTTTACCACACATGCTTCTATAAGCTCCATAAGGAATTTTCAGACATTTTGTGCATTCTGGAGGTCAAAATTTTGTGTACCTTTCATGTTGATATTAAATTGGCCCCCACCTATCGGGGCTTGAAGAAATAGATGGTCTGCATGATGCTTCCACGCAGAGCTGAAACTGACCGCACATGAGTACTGGTAAACCGCGTAGAGGTAGAGGATCTAAGCCTGCCCAGGAAAAACGGTGCGAGTCAGACGTGTGGTAAATAGGTCAAATGCAATATATGTGCATTGTTGAAAAATAAACAACCAAAAAAAAAGAAAGAAAAATAGCATTAGGTTTCCTACTAGCAAGGTGTGAATGTTATACTCCGTAATTTTCATAATGAAATTAAAGTGATGTACATTTTTGTGGTTATGGCCCAGATGTTAAGGGGAATGCATACACTTTCAGGGGAGGTAACTGTTACAAAAATATTTTTATCTTTATTATCAATAAGGGTCTACTCCTGAGGAGGGAATTCTTTCCTTTAAGGGGAATAGGAACAGCTGGCAAATTTTCCCCCGCCATTTTTCAAAGGGAGACAACTTTCCAAACTTCCTGATCGCTTTTCTATAAGCTCTGTCCCACAGAAAAAGGGGTCAACTCTTCAAGGAAAGAATTTGCTCCTCAGGAGCAAATTCTTTAACTTTAAGAGTTGACCCCTATTGACATGGGAGACTGAAATACTTTTGGAGGAGTTGCCACCCCTGAAGGTGTATCCATTCCCCTTAAGATTAAATCCCTTTATCTATAGATACACTCACTACTGGACCTTCAAGTTTGGGTTGCAATATATTGAATTATCCCATTTAAAGTTTATATGCCCAAAAGAATGAGGTCAGTCATGATCTCGGAATTTTGATCTGACTACCGTAAAAATCCTAAAAATTGAGGACTTGCTGTAATGCCCCTAAAATATTAACAAATTTATTTCACGATCCAGCAAGGAGTCCAAAACGTGCAGATGGAATGGCAAACATTGTAGACCCTGATCAGACTGCTCCGATCTGGGTATGCACTGTTTGTTTAGGTCTGTCTGTCCCAATACTTTGGATCAATGTGTTAGTAAGTAAGCTGTGGTTCAGGAAAGCTGTACTCATAGTTCCATATAAGGAGATGTAATGATGTTAATTGAGTGACAATTTTCATTATTTCTTGTTAGAAACATATGTTGTGGGTACTTGTTTGAATCGCCTTATTGAGAAGAGTAGAAACATCTTGTGGATTCGGCTGATTCAAGAAGGGCAGTTGTCAGTTTCTGACGAAAGAATGTGCACTGTACTGCTTTTACTTATGTATAAGCCTGCCCATAGGTAAACTGACCGGCTCAAAAATGACCTAAAATAGTGTTGACTTGTTCGTTAAACTCCAATACAAACAAACAAACATGTGGGTACTTGTTAGAATCACCTCTTGAGGCGATTCCAACAGATACTCACAACATAAACATGCATTGAGGGTACTTGTTAGAATCAGCTAATTGAGGTACCCACAACAGAAACATCCATTGTGGGTACTTGTTAGAATGACCTAATTCAGGCGATTCAAACAGGTATCCACAACAGAAACATGCATTGTGCGTACTTGTTAGAATCACCTAATTGAGGTGATTCACACAGGTACCCACAACATAAATTTTCTAACATACCGGTACTAGAAAAATTATCCCAAACTTATCCTCAGTACTCATTCTTGTCTGGAACTCTGGTTCCTGTCTGATGAAGTTCTTTCTATGAAATGCTGCTAATATTGTAGTAAAAGAGAAACCAGCTATAATGTGATAATGACATGCAGTATTCATACTGTTACAGCATTAATTCTAGTATTTCTAAGTACAGTCAAACTTTGATTGCTTAAACACCTTTGGGAGCATGAAAATTTGTTCAGACTGGGTAATTCCAATGACTGATGGGTAATCATAGTGGCAGGTCAGGTGGAGTAGAAGTATCTTTTCGATTTTCTTTAAAATAAAGGTATGTTGTGTGATCATTAGAATCACCTCAGTGAGGCAATTCTAATGAGTACACATAACATACATTTTCAAGATAGAAAAAGTGGTGCAATGCATATAAACCCAGGGCTTGAGATGTCATTTCATCTCAGTGTCGGGGTCAGGATCTCACAAAATTGGAAGCATTATCTCAAAATGACCTAAATAGTGTTGATGGGACGTTAAACCTCAAATCAAACAAACAAGATAGAATAAGAAAATTATCCAAAATATTAATAGTATCTGAAAATTATGGGATTTATTTTTAGGGACTCGAGAACATGTTCAAAACAGCTGGCGTAAAAAAGCCATAGGTGGTCGAGCCATCAAAGTTTCACCATACTACTGAAAGAGTGCTTCTCTTTAGTCTTTTTGTACTGTTTTGTGTTATTTTTGTGTGGTTGTAGCTTTTCTGTTTTGATCCAGGCAGTTACATAACTTACAACATTCTGTGTACAGTGAACATAAGACACATTTGGATGACACTGAGGCTCCAGTACAATTTAAAGATAAGGTATTTGATAACCATTCTGGAACTATTCTGGCTTTTCCCCCCAGTATACCTTGGTTTAGAATTGTCTGAGCAGGGGAAGTGATGATATATTCTTAGCAAAGCCAGTTCTGCTGAGTTCTTGTAACTGGTGTTGCCATCAAAGATTCAGTTCAGCCTGTGCATGTGTACAATCTCATCAGAGTCTTTGCCATTTACAAGAGCCTTCAATAGTCTCTGAACTATCCACAGAGCAAAAAGGGAAGACTCTGACCAAACTGCTTTAATACCATCACGAAAACACACCTTTATAATTTTGAACCCCACTTTTATATGGTAAAACTGGGGTTTGCAGGTGTAAACCTTATTTTTCTTATTTCTGCTCTAAAAATCTATATTTTGAGCAGAAATAAGAAAAATGTCACATTGTTTCATCTTAAAATTTTCATTTTTTTGGCGATAAAGGTTACAATATATTTGTATAGGCGTGTTTTCGTAATGCATGGGCTGATCTGAGCCTTTGCTGGTCACCCATGCGATAAAACTGACTTTCTTGCGACATTTCTCATATACAGATGACCCTCTCTGTAATGTTAGAACTTGTTCTCTATAACAATTTGCAGGTACGGCAGCCACTGTACAGAATCCCACAAAGCAGTAGTATAATAGGTGAGCCTCGCCAAGTGAATTTGTGTCTTCGAGCATTCCGTCATGACACATTTTAACTGCGCATGCCCAGCCATTCAGAGGGGCCAGGGATATGGCTTTCTGTCTGAAGGTTTCTTTTGATTCACTGCTTGTATGAGCGAGGAGCGAAGGTTCTGGCGAGACTGCGCGGATGCGCAGGCTCGCCTGAACCTTCGCTGCTCGCATAGGCGATAGGTACCAAAATCGCTTGACGGGGCCCAGGTAATATAGGACTTAAAATCTCCTAAGGACATTCTTTAGAATCCTCTCGACTTTGGTCATATCGAATGCTGGTATAAAGAGGGTTGAAGGTCTTAGAGGGTTCCCAGAATTGTCACCAAATGTTCATGTTTATTTTCTGTACACTGACTGATTTCATGTCTTCACTGTTGATTCAACGCATTTTGTTGGATTTTGTTCCTGCCTGGAACATATGTCTTCATGGCAGTGTATCTAGTTAGAATATTTCCTTTCACAGAAAGAAAGGCTCACAATAACTAGGTTTAGCAGTTGCCAACAATTCCTTAGAGAAAAGAAATACTTGTATGTCAGAAAAAAGTAGGCCTGTAATATACCTTTATACCAGTAAATGAAAAGGTGAATATATTCATACGCATATCTGTAGAGGGCTGCAATGGAAGGCTATGTGTTTTTTCTTGGGGTACTTTGGTTTGTGCCTACCTCTGATTAGTGACTAGCTAGATGTAAGTGAAGTAATCGAGATAGGGCCATTAAAACCAAAATCAAGGAAGAAAAAAAATAATTTGTTGGGGGATACCCCAAAGGAATGAACTACTTTTACAAAGAGGACCCTTGACAGAATAACAATGGTCTCTTAACCCTTTTAGTACCAAATGGAATCTTCCTCCTTATATAAAGCAGGAGTCCATTCCAAAATTGTGTAATCCTTAAAATTTATTTGGAAAATAGCTGAACTTTTTGCAAATAGTGTAGGCCCTGATCAGATGCAGCGTTTTGCAGCGTCTGATCTGGGCCTGCACTGTTTGCCATGGTACCCGTTTTGGGGTTTATGGTACAAATTGGGTGCATATGTGGTTTCTTTCAAGAGGGGGCCTTTAAGACAGATATGACTTGGAAAGGGAATGTTCTATCAAGAGCAGTGCTGTTCTGAGTAGTGATGGTGCTAATTTACAATTTAATTGTTGCCAATATTTTTGTAGAGCTGTTGCAATTATTTTGAAATATATGTATGTACCATATTCGCCCTCAATATTTGAACACAAAAAGTCATAAAAACAGTATAGAACCAGATCATAGTGCTCCAGGAGCAGTATCGGAGTTGACAGTTTGCGACTGAGCGAGTCTAACCAACCAAATGTGTAATGTATATATCATGATACACCACAACCTCATTATAACGCTGTTCTTTATAACACGGTTTTGGATATAACATGGTTTCAAGATGGATCCCAAAAATGTTGGTTTCAAGATGGATCCCGAAAATGTTGGTTTCAAGATGGATCCCGAAAATGTATAGATTATATAGAAAAATGACCATAAATGGTCATTTTTCTATATAATCTATACATTTTTATTTGGATAGAATATAGTTGTTTCACTTACACTTTCCGCTTTGGACCCCATTAATAGTGTTATAAAGAGGTTGTGGTGTACTATAAGGCTCATTAAGAACGTCAAAATATTGAGGGAAAATATGGTATTAAACTGTTGATTCTGGGGCAGGGTGGTATAATATGTTCACAGCTAATTTTTTGTCTGGGGTTGGGGTATTGTTCTCTTATGGGTTTGGGTTGGGTGATGGGTTGGTGGGGGTGCACAAATCCATTTTTTCATGATCAGCATTATCATTCTACATATTTATACCCCCGGCGTATGCCATGGGGGTATATAGTTTTTGTCTTTTCCGTCTGTCTGTCCGTAAACAATTATTTTGTGTCAAAGATATCTCAGGAACTGCTTCACATAGAAACTTGAAATTTTGCACACATGATCAGTATGACTACTTGTATTGTGGGAAAGAAAATAAGGGCCAAGGGGTCAGGCCTTTTAGAGTTATTTCCCTTTGTAGTTTGGCACTTGCCGGGGGTATACGTGCCCCACTGGGCACTTTTGTCTAGTTATGCATATCAGAAATGTCAAAGACATATCACTGCTTGATTACATTTTAGCAACGTTGCAAGAAATCCGGTTTTATTTGGCGAATGCACACACTTTCAAGGGGGCATCTCCATCAAAAATACTTCGGTATCCTTCATCATTAGTGTCTGCTCTTAATGGAAAGAATTTGCTCCTCAGGAGCAAATTCTTTCCTTTAAGAGTAGACACCTTCTTCAGAAGGGTTCCATTTTTTAGGAAACAGAGTGTTCTAGCATAGACAGTGTCGCTGATAGAATATCTGACAGTGTTTTTACCTTGTGGATTTCTTTGTTTGATTTGAGGTTTAACGTCCCCGTCAACACTATAAAGGTCATTTTGGAGATGTTGCTTCCAATTTTGTAGGACTTTTTTTTTTTTTTTTGGTTTGGGTTTTACGGCCCTTTCAAGATTATTTCACTCATATCGAGCCGATCGTTAATCATAGGTGGGCGAAAACCGGAGTACCCGGAGAAAAACCACCTGACCTTCCGTTGCAGAACTTGGCGTCTCACACGTGACCCGAGCGAGGCTCGAACCTACGGCGGTGAGAGACCTAATGACTAAGAGTCAGCGCTCTTATCCATTAGGCCACGGAGGCCCGTTTTGTAGGACTTATACCTAACATTCAGATGACATCTCAAGCCCTGCCGCCCAATGAAACCAATAGGGTTTATAGGCATGGACGGTCTGACACTGGCACTGCTTTGCCTGGGCTGGCTTAGATCCTCTAGGTGGTATACCAATACTGGTGTGCGGGTCAGTTTCAGCTCGTGGAAGCATCTTGCAGCCCATCTATTTTTTCAAGCCCTGATGGGCAGGGGCCAGTATTTAGGGTAAACACGATAATTATTTGGTGTTGTAGAGCCATGACAACAGATTATCTTGCAATCAAGTTAACATGTAGCAATATATTGATAACATGTCATGGTTATCACATGACACAGTGAGTTCATACGGGCAATTTTCATACAGGCATATTTTTTCAATGTTAGAACGATTCTTGGAAGGGTAGGCGGATATTTTTGTACACATTTTGCAAGCCAGTGAAATAGAAGTGGACCAAGTTTAATTGTCATATACATGTATTTTTTTGAGCTGGGAGTTAGTAGAGAAGTTTTGAAACTTTGACCAGTCAAGACTCTGACCAGTACACCTTCTCTCATTATTTCTTTGGCAATCAATCTTTATTTAACTGCATGTTTAAAATTGTCTGTGAGCAGATTAATTGCATATATGAACTTCAACACTGGGACCCTAAACAATTCCTGAAATAAAAACTTTGGCAAACCCAACATTATAAAGAATTTTTTTTTTTTTTTTTTTTTTTGGCAGGAGAAAAATCATTCAAACATTAGGTCTCTCACCTCTGTGGATTTGAGTCTGGCTGGGAGTCACGTTTGAGACACCATGCTCTGCAATGGAAGGTCAGGTGTTTTTTGTTTGTTTTGTTTTTCCATCTGGTACTCCAGTTTTAGTACCAGCCCCGATAGCTCTTTTGGTAGAGTGTCCGCTCCGGGGAACGGGAGGTCAAGGGTTCGATCCCGGGCCGCGACATACCAAAGTCGTTAAGAATGGTACTAGCTGCTCCTCGCTTGGCACTCAAATTTAGGGGGACTGGTCGACCCAGTGTCAAGATAATGTGACTGGGTGTGGTATCTTGTAATGTGTCTGGGACATGATAGTTCAGTGAGGCAGCACTATAAAAGTGAGCATTGAGCTCCCTGTCGCAACCAGACACCGTCGTGATATGACTGAAAAATTGTTGAACGCTACATTAAACCCAAATTCACACACACACACACTCCAGTTTTAGCCCACCTCTGGTTAGCTAATGGCTTGATATAAGCGAAGTAATCTTAAAAGGGGTGTAAAACCCAGACTTAAAAAAAAAAACATAAAAAAAATCAGCAAATGTTGCATATGTGTAGCTCCAATAACACACAATGAGAAGTAATAAGAATAATTGCAGTATATTAATTTTTATTTCTCCTTTAACCACATGTTTTGGTTACTTGTTAGAATTGCCTCTGGGGTGGGGTTTGGTTTTATGGCCCTTGCAAGATTATTTGACTTATTTCGAGCCAATCATTAATCAGATGTGGGCAAAAACCTAAGTATTCAGAGAAGAACCATCTGAATGATGCAGACCTTGGTATATCACAATGTCATGTGACCGGAGCTAGGCTCAAACCACAGCAATGAGAGACCTTATGATTAAAAGTCAGCTGTCTTACCCATTAGCCATGGAAGCCCGTTCTGGAGTTATGATACTATGTTATCCTAACCCTCAAGACGCCGAGAAAAACTACATCTGAAAATGTCGTCTGCTTATGTCATCTGCTTAATTTTTAGCTCACCTGGGCCGAAGGCTCCAGGGGAGCTTATAGTATAGTGGGTCGTCCGTCGTCCGGCGTCCGTCGTCCGTCCGTCGTCCGTCCACACTTTTGAGCAGCTATATCTCTGTATCCTGCAGGCTGATCTCAATCATTTCTCACCTGTAGTATGCCTCTGGTGGGGCATTGATGACATAAACTATTTTTTGAAATCGCTCTAAAACTTTGGTTCCTATGGCAACCACAAGGTCCCATAGACTTACTATGGGAAAATGCTTGTCATCACCGTAGCGCCTTCAGTTTTGATCGGATCTTTCTGAAACTTATATGTAAGGTGACTGGGGATAAAAACTCGGATGAGTTCGAAAACCGGCCAAGTCGGCCCATTTATCATAGAGTTACGTCCCTTTGATTGCTGAAAATGCCCATTTTCATCCTTGTCATCACCGTAGCCCCTTCAGTTTTGATCGGATCTTTCTGAAACTTATATGTTTTGTGGCTGGGGATAAAACCTCGGATGAGTTCGAAAACCGGCCTAGTCAGCTGGTTTATCATAGAGTTACGTCCCTTTGATTGCTGAAAATGCTGATTTTTGACCTTGTCATCACCGTAGCCACTTCAGTTTTGATCGGATCTTTCTGAAACTTATATGTAAGGTGGCTGTGGATAAAATCTCGGATGAGTTCGAAAACCGACCAAGTCGGCCCTTTTATCGTAGAGTAACGTCCCTTTGATTGTTGAAAATGCTGATTTTTGACCTTGTCATCACTGTAGCCCTATCAGTTTTGATCGAATCTTTCTGAAACTTATATGTAAAGTGGCTGGGGATAAAATCTCGGATGAGTTCGAAAACCAGCCAAGTTGGTCCATTTATCACAGAGTAACGTCCCTTTGATTGCTGAAAATGCAGATTTTTGATCTTGTCATCACCGTAGCCCTTTGAGTTTTGATCGGATCTTTCTGAAACTTATATGCAAGGTGGCTGGGGATAAAGCCTCGGATGAGTTCGCATACCGGCAAAGGTGGCCTATTTATCATAGAGTTAGGTCCCTTTGATTGCTGAAATTGTTGATTTTTGACCTTGTCAACACTGTAGCCCCTTCAGTTTTGATCGGATCTTTCTGAAACTTATATGTAAGGTGGCTGGGGATAAAACCTTGGATGCGTTCGAAAACCAGCCAAGTTGCCCCATTAACTATATAGTTATGTCCCTTTGATGGCTGAAAATGTCGATTTTTAGCTCACCTGGGCCGAAGGCTCCAGGGGAGCTTATAGTATAGTGGGTCCTCCGTCGTCCGTCGTCCGTCCACACTTTTGAGCAGCTATATCTCTGTATCCTGCAGGCTGATCTCAATCATTTCTCACCTGTAGTATGCCTCTGGTGGGGCATTGTGGACATAAACTTTTTTTTGAAATCGCTCTAAAACTTTGGTTCCTATGGCAACCACAAGGTCCCATAGACTTACTACAGGAAAATGCTTGTCATCACCGTAGCGCCTTCAGTTTTGATCGGATCTTTCTGAAACTTATATGTAAGGTGACTGGGGATAAAAACTCGGATGAGTTCGAAAACCGGCCAAGTCGGCCCATTTATCATAGAGTTACCTCCCTTTGATTGCTGAAAATGCCCATTTTCGACCTTGTCATCACCGTAGCCCCTTCAGTTTTGATCGGATCTTTCTGAAACTTATATGTTATGTGGCTGGGGATAAAACCTCGGATGAGTTCGAAAACCGGCCTAGTCCGCTGGTTTATCATAGAGTTACGTCCCTTTGATTGCTGAAAATGCCGATTTTTGACCTTGTCATCACCGTAGCCCCTTCAGTTTTGATCGGATCTTTCTGAAACTTATATGTAAGTCCGCTGTGGATAAAATCTCGGATGAGTTCGAAAACCGACCAAGTCGGCCCTTTTATCGTAGAGTAACGTCCCTTTGATGGCTGAAAATGCTGATTTTTGACCTTGTCATCACTGTAGCCCTTTCAGTTTTGATCGAATCTTTCTGAAACTTATATGTAAAGTGGCTGGGGATAAAATCTCGAATGAGTTCGAAAACCAGCCAAGTTAGTCCATTTATCACAGAGTAACGTCCCTTTGATTGCTGAAAATGCCGATTTTTGATCTTGTCATCACCGTAGCCCTTTGAGTTTTGATCAGATCTTTCTGAAACTTATATGCAAGGTGGCTGGGGATAAAGCCTTGGATGAGTTCGCATACCGGCAAAGGTGGCCTATTTATCATAGAGTTAGGTCCCTTTGATTGCTGAAAATGTTGATTTTTGACCTTGTCAACACTGTAGCCCCTTCAGTTTTGATCGGATCTTTCTGAAACTTATATGTAAGGTGGCTGGGGATAAAACCTCGGATGCGTTCGAAAACCGGCCAAGTTGCCCCATTAACTATATAGTTATGTCCCTTTGATGGCTGAAAATGTCGATTTTTTACCTTGTCATCACCGTAGCCCCTTCAGTTTTGATCGAATCTTTCTGAAACCTATATGTAAGGTGACTGGAGATAAAACCTAGGATGAGTTTGAATACTGGCCAAGTTGGCCCATTTATCATTGATTTAAGTCCCTTTGATTGCTGAAAATGCCGATTTTTGACCTTGTCATCACCATAGCCCCTTCAGTTTTGATCGGATCTTTCTGAAACTTATATGTAAGGTGGCTGGGGATAAAATCTTGGATGAGTTCCAAAACAGGCCAAGTCAGCCCATTTATCATAGAGTTCTGTCCCTTTGATGCCTGAAAATGTTGATTTTTGACCTTGTCATTACCGTAGCCCCTTCAGTTTTGATCGGATTTTTCTGAAACTTATATGTAAGGTGGCTGGGGATGAAACCTCGGATGAGTTCGAAAACTGGCCAAGTCGGCTCATTTATTTTAGAGTAACATCCCTTTGATTGCTAAAAATGCCAAATTTTGACCTTGTCATCACCGTAGCCCCTTCAGTTTTGATCGGATCTTTCTGAAACTTATACGTGAGGTGGCTGGGAATAAAATCTTGGATGAGTTTGAATACTGGCCAAGTCTGATCGGATCTTTCTGAAACTTACATGTAAGGTGGCTGGGAATAAAACCTCAGGTGAGTTCGAATACCGGCCAAGTCGGCACATTTATCATAGAGTGACGTGCCTTTGATTGCTGAAAATGCCTATTTTCGACATTGTTATCACTGCTGCCCCTTTAGTTTTGAACGGATCTTCATGAAACTTACAAACAAGGAAGTCAGGCAGAAAGCTTGGAGGAGTTTGAAAACATTTTTTTTTTAACTTGTTTACCTTGTCATCACCGTAGCCCCTTCAGTTTTGATCGAATCTTTCTGAAACCTATATGTAAGGTGACTGGAGATAAAACCTAGGATGAGTTTGAATACCGGCCAAGTTGGCCCATTTATCATTGATTTAAGTCCCTTTGATTGCTGAAAATGCTGATTTTTGACCTTGTCATCACCATAGCCCCTTCAGTTTTGATCAGATCTTTCTGAAACTTATATGTAAGGTGGCTGGGGATAAAATCTTGGATGAGTTCCAAAACAGGCCAAGTCAGCCCATTTATCATAGAGTTCTGTCCCTTTGATGCCTGAAAATGTTGATTTTTGACCTTGTCATTACCGTAGCCCCTTCAGTTTTGATCAGATTTTTCTGAAACTTATATGTAAGGTGGCTGGGGATGAAACCTCGGATGAGTTCGAAAACTGGCCAAGTCGGCTCATTTATTTTAGAGTAACATCCCTTTGATTGCTAAAAATGCCAAATTTTGACCTTGTCATCACCGTAGCCCCTTCAGTTTTGATCGGATCTTTCTGAAACTTATATGTGAGGTGGCTGGGAATAAAATCTTGGATGAGTTTGAATACTGGCCAAGTCTGATCGGATCTTTCTGAAACTTACATGTAAGGTGGCTGGGAATAAAACCTCAGGTGAGTTCGAATACCGGCCAAGTTGGCACATTTATCATAGAGTGACATGCCTTTAATTGCTGAAAATGCCTATTTTCGACATTGTTATCACTGCTGCCCCTTTAGTTTTGAACGGATCTTCATGAAACTTACAAACAAGGAAGTCAGGCAGAAAGCTTGGAGGAGTTTGAAAACATTTTTTTTTTAACTTGTTTACCTTGTCATCACCGTAGCCCCTTCAGTTTTGATCGAATCTTTCTGAAACCTATATGTAAGGTGACTGGAGATAAAACCTAGGATGAGTTTGAATACCGGCCTAGTTGGCCCATTTATCATTGATTTAAGTCCCTTTGATTGCTGAAAATGCTGATTTTTGACCTTGTCATCACCATAGCCCCTTCAGTTTTGATCAGATCTTTCTGAAACTTATATGTAAGGTGGCTGGGGATAAAATCTTGGATGAGTTCCAAAACAGGCCAAGTCAGCCCATTTATCATAGAGTTCTGTCCCTTTGATGCCTGAAAATGTTGATTTTTGACCTTGTCATTACCGTAGCCCCTTCAGTTTTGATCAGATTTTTCTGAAACTTATATGTAAGGTGGCTGGGGATGAAACCTCGGATGAGTTCGAAAACTGGCCAAGTCGGCTCATTTATTTTAGAGTAACATCCCTTTGATTGCTAAAAATGCCAAATTTTGACCTTGTCATCACCGTAGCCCCTTCAGTTTTGATCGGATCTTTCTGAAACTTATATGTGAGGTGGCTGGGAATAAAATCTTGGATGAGTTTGAATACTGGCCAAGTCTGATCGGATCTTTCTGAAACTTACATGTAAGGTGGCTGGGAATAAAACCTCAGGTGAGTTCGAATACCGGCCAAGTTGGCACATTTATCATAGAGTGACATGCCTTTAATTGCTGAAAATGCCTATTTTCGACATTGTTATCACTGCTGCCCCTTTAGTTTTGAACGGATCTTCATGAAACTTACAAACAAGGAAGTCAGGCAGAAAGCTTGGAGGAGTTTGAAAACTCTTGTTTTTGAACTTGTCATCACCATAGCCACTTCAGTTTAGATTGGATCTTCTTAGCAAGTCAGGAATAAAAGCTTGAATGAGTTTGAAAACCAGTGAGGTCAGCCTGTTTATCATAGAGTTAAATTCTACTTGATTTTCAGAAAATGCTTACCCTGTCATCACCATGTCCTCCCATAAAGCCTTCAGTAAAGGTTGGCACTTCCTTAAACTTTGAATCTGTTAGCTCAGGTGAGCGATACAGGACCAAGCTAGCTTGGTCCTCTTGTTTTACAAACTTTTTAAAAATATTTTTGCATACAGGCAAACAGTGTGGGCCCAGATCAGACTGGGTCCACACTGTTTGAAACAAAAATAGTTTTAAGGAAACCGACAGAAGGCAAAGCAGACGACAATTGTTGTGATTGGCATTTTATGGGTTAATGCATTTTCCAGTACTTTATTCCTCTGTATGTGGTCAAGAAATTAAGAAAATTAAAATTAGACCTTACACTTTATGTTAATTGTTTGCAAGCAGAAGATTCACATGAAATATAACCCTGATTTTCTCCGAAAAGCGAAAAAAATATATTTGAAAATGTCACCTAGCAGTTTCAGGGTTTATAGGCAAGGTACAAGCTGGTCAGAGTCTACATGGTCATATTATGTTCTTTTTAAACTCATATCATTGGCTGTTTTGTTTTGTTCACATTCCATTTGGACAGAAAAAAATATCATAACCCTTTCACCCCAGAAAACCATAACATGATTATGTCTTTTGTAAAACGAGTTCATTATTTACTTAACCACTGCCCTGCTGAATAAATAAGTTTAGCCACACCCATTTCTGATTAGCAGCCTATCAAATCACTTGATATAGTATATTCTGTAGGGGCTTGACGAAATATATTGACTGCATGATGCTTCCACGCAGAGCTGAATCTGGCCCGCACACTAGTACTGGTAAACTGCTTAGAGGATCTAAGCCTGTCCAGGAACCGCGGTGCAAGGCGGACGGTCTATGCTAATAAACCCTATTGGTTTCATTGGGCGACAGGGCTTGAGATGTAATTTCATCTCATTGTCGGGTAAAAGTCCCACAAAATTGGAAGCAACATCTCCAAAATGACCTTTACAGTGTTGATGGGGACATAAAACCTCAAATCAAACAAACAAATTGAAATAGTATATTCATTACAATTTACAAACTGAGATAAACAATGTAGATCCTGATCAGATGACTTCTTTCAGAAGCCTTCTGATCTGGAACTACACTGTTTGCAAAGGTAAGGGTTGTCATATGTTAAAATATAGTTCATATTCTGCTCAAAACATAGATTGTGGGTACTTGTTAGAACCGCCTCGGCAAGGGGGTTCTAACAAGTACCAACAATCTAGAAAAATAATATATACCCCTGTAATTCCCAGTTTTACTATTTAAAAGTGGGGTTAGAGGGGGTCAAAATGATATTGGCATGTTTTTGTGATGCCCTGCATTGCAGAATTTATATCCAGCTGTGGGTAAATTTGCAAATTGACACCGGACAAAGTCCAAATTTTCACTTGCCTTGCAGCCTTGGGCACTTGTAAATATGAGCTGCCTTGCAGCCTTTGGCACTTGTAAATATGAGCTGACAAATGGATTTTTCTAGCTCTGTTGGAGCAGTAAAAGTTTCATGCTCATGTGAGAGCTTTGGCAACCTGGGCCATTGGGGTTGAAAGGGTTAAGATTGTTTAAATAAACCTCAACCTCTTTATAACACTATCATTGGGGTCCAAAGCGGAACTTTGTTAGTTAAACAAGTGTGTAAACAAGTGCATTATATACAAAAATTGTTTAGATCACAGTAAAATTCCTATATTAAGACCACCTTTGGGACTGTTCAAAAGTGGTCTTTAAGACCACTTTTGAACAGTCCCAGTGGTGGTCACTGACCAGAGGAAACGGTATGCAGAAAACACAAAGAAAAAATAACTGTAACCTACTAAATAAGCTTTTTACAGCATAATTAGTCTTAATTTTATGTGGTCTTAGTAGTGGGATTTCACTGTATATTGAATTTTTTCTATATAATCTACATGTATACATTTTAGGATCCATCTGATAACCATATTTTATCCAAAACCATGTTAAAAAGGCAGTGTTATAAAGAGGTGTATGTATACTTGTCAAATAGTTCAGCTTAGGTGATGGAGCAAAATTTTGTAGGCTTTTTGCAATGAACGCAATTACATGTAGTTTAACAAGGCAAAGACATTGCATTTACATGTAATTAAGCATACTGAAATCTGATAGTATGTGTATTTATGTATTTTCCTTGTATTAGAATGGATGAAATTTACATGTATACCTTCAGCATTAGGGCTTTATATTTATTTATTTATTTTGATTTAATGGGAATTGGAACACCTGGCAGATTTTTCTGCCATTTTTCAAATTGAAGGGAGATAACTTTTGGGACTTCCTGTTCGCTTTTCTATAAGTCCTGTCCCACTGAAAAAGAGGTCTACTCTTAAAGAAAAGAATTTGCTCTTGAGGAGCAAATTCTTTATTCTTTCCTTTAAGAGTTGACCTCTATTGACATGGGAGACAAAAATTCTTTTGCAGGAGTTGCCTCCCCTGAAGGTGTTTCCATTCCCGTAATGGGCCTTTCAAGAATATTTCACATACATTAGGTGAGTGAAAGAAACATTTGCTGCTCATGTCTAGCACAAGGTTGCTTCTCACAAATGATGGAACTCCTGTCAGTTTGTTTGATTTGAAGTTTTACGTCCCAGTCAACACTTTATAGGTCATTTCGGTGATGTTGCTTCCAATTTTGTGGGACTTTTACCCAACATTGAGATGAAATGACATCTCAAGCCCTGTTGCCCAATGAAACCAATAGGGTTTATAAGCATGGATGGTCCTACTCGCACCGATTTGCCTGGGCAAACTTAGATCTAAGCGGTTTACCAGTACTCTTGTGCGGTCAGTTTCAGCTATGCGTGGATGCATCATGCAGCCCAAATATTTCATTAAGCCCTGATGGCCATGGGTGAAAACTCACTTCAGTGAGAGATCTAGTGACTGAAAGTCAGTACACTTGACCACTAGGCTGGCTACGGAAGCCTGTGCTTAAAGCTTTTGAACTTGTGCTTAAGCTGTAGAAAATGCTTGTTTTGCTAGTGCTTCGTTGGATCAGACGCAATAGTTTATGATAATTTGATGTTGATTTTTTTTTTTTTTTTTTTTTTTTGCTGTTCTTCTTTAACCCTTGTCCTGCTGAATATTTAAATATGTCACATCCACTTCTGATCATCAGCCAATCAGATTAATTGATGCAAATTATTGCAACAAATTCATAAACTGGATGGCAAACAATGAAGATCCTGATCAGATGGCTTCTTCAGAAGCCATCTGATCTGGATTTTCATTGTTTGAAAGATAAGACATATCCGGGATCAGCAGAACAAGGGTTAAAATGATGTGGGTATGCCTCGGTGATACCTTAACAAAACTGACATATTTCTAATGAGTATACACATGAAATATACATGTATATTGTTACAAGTTCCTGTGGATAGTCAATTTATTTATAGCTATAGATTGTGACGGATAGTACCAATTAATGCCAGTTTTAGAACTTGCAAAATGCACTTAACCCTTGTCCTGCTGAATACTTTAATCTGCCACACCCGCACGGATTATCAACCAATCAGATTTCTTGATGCAAATCATTGCAACAAATTAATAAACTGAATGGCAAACAATGAAGATCCTGATCAGATGGCTTCGTCAGAAGCCATCTGATCTGGATCTTCATTGTTTGGAAAATAGGGCATATCCGGGCTCAGCAGGACAAGGGTTAAGTTAGGGTAAAAGTGCTGACAAGCTAGGTAGACACAATTTTTACAATTATCATGATATTGTGAAAACAGATCAGGTATTTTTTCTAGCATCTTTGAGAAATCCAGTGGTTGTGACTGGCTCATTTTGGATCCAGTACATACTTAATGAAATAGATTTACAGCATATCTTTTCAAAAGCCTAGATTGTGGGTATTAGTTAGAACCAGCTTTGTGAGGAAGTTGTAAGGAGTACCAAAATTTTAGGTTTGGAGTATAAGACAAATATTTTCATCTTAGAATATACTTTTTGTTGAGCTCTGAATGATAGAACAGTCGAACTTTAAGCCTCAAACACCTTTGGGATCAAGAAAATTTATTCAAGACAGGGGTACCTTATTTGCCCTAAATATTCGGACACCCTAACTTCTAACCATACATGTTCTAAAATTTGAACCAGTACAATTTATGACCCGATGTTGTGTCTATAAATAGCTGGACGAGTGGCAAACAGTGTAGACCCTGATGAGATGCCACATTCTGTGACGTCTCATCTGGGTCTACAATATTTGCTTTGGTCTGTCTGTCCGAAACCATAGTGTAATTATGGTGGAGACTGCAGGTTATTCAGAGTGCCACATCCGAATGATTTATGTATTGATGTTCCAAGATGATCACAAATTTTCATGTAGAAAAATACTTTTTGTGTAACCCTTAAAGATAGTAAAGTTGAATTTCAATGGCCTGAAACACTGTTGGGCCCATGAAAATTGTTGGACACATGGGTAGTGAAAGTCACTGGGGGCTATTTATAGCACCAGAACAGAATGATTTAGATACATTTTAAATGATGTTCTGTAACATAATAGAATGTTGTGTGACAGTATTCTAAGGCTCACCTCATCAAGGTGGTTCTAACAAATCGGTTAAAGGCACAGTCAAACTTTGAGGGCTCAAAGCCCTTTGGGACCATGGAAATATGTTCGAAACATTGATAGTTCGAGCCATGTAGGGTTACTATTAGGCCATACCAGGATGCATAATGGAAATAAATTTGGGGTATCTTTTTGGTTTTCTTTATTACAGGTACATATTGAGTACACACAACAGACATTTGCAAGATAAAAGGAAGTCCCCCAAAATTATCCATATTTCATATTTGAAGAAATTACCTAGGGACTCGAGAACAGTCGACTCATCCATGGTAAACGAGCCGTCAGAGTTTGAGCCATTGAGGTGAGTGATTGAGTTTTATGTCCCACCAACAACTAAGGTCATACGGAGACGGGTTGAGCCATTGAAGTTCTACTGTATATGTAAAAATAGCCAGGGAGACTTCCCTAGGGACTCATCAGATGTCTGTCATCTGCTGGTTACTTATGACATCTTTGCAAACTCTTTGGACCTAGATCAGGAGCAGTCTCTTATTTGGGTCCACACTGCCTGTATGCAAAAAAAAAATATATTTGAAAAGTTTGCAAAAAGATTCAGCAGACGACAGATATTTTCAGATGCAGTTTTTCGCGGCAACTTATGGATTACATTTTACTGTATCAGTGAAATATGTTCTCTACATACCAGTATCAGTTCTCTAGTTGTTACCAGTTCATTTTTTTCTTGACTTAATTCCAAGATCAGCAGTATAGTAAGTGTGATAGGTTATGTGCACATGATTAGTCTTGTTGAATTTGAGTGTCAATGTGTGTGAATTCGGGTTAAACGTCGCTTTCAACAATTTTTCAGTCATATCACGACGGTGTCTGGTTGCGACAGGGAGCTCGATGCTCACTTTTATAGTACTGCCTCACTGAAGTATCATGTCCCAGACACATTATATGATACCACACCCAGTCACATTATCCTGACACTGGGTCGACCAGTCCTAGCTCTACCCTGTAAATCTGAGTGCCAAGCGAGGAGCAGCTAGTACCATTTTTAACGACTTTGGTATGTCGCGGCCCGGGATCGAACCCGTGACCTCCCGTTCCCCGGAGCTGACACTCTACCAACTGAGCTATCGGGGCCGGTTAAATTCAACAAGATATTCATCTGGGCCGAGTTGTTTAAAGCATTTTTAGCTTAACGAGCTTGTTAGTGGTGAAATTGTTAACTGTTCTAGCAAGTACAGAATCTAAAAAAGGTTTATTTTGCTGAAAAAAAAGAGAGCAGCTCACTTTTTTTCTGCAAAAATATTAGAATA
The DNA here is from genome assembly GCA_963580285.1 of Lucinisca nassula. Classification (NCBI taxonomy): domain Eukaryota; kingdom Metazoa; phylum Mollusca; class Bivalvia; order Lucinida; family Lucinidae; genus Lucinisca; species Lucinisca nassula. The sequence continues at coordinate 46,149,749 of OY757025.1, read as the reverse complement.
TTTGCCATATTAATTGATCAAAGTTTGAACGATACTTTGGCTAACAATGTCATTAGTTTTGAAGATGGCTTATTTGTTTGATGGTTTACAACAGGGACCCTCCATTAAGGCAATAATGGATCCCTCTTTCCTACAGTCTGTGATCAGGGCCCAGTTGTTCAAAGCATCATTAGATGAACAAACTTGTTATAAAGTGGTCAAAATATTAACTGTTCTTGAAAGTACGATGTCTTATACTCGTGTTTTGCTGGGAAAAATGTGAGTAGCTTTTGCATTTGCAAAAGCTACTCACATTTTTTCAGCAAAAAATTTTGCATATTTGCTGTAATGAATGATTCAAGTTTTAACAGTGCATACAGCAAATAATGACATTGTTAGTTTTGTACAACTGGCCAAGGACTTCTTGACATATTATGGTACTTCTAGAACCCTGTTTACTGTATTAGGTAAATAGGACCCCCAGTACTCTTTGTTCTAGAAATAATGGCTTCCTTAGTGCTATAATATGTGAATACAGGTAGCGTTCCTCTGTATGCCATGGTAATGAAAGATCCCTATTTACTGTAATAAGTAAATAGGACCTGGTTGCCATAATATGCGAACAGAGCTCCTTGGTATGTTATGGTAATGAAAAATCCTTAGTTTATAGGATTACAGTATTCTTTTGTTATAGAAATGATGGCTCCCTGTTTGCTATAATACCTGGTTGACTGCAATAGTTTTTCATGCCAATTGAACAAATTTCAATGTACTTTCCAAAGTTAGCTATTTAAAATGTCTATATATTTGTCAGCATTCACAGATTATTTTTTTATACTGTGATTCTACTTGCTATAGTTTATTTTCAATAATAAAATGAAAGACATGATTAAGAATGAGTTTTGGTTTTTATTTTCCAGTTGCAGAGGAGTTGTTAAGTTTTGCTGTTGCATTTTACCCTTCAAAGTTTTGCTGTTGTATTTTACCCTTCATCTGCTGCATGAAATGGTAGAGCAGACGGCAATCCGATTTTTTGAAATATTTGTCATTGTTTATAAGGCTTGGTATAACATGTGAATCGTCTGCAGGGCAGACGATTCACATGTAATACCAAGCCTTATTTTCTCTGAAAAAAATAAGACAAAAACACTTTGAAATGTCAACTGCCAGTCGCCAAAGGGTTAAAATGCGACACTTCTTGTTAGATCAAGATTGGTAATAGTTCAGTCTGCCACCTTCGATTCTGAATAAGTCTTTACTTCTTTCAGAATGGTCGCTCTGATGCACATCCCTGCCAGGACAAAACAGTGGGCCAAAGTCGGGCAGATAGCGATACGACGTTGCTAGCGATACGATGTGGCAATGTCGTATCGCAATCGGCCTGACGATGGCCCGGCATTTTTTGCTGACTGGGATCTGACTTATGTCCGCTGATCTGGAGCATACTATTGTGATCCCTGTCACTCTGCAACAATTTTGAAAGAAATTGATTATGGTGGGCTATTTTTATGCTCCTGCCAATTCAAAGAATAACAGAAGCTCGTTAAGTTTTACCCCTGTCAGTATATCAGTCAGAAATGTTGCTGATGACACATTAAATAACATTTATCACCAGGACCTGTGATATGGGAAGTTAGTCCATAGCTCTTGCCAAAGAGGTAAACTGGTTAGGTTAACTGACTGGCTTGTTATGACTTGTCAATGTTGACTGGGCTATTAAACATGCACACACGTATGCACATACACACACACACACACACACACACACACACACACACACACACACACACACACACACACACACACACACACATTCAGTATTCAGTTATCATAAACTTTGAAGTTTGCCTTATAAAGAATAACTAAGTTCACAATGATGTGCAAGTTCATGCCTCAAGAACCCCAATCAGAGGTGCATCATAAACTTTGGTGGAATTCTTGTTTGATTTTACTTTTAGGGCCTTTTCAAGATTATTTCACTTATATCAAGCAGATCGTTAATCAGAAGTGGGCAAAGGATTGAGAAGTTGGAAAGAAACAACTTGACCTACCATTGCAGAATTTGGTGCCTCGCATGTGACCTGAGTAAGGCTCTGAAGACACAGAGGTGAGACCTTACGTTTAACACCTAGCACATTTTTCCGCCAGTTTTGAAAGGGAGACAACTTTCGGGACTTCCTGTTTGCTCAGTCCCACTGAAAAAGGGGTCTGCTCTTGAAGGAAAAAATTTGCTCCTCGGGAGCAAATTCTTTCCTTTATGAGTTGAACCCTATTGACATTGAAGACAAATTTACTTTTGCATGAGTTGCCTCCCCTGAAGGTGTATCCATTCCTCTTCCTTAACCGATTTAGTACCAGAACCCCCCCAAAAGGGGTACCCTGACAAACAGTGCAGGCCAAGATCAGACACCGCAGAACGTGTTGTCTGATCTGGGTTACACTGCAAAAAGTAATGCCATTTTCCAAATAAATTTTGATGTAAAAAACAACCTGACACCCCCAAATTTTGGAAAGAGCACCTGGTATATATAAGGAGGAAGATTGCATTTGGTACAAAAAGGGTTAAGCCACTAGGCCACAGATGCTGGTAGTACATGTATATGCTGAGGATATTTTAAAAAATACACAAAGATAATATGATTCAATTTTAATAAACTTAGGCACATATTCTGATATCACAGATATTGAAAGCTTACTGTAAAAATCCTAAAAATTGGTAGACCTTGAGAACAGGCTGTAAGTGTCCTAAAATTTTAACAAATTTGTTTCACGATACAGCAGTCCAAAATGTGCAGATGGAATGGCAAACAGTGTAGCAGTCTGATCTGGGTCCACTGTTTGCTTAGGCCTATCTGTCCCAATACTTAGGATCATTAGAGTATACTGTATGACAACTTTAAGCACTATTAAAGAAAAATTCAGCAAATAATACTGAAAATAATGGCTGACATTTTGTGAATCATCTAGTACTTTTCATAGAAAATAAGGCTTAACATTCCATGTATATTGTCAGACAATTCACATGAAATGTCAAGCCTTATACTGAAAATAAAGCTTAACATTCCATGTATATTTTACGCTTGGAAAACCTTATTTTTACTGAAAATAAGGCTTAACATCCCATGTATATTTTCTGTTTGCCAAGCCTTATTTATACTGAAAATAAGGTTTAACATCCCATGTTTATTTTCTGCCTGGCAGACAATTCACATGAAATGTCAAGTCATATACTGACAATAAAGCTTTATATTGTCATTCCATGTATATCTTATGCTTGGAAAACCTTATTTATACTGAAAATAAGGCTTAACATTCCATGTATATTTTCTGCCTGGCAGACAGTTCAAATGAAATGACAAGCCTCATTTACACTGAAAAAATGTCATCTGATTCAGTTATGCTCTATATTTTTTCAGTTAAATAATTTATCCACAGAAAAATAAACGGACTAAACAGCAAGGTAACTATCTATCACTGCATTATCAAAATAAACATGTTTCTGTATATCGGTCTCTTGGCAACATTCTTTAATGGAGATTGATCATGAAATCTTATCTACGGTCTTTCTCTCCCTTCCGCTGATTCAAGAAGTGCAGTTGTCAGTTTGTGGGGAAAGAATGTGCACTGTACTGGTTAACCGCTTAGGTAAAAGCCTGCAAAGGAAATTTGTGGATTGGTAAACTGACCGGCTAAAAAATGACCTGAAATAGTGCTGACTGGGCCGTTAAACTCCAATACAAACAAACATCAGTCTCGTGTTAACCCTTCTACTGCTGATCATGACAACCACTACTTTTGGAAACAGTGTTGATCCAGATCAGATGGCTTCTGAAGGCTACAATGTCAGACATTCAGTTTGTGAATTTGTAGGAATATATTACATCAAGTAATTTGATTGGTTCTAAGTCAGAAGTGGGTGTGGCTAAATCAATTCGAGGCACGAGGGTTAGCCCTTAAGAGGCCAAGAAAAACTACATCTGAAAAATGGCATCTGCTTATGTCCTCTGCTGAATCTTTATGCGAACTTTTAAAAAATATTTTTGTATGCAGGCAAACAGTGTGGATCCTGATCAGACTGCTGTCTGATCTGGGTCCACACTGTTTGCAAAAATGATTTTTAATGTAACCGGCAGACGACAAACCAGACGGCAATTGTTATGGGTTAATGAAAGTACACCCCAAACTCTTCAAAATACTACTTTCGGGGTCCAAAGCCAAAAACATTCTAGTTGAACAACTATGTTATTTCTAAACAAAAATTTTAAGACTGTATACAAAAATGACAATTACACCACAACCTCATTATAACCTGGTTCATTATAACATGGTAATGGATATAACACGGTTCCAAGATGGATCCCAAAAATATCCTAAAAATGTATAGATTATACAGAAAAATGACAATAAATGGTCATTTTTCTATATAATCTATACATTTTTGTTTTGATATAACACAGTTCTTTACCTAACATGGTTTCTGCATTGGACCCCATTAATAGTGCATATATGTGAAGTATCTATAATAGTGTTATAAAGAGGTTTTGGCGTAATTGTCTTTTTTAATATAATCTATGTATTTTTGAGAGGTATTTTTAAACTTTGTTATAGTCAAAACCACATCATGAACAATGTCATAAATAGATGTATTCTTTATTTGATTCAATTTGAAATATTTACAAACAGTGCAACATGTTTGCCACAGAGTGAGTGCTTAAGTTTTACGTCTCACCAACATCTAATGTCATACTGAGACTGGAACTCAGTTTAAAGACTCATCCGAAAGTCTGGAGAAGCCAGGGATTGATCCTTTGACTGCTGGTTTATGAGGCAAGTAGCATAACCACTACACCTTGGAGGCTTCTAACCGGTTTGACACAGCTGTTTTATTCTTAACATCTAATCAAATTACTGAAAACCTCACTTGTTTTGAGTAAACTTGTTTTGTTACTCTTTATAACATGGTCTTCGATATAACAATGTCATGCCTCCTGAATATTCTTTTTACAATATTATAATAACGGATACAAAACAGTCTCATAATCATTTACTGTAATGATCCTAAGTATTGGCACAGACAGGCCTCAGTACACAGTGCAGACCCAGATTAGGCTGCTCCTGAGGGGTCTACACTGTTTGCCATTCCATCTGCACGTTTGGACTCCTTGCAGGATCATACAACAGATTTGTTAAAAGTTTAGGAGAATTACAACAAGTATTCAAAATGTCAGAATTTTTTGGATTTTTTCGGAAAACATGGTACAATGAAATTCCACTATTAAGACCACCTAAAATTAAGACTAATTTTGCTTTAAAAGGCTTATTTAGTAGGTCGTAATTATACCCCCACAAATGAAATTTGGGGGGTGGTATATAGGAGTGAGCTTGTCGGTCGGTCGGTCTGTTGACTTGGTTTCCAGACGATAACTCAAAAAGCGCTTCACCGATTTTTATAATTTTTGGTACACTGATGTAACATCATAAAATACAGGTCAAGTTCGATTTCCACTACAATTCATCAATTCATTTTCGACATAGTTATGGCCCCTTTCAAGTGAAAACCAAAATGCCCCTGTTGTACTATCAAGGCAGTTTTTGTGGGGGTTTTCATCACCTTTAGTGATAGCTCTAGTTATTCTTTCTTTGTGTTTTTTGCATACAATGTCCTCTGGTCAGAGACCACCTATGGGACTGTTCAAAAGTGGTCTTAAAGACCACTTTTGAACAGTCCCAAAGGTGGTCTTAATATAGGAATTTTACTGTATTTTGTACGATTCCCAAAAACTGCTCTATAAAGGGAAAGTACTGTAATAAATGTAAACATAAACATTTTCAAAATAACGGAAGCCCCGAGCCTCGCATGATAAGTCATCTGCAAGGAAAAATCAGCAATGTACATTAACCCTTAAGATGCCAATCACAACAATTGTTGTCTGCTTTGCTGTCTGCATTGTCGTCTGCTGTTACTCTAAAAGTCATTTTAGAAAACAGTGTGGACCCAGATCAGACTGCTCATAGAGGAGCAGTCTGATCAGGGTCCACACTGTTTGCCTGTATGCAAAAATATTTTTTAAAAATTTGCAAGGAAGTATGGCAGATAACGTAAACAGATGACATTTTCAGATGCAGTTTTACTTGGCATCTTAAGGGTTTATACACAAACAACATAGTTTCTCGTACAACATATAAATCTTATTGATAACATAATACATGGGGTACATGTATGCTAACACATCCAAAACAGATGTTTATCATGAATATTGTTTGTTTGTTTGATTTGAGGTTTAACATCCCCATCAACACTGTAAAGGTCATTTTGGAGATGTTGCTTCCAATTTTGTGGTACTTTTACCCGACACTGAGATGAAATGACATCTCATGCCCTGTTGCCCAATGAAATCAATAGGGTTTTGCCCAATGAAATCAATAGGGTTTATTAGCATGGACGGTCTGCCTCGCACCGCGGTTCCTGGACAGGCTTAGATCTTCTCAGCGGTTTACCAGTACTAGTGTGCGGGCCAGATTCAGCTCTGCGTGGAAGCATCATGCAGCCCATATATTTCTTCAAGCCCCTATGGGCGGGGGTCGTTTATCATGAATATAGACTAGGTCTATTATGATGGGCATCAATAAGATTGGTTGGTTTGGATATGTTATAGATGTTATTATCAGAGGCTAGTTTTATTAGAATTTCTAATGACTCCACACAGTCATGATTTCTAACAGGGCCTAGTTTTTCAAAACTAACAGAAAGTTTTACCAGATTCGTGTCATTTGATATCAAGCCTCGCAATTCTACAAGCGTTCTCGAAGCCTTGCCTGATAAACTTGATATCAGAAGACACAAATCTGATATTCTCTTTATAGCATTAACTGGGCTGCTGAAATTCAAATAAACAAAAGCCTCTGAACCTGTTTCTGAAATATCTCCCTTCATTTTCAATATGATTGCATCTCAGCAAAGTCCCTATCACTCCAGAGAGAAACTATATTGCAATGCCATTATAACAGTGATATAAATACAACATGGGTGCTCCATGGCTCCGGTTTTTTGTGTGTGTTTTTTTTTCCATGAATTATGGTAAAAATAAAATGCATATTGGTTTCCAAGTTTTGAGAAAAGTACAGTATAGCCGACATTGTCATTAGATTTCATGGTCACAAAGGCTTAATTTGATGAATCTTAGGAAAATGTTGAAATCTCCTCAATACCTCATCATTATAACTTGGTCAGCTGTCTTGGACCCCCATATCCACATAATAATGGTGTTGTATTTTGGCCCTCAGTAGCTTGAACTACCCCTATTTCTAACTAATATTCATTCTCCAAAAGGCTTTTGAGATATTCAAATTTGACTGATACTTGCAGTTTTCATGCTATCTACAATGACAGGTCATTTATCAAGGAGATATTGACATATGAGTGAGTTTGACCATCTACCAGACCATGGTAGCGGAAGTGAAATTGTGTACCTTCTTCCCATGATTTCCATGTTTTTTCACCGGTGTGATCGAACGACGTCTGGTAGATGTTTGGTTGACTGGTACAAAGACCCTCTATTTCTTGAATAGAAGTAGTCAATTCCCGGACATTAGTGTTCGCACCTTTCGCTGCCATCTTTGTTACGTATGGTGTGACGTATCCACCAGAGTAACCCACGCTTTAGTCTGGTTCGACCCGAGTGACGTCACGACACTTCCGCCATGCTACCAGACCGCTACCAGACTGAGTTCGATCACACTTTGGTTAACCACTGGTTAACCATGGGTAACCATGGTTCGTGATCGAACTACCTTATATGTCATAACCATTCTTCTGAACATCATTTGGAATGCTTCTAAACTATGATTTGGAACTCTTCTGTTTTCTATGTAGCTGAAGACACTTGGAAGTGCAGAACTTATACTCCATATACTCAAATGGAACTTTTCCTGTCATATCCTCACCACATTGCCAACAACGACTGAAAAAAAAAATGAAGATATTTACTGCATACTGATCCTCACCAAGATGAACCTGGACTTATATTTTTTTTTTAAAACAGCATAGTTCCTGATCAGCTGGCTTGAGAAGCCAGCTGATCAGGATCTATCCTGTTTTTCATTCTGCTTCAGAATCCATGGTAAAAACTGAAATCATACAACGTACTGGTTAAAAATTGGGGAGGAGTGTAGCAAATTGAAATATTCAGCATGGTGGGGGTTAAAATTTACAGCAGTCTTGCTTGAAAAAAAAATATACATGCACCTTCATGTTTGAATGTTTTGGCAAATTGCTACCAGAAAACAGGCTTATGTCTGTTTATGTCTGTTACTTGTTGCCACTATTGCACAGAGTTTGATTCTCGGTGTCAACATACAGCAGGGTAATGGTTGCCAAACCAATGAATGGTTTAACAGGTGAAGTTAATGACAGGAATTTTACATCATTTCTGTTATATCTGACAAGGTGAGGTATATAAAATGGCCAATTACAGCCTGAGACAGCTTTCCAATTCTTCTATGGCCATAAGATATTTCCCTACATGGAACCCAAATACCCGGTATCCATTTCTATGACCGTCATAGAAATGGATTCTTCCCTTTGGTGTCTCTGACGGGAGCTGTGGGTTAATTGTATCAATTCCTAATCAATGCCTTTACTTCTGTTTTGTTCCACTGGTGAGAAATAAAATTCGAACATAAGAAAAACAATAAGATATGCAAGAAAGTAAATGTTTCACCTTAAAACTGGTTTACTGGCCCCTTCTCTGGATGCTTGATCTAACAGTCTTTTTTCTGCTGCTAGGGCTCTCTGCAAAGTTTGAAAATAGATGTACATAGAGGATCTTACATGAGTGCTCATGTATTATTGAATTTATTAAACGAGTTGAGGAAAAGGGATAAAATGGGAGGCTTTGTCGAGCATTTTATCGCTTTTCCTCAACGAGTTTAATAAATTCAATAATACATGAGCACGAATGCAAGATTCTATTTATCATATGACATTTAAAACGCATTTTATTCACGACTGTTTACAAAAATGTCAATATTCCGCCATTAGTAAACACGACATCGTAAAGGACGCCGTACATGTAACGTTACGGGACGTATCTAGCTAATTTGCATATTTAATCCACTAGTGGATTATCGAAAATATTACATGGCGTTTTTACACTCTCAGACGCCACGTCATATGATAAATTACGATAACACATCCTTGCAATATTGTGTATTCTTCCTCATCTCCAAAAAAGTTAATTTTCTGATAAAACATTGATACTTTTCTTCAAAATATAGCTTGTGGGTGCTCATTAGAACCACCTCACTGAGGCGGTTCTAATGAATACCAACATCCTATGTTATTGAGCAGAAATAAGAAAAATAATGTATACCCCCAAGGGCTGTAAACCTCAGTTTTCTCTATATAATGTGGGGTCTACAGGGTGTTCATTTCATGGACTTGTTGAAGAAATGTGCCAAGAACCTGACAGTGTAAACAGCAGTTTCAGTGGCTCAGTCAGTTGTGTATAATCTGACTGGTGATGAAAAGCCACGGGTTTGATCCATGTTGGGTTTGGCAAGATTCATTCATGGTGATTGAACATGAAATATTTTCTGCAGCATTCTCTCAATCTGCTGATTAAAGAAAGGCAGTTATCAGTTTCTAGTATAAAAGTGCAATGCACTGGTTAACCACTTATGTATAAGCCTGTCCAGGAAAACTGTGGTTTGATAAACTAACTTGCTCTGACAATAAGACTCATCCCTTCTACTGATTCAAGAAGGGCAGTTGTCAGTTTCTGGCAAAAGAATGTGCACTGTACTGGTTAACTGCTTACCCAGATAAGCTTGCCCAGGCAAAGTGTGGAAAGGTAAACTGACCAGCTCAAAAATGACCTAAATAGTGTTGACTGGGCTGTTAAACCCCAATACAAACAAAATCAATAAGACTCTAGTGGACTAATAGTTGACTGGGCAGATAAACTCCAAATCCATAAAAGCTGACATTCCAAAATTGACACTACTGCTGTTTTCACATTTTTTTTCAGAAGTAAAGCCTTGCATTTCAAACCAACCTAAATCAGATGACAGTCAGGATTATTGGTTTTATTCAACCCTGCTGTTCATGATAATCCCTATCTATGCAAACAGTGTAGATCCAGATCAGATGACTTCTGAATTCTGATGTTCACGACAATCCCTATCTATGCAAACAGTGTAGATCCAGATCAGATGGCTTTTGAAGAAGCCATCTGATCAGGATCTACACTTTATGACATTCATTTTGTGAATTTGCAATGATAAATTACATCAAGCAACCTGATTGGTTCAAAGTCATAAATGGGTGTGGTTAAATTAATTATTCAGTGGGATAAGGGTTAACCCATTTAAGATGAGAAACCCCAAAACATGGCACTGGCGAACAGCGCAGGCCAAGATCATTTTCTTAATGGTTTTGGTGTTACGGCCCTTTCAAGATAATTTCACTTATTTTGAGCTGATCTTTAATCAGAGGTTGGCAAAAACCAGAGTTCCTGGGGAAAAACCAACTGACCTTCCGTAGCAGAACTTGGCATCTCGCAAATGACCCGAGCCAGGCTCAAACCCACATCGGTGAGAGACCTAATGATTAAGAGTCAGCACTCTCGCCCACTAGGCCAAGGAGGCCTGTAGCAGGCCATGTTGAGAAATATTTGCTTCCTTTCTCTTTGTGATATATTACAAGCTACTTCATTTCTTCTGGAGATGCCAATCCGCAGGTGAGAGTAATAATACACCACTTCAGAACACTCTTTCCAGTGTCTATGGTCTCTCTTTTGAAAACATCAGGCAAAAACTTGCAGACATCAAGTCAAGAAAATAACAATGTTTTCACTTTCAAGGGAGGTAACTCTTATAAAAATATTTCATTACTATTTTTTTTTAACCAACAGGATTTATTCTTTAAAGGACAGAATCTGCTCCTGAGGAGGAGCAAAATTCTTTTCCTTAAGAGTAGACCCCTTTCTGAGGCGCATAGTTTAACCCTTAAGACACAAAGAAAAACTACATCTGAAAATGTCGTCTGCTTATGTCGTCTGCTGAATCTTCTTGCAAACTTTTTAAAAATATTTTTGCATACAGGCAAATAGTGTGCACCCAGGTCAGACTGCTCCTAGAGGAGCAGTCTGATCTGGGTCCACACTGTTTGCAAAAACTAATTTTAAAGTACTTGGCAGATTACAAAGCAGACGACAATTGTCTTGATTGGCATTTTATGGGTTAAGGATAGTAAAGCTGTGAAAGCTGTTTCCCTTGAAACAAAAAATAATGAAAAATGTCAAGAGGGTTTATTCCTCTTAGAATATCTAACCTTCTCTCTATCAGACAATCCCAGAAATCTTTTCTTCTCTCTCTCCTCGGCTTCTTTTACTGCCTCCTCTGCTTTTTTCTCCTTCTGTCTCTCCTGCTTGGCCTTCTTCTGGGCTTTCTTTCTCTCTGCCTCTTTTCTCTTTCTCTCATTCTCTTGCTCCTCAGAGACGGGTGGGGGAATCTGTGAATCAGATAAGATTAAATAAAGGCCACATGAAATTAACCTGAACTTATAATAGGAGATTAGAGATTGCTCACATACCACTCTTACCATACACCTTTCTTCATAAAATCCCTTAACACTGTTTTGTAAACTCAGATTCCCCTTTTTCTGATTTTTAGTTTCATGGCCCTTTCAAGACTATTTCTTTTATATCAAGGCAATTGTTAATCAGACATAGCAAAAAGGGAGAACAAGATGAAAATTCACCTGATCATCTATTGCTGAACTTGGTGCCTCACACGTGACCCAGGAACAACTCAAACCAATAGCAATTAGAGACCTAATGGTAAAGAATCAGCACCTTTAGCCACTAGGCCAAGGAAGCCCATTAAGATTCACAGGTCACTTTTAATAGTTACTAAAGTGTTTAATACAGTCCATGACAAAATGTTTTTAGTCGCTAATGACTTCAGTTCTCTGTGAAGATAGAATATAGCTCCAAACTTTGTTTGTTTGTTTGAGTTGAGGTTTAACGTCCGTGTCAACACTGTTTAGGTCATTTTGGAGAGGTTGGTCCCAGTTTTGTCCCAGACTTTTACCCGACACCGAGATGAAATGACATCTCAAGCCCTGCTGCCCAATGAAACCAAAAGGCTTATATGCATTGGATGGTCTGACTCACTCTGCCTTGCCTGGGCAGGCTTAGTCCTTCTAAGCAGTTTACCAGTACTCATGTGTGGCCAGTTTCAGCTCTGCGTGGAAGCACCATGCAGCCCAATCTATTTCATCAAGCCCTGATGGGTGGGAGCTAGTATAGCTCCAGATAATAGGGAGTACTGAGAATAATAAAAGGATATTTTTTCTTATTTCATCATAAAGTCCTGAATTTTGGGTATTTTGTTTGTTTGAGTTGAGATTTTACGTCCCCGCCAACACTATATAGGTCATCTTGGAGATGTTGCTTCAGATTTTGTGAATGAGAAGAAAGTTATAGAAGGGTTATCCTTTGAAAGTGAGGAATACATCACAGAACTGGAATATAAGGAGTGTACATGTTTTCTGGGCTAGACTAGCTAGTTTCGGCCAATTAGGCCTCATCAGTGACTCAAATATTTTCAAAGTTCAAGACCTACTGCCCACAGAAACTGCTAGGGTTTAAGGAGCAGTCCCACTTGCACCACTTTTCCTGTGCAGGCATAGACTCAAGTGGTTTACTAGTACTCAAGTTTTGTCAGTTTCAGCACAGTGTGCGGAAGCACCATGCAGTCCAATCTGTTTCTCCAAGCCCTGATGGGCAGGGTGTGTATTTTGGGTATATATTAGAATCACCTTATTCAGTACCCACATCATAGGTTTCTGAAGATGATTTAAGAGAATTTTCCTTTAATTATCCTTGCTAAAGCCCCTTGTCTGTCTGGAGCTATGGAGCATCTGATAGGCACTGAAAACTTGTCCCACAATCTCAGTCAAGCCAATTTCTTATACTTTTTTTTGTGTTTTTTTTTTATTATTCTCTGAAACAGGCCTAAATATGTTCTATGAAAGGGCTATCCTTTGGAAGCATGGGATACACCCCAGAACTGAACAGTATGAAGTGTACAAGTTTTTCTGGGCTAGACTAGCTAATTTCAGACAATTAGGCCTCAACAGTGACCCTCAAATACTTTCAAAATTCCACAATGGAATCATTGATCCTAAAGGACAAAAAATATAAACTACACTATGATGAAGGGCAGGGAGACTTTTTGCAGACCTCAACACCAGCTGTAGTGATGTTAAGTATGTTCTATGAAAGGGTTATCCTTTGGAAGCAAGGAATACACGTTCTATGAAAGGGTTATCCTTTGGAAGCAAGGAATACACCACAGAACTGAAAAGTATGGAGTGTACAAGTTTTTTAGGTCAGACTAGCAAGTTTTCACCGCACATTCCCTTAACACTGGCTGTAGTGATGTAAAGTTTGTCCTATGAAACCCTTGCACCATTGTGTTTCAGAAGTGGATTTTTCCAACTCTGAATTTGGATATGTCCATTCTTGCACACCAGACAATGAAATCCGTGATTTTACCCTGGGATAGAAATTTATGTTCTGACCCTGGTGTTCCTACCCCAAATCGAAAATAATTGCGTGTTTGATAAATGCACTGGTTGATTACAACCTCATGTGTGGCGTCATCATGCATGACGTCACTAAACATTCCTGTTGTGTCATCACAAAATGGCGGACGTCGGTAACCTAAGTGACAGCAGCATTAAAAATTCGTAATAGAAATGGAAGGTACCGGGTATGCAAGAAAAAGAATCCAATATGGGTGTGAGGGGTGGATAGAAAAATCCGTCCCTCGGGATCACTGTCCGGCATCACTCGGCAAGCCTCGTGATGCCGGACAGTGTCCCTCGGGACGGATTTTTCAATCCACCCCTCACACCCATATAAGATTCTTTTATTCTAATAAACAAGAGTTAAGTCAATAATCATTAACAGGATGGCAAACAGTGTTCATGCGGACTGAACAAATTGTCTAAATCGCGACGGAAGCAGGGTGAGAATTGCGGCTGCGTCAAATCAATTTAAGCCCCCTAGTGGAATTTGTTTCACTGACTGTTCCAAGTTGATTCTTCTGTCATGGTTTATTTTTGTTATGGTTTGTCTTTGAGTGTGTGTATCGCTTATATTTTTTATTTTGGATAGCCAATTGGCCATTTTGTGCGAAATTATCTGTCCTTTCGGCTTTTCGCTATTGATGTTTCCATTAGGGTCTAGTTATTTCATGTCTGTGTTTCTTTTCCTTTGGTGTCTCTGATGGGAGCTGTGGGTTAATTGTATCGATTTCTGATCATTGCCTTCAGTTCTATTTTTCATACTGGTGAGACGGCCATTTCATCTAGATCAACATTATTTGCATAGACATCTGTACAGTCTATGTAGGGTTGAAAGGGTTAAGACTGTCACCCCTAGGTTTTAAAGTAAACTCTTCCAGGTTTTAAATAAGACACTTCCATTCTTGTAAAAAGGGTGTCATCAAGTTAAGAAGTCAGTGCAATGAACACGCCTTTAAATCAAATTTTATATTAAGAATTACTTGGCAGAAATGTTAACCATCATTAGACTATGTGTTGTTCCCAAGACCCAGGTTGGTACCTCCAAGGTTAAGGTCATACTCAGAGGTCAAAAGTAAAGAAAAATGTCTTTTTCTTGTGTCAGGTTATTCTGAATGGATTCAGAAATTACTTGGTAGAAATGTAAACCATCATGAGTCGATGTGTCATGCGCAAGACCCAGGTTGGCATGCCCAAGGTCAAGGTCATATTTAGAGGTCAAAGGTAAAGAAAAGTGTCTTTTTCTTGTGTCAGCTCAATATGTTTATTGTTCCTGGATGGATTTGGAAATTACTTGGCAGAAATGTTAACCATCATGAGACAATTTGTTGCACGCAAGACCAAGGTCCATACCTGTAACGTCAAAGTCACACTTAGCGATCGAAGGTCAAATACTAACATCAACATATTTTCAGGCGGGGGCATCTGTGTCCAGTGGACGCATTTCTAGTTCCATATAAAATACTTAAATTAGACCCTCTACTGACAGCACAAAATTAACAAGAACAGAGTTAGTCTTATTCACTCACCTGTGCTCTTGCATAGTCAAACTTGTCTGGCCACTGTCCCATAAACTTCCTGAACTCATTTCTCGTTGGTTTATCCTTAGATACCATATATGGTGTTAGACCAGCACGATCCCTGAAACGCACATAAATAAATGAACAGTGACCATTTGAGTTTTACGTCCCACCAACAACTAAGGTCATACGGAGACGGGACCTCGGTTTAAAGACCCATCCAAAAGTCTGGAGAAGCCCGGGATCGATCCTGCGACCCCTGGTTTACAAGGCGAGTAGCGTAACCACTACACCACGGAGGCTTCTAATAAATGAACAGAATTTTTTAATTCAGGGATCAACTAAGGGGGCAATTCAGGTGATTCTTGCCCCTAAGTCAGGAAACTTTGCCACACATATACCACACTAGAAAAGAGATAATGACTTTGCCCTTTTATTTTAGAAAAAAAATTTTGACACCTTCAATTTTTCTTAGCCTCCAGGATCTGCTTAGTAAAATATTTACAGCAGTGAATTTTATGTGAAAGACCAATAAAGGCAATCCGCTAATTAATCTGTGTAGAATTGCTTGTCAGAAACAGACCACCAGCCAACATGGGGATTTTCAGAAGCCAATCTAGCGCAAAGCTTGATACTGCGCATGCATGATCTTAAAACTTGCTTGGCGACTGTTCGTAAAGGACATGTGGTAGAATTTGTTGAGGGAAATGCCAAAGGCAGTTGTGACGCCGCTTAAGCGGGTCTTTTCAAACAAGTCACGTGCATATGATTTGTGAACTGTTTGATGTCCTTCCTCATGTAGCATGACTACTTCAGAAACAAATTATGCAGTATTTTTAAAAGTGATTAGCCAAACGATCAATGATAATTGGATATGATAAGAAACACATACCATTCTCTTTGATCTTAATTAAAGCTGACTTTGTCTTTTTGGGGTAATAATTGAGTTTTGTATTGTTTTCAGTTCACATTCTCAGTTCGGTAAAGCACATCCATATTGCTCGCTTTGTGGTTAAAAAGTAGGTACGGGGACTCCCAAATGCAGTAGCAAGGGAAAGGTACCAGAACAGACTAACGCAAAAGAAAATGAGCCACCTTCTAACGAGAAATATAAGACAATCAGCGGTCTCTTAGCCTTACGGTATTAGTTGATCATACTGCTAAACTGCAGAAGATCTGGAAAAGCATACTCACTTCTACCTCATCCCACACTACAGGGCTGGAGGGAGAAGTCACTTCTCCCTACTTTCGGGGCCTTAGATGACTCCTGCTGATAATGGTTGGTTTGGGAGTTTAACAAGTTCAGTCAACTTTTATTAAGGTCATGTCGTGCTGGTCAGTTTACTTAACTATACTTTTTTATGGGCATGCTTATAGATACTGTTGATTTGCCATAATAAGCACACACAATTTTATTGTGCTGCTCATAAATTTGAAGATGCTAACAGAAAATTGTTGTTAGGGCTACAAGGATAATTGGGTACTTAAATTACTTACTAGAAACAAACCGTAAAAAGTCTAATAATTTGGACACTTTTAAATATTTTCTGTAATTCTCCAAAAACTTAAATAACAAATTTGTTTCAGGATCCAGTAAGTAGTCCAAAAGGTAAAGACGGAATGTCAAACCGTGAAGATCCAGATACGAGTCTGATCTGGATCTTCAATGTTTGTTTGCTTACTTACTTGCCCCTATACTTAGGATCGTAAAGTATGTAAAATTTCCTCAACAAAGTGATTCCATCAACTACATAATGGAAAACAACACATTTCCCAAAATTATCCTCAGTAGAGCATGTATAATACTGTACCTGATTGCTGGATCAGACCCAGCTGCCATCAACATTGAAACAATGTCTTTATGCCCCTCTCTCGCTGCTACATGTAACAGTGTTGTTTCATTGTCACCAAATGTTTCATTCAATAAATCAACTGTGACTACTGGGGATAAATCTGCTATGTTTCCTGTAACTTGAACTTTAGCAGGCTTAGTCAGTTGCAGAGGAGATGAGTCTGCTATTGTTTCAGTATCAACAGTTTGGTTATCACCTGCACCCATATGTCTTTCCTCATTCATATTAATACTGTTCTCTTCTTTGACTGAATCAATAAATGTTGTTGTATCACTGGCTATTTTTAAATGATCCCTTATATTACTTTTACTAGGGTGATTATCTTTATCGGTAGGCCCATCATTGGCAACTATATTCCTTTCACCCACAGCATTCATGCTAACTTCTTTAACTGAAGCATCCACTGCTGTTAAACATTCACTGGCTTCTGAATTACTGAATTTATCATTTTTACTATCCAAGCCTAAAAATCCTATTGTAGTTCTATCTTTATATGAATCGCTTGTCACATTAGTTTCCTTATCAATATGTATATTTTCAGTGGTGTGGTCCTTTAAAGCTTCACTCTTAGTCAATGGAGCATCTTTATTTTCTTTAGAATCACTATGAATCACTAAATTATCACTAACATCACATGTATCCGACTGAAATTCAGACTTATTATCAACATTTACTCTGCCAATAGTACTAGATATTGCAGAATCACTGTTGAATGTTTCTTTCAAATTACTTTGGTCTTTTTCTAACTCTCCTGTTTCAGCAACATTTTCAGAGATTTTATTACCTACACAATCACAATCAACACTCACATTGGGAGGCTCAGAATCTTGACAAGATATTTCAGTCTTGTCACATGACTCGGATTTTGTATCACATGACTTTTCAGCATCTTTCTGAGACTGGTTTTGGATTTGAACTGAGAAAATGACCAGCAGATTGCGAAGTGATTCCATGTCACCAATTTTACAGGCTGTATACAGATTGTTTTTCAGATGGTACTTTTCTTCTTCTGAAAAATAAAATGAGTCAACAGTGTGGAAAAATTTTAGGCATTCAAAAACAGTGAAGGTTCAGATGAGCTATAACAAGATTTCATGACTATCTCAACTGAGCATAAAGTTTGTAACCCAAATGATCCAAAGTATTGGGACAGTAAGGCCTAATCAAACAGTGCAGACCAAGATCAGACTGCTCCTAAAGGAGCAGTCTGATCAGGGTCTACACTGTTTGCCATTTCTTCTGCACCTTTTGGATTTCTTGCTGGATCGTATAACAAATTTGTTAGAATTTTTGGAAAATTACAGCAAGTTCTCAAGGTGTCCAAACTTTTAGCATTTTTCTGGTATGTTCAAAATTATACAAATACACTGTACATGAAGAAATTTTCCTGCTAAGATCTGCAGAGAATGTCATTAGTCCTGATATGTTCAAAATTATTCAAATACAAATAAATGAAGCAATGTTCCTGCTAAGATCGGCAGAGAATTAATGTTGTTTGTCCTGCTCAAAAATTTTAAAATGCCAACAATTGTTGGCATTTTAAAATTTATGAGCAGGTCAGGTTTCAAGCACAAGTAAGCCGAGCAGGAAAAAGTTTTAAAATCCTTGGGACATGATCATAGCCACGACCTTAGCTAATCTTCACTATTTACGAGGATGTCGCTTTAGACAAAGAGCCAAAAGCTTTACATGTGTTTTTGACAGATAACTATTTAAAGACACATTTTTCGATTACATTACATCCTAATGACCGTCTATTAAAGAATCCAGCATACACTTGGGGTATTCAGGCTGTCATACATGTAGGGGACCAAGTGAGGGTAATAAATTACCTAGAGAGATGACTTTGACAAATGACATCTATTCATTTACACATAAGTCCTTCTTTTGATTTGCATGGAAGAAACAACAGCATTTTTTTCTGATTTTATATTTAGTAGCCATTATTTATAATCATTACAGAAAATGCCAATTCAAATATATTGGTAATGTTTTTCCACCAAAAATGATTTTTTTTTTTTTCAGATAAAATCCTAATAACTTCATTATTTCCGCTCTAAACATATGTTGTGGGTACTCATTAGAACCACCTCGGCGGAGCGGTTCAGACGAGTACCCACAATTTGTTTTTACAGTGTGACTGCTCGTTAGAACTGCTTCCATGAGGTGGTTCTAACGAGGACACACAATATATGTTTTGAGGAAAAAGGAACATTCCCTAAACCCCACTTTCTATAGAGATAATGGGGTTTAAGGGGTATACATTATTTTCCTTATTTCTGCTCCAAGTCATAGGTTGTGGGTGCTCGTTAGAATCATCTCATTGAATCATGGGTTGTGGGTACTTGTTTGAACCGCCTCAATGAGGCGGCTCTAACGAGCACCCACAACCTATGTTTGCAATATCAATAAGAAAAAAAAAATAATTGTGTTTGTTATTTTAGTTTTAAACTTGAACAGGTGAAAAATAAAATCTTAAAAAGATTCTTTTTTTCTCTCTTTTCTGATATGATTGTGTCTAAAACAAAGAACAATTTATAGTTCCATCTTGACTGAAACCATAAAAAGCTAATGTTTTAGACATTATATGATTTGTGTATCACATACTTTCAACCAAAACAAAATAAATAAATAAATAAAAAAAATAAACTAGAAATGTGTCCAGACGACACAGATGCCCCCGCCAAGGGCCCCGCCTCACCCCGAAAATCCATGTTGCAACAAAATTTTCTAAGTGAGTGACCTTGTCATCAGGAACATTTGTGAGAAGTTATATTGAAATTGGTGAAAAAATGTAAGCGCTAGAGCAATGACAAAGTTTTTCTAAAAATAGCCACAGTGACCTTGAAAGTCTAACTCGCTCGAGGTATTGTCATAAGGAACTTTTGTGTGAAGTTATATTGAAATCAGTGAAAAAATGTAAGCGCTAGAGCAATGACAAAGTTTTTCTAAAAATAGCCACAGTGACCTTGACCTTGAAAGTCGAAATCGCTCGAGATATTGTCATAAGGAACATTTGTGTGAAGTTATATTGAAATCGGTGAAGAAATGCAAGCGCTAGAGCGATGACAATGTTTTTCTAAAAATAGCCACAATGACCTTGACCTTGAAAGTGGAACTTGCTCGAGATATTGTCATAAGGAACATTTGTGTGAAGTAATATTGATATTGGTGAAAAAATGTAAGCGCTAGAGCAATGACATAGTTTTTCTAAAAATAGCAAAAGTGACCTTGACCTTTCCCTTGACCTTGAAAGTCAAACTCATTCGAGGTATTGTCATAAGGAACATTTGTGTGAAGTTATTTTGAAACCAGTGACGAAATGCAGGCGCTAGAGCGATGACAAAATTTTTCTAAAAATAGCCACAGTGACCTTGACCTTGAAAGTGGAACTCGCTAGAGATATTGTCATAAGGAACATTTGTGTGAAGTTATATTGAAATCGGTGAAGAAATGTAAGCGCTAGAGCGATGACAAAGTTTTTCTAAAAATAGCTACAGTGACCTTGACCTTGAGGTCATGACCTTGAAAGTTAAATTTGCTCGAGCTATTTTTATAAGGAACATTTGTGTGAAGTTATATTGAAATTGGTGAAGAAATGTAGGCGCTAGAGCGATGACAAATTTGTTCTAAAAATAGCCACAATGACCTTGACCTTGAGGTCATGACCTTGAAAGACGAACTTGCTCGAGATATTGTCATAAGGAACATTTGTGTGAAGTTATATTGAAATCAGTGAAGAAATATAGATGCTAGAGCTATGTTATGCGAGGGGATAATTAAAATTTTTTAAGTCTGTGACCTTGACCTTGAGCTCATGGGCATGGGTGGGGGTATCGCTGAATAAAATGGACAGGTATCTAACATCATACCAAATATCAACTCAATCCATCGCACGATTTGGAAAATATCAACTCTTAAAATATCTAATTAAAAATTTCTAAGTCTGTGACCTTGACCTTGAAGCCATAGGCATGAGTGGGGGTATTGCCAAATAAACATTTGGACCTGTATCTATCATCGTAGCATACATGAGCCAAATCCATAATATAGTTTGGAAAATTTGAGCTCTTTAAAATCTTTCACATTAAAATTGTCTAAGTCTGTGACCTTGACCTTGAGGTCATAGGCATGGGTGGGGGTATTGCTGAATAAAACATTGTACCTATATCTATCATCATATGAACCAAAGCCATCATAAAAGTTCAGGTTCTACCAGGTACAAATACCTTAACTGGAGTCTTTAACATGGAAAATTTCTAAGTCCATGACCTTGACCTTGAGGCCATGGGCATGGGTGGGGGTATCGCTGAATAAAACTTTGGACCTATATCTATAATCATACCAAATATGAACCAATTTCATCAAATGGTTAGGAAAATATGAGTTCTAAAATGTTCAAGTCTACCTGTTACAAAAACCTTAACCTGAGTCTTTAACATTGAAAATTTCTAAGTCTGTGACCTTGGCCTTGAGGTCACAGGCATGGGTGGGGGTATTGCTTAATAAAACTTTGGACCTATATCTATCATCATACCAAAGATGAACCAGTTCCATCAAATGGTTAGGAAAATATGAGTTCTAAAAGTTCAGGCTCTACCTGTTACAAAAACTTTAACCTGAGGTTACAGGATCACGTACGTACGTACGTACGTACGTACGTACACACACACGTACAGACGGACGTACACATGTACGCACGTACGCACGTACGGAAAACCTAAAAACTATATGCCCCCGGCATCATATGATGCGGGGGCATAAAAAAAATATAAATAAATTGATTGATTAAATTTTGAGGTTAATCAGTTCATTTACCTTGTTTGTTTACTTCTTTGCACTTTTGAGTAAAGGAAACAATGGATATCAGTGTTTTTCTTTACTTTATTTTAAAATAAAAAGGAGTTATTTAAACAATATGTTGTTGGAAACAATCTCAGTAAATTATACTATCACTCAAGTACCCTTATTGAGCCCCCTATTAAACAAGAAATCTGCCCATAATCACCTCATAATCACTTAGATAAGATAAGCCTTTGATGTGCACTATGGTCCGAAGGAATTGTTTATTGGAGATCATTAGACAGGCCACCCCTTTTATATAAGGAAAAAAAACGTGTCTTTAAATAAATATAAGTTCTATTTTCAGACCAGTTCAAACACTTAATTCAAAATAAAAATATTAATGAGATACAGTGCTGAGACACAAAATACATCTGGAGAAGAACAGAGCACCTGTTTTCGTAAGCTAAAACTCCTTGCTTAAATACATGTAGTTAAGGTGATTTTTCTTTTTGCTCAATACACAGTGTGCCCTTGTTGAACTTTTCTGAAATTGCCCTTGGTGTGCCCTGACAGAAGCATGTGCAGTAAATAACATAGGTCAAAAAGGGAAATATATGTATACATAATGGCTCAGCTCGACACAGTCATGTCTGACAGATGATCATGAGATCAAGGGTTGATACCTACTGGGCTGGTAACATTCTTTTGTGGCGATTGGTTATAAAATGTTTTCTGTGGTCATTCTCTCCATTCCCCTGATTCAAGAAAGGCAGCTGTCAGTTTCTGGCAAAAGAATGTGCACTGTAGTGGTTAATCTCTTATGCATAAGCCTGCCCTGGAAAAGTGTGGTTAGGTAAAACTGACTGTCAGAATATTACAAAGATAGTACATGTATTGACTGGGCCGTAAGACTCCAAACAAACAAATAAACATACCAAATACATTAGATTCTGGTGATTTCTGGCACCGCAAAGAATTCTTCCTCTTCTTTGATTGTTTTTTCCGCCTCTTTGGTTTCTTGGTAGCGGCATATTCCTTGAGTTCTAGAAGGTTTATGGTCTCCAGTTGTTCTACAAGTTCTGACTCACTAGCTGTAGATGTACCAGTGGAATTCTGATTCTCAGTCACATGGTCTATCAAACAAAAAAATAGCTTTAAGGGACATCTGGCTGATTTTTTTTAATTTACAGTCGAACTTCAATGGCTCGAACACCTTTGGGACCTCGAAATTCTGCTCGAGAAAGGGGTAGTTCGAGCCACTGAGGGTTACTGTCAGGAGGCATAACGAGATACTTTTAGACATCTTTTCGGTGTTCTATAATGAATATGTATGCTGAGTGTACTCATTAGAATCGCCTCACTGAGGCGATTCTAATGAGTACACACAGCATACATTCGCAAGATAAAAGACTAAAATCTCCTTAATTATCTCCCACTATTTCTTATGTAGAGGATTTCGCTAGGGGCTCAAGAACGGGTTCGACTCATCCATGGTAAACGAGCCATCGGTGTTCGAGCCATCAAAGTTCTACTATCTATTTATATATTTATTTGCCATTTTTCAATGAGAGATAACCCTCGGAACTTCCTGTTTAACTGCCTGAGAGCTCAGCCTCTCTAAAACAACGATCTACTCTTAACCCATTGTATACTAGTGGACTCTTCAACTGCTATATGCTGGACAAGTCAGTTCGTCATATAAAGGGTGGCAGGCCTAGTTTTTTTTGTTTTTATCCTTTTTTTTGACAGAAAATTCTGTTACCAGATAGTGCAGGCCCTGATCAGTCGCCTCGTTCTGTGGCCTCTGATCTGGCCCTGCACTGTTTGCCAGGCTACCCTTTTAGGGGTTTCCCTTCACTGCAGCTGGTGTTGTGCCGTGTTGCGGCCGTAAAACGTCTCCCCGTACATCAACCATAGTGCAGTTTATATTTTACTTTTGGTCCTTTGAGATCAGCGTAAATATTCTGAGAAATCAGACATAAATTATTGGTTTAGACTCGTATTCTATTCAGGTTTTTAATTATTTGGACCCCATTTTGTATTATATCAGTCTGAATCGACTGCCTATTCGAAATTCGCAAAATTGCAGTATGTTAACTCTCTGGCTTTCGTTGCCGGATCATTACAGGGTCACTGCTGAGTCTTTATTAGCCGAAACTACGTAGTATGACCCATCTTCTTTCTTATGAATGTTTTCATTGCTCTTAAAGGAACTCATTTTTGATTTTTATTTCCTTTAAGAACAGACCCATATTGCTAAAGGAGACTAAAATATTTCTGAAACAGTTGCCTCCCCTGAAAGTGTATCCATTCCCCGAAAGCCTGTATCAGATTAGTTTTCTTCTCTTTAAGGTCATTTATCATGGTATTGAAATCATTAAGAACTAAAAGCAGATTGTTTCAGGTAAATGAAATCTGAAAACCAGATCAAATTATCTAGACATTGCAATTTTAAGTCTGAAATATTTCAAATGGAGAGAACAACTTCAAACTGCCTCATTAATATTCATGAAGTATTCTATGATGTCATAGTTGACTTAAAATTCTTTGAACTTTTTAACAATCAATACATCTGGTGTTTTATAATCATCAGAAATTACTTAGCCACCTGATGAAATTAATAAAATTGATCTGAGTCAAAACTCAAAAACTATTTCTTCTAATTTCAAACCTAAGGTCTATAAATCTATAAATTAAAATTCAAAAAATATATTTCAATAATTTAAATTTCAGATTACATATTTGTATGTAGATCAAATAACATACAGTGGTAGGTTATGTGTTTAGAAGACATTCAAAAAGCATTTTTATTAACTTAACTAAAGAATTTATAAATGAACTTTTTGTTTTGAACAGTTTAAAATATTATTTAAAACTTTTATAAATGTCGTAGTCCAAATAGGAATTTAGCCAGATCTGGAATCTGGCTAGGCCAAATAGGAATTCTTATTTGGCCTAGGCAGATTCCGGATCTGGCTAAATTAATATTTAGTTTAGCCAGATTCCGGATGTGGCTAACTCTGTTTAGTCCAAATAAGAATTCCTATTTGGCTAAGCAGATTCTGGATCTGGCTGAGCTGGTTAGGCCAAATAGGAATCTTGTTGTTCTATGGATAATGTATGGCTGGATACATCTCCATAGATGTTGGTAGCCCTGTGGCCATCCTTAAAAATAATTTGTATGGTGTTGTAAGAAGCAAGAGGAATATAAAATTTCATTCTGAGAAAAAAAGAAAGAATTTTTATGAATTCTTATTCATGAACAGTCATAAAATTGTTTTGGGCAGATAGTCATATTTAACTGGGTCTGTAGGGTGACAGCAAACAAAATATTTTAAGGCTGGTCTCATTTTTTTTTAAAGCCAAATAAGATATTATTTAAGACACAATATTGATACATGTATTTCTTTTCTTTTCCTTTTCTTTTCAGAGCAGAAATAAGAAAATTGCTTATATGTATTTTCCCTGTATAAAGGAGGTGGTTAATTAGGACTTCATGGCATAGAATTGGTACTATTACAGCAAATTTTAATTCAGATAGTCAGATCATGATATGAAAAACATATTGTATCATAATATCATACATCATATTAACAGGTCTGTGTAATGAACACCCCTCCAAACCTCACATGAGTGGAGCAGTACTTATCCAAAAGCTCATAGATTTTTTTTTTTACTCCATCATTTTTTATGTTTCATTAACTAAGACACTTTCATGTTCACTTGTTAACTGAACTCTAAGATACTAAATAATGAAGAAGAATCAATAGGAGACCAGTTGTAGTGATTAAATTTTAGTATACATATTTCTTTCGTCTTTTGTTACTACATAATGCTAGTATAAAATTGTCTTCCATTATTTTTCACATATATTTCAATCAGGCAGATGATCAGTTTAGCATGTAAGTAATTAGCCAGAGTGGTCTAAACATCACATTATTAAAGACAAGGATGAGACCAGTAAATACTTCTTATTATTATCTAGTTAAAACAAATCTATGAGAAATAAAAACTGTTTCTGAAGCCAAATAATCAATATTCAAACAATGTCTGATACCATTAAACCAAGATTCCTATTTGGCCTAACCAGCTTAGCCAGATCCAGAATCTGCCTAGCCAAATAGGAATTCTTATTTGGACTAAACAGAGTTTAGCCAGATCTGGAATCTGGCTAAACTAATTATTAATTTAGCCAGATCCTGAATCTGGCAAGGCCAAATAAGAATTCCTATTTGGCCTAGCCAGATTCCGGATCTGGCTAAATTCCTATTTGGACCACGACATTTTGTTTGATTTGAGGTTTAACGTCCCCGTCAACACTGTAAAGGTCATTTTGGAGACGATGCTTCCAATTTTGTGGGATTTTTACCCGACATTGAGATGAAATGACATCTCAAGCCCTGTCACCCAATGAAACCAATAGGGTTTATTAGCATGGACGGCCCGCTTCGCACCGCGGTTCCTGGACAGGCTTAGACTCTCTAAGCGATTTACCAGTACTAGTGTGCGGGCCGGATTCAGCTCTGCGTGGAAGCATCATGCAGCCCATATATTTCTTCAAGCCCCTATGGGCGGGGGCTCTGGACTACGACATAAACATTTTAATTCAGATATAAAATTTCAAATTTATATAGTAGTCGCAGATCAAATTGACTATTGTTTGTTTGTTTGATTTGAGGTTTAACGTCCCCGTCAACACTGTAAAGGTCATTTTGGAGACGTCCCTTCCAATTTTGTGGGGCTTTTACCCGACATTGAGATGAAATGACATCTCAAGCCCTTTCGCCCAATGAAACCAATAGGGTTTATTAGCATGGACAGTCCGCCTCGCACCGCGGTTCCTGGACAGGCTTAGATCCTCTAAGCAGTTTACCAGTACTAGTGTGCAGGCCAGATTCAGCTCTGCATGGAAGCATCATGCAGCCCATATATTTCTTCAAGCCCCTATGGGCGGGGGCCGATCAAATTGACTAGGCGGAGCTATTCGGGTGTTGTCAATATATGTCAAATTCACTGCTTCCACCAGAAGATTCGGTAGAGTGCCTTTCACATGCTTTCTGCAAGTGGACCAAAGGGCCATATACGCCACAGCTTTGTTTGTGTTACAGTTGAATTCACACAATCTGGTGACTTGGTTTACCTTTATGTTAATAGAACATTCCAAAGGCAGGTACAAACGATAGCCCCGCCTAGTCAATCTTATCTGCTACTACTATACCAAAAGTTATTATTAGATTCACAGCCATCAGTGGACATAAGAAAAATGTATAACAAAATCATAGAAATTGAAAATATGTCAGTTTTTAAGTTAATTCAAAATGTTAAAATCCACTATGATGTCACAAAATATTGCATTGTGGGTCTAAATCGACCAAAATTCAAGGGAGGTTACCCTAAGTGGAAAATAGGTACATATCAGATATAAATGAGCATAACTTTGAAAAAAATGTTTTTTTTTTCAGTAAAATGATCCTCATTATGCATTCTTTCAGTACTTCAGTTTCATACTGAATACTAGAAATATGTAAATTTTTTGTGATATAAAACTGTATCCTTAGTATAAATTGTAGTAATAGTGTATCAAGGCTCAAGTGACTTAGTGTATCTAGGGAATAGCTCCAGTTAAAATGGGGAGTAAAGAGGACAATTAAGGGATAATAAGGGATTTTCAGATGTAAAACAAATGACTAGCCTAGTTGAAACAATATCTATATATAGATAAATCCCATGCAGCCAGCTGAAGGATGTTGTACAAAGCATCGGAGTGAAGAAAGTCAAAAACATAAATACCTGGTATTTGTCAGCAAAGGAGAAGTAAAACAAAGATCAGGAATCGATACAATTAACTTACTCCACCCATCAAAGACACCAAAGGGAAAGAAACACAAACATGAAGCAACCAGACCATAATGGAAACCTAAACAAAGGAAGGCCATAAGCACCGTTACTTTACCACAAAATGGCCAAATGGCCATCCAAAATAAAGAGACACAAGTGATAAACACAGTAAGTAACAAACAACAACATAAATAAACCGCAACAGAAGAACCGCCTTGGCACGGTCAGTGGAAAGAATTCCACTGGGGGGCTTAAATCGATTTTACATGGCTATAATCCTCGCCCTTACCTCTGTCACGGTATACACTAATTTTGTTTAGTCCGCATGACGGCTTCCTAACTCATCAGTGTAACATCTCCGAGAACATACAAATAAAAAAACTACACAGATGAAACAAGGTTGAGGACTCGACAGCATACAACAACAGAATTGCTGGAGCAAAAGAAAACCAACAGTTACCTGCAGTAGAGACAATACAGATTCTATGCCTTTGATCTATATTGTTATAATATTAACGCATACTACACCAATAATTGCCACTTTTTGTCTCACTCTCGAATGTGCACATTGTAAATATTTGGATATTTGAAGGACCCCCATAACTTCCCATCAGCCAAGCACTGAACAGGCAACAAACTTACGAACCACACCACCATGGCGAGACAAGTGGAAACAGAAAATTAGGTACAAAGTTGAAATCCCAGAAATCTCCATCTGATTACAGCTTTTCTAAGATAACTTAGGGACATGAAACCTTTTTGAGAAGTTGGCGGAGCTTGTCCTCTACAACTTTCTCGCTGGATGTGCTGATCAAAAATAACAAGATGTGTTTTTGAAACACTGATGCCCCCATGATGTTGATATACAGTGGAACTTCGTTGGCTCGAACACCGATGGCTCGTTTACCATGGCTGTGTCGAACACGTTCCCAAGCCCCTAGGGAAACCCTCTATATAAGAAATAGGCGGGTTTTTTAAGAGATTTTCGTCTTTTAGATTACAAATGTATGCTGTGTGTACTCATTAGAATCACCTCATTGAGGCGATTCTAATGAGTATACACAGCATACATTTTCATTATAGAATTCCGAAAAGATGTACAAAAGTATCTCAGTATGTGTCCTGGCAGTCACCCTCAGTGGCTCGAATTACCCCTGTCTCGAACAGATTTGAGAGGCCCCTAAGGTGTTCGAGCCCCCGAAGTTTGACTGTATACTGCCTACTTTACGTAGGGGTAGTCATTAAGCACTGAAATTAAACTTTAGGTTAAAGTGCACAGTCTATGCACACACTGTCACACTCATTAAAACCCTTCAAGCTTTCCCAGTATTTTTGTATCCTTATAATACCTCCGAGGATGAGGTTAGAAGTTAAAGTAATATGATGGATCCAACATGCTTGATTTTTACATGACCTTCATGATGCATTAAATCCCCTGGGTCAATAACAACCAACGGGATCCACACAACATACTCTGTATCAATGGGGCTTTGTTACATCCATAGCAAAAATTACAATGAAATGAACATTTTGGAGCCATAAATCAGTGACACCACATGTACAGAAGACCATGGATGAGTCTAACCCATTCTTGAGTACCCAGGGAATCCCTCCAAATATGAAATATGGATAATTTAGGGAGATTTTCTTCATTTATCTTGTAAATGTATGCTGTGTGAACTCATTAGAATTACCTCGATGCAGCGATTCTAATGAGTACATACAACATGCATTTAAATTGAAGAAATTGAAATGATGTCTGACCTGGCCCAAAGTCCAACTCTTGGTGGCTCAAACTGCCCATCTTGAATAAATTTTCATTGTCCATAATAGGGCTGGCTAATCGGAGCTGAAAAGATAATCGATTATCAGTCCTGTCACTGTGATCGATAATCGATTAGTAATCGCTAAGGTTTTTGTCATAATTTTGTCATAATTTTACCTGCCTGGCTTTCTGTCTGAGCATGACTCTTACAATATGTTGCATTTTACCATATTTTTATTTGAACAGACAGGCCTGAGCAAACAGTGTAGACCCAGATGAGACGCCGCATAATGCGGCGTCTCATCAGGGTCTGCACTGTTTGCCACTCATTCATCTATTTTAGGCATAACTTTGGGTAGTAAATTGTACCTATCAAGTAATCGATTAAAAGCAAATCAGAAATGATAATCATTTTTGTGGAAATTATCGATCGATTAATCGATTATACGATTAATCGTGTCAGCCTTAGTCCCAAAGGTGTTTCACTGTACTGCGTTTCAATGGGAGCTTGTTATATCAACAGCAGAAAAATGAACATTTTGGAGCCATGAATCTGTGACATTATAATTATCCAAACCTGTGTTTCTAATCAAGCTCAGCTCTACTCAATTTGAAAAGAACAGATACCTGGTAATGCTAACTTCAAATTCTCCTGCCCCAAGTCGCCTTTTGTTTCTGGAAGCTCTTCCATCTGATTATTTGATCTAGTTCCTTCAGATGTTTGCATCTCAATTTCTGATCCATCTCTGTTAGAAGCTTCCTGATCTTGACCCACCAAAGGTGAAGTTGACAATAGTTTGTTTTTCAATTTCCGTCGCCTTGGAGACAGCTGGTTCTCATCTCTGACAGACAACTGTCCGGTTTCAGCGTCATACACTTGTGGTGGGGAAATAGGTATGAAGTCCTGAATTTCCGACTCATCTCCTGTAATTCAAAGAGTAACCTATTTTGTCTTATTTTTTCTGGAATAACATTTTCTACCTTACATATGGCAGGAGGGCATTTTGTGATATTTATTAGACAACTGAACTTTTCAAACATTGAAGCCACTGATTAGACACCCATTCTGCAGTGACTTAGCTTGGACCTCAGTTTTCCAATGTCCCTTTTTTGTTTTGTTTTTTTGTTTTGTTTTTTGGGTGTCTCATAAGAAAAATTATCCCCAGGGATGGATTTTTTTGTCTATCCCTCACACCCATGTAAGATTCTTTTTCTTGCATACCTTTCATTTTTGAGAGAAAATGTTTATAATGCAGTCACTTCAACTGCTGACGTCCGCCATATTTCAACGACAATAATGCGGTGTTTTTGACATCAAATGTAATGACAGCGTATGTGACATCCTATTCAACCAGTGTACATCAAACACGTGAAAATTCTCGATTTTTATTCTAGCCCTGGGTCGGATAATGTGGGTAGGATAAGAATTTATATCCCAGAGTTAAGTCAAGAATTTTCTTATCTGTTGTGCAAGAAATATTTTTCTACAGTCATTCTCTCCCTCCCACTGATTCAAGCAGGGCAGCTGTCAGTTTATGGTGGAAGAATATGCACTGTACTGGTTGACCACTTATGTGTAAGCCTGCTGGCCTCCACCCATCGGGGCTTGAAGAAATAGATGGGCTGCAAGATGCTTCAACGCAGAGCTGAAACTGACCTGCACATGAGTACTGGTAAACTAAGCCTGCCCAAGCAAAGCAGTGCCAGTCGGACCGTCTATGCTTATAAACCCTATTGGTTTCATTGGGTGGCAGGGCTTGAGATGTCATTTCATCTCAATGTCGGGTAAAAGCCCCACAAAATTGGAAGTAATGTCTCCAAAATGACCTTAACAGTGTTGAAGGGTACGTTAAACCTCATAACAAACAAACAAACAATGTATAAGCCTGCCCAGTAAGTGTGGTTAGGCAAACTGATGAGTTAATAATAGGGCTTAAATAGTACACCACAACTTCATTATAACACAGTTCATTATAACACAGTTAGGATATAAAGCAGTTTCAAGATGGCTCCCAAAAATGTATAGACTATATAGATGGTTCTCAAAAAGGTATATAGCCCCCACCCATCGGGGCTTGAAGAAATAGATGGGCTGCATGATGCTTCCACGCAGAGCTGAAACCGACCCGCACATGAGTACTGGTAAACCACTTAGAGGATCTAAGCCTGCCCAGGCAATGCGGTGCAAGTCGGCTCGTTCATGCTTATAAACCCTATTGGTTTCAATGGGCGGCAGAGCTTTAGGTGTCATTTCATCTCAATGTCAGGTAAAAGTCCCACAAAATTGGAAACAACATCTCCAAAATGACCTATACAGTGTTGAAGGGGATGTTAAACTTCAAATCAAACAAACAAAAATGTATAGACCATATAGAACTAGAATTCCGCCGAAGGCTATGTCTCGCCTGTGAGGGCGCAAAGTCACCGAACCATGAAATCTAGAGCAAGGTCAAGCAAGGCATCGCATGCGATACAAATCCCCTCGCACTAGACAACTTTGTGTGTGAAAAAACACTGAAATGGCAAAAGTCCAACTTGCTTGAGATATTATCGTATGCAACATTTGTGTAAAGTTTGTTTAAAAATCCATCAATAAAAGTACATTCTAGAGTGATGACAATGTTTCTCTAAAAACAGTCATAGTGACCTTGACTTGAGGCCATGACCACGAAAGTATATCTTGCTCAAGATATTATCATAAGCATCTTTTGTGTGATGTTATATTAAAATCTGTTAATAAATGTAGGCGGTAGAGCTATGACAAAGTTTTTCTAAAAATAGCCACAGTGACCTTGACCTTGAGGTCATGACCTTGAAAGTCAAAGCAACTCGAGATATTATCATAAGAAACATTTGTGTGAAGTTCTATTAATATCCATCGATAAATGTAGGCGCTAGAGCCATGACAAAGTTTTTCTAAAACTAGCCACAGTGACCTTGACCTTGAAAGTCGAAATAGCTCGAGATATTGTCATAAGGAACATTTGTGTGAATTTATATTGAGCTTGGTGAATAAATGTAAGTGCTATAGCCATGACAAAGTTTTCCTAAAATAGCCACAGTGACTTTGACCTTGAAAGTCAAACTTGCTCGAGGAATGGTCATAAGGAACATTTGTGTGAAGTTATATTGAAATCAGTGAAGAAATGTAGTCGCTAGAGCGATGACAAAGTTTTTCTAAAAATAGTCACAGTGACCTTGACCTTGAAAGTCAAAATCGCTCGAGATATTGTCATAAGGAACATTTGTGTGAAGTTATATTGAAATCGGTGAAGAAATGTAAGCGCTAGAGCCATGATAAAGTTTTTCTAAAAATAGCCACAGTGACCTTGACCTTGAAAGTGGAACTCGCTAGAGATATTGTTATAAGGAACATTTGTGTGAAGTAATATTGAAATTGGTGAAAAAATGTAAGCGCTAGAGCCATGACAAAGTTTTTCTAAAAATAGCCACAGTGACCTTGACCTTGAAAGTCGAACTCGTTCGAGTATTGTCATAAGGAACATTTTAGTGAAGTTATATTGAAATCAGTGAAGAAATGTAGGCGCTAGAGCAATGACAAAGTTTTTCTAAAAATAGCCACAGTGACCTTGACCTTGAGGTCATGACCTTGAAAGTCAAAGCAACTCGTGATATTATCAAAAGAAACATTTGTGTGAAGTTCTATTAAAATCCATCAATAAATGTAGGCTCTAGAGCCATGACAATGTTTTTCTAAAAATAGCCAGTGACCTTGACCTTGAAAGTCGAAATAGCTCGAGATATTGTCATAAGGAACATTTGTGTGAATTTACATTGAGCTTGGTGAAAAAAATGTACGCTAGAGCCATGACAAAGTATTTCTAAAATAGCCACAGTGACATTGACCTTGAAAGTCAAACTTGCTCGAGGAATGGTCATAAGGAACATTTGTGTGAAGTTATATTGAAATCAGTGAAGAAATGTAGTCGCTAGAGCGATGACAAAGTTTTTCTAAAAATAGCCACAGTGACCTTGACCTTGAAAGTCAAAATGGCTCGAGATATTGTCATAAGGAACATTTGTGTGAAGTTATATTGAAATTGGTGAAGAAATGTAAGCGCTAGAGGGATGACAAAGTTTTTCTAAAAATAGCCACAGTGACCTTGAACTTGAAAGTGGAACTCGCTAGAGATATTGTCATATGGAACATTTGTGTGAAGTTATATTAAATTGGTGAAGAAATGTAAGCGCTAGAGCGATGACAAAGTTTTTCTAAAAATAGCCACAGTGATGTGACCTTGAGGCCATGACCTTGAAAGTCGAACTTGCTCGAGATATTTTTATAAGGAACATTTGTGTGAAGTTATATTGAAATTGGTGAAGAAATGTAGGCACTCGAACGATGACAAAGTTTTTCTAAAAATAGCCACAGTGACCTTGACCTTGAGGTCATGACCTTGAAAGTCGAACTCGCTCGAGATATTGTCATAAGGAACATTTGTGTGAAGTTATATTGAAATCAGTGAAGAAATGTAGGCGCTAGAGCGATGACAAAGTTTTTCTAAAAATAGCCACAGTGTCCTTGACCTTGAGGTCATGACCTTGAAAGTCGAACTCACTCGAGATATCTTTATTAGGAACATTTGTGTGAAGTTATATTGAAATTGGTGAAGAAATGTAGGCACTTGAGCGATGACAAAGTTTTTCTAAAAATAGCTACAGTGACCTTGACCTTGAGGTCATGACCTTGAAAGTCGAACTTGCTCGAGATATTGTCATAAGGAACATTTGTGTGAAGTTTATTGAAATCGGTGAAGAAATGTAAGCGCTTGAGCGATGACAAAGTTTTTCTAAAAACAGCCACTGTGACCTTGACCTTGAGGCCATGACCTTGAAAGTCGAACTTGCTCGAGATATTTTTATAAGGAACATTTGTGTGAAGTTATATTGAAATTGGTGAAGAAATGTAGGCGCTAGAGCGATGACAAAGTTTTTCTAAAAATAGCCACAGTGACCTTGACCTTGAGGTCATGACCTTGAAAGTCGAACTCGCTCGAAATATTTTTATAAGGATCATTTGTGTGAAGTTTTATTGAAATTGAGGAAGAAATGTAGGCGCTAGAGCGATGACAAAGTTTTTCTAAAAATAGCCACAGTGACCTTGACCCTGAGGTCATGACCTTTAAAGTCGAACTCGCTCGAGATATTGTCATAAGGAACATTCGCGTGAAGTTATATTAAAATCGGTCAAGAAATGTAGGCACTAGAGCGATGACAAAAGTATGTACGGGACAAATGCTATATCCCCCCCTTACAACTATGTTGTGCGAGGGGATAATAAATATGCTTCAATAAAAGTTGCCATTCCTAGATGCAAGCTTGTACCAAATATCATTAATGAAGCTCTAATAGTTCTTTAGATGAACTTAAACATTAGGTTGTACACTAGGGTTGATGCAATAGTTCACTAAGTCAGTGGACCATGAAATTTAGGTCAAGGTCAAATATGGATGCTTGCACTTAAGTTGCCATCCACAGATACATATTTGTACCAAATATCATTAATGAAGCTCTTATAGTTCTTGAGAAATAAACTTGACCATTTGGGTGAACGCTAGGGTGGTCGCAATATTTTACTAAGTCAGTGAACCATGAAATTTAGGTCAAGGTCAAATATGGATGCTTGCACTTAAGTTGCCATCCACAGATACAAGTTTGTACCAAATATCATTAATGAAGCTCTTATAGTTCTTGAGAAATAAACTTGACCATTTGGGTGAACACTAGGGTGGTCGCACTGTTTTACAAAGTCAGTGAGCCATGAAATATAGGTCAAGGTCAAATATGGATGCTTGCATTTAAGTTGCCATCCACAGGTACAAGTTTGTACCAAGTATCATTAATGAAGCTCTTATAGTTCTTGAGAAATAAACTTGAACCTTTGGGTGAATGCTAGGGTGGTAGCAAATGTTGACACATTGACAAACAGACGAATGGACGAACGAACAGACAAACCAACGGACGGAAAACTGGGCACCTATATCACGCCATGCTAATAGCAGGCACGACAAAAATCTATTCATTTTTGAGGTGGTTTAACTAACATGGTTTCTGC
Organism: Lucinisca nassula; assembly: GCA_963580285.1. NCBI lineage: Eukaryota > Metazoa > Mollusca > Bivalvia > Lucinida > Lucinidae > Lucinisca > Lucinisca nassula. Next base: position 46,114,339 of record OY757025.1, on the reverse strand, counting down.
TTTGGACCCCAAAAACAGTGCCAAAAGAGGTTGTTGTGTATAGGGCATTAGACTCGAAACAAATCAACAAACATTGAGAATGCTGAACGTTTACCATAAAATCTTACTATCCTTACCATAGCATTCAACAGAGGCCAGCAATTCATAGACTCTTCTAATTTCATTAAAGGTTGGCCTTCTTGTCTGAAATGGTATCAATCTGATTCTCGTATCATCTTTCTTGAATGGTGGAGATTTCCCGCCAAAAAATATCTTCCTGTTGAAACTAGGAGCACGGAGGAAGATTTTATCACAGATTTTAATATGTTCATCCCAGCTTGTAATCAGGTCTTGTATGTCCTGAAAATATAAATGGCAAATCTCTTTGTTATACTGAAAAGAAATTTCTAGGCCTTTGATTGGGCAATGCAAGGGCAATTATTTTCCATATACCCAGTGATTTTGTTTGATTTGAGGTTTAACATCCCCATCAACACTGTAAAGGTCATTCTGGAGATGTTGCTTCCAATTTTGTGTGACTTTTACCCAACATTGAGATGAAATGACATCTCAAGCCCTGCCGCCCAATGAAACCAAATGGGTTTATAAGCATGGATGGTCCGACACTCGCACCACTTTGCCTGGGCAGGCTTAGATCCTCTAAGCTGTTAACCAGTACTTGTGTGTGGGTCGGTTTCAGCTCTGCGTGGAAGCATCATGCAGCTCATCTATTTCTTCAAGCCCCGATGGGCGGGGGTGGACATATACACAGTGAGAAAAAAATACATTACCCTCACTCTCTTTCCTTTGCCTAATTGCGATGTCCACCATCTTGGATTTACTGCAGTTGATAAGAAATACAAGCAAAATAATTTCAAGCACCACAAAACTTTCAAGCCAATAAATTAATAAATACAAACTTTAAATGTGATTGTTTTTCATTCATTCTGTACTTTATTTCATTGTTTTCCCACATAAAACTCTTATTCTAACATGACGTAAACATTTCCCACTGATCACCGTGGTCAACGTAGTGCATGCAGAAGGGCGTATTTGTTGACGCCACATGTGAACATGTACTTCTGAGGACGTCTGCTACAAAAGAATTCTTTGGAAAACATTACAGCAATGTATAAAATGCCATCAAAAAGCCTTCAAGTACAACAAATTCATTATTTTGAAGATGGGTTCACATTACCCCCCTGAAAGCGATATTTCCCCTCGCTGGCGAGGGTAAATATCGCTTTCAGGTGGGGAATGTGATCCCATGTTCCCCATCAAGAATAAAAACAACTAAAATTATATAATCTCTATCATAAAACCTGTCTTTAGGGTTTACAACCAGGTAAGAAACAAACCAGCCTGCTCAGTTTCACAGACTAAAAATTTTACATACACTGTATACCACATTTACCTTAAATATTCCGACATCTCAGCTCCTTACCATATTTGTTCTAAAATTTGAACAAGTACAATTAACTTCCCGAAGTTGTGTCTAAAAACAGCTGGATGATTGGCAAACAGTGTACTGCCTGATGAGATGCCACATTTTGTGGCATTTTATCTGGTTAACACTGTTTGCTCAGGCCTATGTGTGCGAAAACATATGGTAAATACGGAAGAAACAAGAGGCAGTGTACTTTTCAAATAGCAAATGCTAAGGAGCTGACCAGACAGCACAAAAACACAGGCTGCATCCATTATTAGCTTAATAAGCTTGTTAGTGGTTAAAATGTTTGGAGCAGAACTGTCATAGTTACTTTGGTAGAGGGTCACCAAAGCAACATTCCTGTGCAGTTTGACTGAGGTGTAGGAGAAGTTGCCATTTATAAGCTTTTCTATTTTTAGTTCTGGTCATCATTTTGTTCATCAGAGCAGAACCGTTTCACCTAAGCTACTTCCAATTAAGTTTGAAATTTGCCTAGGGGTATAAGAGGAGTAGTCATTTAAAGATTTTTCTATTTTTAGCTCTGGTGGCCATCTTGTTCATTGGAGCAGAACAAGTATAACTATTTTGGTTGTGAGCCACCTAGGCAACATTGCTGTGAAGTTTGAATCAAATTTACCCAGGGGTTTAGGAGATGTTTGCATTTAAAGCAAACAGTTGGCATTTTTCTATTTGTTGTTCTGGCAGCCATTTTGCTCATCGGAGCAGAACGTTTTTAGCTATTTTGGTGAAGGGTCATCTACACCACATTTCTATGAAGTTTGAATAAAATAGGCCCAGGGGTATAGCAGGAATAGTCTTTTTTAAGTTCTTGCAACCATTTTGTTCATCGGAGCAGAACGATTTTAGCTATTGTAGTAGAGTCTCCTTAGCAACATTCCTACGAAGTTTGAACAAAATTGGTACAAGGGTATAGGAGTAGTAGTTTAAAGATTTTTTTCTATTTTTTAGCTGTGGCGTACATCTTGTTCATCAGAGTTTTAGCTACTTTGGCAGAGAGTCATCTAAGCAACATTCCTAAGAAGTTTGAATGAAACTGGCCCAGTGGTATAGGAGGAGTAGTCGTTTTAAGATTTTTCTATTTTTAGCTCTGGTGGCCATCTTCTCCAGAATCTTAGCTTCTTTGGAAGAGTTCCACCTAGGCAACATTCCTGTGAATTTTAAATGAAACAGGACCAATGGTTTAAGAGAAGCAGTCTTTTAAAGCAAATTGTGGATGCCACGTGACACATGATGAATATTGACCGGTCACAATAGCTCACTATGATCACTTGGTGCTCAGGTGAGCTAATAAGGGGGGAAGGGCAGATTGCGTTTTGTAAAAATGGAATATTTAATCAATTACTCTAATTAATGATGATGAATATTATAACGTCTGAGTGAATACATGCAGAGGATCCTCCTTATATATAATGTTTTCTTACATTTTACCATTATAAAAAATCTGCCACTAAAATGAAGCCCAATAAGTGGTATAACATGGAACAAGAATTCCGCCGAAGGCTATGTCGCGCCTGTGGGGGCGCAAAGTCACCGAACCATGACATCTAGGCCAAGATCAAACATAGATGCTTGCATAAAAGGCTTGTACTAAGTATCATTAATGAAGTTCAAATAATTCTTGAGAAATGAACTTAACCATTAGGGTGAACGCTAGGGTGGTGGCAATATTTTACAAAGTCAGTGAACCATGAAATGCAGGTCAAGGTCAAATATGGATGCTTGCATTTAAGTTGCCATCCCGAGATATAAGTTTGTACCAAGTATCATTAATGAAGCTCTTATGGTTCTTGAGAAATTAACTTGATCAGTAAGGTGAACGCTAGGGTGGTCGCAATATTTTACAAAGTCAGTGAACCATGAAATGTAGGTCAAGGTCAAATATGGATGTTTGCATGTAAGTTGTCATCCCCAGACACAAGTTTGTACCAAGTATCATCAATGAAGCTCTTATAGTTCTTGAGAAATAAACTTGACCATAAGGGTGACACTAGGGTGGTCGCAAATGTTGACGCCTTGACGAACGGACGGACGAACGAACGGACGGAAAACCGGGTACCTATATCGCACCATGCTAATAGTAGGCCCGACAATAAAGGGCCTATTCCCCTTAATTACTCCAAGACAAACAAATGTTTGTGGACATTTAGAATCACCTCACCGAGGCGATTCTAATAAATGTCCATCACATTTGTTTCTTGGAGTACCGGTATTACACTAAAAGAATCTTTCATGAAAATGGACTCAATGTAAGCATTTCCAACTCAAGGGATGCCTACACGATCAGACATGAGGCAAGGATTCATACTATTGAATTTATTGTTATATTGAGGTTTGTCATTATAACGAATGTCATTACAAAGAGGGTTGACCTGACCTGACTTAGTGCTGCTTCATTGTACCTCCTAAGTGATGCCCCCGCTGACTTGGGCGCACTCCCACCCTGTGAATCTCGACTTCCCTGGGCTGTTCCTCTCTTGGCTCTTACAACGTACCTGTGGAATGTTTTGTGAGCCACTAGGTTTCCTCTGAAATATCAAATAATTATTTCACTGAATCTTCTATGGCTCAAACACCAATGGCTGGGTTTTGTTTGTTTGTCGGTAATGTAGTTTTTGCTTGAATTGAGGCTTAACATCCCTGTCAACACTATTTAGGTCATTTTGGAGACATTGCTTCCAATTTTGTGTGTGTTTTACCCAGCTTTTTTAAACTCACTTTTGAGTCCCTAGTATATTTCCCATAACTGCAGATATTAACATCTTAAGGATATTTTTCTACATTAATCTTTAAAACAAATGTTGTGTGTACTCAATGAGGCAGTTCTAATGAGTACACACAACATACCTTTATTTCAGAAAAAAATCAGAATGATTTCCTTATCATGCCTCCTTACCTGGTGCTATGATTACCCCTTTTTGTACCAAATGGAATCTTCCTCCTTATATATAGCAGGAGTACATTTCAAAATTTAGGGGTGACAGGTTGTGTTTTCTTCAAAATCTATTTGGAAAATAGCTGAACTTTTTGCAAAAAGTGTAGGTCCTAATAGACGCTGCTTTCTGCGGTATCTGATCTGGCCCTACACTGTTTGCCAGGGTACCCATTTTAGGGGTTCCGGTACAAAATGGGTTAACCCTCAGTAGCTTGAACTACCCCAATCTTAAACAAATTTGCAAGTAAAAAAGGTGTTTGTACCATTTAAAATAGAAGTGAAGGCAATGATCAGGAATCAATACAATTAACCCACTGCTCCCAACGGAGACACTAAAGGGAAAGAAACACCGACATGAAAGAACTAGACCGTAATGGAAACATCAATAGAGGAAAGCCAGAAGGACAGTTACTTTCCCACAAAATGGCCAACTGGCTATCCAAAACAAAAAGATATAAGTGATACACACACTCAAAGACAAATCATAACAAAAATAAACTGCGACAGAAGAACATCCTTCGAACAGTCAGAGAAAAGAATTTCACTGGGGGGCTTAAGTCTATTTTACGCGGCCGCAATCCTCACCGTTAATTCTGTCGTGCTTTAGACAAATAATTTGTTCAGTCCGCATGAAGGCCTGCTAACTCATCAGTGCAACATCTCCAACAACACAAAAATCAAACGACCGCAGAGATAAAACAATGGTGTGGACTCAACAGCAAGAAACCACTGAAATGCTAAAGCAAGAGAAAACCAACAGTAAAACTCCGATGGGCCTGACCAGAGTCAGTAAGTTCAACTGTAATTATTACCAAGTCATCTCAAGAGAAAATGGTACTTATCACATAGGCACAGGATCTGGCATCATGCAGAGGGGTCCTTGAGGCAGCTTCAAGCAAGAACATATGCATGCAGTTGACTGTACATACAAACAATTGAAATATTTGGACATGTGCTGACCTTGACAATAAGGTTAAGGTCACCAAACCTAAATAACTCAAAAGCATGTCTGAATAATATTTATATCCTGCATGTTGGATGGAAATTAACCAATCAGTTCAAGAGATATTGTGCACTCTTAAGTTATGCAAATGCATAAGGTGATGGAACCAATACCAAAATCATTGCCTCCCTCACCCTCTGGCGGGTAAGTGTGTGTAGGGGTGGGGGCGGTCCGGAGGGGGGCATAATGCCATTGTCAAAGTACACCTAAACCTCTTTATAACATGGCTTTGGATATAAAATAGTTTAAAACAGAACCTATAAATGTATAAATAAATGGTCATTTTTCTATATATCCATACATTTTGTTTGGACACAGAGTTTTAACCCTTAAGATGTCGGGAAAAAATTACATCTGAAAATGTTGTCTGTTTATGTTGTCACTGAATCTTATTGGAAACTTTTTTAAACATTTTTGCATACAGACAAACAGTGTGGACCCAGATCAGACTGCTCCTGTAGGTCCACACAGTTTGCAAAAATATGACTTTTAAAGTGACAGGCACACGACAAAGCAGACAACAATTGTGGTGACTGGCATGATATGGGTTACCTATTACATGTTCTCTGCTTTGGACCGTGACAAGTGATATAACCCATAAAATGCCAATCATGACAATTGTTGTCTGCTTTTTCGTCTGCCGATTACTTTAAAAGTCATTCTTGTAAACAGTGTGGACCAAGATCAGACTGCTCCTAAACTGTGGACCCAGATCAGACTGATCCATTTGGAGCAGTCTGATCTTGGTCCACACTGTTTGCAAGGTTGGTCGGTAAATACCGGTGGCGGGAATTCCCACTGGTATTTACCGGTAATTACCGTCCTGGGAAATACTCCAAATTTCAGCAAAAGTGGGAAATACTGGGAAATAGTGGGAAATAATGATTTTTGTTTAGTTTTTTCACAGAAAAACTCTGTTAATATTCATGTAATTTAATTGAAATAATGAACAGTTAGCTTTTTTGCAATATCATACCTGTGATACCTCCCTCATAAGGAGGGAGAGTCCCTCATTTTGATGCTATTTTTGTACAATTAATGCTGAATTTTAGTATAATTTTGGAGTCTCCCTCATTTGAACTGAGAATTTCCCTATATATATTCTTTTCATCTCCCTTATCACAATGGCAAATCTCCCTCCAGTTCAAAAAATTATCACAGGTATGCAATATGCCTCCCCATACATGCATGTCAAAAGTCTGCCATTACTCAACCAAACACAAGCATAAATGTAAAGTGATCTGTTGTTATGTAGGGTGCAGAGAGTTATTTCAAATCACTCATATGCTTAAGAAGATAAAATACCATAATGATCCCAGTATTTGGGACAGACATGCCTGGGCAAACAGTGCAGACCCAGATCAGAATCACTTAGCTATTTTAAGAGAGTTTGCCATTGGATTAAACTACATGTTTTGTATGCTTTAGTATAACACTAAACCACACAGTTCATTTTTTATTTATTTATTTTATTTTTTTGGAGATTTACAACAACTTTGTGGATGTTTGAATTTTAAGGATGTTTACACTAGAAAAAAGGTTTGTTTGCAAGTTTGTCAAGTAATCACAATCATGCCTAATGCTAAAAGGTGTGATAATTTAATTGTTTGTTAAAGAACAGTTAATTTAAGCATGAAAGGTGTCTTTAATTATCTACAGATATTCACCAAAGTATTAAAATTACATGTGTTTACAAGTCAAGGGAAATAGCTGAAAGTTAAAAACTTATATTTTAGAATTACATTTGAAAAGAAATTATATACACTCTATATGAAGGCTAGGGACTATATAATACATGTAGCTCTTTCAAGTTATTCAATATAACCAGAAATTCAACTTCGGTGAAGTTGATGTCGCACCTGCTCCCCACCTGCCCCACACAAAAAAATAAAAGTTTATTTAAGGCAGAAGAAATGAATATAGGGCTTTGAGAAGAATCCATAGCCTATATATGTGAGGTAAAAAACTGACTAAGTTCACAATGTGGAAAAAGTGATAAAAATTGATCCCAAGATAAAGTCAAAACCACATGCACATCCTCATACCATAGGTAAAAACACACACAAAGTTTTAAAATGATCAATATAAAACTGTAAGAGAAGTTGCGATGACAAGAGGTACCTATTGTATATCAACTAAAGCTTAAAATTGGCTAAGTTCACAATGTGCAAAAGTGAAAAAAAAATATTCTGAGAATTATGTCGAAATCACATGCACAACCTCATACCATGGCGAAAGCACACGCAAAGTTTCAAAATGATCGGTATAAAACTGCAAGAGGAGTTGCGATGACAAGAAGTACCTATCATATATCAATTGAAGGTTAAAAATGACTAAGTTCACAATGTGGAAAAAGTGAAAAAAAATGATCCTGCGATAAAGTCCAAACCACATGCGCATCCTCATACCATAGCGAAAGCACACGCAAAGTTTCAAAATGATCGGTATAAAACTGCAAGAGGAGTTGCGATGACAAGAGGTACCTATCATATATCAATCGAAGGTTAAAAATGACTAAGTTCACAATGTGGAAAAAGTGACAAAAATTTATCCGAAGATAAAGTCCAAACCACATGCGCATCCTCATAGCATGGCAAAATCACACACAAAGTTTCAAAATAATCGGTATGAAACTGTAGGAGGAGTTGCGATGACAAGAGGTACCTATTGTATATCAAATGAAGCTTAAAAATGGCTAAGTTCATAATGTGCAAAAAGAGGAAAAAAAAATATTCTGAAAATTATGTCGAAACCACATGCACATCCTCATACCATGGCGAAAGCACATGCAAAGTTTCAAAATGATCGGTATAAAACTGCAAGAGGAGTTGCGATGACAAGAGGTACGTATCGCATACCTAAAAATGACTAAGTTCACAATATGGAAAAAGTGACAAAAATTGATTCGAAGATTAAGTCCAAACCACATGCGCATCCTCATACCATGGCGAAAGCACATGCAAAGTTTCCAAATGATCGGTCTAAAAGTGTAGGAGGAGTTGCGATGACAAGACATCCAGTGTAAAATGTTGACGGACGGACGGACGGACGAACGGACGGACGGACGAACGGACGGACGAACGGACGGACGGACGGACGGACGGACGGAAACTTGCACGCCTATGTCTTCCTGCTAAAGCAGGTGCGACAAAAAGGGCAGGAAAATTCTTCAAAATTTCACTTGTCCTACATGACTAAGTGTAAACTCTGGTAAATGTCATAAGGACTAGACAAACATTTTATTTGTCCTTCATTTTTTTCTGTAACTGCAAGCAGACAAGTGTGTAACATCCGAGACGGGCCAAAGCCCTTTCGGGTAATATCATTAATTAAAAGACTCTCAGTTATGTGATAGATGTATTCTTCAGATGATAACAATGTAACTATGGAACAGTAACTAACGTCACAAGCGACGTAACGTAACTGACATCACAATTAGATCTATTACTAGGCATCAAATGATAGGGTGATCACAGGATATTACATCTCTCCTTTTCTTTTAAAAGACAGTTTATTTCTATGAATCTTAGCAGTTGCTGAATGAGAATTGCAAGGAGTCAGTAATTCAATTTGTTCCTATTTGAGTTAGTTATAAATATGAAACAATAATGCGGTCAAAAATAAGCCTAACAGTAAATGTTCATTAAAATGTCACTTATGTCTCTGATCCCATTTCGCATTTTATCTTCCTGGTATTGTTAGAACGTCGTGTAGGGTCTGCAGTTGCCTCTTTGCCTCCCTTGGCATCTTCTATTGCATTTATTGACATCTTCTAATGCCTCTCTTGGCATCTTCTATTGCCTCTCTTGACATCTTCTACTGCCTCTTTTTGGCATCTTCTATTGCCTCTTCGCATCTTCTATTGCCTCTTGGCATCTTCTCTTGCCTCTTGGCATCTTCTATTGCCACTTGGCATCTATTGCCTCTCTTGGCATCTTCAGTTGCCTCTTGGCATCTTCTATTGCCTCTCTTGGCATCTTCCGTTGCCTCTTGGCATCTTCTATTGCCTCTCTTGGCATCTTCAGTTGCCTCTTGACATCTTCTGTTGCTTCTCTTGGCATCTTCAGTTGCCTCTAGGCATCTTCTATTGCCTCTCTTGGCATCTTTAGTTGCCTCTTGACATCGACTGTTGCCTCTTGGCATCTTCTATTGTTTTTTCTCCAGGCCGCTTGAAAATATGTCATTAATATGTTCATCTTTCTCTGCTTTAGACCATATTCTTCTTTCCTCCTATTCCCTTTTCCTTTTATCCTCGTCGCCAATGTAACATCCGAGACGGGTCAAAGCCCTTTCGGGTAATATCATTAATTAAAAGACTCTCAGTTATGTGATAGATGTATTCTTCAGATGATAACAATGTAACTATGGAACAGTAACTAACGTCATAAGCGACGTAACGTAATTGACATCACAATTAGATCTATTACTAGGCATCAAATGATAGGGTGATCACAGGATATTACAAAGTGGAACTTTCAAGCCCTGCATGATCTTGAAATAATTTTGCTTTCAAATAGCTAGTTATTTGGGGTTTATTAAGCAGTCTCACTTGGTACCACCCATGAAAATATATATTTCCCAGTATTTCCCGGGAATTCCCTGTATTTCCCGCCGTCCAGGGAAATATGAGTATTTCCCGCTTTTTTGCCAACCTTGACTGTTTGCCTGCATGAAAATATATTTCTAAAAAGTTTGCAAGAAGCTTCAGCAGACGACATAAGCAGACAACATTTTCAGATGTAGTTTTTCTCGGCATCTTAAGGGATAAAGAGATTGCAATGAAACATAAGAAACTAGACAAAAGTGCCCAGTGGGGCACGTATACCCCCGGCCAGTGCCATCAACTCAGCTAAAAATAGCAATGTCAAAAGCTTCTTTGCATATACAGAACTACAAAGGGAAATAACTCTAAAAGGCCTGACCCCTTGGCCCTTATTTTCTTTCCCACAATACAACTAGTCATACTGATCATGTTTGCAAAATTTCAAGTTTCTATGTACAGTAGTTATTGAGAAATCTTTGACACAAAATAAAAATATACACTATTAAACAGCAAGAACTACAAAGGGAAATAACTCTAAAAGGCCTGACCCCTTGGACCTTATTTTCTTTCCCACAATACAAGTAGTTATACTGATCATGTGTGCAAAATTTCAAGTTTCTATGTGAAGCAGTTCCTGAGATATCTTTGACACAAAATAATTGTTTACGGACACACAGACAGACAGACAGATGGAAAAGACAAAAACTATATACCCCATTGCATACTTCGTATGCCAGGGGTATAACAATCATAACAGAAAAATGTTCATTAAACATCACACATTTGCAAAGTCAGAAAGCTTTTTCATGCAAATTCCTGAGATTACATGCATATTTCGAGGGTGTAATTTGACGAATACTCACCTGTTAAAAATAGCACCAGCAAAATGGCCACCTCCTGACATAAACACTGCCCACATCATGTATTCCGGAAGTTCTTCTGCCAAGGAAAGTAGGTCTGTTTGTTTTGTTGGCTGCCACTGAAAACCAGATATATTACATCTACTTTCATTTCAAGTCACTTTATATGCATTCAATCCTGTGTAAACCCTGGAAGTGAACATTTTTGGAGCCTGTTACCTTAAAAATGAGATCAAGGCCATCAAAACCAAACCACTGTTTTCCCCCATCTAGTGATGTAACCATGCAAGTTTGGTAATAATCCATTCATTGATCCTGGAGGTACAGTGCTTCAAACAGATTGACTATATCCACACCAAAAACAATTTTATTATACCTCATTAATATTCATAAGCTGACCACCTTATCAAAACAGCAAATCATCCATTTTTGAAGGGAACATCATGTGAACAAGTCCACGAAATGAACACCCCCCTAATCCCCACTTTATAGTGAGAATACTGGGGTTTCAGGGGTATACTTTATTTTTCTTATTTCTGCTCCAAGACATAGGTTGTGGGTACTCGTTAGAACTGCCTCAATGAGGCGATTCTAACGAGCACCTTCAACCTATGTTTGCAGTATAGATAAAAAATATGAATTTCATCAGAAAAGCAGCTATTTTGGAGATGTAAATAATGCAGCATGTCGCAAAGGTGTTTTATCGTAATGAGATTTTCCATTCCTTGAGATACCTGCCCAGCCCCAAACAAGCATTTTTATCCACCAAAGGCTTATGAGAATTGTCACTGTCAGCCATATTGGCAGAAATACACACTGCAAATGACCAGAAAAGAACTGGGTACTAAAAAGTTCTCAGTTCCAGTTTGCTGAACTGCAATGCAATGGAACACCACAAATTATCATTTTCCTTCTACACATTAAACTTTTATTCTTCCTTATAGATCAGTTTTATATGTATTAGAATTGCTATACGGCAATACAGGAAAAACGTATAGGTTGACACCTATGCAATCCCCTTCAGTCGTGGGACACAAATATACACCCCTGTCAATACATTGGGCAGTGAAAAGAATATACAGTAGAACTTCCATGGTTCGAACTTCGATGGCTCGTTTACCATGGCTGAGTCGGACCCATGTTTAAGCCCCTAGAGAAATCCTGTACGTAAGAAATAGTGGGGATAATTTAAGAGATTTTCGCCTTTTTTACTTGCAACTTTATGCTGTGTGTACTCATTAGAATCGCCTCGATGAGGCGATGCTAATGAGTATGCACAGCATACATTTACATTATATAACACTGAAAAGATGTCCAAAAGTATGTCGTATACCTCCTGGCAATATCCCTCAGTGGCTCGAACTACCCCTGTCTCGAACAGATTTTCGTGGCCCCAAAGGTGTTCGAGCCATTGTAGTTCAAATGTAGGATATATTTCCTGAATCCTGTTCAGAGACCTGTAAGCGGGTACTTGTTACAACTGCCTTGTCAGGACAATTCGAACAAGGAAAAAAGAAAAATTTATTGTTTAATTATATGATACTCATTACTACACCTTATCTGAAGGTATGTATCACATAGATGGAAGTTAATTGGTTTTCGCAAAATTGTCACCCTTTAGAAAATAAGAATTGTGTGTGTGTGTGTGTGAATTCGGGTTTAACGTCGCTTTCAACAATTTTTCAGTCATATCATGACGGTGTCTGGTTGCGACAGGGAGCTCAATGCTCACGTATATAGTGCTGCCTCACTTTACACTTTACATGATACCACACCCAGTCACATTATCCTGACACTGGATCGACCAGTCCTAGCTCTACCCCGTAAATCTGAGTGCCAAGCGAGGCGCAGCTAGTACCATTTTTAACGACTTTGGTATGTCGCGGCCCGGGATCGAACCCGAGACCTCCCGTTCCCCGGAGCGGACACTCTACCAACTGAGCTATCAGGGCCGGTAGAAAATAAGAATTCCACCGAAGGCTATGTTGTGTCTGTACGGACACCAACATTTGGGGTGAATGCTAGGGTTGTTACCAATGTTGACTGCTTGATGAATGCGCAGACAAACAGAAAAATGGATTCCTATATCGTACCATGCTTGAAGCAGACCCAACAATGAAGGAACAAATTCATTTGCATTCATTCTGCCATAAAAGAGATTCTAACGCTAGAATCGAAAATTCCTTTCTGCTGGAGCAGACTCTTTTTGTAGCAAACTGAATCATCTCAATGTTTGCCAAAATTTCAAAGTTTATGTAACAAAACTTTTACCTTTTTATGACAGAGAACACATCTATAGATTGAAATCAACTCCCCTTCAGCTGTTCTGAAGTAAACTTTAGGCAATCTCCGGGCGGCATCTTCTGTTGGTCCGCTATCACTCTCACTATCTGTACTGGTGTTTCCAGATGTTGTCAGGTGTGTCGGAAGACCTCCTGGTTTTGGTCGAGATTTCAGGACAGCACTAGTAATGCTTCGACCGACATCAGAATCCGGGTCGGAGTCGGAGTCTGATCCCGATATACTGGACACATTTCCTGAAATTGTGGCGATAAATGAATATACCATTGCACCTTAACCCTTCAACCATGCAGAAAATTCTAAAACAGATGGTAATTAATCAATCATCTGTTGCTTGTGCCAGAAAATGTCTTATTTAACCCATTCAGTACCAGAAACCCCAAAACGGGTACCCGGGGCAAACAGTGCAGACCCAGATCAGACGCCGCAGAATGCGGCTTCTGATCAGGGCCTTCACTGTTTGCAAAAAGTTCCGCCATTTTCCAAATTTGGAATGGATTTGTGCTATATTTAAGGTGGAAGATTTCGTTTGGTACAAAAAGGGGTTAAGAAATGAAATAATGAATGTAATTGTCTGAATATGAAGTATGAACAGCCAGTGTTCACTTAAAAAATTTGCTTGTGACCCTATGTTGTTCATACTTCAATGAATTTTAAATAAATTACCTTTAGGCTTTATTATTTATATTTGAGCCGGCGCATGATAAAACCTACAATGAGACTGGTACGACCAGCAGAGACTCAAATCAACCTGCACACCCGTCCACTATGACAAGACCTTATGCTTATGTCTCCTTGCATAGATATTAGCCTATATTAGGTACATGCGACCAGCGAAGATTCTGATCAGGCTGATCTGAGTCTTGGCAGATCGCTCACGCCTTCTTGTAGGTTTGACATGCGCTGGCTTATTTAGATTATGTTGCATCCTTTATGTGACAAAATAATTCTGGTTTGTCATCTGTTAATGTCGTCTGCTGAATCTTCCAGCAAACTTTTCAAACATATTTTTGCATGCTAACAAATAGTGTGGACCCTGATCAGACTGCTGGGTCCACACTATTTGTAACAACGGATTTTAAAGTTATATTTCATAGCCTCAGATACGACACTTTTGTTCATCAGAAAAGTACTGATATTTCGTACCTCTTTTTATCTGGGGCGGTGAGATATTTCATATAAGCCGGGGCACAGCATTTCCTACAACTTACATGGTGGCCTAGCAAAGAATCAGATCAGCCTGCGCATCCATGTAGTCTAACCAGAGACTTCTTTTGCAGCATGAAGGAGCATTGGGCCTTAGCTATCCTTAGAGCGCACAACGAAGACTCGAATCAGACTGTGCGAATGTGCAGGCTGATCTGAGTCTTCGCTGGGTGCACATGTTTTATTGTAGGTTTTGTTGTGCGCTGGCTCAATTAAGCCTTCTTCACTAATGATCACATAATTTTAGCCAAGTTCAACAACTACTGACCTGATATTTCATCGAAGGCTTCCTCACTAACACTAGGTTTCCCCTTCAACCTCTGCTTGATATTATATCTGTGCCAGTCCGACTTGTAATGACTCTTCTGTAATATACAAATAGTATACTGTTATTTGATGGCTGTTTGTGGATGACCTGAAGTGAGTGAGTGTTTGAGAATTACGTCTCACCAACAGCTAAGGTCATACAGAGACGGGACCTCGGTTTAAAGACTCATACGAAAGTCTGGAGAAGCCCAGGATCGATCCTGGGACCCCTGGTTTACAAGGCGAGTAACATAACCACTACACCAAGGAGGCTTCTAACGACCTAAGTACTACTGCCTGAAGTTGAAGGTTGAGGACAATAGTGCATCAGGTTGTCCACAACACCACAGGGCAATAGTTTTGACCATTGTCTTAACAGCCATCAAATAAAATAAATTCTTAAAGACATTTATTCTTGATTATTGAGGACCATCATTTCATTAGATAATTTTATATAGCCCTCAGTGCTGAATGAAGAGAAGTCCTCTGTCTTTAACAGGTAAAGGGGCTCTTACACTGTCACGACTTTGACCACGATTGTCCACGACTGTCCACGACCAATTGGGACCATGAAAATCGTGGCAAATCGGGGCATACACGGTTCCGATTTCACTACCCTACGAATACTCACGACATTGCTACGACACTTCTACGAACAATCACGATTGCTGTACGATAATGGAGCCGATCTACAACGATCCTCTATGATCGACTACGATGTCTTACGATCCTCTAGGATTCTTCTACGACTGCACCACGACTGCTTCAAGATATCAGACGATCATACACGATTTCTCACGATCCCTGCAAGACTGCTCTACGACCAAGGCACGATGATCAAAGACTCAGTACGATCATGGAGGATTCGATACGATTTACTCACGATTAACCAAGACTTCTCCCGATTCGTCAGGATTTATAACGATCTGGGTATATAAAAGTGTTCATCAAATGCACAGTGTCATTCAGTTTCAACCATTTCTGTAGAGAGCATCTGACGAAAATGTTTTTGCAGCCAGGTCAAAGGCTTCTGTATCTTCAAAATTTAGTTCAGCTTGAACAAGGCATGATCGAAAATGACATTGCAATGGCTGAACAACTGGAGGTGCAGAGGAACAGGAGGGACAGGTGACAGTTGACCATAGTTGCTTGGGTAATTACATGTACAAAGTTACGTGGAGAAAGTAGTGCGTTCGACGTAGCGTCGGGATAAATCGTGCTAGCGTCGTCATCAATCGTAGTGCATTCCTGGTGAATCTTGCATTGTTGTGAGCAGTCGTCATGATATCGTAGTAGATCGCACGGCAGTCGCAACGGAATCGTAGAGGCATCGTAGTATTCTTGTCTCGTCGTAGCACAATCGTGGTAGAGTTCAGTCACGATTATTCACGATTGGCCACGATTACCACGACGACGGCTCACGACTGACCTACGATTTCTCTACGACCGCTCTACGATTTGCAAAATGATGCCGACTCGTCACGAATGTTTCAAATGAACATGTCCAAAACAGTCGTGGTCACTCCCGAACTATCAAGATCAACCACGATTCCTCAAGATCTCTGCCGACTTCTCTACGACGTTGTTCACGATTTACTACGATTTAAAAAATCGTGGTGAGTCGTGGCCAAAATCGTGACAGTGTAAGAGCCCCTTAAGGGGCCTCCTTGGGGTAAAATCAATAGTTTACTAACTGTTGACTAGAGTGTACCTTTAAACTGAGTTACGGTATATCCAAGAACAGTGTTATTATGAGGATTATATGCACTATGTTATTAAAAAAACGAGATCATCCTTATTCATGGTGCAATATACATAGTAAAACAATCATTTGGGAGCCATGACATGACAGTGTTATATCAACAAGAGCTCTGCAAGTGTGAAATCATATACCCATGGCAAGTAGAAAGATGTAGCACATATAATGACTCTTGTACAAGTCAGTGTTTGTGGACTGTAACCTCCATACAATATGCACTGCTCCACATCATGGCCTGACTATAAAACAAATTCAGCCTGATCAGATGTAAACTGTAGGAGATAGCTAGAAACGAAAAGTTTACAGAAATTTTCAAAGCGGCATAACTCTGCTGATGTTTGGTGGACTGTAACTTCAAAACAATAAGCATTGCTCAAGGGTGTAACTATTTACTACGTTTCAAAACTTTTAAAGAAATTTTCAAAGGACATAACTCAGCTAATATTTCTTTTGATGGACTGTAACCTCCAAACAATATGCACTGCTCAACACCACAATCTAACTATATATCAAGTTTGAACATGATCGGATGTAAACTGAAGGAGATGTCAGCCAGAAAGGAAATAGTTTACGGACAGTTGGACGCCCATTACGATAACACACCCGTGCGACATAGTGCATTTTTTCACATCTCCAAAATGGCTATTTTTCTGATGAAAATTGATTATATTTTGCTTATTTATACTGGAAACATAGATTGTGGGTGCTCATTTGAACCGCCTCCTTGTACCCACAACCTATGTCTTGGAGCAAAAATACGAAAAATAATGTACATGTATACCCCATAAACTCCAGTTTTCTCTATATAAAGTGGGGTATAAGGGGGTGTTTATTTCACGGACTTGTACCCCGTAACATAATACATCCGGTGTTTCATACAGGCGTATAGAACCTTGATTATAATGAGATTTTGCTGTGTTATGGAAAGTAGTTCAAACTTCAGCTTATCAAAGTGTAGTAACAAAGGTGGGTTAGAGGAAGAAAAAAAGGGAAATACCTGATCTAATCTTGAAACAAACACAATGTCACAGAGACTGCACAACATTTTATCCGACACTATAATTGACAGAGGCTCATCCAATGGCTTCTTGTCTGAAACATAAAAGAATCCAAAATTTATCCCTTTTCCCACTGCATAAATTAATCATGCCACTCCCATTGCTGATTATCAATCAATCAAATTACTTGATATAATATATTTGTTAAATTCACAAACTGCATGATATCCAGTGTAGACATCTGATCTGGATCTATACTGTTTGCAAAGGTAGGAATTGTCATGAACAGCAGGATAAGGGTTATCATAGCGAACCAAGAAGGAAAATTGAAGTGCGATAAAAAATCACTGACCAAGAATTATTTGTATCTTTTAGGCCTTGAAATTAGTGTATATCCAGCTGGTCAAGATGTGTTGACTGAGTCACAAGCAACAAAGGCATCAGGAGTTACAAATTGTATGACATACTCTTCTTCTTTTTTTTTTGGTTTTATTTTTCATTTGGACTGAAAATGCTTTTTGCAATAAAATAGATTAAACTTTGATGATGCTGATGTCGCACCTGCAACCCTTGGGCCCTTACGCCCATCCCCTCCCCCAAAAAGTACCATATTTATCTTATGTTTTCGGACAGACATGCCTAAGCAAACAGTGTCTTATCAGGGTCTACACTGTTTGCCACTCATCCAGCTATATTTAGACACAGTTTCGGGTAATAAATTGTACTTATTCAAATTTTAGAACAAGTATGGTAAGGAGTAAAGGTGACCGAATATTTAGGGTAAATACGGTAATGTAATTGCAGGTAGAAGAAATAAATATAGGAATGTCATCAAAAGCACATGCATATTTGCATATGTTGCATAAAAAATCCTGCAAACAAGTGGTACTTACTGGTCTATATATCTGAGGTCAGAACATAACTAAGCTAATTATGTAGAAAAAGTGACAATAAATGATCTAACAATTATATCCAAAGCACAAGCCCATCAGGCTTTGAGAAATAGGTTTGGCTGTATATGCTTCAATGCAGAGCTGAAACCACCTGCACATGAGTACTGGTAAACTGCTAACAGGATTTAAGCCTGCCCAGAATGCGGCAAAGTGGTGGGAGTGGACCAGCCATACATATAAACCCTTTTGGTTTCATTGGACAGCAAGGCTTGAGTGGTCATACATTTATCATCTCAATGTCGGGTAAAAGTCCAACAAAATTGGAAGTAACATCTCAGGGCCCAAGCTAGCCCAAAAAATTTGGGAGAAGTGACTTCTCCCTCATAGGAAAATAGGGAGAAGTTTGCTGGGTCTAGGGAGAAGTGGGTGCGGCTTAACGCCGAACAACAACAATGTAATGAGTTCTCCTGTAAACCCCTATTTGGAGAAAAGTGTGTTTTATAGGGGTCACCAATCAATTCGGCTATTAAGACCACCTGAAATGAAGACTAATTCTGCTTTAAAAAGCTTATTTGGTTGGTTGCAGTTATTCTTTCTTTCTGTTTTCTGTTTACAGTGACCCCTGATCAGAGACCACTTTTGGGACTGTTCAAAAGTGGTCTTAAAGACCATTTTTGAACTGTCCCAAAGGTGGTCTTAATATAGTAATTTTACTGTATTTGGGCAAGCTGTAACTTTTGTTGTATCCAGAATTACCTACACATTAAACCCCAAATAAAACAAACAAACAGTATATAAAGCACATGCACACCATGATACCATGAAGAAAACATATCGGTATGCAAAGTTTCAAAACTTTGAATTAATACAAAACTGTAAGAAGTAGCACTTACAAGACACTCAAGGTAAAATGTTGATGGATGGATGAAAGGACGGAAACTTGCAAGTAAGGCTGACACGATTAATCGTATAATCGATCGATAAATTCCACAAAAATGATTATCATTTCTGATTTGCTTTTAATCGATTACTTGTTAGGTACAATTTACTACCTCAAGTTATGCCTAAACAAGCGAGATGAGTGGCAAACAGTGCAGACCCTGATGACACGCCGCATTATGCGGCGTCTCATCTGAGTCTACACTGTTTGCTCAGGCCTGTCTGTTCAAATATACATATGGTAAAGTGCAACATATGGTAAGAGTCATGCTCAGACGGAAAGCCAGACAGGTAAAATTATGACAAAAACCTTAGCGATTACAAATAGATTATCGATCGCAATGACAGGACTGATAATCGATTATCTTTTCAGCTCCAATTAGCCAGCCCTACTTGCAAGCCTAAATTTTTTCTGCTAAAGCAGGTGCGACGAAAAACAAGATGATTTGGGCATGCATGTTACTCAAATTTAAAGCTGGAATAGTCCATCTCAGAAACTAAGTGTGAAAAGTTGAAACATATGGGCTGCATGATGCTTCCACGCAGAGCTGAATCCGGCCCGCACACTAGTACTGGTAAACCGCTTAGAGGATCTAAGCCTGTCCAGGAACCTCGGTGCGAGGCGGACCGTCCATGCTAATAAACCCTATTGGTTTCATTGGGCGACAGGGCTTGAGATGTCATTTCATCTCAATGTCGGGTAAAAGTCCCACAAAATCGGAAGCAACGTCTCCAAAATAACCTTTACAGTGTTGACGGGGACGTTAAACCTCAAATCAGATAGTCAGAAAAGTTGAAACTGTGATTCACAGTGTCAATAACTGCATAATCCTTTCTTTTTATCTTTAAGGTCTCATTTGCTCCTGAGTACAGGAATTTAAAGTTTGGCAAAAAATGCATGTTAAAAGGTCCCAAATCCACTTTCCCATATGGCTAGCCTGAGGTCGGAAATGCATGTTAAAAGGTCCCAAACAACTTTCCCAATCAGCAAGCCAGTGATCAGAAATACATGTTAAAAGGTCCACAATCTACTTTCCCATACGGCTAGCAGGAATCAGAAGTCCCAAATCAACTTTCCCATGTGACCAGATATGCATCTTAACCCTTATCTTGCTGTTCATGACAACCCCTATCTTTGCAAACAGTGTAGATCCAGATCAGATGGCTTCTGAAGAAGCCATCTGATCAGGATCTACACTGTTTGGCATTCAGTTTATGAATTTGTAGCAATAAATTACATAAAGTAATTTGAATGGTTGACAGACAGAAATGGGTGTGGCTTAAATGAATATTCAGCAAGATAAGGGTTAAAAGGTCCCAAATCAACTTTCCCATATGGATAGCTGTAGGTCAGAAATGGCTGTAACAAGGTCCCAAATCAATTTTACCATATGTTGAGCCAGAGGAGAGAAATGAATATTAAAAGGTCCCAAATCAACTTTTCCATTAGGCTACAGCGAGCCAAAGGTGGCTGGCCATATGGGAAATTTAGAACCTTTTAACCCATTGCATGCGGGAAACCCCTAAAGGGGTACCTTTGCAAACAGTGCAGGCCCACATCAGACATGTCTGATCAGGACCTGCACTATTTGCTAACAGAATTTTCCGCCAAAAAGAGAAAACTTAAAAATGGGGCTGAGACACACTGATGAAGATTAAATATCAGAAAGGCCTCTGTGTCACTAAATGCCTTAACTGACACCCATAATATGACAAATGGATTTGTCCATCATATAGCAATGGAAGAGTCCACTAGCATACAATGGGTTAACCCTTGTCCTGCTGAATATTCATATATGCCACACCCACTACCGATTATCAACCAATCAGATTACCTGTAGCAAATTATTACAACAAATTCACAATCTGAATGACAAACAATGTAGATCCTGATCAGATGGCTTCTTCAGAAGCCATCTGATCTGGATCTACATTGTTTCAAAGAAAAGGCATATCCGGGCCCAGCAGAACAAGGGTTAACAACATGCATTTCTAACTGAATTTCAAACCCCTGTGAACTGAGTGATATGTGCAGCTCCAGTTTTGAAACTTTAAAGCCTTATTCTCACCATTTTCTATGCTCTCCTCTTCTACAACATTTTTTTCTAACTTTGGGTTACAAGCTGCAAATGTAAGTCCCTTCAACTTCTTCGAAGCCTCTTTAGTGTTGTAGAGAAAGCATGTTGAATAAGACTTTGGCTGACCACGTGGGTATTTCTTTGGTGAAGATGCCGCTGCCATCATGTAATCTGAAAGAGTGAGTACAGACGGATCCAATGTTTTGACACGTGACCTTGTTCACTTGTCACTGCGTATGCGCAAAACTACATTTCTTTTTGATAATGATCTTTCGTGGTTGGCAAACAGCCGCTGGTTCCATATAAACACATTGTAAATAGGTTTGATATTATGGGCATATTTTAGTTGACTGTTACAGAAAATCGATCAAATTACACTTTAAATGAGTAGATAAATATATTCTAGACTTCATTCCTGCATCTTCCGCATTTTCAGTCATTCGTTTTGCGCATTTTTATTACAAATAATTAAGACCATCCCACAGTGTTACCTGTCTAAGTTTAACAGGTAATTATCATCAAAACATCCTCAATTATTCTAGAAACCAATATTTACTAGCCAAGACAATTCTATTTTAAAAGTTTAAAGGTCAATTTTGTCGTTTCGATTCCAAACAAAATACAAGTTTATAGAAAATAACATCGCATTTACTATGACGAAAACGGCCAAAGACGTTTTTGCCCACCACCGGTAAGTCCGGCAAATAGTATTAATGAGTGATGACGTAGTGTTTGGATATGTCTATTACATCTCAGCCTCTTTATAATTATGGTTTAATCCATAAAATGCCAATGATTCACGACAACTGCCATCCGCTTTGTCATCTGCTGGTTACTTTAACCCTTATCTTGCTGAATATTCATTTAAGCCACACCAATTTCGTTATATCAACCAATCAAATTACTTGATGTAATTGATTGCTACAAATTCATAAACTGAATGCCAAACAGTGTAGATCCTGATCAGATGGCTTCTTCAGAAGCCATCTGATCTGGATCTACACTGTTTCCAAAGATAGGGGTTGTCGTGAAAAGCAAGATAAGGGTTAAATGTAATTTTTGCAAATAGTGTGGACCCAGATCAGACTGCTCTTCTAGGAGCAGTCTGATCTGGATCCACAGTTTTTGCCTGTATGCAAAAATATATTTAAAAAGTTTGCAAGAAGATTAAGCACACAACATAAATTAACAACATTTTCAGACACCTGGGATTTAGGTCAGTGTCTGATAGTTAGGGCTGGCTAATCGGAGGTGAGAAGATAATCTACTAGAATCGCGCAGTCAATGGCACGCCATCGCATATCCCCACGCTTTTTTAATGATACGCCACTATATAAGTTCTCAATTGCAACTCCCACCCAATCTTAAGATCAAAATCCCGAAAGTGTCATGCACTCCTCAGACCAAAGACCTATCATTTCCCAAAGTTTCATGTTTCTATCTGAAAGGGCGTAGGAGGAGTTATCCGGTAATTGTTAAAAAAGGGGTTATGGGGTTGAAAATCCAAGTTTTTGACCTCTGGTGACCTCAAACCTGACCCTAGGGGTCAAATTTTGATTGTTATGTATTCTACTCATTATGCCCTTCGATTTGATATGTCACACGACCAGGTTCTGAAAACTTTGATTTTTTACCCCCATGGCACCCCACCCCCTGGGTGGCCCCTAGGGGTAGGATCAAAATTCCGAAAGTGTCATGCACTCCTCAGACCAAAGACCTATCAGTTCCCAAAGTTTCATGTTTCTATCTGAAACGGCGTAGGAGGAGTTATCCGGTAATCATTAAAAAAGGGGGTTGTGGGGGTGAAAATCCAAGTTTTTGACCTCTGGTGACCTCAAACCTGACCCTAGGGGTTAAAATTTTGATTGTTATGTATTCTTATCATTATGCTGTTCAATTTGATATGTCACATGACCAGGTTCTGAAAACTTTAATTTTTTACCCCCAGTGCACCCCAACCCCTGGCCTGGCCCCTAGGGGTAGGATCAAAATTCCAAAAGTGTCATGCACTCCTCAGACCAAAGACCTATCAGTTCCCAAAGTTTCATTTTCTATCTGAAACGACGTAGGAGGAGTTATCCGGTAATCGTTAAAAAGGGGGTTATGGGGGTGAAAATCCAAGTTTTTGACCTCTGGTGACCTCAAACCTGACCCTAGGGGTCAAATTTTGATTGTTATGTATTCCACTCATTATGCCGTTCGATTTGATATGTCACACGACCAGATTCTGAAAACTTTGATTTTTACCCCCGGGGCACCCCACCCCCTGGCCTGGCCCCTAGGGGTAGGATCAAAATTCTGAAAGTGTCATGCACTCCTCAGACCAAAGACCTATCAGTTCCCAAAGTTTCATGTTTCTATCTGAAACGGCGTAGGAGGAGTTATCCGGTAATCGTTAAAAAGGGGGTTATGGGGATGAAAATCCAAGTTTTTGACCTCTGGTGACCTCAAATCTGACCCTAGGGGTCAAATTTTGATTGTTATGTATTCCACTCATTATGCCGTTCGATTTGATATGTAACACAACCAGATTCTGAAAACTTTGATTTTTTACCCCCAGGGCACCCCACCCCCTGGCCTGGCCCCTAGGAGTAGGTTCAAAATTCAGAAAGTGTCATGCACTCCTCAGACCAAAGACCTATCAGTTCCCAAAGTTTTAAGTTTCTAGCTGTAAAAGTGTGAGAGGAGTTGTCCGGTAAGACGGACGGACGGACGGACGTACGGACGACGAAGACAATTACAATATCCCCACTTTTTCTTCGAAAAGCGTGGGGATAATTATCATTCCTGTCGGGGCCTGGAGAAATAAGTTGGGCTGCACGATGCTTCCGCGCAGAGCTGAAACCGACCAAACTTGAGTACTGGTAAACAGCTATAGTCTTAGCCTGCCCAGGAAAAGTGGTGCGTGTCGGACCGCTCCTTAAGCCCTAGCGGTTTCTATGGGCGGTAGGGCTTGAGATGTCATTTCATCTCAATGTTGGGTAAAAGTCCCACAAAATCGGAAGCAACGCCTCCAAAATGACCTTAATAGTGTTGACGGGGACGTAAACCCTCAACTCAACAACATTCCTGTCATTATGATCGATTAGTCATCATTTAAGATTTTGTCATAATTTTACCTGTTGGGCTTTCTGCCTGAGCATGACTCTTACCATAGGTTGTACTTTACCATATGTATATTTGAACAGACAGACCTGAGCAAACAATGTAGACCCAGATGAGACGCCGCAGAATGAGGCATCTCATCAGGATCTGCACTGTTTCCACTCATCCAGCTATTTTAAGCACAACGTTTGGTAGGAAATTGCAGGGTTCAACAATAACCCAAGACTGATGGACATTGTCTTGTGGAAACCTGGTCAGGTCTAGTAAGGTCAGTGGCTGGCTGGTCTGAATGGTCGAGTTGAAAATCTGCCACCAAAGTTATTAAAATCCCTGTTTTAAACATTTATCATAGAATTACATGTAGTTTGTGCTTTCAGTTTGTTGCAGAAGATTTACCAACTGTGTAGATAAATAATAATGGAAATAATCTGATTACTGCAGAACTAATGTTCATTTATCACTTTTTCTTCATAGAATGTTGGTTACCCTGTTTAAAACTGTGATGCCCGATAAAACAGATAAAATACCCCACATCCCCGGTTAAAACTATATATGTGTAAGCATTCATCTAGTAGGGTCGCAGGAGTAGGGAAGGCTGGCTGGTGAGGCCTTCCCTGAATTCCTGGAGAGTCTGGACATCGGTGACTGAGGCAGGTAGAAGATTCCAGTCACTGACAGTACGAGGGTAGAATGAAAACTTGTAGACATCTTTGGTTGCCTGTAGCTGGCGCAGACGTTGGTGACCTCTCGTACGGATGTCGTTGGGTTGAATATAGTCGGTAATGACATCAACCAGACCATGCTGAATATGGAACAGCATAGACAGTCTGTCTGTGTAGCGCCTATGCTGCAGGGATTCCCATCCAAGGTTCTGTACCATGTTGGTGACACATCCTGGCGTTCGTTCTGTGTAGTACGATGAACGAATCGGGCAGCCCTACGCTGAACTTGTTCCTGGGTATGGATGTCGTTTGTCTGATGGGGGTCCCAGATGGTGGAGGAGTACTCGAGCACGGGCCTCACTATGGTTGTGTAGGTGGCACACTTCACTGGAGCGGTACAGTCACTTAGGTTGCGGCGGTGGAAACCGAGAGTTTTGTTGGAGCTGAACTTAGATCAAGTCCAGTGTATCCCAAGAGTTATCAAGCGGTGGAGCGCTTTGGTGCAGTGGTAGTGCATCGGATTTGTGATCAAGAAGTTGCGGGGTCGAGCCTCACGCTGACCAAAGTGTTGAGTCCTTGACCAAAGTGTTGAGTCCTTGAGCAAGACACTTTATCCACATTGCTTAAAAAAAAAAGTTCTGGGTACCACCCAGGAAATCCTGCTCGTAATGCTCAGATGAGAACAAGTATCAGTAATAGGAGAGAAAAGAGTACAGGACCACCTTGTCCACCTCAAGTTATCGAAAATATATATTTCCAGCAACATAATAAGAAACGAATTAACAAAGAACTATTTTGGCAACAGTATTACTTTTATTGTCCTTCTATTAGCAGGAATCGTTAAAGATTTATACCCGTTTATCTTAAATTAACCAAGTCCACCAGTACCGGAACTCCTACGAGCGCAAGGGCATTTGGTCTACCCGAACCGTAGTCATAAACCGAATTAAATCACATTGAGGTAGTTTGATCACGAACCGTGGTTAACCATGGTTAACCAAAGTGTGATCGAACTCAGTCTGGTAGCGGTCTGGTAGCATGGTGGGGTGACAGGACATCTCGGCCCCTAACAAACTCGGCCCCTGACAAACTCGGTCCCCAAAACTAGAATATGTATATTTAAATGTTGGAATTCAATTATTAACAAAATTTTACACATACCTTATTCGCCCTAATTACCGCACCGTGCGCTTAGTTTTTTCAAAATCGTGTCAAAAAATCACGGTGAAAAATCTACCTAATTAGCGCACACTCGATGCTAAAACAATAGCTTCCGAGATGATGCATACTGATATTTAATGGGACGGAAAAGGATACTAAAGCATTGCCTTCACTGTTGAAGAAATAACGGTAAGTTTTTATAGGTTTACTGTGAGAGCTTCCATGGGGAGGTTATTGTAAAGTGTGCGCTTATGCATTTCCTTTTCAAAAATAGCTTTGGTGTGCGCTTATAGCAGCATGTGCGGTAATTAGGGCGAATACGGTACTTTTAACGTACATACGCCTAATTACTTTTTGAACTTATTTTGATGAAATTATGAGTAGCATATATCACAAAATTAGCCATGAGTTAAATGAAACTAATGCCGTTGATTGAACAAGTGCATGACACGCTGCTCTGGGTCCACTCTCACTCAATCTCCGATGTAATTAATAAACTAATGATTAAATGGCGTGTAATTACATCTCTGTTGTAATTACATCTCTGACCCAAGGGGGTCGCTAAACTGTTGGGTAAGCTCAAGATACATAAGGCCTTTGGGCCAGACGACCTGAATGCCAAGGTAATTAAGGAATGTAGTGCCGAAATCTCTCCTGTATTGGCCTTTATCTTCAATGAATCACTTGCCTAGGGCGCTGTACCAGATGAGTCGGATGACTGGCGACAAGCAAATGTTACCCCCGCCTATAAGAAAGGGGAAAAATGTGATGCAGCAAATTATAGACCAGTGCCGCTAACATGCATCTGTTACAAAACCCTGACCATTTATTATTAAGCAATATCCACAAGCACTGAGCCTTTGAGAGCATTCTTACTGACTGTCAACATGGTTTCCGGAGTCAAAGGTCTTGTGAAACGAAACTAGTTCAATTTTACCATGCCATTGTGAGCAATCTTGATGGGGTCATAAACCGTGGCCACAAACAGACTGACTTGATCATCATTGACTTCGCAAAGGCCTTTGACAAGGTACCTCACCGAAGGCTATTATATAAACTGGCGTAGTTAGAATGGGATAAGTAGATCCACACCTAGGTGGATTAGCTCATGGCTCTCTGGGCGCTCACAACAAGGTGTACTTGATGACCAAGCGTCTGATTCAGTCCCTGTTTTATCCTGGGTCCCCAAGGTTAGGTCCTTGGACCGCTCCTCTTCTTGGTTTTCATCAATGATCTCCCGGTCCGTTTGTTTGCTGATGATTGTGTCTTGTATAGGAACATTCATTCTCCTTCTGACTGTCTTATTTTACAAGATTACCAGGATCAACTCGCACAGTGGGAGGCCGATCGGCAGATGAAGTTCAATGTGGCCAAATGTCATTCAATGCAGGGGCTGACAAATCCATTGCCCGGCCGCCCGGGACAAGTCAGAAATCACGCCGGGCAGGTGCACTTTGACCTTTTGACGCCCGGTTGGGCTAGTGCAAAAAATCGTCTACAACTGTCAGTCTTTTGAGTCCTTAAATACGGTAAAACTAGACTAGTAAGTAAATCACAATAATATCCGCTTTGTCGGCAATTCAGAGACAAAACCATCTATGTTTTTATAACGGTTCAATTATGACACTATTGTTAATCCCTGTCATATAATTACCAATTAAACACTTGCCCGTCGGTGCGTGTCGTTCATTTCTGGTGTAGTGTGTACCACCAGCGCTATCGATAAGCGTGACAAGGTGTGGAAATAAGATTAAGTTATGTCTCTAATTTGCGTCTATCCCTGCCATAAAATTTAATCCACAATGAATGTGAAAATGATTTAATAGCTCCTAAGACGATTTGCTACATCTTACGGTAGTAAAAACGGACTATTCTACTACATGTATCTCGTGAATGGTTATGTTTTGGCGCCAAATAGCAGACGCTGGCGGGAAAAGTCGAATGTTTTAATGTCGACAACCGCGGATTAGTCGCGCCTCTATCCACAACCGTTTAGCTAGCGAGAATTTTTTTTTCCGGTTCCAAACATTTTTTTTAATGAAAGAGATATGCCCCATTAAAATAAAACAATGACGTTAAACACGTGTAGGGTTGCTGGGGTCAGATGACGTCATTTACAGATCGCGTGCAGAAAATGGGAGTGGTGGTTTATAGACGACAATTTGGATGGCGGAAATGATGATCACATTGAACTTGCTTGTAGGGCGGGTGTGAAAGTTTGGGTTCGTTTTGGATCGAGGGGGTCCTCGTCTTGTGGTTCAAGCTAAATAAATTGCATTCTTTTGACCTTTTATCTCGCTGCCCTGACACTTCTGATCTTTTGAGTAGATCTATATCGGCTGCAGCTCTTGTTTACCATGCGTGTCAAGCTAAATTAGTTTATATAACTATCTTAAATTGATAATAGGTAAAGGTATTATGTCAATTAACTTGAAAAAGAACCGTTATTGACGGAGAAAACAACAGTATTTTCTACCGTATTACCGCACAGAGGGAAATAAATAGAAGTGAATGCAATGATCAGAAATCGATACAATTAACCCTGAGCTCCCATCAGAGACACCAAATAGAAAGAAACACAAACATGAAATAACTAGATCCTAATGGAAAGTGGCTGTGCTTGAAACTTGACAGAAACCTTGGATTATATTTATAAATGTCGGTCGTCATCATTGTCACACCCCCCCCCCTCCCCATCCTTTCTTTCTTTCTTTCTTCCGATACTTCTAAACCTCATAAGAGGACAACAGAAGGGTATCCGGTATACCAAGTGCTAAAGGGGGTTAGCTGAAATAAAAGGTAAGTAAAGTAGGTGAAATGAGTTTATACAGTGTGAAAAGAAAGTTAGTATAGTTAAAAGATAAAAACAGAATCTGGTGGCTTAGGGACACATGCACCACCTGGCAGACAGCATGACAGAACTGTGCCAAGGTTGGTAGCAAAACAATATAGGCTGGAAGAGCGTTCCAGTGTATAACTGATCTTGGGAAAAAGCTATACTTGTGATAGTTGGTCTGGGTAGGGATTTGCTTGTATGCCAAAGGGTGGATAAATTTCGACTCTCTGCGATTGGGTGTGAGGTAATCTGAGACAGGGATTGCAACAAGGTCATGCGTGACCTTATATAGCATGATAAGGCGATTATCGATGCGTCTCTGATCTAGTGGACGCCATTGGAGTTTTCCAAGCATAGCTGTAACACTTGATGTGTACCTATAGTCTCGTGTGGCCCACCTGACAGCTCTGCGTTGGACAGATTCAAGTTTGTAGATATCTGTAGCTGTATGGGGTGACCAGACACTGGAAGCATATTCCAATTGCAGTCGGACAAGGGTTTTGTATGCTGTGGACTTAAGGTCTTGGTTGTGCACTTTGATATTTCTTTTGATAAAGCAGAGGGTTTGATTTGCCTTTTTTGTGATATAGGGTTCGCCGGCGTGACGTCACTGCCCGTAGCAACCGATAGGCCGCCATTTTTGAGGTGAAAACAATAACAGAGCGACCGGCAATTACCCTTTAGATCGCTATCAATTACATTGAATAAAATCGTTTTTTTAACCTGAAAATGCATGTTACTGTAAGTAAAAATGATTAAAAGTAAAGAATAACGAGGCGGGAAATTTCCATTTAGTGAAATAACAGCTGCCTGATAACCGATGTCTACGGACTAGTGTCAAGTGTTGTGTATTCGGAGGTGTCATGGACTCGGTAAATATACTCTATCCAAGTGTCAAGGTAGGTTTGACATTCTGTTTATTGTCAAAATAACACAGATCAGATTGCTAAGAGGAGCTGTCTGATCTGAGTCCACACTGTTTGTCTGTAAAAAACCGTTGACTGCCGGTAGCTTTAAGTCATTTTTGCAAACAGTGTGGACCCAGATCAGACTGCTCATCTGATCCGGGTCCATACTGTTTGCATGTCATATGTCATTTCTGCAAATAGTGTGAACCCAGATCCGAGGTTATGCCAAGGCTAGGGGGACAGGCTAGTTTGTTAGTTCATTTACAAGGCACACATTCTAAAGACCTTGTTGTTGTTTTGACCTTTAGATCAGAGGCATTCATTTTAGGAACCCTGTTCATCTTCTTTAGCACACACAGTAAGGAGGGTTTTTTCGCTGCACGACAACTCGCCGACAGACAACTCACCGACACGGCCCCAAAAAAAAAAACTCACCGACACCAAAAAACTCACCGACAAACCAACTCGCCGACAGCGACAACACACCGACACGACAACTCACGGACAAGAGGGATTAATTTCTAGTCACATTGATTATATAATTTGGTTTGCCTGATGTATATAACAAATAACTTTTTGGAAGGTTGGCATAACAGGTTTGCCAGCATAGTCGGTGTTTCTTACCCCGACATATATAAATTCATAGTGTCCTTGAAAAGCGAACAGGCAAGATGCGAAATGATCCGTCGGGCAGCACTTATTGGCGAAGATATTTCTGTGCCGAGAAAAAGCAGTATCACAAAAAACAAATGTATTTTTTTCAATTGTCTCCACATTTGCAGAACGTACTGAAGGGAAACACTTCCTTGACTATCTTGAGGGCTTGGCACATAACTTCACCTATCATATTTGAAGAACTATAAATACGGTGAAATATCAGTAAATTATGGTTAGAAATGGTTAGAAATATGTTGCTCCAGTCTGTCTATTTATTTTTCAATTACTAGAAAAAAAAACAAAAACAAATAAAATTCCTTTTTATGAGGCATATTCTATTCTATTCACATTATTTCCCAAAAGTTGTCGTTCCTGTTTGTAACAAAGATGGCGACCGTTCGGAGTTAAACTTATTTGACTTGGAAAACCAAGTGTCGGTGAGTGTCGGTGAGTGTCAATGTAAGTGTCGGTGAGTTTCGTTGAGTTTTCTAAATTTTTGTCGTCGACTTGTCGTGTCGGCCAGTTGTCGTGTCGGTGAGTTGTCTGTCGTTGAGAAAAAGTTGTCGGTGAAACGTCGTGTCGGTGAGATGTCTGTCGGTGAGTTGTCGCAGATCCGGGTTTTTTTTTCTACACTTTAAAGTTAATTACAATCAATTTCTAAATTTAGTCACCCATCCAACACCTGTGGTGATGTTCCAAGGGATCGCCTCGGTAAGTGCAGAAATGTTGTTGAAAGGGAGAAATACGAGCACTAGAAAGAAATCAACAGACAAATTTACCAATAGAAAGGACAATTTCAGTTCATTATCAACAAAGCATGGCCTAAAGAATAATGTATTGTGAATCAATTTCCTGTTATAAAATGTTCACTGCACATGTAAACATATTTTGATGTAGGAATCCAGTCTGAACCATCAGTGTTCTGGCGACTGCAGGCCCTTATCCACCGAGACCGTCTCTCTGGATGTTTTTCTCCATTTGGGAACTGATAGAACGATAGCTTTTTATCCAGTTGTAAATGATGATTTGTACAACCACCTGCACTACCGATTTTTGGCATGTTTTATCAAAATTGTAAGAAATATGCTAGTGGCTTGGGTTTTATTTACACTATTTGCTTATTCAAAATGGCGTTTGTATTCACCCGCGTGCTCGTTGCTATCACGTGACAAACGAAAGTACCCGGATGACCGGCGAACCCTATTGTCTATGTGCGTTCCCCAGCTGAGGTCGTCAGATATGGTGACCCCAAGGTACTTTGCAGCAGACACACTTTTAAGTTCAGTGTTATGGAGGAAGTATTTGGAGGGAATGGGTGTCTTCAGCCTGGTGACATGTGAAACCTGACATTTTGTCGGGTTGAAGTTCATGTCCCAGGATGTTCATGTCATGTCCTATCCAACTCCACTTTTGAGTTCCAAAATCCTGGGCAAGTAGGATTTTGAGCTGGGCAAGTGCAAAAATATTTTACTTCCCGGTGGGCAAGTGGAAGATTTTTGGATTTGTCAGGCCCTGCAATGAGAGTCTCACGACACCCTCCAGACAAGCGAATTAAGTCTTCTCCAGCAAATTTTGGAGCATGTTCAATCCACCAAATATTTGGTATCACCATCACTGACGATCTTGATTGGGGTCAACATATCTCTGAGATTACATCTAAAGCAACTAGGACTTTAGGGTTCCTTAGACGTAAAGGTCGAACTCCCTCATTTTACCTGGTATCACTGTATCGATAATTTTTCCTCTGTGGCGGTAAGTGAAATCCTATTTCTCACGTTTTAAAGTTTATCAGCGAAAACAATTCAAGCCCTTTCTGAAAGTAATAAATGTGTTGTTTGTTATTTGATTTCATAAACAGATCTACTTACTCTATACTTATACTTAAAGCGTTAAACTTGACATAAATTGTGCAATTCATGAAAATACACACAAGGGCGCTGCCATGACAGTCGTGGTCACTGAAATGCTTACAGCATGGGTAAAACCCAAGGTCAAGGGTCGTTTCGCCCGTGATTCGTTTCGCCCGTGGGTCATTTCGCCCCGGGTCGATTCGCACGTGGGTCAGTTCGCCCCATTTTCTTTCTTTCTTTTAACGTATTTTCCTCCAACCGCTGGGAGCACCCATAGAATGGTATTATCTGGTTTTCGTTTAGAATATTGAGTACATCTGCTCAAAGAATGTAGGACAAATCGTCCCATGCCTTTTTGACCAGGTGGAGAAAACGTCCCACGTCATTTTTTCAGGGTGGACAAAAAGTCCCACATCATTTTTTCAGGGTGGACAAAACGTCCCACACGATTTTGACAGGGTGGACAAAACGTACCATGCTAATTCGACAGGGTGGACAAAACGTCCCATATTCTTGAGGTGGTGTTAGGGAGGAGGATGGCTGATACATTCCTTTAATTTCCAATCAGAATGTGTTAATTTTAATTAGTCACTAGAAAATGTGTTTGTGAAACATTATGCCCCCAACCATATGCTTGCCACTAAAAGACACATAATTAAAAAAAGAAAAAAAAAAAAAAAAAAAAACATAATTAAAAAAATGCCTCTGTCGTGAAAGAACTGTCAGATGGTACAATATTCATAAAATGTGCTCAAAATTTATATAGAGTACCCAAACTGTATACGAAATATCATGAGCCTTGCTCAAGCGGTTCTCCAGATATTTTGTTCAGAAAGTTTCTATCTATCTACCTATCTTCTTATACTGAGTCGGTCGTATTTGGTCATTACCTCAGTTGGGTGGGTAGCTAAATTTAGAATTTAGCTTAAAAAAAAAAAGAGAAGTCAATGGATGAGTCCTTAAAACTTTTTACAATCTGAATAACAGAGGTATACTAAAATGCATACCTCTGAGTTTTTTATCTCTTCTGTATATGTCTTTAAACCCTATCATCTGTTTTTATTCTTTTTCTTACACTTTGTGCCGGGATGTAAGACGTAATCATCCTGCACGTAATCCTCGCGAGGGGGTGATGCAGTATCGAAAGAAAGAAAGAGTCTCAATCTTACACTGTACGGGCGTTGAACTCCTCTGCAGTTTTAGCATTCACCACAGAAGAGGGAAGACTATTCCACTGGGGAATAGTCCTACGAAAAAAGGAATTTTTCAGGGCATCACTGTAGGACTGGTACCTATGATACTGTGAGTTGTTTACTTTTGATGCCCTTGTTCGGGTTGAAACTGTCACAGGGATCAAGTATTTGTCTTCATTAACGGCCATTGTACCTGAATGTATCTTATAGAAGAAGGTTAAAGAGGACTGCTCACGACGGGCCTCTAGGGACGCCATTCTAGCTCGTTAAGCATGTCACCGACGCTACTTCTATTGCGTCATCGTCGGCAGGTCCATCGAGCAGCTGTCCTCTGCACCTTCTCCACCTGCTGAATCTGAGTTTTAACATAGGGATGCCAAATGGGTGATGCATATTCAAGCTGAGGGCGAACCAATGTTTTATATTCAACATCTTTTGTCTGCCTAGGTGCAAAAGCCAAGTTTCGTCTAAGAAATCCTAAAGTCCTAGTTGCTTTTGATGTTATTTCTGAAACGTGTTGACCCCAATCAAGATCATCAGTGATGGTGATACCAAGATATTTGGCGGATTGAACCTGCTCCAAGATTTGCTGATGTAGTGTATAGTCAAACTTAAATTGTTTGTCCGGAGGGTGTCGCGACACCCTCATTGAATGACATTCGGCCACATTGAACTTCATCTGCGAATCGGCCTCTCACTGTGCTAGTTGATTCAGGTCATCTTGTAGAATAAGACAGTCAGAAGAAGAATGTATATTCGTATAAAAGATACAATCATCAGCAAACAAACGGACAGATGACCTGATATTATCAGGGAGACCATTAATGAATACCAAGAAAAGGACCGGTCCAAGGACCGAACCTTGGGGGACACCAGATAAAACAGGGACTGGATCAGACGCTTGGCCATCAAGTACAACTTGTTGTGAGCGCCCTGAGAGCCATGAGCTAATCCACCTATTTGTGAGGCATAACTATGTTATATATTTTCGGAATTTCGTCAAAAGTTAATCAAGTCATCTACACCTTAGATCCAAACTATAAACCAAATATCATGAGCGTAGCTCAAGCAGTTCTCCAGATATTTTGTTCACAAGGTTTCCCTACAGGCTAATGCATAAGTCCGAAAATGGGCGTGACTCTATTATATATTTTTGTAATTTCATCAGAAGTTAATCAGGTCACATCTACACCTTAGATTCAAACTGCAAACCAAATATCATGAACCTAGCTCAAGCAGTTCTCCAGATATTTTGTTCACAAGGTTTCCCCATAGCCACAATGCATAAGTCTGTTAAATACTTTCGGAATTTCGTCAAAAGTTAATCAGGTCATCTACACCTTAGACCCAATCCGTATACTAAATATCAAAAGCCTGGCTAAAGCGGTTCTCCAGATATTTTGTTCACAAGGTTTCCCCGGGCCATAGCCACAATGTGTAAGTCCGAAAAGGGGCGTAACTGCGTTGAATATTTTTGGAATTCGTCAAATGTTAATCAGGTCATCTACACCTTAGACCCAAAACTGTATCATGAGCCTAGCTCAAGCGGTTCTCCAGATATTTTGTATAAAGTGTAACGGACAGACGGACGCACGGACTGACCACATGAGCTTGAAGTTATGTCCATTAGTAATTCATAAGGTTCAAAATCAAAAGTGACACTAACTTTGACTAAGCCATTTCGTAAGAAATGGCTAGGCGTGAAACGACCCGTGTCGGAGCCATACCGAGTCTGACTTCCGCAACGCCGCAGCGAATGTTGCACGGCAACGTCATGAACGTCAAAATATTCGATGTAAACTTGACGTAAAATGAAAATGGAGGGCTGTCAAGCATAAAGGCCCATAACTAGCGCTGATGAGACAAAAACTACGTGTCTTTGCACGTTGTGTAATGGGAAACAGCTTTTAATATGCTGATACCAAGATACCAAAATACAAGTTGCCCCTTTCCAGGTTTTCACTCGTCGAGGTGGCTAATCTTACGGTAGGCCTACAGTGTCTTAAAGCACCTTGCAATTTATCCGGCCATACTGACTGCCAGTTTTGTTTTGTTTGATTTGAGGTTTATGTTAAGGTCTCAGTCAACATTGTATAGGTCATTTTGGAGACGTTGCTCCCAATTTTGTGGGACTTTTACCCGACATTGAGATGAATTGACATCTCAAGCGCTGTCGCCCAATGAAACCTTTAGGGTTTATGAGCATGGACGGTCCGACATGCACCGCTTTGCCTGGGCAGGCTTAGATCCTCAAAGCGGTTTACACCAGTAGGCCTACTCATGTGCGGTCTTTCCAGCTCTGCGTTGAAGCATCATGCAGTCCAATCTATTTTTTCAAGTCCCGATGGGGGATTGCATATACTAAGTGGGTAATGTGATAGGCCTAATGCACTAAAATGCTGCAAACTTTGGCAAATGGGGGTGAAGCAGAGAGACAGAAAAACACGAGAAAGGGGAGCTACTAAAATCGCACACCGTCCCCACAACCCTCACCTAATAATAAAGTGAAACTGTTATAAAGTGTTTATATTACCAGAATTATGTTTACTGGTGACACGTCCTCAGACAATCCTTCACCAGGAAGGACCGCGTTGCATCCGGTCGCTTGAAAAACAGTTTTACGGTTCATCCTAATTCCGAATAAAACATACGTGATAGGAAAATAATGTGTATCTAAATAGTGTGTGCCTATGATCTAATTATGACGTCAAAGGTATCACGATGTATAGTCGTACAGTGCATTATAGGCGACACACAATGCATGCCCAATATCAGTTAGCGACATTAGTTACAAAATATAAACCGATTTTGTCTTGTGTGTTTATATGCATTGAAACATATTTGCGAATATATTTTTCCCCGTTCTATCTATCTATACACTTATACTGAACCGGTTTTATTTGGCCAATTACCCCTGTTAGGCGGACTGCTAAATCTAGAATTTAACGCACAAAATCTCTGGATGAGATCATAGAGCTAAAATGCATTCCCCCGAGCCCCAATCTATACCACATGGGCATTGAACTTCTCTGCAGTACTGGCATCTACCACAGAAGGTAGAAGGCGTTTCGAAGGAGGAATAGTTCTAGAGAAGAAATAGTTGTTCAGGGCATCACTACAGCCGTCTCAAGTCACCTAAAGAAAGTGAAACGGAGGCACACACAAAACCAGACCAAACATGAAACAACGGCACAAAACCAAATAACAAGTAAGACACTGCAAAAGAACGACCGCTTTGGGACGGTCAGCAGTAAAACTACTGGGGATGGGGGTCGGGTTGGGGGGGGGGGGTGCGCTTCAACTCCGTAGTTTATGAAATATCAACCCTCGCCGTCAGTTCCAGTACAGTATCAAACAAAATAACAATAACAAATTGATCCGCATGAAGGCATGACGTTAAATATGTTCTATGAAAGGACTATCTCACTTTATACACGGAAATATAGGGGTGGGGTAGGGGGTACATTGTTTTGTAATTCTCTCCATTATTCTTATACTGAGTCGGTCATTTTTGGGCATTACTTAAGTTGGACTGGTGGCTAAATTTAGAATATAACGTCACTGGATGAGTCCTTAAAACAATTTACAATCTGAATAAAAGAGGTACACTAAAATGCATACCTCTCAATCTCATGCAGTACGGGCTTTGAACTCCTCTGCGGTCTTGGCATTCACCGCGGAAGAGGAAGGTTTAAAAAAATGAATTTTTCGGGGCATCGCAGTGGGACAGGTTCCTAAGATATTGAGAGTTGTTTAATATTGATGCCCTTTTGTGTTGAAGTTGTCGCAGGGGTCAAGTATCTATCTCTATTGAGGCCTAAAAAGTGCTTACGCTAACCACACCCCCCCTCCACGACTCTGCAATTTTTTATCAATAAAATAACTAAATAAAAATATTAAAACCCGGATCTTATCATCTTCGATTTCCGACCCTATCGTGTTTGCCTTTTTCTAACAATAGTTCGCGTTTTAAGGACATTTTTGTAGTTTTTGGCATTTAGTATATTCCAAAGTACTGAGCTGACTTTTTGAGCATCTAAAATAAATTATGATATACTGTGCAAGTCCCGACATGACAAGCACATGTACAAAAACAAAAATGCAAAAAGACCGGCCCAACCCTATTTGTTTTTAAAATAAAATAATAAAACAGTTTCTCCTACCTACCGACCTTTTTCAGCATGTTAGTGGAAACACAGCTATTTTTTACGCCTAATAGACACTATACCAGAGTGTATCTTATAGCGTTATAGCTCAGTGGTTAATGCAATTGCCTCTGATGCTAGAGGTCCTGGGTTCGATTCCCGGCAGCGGCGATAAAATTTCGGTGTCCGAACACGCTCCATTGGCATCATTAGCAGGGGTGAATGTCATAAAATGCACAGTCCTTCGGATCGAGACGTTAACTGGAGGCCCCCTGTGCAGGGAGAACCATCCTGTGTGCAAGACAAAGAACTCTACTATTGTGTAGGCTTTCATCCTGCAAAACTGGAGCGTATGTAATATACACACCTGCCTAGTACGTCCGCGTGGGCGTATGGCAGTATAGAAAGAAAGAAAAGTAAGAGGCTGCTCACGACGGAACTCTAGGGACGGCCATCCTAGCTCGTTGAGCATGTCGCTACATCTTCGTTAACACAAAAATCAAACGATTACGGAGATGAAACAACGGTGAGGACTCGCTGAAATAACTAAAATGCTGGAGCTAAAGACTCCGGTATCGCATAAGCACAGGAGCTTGAAGTTCTGTCCATAAGTAGTCCATAAGGTTAAAAACCAAAAGTGACACTAAGCCATTTCGTAAGAAATGGCCATGAGTGAAACGGTTTTTGCTGCACCTTTGAAATGCTTCAGCGACGGACTCTCGGCAAGTACCGACTGTGTACCGAGGTCGTTTCACTCCTGGTCATTTCTTACGAAATGGCTTAGTCAAAGTTAGTGTCACTTTTGATTATGAACCTTATGTGGTGGATTGTTGGCATCTGGACTTCTTAATCAGGGTTATCGCTACCATAAACTGCGCAAGGCCTTTTTGGGATTTTGTGGTCGTCATTCGGGTTTGGTTTCGGAGTTCGGTGTTGGACTTGGGTCTCTCCTGTGGCAGGGTATGTCGGAGCACGAATTTTGTGGTGATTTGGTGTACAAATTCAGAAAAATATATAACCGCAATGACTTCATCACCCAGTTTCGTGGGGTCTTTCTTCGGTATAGGAGGGTTGGGTGCAGCGTGGGTGTTGTGCGGCGGGCTGCGTGCATGGTGGTTGACCCAGTCGCGGTTGGCGGCTTTGCTTCCCTCTTTGGTTGCGCGCCGGTGGGTCGGGCCTCGGGTTCTGTGACGGTTCCGGTGTGGGGGCTTGTTGAGAATTAGGGAGATCTGATTCGGGGTAATGTTGGCTGGTGCCTGGTGCTCTGTCTCTGTTCGGGCCCGTGGGAGTCTTACTGTTGGTTTTCTTTTGCTCCAGCATTTCAGTGGTTTCTTGCTGTTGAGTCCTCACCGTTGTTTCATCTCTATGGTTATTTGATAATTTGTGTTCACGGAGATGTTGAACTGATGAGTTAGGAGGCCTACATGCGGACTGAACAAATTATTTGTCTAAATCGCGTCGGTAGTAAGGGCGAGGATTGTGGCCACGTAAAGTCGATTTAAGACCCCCAGTGGAATTCTTTCCACTGACCGTTCCAGGGCGGTTC
The DNA here is from genome assembly GCA_963580285.1 of Lucinisca nassula. Taxonomy (NCBI): domain Eukaryota; kingdom Metazoa; phylum Mollusca; class Bivalvia; order Lucinida; family Lucinidae; genus Lucinisca; species Lucinisca nassula. The sequence goes on along the minus strand of OY757025.1, from coordinate 46,075,029 downwards.
TTCTGTGGCGGTTTATTTATGTTGTTGTTTGTTACTATTCACTGTGTGTATCACTTATGGCTTTTTATTTTGGATGGCCATTTGACCATTTTGTGGGAAAGTAACCGTCCTTATGGCCAACCTTTGTTTAGGTTTCCATTATGGTCTGGTCGCTTCATGTTTGTGTTTCTTTCCCTTTGGTGTCTTTGATGGGTGAAGTAAGTTGTTTGTATCGATTCCTGATCTTTGTTTTACTTCTACTTATGAATTACTAATGGACATAACTTCAAGCTCCTGTGACTTAAGTAACGGTTGTTCACCGTGGTTTGCAAACGTCATCATTGTGCAAACGTCATTATGATGTAGCCGGTGCTCTGGTAAACAACGACTCAGGAAACCCGTTTTGTGTTTCATTTTTCCAAAATATGTTCCCGGATAAGACTTAGGTAAGGATTGCATTTAAATAATCTCAGTGACGAACACATAAAAATGACCTTTTTTATTTATTAAGCAGTTTTATGTATTTGTTAAAATTGATTTTACCAAAGACGTACGAAGAGATTTTTCTACCCGAGTGTACCGGAAACTGGACTCGGTATGGCTGTCGTCAATTTTGACAACATTTTAATCGTTGTTTATAGCGTCAGCGTAATGTGTCAGAAAAAAAGTTATCCATTCCTCGAATTATAATTTGATACGTATTTTCACGGTACACAGTCTGTACTTGTCAAGAGTCTGTCGCTGAAGCATTTCAAAGGTGCAGCAAAAACCGTTTCACTCCTGGCCATTTCTTACGAAATGGCTTAGTGTCACTTTTGGTTTTTAACCTTATGGACTACTTATGAACAGAACTTCAAGCTCCTGTGGACTGACGGACTGACAGACTGACGGACAGGACAGAACCAATATGCCCCACCACCTTCTTCGAAGTTGGGAGCATAAACACCTTAGACCCAGTGTGTATACTAAATATCATAAGCCTTGCTCAAGCGGTTCTCCAGATATTCTGTTCACAACGTTTCCCCATAGCCACAATGCGTAAGTCCGAAAAGGGGCGTAACTCCGTTAAATATTTTCGGAATTTCGTCAAAAGTTAATCAGGTCATCTACACCTTAGACCCAAACTGTATACTAAATATCATGAGCCTAGGTCAAGCGGTTCTCCAGATATTTTGTTCACAAGGTTTCCCTATAGCCACAATGCATAAGTCCGAAAAGGGGCATAACTCTACAAAGACAAATCCGACGGAAAAGAAAAAAAATACGAGTTCGCTTAATTTTCATGCTCATTTTATATATAAAATTTCAAGATCCTAGCACAAACCATTCTTCTGTTTCACATATGTATAAAGCGTAATGGACAGACTGACGCACAGACTGACGGACAGGACAGAACCAATATGCCCCACCAACTTCTTCGAAGTTGGGGACATAAAAATACTTTCCCAGGTTTTAAGTTTGTACTAATTTCTGACCCCGCCCATCGGGGCTTGAAGAAATAGATTGGGCTGCATGATGCTTCCACGCAGAGCTGACACCGACCGCACGCGAGGACTGGTAATTGTATATAAATCGCTTTGAGGTTCTAAAGTGGTGCGAGTCCGACCGCCCATGCATATAAACCCTATTGGTTCCATTTGATGACAGGGCTTGAGATGTTGGGTAAAAGTCCTACAAAATTGGAAGCAACGTCTCCAAAATGACCTATACCGTGTTAACGGGGACGTTAAAATCAAACAAATGTACTAATTTCATTTCAATGATAGGTCTCTATTCCTAATCAGAATGCGTTAATTGTAATTGGTCCAAATATTTTCACATTGTGTATGATTGAGCTAATATAATTTCTAATATCATTTCAACAAACAACAATTAGTTATTTAATAGATAGGTTGGACGATTTCTTTTTTTCCCTTCTAATTGAATATGGGACGTTTTGTCCACCCTGTAAAAATAGCAAGGGACTTTTTGTCCATCCTGTCAAAATAGCGTGGGATGTTTTGTCCGCCCTGAAAAAATGATGTAGGACATTTTGTCCACCCTGAAAAAAATGATGTGGGACATTTTGTCCACCTGGTCAAAAATGGCATGGGACGTTTTGTCCATTGGATGTTTTGTCCGACTCCCCTGCTCAAAACATAAAGTTTGGGAACCGCCTCTTCAAGGCTATTCTAACCAGTATCCACAATCTATGTTTTTGAGCATGAATATGAAGAAAAATGTATACCCCTGAAAACCATATTTAGCTATATAAATGTTGGGTTTAAGTGGATCAAAATTAAATAGGCGTGTTCTTGTTATGTCTTGATGAACCTGGGACTCTCCATCTTTGTGTTGTTTGAATAAAGATCGCGGATTAAACTGATGCTAATGTGTCATTGTCTCACTGTGTGCATCACGTGAACAAGTTCTTGAAATGAACCCTACTAAACCTCACTTTATATAGAGAAAACTGGGGTTTAGTGGAGGGATACATTATTTCTTCTAATATCTGTTCTTAGACATAGGTTGTGAGTCATCAATAGAACCGCCTCAATGCCCAATGAAGCGGTTCTAACGAGCACCACAACCTATGTTTGCAGTATAAAGAAGAAAAAAACACTATGTCTCACGGATGTGTTATCGTAATGGTATGTAACGTCAAACAAAATAAATTGTAAACTTTACGCAACAAGATATTTAAAATGTTGCAAGATCATTACAATGGACACCTAAAGCAAACAACAGCTTTATGTGACTGTAGAAATCGATTACGGTTTGCTAATATGTATCAAGAGGACCCGGGTTCGATACCTGCCGGGGTCGGCAGCATTCTTTCATGGAGATTGATCATGAAATCTTTTCTACAGCCATTCTCTCCCTTCCGCTGTTTCAAGAAGGGTAGTTGTCAATTTCTGGTGAAAGGATGTTCACTGTACTGGTTAACCGTTTATGTATAAGCCTGTCCCGGAAAAGTGTGGGTAGGTAAACTGACCGGCTCCATATGACGTAAACATTGTTGATTGTGGCGTTAAACTCCAAAATAGACACCGACTCGCGCCTTGGCAATAAGAATGCTCTCAAACCGGACGTATCTTGGTGATAAGAATAAGACATAGAGAAGAACAAAATAAAGAGAACAATAATTTTATAAACTTTATTTTAGCTTGTAAATACAAAAAATGCATAAAATGAGAAAACAACATAACAGTTACATTTGAGCAATCACACAAGATTATATCCTCAAAGCGGTTTATCAGTATTCGTTTGCGGCCGGTTTCAGCTCTGCATGGATGCATCATGACGCCCATCTATATCTTCACGCTCCGATTTTATTAAAGTTGTAAATAAAATACATACAAATATACATGTAAAATGTGAGTTAATTTGTATCTCTCAATCCATTGGTCAGTTATAAATTTATACTGGATTCTTCACCATTACAAAACAAAGCAGACTGGGACCTCTTTAGGCAGCAACTTAAACACATTAACATATCCCTCGAAGGCACAAATATCGATAAAAGCAATGAGGATTTTGTTTCGGAAATAATGGCGGCATGTGAAAAATCAATACCAAAAACGCAACCAAAAAATAAGCATAAAAACACCCTGCCATGGTGGGATGAAAATTGTAGCGAGGCAGTCAAAAAGAAAAAGAAAATATACTATAAATATAGGAAAAACAAAACAGCCACACTTTTAGAAGAATATAGACGCGTAAGGGAGGAAACAAAATACCTTTTAACACAAACAAAACAACAAGCCTGGAGGGATTTTGTGTCTACTCTCACATATAAAACAAATTCTAAGAAAATTGGGACACAATAAAAAGATTTAATGGAAAACCACTAAAACCGGTAGAAGTTTTAAAACAAGGAAACGCAAGATATCACAAAAACAATGAAAAAGCAGAAATCTTAGCAAAACACTACCGGAAAGTCTGCAGTAACGAAAATTTAGACCCAAATTTTAGGCGCATTAGGGAAACGCAGGACCCAATGATTGAGCAGGCCGTTCAAGACGCCGATCGCGCTGGCCAGTGCCGTGCATACAATGCGAACTGCTCCCATAGGGAGCTACAGAGCGCGCTTAATAAGAAAAAGAGCACCGCCCCCGGGGCAGACACCGTTCACTACGACATGTTAAAAAATCTACCAGAAAAGGGAAAAAATCAACCTCTCGCACTAATAAATAAATCTTGGAACGAGGGGACCCTCCCTACACAATGGAAGGAGAGCCCCATCGTCCCAATATTAAAACCAGACAAGGACCCCCACGAGCCGAAATCGTATAGGCCCATTTCACTCACATCAACCATATGTAAAATCATGGAAACCATGGTAGCATCTTGATTAACAGCACACATTGAGAAAAACAACCTCTTAGCAAACGAACAATCGGGTTTTAGAAAACATAGATCTACCATTGATCAAATCACCAGACTGGAATCCGCCATCCGAAAGGCAAAACTAATGAAACACTCACTGGTAGCGATATTTTTGGATTTAGAAAAAGCTTTCGACCTACTATGGACTAGGGGGTCCTCCTAAAACTAAACAAATTCGGAATTCAAGGAAAAATGTTAACCTGGATCAGAGACTTTTTGACTGATAGAAAAATGAGCGTAAAAATAGGTAGCGAGGTGTCCGGTTTTTATGACTGCGAGAACGGTTCCCCCCAGGGGTCGGTGATATCTCCTATCCTTTCCAACCTATTAATGAACACACTGCAGGAAACACTTAATGCATTACCGCTGGAAATATGCATGTTCGCAGATGACGGCTTAGTATGGAAAACTATGGAAATCTTCCACTGACCGTTCCAAGGCGGCTCTTCTGTGGCTATTTATTTATGTTGTTGTTTGTTGCTTACTGTGTGTATCACTTGTGTCTTTTAATTTTGGATGGCCATATGGCCATTTTGTGGGAAAGTAACTGTCCTTATGGCCTTCCTTTGTTTAGGTTTCCATTATGGTCTGGTCGCTTAATGTTTGTATTTCTTTCCCTTTGGTGTCTTTTATGGGTGGAGTAAGTTAATTGTATCAATTCCTGATCTTTGTTTTACTTCTACTTAGTATGGAAAACCGCGAAAAAAAACGAAAAGTGCCATTCCTGCATTACAAAAAGCGTTAAATGCCATACATGATTGGGCTACAAATTGGGGCTTCAAATTGTCAACTGAAAAACACAACAGTGGTAGTTTACAATAGAAATTTCGCAGATACAAAGGGCATGCCCAGGCTGACGTATGACGGGCAGGAAATAAAGTACGCCGGTCATGCCAAATTCCTGGGCATGTACTTTGACAGCAATCTAATATGGAGACTGCACATTGAAAACCTGGTGTCCAGGTCCCAGCGGGACCTAAATGTGCTAAGGGCGGTATCGGGGGCAAACTTTGGAGCAGACAAGAAAACCCTGATCAAAATGTACACAGCACTCATAAGAAGCAAAATTGATTATGGCTGCCAAGCATACGCGTCTGCGGCGCCCTCACAACTGAAAAAACTAGATAGCATACAGGCCACAGCCCTCCGAATCGCTACTGGGGCATACAGGGGAACGCGGAACCTGGACCTGGAGATTGAATGCAGCGTCATGCCCCTGCACCTGCGGAGGGATGAACTGCAACTCAAGTACTGGGCCCGCTCAAGCAGTCTTAGGGAAAGTCTCCCCATAAACGAAATGATCGCCGACACGCCCAATCATGTTAAAAGAGATAGGATAAGAGGAAAGATCCCCTATATTATCAAAGTCCAGGACCTAATTAAAAACCATGACCTCGAGCAGGTCAAAACAGCGGAACAAACATATCCGGAAGTTTTTAACTTAAGAAGCCTATGCGCAAAAACAACACTAACGGGTGTCATAAAGAAAAATGAAACATCACAGAAAAAATGCAATGAGATCGCAGAATCACACATCAGTGAAAACTATAAGCAAGCGCTTAAAATTTTCACTGATGGAAGCAAAGATGCTGACAAAAAAGAAACGGGGTGTGCTTTCACAATACCAGAATTAAACTTCGACCAAAAATTCAAACTTAACCAGCACCTCACAGTCTACACGGCAGAACTTATAGCCATACAAAAAGCTTTGGAATGGATACAGGAACAAAAACCCGATAGTGTTGTTATACTAACAGACTCATTAAGCTCAATACAAAGCATAAACTCTGGGAATAGCACTACAAGACCAGATATACTGCAGGACATTCATATCCGAATACACAAAATTCTAAAACAAGGTTTCACCCTGAACATAGATTGGATCCCCTCCCACTGCAACGTGCAGGGGAATGAGCGCGCAGACACACTGGCCAAAGAAGCTCTGACCCGGGGAAAGGCACTTGACTACCTCCCCACCCCACAAGAAGTATACACAATCATTAAGGCCAGCATCAAAAAGGAATGAGCGCGCATATGGCAGGGACAACACGGCTTTAGACACTCGATCTGTCAGTCCTTGACCCCGAAATTGGTACAATATAGCGACAGCCGAAAGCTCGATCGCATATATACACGACTAAGACTCGGGGTCAACGGACTAAATGCACACAGCATCTCCTATAGCGAGGCCGATCCAATATGCGGGCACTGTGGTGGGGTGGAGTGTGTTAAACACTATCTCGCAGAGTGCCACGCACACGGCCCGGCTAGAAGGGAACTAAAGGGAGAACTTACAACATTAGGATACCAAGGGGAGATAAACGCGGTTTCTCTGCTCAATCTAAATTCACAGGAAATGAGGGACGCGATCTTCAAATTCCTTGAGAAAACAAACTACCTGGACAAAATATAGGGGAAAACTAAGGGCGTAGACTAAATTTAATCGCATTGTACCGTAAAACACACCCCGTACGAGAATACATACTTTAAACCAAAATCTCTAGAGACCCGAGTTCAGAACAGTAAAAACAAATATTCTAACCGCACCTTAGACGCTGCCAACCAAAAAGGGCCGTAGTGATCAAAGGGCGGCCGTCTCAGAGCGAAAAGGGGAACAAAGTCAACGATAGGCGCTGTGGTTGCAGCCTCGGCTTTGCACTTAGGAGTTCCTATCGGTGACAGCGATCCCTGGATCACTGTGAGAAGACCATTGCAGAACGGGGCATGGACTCACCACAAAGAAAATCCATGGCCCCGACCCACCCTCCGGAGGGGGTGTGGCAAGCGAGAAGTTAAGACAAGGTGTAGCGTTGTGGTTGCGGCCCACTGGCTTTGCACTTATGAACGCTGCACCAAAGCCCTAGCTGATCGGGAGCCACACAGCCCGAAAGAGGACCACACGAAAGCACGCCGGGACTGGGCATGGACCCACCACAAGGAAAATCCGTCGCCCAGCCCCTTCTGAGGGGGTGAGGCAAACGGGATGTCAGAGCGAGACGTAGCGCTGTGGTTGCGGTCCTTGGACTTTGCACTTAGGAGCGTTGCGTCAAAAGCCTGGCTGATCGAGAGCCACACAACCCAAAGGAGAACGGCACAACAGCACACTAGCAAACAAAGCCTCTCCTTCAGGAACGCATATAGAAAAGTTGAACAGAAATAAGAAACAAGACGCCTTATCACACCTTTTTCTTTCTTTTTTTCGCAACTTTCGCTTTCGAATAAAGGATGTACATTATAAGGTTACCCAAACGGAATGACCTGAGGGCCCTCAAAAGGGCCTTTTGCATACCACTACGACTGAAAAACCACATCTCGCCTGGTATGTCATACAGCCCTCCGTACTGCCCTTGTCGCATAACATAAAAATCACCAAAAACAGCAAATTGCGCCATGACCGTAATAAAGACAGACGGTCAACATGGCCACATATCAATACAGACAAGGGAAATTAACTAACTAACTAGGGCATGACTAAGCGCGACCTGAAGGAAGGCTTTTAACACACACAACCACCCACGCGAAACTAAAACAACATACAACCACACTAGATAGGTAGATATAGCGATAGTTGTAGGATAGGAATGCAGTAGAGATGATAGTATAGAAAAGAGAGATCAAAAACCTGGAGTTAGAAGAAGAAGAAGTAGAGTTTTCTCAAAAAGTGATTTCAAACATTTTTATTTGTGTAAATATGAAACATTAAAAACAAGATCGCATAGGAGCGCTCGACTGCGCACATGCGCAGGCGGACGCTTGTATGCGAACTACATGATTATATAACAATTTGCACTAACCACTTTGACTAAAGAGATTGGCAAACGTTGTCTCGGGTCCCCAAACGGCTAGGCAAGAATACTTTTTTTCTACTATGATGCCTTCCTACACGTAGGATGCGATAATGATATGCAAACATGGCGACACAAAATGACTCTCCTACGGTCCCACAGAATACGACATCCTGCGTCGAGGAGGGCATCACCTTTTCTTAACTTCAAACGAAAAAGCATAAAAGGGGAATGACTTACTTTCCACATCTTCCGCGATAGAGGTCACCCACTAACTAAAATAAATACGAACTTGGGCTCGAGACGGCGGAAGCCAACACACCATGTTACTCTGTTATATGTTGTATGTACAGAATAAACAAAAACAAAACAAAAATATAATCTTCAAGCACAACCTTGCAGGTACAAAAATTGTCCTTCCCAGCAAAAGGACAACAACACAAACGAGATCGGCATGCGTTGTCTCGGGCCTCCAAATGGCTAGGCAGGAATACACTTTCCTCCTACGGTGCCTTCCTTCACGTAGGATGCGTAAATGATATGCAAACATGGCGACTGACCCACATATGGTCCCGCAGAGTGCGGCATCCTACCTCGAGGAAGGCATCACTTTTTCTTAACTTAAAACGGCAAATGCATAAAAAGGGATTGACCTACTTTGCACATCCTCCGCAATAGAAGTCACTCACTAACAAAATAAATACGAATTCAAGCCCGAGAACGCGTAGGCCGGCACTTCATGTTATTATGTTACATATTGTATGTACAGATAAACAAAAAAAAACACAAAATATAAACCACTAGCACAATCTTGCAGGTACAAAAACTGTCACCCCCAGTAACTGTGAGCGGGTGGGCTTGCCCTAAAACGGACAACACCACCTTTAAGGCACAAGAAAAACAAACAAAACAGGTCCGTGGCGGGGTAAGCACATCCGCCCGCATATATATACTTAAAAAGTAGACCACTCAACAAGCTGGGGAAACAGACCAAACAATGTAAAAATGTACGTACGTCACATAAATATACAAAAATCAAATAAAAAAAAATAAAAAACAAAAATACTAATATCAAAATTGACCCTTTCCTGCTCTGACACGGTTCGGCATATTGACAAGCAAAAAATTATAACGTCGAGTAGAAGACAAAATGGACCGACTGCAGCGGACTTACGATAGACACGGACGGACGGGGCTGGAGCCGAGCGATGGTCTCCCCATTCACCGGCAACGTGGAATGGGGATACCACCGAACGGCTACGGTGTAGTGCCAGAATGGATTCGTTCCCTGGGACCCCACCAGCTGACGACCCGTGACACAGGGAAACTGGAAAAAACAACAACAAACACCATTACAAAACCTCTTGGTTATGAGCAGTTTACAGTTCACACATATTCCTAAAGGTGTGAAAAACATAATTTACCTGTTCTAATCTGTGTGATGTTTTAACAAGATCACTGAACAGATAGTTTTAATAATTTTGGTAATGTGCAGCTCTATTTTCTTCAAATATTTAAGAAGATAATCTTGGAAAAAATGAATATGATATAAAGCACCATTTAGTTTATACTGTAATCATTAATACCATGTTTTTTTTTTTTTTTTTTAAATGTGTTTTTCTCGGGAAGTCGTTATTATATATATTGTCTTTTACATCTTTTTTTCGAAATGATTGGTATTTAATACATCCACATGGTAATTCTACAGCAGGTTGGTCCTTAAGGGTTAAATATTGACAGCACTACTGATACTAATTCCGTTTAACTTACATACGAGTACCAGAACTGTAAGCTAAGATTGTAGAACCTGAGCAGACGGCTGAGCAGACGCCACATTGATCTGGGTACACAGTGTTTGCCAAACCCATCGCATGATGTGAAATGCTGAATCTAATCTCTGACTGTAAAGTCGCCTGCTTCAAAACTTTGTGTTGCGCTTTTATGATATCTGATATGCTTGTTTACTACGCCTAAACCCGAATAAAATCCGGGCTACATTTTGTGCGGACTCGTATTTCTATGGCAGTCAAAACCGGAACTACTTTAAAACGTGTGGGACAGCAAGAATAGACAGATGGAATCTGTCATTAATAAAACCTGGCTAAATTTTTAATGTGATACTTAAAGTACTTTTTTGTATAGACTTCTTAAAGGTGCATTATTGAGCTACCGGGTATCACTTTTTTTCTGGTTTTTATCTTCAATGCATACTCCTTTCTCATGTGTTCACTTTTGGAGCCAAATACAGCTTCAGAACTTTGTGAAAATGGTCGTTTTCATTCGTGTTTACCATTCGCTCTGAACATGTGTTCGGAATTTCTGTTCTAAAAATAAATCTGTCACTTTACACATACATGGCGACAGTATCGTCTGTGAGTGTCGCTACTTATGGCATGGTATTCAGCGTCATATTTCTTCCGATTCAGGCATGGCCTAAGCAAACAAGGCCAAAAATGAACGTCGCATAACGTCATATATGGGGATTCTATTTTTGTCACGAACTAAAAATAGATCTAACTAGTGTTCGAAACCTAGTTAGGGCATCCCTCTCAAACTCGTTTACCTGTCATCATAATTGTTCGCATTTTTGCATCCAAACACTACGTCATCACTCAATAATACTATTTGCCGGGACTTACCGGTGGTGGGCAAAAAACGTTTTCGACCGTTTGTCGCCATTGTAAATGCGATGATATTGTCTGTAAAATTGTATTTTGTTTGGAATCGAAACGACAAAATTGACCTTTAAACTTTTAAAATAGACATGTCTTAGCTAGTAATTATTGGTTTCTAGAATATTTGAGCATGTTTTGATGATAATTACCTGTTAAACTTAGGCAGGTAACGAGGCGGGATGGTCTTATTTATTTGTAATAAAAATGCGCAAAACGAATGACTAAAAATGCTTAAGATGCAGGAATGAAGTCTAGAATATATTTATCTACTCATTTAAAGTGTAATTCGATCGATTTTCTGTAACAGTCAACTAAAATATGCCCGTAATATTAAGCCTATTTACAATGTGTTTATATGGAACCAGCGGCTTTTTGCCAACCACGAAAGATCGTTATCAAAAGGAAAAGTAGTTTTGCGCATGCGCAGTGACAAGTAAACAAGGTCACGTGTCAAAACATTGGATCCGTCTATTTTTGTCACGAACTAAAAATATATCTAACCAGTGTGCGAAACCTAGTTAGGGAATCCCTCTCAAACTCGTTTACCTGTCATCATAATTGTTCGCATTTTTGCATAAAATGCATTCATTAGTATAGTTTTAAAGAAAAATACCGGCTATGTGTATTTTATTTTTGGAAGCATTTTTCCAGATAGCTCAATAATCCACCTTTAAACCATATCATTAAAGTGTGCTCTTTTAACTTTATCATCGACTAATTAGTTTGTTTCAGTTTGATTTTCATTTGTCATATTTGTCATGCATGTTGATCTGAATTCCTGAATAAATCTTAATCTTAATCCTATTTCGGTTAATCGAAGTATCTATTAATTCTGGTCCATAAATTCTACTCTGGTAGCTCTGGTTTTTACACAAATACAAATGTAAGCGTCTGATAACACAGAATCCATTTGGATTTGTTCAGTGTTTATCCCTATCCAAGTCAGTCAAAACTGAAAGTAGAAGAGAGAGCAAAATGAACAGCGCTATCAAAATAAGACAAATATTAGGTTGTCAGTGTCTCCCTTTCAAGCAGAAAATAGACAGGTAAGGCACCTGAAGTTGGACTTGTGGTCCAGTTGAAAATCTGCTACCACAATCATATCCCCTCAAAAACTAGTAGGTCTGTATCTTCTATTCCCTGGAAGGAATAAGATTCATGCAAAGGCAAAAAAGGGGATGGTATAATTTGAGGACTTCTCCTGGGAGGACTGAGGACCAAGTCCTCTAGAGGACCAGGGGTATAATTTGAGGACAAAATACAGGAGGATCAGTGCTTTAATCAGCCATATAATGGCTATGATAATTGAAGATAATTAAGTACTGTTTATTGAAAATGACACCTGCTGGTATGGTATATCACCTCATGGGCATATATACAGAAAAATATTAAAATAACATAAATAAAAGGAAAAACGTGTTATTATGCTTAGGAAATTTTTCACCATAGAATTTTATATTTTTGGCATCTTGTTACTCTGATAAAATGTTTAGTTGAAATTAGAATTTCTGTACTTCCTATAGGGGCTTGAAGAAATATATGGAGTGCATGATGCTTCCAGGCAGAGCTGAATCCGGCCCGCACACCAGTACTGGTAAACCGCTTAGAGGATCTAAGCCTGTCCAGGAACCGCGGTGCGAGGCGGACCGTCCATGCTAATAAACCATATCCGTTTCATTGGGTGACAGGGCTTGAGATGTCATTTCATCTCAATGTCGGGTAAAAGTCCCACAAAATTGGAAGCAACGTCTCCAAAATGACCTTTACAGTGTTGACGGGGACGTTAAACCTCAAATCAAACAAACAAACAAACAAAACTTCCTATAAACTTGATATTATCTTTTTTTTTTCACAAACTGCATGATGAACAGTGAAGATCTTGATCAGATGGCATCTTGTCAGTCTTTTAAAAATGTTCACTTGAAATGAGAATTTCTCTACAGTAAGCACTTTCGATATACTTATATAATCTATCTGTTAAATTCACAAACTGCATGATGAACAGTGAAGATACCGATCAGATGGTTTATCTGGAGCTACACTGTTGTTATGCTCAGAAACTTTCACCATAGAATTATATGGAATATCATTAAGATAACATTTCCATATGACATAGAGCATTCTTACATGTTTCCATAATGATATTTTTTTATTAATACTCCAAACATAGGTTGTGGGTGCTTGTTAGAACTACCTAAATGAGGCGATTCAAATGATTACTCACAACCTATGTTTTGGAGCAGAAATAAGAAAAATAATGTATACCCCTCTAAACCCCAGTTTTCTCTATATTAAGTGGGCTTAAGAGGGGTGTTCATTACACGGATCCGGAGTTGTAAATATGATGATTTTTGGCATCTTGTTACTCTTTTAAAAATGTTTTGTTGCAATTAGAATTTCTCTACTTTCTGTATGCTTGATATAATCTATCTATTAAATTCACAAACTGCACGATGAACAGTGAAGATCATGCTCAGATGGTTTATCTGGAGCTGAACTGTTTTATACTCAGAAATTTTTCAACATAGAATTATATTAAATAAATTTTTGGCATCTTGTTACTCTTTTAAATATGTTAGTTGAAATTAGAATTTCTCTATTTTCTACATACTTGATATAATCTTTATGTTAAGTTCACAAACTGCAAGATGAACTTTCTGCCTCATAAACTGTGCAGTATAGTTAGGACCACTTCACTGAGCCACACTTAACATATTTCCTTAAACTTGCAAACTGTCATTTGATAAATACCCACTGGTACTTCACTGAAGTGAGTTTAAATACCGGTAATAAAACTTTCAATTGCATGGACATGGTACCACATTGATGCTGATTATCTCACACAAAATTTAACAAAAGCAGCTCCTGCTATACTGAAAGGTTCTTGGCGGGGGGTTATGGCCCTTTCAATATTATTTCACTCATATCGAGCCGATCGTTAATCAGAGGTGTACTAGAGTCTTCAGAGAAGTTTTTGTTGCAAGAAAATGGTTATATTAATTACTTTAATTACCATGACTGTTGTTAATTATAATGTTCAGCTACACTGATTTTGAAATTCTATATTCTGATGTTTTATCAAATGCTAAGTTTTATTAAGTTATTATACTATAATGGCTTTCCGGAATGATTGTGCACATTAACCCATTTTTGTATCAGAAATCCCAAAACCGGTTATCAGCAAACAGTGCAGGCCCTGATCAGATGCCACATTCTTCGGTGTCTGATCAGAGCCTATACTGTTTGCAGAACGTTCAGCCATTTTCCAAATAAATTTTGAAGAACCACTAAATTATGAAAAGGACTTGTGCTATATATAAGGTGGAAGATTTCATTCAGTACAAAATGGATTAAAACATGAATATATTGAAGACAATAGCTGTCCGGTTTGTTACCCTTCTACCTACTAGTTTCTTAAGTGGATTTAATGAACACCCTTATAAACCACAGTTTTTACAGCGAAAAATGAGGTTTATACAGGTAAACATCATTTTCCTTATTTTTGCTCAAAAACTTATTTATATTGCGGTTGCTCATAAGAATTGCGCAATGAGGCCCTTTCACTCTTCAAATATATGTTCTAAAGTGGACTACAGATGCTTACATGGAATTTGAATTGAATACAGGCAATTATGTGAGTAGGTTTTTACTCAACTTCAGAGAAAATGGTTCATGTATTGAGCATCGTTGTAATGCCCACTTATTACGAAGAAAAATGGGGTTAACACAGGTTCACATTGTTTTCATTATTTTTGCTCATAAACATATACATGTATAATCTGTGTTTGTAAGAACAGTCAACCCCCTAAGTCTATGTGGCAGACTGAGCACCCATAAATTATGTTTAAAAAATTAAAAAAAAAAATCATCTTAACTATGCAACTATGCTTGTAGTATTGGTTTCCTGCCCAAAACCTCTCCGTGATTTGGGTACTCGTGAGATACACTTGTTAGAACCATCTTGGTCTAATGAGATCACACATTCTATGCTTGCAGACGAAATGAGAAGAACATCACTAATAAAACGGAAAATGTCAATCTTACGTTTGTGGAAGAAACATTACAATAACACACACATGCGACAAAGTGCATTTTTTCACATCTCCAAAATGGCTTTTTTTTTTTTATGAAAATCTTTGATATTTTTATTACAGTATTTATACTGCCAACATAGATTGCTGCCTCATTGAGGTGGTTCTAACTAGCACCCATGACCTATTTCTTGGAGCAGTAATAAGAAAGATAATGTTTACCCCGGTAAACCCTAGTTTTCTCTATAAGGTGTTTTTTAGAGGTGTGTGGGGGGGGGGGGGGGAATTTTCATTTTTGTGGACATGTTCACCTGATGGCACCCTGTCACTTGGGTGAGTTATTGAAATGCCCAGAACTAAGATCTTTTTCCCCTAGGTTCATTTTTCCTTGATTGTTACACAATAAATGAAATAAACAATAAAATAAAATAAATAAATAAATAATAAAAAATAATTAAAAATAATTTATTAAATAATTGAATAAATAAATGCTTATTAAATTTTATGGGTCCTGTGTGAGTACTGCAATGGAAGGTCAAGTTTTTTCACTTTTCAGCTCAACATAAGAAAATTAATAATAAAAGGCCCTAATTAAAAGAATTTGGTACCGGAAACCCCAAAATGGGTCCATTGGCAAACAGTGTAGGCCCAGATAAGTCGCCGCAGAACGTGGCGTTTGATCAAGGCCTACACAATTTGCAAAAAGTTCAGCTATTTTCTGAATAAATTGTGAAGATAATACAACCTGTCACCCCTACATTTCAAAAAGGATTCCTGCCATATATGAAGAGGAAGATTCCATTTGATACCCAAAATAATTAGAAAAAAAATGCTTCTAGTAACAACACATTTAAAGAATGAAGACTTTCAATCATTTGCAAAATTTCAACCTAATCATAGGCTTACAGCCATTGGTTATAATATGTAACTTTGCCCCACCTACAATTGGATAAGCCCCACCTACAAATAACCATTAAACTGCCAATCACAACTATTTCAATATCATGCCTTTTTCTTTACTTCTCAAAGAAAATCTTGTTTATCATTTTTCATATATGAGTCAAATGGAAATGTTGTTCTCTGAAACAAACAAAAGAAAAAAAAATTGAATGCCATTATTCTGCTTGAGATTAAACGTTTTTTTCCATATACAGCTCTGAATGTAATACTTGGAAGTCTGCTACATATATGAATATATTTCCTAACATTAGCTAATTAAAGATTGCATGTAATGTGTTTCTGTGGCAAAAAAATTAGGTAAATAAATTGAATAAATGATTCCAGGACATTTGCCCCCCAGGACATTTGCCCCCCAATGAATTAATCTAAAAATGGACATTTGCCCCCCCCCCCAGCATTTGCCCCCCAGAGCTTATTTTTGGTATGGACATCTGCCCCCCAGTGCTTATTTTACAGGTGGACATTTGCCCCCCACTGCTTATTTCAGAAAGGGACATTTGCCCCCCAGATAGACCAGGGCCAACACAAAGGAGGAAAACAATGTATTTAATGGTTTATTATCATCAGAAATACAAAATGTTAAGCAAAAAATTACTCCATCTATATAAATATGAATCCCATAATAACCTGCTGTTATGGACAACACCTACGTTAGAAAGCAGTATGGATCCCGATCAGATGCCATATGTGATGGGATCTATACTGTTTATCATGCAATTTGTTAAGTTTACAAAAATATACCAAGAATGTGATGGTTAATATTCAACAATTGGAGATGCTTAATTTATTCAGCAGGATAAGGGTTAAGCAAGTCAGCTACAGAACCATATATTGAGTTGCCAGATGCCTATACTCAAGTGCTTTTTACACTGGATACATTGATTTGTTTACTGGTCTTGGTTTCTTTAATTACCTTTTTAATTACCTTTCTGTTGGTTTTGTTTGTATGTATAAGTGACAACTTTTAATTGCTATTAAAATCTAAAAAAAAAAAAAAAAAAAATCATAGTGTATCCTCACATTTTCATTAAATAGTTTGTTAACACATTATAATCTTTGGGGTAGCCGGACAAAATCCCCCCCGGACAAAATCCCTCCCGCTCATTTTTGTATAGGTGGACAAAATCCCTCCCATGTTTTTTGCAACTAGGACATAATCCCTCCCACTACTTTTTACAAGGTGGACAAAATCCCTCCCATGTTTTTTGCAACTAGGACATAATCCCTCCCACTCTTTTTTACAAGGTGGACAAAATCCCTCCTGTAAATTTTGCAACTAGGACAAAACCCCTTCCGGCTGACATCAGTTGGCTACTATTTTAGCATCTTCCTCAAAACTCAAATTGCACCAATAATTGCTTGTGGGATCCTCTTTCTTGAATTGAACATTTCCTACAATAGCAAGTTCTTCAAGTGAAAAATCCTAAAAGACTGCACAGCCACAATTCATGGGCATTTACCCTTTTTACCAGGCACACATGATAAAGTAGGAAATATTATGCATAGGCTCAATTTTTACAATTACAACAGAAAGACCAAGTCTTTGTCAACATTTTAATCAGGAATACAAACAAACATTATTTATTATATAATTGTTTGTGTCTAACAGCAATGATAACCATTTAACCATTTAAGTATAGAAAGAATAGAAAGATAATTGAGTTAATTGTGAACAGTAATTAGGCAATTAGAAAAAAATGATTGACATTAATAGCGCTCAATTAGACAATTGCTTTTTAGCACATTTAAAATACAAACATATTCAGCATGAATGGATAAGGCAGTAATTAACAAGAATTGATCATAAAAGAATAAATAAGAAAATAAGCACAAATTAACCAGAAACCATAATAAATAAAAGTCATCAGCAATATGTACAAGAGTTAGCAATTTTTGCTGTTGTCTTTGGGATTTTCATGTTTTGGTAATAGCACACATTTTGTCATATTTTCTTAACACATATACATATACAGACCGCTGTTTGACAAAACCAATAATTTGCCTTTGAATCCAGCCAAAATTCAGATTAGCATGGACACATTCCCAGTCTGATCAGGGTCTTCACTTTCTTCAGGTGGATTGTGAAGACTCATATCCGACTAGGCAAATTTATATGTTCTTGGTAGTCATACATATATTTTGTTCCAGTTGGAACATTTTTAGAAGGGATTTTGTCCACCTTGCAAAAAACATGGGAGGGATTTTGTCCACCTTGTAAAAATGTTTGGGAGGGATTATGTCCTAGTTGCAAAAAACATGGGAGAGATTTTGTCCACCTTGTAAAAAGTAGTGGGAGGGATTTTGTCCACCTTGCAAAAACCATGGGAGGGATTTTGTCCACCTATACAAAAATGAGCGGGAGGGATTTTGTCCGGGGGGGATTTTGTCCTACACTCATTTACCCTTTTTACCAGGCACACATGATAAAGTAGGAAATATTATGCATAGGCTTTCAGACATAATTGCAATTACTGAAAGATCATAGAAAATCAAAAGGTTTTGTTTGTTCTTGCGTCATAAACAAATTTCAATATAAAGTACATGCATCATGATTTCAGGAAGTTAGATTTCAATGATTTCTTGCATGTTTAACAATGGAGATCACTTCTACTAATATGACCTAAATAGTGTTGACTGGGCTCAGATTCTGTAAATGAGCAGAAATTATGTAATGATGTGTAAAACTGCTAGGAGAAATCAATTTGGCCAAATTGTCCTACCCAGTATTTTTTGGCTGGCAAAATTGTCCTAGGCCGAATTGTCCTAGGCCAAATCGTCCGGGCCAAATCGTCCGCTGGCCAAATTGTCCGCCCACCTTTGTTCCTTGGAGTATTAAATTACAAGAATGTTTCATGACTGTGGATTCGATTTGGGCATTTCCAACCCGAGGGACGCCCAAGCCGCTCATAATCGAGGCTAAACCTTGAGCTAAGAATTCATTTCATTGAAATTGTCATTTTAACGAGTTTTTCCATTATAACGAATGTTGTTATAACGTGGGTCCTCAATCTGTACCAAACTATAGTACTATCTTTGGCAGTTCTATGTCCTTTGGCAGTACCGGCCCATATAGCTCAGTGGTAGAGCATCCGCTTCAGGAATGGAAGGTTGCGGGTTCGATCCCCGGACGTGCCATACCAAAGGCATAAAAAATGGTACTAGGAGCTCGCATTATCAGGGATAGTCCTAGGAAGATAAATGAAGGCAGGCAAGTATTTGTTAAAGGATACTTTGTTTGTCGCAATAAAAGCTCTACAGAGCTTATGTTATTTGTTTTGGATATGCGACGTTAAATAAAGCTTCTTTATCTTTATGATGTTATCTTTATCCTGTTTTTCAGAATGAGTTTTATGATAAATCAACAGTCATTCACTACAGACACCCATGATTTGCCTGCAGATTTAGATGAGGGACAGGTAGAACTGTTGTCAGAACCCTGTATTCTTGTGGACCAGAATGACAGAAATATTGGAACAGCATCAAAGAAGACTTGTCATCTTTTAGAGAACATCAATGATGGTAAGTGTTCACAGCTAGCCATTAGTATTCAATAAGTTTAAAACTAGTCAAACTTCAATAACTCGAACACCTCTGGGACTACAAAAATTGTTCGAGATAGGGGGAGTTTGAATTACTGAGGTTAACTCGTAGTTCCAGGTCATGTGGCATAACAGAGACCAGTTAAGGAAATCTTTACAACCTTCTATAAAAAAAGTATGTTATGTGTACTTATTAGAATCACCTCATTGAGGCGATTCTAATGAGTACACACAGCATACCTTGTCAAGATAAACTCAGAAAAAATGCATATATTATGCTTAATGCATGTATATGGGTATCTAGAGCTTCGGGAAGTATTGTTAAGGGACTCCAGAATTAGTTCGAATTAGCCATTGTAAACAAAATATTTGTGTTTGAGTTATCGAAGTTTTACTGTATATACACCTGTGGACACAAAAGCGTTCAAACTTTGATGAGCTTCATGTCATTCTGACTTGAAACATCTTTCAATATATCCTAACATCATATCAGTCAACTGCCTGACAGAAATAAATTTAAAACAAAGGTGGTGTACATTTCATTGCTGACTCCTGCACTGTCCAATCAAAATAAATCTCAAATGTCAATCAGAAAGTGTTTTCCAAAATGAGACCCATCAATTGCTTGATCTAGTTTTAGAATTCTCTGATGAATGTCCTTTGCTTGTCAAACTAAATTGATGCAAATAGATTCATTGAAAGTTAATTCATAGGAGTTTGAACGCTTTTGTGTCCACGGATGTAAATTATTTACGCTTTAGTTCTGGTTCTACTATTTCTGTCATGTTAAGATTTGTATATATATGTACATCATATAGGATCGGCCTCTGCCAATCGGGGCTTGAAGAAATAGATAGGCTGAAACCGACCGCACACGAGTACTAGTAAACTGCTTAGAGGATCTAAGCCTGCCCAGGCGAAGCGGTGCGAGTCAGACCATCCATGCTTATAAACCCTATTGGTTTCATTTCATCTCAATGTCGGTTAAAAGTCCCTGAAAATTGGAAGCAACATCTCCAAAATGACCTATACAGTGTTGACGGGGACATTAAACCTCGAATCAAACAAACAAAAAATATCATATAGGAGTGAATTTCATTGTTGTAGATTTTATCTATGTGTCAACTCAGGCAAAGTTTGAGAGTGATTCGCCAGAGTTGAGTACACTTGATGAAATCAACAAAGTTGAAAATTAAAACCTTATAATTCCAGCTTAATCATCAAAATATTAGCCATATGGTAAATTTTAGGAATCCAAAAGCATAAGAATGAACTTAACAACGGCTAGAGTGGAATGATTATTTAATAAGAAGCTGCCATCTTTGAAAGAAACCCAAGTGAAAAAAACGTGGTCCGTAAATTCAGTTTACTTGTCTTCTGACATTTAAGTTTTTAATAGTTTCTCATCTTTTGATCGAGCGCTGTTGACATGGTTGACCTCACTTCATATACAATGACGTAATGCTCGTGTCCTAAATATGCACTTTGACGTCACATTATATCACTACCTGCCACAGTGTGAAATAGTTCAGAGATTATGAAAATTTGATGTCTTGGATGGGAGATGAGAGATAACTTTTATTTTAACCAATCAAATCGCTTAAAATGTACATAATTTTCGAGAATTGGAATCATATATGTTTAAACCAAGTTTTAGGAGTACTAGGCAGCTAGAATCTGAGAGTAAAAGGCAGCAGGCAATAACCTGCCACATAGCCCCAGATAAAAGGGGGTGTCCGAAAATTATTTTTCTTATTTCTGCACAAAAACATATGTTGTGGGTACTCAATAGAAGTGCCTCACTAATTAAAAATTATTCAAGTGCATCCAAAATGGTGGAATCATAGAGTTGAAACATACTGTTTATAAAATAGCAGAATCATATTTGTGATTTAGAAATCATGATTTGGAATCCGGATTCTGGTTCAGGTAAATCAAACGCGTCCCTGATCATTGCCTTCACTCCTATTTTGTGTTGATATTGAAATATAGTGAAATTCCGTTATTAAGACCACCTAAAATTAAGACAAACATGCTTTTAAAAGCGTAGCTCGAAGGTTTCAGGTGCATTTGCTTCGCGTTTTCTACAGTGTGCTCTTGTGGAAGACCACCTTTGGGACTGGACCACTTTTGAACAGTTCCAAAGGTGGTCTTAATATAGGAATTTTACAGTATTCCACACGGTGAGGGTTTGTTTCAGGAGTCATGTTTCAGTTGTGGCCCCTTGCCTTTTTAGGTATGTTGCACAGAGCGTTTAGTGTGTTTCTGTTCAACAAGAAAGGACAACTCTTACTTCAACAGAGATCAGACAAGAAAATCACATTCCCAGGTATTGGAAATAAACTACCATAAAACCCCAAAATTCGGACACCTTACGGACTTGCTGTGTGTGTGTGTCCTAAAATTTTAACAAATTTGTTTCACGATCCTGCAAGGAGTCCAAAAAGTGCAAACAGATTGGCAAACAGTGTAGACCCAGATCAGACTGCTCCATTAGGAGCAGTCTGATCTGGGTCTGCACTATTTGCTTAGGCCTATCTGTCCCAGTACTTAGGTTCATTATGATAACTATACTACACAAAGTATCAACCAAAGCAAATATTTAGGCAGCTTTCAGTATGATGATATTACTTGTTTTATGGCAAGTAAGTAAGTAAAGTAAAGTAAAGTTTTATTTGTTTGATTTGAGGTTTAACATCCCCGTCAACACTGTATAGTTCATTTTGGAGATGTTGCTCCCAATTTTGTGTGACTTTTACCCAACATTGAGATGAAATGACATCTCAAGCCCTGCTGCCCATTGAAACCAATAATGTTTATATGCATGGATGATCCAACTCGCTCCACTTTTCTTGGGCAGGCTTGGAACCTCTAAGCGGTTTACCAGTACTCATGTGCAGTCGGTTTCAGCTTTGCGTGGAAGCATCATGCAGCCCAGTCTATTTCTTCAAGCCCCGGTGGACAGGGGCCATGAAGTAAAGTAGGTAAGTAAGTAAGAAAAGATTTTACTTAGTGAAGGTATCAACATTTAGCACATACAAAAATATGTGTAATAGCAATTCTTCCATGAATTAACCCATTTAGTACCAGAATCCCCAAAATGGGTACCCTGGCAAACAGTGCAGGCCCAGATCAGATGCCACAGAATGCGGCATCTGATCAGACTGCTCCTAGTCTGATCTGGGTCTGCACTGTTTGCTTTGATCTATCTGTCCCAACACTTAGGATGATTACTGTATTAGGCCAGACTTTGGATGAGTCTTTAAACCGAGGTCCCGACTCTGTATGACCTTAGTTGTTGGTGGGATGTAAAACTCAAACACTCACTCACTCACGGTACTAGGACCTGATCTGGGTCCAAACTATTTGCAATGATCGTCAAAGGACAACAAACGTTGCCGCTTTGCTAGCGGCAAAAGAGTTACCAGTAGTCTTCTTTTCATTTTTGTAAGGCTTGTTCACCAATACTTGCTGCAGTCATCCTTTGAACTTTGACCTTGAAAAAGATGAGAAAGAGGCACTAGGGGCCAGGAGGGCAGCACAGAGGAAGTTACATCATGAGCTGGGAATAACCCCTGACCAGGTATGGATGATAGCTTGTATCAGTATAATTCACCTATTTTCTTTTTGTTAAAAACTCGGTTTTGCATTTAGTCAAATAATCCAGATATTGGCAAAACTTTAATGTATTATTTCTGAGATTGAAACTAGAAATTCTTCCGAGTCAAAATGAAGATCTATCTTCCTTACTAGTCAAAATGAAGAGCTATCTTCCTTACTAGTCAAAATGAAAATCTCTTTCTTCCTAATCTATCTTCCTTACTAGTCAAAATGAAGATCTATTATCCTTACTAGTCAAAATGAAGATCAAAATGAAAACCTCTCTTTCTTACTAGTGAAAATGAAAATCTATCTTCCTTACTAGTAAAAATGTAGATCTATCATCCTTACTAGTCAAAATGGCTATCTATCTTCCTTGCTAGTCAAAAATGGCTATCTATCTTCCTTACTAGCCAAAATGAAGATCTATCTTCCTTACTAGTCAAATTGAAGATCTAGCTTCCTGACTAGTCAAAATGAAAATCTATCTTCCTTACTAGTCAAAATGAAGATCTATCTTACTTACTAGTGCTAGTCAAAATGAAGATTTATCCTCTTTGCTAGTCAGAATGAAGTATGTATGTGATAACTGAAGGATAGTTTTTGTCAATTCTCCATATAAATCTATGTTATGGGTATTCATTTGAACCGCCTTGACAAGATGGTTCTAATGAATACCCACAACACAGGTTTATATGGAGAAATAAGGAAAACTATCCTTCAATTCTCACAAAAATATGCAACTTATCTGTTGTTATGTGACTTGGCAAATTGAAGAGTTTCTTTCAACTGGGATGCCCTTGGTAGCTGACGGATCGGGTCTGACTAATGATCAGGTTGTGGGTTCGATACCTGCCAGGGTGGGATACATTCTTTTGTGGAGATTGATCATGAAATCTTTTCTACTGTCATTCTCTCCCTTCTGCCGATTCAAGAAGGGCAGCTGTCAGTATCTGGCGAAAAATTGTGCACTGTACAGGTTAAATGCTTACGCATAAGCCTGCTTTGGAAAGTTTGGAAGTATGGTTAGGTTAACTGACCAGCTCAATATGACCTAAATAATGTTGAATGGGCTGTTAAACTCAAAACAAACAAACAAAATCTTGAAACTGACGAAAACACTAGCTTGCCAAGTAATCAAAAGTTTATACATGCATTTCACATTCAGTAATTCAAGTTCTTAAGAATTTAAACAAAATCAGCAAGTCTCTTTTACTTTTAATTATCCAGATTCTAATGTATTTTAGAATGAATGAAAGCTAATACTTGTATATTTTGTGTGGGAAGTTCAGTAAATATTAAAATCCAAAATGATATACAGTAAAAATCCTAAATATTCGGACACATTAAGGACTTGCTATAATTCTCCTAAAATTTTAACAGAATTATTTCACAATCCAGCAAGGAGGCAGAATGGCAAACAGTGTAGATCAAGATGCATTGGCCTATCTGTACAACCAATTACAAACCATTTTAATGTTTTAATAGAGTGTGTTTATTATTAGCCTGTTTGGGTCATGCTGCCCTGAATCAGAAAATTTCTGCTGAAGTATAAAAAAACGGATAAATTTTGTTACATGATTGCTATTGTTTTAAAAATTAACAAAATCAAAATGAGGCTATATATTAGAAATGGAAAGAAAAAAGTTGAGACTTAAAGACTGTTTTAAAGGTGGAGAAAGTTTGTTCAAATGATTTAGGTCAAATAACCAAGATGGCTGCCATGGTAAAATCCCTTCAGAAATCTTTTTGTCAGAAGCCAAATGATTCCATAAACACGTGAGCAGTTCAGGACCACTGGGCCTCCGGCTTATAGGATTGTTGGGCCACTCTTTGAGGAAAGAGCAGATTTCTTTTCTTTAAGGGAAATTGGAACACCAAGCACATTCCCCCCCCCCCCCCCCCCCCCCCTTCCACCATTTTTCAAAGGGAGACAACTTTCGGGACTTCCGGTTCACTTTTCTATAAGCCCTGTCCCAATGAAAAAGGGGTCAACTCTTTCCTTTAAGAGTTGACCCCTATTGACATGAAAGACAAAAATAATTTTGCAGCAGTTGCCTCCCCTGAAGGTGTTCCCATTCCCCTTAAGTTCAGTCCACATACAGAGAGAACTAATTCATTTATTGGCAGCCTATTCAAATGTCAGTAACATCACTTCCTGAATGTTGTCTTCCTTGAGAAATGGTGGCTATATGTATTTCAGATCTATACATTCCAAGCATAAATGTGGCCCCCGCCCATAGGGGCTTGAAGAAATATATGGGCTGCATGATGCTTCCACGCAGAGCTGATTCTGACCCGCACACTAGTACTGGTAAACTGTTTAGAGGATCTAAGCCTTCCAGAAACCGCGGCGGGAGGTGGACCATCCATGCTAATAAACCCTATTGGTTTCATTGGGCGACAGGGCTTGAGGTGTCATTTCATCTCAGTGTCGGGTAAAAGTCCCACAAAATTGGAAGCAACTTCTCCAAAATGACCTTTACAGTGTTGACGGGGACGTTAAACCTCAAATCAAACAAAAAAACAAGCATAAATGTATAAATAAGTTTGTTTCTGTCACTGGCAATGGCCTTGCACTCATAAAATGAATAAAACATTACAAAAACATGCCTAAGCAAATATATTGAAAATTCTACCACCAAAAACTGAAAATATTCTGATAAAAAATTCTGATATGTTCATATTTCTGCTCAAGGCATAGGTTGTGGGGACTCGTTAGAAACACCTCAGCAAGGCGGTTCTGATGAGTACCCACAAGCTTATTTTAGAGCAAAAATAGGAAAAATAATGTATACCCCTGTAAACTCCAGTTTTACTATATAGAAGTGGGGTTTAAAGAGATTAAATTTATATAGGCATGTTTTCATGATGTGGCCATTTTCATTGAGCAGTGCACGGCTTGTTTCCACAGATTATGTTTTGTTTCCTTTTTTATAGCCCCGCTTTGAAAAAGTGGGGGCTAAATTGGATTTGTCTTGTCCTTCTGTGATTCCGTAATTCCGTTATTCATGATAACTCAAAAAACGTTTGAGGTATTTTCATGAAACTTCTGACAAATGAAAAGCACTATGAGACAATGTGCAGAGGGCATGAACCATAAACTGGATTGCCTACTTTTGGAGTTATTGCCCTTTGAACATTGAAAAATGGCAACCGTATTTCCTTTGTTCATGATAACTCAAAAACCGTTTGAGGTATTTTCATGAGACTTCACACAAATGTAAAGCACTATGAGACGATGCACATAGCGTATGAACCATAACTCTGGATTGCTTACTTTTGGAGTTATTGCTTTTTGAACATTGAAAAATGGCAGTTTTAGCCTTGTCCGCTCCATAACTAAAAAAACGTTTAGAGGTATTTTCATGAAACATCACACAAATGTAAAGCACTATACGACGATGTGCAGAGCGCATAAACCATAACTCTGGATTGCCTACTTTTGGAGTTACTTCCATTTGAAAATTGAAAAATGACACTTGGAATAAACTCAGTACAGTAATAATTTGTGTCTGTTCCATAGGCTGAAAGCTGAAACATTTTTTTTCTTGTATTTTTCTTTTCTGATAGCGCTATAGCGGGGCTATAGTCAGATCCTCTGGCAGTTCTAGTTTTATGTTGTGTGACTATGATGTACATAGAGGATCTTACATGAGAGTTCATGTATTATTGAATTTATTTAACGAGTTTAATAAATTCAATAATACATGAGCACGAATGCAAGATTCTATTTATCATTTGACATTTAAAATGCATTATATATTCGATTGTTTACAAAAATATCAATATTCCGCCATTAGTAAACGCGACGTCGTTAAAGACGCCGACCATGTAACGTTACGGGACATATCTAGCTAATTTGCATATTTAATCCACTAGTGGATTATAGAAAATATTACATGGCGTTATTACACTCTCAGACGCGACGTCATATGATAAAGTACATTACCCTCCATGAGGCCTGACCCACCGGCGTGCAATTAAAGAGGGAAGCAAAGTTGCAAACCGTGATTGGGTTAACTACCATGCATGCAGTCTGTCGTATAATATCCATCCATTTGCCAAAAATGAAATCTGTGATTTTCAGGTTCCCTTAGATACACTACACTACATCACCCGTATACAGTACAAAGCTGACAATATTCCTCATGATGCCAAGTTCGGGGAGAATGAGATAGATTATTGTCTGATCGTACAAAATGATGTATCCATTAATCTCAATCCAGAAGAAGTCAAAAGCTATCAGTTTGTGAACAAAAGACAACTAAGGCAATTATTAGGTTTGTATAGCTTTTTTTTGTTTTCTACATCACAATACCGATTCTAATGCACTTGCATATGTGCCGGCCTCGGTAGCTCAGTTGGATGCGCGTCTAACTGGTGATCAGGAGGATGCATTTTCGATACCTGCCAGGGTCTGCTACATTCTTTCGTGGAGATTGATCAAGAAATCTTTTCTACAGTCATTCTCTCCCTTCCGCTGATTCAAGAAGGGCAGTTGTCAGTTTCTGGTGAAAGAATGCACACTGTACTGGTTAACCGCTTACATATAAACTTGCCCAGGAAAGTGTGGATAGGTAAAATGACCTAAATGTTGACTGGGCCGTTAAACTCCAATTCAAACAAACAAACAAACAAATATGTGGCAATGTGCTGTCGGAAACCTGCTATCATCATGCAGCGTTGCTTTTCATTGGCTGGCATTTGGTTTTACGCAGCTCACAATACTTGACATTTTGTGCAAAAAAGTACATTTTTATTTAAAAAAAAAACAACTGAATAAGTGCATTAAAATGGGTTTCACTGTATGGCAAAATTGTCATTTGGGGTGGAAAATAGTTGGTTTTACGGTCAGAAATTCCATTTTTATGGCTCTGCTGACGTGTCACTGTAAAACAAAATTTGGGTCCCATCAAGCAATTTTGGTACTTATAGCCTGTGCGAGCAGCGAAGGTTCAGGCGAGCCTGCCCATCCGCGCAGTCTCGCCAGAACCTTAGCTGCTCCCTCATACAAGCAGTGAATCAAGAGGAACCTTCAGACAGAAAGCCATATCCCTGGCCCCTCTGAATGGCTGGGCATGTGCAGTTAAAATTTGTCATGACAGAATGCTTGAAGACACAAATTCGCTTGGCGGGGCTCATTTCATACCATAAAACTGCTGATTTACCTCAAATGACAATTTTGAATACACTTATCTCCTATTAAAATATATCATCACGAAAACACACCTATATAATTTTAATAATAATAATAATATAATAATCAACCTTATTTATAGAGGGTAACACATTTAGTACAAGTATTAATCTTCCATGTGGCCCTCTTTTCCTGGGTAGAAACCAGTACTTAGCAATGTGGATAAAGTCTCTTGCTCAAGGAAACAACATCTGGCGCTTGCGGGGATTGAACCGGCTACCTCTCGATCTCCAATCCGATGCTTTACCACTGCACCCCTGCGCTCCCCACACTTTTGACCCCCTTGAACCCCACTTTTATAAAGTAAAACTGGGGTTTCCGGGGTAATGCCTTATTTTTTGTCGCGCCTGCTATTAGCATGGCGCGATATAGGCGCCCGGTTTTCCGTCCATTCGTCCGTTTGTCTGTTCGTCCGTCCGTTTGTCAAGGCGTCAACATTTGCGACCACCCTAGCGTTCACCCTGAGGTTCAAGTTCATTTCTCAAGAACTATAAGAGCTTCATTAATGATAGTTGGTACACACTTGTATCTGGGGATGACAACTTACATGCAAGCATCCATATTTGACCTTGACCTACATTTCATGGTTCACTTACTTTGTAAAATACTGCGACCACCCTGGCGTTCACCCTGAGGTTCAAGTTTATTTCTCAAGAACTATAAGAGCTTCATTAATGATAGTTGGTACAAACTTGTATCTGGGGATGACAACTTACATGCAAGCATCCATATTTGACCTTGACCTACATTTCATGGTTCACTGACTTTGTACAATATTGCGACCACCCTAGCGTTCACCCTGAGGTTCAAGTTTATATCTCAAGATCTATAAGAGCTTCATTAATGATACTTGGTACAAATTTGTATCTGGGTATGGTAACTTAAATGCAAGCATCCATATTTGACCTTGACCTTTATTTCATGGTTCACTGACTTTGTAAAATATTGCGACCACCCTAGCATTCACCCTAATGGTCAAGTTTATTTCTCAAGAACTATAAGAGCTTTATTAATGATACTTGGTACAAACTTGTATCTATGGATGGCAACTTAAATGCAAGCATCCATATTTGACCTTGACCTACATTTCATGGTTCACCGACATTGTAAAATATTGCCACCACCCTAGTGTTCACCCTAATGGTTAAGTTCATTTCTCAAGAATTATTAGAGCTTAATGATACTTAGTACAAGCTTGCATTTAGGAATGGAAACTTTTGTGCAAGGGTCTATGTTTGACCTTGACCTACATATCATGGTTGAGTGACTTTGCGCCCCCACAGGCGCGACATAGCCTTCGGCGGAATTCTTGTCTTATTTCTGCTTTAAAATATAGATTGTGGGTACTCGTTTGAACCGCCTCGATGAGGCGGTTCTAACGAGTGCCCACAATTTATATTTGGAGCAGAAATATCACAATTTTTCATCATAAAACTTTCGTTTTTCCGTGGTACAAGTTACAATGTATTTATATAGATGTGTTTTCGTAATGTGCAGTGAAGATCCTTGTTAATCAGTCAGTCATCATGCAGAGAAAATTTCAACATTAATCTCTATTCAGAGTAAATGAAAATGTATCAGTTTGTAAAAATAAGGCAATTATTGGGTCTGTATAAATTGTATTGTTTGTACATCACAATACCAAATATGGTAAACTGACCCACTCAAAAATGACCTAAAATTGTGTTAAACTCAATTACCAAAAAAAAATGTGCAATGAATACCCTTATTAGTCACACTTTATTTAAAGAAATGATGTCAACATTACTGTAAAAATCCTAAAACCTTGAGGACTTGCTGTAATTCTCCTAATATCTTAACAAATTTGTTCCATGATCCAGCAAGGAGTCCAAAAGGTGTGAAGAAAGGAATTGCACTAATGTAGCCCCTGATCAGACTGCTCCTTTAGGAGCAGTCTGATCTGGGTCTGCACTGTTTGCTGAGGCTTATCTTTCCCAATACTCATTTCGGTAATCTAAAACCAGAAGAAGTGAAAAAAATATCAGTTTGTAAATAAGGGACAACTCAGGCAATTGTTAGGTTTGTTGAAACATATTTGTTCATCACGTATCAAGAAAAATCTAGTTAAGGGTAAATACTTTTTCCTCCTTTTTGCTCACAAACACAAATTGTGAGTGCTTGCTAGAACCGCCTCATTGAGGTGGTTATAACAAGCACCCATGATCTTTGTTATAGAACTAAAAATACTGTATACCTAATTTATCATATGACATCGTGTCTGAGAGTGTAATAACGCCATGTAATATTTTCCATAATCCACTAGTGGATTAGATATGCAAATTAGGTATATACTTTCCGTAACGTTACATGTATGACGTCCTTAACAACATCGTGTTTACTAATGGTTGAATATTGATATTTTTGTAAACAAACGTGAATAAAATGCATTATAAATGTCATATGATAAATAGAATCTTGCATTCGTGCTCATGTATTATTGAATTTATTAAACTCGTTGAGGAAAAGGGATAAAATGCTTGGCAAAGCCTCGCATTTTATCCCTTTTCCTCAACTCGTTTAATAAATTCAATAATACATGAGCACTCATGTAAGATACTCTATTCATATAAAGCTGTGTTTGAACCAAAAAAGAAAAACACAAAATGTTATCTTTGCAACCATGAAAGAAAGCATTATCTCACACAGGTGTTTTATCCTAATATGCATTTGGGGACTATTTGGAGTCATATACTGTGAATATCCTTACCCTTTTCCTGCTGAATAAATTAATTTTGAAACATATTTCTGAATATCAGCCAATCAAATTACATGAAATGTATTCAGTGGTTCAAATTTGCAAACTGAATAAAAAAAAGTGTTGATCCTGATCAGATGGTTTCTGAAGAAGCCAACACTTTTTGCAGAGGTAATGATTATTGTATTCAGCATGGCAACAGCTGAAATCTGATCTCCTCAGACAACTGCTTCATTTATGGAGGGTTCTTATGAACCACCTTGACAATGTGGTTCTAAGGAGCATCAATAATGCTTCAAACATAGATAGTAGAAACTAATTGGAACCACCTTCAGGGGACAGTTTTAACTAGAAGAACAATCTATATTTCAGAACATCAGCAAGAAAATAATACATACACCTGTTAACCAAACTTTTCTCCATAAAAGTTGGGGTGGTCGGGGATGTTAATTAGAGGGACATGTTAATACTCTTTCAAGCCTCAAAATCATAAAACTTTTTTCAAACTCAGCTCACTTAAGCATGAAATTTGTCCTGTTCATAAATTTTAAAATGCCAACAATTGTTGGCATTTTAAAATTTATGAGCAGGACAAAACATCATTTGTTGCTGCTATGAGCAGTTAAAATTGTCTGATTTATTTCAATACATTTTAACAGTAATGAGCATTACAGATTTCAAGCTCAACTGAGTTGAGTATGAAAAAGTTTTATAATCTGTGGGCCAGATTTTTTTGAAATACATAACAATTTACACCTGTGGACACAAAACTGTTCAAACTTTGATGAGCTTCATTAACATCATTCAATATATCCTAACATCATATCAGTAAACTGCCAGACAGAAATAAATTCAAAACACAAGGTGGTGTACATTTCATTGCTGACTCCAGCACTGTCCAGTCAAAATACATCTCAAATATCAGTCAGAAAGTGTTTGCCAAAATGAGACCAATCAATTGCTTGATCTAGTTTTAGAATTCTTTGGTGAATGACATTTGCTTGTCAAACTAACTTCATGCAAAGAGATTCATTGATAGTTATTTCATAGGAGTTTGAACGGTTTTGTGTCCGCAGGTGTAGTATTAAAGTAATTTAGTTTGGTGTTGTTTTCTTTAAAACTTACAGATAATGAAGAAAATGGAGACATGAAGTTTACCCCATGGTTCAGGCTAATATCAGACAGGTTTTTGTTTAAATGGTGGAATAATCTGGATAAAATCAAGACTTTGAAAGATCATAAAAGTATACATCATCTTTCATGATATCAGGTCTAATTAATCCTTTTTGTACCAAATGGACTCTTCCACTTTATATATAGCACAAGTCCATTACAAAATTTAGGGGGGCCAGGACGTGTTTTCTTGAAATTTAAGTTGGAAAATGGCAGAACTTTATGAAAACAGTGTAGGCCCTGATCATATGCCGCGTTCTGCGGCATCTGATCTGGGCCTGCACTGTTTGCCAGGGTACCCGTTTTGGGGTTTCCGGTACAAAATGGGATAAGTAGCATTTTTTGATATCATTATCTCTGTGAGTACAATTCATACATATCCAAGATGTATATAATGGCATAACACTATTATATGTACAGTCGAACTTCAATGGCTCAAACCCCTTTGGGACCATGAAAATTTATTCGAGACAGTGGTAGTTCGAGCCACTGAAGGTTACTGCCAAGAGGCATAACGAGATACTTTTGAACATCTGCCGATGTTGTATAATGAAAATGTTTGCTGTGTGTACTCATTAGAATCGCCTCACCGAGGCAATTCTAATGAGTACACACAGCATACATTTGCAAGATAAACGACTAAATTCTCCTTAATCATCCCCCCACATTTCTTATCTTCAGGATTTCCCTTGGGGCTCAAGAGCAAGTTTGACCCAGCCATGGTAAACGAGCCATGGGTGTTCAAGCCATCAATTTTCTACTGTATTTCAAATCCACTATTTTACACAGGGCTCTGTAACATATCATGTTTACAAGTCTATGTAATGAGCCCCCATAAACCCTACTTGTATATAGAGAAAACTGGGGTTTATGGGGGTATACATTTTCTTCAGAAAATTATTTGAAACAATGCAATGTGTCACATGAATGTGTCACTGAAATTGTACTTCAGTATTGGATTCTGTCACATTTTAAAAACACGCCTATACAAATACATTGTAAACTTTTCCACCGAAAAAAACTTAAGATTTTACAATGAAAAATTGTGATAATTTTCTTTTTTCTGCTCAAAACATAGATTGTGGGTACTAGTTAGAACCGCCTCATCGAGGTGGTTCTATCGAGTATCCACAATCTATATTTTAGAACAGAAATAAGAAAATAAGTTTTACCCCTGTAAACCCCAGTTTTACTATTATAAAAGTCGGGGTTCTCACTATGATTTTGAAAATTGGAGTAAAAATGCTGTCCTCCAGAAAAAGTTGGAGTTTTACCATACTTTTCTATTGAGACTTTCCAAAAATTTGGAATCAGAAATGAAAAAGTTGGAGTAAATTACTTCATATTTGGAGTTAACGAGAACTCTGAATAGTGAGGTTCAAGGGAGTCAAAAGTATATAGACGTGTTTTCGTGATGAATAGTTATAAATTTGTTCATACTTGACATTTTCATTGAAAAAATAGTTTGGCAAACTTCTAGCACATGTTAAGTACTTTTATCAGTTACCCCCTATATATATTGCATTGTAACACACTGACCTGATAAAGATATGCTATCTCAGGACAAGAGAGCTTTATCACGTCAACGTGACATTGCACTTTTATGAATGAACCAGACTACTATAAAAATGACAAAAAAAATGTTATTGTTACTGGGAAAAATGAAAAAAAAAAATACTTAAAAAAAAAAAAAAAGTCATACGTAAATATGGTCAGCTTATACTAAATATATCAATCGCTAGAATGCTGGGACGCACTGAGCACCATCAATAACTGAACGAAAATTGTTAATTTAAGAGTGTACAAGGAGATTAACTGATAAATAGAATACCAGATTCGTGTCATTTGATATCAAGTTTATCAGGCTCGGCTTCGAGAACCCATGTAGAATCGCTGGGCATGCCTCACGATTCTACAAGCATTCTCGAAGCCTTGCCTGATAAACTTGATATCAAAAGACACGTACCTGGTATTCTCTATTTTTACTTCTCCTTTACCATGTTTATCAGCCTAATGTATGTGCTAAGAGGACATACTGCAGAATATTAATTCAGACTTATCTGATAGTCAAGATGGCCAGCATTACCCATTGTTACATATCCTAAACAGCCTTATCCTGATTCAGCTGGTCCTCTAGTTTTGTTCTGTGTTAACCTTTTTGTACCAAATGGAATCTTTGGTTCATTTCAAAATTTAGGGGTGTCAAGTTGTGTTTCATCAGAATCTTTTTGGAAACTCGCTTAACTTTCAGCAAACAGTGGAGGCCCTGATCAGACGCTGCATTCTGCGGCGTCTGATCTGGGCCTCCACTGTTTGCTAGGGTACCCGTTTTGGGGTTTCTGGTACAAAATGGGTTAATATGGCTTAGCCTGCCGGGAGTTTACTTTAGATCCCAGCCATAGTATTACAGACAGGTTATTGTCACACCTGTGGATGAAAAAGAGTACTGTAGATGATTTGGAGAAATGTTTTATATCTTTGTTTCAATTTTTTTACATCCGCATCAATACTATTTGGGTCATTTTGGAGACATTGCTTCCAATTTTGTGGGACTTTGTTTACCAGACCTTGAGATTAAATGACTTCTCAAGCCCTGCTGCCCAAACAAACCAAAAGGGTTTACATGTAGGGACCGTCAGACTCGCACCACTTTGCCTGGGCAGGCTTAGACCCTCTAAGCAGTTTACCAGTACTCATGTGCAGTTTGTTTCAGCTCTGCGTGGAAGCACCATGAAGCCCAATCTACTTCTCGAAACCCAAATGGGCGGGGCCATTTTTATTTCTACATTGTTGTGGGTACTTTTTAGAATTGCCTCAATGAGGCGAACAAGTACCCACAACATACATTTCTTAACAAAGGTTGGGACATTTATTCCATAAGATGCCAAGGAAAACTTCATCTGAAAATACTGTATGCTGATTTTTTTTTTTTTTTTTTCAACTTTTTAAAAATATTTTTGCATACCCACAAACAGTGTGGGCCCAGATCAGACTGCTCCTACAGGAGCAGTCTGATCTTGGTCCACATTGTTAAAAAAAATACTTTTAATGTAACCAGCAGACGGCAAAGCAGACAATAAGTGTCTTTATTGGCATTTGATGCTGATCAGGAGCAATGATTAAAGTGTGTATTAAAACATATCCAAAATACATGGCCATTTTGAAGAATGGGTATGTTACTGCAATGTTATGCATGATGTGTTACAAAATGGCCAGACTGCAATGATGACTTAAAATTATACCGTAATGATCCTGAGTATTGGGACAGATAGGCCTAAGCAAACAGTGCAGACCCAGATCAAGGAGCAGTCTGATCAGGGTCTACACTGTTTGCCATCAAACAGTGCAGACTCAGATCAAACTGCTCCTTTAAGGAGCCGTCTGATGAGCATCTACACTGTTTGCCATCCATCCTCACCTTTTGGACTCCTTGCTGGATCTCTACACTGTTTGCCATCCATCCTCACCTTTTGGACTCTTGCTGGATCATGAAATAAATTTGTCAAAAACTTTGGAGAATTACAGCAAGCTGTCAAGGTGTCCGAAATTTTAGGATTTTTACAGTATTCTATCTTGCTTATTACAGAATGTGGAAATTGGACAAGTTTGATTTTATTTTAAAATGTGTTTATGTAAAAGACTGTAAAATGGTTAACTGTAGACTTTTTACGGGCCTCTGTGGCCTAGTGGATAAGAGCGATGACTTTTCAATCATTAGGTCTCTCACCGCTGTGGTTCGAGCCTTGCTCGGGTCACATGTGAGATGCCAGGCTCTGCAAAGGAAGGTCAGGTGGTTTTTCTCCGGGTACTCCGGTTTTCGCCCACCTCTGATTAACGATCGGCTTGATATGAGTGAAATAATCTTGAAAGGTCCATAAAACCAACCAACCCCCCCCCCCCAACCCCCCCCAAAAAACCTGTAGTCTTTGATACTGGTAGAATGCATCTGGACACTTTAAAAAGGGATGGGTGAATTGGTGAGGCAAATTTCATGCTTTTTAAGATATTAGGGCATACAGCTGATAGTCTTTGATTCTCAAGGGTTGATATGTTATTTAACCCTTAAGATGCTGAGAAAAACTACATTTGAAAATGTCGTCTGCTGAATTTTTTTTTTGCAAAAGTTTTAAAAACATTTTTGCTTAAAGGCAAACAGTGTGGACCTAAATCAGACTGTTCCTTGCGGAGCAGTCCGATTTGGGCTCACAATGTTTGCAAAAATGACTTCTTAAATATCCAGCAGACGTCAAGACAGACGACAATTGTTGTGATTGGCATTTAGTGGGTTAAACCAGTACACAAATAACAACTTCGTACAGTCAAAATTTAATGGCTCAAACCCCCTTAGGACCATGAAAACTTGTTAGAGATAAAGATAGTTTGAGCCACTGATGATTTGGTCACCTGCCCAGCAGGACTTGGGAGAAATAGATTTGGATGCATGGTGCTTCCAGGCCAGTTGAAACCATCCGCACTTGAGTACTGGTAAAACGCTTAAAAGGTCCAAACTGGTCCAGGAAAAATCTTGCGAGTCGGACTGTCCTTGTATACAAACCCTGTTGGTTTCATTGGGTGGCATGGCTTGAGATGTCCTTTCATCTCAGTGTCAGGTAAAAGTCCCGCAAAATTGGAAGCAACATCTCCAAAATGACCTGAATAGTGTTGATAGGGGATGTTAAACCTCAATTCAAACCAAAACCACTGATGATTAACCCATTTTGTACCAGAAACCCCAAAACCAGTAGTAGCCCAGATCAGATGCCGCAGAATGCAGCATCTGATCAGGGCATACACTGTTTGCAAAACATTCAGTCAATTTCCAAGTAGATTTTGAAGAAAACACAATCTGACACCTCTAAATCTTGAAATGGACTCCTGTTATGAGTATATATAAACAAGAATTCTGCCAAAGGCTATGTTGCACCTGTTGGGGACTCTTACATTAGGGTGAAAGTTAGGGTGGTTGCAAATGTTGACGAATGGATGGAAAGTTCAACTCCTTAACCTTTATCCTGCTGTTGGCGACAAGCCCTATCTTTGCAAACAGTGTAGATCCAGATCAGATGGCTTCTGAAGAAGCCATCTGATCAGGATCTACTCTGTTTGACATTCAGTTTATGAATATGTAAATAAATTGTATGAAGTAATCTGATTGGTTCAAAGTCAGAAATGGGTGTGGCTTAATTGAATATTCAGCAGGTTAAAGGTTAAAGCAGGCGCAACAAAAAGAAGATTCTATTTGGTACAAAATGGGTTAACCATGTCAGGAGGCATAATAAGGGTTAGGGATATAGAGGATCTTACATGAGTGCTTATGTATTATTGAATTTATTAAACGAGTTGAGGAAAAGGGATAACATGTGAGGCTTTGCCGAGCATTTTATCCTTTTTCCTCAACGAGTTTAATAAATTCAATAATACATAAGCACGAATGCAAGATTCTATTTATCATATGACATTTAAAACGCATTTTATTCTCGATTGTTTACAAAAATATCAATATTCCGCCATTAGTAAACGCGACGTCGTTAAGGACGTCGTACACGTAACGTTACGGAACGTATCTAGCTAATTTGCATATTTAAGCCACTAGTGGATTTTCGAAAATAATACATGACGTTATTACACTCTCAGACGCGACGTCATATGATAAATATTTTTCATCTATTGTATTCATAGGGGCTCGCTGAAGCTCGCCCCTATAAAATTGTCTAAGGCTCACCGATTATATTTTATTTTTAAAGACTCTAACCATGTATTTAGTATATTGTGTGTACTCATGAGACAATTCTAATGTGTACACACAACACACATTTTCAAGATGAATTATCTTAACACTTATCCTGTTGTTCCGGACAACCCCTTACCTTTGCAACCTTTGGTGAGCTTAAAACTGCATCTGAAAATGTCATCTGTGTATGTCCTCTGCTACATCTTCTTGCAAACTTTACAGAAATATTTCTGCATTAATGATTTTTAGCTCGTCTGTTTTTTGAAAAAAAACTTTCGAGCTATTGTCATCACTCCGGCGTCTTCGTTGTCGTCTGGCGTCGTCCTTAACCGAAAACCTTAACCTTGACCATATTTCCAAAAGTATTTGGCCTACCTTCATGAAACTTCATACACATACTCACCATCACAAGAGCTACATTCCCTACAAGTTTTATAACTCCATCTTGCAATTTGATTGCTCTTGTTTGACTTAGAACTTTGGTTTTCTAAAAGAAACTGCAGACGAGCGTTGGCACCCGCATGCGGTGCTCTTGTTAAATTTACCAGCAGACGGCAAAGCAGAAGACAGCTGTTGTGATTGGCATGCTATGGAATTATTGCTTTTGAGCAGTGTGGCTGCCCTGTTGAACTGAGTTGAGTTTGAAAACAGTTAAAATCCAGAGGGTTGGATTTTCATTGATTTATATGTAAAAGCATAACATATCTTGATGCTATTTAGTTATAGTCTCTACACCATGTGCAATAAACTGAAAAGAATGAGATTGCCTTTGTTATTTGTATTTTTTTATTTGGGCAATTTTAACCCTTGTCTTGCTGAGTCCGGATGTGCCTTATCTTTGAAACAATGTAGATCCAGATCAGATGGCTTCTGAAGAAGCCATCTGATCAGGATCTTCATTGTTTGCCATCCAGTTAATGAATTTGTTGCAATAATTTGCATCAAGTAACCTGATTGGCTAATAATCAGTATTGGGTGTGACATATTTAAATATTCAGCAGGACAAGGGTTAAGAAGCATCTATAAGAATCACTTGGCAGCTTTGATAGCTCAGTGGTTAGGGCATTCAACTTGTGATCAAGAGGTTGTGGGTTCAAGTCCGGCCACCGGAGGGGAGGTGTGTCCTTATGCAAGTAATGCCACTGCCCCACTCCACCCAGGTGTAAATGGGTAGGAGTGGTGTCAAAGTCACTGCCTCTCTCTCACGCGCGTGATAACATCCGGAATGAGTGTTCGAGAGTTAAAAAAGCCTGGAGCTTTCATCGCAATCAAACTAAAATAAATTTGGATAAAGTAAGAATCACATGAAGCATAAATCAGGAAAAT
The DNA here is from genome assembly GCA_963580285.1 of Lucinisca nassula. Lineage (NCBI taxonomy): Eukaryota > Metazoa > Mollusca > Bivalvia > Lucinida > Lucinidae > Lucinisca > Lucinisca nassula. The sequence continues at coordinate 46,035,946 of OY757025.1, read as the reverse complement.
ATTTTTGCTGACACAAAAAGGGGCATTTGCATCCCCCCGATTTATGTTCAAACGCGTGTGTGCAGCCAGCTAATAGCATTAGATGGCATGGCTTCTTGTTTGAGCATTATATGCTCAAAATAAGAGGGGTATCCAAATATTATTTTTCTTATTTCTGTTGGAAAAACATATGTTCTTGGTACTCATTAGAAGCACCTCACCGAGGTTAGAAGCACCTCACCGAGGTGCTTCTAATGAGTACCCACAACATGTTTTTAAGCAGAAATAAGAAAAATATTGGTACTTTTCGGATGAAAAAGTGCCTTATCAGGAGCTATGCAGCCTTCCCAAAATCTCCTCGACATGTCTGTAAACAGCAAAGGCTCATTGCTGGGCCCAGTTGTTCAAAGCATCCTTAGCCTAATCATAAGAGCTTGTTTGTGGTTTGGGCCCCCGCTTAGAAAGACTAATGCTTATAAGCCCTATTGGCACTGGGCAGCAGGGCTTGAGATGTCATTTCATCTCAATGTCCGGTAAAAGTCCCACAAAGTTGGAAGCAACGTCTCCAAAATGGCCTAAATGGTGTTGACGGAGACGCTAAACCTCAAATCAAACAAACAAGCAAATTCTGGTTAAATTGTTCACTGTCCAAAGAGTAGCAAGTTCAATATCTACTTTGGTATTTTTGCTTGAAAAATATTGACCGTATTAATAGAGCAAATTAACGAATAACATTGTTAGTTTTGAACAACTGGACCCAAGGCCCAGTTATGCAAAATTAAAGACATCATTAACTAGCATATCGTTAAAACTTTGGTCATTTAATATGGTGGAAGTACGAAAGTATTAATATTTTTGCAGAAAAAATGAGAGCAGCTTTTGCAAATGCAAAAGCTGCTCACATTTTGTCAGCAAAAATACCACTGTATTTGATATTAATCTTGCTAGAACAGCTAACATTGTGACTGTTAACGAGCTCGTGAAGCTAACGAGGCTTTGAACAACAGGGCACTGATCGCCAATGTGCTAAGTATCCTTTTCTTATGAACTGACTGATATACAGAATGAGTATGTTATTGTGTAAGGGTTGCGACCATCAGGGAAAAGTCAGCCATTACAATAACACACAGGTGACATTATAAGAATCTTATATGGGTGTGAGGGGTGGATTGAAAAATCCGTCCCGAGGGACACTGTCCGGCATCACAAGGCTTGCCGAGTGATGCCGGACAGTGATCCCGAAGGACTGATTTTTCTATCCACCCCTCACACCCATATTGGATTCTTTTTCTTGCATACCTTCCATTTCTATTGCGAATTTTTAATGCTGCTGTCACTTCGGTTACCGACGTCCGCCATTTTGTGATGACACAACAGGAATGTTTAGTGACGTCACGCATGACGACGCCGCACATGAGGTTGTAATCAACCAGTGTATTTATCAAACACGCGACTATATTCGATTTGGGGTCGGAACACCAGGGTCAGAACATAAATTTCTATCCAAGGGTAAAATCACGGATTTCCTTGTCTGGTGTGCAAGAAAGTGCATTCTATCACATCTCCAAAATGTTAATTTTCTGATGAAAATGTGTGTTATTTTTTCAAATTTCTACTCCAAACATAGGTTGTGGGTGCTCGTTAGAACCACCTCTTTGAGGTGGTTCTAACGAGTACCCACAATCTATGTCTTTGAACAGTGATAAGAAAAATAGTGTAAACCCTATAAACCCCAGTTTTCTCTATATAAAGTAGGGTTTATAGGGGTGTTCATTACACAGATGGCCGATCGGGGCTTGAAGAAATAGATTGGGCTGCATAATGCTTCCACACAGAGCTGAAACCGACCACGCATGAGTACTGGTAAACTGCTTAGAGGATCTAAGCATGCCCAGGCAAAGTGGTGCAAGTCGGACTGTCCATGCTAAGAAACCCTTGTTTCATTAGGCGTTAGGGCTTGAGATGTCATATCATCTCAATGTCGGGTAAAAGTAAAAAACAAATGGAAGCTTTGTCTCCAAAATGAACCATATAGTGTTGATGGGGACGTTTAACCTCAAATCAGACAAACAAATCAAGGAAGTTGAGATTGCCACAAATGCCAGATAGTGAAGGCCATGGGATTTTGGTCAGTGTAACTGAGAACTGAGTCAGGGAAAATTCATGATATTTTGATTGAATCTGATGGTGGCAACCCTATTTATTTTGCCATTTCGATTTGACATCACGAAAATACACCTATATAATTTTGACTGCCTTGAACCCCACTTTCATACAGTAAAACGGGTTTACAGGCATATATTTTATTTTTCGTATTCTACTCAAAAACATAGATTGTTGGAACTTGTTATCGAGGTGGTTCTACCAAGTGTCCACAATCTATGTTTTGAGCAGAAATAAGAAAAATATCAGTATTCTATATCTAAAAATTTTCATTTTTTGGTGGTAAAATATTCAATATATTTGAATAGGAATCACAAAAACATGTCTATATAATTTTTGACTCCCTTGAACCCCACTTTTTATACAGTAAAACTTTTGTTTACCAGGGTAAATCTTCTTTTTCTTATTTCTGCACTAAAATAGAGCAGAAATCAGAAAAATATCACAATTTTTTATCTTAAAATTTTCATTTTTACCAGCAGTAAAGTTTACAATGTATTTGTAAAGGTGTGTTTTCGTTATGGCATGTTTTCGTACTGTGATGTCATTACTGTCACACAGGATGTAGTCTAGCAGAAAGAAAGGAACACGTTTCTTGATTATTTTTATTTGCCTTCTACATTGCAACAAAAGTATTGGAAAAATAAACAAGAGGGCCCAATGGCCCTCTATCGCTCACCTGTGTACCAGAAAATCATAAGTGTAGGAGACCACTTGACCTTGCTACATACTAAATATCTGAGCTCTGGGCCTTATGGCTTTGGAGAAGATTTTTTATTTTTTTCCAGTATAAGTCCATAGGTCAGTTTTGACCCAAAGGGCATGGTTGGCAGGATTTATGTAGGCAACCATTTTATGTTGTATATACTAAATATCTAAGGTCCGTACTTCATGGTTTCAGAGAAGAAGATTTTTAAAGCTTTTTTTTTTTCATTATAAGTTTATTGGAGTTAAGAAGCCTCAGGATTTGGCCAATTTGAACCCCAGGGGCAAGACTCAGGCAGGATTCATGTGGGCAACAACTCCATGTTGCTACATGCTAAATACCTAAGCTCTGGGCCTTATGGTTTCACAGAAGAATATTTTTCAAGTTTCTTTTTTTCCATTTTAAGTTTTTTTTCCATTTTAAGTCCATCCATGGTAGCTAATGGGCCATGGGTGTGGCCAATTCTGGCCTAAGGGGCATGATTGGCAGGATTTATGTAGGTGACCTGGGCCCTGTGGTTTCAGAGAAGAAGATTTTTGAAGCTTTTTTTTCCATTAGGAGTCCATGGGAGCTAAGGGGCCCCGGGGCGTGGCCCATTTGGACACCAGGGGCATGATTGGCAGGATTTATGTAGGTGACCATTTACCATTACTGCATGCTAAATATCTAAGCGCTGGGCCCTGTGTTTTCAGAGAAGAAGATTTTTGAAGCTTTTTTTTTTCATAAGAATTGTCTATGGGAGCTAAGAGGCCCCAGAGCGTGGCCCATTTGGACCCCAGGGGCATGATTGGCATGATTTATGTAGGTGACCTCTTGCCGTTGCTACCTGCTAAATATCTAAGCTCTGGGCCCTGTGGTTTCAGAGGAGAAGATTTTTGAAGCTTTTTTCTATCAGGAGTCTATGGGAGCTAAGGGGCCCCGGGGCGTGGCCCATTTGGACCCCATGGGCATGATTGGCAGGATTTATGTAGGTGACCACTTGCCGTTGCTACATGCCAAATATCTAAGCTCTGGGCCCTGTGGTTTCAGAGAAGAAGATTTTTGAAGCTTTTACCCATTATGAGTCTATGGGAGCGAAGTGGCGCCGGGGCATGGCCCATTTGGAACCCAGGGCCATGATTGGCAGGAATTATGTAGGTGACTACTTCCCCTTGCTACACGCAAAATATCTAAGCTCTGGGTCCTGTGGTTTCAGAGAAGAAGATTTTTTAAGCTTTTTTCCATTATGAGTCTATGGGAGCGAATGGGCCCTGGGGCATGGCCCATTTGTAACCCAGGGGCATGATTGGCAGGAATTATGTAGGTGACCACTTGCCCTTGCTACATGCTAAATATCCAAACTCTGGGCCCTGTGGTTTCAGAGAAGAAGATTTTTGAAGCTTTTTTCCATTATGAGTCTATAGGAGCTAAGGGGCCCTGGGGCGTGGCCCGTTTGGACCCCTGGGGCATGATTAGCAGGAATTATGTAGGTGACCACTTGCCTTTGCTACATGCTAAATATCTAAGCTCTGGGCCCTGTGGTTTCAGAGTAGAAGATTTTTGAAGCTTTTACCCATTATGAGTCTATGGGAGCGAAGGGGCCCCGGGGCGTGGCCCATTTGGAACCCAGGGGCATGATTGGCAGGAATTCTGTAGGTGACCACTTGCCGTTGCTACATGCTACATATCTAAGCTCTGGGCCCTGTGGTTTCAGAGAAGAAGATTTTTGAAGCTTTTTTTCCAATATGAGTCTATGGGAGCGAAGGAGCCCCGGGGCGTGGCCCATTTGGAACCCAGGGGCATGATTGGCAGGAATTATGTAGGTGACCACTTGCCGTTGCTACATGCTAAATATCTAAGCTCTGGGCCCTGTGGTTTCAGAGAAGAAGATTTTTGAAGCTTTTTTCCATTATGAGTCTATTGGAGCTAAGGGGCCCCGGGGCGTGGTCAGTTTTGACCCCAGGAGCATGATTGGCAGGAATTATGTAAGTGACCATTTTTCCGTTACTACATGCTAAATATCTAAGCTCTGGGCCCTGTGGTTTCAGAGAAGAAGATTTTTGAAGTTTTTTTTCCATTATGAGTCTATGGGAGCGAAGGAGCCCCGGGGCATGGCCCATTTGGAACCCAGGGGCATGATTGGCAGGAATTATGTAAGTGACCACTTGCTGTTACTACATGCTAAATATCTAAGCTCTGGGCCCTGTGGTTTCAGAGAAGAAGATTTTTGAAGCTTTTTTCCATTATGAGTCTATGGGAGTGAAGGGGCCCCGGGGCGTGGCCCATTTGGACCCCAGGGGCATGATTGGCAGGAATTATGTAGGTGACCACTTGCCGTTGCTACATTCTCAATATCTAAGCTCTGGGCTCTGTGGTTTCAGAGAAGAAGATTTTTGAAGCTTTTTTTTCCATCATGAGTCTATAGGAGCTAAGGGCCCAGGGGTGTGGCCCATTTGGACCCCAGGGGCATGATTGACAGGAATTATGTAGGTGACCACTTGCCGTTGCTACATGCTAAATATCTAAGCTCTGGGCCCTGTGATTTCAGAGAAGAAGGTTTTTGAAGCTTTTTTCCATTATGAGTCTATGGGAGCGAAGGGGCCCTGGGGCCTGGCCCATATGGAACCCAGGGGCATCATTGGCAGGAATTATATAGGTGACCACTTGCCCTTGCTACATGCTAAATATCTAAGCTCTTGGCCCTGTGGTTTCAGAGAAGAAGATTTTTGAAGTTTTTTTCCATTATGAGTCTATGGGAGCGAAGGAGCCCCGGGGCATGGCCCATTTGGAACCCAGGGGCATGATTGGCAGGAATTATGTAAGTGACCACTTGCTGTTGCTACATGCTAAATATCTAAGCTCTGGGCCCTGTGGTTTCAGAGAAGAAGATTTTTGAAGCTTTTTCCATTATGAGTCTATGGGAGTGAAGGGGCCCCGGGGCGTGGCCCATTTGGACCCAGGGGCATGATTGGCAGGAATTATGTAGGTGACCACTTGCCGTTGCTACATGCTAAATATCTAAGCTCTGGGCCCTGTGGTTTCAGAGAAGAAGATTTTTGAAGCTTTTTTTCCATCATGAGTCTATAGGAGCTAAGGGGCCAGGGGTGTGGCCCATTTGGACCCCAGGGGCATGATTGGCAGGAATTATGTAGGTGACCACTTGCCGTTGCTACATGCTAAATATCTAAGCTCTGGGCCCTGTGGTTTCAGAGAAGAAGATTTTTGAAGGTTTTTTCCATTATGAGTCTATGGGAGCGAAGGGGCCCTGGGGCCTGGCCCATATGGAACCCAGGGGCATCATTGGCAGGAATTATATAGGTGACCACTTGCCCTTGCTACATGCTAAATATCTAAGCTCTGGGCCCTGTGGTTTCAGAGAAGAAGATTTTTAAAAATTTTCCCTTTATAAGTCTATGGGAGCTATATGTTGCCATGGCAACCAGAATTCCAACCTGATCAGCCCAAAAACCTTATGCAGCCTTTCCCCGTACCTGATGATGCTTCACATGAAATTTGATCAAGATTGGCCATGGGGTATTAGAGATATACTTATTTGAAATTGTTTACGGACGGACGCACGCACGGACGCACGCACGCACGACGGACGACGGACAAAAAGTGATCCCAAAAGCTCACCTTGTCACTACGTGACAGGTGAGCTAAAAAGCTTTCTTGCATGTGAAATGGGATTACAGTTACAGAGTCATCACGAAAACATGCCTATATAATTTTGACCCCCTTGAACCCCACTTTTATATAGTAAAACGGGTTTCTGGGGGTATTCCTTATTTTTAGAAATAAGAAAAATATCACAATTTTTCATCATAAAATGTTCATTTTTTCGGCGATAAAGGTGGCAATATATTTGTATAGGCGTGTTTGCGTAATGAAAATGCAAATCATCATGTTAACAAATCCATGTAATGAAAGCCTCTGTAAATCCGACTTTATTTATTTAGAGAAAACAGATGTATTGGGGCATATATAATTAAATCTCCCAAAAGAAATGGGGCAACTTACTGGTTTTGCTGCATTTCTTCTAATTATTTTTAAGTCTCCCAATCGAAGTAGGGAGACATTGAGATATTATTTTTGCTGCAATTATTCTTATTATTATTATTAACCCATAAGCTGCGAAGAAAAACAACATCTGGAGATGCTGATTACTTATGTTGTCTGCTGAAATTTTTGCAAATGTTTTAAAAAACATTTTTGCTTTCAGGCAAAAAGTGTGGGCCCAGATCAGACTGCTCCTAGAGGAGCAGTCTGATCTGGGTCCACACTGTTTGCAAAAATGACTTTTAAAGTAACTGGCTGATAACAAAGGAGATGACAATTGTCGTGATTGGCGTCTTATGGTTTAAGTCTCACAAACAAGGTGGGGAGACTTATTGGTTCTGGTGCTTTTCTTATTCTTCTTCTTCTTTTTCTCTCCGCCCAAATTTTGTTCGGACTAGTTCTCATTAACCACTGGACGGATTGCTCTGAAATTTTGGGATATGATAGATATGGATATGAAGTTATGCAGGAGGGTTTCAAATGCAAAACTACGGACCCAAACGGTCCGCTGGGGTGCATGCAACAAGCAATCCACCAAATTTTGTCTGCATGACTTCTCAGTAACCACTGGACGGATGGTTGTGAAATTTCAGGATATGATAGATATTGTCTGATAATTGATATGAAGTTGTGTAAGAGGGTAGATGCAAAAACAATCTGTGCAAATTTTGTCCAGTCAAGTTCTCAGTAACCATGCAATAATGATTATGGATAAGGATCCCCACCTCTAAACCATATTTATTCTTGTTTCTTTATGGTAAGACACATTCAGTGACATCAGGTGTGGTGTTCCCCGGCGTGTGTCGGGGCCATGCCCAACCTCCTTCACTTCAGAAAAGGCCTAATATCTAAGAAACATTCATTACACACTCTTGTTAACGTGATGTGGGGTGTTTGGAGTTATGACAGTTTCATCTTTGAACACCACACCATGCATAACCACTAGCACTAGGTTCATGATAAGAAGCATTTACAACCAATGTCCCGGCCCCCGCCCATAGGGGCTTGAAGAAATATATGGGCTGCACGATGCTTCCACGCAGAGCTGAATCCGGCCCACACACTAGTAGTGGTAAACCCTTTAGAGGATCTAAGCCTGTCCAGGAAATGCGGTGCGAGGTGGACCGTCCATGCTAATAAACCCTATTGGTTTCATTGGGCGATAGGGCTTGAGATGTCATTTCATCTCAATGTCGGGTAAAAGTCGCACAAAATTAGAAGCAACGTCTCCAAAATGACCTTTACAGAGTTGACGGGGACGTTAAACCTCAAATCAAACAAACAAAACAACCAATGTCCACGCAGAAATGAAAGCCCTGACAGCACTGTTTGGCTGATCATCTCAGAGTGTAGGCTGGAAAATGGTCCTGTACTAGGACTTCGGTCGTTCTGTCTAACAAGTTCAGTAGTCAAGGGGAATGGAAACACCCGGCAGATTTTTCCATCGTTTGTTAAAGGGAGACAGCTTTCGAGACTTCCTGTTCGCTTTTCTACAAACTCTGTCCAACGGAAAAAACAGGTCTACTCTTGAAGGAAAGAATTTGCTCCTGAGGAGCAAATTCTTTCCTTTAAGAGTTGACCCCTATTGACATGGGAGACAAAATACTTTTGGAGTTGCCTCCCCTGAATGTGTATCCAGCCCCTTTAAACGCACTGTCTGGTACTTGTGGGTTCTTTATTACCATTGGGGTCCATATTAACCCATAATATGCATCGGACAAATGTGGTGTCTTATCATGGTCTTGGCTGTCTGCTTATAGTACGGAAATAATAAAATTAACCGAACATCTAGACTTCTTGCACTCCAGGTAAGGAAATCCTTGGCTAATTTCTTATCCTACCCAGGTTATCCTACCCAGGGATAGGATAAAAATCGATAATTTTCACGTGTATTATGTTCACTGCATAGTTTAATATGACGTCACGTACGCCTTCATTATCTTTGACGTCACTGCACGTTCAGTGACTTCGAAACGCCGCATTGTTGTCATCAAAATATGGCTGACGTCGACAATCGAAATGACTGCATTTAAAAAATTTACTCTCAGAAATGAAGAGTATGCAAGAAAAAGAATCGTACATTGGTGTAAGGGGTAGATAGAAAAATCCGTCCCTCGGGATCACTGTCCGGCATCACTCGGCTTGCCTCCCCTCACACCCATGTAGTCCTATTCCAAAACTATTGGGTGGAAGAATCTATTAGGTTTAAACGAAACACAAAACTTAAGCCTAATTATTTGCGTGCGGTTTAATTTCATTGGTCAGTGATAATCACATGGACAATGGCAGGGAAGCTTCCGGAGTACTTGTAATTTAGTGTCGATTGATTTAAATAACTGACCCCAAAAATGTCAAACAACTTCACCTGACAGGGGAGACATCTAAATAAGTACTAATCCCTCCTTTACTCGAGATATCCATGTGTGTGTCACATATACTACTTTTGAAACCAACTACGAGGGTCGTTCAATATTTAACTGGCCTAACCCACCTACAGACCTGTAGGAAGTGCACGCTTTTCACATATTGCACATCAATACCTTATACATGGTTACACTAAATTTCATCAGTCTAGTATCTGTAGTTTGTGCGAGGTAAAATAACATGGCAGGGAGGGTGGGGGCAGTGTTGCCGAATTTTCTTCACAAATTGAGTACATACAGTCGAACTTTGATGGCTCGAGCCCCTTTGGGACCATGGAGATTTGTTCTAGACAGCGGAAGTTCGAGCCACTGTTGCATACTTCCAGAATACATAACGGGGGTATTTTTGGACTTCTTTTCGGTGTTCTGTAACATAAATGTATGCTGTGTGTACTCATTAGAATCGCCTCATTGAGGCGATTCTAATGAGTACACACAGCATACATTTGCAAGATAAAAGTCGAAAATCTCCTTAATTATCCCACACTTTTTCTTATGCAGAGGAATTCTCTAGGGCTCAAAAATGGGTTCGACTCAGCCATAGTAAACGAGCCATCGGTGTTCGAGCCATCGAAGTTCGACTGTAGTAGTGATTAGATACGTGTTTTGTTGTTGTTGTTGTTGTTGTTGTTGTTTTAAAAAAGAAGACTTACTAGGAAATTTATGAGTAATTATGTGAAGTTTACGGATAGAATGCTCCTTCATTTTCAACTGTTAGAAATTGGGTGGCTTATTTTAAACTTGGTCGGGTACCGTTTGGAGACTAGCACCGTAGTGGAACCTGTGAACGCTACTGATCAGGTCACTAGTGAAATCTAAGGGAAAGTAGTTCAGCAGGACAGGCGAATGAAGGTTTCAGAAATGGCTAGAAGATTGGAGATTTCTGAGGGTAGCGGTTTTACCATTTTATATGAACGGTGGGGCATGAGGAAGCTATAAGCGCGTCCGAGTGTCCATGTCCGAATCACTTTTGGGAAGATATGCGTGTGATCCGGAAGGCTTTCTTGAAAGAATTGTTACTGCGAACGAAACTTGGATCCATCACTATGATCCTGAGACTGAACAGCAGTATAAACAATAGAATGGCCACGGTTTACCGCGTCCAAAAAAATTCAAGACACAGCGTCATGACAACTGCGTTTTGGAATAGCAAGGGGGTTCCATTGGTTGACTATTTACCTCGTGGCCAGACTATTAATTGGGACTATTATGCTAACATTTTGGACCAATTACGTGCAGCTATAGTACAGAAAAGGCGTGGAAAATTACCAAAGGTGTGCTGTGCAACGTTACAAAGCTAGAGTCCATACTTGCAAAGTTTCTGTGGACGCAATAAAGTGGAGCGGTTTCAAACCCTTACCCCATCCACCCTGTTCTTCTGATCTGGCACCCAGTTAATACCTTTTTGTTTCCCAACTTGAAGAAAGAATTGTGTGGACGCCACTTCCGGTCAGATGAAGAGCTTAAGGCAGCGTTGACTCTAAACACCCAGAATTCTACAAAAATATACTTTCCGCCTTGGAACATCGATGGAGGAAGTGCTAATTGCTATGTTGAAAACTTAATCAAAGTTACTTATTGAACGACCCTTGTAGTTTTGGAATGTACAGTGATATGTTTTGTTTCTTTAATGATCGTTAAAAAGAGTTTCATTTCATATTGTTAGATTGACTGTTGTTTATTGCTACTCTCTTCTTATCCCTGTCGTCTCCCTCCGCGCCCTCTGAGAGCCTGGAATAGAAATCATAATCATAATAAATAATAATAGCGATTATACCTGCTAAGAATACAAAACACAAAGAGCGGCATGTGCTAATACTAGCATGAAACAGCGGACAAACGTCAGGCCGACAACGAAACGACGTTACCACCACGTATCACTGTTGTCCGGACATTTTAGTACATGTATTTACCGGACTTTACGTCCCCGTAAACACTATTTAGGTCATTTTGGAGACGTTGCCTCCGATTTTGTGGGGCTTTTACCGCCCACAGAAACCGCTATGGTTTAAGGAGCGGTCTGACTCATATCACTTTTCCTGGGCAGGGTTACCATAACCTGGCTCCCCTGCTATGCAAACCAAGAAAACGTACCTGACTGATCAGCCAAATCAGAGGGAAACTAATGAGTTATATTTTAATACTAACTTGATAAGGTAAATCTTCGTATATCGAAAAGTAGTCTATTTTCGCTTGCGCCAAGAAGCCATTATAACGAAGCCAGCAATGAAAATCGAATCAACGACGGGGCTATATCGGACGTGCTAACGTCGTATCGATGTCGGCTCGACGTTGGCAGCTGTTGTGTGCCACTTGGGAAACGACCCGAAAATCAAGCGAAAATGTTAGACAATTTTTTTTTTTGGTTTGGGTTTTACGACCCTTTCAAGATTATTTCACTCATATCGAGCCGATCGTTAATCAGAGGTGGGTGAAAACCGGAGTACCCGGAGAAAAACCACCTGACCTTCCGTTGCAGAACTTGGCGTCTCACACGTGGCCCAAGCGAGGCTCGAACCTACGGCGGTGAGAGACCTAATGACTAAGAGTCAGCGCTCTTATCCACTAGGCCACGGAGGCCCGTTGTGTTAGACAATACGAACGTAGCCTCAGTGAAGACTGATGTCAACTTGCAAACTCAGTCTGTTCTATAAAAGGAAATTACCACAGCAATGGAAAGTATAGTGTTCTGGATGAGCTTGTTTCGGCCAACTTTTGGCCCTATCAGTGACACTCAAATATTTTCAAAATTACATAGACAATGGAATCACTTATCCCAAAAGACTAGAAAACAAAACTGCACTTTGTTGGAGCGCTGGGAGACTTTTTAGGATCGCCTCACGTACAGTCTTCTCTGCCTTCTCGAAGAAGATTTGAGTCAATGGATACCCATTTAGCGCATGCGCAGGCTGACTGTGTCTGCACTGGGTACACATGGCGCCATGCGCCAAGACACAGTTTTGCATGAATATTAATCAAAGCACTGATAGTACTGGTTGGTCGATTGTCTCTTTGTCCCCGTCAACACTAATAAAGTAATTTTGGAGACATTGCTTTTACCCAACCTTGAGATGAAATGACATCTCAATCCCTGTCACCCTGTTACATGTGGGTTTACGGCGTCCCGCAAACCCCCATGCTGACAAGACAACCGAGCGTGATCTCTGACAGGTGTACGGGCAGCTGTGGGGTAAAGCACAAGAAAGATGTTAGATGAATGACATGAATTATTTACAGTATCTACATACAACGCTTACAAACACAAAACATCACAATTTGTTGCTTCTGTAGCCAACTCACGACGTCCGCTCCGAAGGCAAAACAATGTTCTGTGCTCGGAACGGGTGACGTGAATACCTACAGAAGCAAACAACCAAAACAACAACAAAAACAAAAAAAGAAACAACACAAGACGCGACTGGCCAGTTTATAACTTAGGGTGAATCCCCCACTCGCGTGAAACTTCCTCTCGCGAACTAGTAGAACTAGTCTATCAACATAGTTGATAATCATAGGTTTAGCGATCACGTTTGCTGATCAGAGGTTTAGTGATCGTCCAATTAACCTGCAGGTAAGTTGACCTCTTCCATGGTCTCACATTTGTTTACAACGAACAATGATTTAGATTCTGCTTCTACCCTGGTAGGCGCTGATTACGGCGCCCTTGCTGGACCCTAACGCCTAGCGTCGTACCAGTACCTGCTGCTATGAAGCAGGGAGCAGCAGGTCACACATTGTTGTGCCTGCAAATTACGATAACTGGACTAGAAACGAGTCACAAAACATACATGCTATATCATGATCCCCCTCCCGGAGAAGTAAGAATATGTTCATGCATATACCGTTATTGCGCATGCGCCGACCAGACATACAGGCTGATTAGTGCATGCGACAAATAACCGTACAGCAGAACTCAACTTGACTGTGCATCAAATTATCAGCACCCAGCGCTTGACACAATAATACTCAAAGTTCATGTTTCCTTACTGAGCACTACAGAAATCAATTAATGCTCACTACTACTGAGCATAATACTCATCAAATTTGTGCTCCCTACATTATCACAAGTAAGAGGCAATTGAACAGACCACGCCTTTGCGCTACCTGGCCAGCTGCCAATTACAGGAAACATAACAATCTCTATTTCATATCCTTCTCCGCGACACGGCTCACAAATATAGCTATTCACAAATTCAATACATTAATAACAGATAGAAACTGCAACAGAAGATTTTCATCTATAATCCACAACATTTGTTAGTGTCTCATAAGGGCCAACACTGTTTGCCGTAAATTCTCTCTATTTGGTAGGCACCCCGTCACAACCGTCCTCGCGACGCCGATGACGCAGCTAACGTCATCCCCGCCGCTCAGGCCGTTATGACGTGTGGCGACCAAATACTCCCACTTATCATCATCACGTTCTTTATATGTACATACATGCACAAACTACCGGCCCCGATAGCTCAGTTGGTAGAGTGTCCGCTCCGGGGAACGGGAGGTCTGGGGTTCGACCCCGGGCCGCGACATACCAAAGTCGTTAAAAATGGTACTAGCTGCTCCTCGTTTGGCACTCAGATTTACGGGGTAGAGCTAGGACTGGTCGATCCAGTGTCAGGATAATGTGACTGGGTGTGGTATCATGTAATGTGTCTGGGACATGATACTTCAGTGAGGCAGCACTATAAATGTGAGCATTGAGCTCCCTGTCGCAACCAGACACCGTCGTGATATGACTGAAAAATTGTTGAAAGCGACGTTAAACCCGAATTCACACACACACACACACACACACACACACACACACACATGCACAAACTGAGTTATCAGACAAAAACGGCATCATTACAAAATGAACTCGTAATTCTTCTTGAACAAAATTATTTCTAATCAACGTGAACATGCTTGTAAAATAAAATTCATTACGGTTCATCATCACGGATAACCCAACAGGCTCTTGTAAGAGTTTGCCCTGATGATGAAGATATGGTTAAACCCGTCTTAAGTTTACGTCCCCTCTACACCTAATATCATATTGGGACGGAACCACGGTTTTCTAACCACAGCTAGTCAAAAGTCATGGATCAAACAAGTGACCCGGCGTTTATTAATTACATTCTACAAAAGGGGTCTAAAAGCCTAAATGAATCTAGAATGAGCGGGTGTCCAAACTTTACGTCTCACCAACATCTAGGGTCAGCATGAGACAGGACCTCACTTAGAAAGACTCATTCTACTACTGGAGAAGCCTGGGATCAATCCTGCGACGTCTAGCTGGCAAAGCTAGTAGCCTAATCACTACAGGCCACAACAGTGAATTCAGAATAGGCTTCAGAAAGTTGGGGTATACTAGAAGTAAACCCCTCCAAAACCTACAAGCATGTTCATACAAAAATAATACTAAACATAGATTTAACATACCTTTCAATATACTTTGTATTTCCCGACACGATGTTGTGGGTACACGTTACCACTTGACCTGCTGCTAAAGTGTTCGCTTTTTTCAGGGTTTATATATCTATGAATACTACCAGAAAATCATGCCTACTCATATTACCTTGCTTTGTTCGTGGCGAAGTGGAGATACCGGCCACAAACAAAGCCAGATAGCAAAAATCGAGTAGATAATGGATTTGCGTTCAAATAGTATATTTCCCATAGGAAAAATTGATGAAACGACCCTATAAATCAATGCCATGACTCCTGTTAAAACGAACACCCTCACAACACGTGACGGGAATGAAAATAATATATGGCACAATTTGGCGGTTGGCGATATTTAGGCAAATTCTATAGGACTCAGCCTTATAGCGGCCCCCTGTATTGTAAAAACAGCTCTCTATAAACCACTCATGCATACATCGTATGATATGTGCATGACTCGCCCATGGAGCAGCATAGTATGCGTACCATATTTCACCTAAAATATTTCACTCGCACCGCCCTACCATATATCTACTAAAATAATTTAGATGTGCATAAGCACCAGAGAGGTTTCCTATTCCATCTCGTAACAAAGGTTTCCCCTTTTGGAGAAAAAACAATCAGAAATGTTTTTTCTTTGTGTATAGAGATGGAATAGGATGAACCTATCTAAACAAGACAGCTATTTACACAACAACCGTGCGAAGAATTACCTACTAAGGTAGTCTGCCCCCCAAATTTTCTTGGCCCCGAATTGCAATAATCCGAAATCTATACGGCTGTAGTTTCATTGCCCAACGCATAATTCGAGGATTGAGAACTTTTGCTGTTTGCATATAAGACAAGGGCTTGTGGTCTGTCTCAAGCAGGAATTCTACTCCGTAAAGATACTTGCGAAATTTCTCAACACCCCAGATAATAGCCAAACATTCCTTCTCTATTACAGAATAGTTTTTCTCACGAGGCAAAAGTTTCTTGCTGGCATAAGCAATGGGAAGTCGTCCTTCCCCTTCAAATTCTTGGAGCAAAACGGCTCCTATACCAACATCAGAAGCGTCCGTCCGGAGTATGAACGGATTCCCATCATGAAAGATAGGAAGACGAAGAATATGACTAGACGTGAGTCTATTCTTCAGAGTCTGGAAAGCCTTTTCATGATGGTCCTGCCAGTCTGTGATCTTGTTTGGTCTACTTTTCTTAGTTAAATCTGACAAAGGGGAAGCAATAGATGAGAAATTTGGAATGAAACGGCGGTAGAAACCAGCCAACCCAAGAAATGACTTTATTTGTCTCTTAGTAGAAGGTCGAGGAGCATCCTTTATAGCTTGTATCTTGTCTTCTTGCGGTCTAACTGACTGAGCAGCTACACTGTGACCAAGACATTCGATACTGCTATACCCAATCATACACTTGGAAGGTTTTGCCGTCAACTTGGCTGTCCTGAGTCTATCTAAAACTTCACGTAATGACGTCAAGTGGTCTTTCCAAGTTTCGGTAAAGATCCACATATCATCGACGAAGCTATCAACGTTAGAAAGTTCGGACAGAATCTTTCTCATCAACCTGCAAAATGTTGCTCCTGAGTTTACCAAACCGAAGGGCATAGTTTTGAATTGAAACAAGCCTTTGGGGGTTTCGAACGCAGTTAGGGGTTTTGCCTTAGACGTCATTTTTACCTGCCAATAACCTTTTAACAAATCTAATTTGCTAAAGTATTTGTGCCCCGACATTCTATTTATAACCTCCTCCATATTTGGCATTGGTTCTGCATCGAACTCCGTCACTTTATTAAGTTTACGGAAGTCAATGCAGAACCGCACCGAACCATCTTTTTTAGGGACAAGTACTACAGGGGATGAATATGGAGATATTGATGGCTCAATAACTCCTAAATCTAACATATCTTGAATTTCCTTTTCCATTACATCCCGTACTTTATATGGTATGGCATAACCTTTTGACCTCACTGGTTCCGTCGTCAGCAACTTTATGTCGTGTTCTATTTGGTCAGTTCGTCCTGGTACACTGGACAGTACGTCCGGGTATTCTTTTATCAACGTCTCTATTTCTTTACGCTGATCCTGCGTTAACATTTCTGAAATATTGACGTCCTTAAACGTCTCTGGTTGCTTTGCAGTAGGAAAAGCGCAATCTTCCAATGAGAATTCGTCAACGTCATCATTTTCAGTTGACGGAATGGACTCTACAGAAAGCAAGCAATGTGACGTCACATTCTGACGTTCCACATATTGCTTCAGTATGTTAGCGTGATACGTGTTAACATTTCCATTGACGTCAATCTTATAATCCATTCTGTTCACTACCTCAACCACTTCATAAGGACCTTTCCATTGAAGCAATAATTTATTACTGTCTGTCGGTAGTAACAACAGCACTTTATCGCCGACGTCAAATTTACGCGTCCTCGCGCCTTTATCATAATAAGCTTTCTGCTTAATCTGAACCTTCTTTAAATTATCACGCGCAAATTTGCATGTCTGCTCTAACCGTTCCCTAAGCTCAATAACGTATTGATACGTCGAAAGAACTTGCTCATCGCGTACCTCTTCAGCCCATAATTCTCTTAATATTGCCATTGGACCTCTGACGTTACGTCCATATAACAACTCAAAAGGGGAGTATCCCAAAGACTCTTGTGGGACTTCCCTAACCGCAAATAATAAAGCTGGAAGATATTTATCCCAATCTTTTGGACGTTCAGCACACATGCGACGTAACATCTGCTTTAACGTAGCGTGGAAACGCTCTATCAGTCCGTTGCAAATTGGGTGTCTCGGACTACACGTTAACTGTTGAAGAGAAAGAAGCCTGCTGACTTCCTTCATTACCTCAGCAGTAAACTGTGATCCACAATCAGTCAACATTTCATCAGGAATGCCAACCCTACTAAACATTTCAATAAGCGCTTCCGCGACACGTTCCGTCTCAATACTCGGTAAAGCTATCGCCTCTGGATACCTTGTCGCATAATCTATCATGGTTAAAATATACCGAGATTTCCTATCAGATCGAGGCTCAATTGGACCAACTATGTCCACTGCCACCCTCTTAAATGGCGTATCAATCAATGGCATTTTTCCTAGAGGTACTTTAGTGACCCGACCTTTCTGAATAGTTCTCTGACAAATATCACAAGATTTACAAAATCTAGCGACATCACCGCAAATACCGGGCCAGTAAAACTCAGTTACAACTCTATCCAATGTCTTCCTAATACCCATATGTCCAGACATAAGCGTTTCATGAGCCAGTTTCAACACCTTTCCTCGGAAACTTTGAGGGACCACAAGTTGGAAAGAGACTTTGTTACCCTTGGTGAACTCCCTATATGCCAAACCTTTTTTCTCAATAAACCTAGTTTCACCTCGGTTTAAACCACGACTCACAGTCTTGTTCCCAGATACAACCCTTTTCCTGATGTTTTCCAAAGTTGGATCATCAACCTGAGCTTGCTTGAAAGCCTCCTTGTCATCGTTAATGATCTGATCGGGAACCTTAAGTTTTCTGTAAGGCTTCTCATCCTGCCTAGTTTGAGACCTAGTTACAGCCGCGGCTGAGAAATGAGACATATCAGGAAGTTTTGATCCATCAATGTTACCGATAACCAAATCGTACAACGTATCATCCATACACAAAGCTTCAGCTTTCCCAGTGAAAAAAGGACAATCAATGTCAATCATTGCCAAAGGATACCTTTGTGTGGATTCATCAATCAACGTAACATTTGATTCCTTTCCTATTAACTGACTATCCGAAACCAAACTTCTCCGAACGACACAGCCTGTACACCCAGTATCTCTTAATACAACCACCTTTTTATTATTAACCAATCCTTGTGCCGTCGGTAACCTTGCCTTTAAGAAGTAACAGACACCTTCCCTAGTTTCCTTACTACACTCCTCCCTATCCGAAATCAAATGATCACCAACCTTATTTTCAAAAATACTTCCAATCTCATCACCTTTCCTAGTTACTTCCGTTTGACAAAAACTAACTTGGTGTGCTGCGCCACGTGGTGTGCTATTATTTTTACCGCGTCCGCGAAAAGACCCTCTAAAATTACCACGACCACGTGTATAACCACGACCTACATTCTGCGTATTCTCATTCTTAACCTGAGAACCTTGAGCCTCTACGCGCGTGTTAAAATTTTCCTTAACACCGCTATCCCCAACTCCAGTTGCTCCTACCTCTGCGCTATACAATTGTTTCCTGTCGGGGTTCTTAAAACATTTAATTGTTAAATGCCCCTTACCGCATATGCTACACTTGATATCCGGTCTACCACTCGGTTTGTTCGAGTCAACTTTGTCCTGTTTACCCTGCGCTGCGCCTCTATTATCGCGTTGCCCCTTATTAATGCAACTATATACGCCCCCGCGCGCTTCTGCAAACAAATCTGCCTCCCTAGCCATTTCATCTAAATTACCAAACTGTTTTGGCTTCAGATGTACATACAGTTTACATGACTCCAGGAACTGATCCCTTGCCATGAAATCACAGACAGCCGGAAAAGATTTTTCTATCTTTGCCATATTAAGCCATTTTTCTAAATAACTTCTCAGTCTACTACTGAACTGTATGAACGTTTCTGATTTCTCGGGCCTACTATAACGAAACTGTTTCCTAAATCCGCGCTCCGTCATGTCAAAATTCTTTAATAAAGCGTCCTTTAACTTTTCATAATCCGCCGCATCCTCATTTGACAACCGGTCATATACATCAAGTGCGCGCCCTTTGAGCAATGCACTTAAATACGCGGCCCAAACACTCTTATCCCATTTATTAGCCGTAGCATATTTCTCAAACCTAGATAAATAACTATCCATTTTATCTTTACCCTCTTCAAAATAAGGTAACTTAGGATCCCGGGCATGAGCCACCTTCTCAGCTTTTTGCCTTTCAAATTCTAGCTCGAGCTTCGCTCTCTGCATTTCTAACTGATTCCTTAATTCTTGGTGCTGTAGCTCAAACCCATGTTTTATTTGTTCTAAATGGGCCTCACTAATCTCTTTTGCCTCCCTTTCAGTCTTAATGCGTGCCATTTCAAGTTCATGTGCCCTTTCCTTTTCCTTTTCTTCTACTTCTAACTTAGCTAGTTCATGTACCCTTTCCTTTTCCTTTTCCTCAGACCTTAACCTTTCTAAATCCCTTTGCTCTTGCCTTTCTGCCCGCTCAATATCTTGCTGCTCCTTAACAAAACCTTGTAACTCCTTCCCCTCATAACCTAAGTCCTTTCCCATTTGCATTAAACGCTCCATTATTGATAACGTAAATCTCACGTTACTATCAAAACCACTATAAACTGATCAGTTATGATCAGTGATGACTGAATGGGCTTAACTAAAACGTTAAGATATGTGTTATACGCGTTAATCTAACTAAAACGTTAGTTATTAAAGCACACGCGATTTGAAATGTCAAATGCTTTTAGCAAAGTATGACGTTGCGTACTGGTAGTCTAATATGACGTCATAAACCGACGACGTTTACAGTAAAATGCTACAATCCGAAGTTTCATCACATTACAAAACTCCGATCATAACAAGTCACCATTACTGTTTCTATTACGTCATACCTAACCTCAAGCCACTGCGTAAATATTAACGCTACCGTTATGTCAACGTCAGTAAATTGTTAACGTCACTACGTCAGAACCATGTGTGGGTAAGATCAATTAGTAACTCCAGTTTAACTTAGTAGAATGTCAGGTAACACAATTAAGTGGGGTCTACTTAAGTTTTTCGTTACCAAGAAAAAGTGGGGTTTGCCTTGCCTTCCTGCTCAGAAATTATCGACTTGTCAGTATCCATTCAGTTGAATACATGGGTTTCGCACTTCATCAACGCAGGAAGGAAGATTCAAGTTAATTTCTAAATGTGGCTGTCAATACATTTTTTTTTTTTTTAAATTGATGATTCAGAGTATCAATGTGCTGTTCCACAGCCGGGAACACCAGCCAGAGATCAAATCCTCACTTCACTGACACCAAATGTTACATGTGGGTTTACGGCGTCCCGCAAACCCCCATGCTGACAAGACAACCGAGCGTGATCTCTGACAGGTGTACGGGCAGCTGTGGGGTAAGGCACAAGAAAGATGTTAGATGAATGACATGAATTATTTACAGTATCTACATACAACGCTTACAAACACAAAACATCACAATTTGTTGCTTCTGTAGCCAACTCACGACGTCCGCTCCGAAGGCAAAACAATGTTCTGTGCTCGGAACGGGTGACGTGAATACCTACAGAAGCAAACAACCAAAACAACAACAAAAACAAAAAAAGAAACAACACAAGACGCGACTGGCCAGTTTATAACTTAGGGTGAATCCCCCACTCGCGTGAAACTTCCTCTCGCGAACTAGTAGAACTAGTCTATCAACATAGTTGATAATCATAGGTTTAGCGATCACGTTTGCTGATCAGAGGTTTAGTGATCGTCCAATTAACCTGCAGGTAAGTTGACCTCTTCCATGGTCTCACATTTGTTTACAACGAACAATGATTTAGATTCTGCTTCTACCCTGGTAGGCGCTGATTACGGCGGTCTGTCCGCCCTTGCTGGACCCTAACGCCTAGCGTCGTACCAGTACCTGCTGCTATGAAGCAGGGAGCAGCAGGTCACACATTGTTGTGCCTGCAAATTACGATAACTGGACTAGAAACGAGTCACAAAACATACATGCTATATCATGATCCCCCTCCCGGAGAAGTAAGAATATGTTCATGCATATACCGTTATTGCGCATGCGCCGACCAGACATACAGGCTGATTAGTGCATGCGACAAATAACCGTACAGCAGAACTCAACTTGACTGTGCATCAAATTATCAGCACCCAGCGCTTGACACAATAATACTCAAAGTTCATGTTTCCTTACTGAGCACTACAGAAATCAATTAATGCTCACTACTACTGAGCATAATACTCATCAAATTTGTGCTCCTTACATTATCACAAGTAAGAGGCAATTGAACAGACCACGCCTTTGCGCTACCTGGCCAGCTGCCAATTACAGGAAACATAACAATCTCTATTTCATATCCTTCTCCGCGACACGGCTCACAAATATAGCTATTCACAAATTCATTACATTAATAACAGATAGAAACTGCAACAGAAGATTTTCATCTATAATCCACAACATTTGTTAGTGTCTCATAAGGGCCAACACTGTTTGCCGTAAATTCTCTCTATTTGGTAGGCACCCCGTCACAACCGTCCTCGCGACGCCGATGACGCAGCTAACGTCATCCCCGCCGCTCAGGCCGTTATGACGTGTGGCGACCAAATACTCCCACTTATCATCATCACGTTCTTTATATGTACATACATGCACAAATTGAGTTATCAGACAAAAACGGCATCATTACAAAATGAACTCGTAATTCTTCTTGAACAAAATTATTTCTAATCAACGTGAACATGCTTGTAAAATAAAATTCATTACGGTTCATCATCACGGATAACCCAACAGGCTCTTGTAAGAGTTTGCCCTGATGATGAAGATATGGTTAAACCCGTCTTAAGTTTACGTCCCCTCTACACCTAATATCATATTGGGACGGAACCACGGTTTTCTAACCACAGCTAGTCAAAAGTCATGGATCAAACAAGTGACCCGGCGTTTATTAATTACATTCTACAAAAGGGGTCTAAAAGCCTAAATGAATCTAGAATGAGCGGGTGTCCAAACTTTACGTCTCACCAACATCTAGGGTCAGCATGAGACAGGACCTCACTTAGAAAGACTCATTCTACTACTGGAGAAGCCTGGGATCAATCCTGCGACGTCTAGCTGGCAAAGCTAGTAGCCTAATCACTACAGGCCACAACAGTGAATTCAGAATAGGCTTCAGAAAGTTGGGGTATACTAGAAGTAAACCCCTCCAAAACCTACAAGCATGTTCATACAAAAATAATACTAAACATAGATTTAACATACCTTTCAATATACTTTGTATTTCCCGACACGATGTTGTGGGTACACGTTACCACTTGACCTGCTGCTAAAGTGTTCGCTTTTTTCAGGGTTTATATATCTATGAATACTACCAGAAAATCATGCCTACTCATATTACCTTGCTTTGTTCGTGGCGAAGTGGAGATACCGGCCACAAACAAAGTCAGATAGCAAAAATCGAGTAGATAATGGATTTGCGTTCAAATAGTATATTTCCCATAGGAAAAATTGATGAAACGACCCTATAAATCAATGCCATGACTCCTGTTAAAACGAACACCCTCACAACACGTGACGGGAATGAAAATAATATATGGCACAATTTGGCGGTTGGCGATATTTAGGCAAATTCTATAGGACTCAGCCTTATAGCGGCCCCCTGTATTGTAAAAACAGCTCTCTATAAACCACTCATGCATACATCGTATGATATGTGCATGACTCGCCCATGGAGCAGCATAGTATGCGTACCATATTTCACCTAAAATATTTCACTCGCACCGCCCTACCATATATCTACTAAAATAATTTAGATGTGCATAAGCACCAGAGAGGTTTCCTATTCCATCTCGTAACACACCCAATGAAACCAATATGGTTTATAAGCATGGACGGGTCGACTCGCACCACTTTGCCTGGGCAGGCTTAGGTCCTCTAAGCGGGTTACCAGTTCTCGTGTGCGGTCAGTTTCAGCTCTGCGTGGAAGCATCATGCAGCCCAATCTATTTCCCCAAGCCCTGATGGGCGGGGGCTGTCGACTGTCTCTGAGACTGGGAAAACATCCTGAACTAAGTCGATTTCGTATAACCCTTAAATTCCAGTATTTAAGCAAACCGCGGAAACCCTGATCACAAGTACACAAGCCTAGTCCATATTTTACTTTTCACACAACGCTCTGACATCACAGGGCGTTGTCTGCGCATGCCATATTCTTGGAAGATTGACCTGTCTGGTACAACGCATCACTATCCTGTGCTACGCGATTCGTTAAAAGTGCAGACGATATTTCTTACAGGCAGGAGAAAAGTGATGCTATAAATAACCATTACCTGGATTTTGTTTGTTTATGCCGTCGACAGTCACGTGGACAAAAGCAGACGAGAAGCTTCTGTTGTTACATGTACAGTCGAACTTCGATGGCTCGAACCCCTTTGGGACCATGGAAATTTGTTCGAGACAGCGGAAGTTCGAGCCACTGTTGCATACTTCCAGAAAACATAACGGAGGTATTTTTGGACTTCTTTTCGGTGTTCTGTAACATAAATGTATGCTGTGTGTACTCATTAGAATCGCCTCATTGAGGCGATTCTAATGAGTACACACAGCATACATTTGCAAGATAATACGGGCCTCCGTGGCCTAGTGGTTAAGAGCGCCGAATCTTAATCATTAGGTCTCTCACCGCTGTGGTTCGAGACTGGCTTGGATCACATGTGAGACGCCAAGTTCTGCAACGGAAGGTCAGGTGTTTTTTTCTCCGGGTACTCCGGTTTTCGCCCACCTCTGATTAACGATCGGCTCGATATGAGTGCAATAATCTTGAAAGGGCCGTAAAGCCTAAACTAAAAAAAAAAAAAAAACTAGAAAAAGTGTCCATAGGACACGGATGCCCCCGCCAAATGCCATTCATAAACAAGACATCACATGCGATACAAATCCCCTCGCACAAGACAACTTCGTGTGTGGAAAACACTGAAAAGGCAAAAGTCCAACTTGCTTGAGATGTTATCATATGCAACATTTGTGTAAAGTTTGTTTAAAAATCTATCAATAAATGTAGGTTCTAGAGTGATGACAATATGTCTCTAAAAATAGTCATTATAGGGACCTTGACTTGAGGCCATGGCCGCGAAAGTAGATCTTGCTCAAGATATTATCATAAGCATCTTTTGTGTGAAGTTATATTAAATCATAAATGTAGGCGGTAGAGCGATGACAAAACTCTTCTAAAAATAGCCACAGTGACCTTGACCTTGAGGTCATGACCATGAAAGTCAAAGCAACTCGAGATATTATCATAAGAAACATTTGTGTCAAGTTCTATTAACATCCATCAATAAATATAGGCAATAGAGCGATGACAAACTTTTTCTAAAAATAGCCACAGTGACCTTGACCTTGAAAGTCGAAATAGCTCGAGATATTGTCATAAGGAACATTTTTGTGAAGTTATACTGAAATCGGTGAAAAAATGTCATGCCAAGTTTTTCTAAAAATAGCCACAGTGACCTTGACCTTGAAAATCAAACTCGCTCAAGGTATTGTCATAAGGAACATTTGTGTGAAGTTATATTGAAATCAGTGAAGAAATGTAGTCGCTAGAGCGATGACAAAGTTTTTCTAAAAATAGCCACAGTGACCTTGACCTTGAAAGTCGAAATCGCACGAGATATTGTCATAAAGAACATTTGTGTGAAGTTATACTGAAATCGGTGAAGAAATGTAAGCGCTAGCGCCATGACAAAGTATTTCTAAAAATAGCCACAGTGACCTTGTCCTTGAAAGTGGAACTCGCAACAGATATTGTCATAAGGAACATTTGTGTGAAGCAATATTGAAATTGGTGAAAAAATGTAAGCGCTAGAGCAATGACAAAGTTTTTCAAAAATAGCCACAGTGACCTTGACCTTGAAAGTCGAACTCTTTCGAGGTATTGTCATAAGGAACATTTGTTCGAAGTTATATTGAAATCGGTGAAGAAATGTAGGCGCTTGAGGGATGACAAAGTTTTTCTTAAAAATAGCCATTGTGACCTTGACCTTGAAAGTCGAAATGGCTTGAGATATTGTCATAAGGAACATTTGTGTGAAGTTATATTGAAATCGGTTAAGAAATGTAAGCGCTAGAGCGATGACAAAGTTTTTCTAAAAATAGCCACAGTGACCTTGACCTTGAAAGTGGAACTCGCTAGAGATATTGTCATAAGGAACATTTGTGTGAAGTTATATTGAAATCAGTGAAGAAATGTAGGCGTCAGAGCGATGGCAAAATCTTTCTAAAAATAGCCACATTGACCTTGACCTTGAGGTCATGACCTTGAAAGTCCAACTCGCTCAAGATATTGTCATAAGGAACATTTGTGTGAAGTTATATCGAAATCAGTTAAGAAATGTAGGCGCTAGAGCGATGACAAAACTTCTCTAAAAATAGCCACAGTGACCTTGACCTTAAGGTCATGACCTTGAAAGTCGAACTCGCTCGAGATATTGTCATAAGAAACATTTGTGTGCAGTAATATTGAAATCAGTGAAGAAATGTAGGCGCTGGAGCGATGACAAAGTTTTTCTAAAAATAGCCACAGTGACCATGACCTTGAGGTCATGACCTCGAAAGTCGAACTCGCTCGAGATATTGTCATAAGAAACATTTGTGTGAAGTTATATTGAAATCAGTGGGAAAATGTAGGCGCTAGAGCGATGACAAAGTTTTTCTAAAAATAGCCACAGTGACCTTGACCTTGAGGTCATGACATTGAAAGTCGAACTCGCTCGAGATATTGTCATAAGAAACATTTGTGTGAAGTTATATTGAAATCAGTGAAAAAATGTAGGCGCTTGAGCGATGACAAAGTTTTTCAAAAAATAGCCACAGTGACCTTGACCTTGAAGTCATGAACTTGAAAGTCGAACTTGCTCGAGATTTTTTTATAAGGAGCTTTGTGTGAAGTTTATTGAAATTGGTGAAGAAATGTAGGCGCTAGAGCGATGACAAAGTTTTTCTAAAAATAGCCACAGTGACCTTGACATTAAGGTCATGACCTTGAAAGTCGAACTCGCTCGAGATTTTTTATAAGGAACATTTGTGTGAAGTTATAATGAAATTGGTGAAGAAATGTAGGCGCTAGAGCGATGACAAAGTTTTTCTAAAATAGCCACAGTGACCTTGACCTTGAGGTCATGACCTTGAAAGTCGAACTCGCTCGAGATTTTTTTATATGGAACATTTGTGTGAAGTTATGCTATATCCCCCCTCACAACTATGTTGTGCGAGGGGATAAAAATATTACAAATGTACTTTAAATCAATCATAAAATATATGTTTCAAGGGCAGATAATCCAAAAACCAAAAATGCAAGAGTTGTCTTCCTTGTTCATGACACATCGTCTCAGTGTGATGAATGCACCTGTGAAGTTTCATGAATATATTCCATACGGTTTAGGAGTTATGACCCGGACACGGTTTACTATATGGTACTAAGTCAAGGGCAGATAATCCAAAAACCAAAAATACAAGAGTTGTCTTCCTTGTTCATGACACATCGTCTTAGTGTGATGAATGCACCTGTGAAGTTTCATGAATATATTCCATACGGTTTAGGACTTATGGCCCGGACACGACATACCATTTGACTATATATGGAATAAGTCAAGGGCAGATAATTAAAAAAAACTAAACAAGCAGGAGTTGTCTTCCTTGTTCATGACACATCGTCTCAGTATGATGAATGCACCTGTGAAGTTTCATGATTATATTCCATACGGTTTAGGAGTTATGGCCCGGACACGGTTTACTATATGGTACTAAGTCAAGGGCAGATAATTCAAAAACAAAAAATGCAAGAGCTATCTTCTTTGTTCATGACACATCGTCTCAGCGTGATGAATGCACCTGTGAAGTTTCATGAATATATTCCATACGGTTTAGGACTTATGGCCCGGACACGGTTTACTATATGGTACTAAGTCAAGGGCAGATAATTCAAAAACCAAAAATGCAAGAGTTGTCTTCCTTGTTCATGACACATCGTCCAAGTGTGATGAATGCACCTGTGAAGTTTCATGAATATATTCCATACGGTTTAGGAGTTATGGCCCGGACACGACATACCATTTGACTATATATGGATGTAAGTCAAGGGCAGATAATTCAAAAACTAAACAAGCAGGAGTTGTCTTCCTTGTTCATGACACATCGTCTCAGTGTGTTGAATGCACCTGTGAAGGTTCATGAATATATTCCATACGGTTTAGGAGCTATGGCCCGGACACG
Organism: Lucinisca nassula; assembly: GCA_963580285.1. Lineage (NCBI taxonomy): Eukaryota > Metazoa > Mollusca > Bivalvia > Lucinida > Lucinidae > Lucinisca > Lucinisca nassula. The sequence continues at coordinate 46,008,231 of OY757025.1, read as the reverse complement.
ATGTTGGGACGGACGAACGGACGAGCGGAATAACGGACAGGGGTAAAACTTAATGCCCTTCCGGTATTCTCCGAATACGCGGGGGCATAAAAATTGTAAGATAAAAGTCGAAAATCTCCTTAATTATCCCACACTTTTTCTTATGCAGTGGAATTCCCTAGGGCTCAAAAATGGGTTCGACTCAGCCATAGTAAACGAGCCATCGGTGTATGAGCCATCGAAGTTCGACTGCAGTAACTTTTGGTCGATTTATAAACAATCGATCGAAAAAGATTAAAAGTGAAATGCAACAACCATTGCAGCAATGAAAGCTTGAAGGAATTAACATACAAGATGCAAGATATTTATTACGAACTTTTGGCAACATGCATTTTATAATTGACAAACTAAATTGATAATCAAGTTATAGCTTATACATTTCACAAAACACAGAAATTCAAAGCAAATTCTTTCCTTTCAGAGAACCCTTTTTTCAGAGGGGCTGAAATTATTTGTAGAAAAGCGAAACTGAAGCCCCAAAAATGTCTCCCTTTGAAAAATGCGAAAAAATTACCCTGCCAGGTATATCCATTCCCCTTAAATTTTAATGGGACCCCAACTAAGAGTTTCAAATGAAATGGAAATATAAAACGGGTGAGACCACCATTACCACCATACGCCTAAAACCATCTTCAGTGATGTAAATTGGGCCGCGTCAAGCGATTTTGGTACTTATCGCCTATGCGAGCAGCGAAGGTTCAGGCGAGTCTGCGCATCCGCGCAGTCTCGCCAGAACCTTCGCTGCTCGCACATACAAGCAGTGAATCAAGAGGAACCTTCAGACAGAAAGCCATATCCCTGGCTTCTCTGAATGGCTGGGCATGCGCAGTTAAAATTTGTCATGACGGAATGCTCGAAGACCCAAAATCGCTTGGCGGGGCTCAATTAATGGGGCCAACGTCGGGCCAACAGCATCGCTGTCGGTCTAACGTTGGCCCGACATTATTGTTGCTTTTGGGAAAAAGAAAGACTTTGCAGTAAGGCTGACACGATTAATCGTATAATCGATCGATAAATTCCACAAAAATGATTATTATTTCTGATTTGCTTTTAATCGATTAATTGATAGGTACAATTAACTACCCAAAGGTATGCCTATAATAGCTGGAAAGTGGCAAACAGTGCAGACCCTGATGAGACGCCGCATTATGCGGCGTCTCATCTGGGTCTACACTGTTTGCTCAGGCCTGTCTGTTCAAATATACATATGGTAAAGTGCAACATATGGTTAGAGTCATGCTCAGACAGGAAGCCAGACAGGTAAAATTATGACAAAAACCTTAACGATTACTAATCGATTATCCATCGCAATGACAGGGCTGATAATCGATTATCTTTTCAGCGTCGATCAGCCAGCCCTACTTTGCAGTTAAGTATAGGCGTCTTGGTTTAAACGAAACCCTTGATAAGGACGATATGCCAAAGTTTATCTTACCCCCAGGGAGGGAACACAATCCCTAAGTACACTCTGGTACGTGTATCCTGGCCTACAGCGAAATCCCCTCTTGTCTACATCGGTCAGTACGTCCATGATTGCATTTCTTAACCTGTCGTCTGCGTCATACCCTTCCAAAGTGTCGTCTGGAATTGCAGCTGCACTCGCTTCTGGAAGAAATCAAAACACAGAGAGTACTAGTAGGCCCATTGTCTCCGACTGTAGGTGGGAAAATAGTCCTATACTGCAATTTTAACTGTTTTGTTTAACCCTTAAATTCCAGTTTTTAAAGCGAAAACTAAAGACCCTGATCAGACGCCGCGTTCTGCGGCGTATCAGGGTCCACACTTTTGCCAAGCTCAACGCCTGATTACAGATAACCCTTTTGCGCAAATATGACCTCAGAGTGACTATTTTCTATAAATAACCGTTGTTTAGACATGTCATTGATTCTCACGTGGGCTCTAGCACTGAAGGGCCTTTATACTTAGTAACTTTGGGTCGACTGATAAACAATCGACCTGTTAATGAAATATTGCAACGCAAAATGTTGAGTTGGTATACCCAGGACTACATGAACTCCATCAGCTCTAGCAGTGAACTTTTGAGTAATACATCACAGATTTGAGGTCAGTTGTAAACTATCACATCAAGAACGCGTAGCGCGAGTGATTTAACAAACCGACTTAAACTTGAGCTGATCTTTTTCGACAACTACAATAATTGTGTTGCTTTCTTCAAATGTCATTGTTGGAAACTTCCCCGCCAACACCATTGACTGAAACACACTCGGACCGTCCGGTGTATATAAGCCCTATTGGTTTTATTGGGCGTCAGGATTTGAGATGTTATTTCATCTCAATGTCGGGTAAAAGTCCCACAAAATTGGAAGCAACGATTCCAGAATGGTACGGAGACCTTCAACCTAAATTTAAACAAACACCCGTTTAACCCTTAACTTGCTGTTCACGACAACCCCTATCTTTGCAAACAGTGTAGTTCCAGATCAGATGGCTTCTGATCAGGATCTACACTGTTTGGCATTCAGTTTATGAATTTGTAGCAATAAATAACATCAAGTAATTTGATTGTTTGATAGACAGAAATGGGTGTGGCTTAAATGAATATTCAGCAAGATAAGGGTTAGGTCCTTTTGTATTGTATTTGTGAAAAAAATGACTTCACAGCCACGTCTAACGTCAAAAAATCTATGAGTGACGCCATAAAACGATGCCTTTGGATGGACGGTTCCTTGAGGACTCGACCGTTGACCCAGCTGTTGTCAGCTATTGTCCATCACAATAACAAGTCCGTGAAACGAAGACCCCTCTAAACCCCACTTTATATAGGGAAAAGTGGGTGTAAGGGGGAAAACATTATCTGCCTTATTTTTGCTCAAAACATAGATTGTGGGTACTCGTTAGAACCGCCTCATTGAGCACCCACACTCTATGTTGAAAGCAGAAATAAGAAAGATGTTACAATTTTTACCTAATATATGTCATTTCTGATATATGTCATTTCTGATACCATGTTGGACGCCATAATTTCACACGGACATATTTTTATCATATGACGTCGCGTCTGAGAGTGTAATAACGCCATGTATTATTTTCGATAATCCACTAGTGGATTAAATATGCAAATTAGTTAGATACGCCCCTTAACGTTACATGTACAACGTCCTTAACGACGTCGCGTTTACTAATGGCGGAATATTGATATTTTTGTAAACAATCGTGAATAAGATGCGTTTTAAATGTCTTATGATAAACAGAATCTTGCATTCGTGCTCATGTATTATTAAATTTATTAAACTCGTTGAGGAAAAGGGATAAAATGCTCGGCGAAGCCTCGCATTTTATCCCTTTTCCTCAACGAGTTTAATAAATTCAATAATACATGAGCACTCATGTAAGATCCTCTATATCTAATGCTCGAGCGATCTCACTAAGTACTGGCAAACCGCTTAGAATGTCTAAGCCTGTCCAGGAACAGTAAAGGTAACTGACCGTCCCGATATGACCTCAGTTCTTGACTGGGCCGAAAACCACAACAAAACAATAAACAACATTTGCGAAAATGTAAGTTCCAACAACTGAAATCGCCCACCTCCAGTTCAGATCTGGCCTCCAGCAAATCTGAAATCCAATTTGCGCGTAACCAGATTAGCGCAAGGCGGAGGAAAGTGGACTAGGCGGTCGCGATGATGTGGCATGCGGTTGCAATAAATATGAACGGTCAAGACTGCTTTTTGCGAGTTTTTGTCAAAAAAAAAAAAAACATCTTTTTTTCCTTGGTTTTAAACCATTGTATGCGGGAAAGCCTTAAAGGGGTACCTTGGCAAACAGTGCAGACCCAGATTCTGCGGCGTCTGATCAGGGCCTGCACTATTTGCTTACAGAATTTTTCGTCAAAAATAGAATAAAAACGAAAAAAAAAAAAAAAAATAGGTCTGACATCCCTTATGTGAAAAATGGACTTGTCCAACACATAGCAATGGATGAGTCCATGGCACTAGTATACAATGGGTTAAAACAATAACGAGTTGTACCAGAGCAAAATCAAAGCACTGACAGCACTGGTTTATTTGTATGAACTGGGGTTTAACGTCCCCGTCAACACAATTTAGGTCATTTTGGAGACGCTGCTTTCAATTTTTGGGACTTTTACCCGAAATTGAGGTGAAATGACAGCTCAAGTTCTGCTGCCCAATGAAACCAGAAGGCTTGTATCCTTGAACGATCTGTCTCTTATTGCTTTGCCTGGGAATGCTTAGTCCTTCTAAGCGGTTTACCAGTACTCATGTGTGGTCAGATTCAGATCTGCGTGGAAGCACCATGCAGCCCAATCTATTTCTCCAAGCCCCGATGGGCGGGGGCGAATTGACAGCACTGGTGGGCCGATTAAGCGTAGGCTTGAGAAATGATCCGGAATGGTGACTTAGGCTGTTATTATTTCGTTTACCCTTATATACCTACACTGTAATCAAACAGTGTAGACCCTAATCAGACGCCGCATTCCTGTACTGAAAGCAAACAGTGTAGACCTTAATCAGACATCGCATTCCTGTACTGAAAGCGAACAGTGTAGACCCTGATCAGACGCCGCTGATCTGGGTCTACACTGTTCGCCAAATCCATCAAATGATTCAGAGTCTGTAGATCACCCTCTTACGCAACACGCTGACCTCACAGCGATAAGAATATCGCAGCTATTTTCTATAAATAACCGGTACCTGGATTTCCTACATGATAATCGTGGTCATCAGTCTTGAAAAGCTTCTGTGCTCAGCTGACAAACAGTCGATCCAAAAACCGACATAACTAAACTAATGGTCATTTTGGTGACCTCGGTACCAACAGGGTCAGATGGGAAATTAATATTGCATGGTATTTCTCCCACTAACGTATGTGACCTGTCATTAGACGATAGGACATGAAAAAAGTGTCTCTTAACACCCTTCCAAGCAGATGGGCCATCTCGAGAGGCCAAACAATTGAGATAGTGCCCAGAAAAAAAAAAAAAAACATTTAAAATGGCATGTGCGGAGGGCAATAACAACATGAACGAACAGCGTAGAACGTCGAAGACTAAGATCTAACTGCGCCTGCGCAATCAGGTCTGTGTCTTCCCCTGCAGATTAACTTGCAAATTATTTTCTTAAAGAGTAGATTCATTTTGGCAAGTCTTCGCTCAAAGGGCAATGGCTTTTTATTTAAAAAACTATAGCAGAGCACTCAAAATGGTCAAAATTTAGGGGTATATTTATTCCAAAATTCCGGCTTTGTCAACATTACAGTCGAGCGATCACACTTGCGCTTATGCATACGTGTATCTCAGATCTACATCTCCACGAAAGAATGTTGCTAGGCCAATTGGGAATCGAACTCGCGAACTCCTGATCAGCTAGAAACAATGGCCATTTTTGATAATCAAGGGGGTGTAACCCAGCAATTATTGGTCCAATGTGACCCATTTCCGAACTCGTCCGAGATTTATTATGCCGTTGTTCTCTGCACATTTCATTAAGTTCCGATAAAAATGAAGAGGCCACGCTGTTCACAAAGTCAAAAATGGACATTTTTTCAGAATCAAGGGGCGTAACTCTGCTACTGTTGGCTCGATCAGATCCATTTTCGAACTCGTCCAATATTCTATGCTGCAAGTTTCATAAAGATAAATAAATGAAGAAGTTACGCTGTTCACAAGTTAAAAAATGGTCATTTTTGAGAATAGCTCATAAATATTAATGAGGCATGAAAAAATGGAATGAATCGATCGACGTGGCCATCCATTGGATGGGAAACCATATTCATGAAACATTACCTTGCTGATTTGTCCGCCATTTTTCAAAGGGAGACAACTTTCGGGACTTCCTGTTCGCTTTTCTGTAAGCCCTGCCCCACGGAAAAAGGGGTCTACTCTTAAATAAAGGAAAGAATTTGCTCTTCAAGAGCAAATTCTTTCCTTTAAGAGTCGACCCCTATTGGCATGGGAGACAAAAATACTTTCGCAGGAGTTGCCTCCCCTGAAGGTGTTCCCATTCGCCTTAATACACAATGAAAAAAATGCTGTTTGTATATGTTAGACGGGGGCGATTCTAACCAATGTCCACAACATTGGTTTCTTGGAGTAATTAAGTCCTTTATTCCCTATTGTTTAAACTATAGGCCTACTTCTTGTTCGTCAAATTCTGTAAGGGAACAAAACGAGGGTCATCTGTACTAAAAATCTTATCATCGATAACAAGATACATTATTCTTATTCACAATATTTAAATGAAATCCTGTGTAAAATCGGTTTGTATTGAAATACCTAAATGACTCAATGGCACGTTGTTTTGTCGAAATTACCCCAAATTATGACTTGGGATTCGCGGCTTGGAATATCCACAGATGCTTGGGGTCAGGTCTGATTAGCTTTCTAGCCCGACAGAACAGGCCTACTAATACATTAGAGCCTATCAGTGATGGGGACCTTTTTTAAAACATTGTTTTAAGGCCTTCAAACAAGTTTTATCGATAGTAGGCCTGTTTTGTCGGGCTAGAAAGCTAATCCGACCTGACCCCAAGCATCTGTGGATTTTCCGGGACAAAGAGCTAATAACCAAAATCCCCCCACCACCCCCGAATCGATAATTTGATATTTTTCCCACCCTTGGGACAAAAAAAAATCAGCAGCTATCACCAAACCCAATTACTGTTTTGTTTTTTTGTTGTTGTTGTTTTTCTTTTTGTTTCAGTAATTTTGGCCATTGGATGTATTTCACGCATTTTCGACAAATATCTTTGACCCGGGCCAAGATCTAAAATTGCTGATTTGGTAATTTTGATAATATTATGTAATGTCATTCTATTTGTATTTTTGTACCATGAAAACCCAGAACTAAATTCTATTTTTAGGCCAACCAGTGGTATTCCCCTTCAACTTTTCGTAATTATTCTTAGATGCAGCTAGCTCACGTGATTGCAGATTATTAGTGCTTTAAAGGAAAAAGAAAATAAATGTTAAATCGACAAAAAAGGAGATCGGCAAACATGTAAATTGAACCATGGATGTTCCCTGCGACCAGGCAGGTATGATCTCTATCCTTCTATTAGATATTATGGGTGCTATTTTAACCCTTTAGCTGTCGAGAAAAACTGCATCTTAAAATGTCTGTTTCTGTCGTCTGCTGAATCTTCTTGGTAAACTTTTCAAAATTATTTTTCCATACAGGCAAACAGTGTGGACCCTGATCAGACTGCTCGTAGAGGAGCAGTCTGATCTGGGTCAACACTGCTTCCAACAATGACTTTTAAACTAACCAGCAGACAAAAACAAAAAACAGACGACAATTGTTGTGATTGGCATCTTTAGGGTTAAGTTTTACGTTGTCAATTTACAGTACCTTCCATTGTTTTGTTTCACGTATGGGGTCGACTCTAAAAGGAAAGAATTTTTTGCTCATGAGAGGCAATAGTAGATCCCTTATTCAGAAGAAGAGATGGGAAAGTTGTCTCGAACTTAATTAAAATGAGAGAAAATGTATCAGGTGTATGTCGTCCACTTTACGGATTATTTTTGCACTTAACCTTATCATGCTGTTCACTACAACCCCTATTTTTGCAAACCGTGTTAATCCAGATCAGATGGCTCTGAAGAAGCCATCTGATCAGGATCTACACTGTTTGCCATTCAGTTTGTGAATTTGATCGAATAATCGGATCAGAAGTCAGAAAAGTCAGAAATGGGTGTGGCTAATAAAATTATTCAGTAGGATAAGTTAAGCGAAAAAAGAGCACCCGAGCGGACTCACTTGAATTCTTGAAATAACTTGAAATTATCTAATACAGGAACTATATTACTTTGATCAAGGGAATTGATACACCTGGCATATGTTCAACAAGGGAAACAACTTGAAGGGCCCCCTGTTGATTTCAAATCTCTGCGTACAGGCCTACCACTAAAGATCTGTCAGACGTAAAAACTCTATTTCCTATTTTCCTTATTCCTTCTCCAAACATAGATTGCGGGTGCTCTTTGAAACCGTATCTAAAGCAGTTCTAACCGCCTCATTGATGCGGTTCCGACGAGTACCCACAATATGTTTTTGAGGAAAAATGATGCATTCCCCATTTTCCTTTCACCTTATTTGCATTATCTGCTGGTTCCTAGTCTGAAGGTTATCAGTGTTGGAAAAACAGGTAACCAGACCCCCCTGACCTTAAAAGGTCAGGGGGGTCTGGTTACCTGTTTTTCCTATATTGACAATGGCGCAAGCTGGGAGCCAGCAAATAATGCAAATATGGTGAATATGAGCCGGGGCACAGCGTTTCCTGGAATTTACATGTGTACCCAACGAAGGCTCAGATCAGACTGCGCAGGATAGCTCAGAGCCCAATGCTCCTCCATGCAGCAAGAGAAATCTCTGGTCAGACTACAGTCGAACTTCAATGGCTCGAACACCTTTGGGACCATGAAAATCTGTTCGAGACAGGGGTAGTTCGAGCCACTGAGGGCTACTGCCAGGGGGCATAACGAGATACTTTTGGACATTTTCTCGGTGTTCTATAATGAAAATGTATGCTGTGTGTACTCATTAGAATCGCCTCATTGAGGCGATTCTAATGAGTACACACAGCATACATTTGCAAGATAAAAGACTAAAATCTCCTTATAATTATCCCCCATTATTTCTTATGTAGAGTATTTCGCTAGGGGCTCAAGAATGGGTTCGACACACCCATGGTTTACGAGCCATCGGTGTTCGAGCCATCGAAGTTCTACTGTATATGGATGCGCAGGCTGATCTGATTATTCGCCGGGCGCACATGTAAATTGTACATGTAAATGCTGTACCCCGGCTCATGTATAAAGTGGGTTTTACAAGGGTATTCATTTCACGGACATCGACATGAGGAGGAGCAAATTATTTCATTTAAGGGTAATGGATACGGGAGGCAACTCTTGCGAAAGTATGTTGTCAGCTCTTAAAGATTCCGTGGGACAGAGTTTACAGAAAAGCGAACAGGAAGTCACTCCCGAAAATTGTCCCGGCCTTTGAAAAAAAATGGCCGAAAAATCTGTCTGGAGTATCCATTTCACTTAAGAACAGACCCATTTTGAAAAGGAAAGCAAAACGTTTTTTGGAGAGTCGACTTTCCTGAAGGTGTAGCCATTCCCCTTTTGTTAGAAGATTGTTATCCTACACATTAACTCTTGTCCTGCTGAATATTCATATATGCCACACCCACTACTGATTATCAACCTATCAGATTACTTGATGCTAATTATTGCAACAAATTCACAATCTGGATGACAAACAATGTAGATCCTGATCAGATGGCTTCTTCAGAAGCCATCTGATCTGGATCTACATTGTTTCAAAGAAAAGGCATATCCGGGCTCAGCAGAACAAGGGTTAAAGATTCAGGTGAAAATTGTGGCACGCTGGCCTTTCAACTCAAATAATCAAAGCACTGACAACACTGGTGTGTCGACTGTACCTGAGAGAAGTCCTAGGGCGGGAAAATGGCCTGAGACTGAAAATGTTCTTGTATTTTAAGCAAACAGTGTAGACCCTGATCAGATGCCGTGCTTTGCGCCCGGTCCAGATTTTACTGGTAATCAACCCTTTTTATGCTCCCAACTTCGAAGAAGTTGTGGGGGGGGGGGGCAATATTGCTTTGCATATTGCCATGTTCGTCCTTCCGTCCGTCCTTCCGTCCCGCTTTTTATTGCATTGGATAACTTTTGAACCTTGCATGCTAGGTTTTTGAAATTTCATATATGGATTCCTTACTAAAATAATTGACCCTGTTTTTTCTGATCAGGATTATGCCCCTTTTTGGAGTTATGCCCCTTTACAAAAATTGCTATGAAATCTTGTAAGCAAGATATTATAATCTGAAAAACCGTTAGAGCTATTGCGCTGAAACTTGACATACTGATTGGGGATGATGAGAAGATGAACTGATTAACTTTTGAAAAAAAAGATCTGGCTTTTTTACTTGAGTTATGGCCCTTTGAAACTTTGGGCGTTTTAAGCTTGTAAGCAAAATATCTCAAAAACGATTTGAGCTATTGCCCTGAAACTTTACAGACTGAATCGGGATGATGAGTACATGTTGATGAACTGATTAACTTTTGGAAAAAAATCGGATTTTTTTCTCGAGTTATGTCCCTTTGGAACTTTGGGCGTTTTAAGCTTGTAAGCAAGATATCTCAAAAACGATTCCAGCTATATTGCCCTGAAACTTTACAGACTGAATCGGGATGATGTGTAGATGTACTGATCAACTTTTGGAAAAAAATCCGATTTTTTTTCTTGAGTTATGGCCCTTTGGAACTTTGGGCGTTTTAAGCTTGTAAACAAGATACATGTATCTCAAAAACCATTACAGCTATTGCCCTGAAACTTTACAGCTATTGCCCTGAAATTTTCAGTCTGATTTGGGCCTATGAGCAGACGAACTGACCAACTTTTGAAAAAAAAATCGATTTGTTTTCTTGATTTTTGTACTATGGTTCTCTGAGAATTTTCATTATTGCAACCAAGATATCTAAAAACCATAAGAACTATTGCGCTGAAACTTAACATACTAATTGGGGATGATGAGAAGATGGACTGATTAACTTTAACTTGAGTTATGGTCCTTTGAAAGCTTGTAAGCAAGATATCTCAAAGATGGTTTGAGCTATTGGCCTGAAACTTTACAGACTGATTCGGGATGATAGGAAGATGGACTGATTAACTTTTGAAAAAAAAAGCCGAATTTTTTTCTCGAGTTATGGCCTTTGAAACTTTGGGCATTTTAAGTTTTTAAGCAAGATATCTCAAAAGCCATTACAGCTATTGCCCTGAAACTTTACAGACAGATTGGGGACGATGAGAAGATGAACTAATTAATTTTGAAAAAAAAAATGATTTTTTTTTTTTACTTCAGTTATGGTTCTTTGACAGTTGACCCTTATTGACATGGGAGACAAAAATACATTTGAAGGAGTTGGCTCCCCTGAAGGTTTATCAGTTCCCCTTAATGGCGGATTTTTTTGTAGTTTTAAAAGCGTTTCCGCTCCTGAAATCGTATTCACACATCTTATTTTGTTTCCAGATCTGAACGTTTAGAATGGCGGAATGAGTGCAGGGGCTGGTAACTATTACAAATGGGCGAGTTTCCTTAATAATGCAGTCGAGGCTCTGCGAGAAAAAGCAGAAGAAGAATGGAACAGGAAGTTTCCATTACAGCCGTGGAATGGCAACGACCCCAATCAGATCACCCGGTTTATTCAGTTGGAAAAAGGTTCATGGCGTGGAAGCCTTCCACGCCCTTCGCAAAACCATCTCTCAGCCATACAAACGCAAGGACCAGATTTTAGGAACTGGGATATCACATCGTTGTGTTATTTTCTTACACAGACTCGATGTCTTGATCTGCGACACAACAGTCCGCAATTATATCAAACTGTTTTGAAACTGAAAGATCTTAGAAACGAGTGGGCTCACTCACCGAGCTCATACAATGTTTCTGATGCAAAGATCAATGCCGTTTTTAGGGAACTAGACTGTGCGATTGTAATATTTAGTGTAAAGTCCGGACCTGTTTATCGGCAGAATCTGAAGATCATACTGAAGGAGCCAAGCATGGAGGATATGAACAGAGAAAATAAATATTTGAGACTTTGGGCGTTATGTGGGCCCATAGTGGGTTTACTGTTTGGCGTTTTTGATGATGACGTAAGTGTCAAAAATGAAAAGTTTTCTAGAAAAACTGTATTTTACATTATTAAAACTTTATCTTTCATTTTTGACCCTTACGTCCATCGGACGAGAAAAAAAATGATTAACCAGCCGTAGAGTTATTACAGACACACAGAATAGCACGTACAACTGCAGACATTTTCAAAATTCACATGTTTGCACTGACTGAGATTTAATGGCCCCCGCCCATCGGGGCTTGAAGAAATATATGGGCTGCATGATGCTTCCTCGCAGAGCTGAAACCGACCCGCACACGAGTACTGGTAAACCGCTTACAGGATCTAAGCCTGCCCAGGCAAAGCGGTGCGAGTCGGCCCGTCCATGCTTATAAACCCTTTTGGTTTCATTGGGCGGCAGGGCTTGATGTGTCATTTCATCTCAATGTCGGATAAAAGTCCAACAAAATTGGAAGCAACGTCTCCAAAATGACCTTTACAGTGTTGACGGTGACGCTAAACCTCAAATCAAACAAACAAAAGACTGAGATTTAAATTTCTACAGCGAGCACCAATATCATGTGTATTTGTCGAGAAGACCGTCTCTGCGTCAGGCTAAGAGAGTGTCATTTGATGACCTTATGCGCGGGGAGGGGTTGGAATTCTTTCTTTCTTTCTTCTAAAGGAATATGATACATATTTACTGTCGTAACACCATTCATGTTCTATACACGTAAATTATACTTCTTCCAGGAGATGATAAATAGAAGCTTAGCGCTTACTGTCAGTTTGTTTGTTTGATTTGAGGTTTAACGTCCCCGTCAACACTGTATAGGTCATTTTGGAGACATTGCTTCCAATTTTGTGGGACTTTTACCCAACATTGAGATGAAATGACATCACAAGTCCTGCCACCCAATTAAACTAATAGGGTTTATATGCATGGACGGTCAAACTCGCTTCACTTTTCCTGGACATGCTTAGAACCTCTAAGCAGTTTACCAGTACACATGTGCGGTTGGTTTCAGCTCTGTGTGGAAGCATCATGCAGCCCATCTATTTCTTCAAGTCCCGATGGGCGGGGGCGGCGTTTACTGTCAGATCCTGTGGCTTCTGAACAGTCTTCATGTACATGTCTGCATGTATGTATGTATAGAACATTATCATTAATAAATACTGTTAAAACCAATACCTTGAGTAATTGTTGAAATATTTAAGGAAATGAATTCACGCAAGCTGGAACTCATCACGATAACAAGTCCGTGAAATGAAGACCCCCCCCCCTAAACCCCACTTAATATAGAGAAAACTGGGGTTTACGGGGTATACATTATTTTTCTTATTTCTGCTCCAAGACATAGGTTGTGGGTACTAACGAGCACTCACAATCTATGTTGAAAGCAGAAATATTAAAGATGTTATAATTTTTACCTAATATTTATCATTTTCTGACACCATGTTGAACGCCATTATTTCTTATGGACATGTTTTCCTAATGGCTAAAAATGAAAGACATATATAGTAACTAAAGGACTGAGTGCATTGTAGTCTGACTTTTTATGATGAATGTGATTATGAAATATTTTTGTTTGTGTTAACTTTTACGCCCCCGTCAACACTACTTAGGTTATTTTGTAGATGTTGCTTTCGATGTCTAGGGACTTGTACCCGGCAATGACAGGCTCAAGTTCGGTCAGTTTCAGATCTGCACGGAAGCACCATACAACTCAGTCTATTTCTCCCAGCCCCGATTACTGCAGCAGTGCCTCTCAAATTAATGAACGAAAATTACACATACATGTATGATGGTGTAAATTCAATCAAGTCAAATGTTTTTGTAACAGTTTTACCATGATAAATGAATTTATTACTGTTATTTTATTTTATTTTTCAAATGTTTTGACATGATGGATGAAACCCTTACTATTCTATTATTCAGGGGCCAGTTGTTCAAAGCATGGTTAGATTAACGAGCTCGTTAGTAATCATATTGTTTACTGTTCTAGCAAGTTTAATAATCATATTTTTGTATTTTTGCTGAAAAAATGTGGGCAGCTTTTGTTTGTTTGTTTGATTTGATGTTTAACATTCCGTCAACACAGTATAAGTCATTTTGGAGACATTGCTTCCAGTTTTGTGGGACTTTTACCCGACATTGAGATGAAATGACATCTCAAGCCCTGTCGCCCAATGAAACCAAAAGGGTTTATAAGCATGGACGGACCGACTCGCACCGCTTTGTCTGGGCAGACTTAGATCCTCTAAGCAGTTTACCAGTACTCATGTGCGGTCGGTTTCAGCTCTGCGTGGAAGCATCATGCAGCCAATCTATTTCTTCAAGCCCCAATGGGCGGGGCCGGTCTTTGAGTCATAGGGGAAACAGACACAAAGACACAAACAGAGTAATACGATGTAAGAACAGATGTTAAAAGGAATCTAATATCGTCAGTTTCTGTCAGAAAAGAAAGGACAAACAGAAACCTATAGGTTGCCACTTCTAATTTCGACTATGAAAGACTCAACATAAACCAGCGACATTTATATATTCGTATATTTCCGCACAGTTCACTACATAATACTCAGGCGTCTGTCAATAGCATTTTTACCGAGTTTATGCTATTGCCAGACGTCTGTCAATAGCATTTTTACCGAGTTTCTACTATTGCCAGACGCCTATCAATAGACACTCCGTATATTATAGACATGTTCCACATACTGACAATTCAAACGTCGGGTGACACTTGCGGCCTGCGGCCTTTCATTCCAAGAGAAAGGACCATAATGCCCCTTCCCCAAAAAACGCTTCAAAAATCCCTGCTATAGAAGCAAACTCTTCAACTATAAGTAAACAGTGTAGACCCCGATCAGACGCCGCGTTGTGCGGTTTCAGAGAAGAAGTTTTCCATAACTCCTGTGACCCAAATGTGCAAAAGACCGGAACCAATTGAACAGCTTTGAAGAGTGACCACCTAAGGATCATTCCTGTGAAGTTTGGTCAAAATCCGATCAGTGATTTAGGAGATGTCGTTTGAAAAAAAAAATACGCACGCACGCACGCACACACGCACACACGCACTCACACCGCACGCACGCACGCACGCACGACGGACAAAAAGTGATCCTAAAAGCTCACCTGGTCACTACGTGTTTGTTTGTTTGATTTGAGGTTTAACGTCCCCGTCAACACTGTAAAGGTCATTTTGGAGACGTTGCTTCCAATTTTGTACCGACATTGAGATGAAATGACATCTCAAGCCCTGTCGCCCAATGAAACGGATATGGTTTATCAGCATGGACGGTCCGCCTCGCACCGCGGTTCCTGGACAGGCTTAGATCCTCTAAGCAGTTTACCAGTACTAGTGTGCGGGCCGGATTCAGCTCTGCGTGGAAGCATCATGCAGCCAATATATTTCTTCAAGCCCCTATGGGCGGGGGCAATTGGTCACTACGTGACAGGTGAGCTAAAATCATTGGTGATATATTATTATTATTATTATTAGGGACATATTTGGCCCCAGGTTTGTAATTTGAACAGCCTCGGTGACCGCTCATGTATGGGCTTATCCAGGAAAAGTGTGGTGGTCAGGCCGTTGAACTCTTAACTGACAGCATTTTGAAGATCAGCGATATTTTCATCACCGGACTGCTCCGAACAATAGATTGTGGGTAATTGTAAGAACGGCCTCCAGGAGGCGCCACATCACGTTTCTTGGAGCAGAAATAACATACATTTACCCACGCTGGTTTACAGTGATGTTCATTTCACGGGCTTTGGTAACATGCTGGTCTGTCTATTCGCCTTAAGTACCGCTGAACTGTGACGACAACCTCTACCTTTGCTGAAAGTGTAGATACAGATCAGAATGCTTCTGATCAGGATCTACACTGTTTCACATGCAAAATACATTTAGGGGAGTGGGAACACCTTTAGGGGAGGCAACTCCTGCATAAATATTATTGCCCCAATATTATCTTGATATTATATTGATATTATCTTGTTCGCACAACATATTATCTTGTTTGCACAACATAGGTCTTAGGAAGTTGTGCGGACAAGATATTATCTTGTGCGGACAAGATATTATCTTGTCCGCACAAGATAATATCTTGTCTGCACAACATAGATCTTGTGCGCACAAGATATTATCTTGTCTGCACAAGATATTATCTTGTCCGCACAAGATAATATCTTGTCCGCACAAGATAATATCTTGTCCGCACAACTTCCTAAGACCTATGTTGTGCAAACAAGATAATATGTTGTGCGAACAAGATAATATCTTGTGCGCACAAGATATTATGTTGTGCGAACAAGATCATATCTTGTCCGCACAAGATAATATCTTGTCCGCACAAGATAATATGTTGTCCGAACAAGATAATATCTTGTCCGCTCAAGATATTATCTTGTTCGCACAACATAATAAAAATAAAAAATCATGTCCCTTCCCGGGTTCCGTATTAAGCAGTCTGTTTGAAAGATAAGTTTTTGCTTACTTGAGTGACAGCGACCGAAATCAACAGGGTATAATTTTTAATTAAACTTTTCTAAAACTCTGACATATTTCGTGCTGTCAGATACAATCAGACTAATAACACGACTCAATTAATCAAAACGGAGATAAAAATTGCCAATCTCTCGCTTAGGAATTCTAATTTCAATAAAACAAAGGTCCTAAATAATAGCGTATGTCAGCTTTCATGCAAATCCAGAACCGGGAAATTAAACATTCATAGGCCATGAGCTGAAGGAACCCCCCCCCCCCCCCCCCCCAAACAAAACGACATATATGACGCATACATATACAACAAGCGCAATTTAATCAAATTCTATCCTGATAGCCGAAAAGGGGTTTTACGATCCTTTCGAGATTATTTCACTTATTATGAGCCGATCATTAATTAGTGCTGGGCGAAAACCGGATCGAGTACCCGGAGAATAACACCTGACCTTCCGTTGCAGAACTTGGCGTCTCGCGTGGCCCTAACGAGGTTCGAACCACAGCGGTTAAAGGCCTTACGGAGAACGAAATCCGGAGTTAGATTTGTAATTGTTTTGAGATCGGTCAGTGCACGCCGTTTTTCTGGCTCCACCTTGGGCTATTTGACTAAAAAGGGCAAGCTCGCGGGAAAATGTTTCTTATCGCATAGGCGACCAGCAAGGGCTCAGGAAGTAGCTTCTTATAAGATATTTTGTGTCCAGCCCTATTTATTGGCCGAGCATGCGCATTTGAAGGCCATGAATCTGAGAATGATAAGGGCCATTTTCTCAGGCTCAAATATATTGCTACAGGATTAGTTCGCTTTATAGTATACTGTTATTAATCAAGTAATTTCGTATTGGCCCAGGTACAGGTCCGAGGTCTGCTGTATTGGAACGAGGCCGAAGGCCGAGGCCAATACAGCTGACCGAGGACCTGTAACTGGGCCAATACGAAATTACTTGATTAATGACTATTTTATTAATTGACGCAATTAAAAACATGATTTATAATTTTTTAATATTGGTTGACCTTGTGTAATATAGGATAGTCAATTTATAGTAATCGTTATTATTACCTCGGAAAAGGTAATTACAGGAATAAAATAGTTCCTTTGTGTGATATTAATTATTCTTATATCATCAGCTGATGCAGAAAATTATTTTAAAAATGCATCAAGATTCAATCGTTAAAATGAGAATTGATCTGGTGGAAATTTCTATTCACTTTGATCTACCAAACTTTTGTTCTTGTTGTTATTAATCGCTATTAAGACCACCTAAAATTAAGACTAATTCTGCTTTAGAAAGCTTATTTAGAAGGCTGCAGTTATTCTTTCTTCGAATTTCCTGCGCAAAGTGTCCTCTGGTCAGGGACCACCTTTGGGACTGTTCAAAAGTAGTCTTAAAGACCACTTTTGAACAGTCCAAAAGGTGGTCTTAATATAGGAATTTTACTGTATTTCTCTCAGCTTTTTGACCCTTTCAACCATATGCAAACACTGTAGACCTAGATGATACTGCTCGTAATGAGCCATCTCATCAGGATCCACACTGTTTGACATCCTTTTAAATCGACCCAAAGTTATAAAGCATAGAAACTCTTGAGTATCACTGATTTGTGGGATAACCATGTATCTTATTAACAGAAAATAGTAGCGTTGGTGTCAGCGTGTAGCGTAATAGGGCTATCTGTATAATCCGGGCTGGAATCATGGGTTGGGCTTGGCAAACAGTCTAAACCCAGATCAGACACTAGGTATTTAAGGGCCAGACGCCTCAAAACGCGGCCTCTGACCAAGGTCTACACTTTTTAGAATTTAACGAAACAGTTTAAGTCTCAGTCCAGGCAACCTACACTCGGTTTTGTTTGTTTGTTTGGTTTGAGTTTTAACGTCCCCGTCAACACAGTATAGGTCATTTAGGAGACGTTGCTTCCAATTTTGTGGGATTTTACTCCACATTGAGATGAAATGACATCGCAAGCCCTGTTGCCCAATGAAACCAATAGGGTTTGTAAGCATTGGACGGTCCGACTCGCACCGCTTTGCCTGGGCAGGCTTAGATTCTCTAAGCGGTTTACCAGTTCTCGTGTGCGGTCGGTTTCAGCTCTGCGTGGAAGCATCATGCAACCCATTTATTTTTTCAAGCCCCGATAGGCGGGGGCCGGCCTACACTCAAGGAAAATCGATCCACCAGTACTCTCAGTGCTTTGATATACATTGTACATGTATCCGATTCGATTAATGACTCTTTATACAAGAATGAGGTTGTCTTTATATAAAGTGTGCGTGCGTGCGTGCGTGCGTGCGTGTGTGCGTGCGTGCGTGTGTGTGTGTGGTGGGGGTCAAAATGGCTTACAATGCTGTATAAAGAACACCAGCCACTAAACGAGGCTCACATTATTATCGTTTTGTTGATTATTGGTACTCCTTCAAAACACCTCGGTGGCACTATTCTAACGAGCACCAACAATCTATATCAGGAACACGTCTATGTTGACCCTCTTGAACCCCACTTTTATATAGTAAAACTGGGGTTTACAGGGGTAAATCTTATTTTTCTTATTTCTGCTCTAAAATATAGAATGTTGGTACTCGTTAGAACCGCCTCGATGAGGCGGCTATAGATTGTGGTTACTCGTTAGAACCGCCTCGATGAGGCGGCTCAAACGAGTTACCACAAGCTATATTTTGAGCAGAAATATGAAAAATATCACAATTTTTCATCTTAAAATGTTCGGGGTTTTTTTTTTTCGACGGTAAATTTTACAGTGCATTTGTTTAGGCGTGTTTTTGTTAGGATTCAGAAAAAAAAATCACAAACTTCACTATAATCTGATACATGTCAATTTCAGAGTCACAACCACCTGAAACTTAGTTTATAGCATAAATAATAATAATAATAATAATAATAATAATAATAATAATAATAATAATAATAATAACAATAATAATAATAATCAATGAATGATAATAATAATTAAAATGATATTAATGTATCACCAATGATTTGTTATTAACTCGTCAATCATACTTTGGGGGTGGTTGGATGCGGCAAAGGTGACGTGTATCTTGCGTCACTGGAGCGTCCAGCTGACATTGGCTCACAGATGGGCAAGACCTGCTGTCCTTGCAGCAGGTAAGGGTAGAGGGGGGGGGGGGGGAGGGGTGTTGTTATTTCTTCTGTCTCTACACTTCCATTCATTTTTCTCTTTCTTCACTGTCCCTCACTTTAAACCTCTCCTATCTCTTCTACTTTCTCCCTCTCTCTGGGAGACGACACAAAATCACCCGTAAGGGTTGACGTATCGTTAAACAAAAAACAATCAATCAATCATTCATATTTGTGAAATATTGCATTGTATCATATTTACGCATTCTGCTAATTTTACAACCATTCGCCTTTTTTCCACTGGTAGACATTATAGCTCCAGAGATGACATCAATTTTTCAGACATTAAGTTCCCAAAGGAAATGCGCAAAAAAGATCAGTTAAATTGCGTGGCCCGTCAACCGTTGACCTGTTGGATCAATTTCAAAATAGACGGGACATTGAGCACTTGTTGTTCTATTTTTTAAGGGAAATGGATACACATAGCAGATTTTTTTCCGTCATTTTTCAAAGGGAGACAACTTTTGGGACTTCGTGTTCGCTTTTCTATAAATTCTGTCCTATGGAAAAAGGGGTCTGCTCATTAAGGAAAGAATTTGCTCCTCAGGAGCAAATTCTTTCCTTAAGAGTTGACCCCTATTGACATGAGAGTCAAAACTACTTTGGCAGGAGTTGCCTCCCCTGAAGATGTATCCATTCCCCTTTAAGTAGAAAGAAGGGGGAGAAGAAGGAGGAGAAGATGATGCTGATGATGATGATGATGATGATGATGATGATGATGATATTTTGAAAGACTGAGTTACCTCCCCTGAAGGTTTATCCAATCTCCTTAATATTCGAGTTCTGTCTACCATGACTTTTGCTGAGCGTTTTTTTATATTATTGATTGTATAAGAGTTTAACGGCCCCGTCAACACTATTTAGGTCATTTTTGAGCCGGCCAGTTTACCTATCCACACTTTTCCTGGGTAGGCTTATACGTAAGCGGGTAACCAGTACAGTGCACATTCTTTCGCCAGAAACTGACAACTGCCCTTCTTGAATCAGCAGAAGGGAGAGATTGGCCGTAGAATGTTGCCGACCCCGGCTGATATCGAACCCGCGTCCTCCTGATCACCATTCAGACGCGCATCCGACTGAGCTACCCAGGCCGGCTAACTGGGCGTTTGGTGACCAATGGAAACGTTTGGTTTTAACAAAGCCAAGATAAGAGGCACCATCACGTTAACAAGCCAATGCAAGGAACATCCCTGTCAACCTCACATTTTAGAGAGAAGACTGGGGTTTACAGGGATATATATTTTTTTTTCTTATTTTTCAATGACACGGGTTGTGGGTACTCGCTCAGCCAAGGAAAAGAGATACTAACCGGCCCGTCTATTAAACCATGACGGTTTCTTTGGGCGGTAGGGCTTGCGATGTCATTTTTATCTCAATTATCGGATAAAAGTCCCACAAAATCAGATGCAACGTATTCAAAATGACCTAAATATTGTCGAAGGGGACATAAAACCTCAACACAACCAAAGAACTGTCTTCACGAGGCAGTTCTAACGAGCACCCACATCCTATATTTTGAGTATGAATGAGAAAAAAAACAGTAAAATTTCTATTTTAAGACCACCTTTGGGACTGTTCAAAAGTGGTCTTTAAGACCACTTTTGAACAGTACCAAAGGTGGTCTTTTACCAGAGCCCACTTTGGGCAGAAAACACTCAGAAAGATTAAGTGCACCCTTCAAAATAAGCTTGTTTAAAGCAGACTTAGTCTTTAATTTAGGTGGTCTTACTGGCGGAATTTCACTGTATCACAGACTTTTATTGCAAAAACTACTTTTGGAAAAATTGAAAGAGAGTACAGTGTCACTCGGATATGTTGTGGTTACCACAAATAAAAAGGTTACAATTATCAACCATAATCTTTGCTTTTGAGCAAATCAAAAACCAAAAAAAAACAAAAAAAAAAAACACTATTACAATACGCATTTGCAGGGTGCAAACTGTCGTCAATTCGCGTTCGATCCCGGCAGGGTCCTCCAAGATTAATTTGTGGAGGCTTTTACTGTCATTTTTCCCCTTCAGCTAATATAAGGAGTCTTGCGAAGAACGTGCGCAGGACCACGATAAAACTCCCCTTTGACATAGTAAATTCTTTCCTATCTCCACAATCACTACTTTCCAAATGAAAATTTGTGACATTTTTCTTATTTGTTTTTCAAACATAGGTTGTTGGTGCTTGTTAGAACCGCCTCGTTGAGGCGGTTCTAACGAGTACCCACAACCTATGTCTGGGAGCAGAAATGAGCAAAATAATGTATACCCCTGTATTTTCTCTGTATAAAGTGGGGTTTACAGTGGTGGTCAGTACTCGAACTCGTTATTATGATGGTTTTGTTTGATTTCAGGTTTAACGTCCCCGTCAACACTGTAAAGGTCATTTTGGAGACGTTGCTTCCAATTTTGTGGGACTTTTACCCGACACTGAGATGAAATGACATCTCAAGCCCTGTCGCCCAATGAAACCAATAGGGTTTATTAGCATGGACGGTCCGCCTCGCACCGCGGTTCCTGGACAGGCTTAGATCCTCTAAGCGGTTTACCAGTACTAGTGTGCGGGCCGGATTCAGCTCTGCGTGGAAGCATCGTGCAGCCCATATATTTCTTCAAGCCCCTATGGGCTGGGGCGGGTTATTATGATGGTATTGGCTAGATTATGGCAGATTGTGCCAAACCAAATAGATGATATAGATGATAAAAATTCTTTCACAAGACATGAATCTTAAAAAAATATATATATATACATTATACGAGGGGTGTTCGAAACTGACTTTTGCATCTTCGACAATCAAGACAAGACAAGACAAGATAAGGGAATTCATGCTTTCTGAAGAAAATTCTTAAACTTACGAAGACAAGTGCTCTCGCTGGATCCCCCAATTCGCTCAGCTCACCATTAAGCAGAAATGTACGAGGACGCAAATAGAACAACTGTTGAAGACGTACCCAAAATATCAGATAGTCTCATAACTGCTGATAAGATATGGGTCCATGTTAATGAGCCCAAGCGAAAAGGGGACCCTGAAGCATGCCATAAGGCCAACTGTTGCTAAAGGAGCACTTCATTACGATAACACACCCGTGCGACATACTCCATTTTTTCACATCTACAAAATGGCTACTTTTCTGAAGAAAATCCGTGATATTTTTCTTAATTTTACTGTAAACATAGGTTGTGGGTGCTCGTTAGAACCGCCTCATTAAGGCGGTTCTAACGAGTACCCACAACCTATGACTTGGAGCAGAAATAAGAAAAATAATGTATACCCCCGCAAACCCCAGTTTTCTGTATATAAAGTGGGGTTTAGGGGGTCTTCATTTCACGAACTTGTTCACGTGATGTACAGCAAAGTATACGCCATTTTTTCTCCAAACATTCTGTACCACTCATGCAAATTGCTGTTCAAAAAGGTAGAGATCTATAAGAATGTGTTTCTGGAAAAAAAATGCAAACAAGGGTGAGAAAAGCACGTCGACAAACTTGTCTCCAGCCTTTTTTTATTTTACATGACAATGCTCTAGCCCACAAATCCTCAACTGTAGCACAGTTTTAGAAGTCAGAAAAGGTCAGTGTATTGTCGCACCCTCTCTGCAGCCCAGATCTGACCCCGTACATTTTTTTCCTGACATTGAAATCTGGAAGAAGATACAGGTCCAGAAGTTCATTGGGGTCTGCAGTTCACCAGTTTCTTATGGGTGTACCCAAAGATGAATATGAAAATTGTTTCAAAATTTTTTAAAACATTGCGATGATGTGTTCTGGCTAAAGGGGAATATTTTCGACGCAAGAGCTCATCATGAGTTCATCACATAAGCTCCTTGGTTGAGGGTATTTAGACAAAAATATCAACTTTTAATTAATACCCCGGATTGCAAGTTTTCGAACATCCCTCTAGCAGTCGTTTTATAAGAGTAACAAGTCCATGTTCTTTGTTTGATTTGAGGTTAAAGTTCCCGTCAACACTGTAAATAGAGATTACCAGGCTGGTGTCTTTTGATATCAAGTTTATCAGGCAAGGCTTCGAGAACGCTTGTAGAATCGCGAGGCTTGTCGAGCGATTCTACGTGCGTTCCCGAAGCTGACCAGGCAATGCTTCGAGAACGCTTGTAGAATCGCGAGGCTTGCCGAGCGATTCTACATGCGTTCCCGAAGCTGAACCGGATAAACTTGATATCAAATGACACGAATGTGGTATTCTATTTATCAGTTTGTCCCCTTGTACACTCTTAAATTAGCTATTTACGGTCAGTTATTGATGCTCCTCAGTGCGTCCCAGCATTCTGGCGGTCGATATATTTAGTTTCATTAGTTTAGCTGACCATGTTTTTCCTACGATATTTATTTTTCAAGTAGGTTTGCCATTTTTCCCAGTTACAATAACATTTGTTTTGTCATTTTTCAGTAGTCCGGTTCATTCATAAAAGTGCAATGTCACGTTGACGTGATAAAACCCAATTGTCCTGGGATAGCATATCTTTATCAGGCCAATGCGTTACAATGCAATATATATAGGGGGTAACTGATAAAGGTCATTTTGGAGACGTTGCTTCCAATTTTGTGGGACTTTTACCCGACATTGAGATGAAATGACATCTCAATCCCTGCCGCCCAATGAAACCAATAGTGTTTATAAGCATGGACGGGCCGACTCACACCGATTTGCCTGGGCAGGTTTAGATACTCTAAACGGTTTACCAGTACTCGTGTGCGGGTCGGTTTCAGCTCTGCGTGGAAGCATCATGCAGTCCACGAAAGTTTATTTCTTCCAGCCCCGATGGGCGGGGGCCTTACAAGTTCATGTACTGGATAATTTAGATTTTTCAGCATGTCTTTGTTACATGCCTTTCAGCCAGCATTATCTCTCATAGGTATGTAAGCCTTTAGAAGAAAGAAAGAAAGAAAGAAAGAAAGAAAGAAAGAAAGAAAGAAAGAAAGAAAGAAAGAAAGAAAGAAAGAAAGAAAGAAAGAAAAAAGAAAGAAAACATCTGTCACGGGTGTCTTACCCTTATTTTAACGCCTGAAGTTGTAAACACCGCGAAAACTCACCTATATACTTCTGACCCTATTGAGCCCAACTTTTATATTGTAAAACTGGAGTTAACATGGGTGAACCTTATTTTTCTTATTTCTGCCCTTAAATATAGATTGTGGGTGTTCGTTAGAACCGCCTCGATGAGGCGGTTCTAACGAGTATCCACAATCTATATTTTGAGCAGAAGTAAGAAAAAAATATTACAATTTTTCATCTTAAAATGTTCGTTCTTTTTCGGCGGTAAATGTTATTTGTATAGGCGTGTTTTCGTAATGAGAAAGAAAGAAAGAATGAATGAAAGAAAGAAAAAAAAACATAACTTACTATTGCATAGAAGCATGCAGCATACTAAGAGTCCCAACAGCACTGAGGTTGTTTGTTTCACCATGGTTGAATGGTAAAGTTAGAGTATTGGAAGCGATCCTGGAACTACTTGTTCTTGTCTAAATAAGTCGACAATCAACAGCGGATTAATAGGATCATGATCCGATAAATTAATGCCTAAGAGATCACTATTAGTCACGTGTTACGTAGCTAGCCAGTCGTTGAAACTTATATCTTGGAAATGATGTGTGGGGGAGGTGCCGATCATCACAGAAAGAAGAACTCCTTTCAGAAAATAGGAGCTTTGAACATCGGCTATTTGAATTATGTTTGAGGTGGATGTTTACATCTTGAGGGGACCTTTAATGGCCCCAATAGCTTCACATAACATTTTTAGCTCACCAGAGCCGAAGGCTCCGGGGGAGCTTATAGGATAGGCAGTTGTCCGTCGTCGTCCGTCGTATGTCGTATGACGTGTGTCGTCTGCGTCAACACTTTCAAACGACATCTCCTCTGAAGCCACTGGGCCGATTGGGCCCAAATTTTATCTGTAGCATCATTGGGCTGGAGGATTGAAAGTTTGTGTTTTTTTATCAAAATCGGCTCATTAGTTTGGTTGCTATGGCAACTTGTAGTTTCCATAGACTTATAATGGGGAAAATTGAAAAATGGCATTTACTGCCAAGCCTCTGCAGATATTTTGACAAAACTTTCATAGAAATGTTACATAGGCAATCTACTATCTGCCGTATGATTTAAGGCCTTCTGCCCATTTTTATTGGTTGCCATTGAAACCAAAATGCAAAAAATTGACAAAAAAATAATTAAAAAATCATCTCCACAGAAACCATATGCTCTAGGAGACTGAGACTTTATGAAAATATTCACCATATTTGCCTTTACAGGATTTGTGTTTTTTATGAAATTTGGTCTTTTAATTTTGTTGCTATGGCAACTTAGAGTTTCCATTGACTCATAATGGGGAAAACTGAAAAATGGCATTTACTTCCAAGTCATTGCAGATATTTTGACAAAACTTACATAAACTTGTTCTTTGAGTAAACTTCTCTCAGCTATATGCTTTTATGTCAACCCTGGGGTCCCCTAGGTTGTGCCGGGCCATGCCGCGCCCCTCCACTTCATAAATTGCCTTATATCTCATATCTTAGAAACCTTACAGATCCAAACCCCTAAACCATATATATTCTTGTTCCTTATGATAAGATGCATTAAGTGACACCAACCTGGGGGTCCCCGGGATGTGCCGGGGACAAGCCCTGCCCCATCTTTTTCATAAAATGCCATTTATCTCAGAAACCATACAGATCCCCATCCCTAAACTATATATATTCTTGTTCCTTATGCTAAGATGCATCAAGTGACACCAACCTGGGGGTACCCCGGGATGTGCCGGGGACATGCCCCACCCCCTCCACTTCATAAAATGCCATTTATCTCAGAAACCATTGAGATCCCTACCCCTAAACCATATGTATTCTTGTTCCTTATGATAAGATAGACTCAGTGACAGCAACCTGGGGGTCCCTCGGGATGTGCCGGGGCCATGCCCCACCCCCTCCACTTCATAAAAGGCCCAATATCCCAGTAACCTTACAGATCCCCACCCCTAAACCATATATATTCTCGTTCCTTATGATAAGTCGCATTCAGTGACACCAACTTGGTGGTCCCCCGGGATGTGCGGGGGCTATGCCCACCCCCTCCACTTCGTAAAGGGCTAAATATTCCAGAAACCTTACAGATCCCCACCCCAAAACCATACATATTCTTGTTTCTTATGATAAGACACATTAAGTCACACCAACCTAGGGGTCCCCTGGGATGTGCCCGGGCCATGCCCCAGCCGTCCACTTCATAAAAAGGCGATATATGTCAGAAACCATTCAGATCCCACCCAAAACCATATATATTATTGTTCCTTATGATAAGACGCATTCAGTGACACCAACTTGGGTGTCCCCTGGGATGTGCCAGGGCCATGCCCCCCCCCCCCCTCCACTTTGTAAAAGGCGCAATATCTCAGAAACCATTTAGATCCCCATCCCTAAACCATTTATACTCTTGTTCCTTTTGATAAGGCACAT
Source organism: Lucinisca nassula (assembly GCA_963580285.1). NCBI lineage: Eukaryota > Metazoa > Mollusca > Bivalvia > Lucinida > Lucinidae > Lucinisca > Lucinisca nassula. Next base: position 45,981,463 of record OY757025.1, on the reverse strand, counting down.
TTAGTGATACCAACCTAGGGGTCTCCCAGGGTGCGCTGGCTCATTCCCCAACTCTCCACTTCATAAAAGGCCATATCAGAAACCGTTCAGATCCCACCCCTAAGGCATGTATATTTGTGTTCCTTTGGATAAGAATCATTCAGTCACATCAACCTTGGGTGTATTTCTGCTAGGCAATGTGTTGATGCCATGGCCCACCCCTCCACTTCATAAAAGACTTATATCTCAGACACCATTAAAATCCCCACCTCATAATCATATTATATCCTTGTTCCTTGTGATTGGACATATTCAGTCACACCAACTTGGCGGTCCACAGGGGTCATTCCTCTCCTCTTCACTTCATAAGAAGGCCTCACAACTCAGAAACAGTTCAGATCCCCACTCCTAAATAATTTATTTTCTTGGTCCTAATGATAAGACACATTCAAGGACAACAATCTTGAATTTCCTGGTGTCTGCCAGGGCCATGCTCCAACCCCATCCACAGCTTAAAAGGCCTTATATCTCTGGAACTGTACACATCCCCACCCCATAACCATATATATTCTTGTTCCTGATGATGGGACACAAACAGTGATACCAACCTGGGCTCTGTTGGATCCATGTCCCACCCCTTGCCTTCATAAAAGGCCTAATATTTCAGATACAGAGTCCACATGGAATGGGGGTGTGTTTATCGATAAATTGAAACCATACATGGCTGCCGGTGGGCAGTGCCCGCCTGAACTCTGGTGAGCATAGTGGCCCATGGGCCTCTTGTTTTATTTGTCGGATTTGAGGTTTTACGTCCCCGTAAACACTATTTTGGTAATTTTGGAGACGTTGCTTCCGATTTTGTGGGACTTTTACCCGACATTGAGATGGAATGACATCTCAAGTCCTATCGCCCAATGAAACCATTAAGGTTTATAAGCATGGCCGTTCCGACTTGCACCGCTTTGCCTGGGCAAGCTTAGTTCCTCTAAGTGGTTTACCAGTACTCGTGTGTGGCCAATTTCAGCTCTGCGTGGAAGCATCGTGCATCCTATCTATTTCTTCAAGCCCCGATGGGCGGGGGCCGACTGATGGCCCGTTTACAAGAGCCATGTCGAACTCATTTCTGCTCCATGCTGCCTATAACAATATTGTATAGATAATTTATAGATGTACTGTTTCTGAATTTACTTGGAAACGGTATGCTGTGTGCACTCATTAGACTCGCTGATTCTAATGAGAACACATAACAAACCCTTATTGTATTGAATTTGAAAAAGGCACGCTTAAACCATTCCCATTGTGCCTCTTAACCTGGCGTTGGAATTAACCGTCAGACTCTGGAACTACCCTTACCACGAACAAATTTCTATAGCCCAAAGGGGGTTCAAGTCGGCTTCGCAATTTATTAAATTTTTACATAAATGGTCATTAAGAGTTCTTTTTCCTTTTCAGCACAACTTTTTGTGCGGGATTTAGACGTTTTCGACCCTCAAGATGTCCAGAATCTCGGCGAAGCCTCGGATTGGAACCTCCTAAATGGAAGTATAGTTTATCGGGTTGTTCACTACCATGGATTTGTTTGGGGAATATTATTTACCATTTTTATAAGGGATGCGTCTTTTGGTACTTCTTGTTTTCGTTTGTGTAAACCGAATCCGTCTGAAAAAAGGTCTTCTCTTACAGGAAAGAATTTGCTCCTCTTGAGAAAATTCTTTCCTTTAAGAGTCAACCCCTTTTTCATATAGGAGTTTCAATATCTCACAAAGTCTTCCTGCATTTCATCACAGTGTAGTTCACATTTTCTTGTTCTTTAAATTGGGATCATCGATTCCATAATGGAATTTTAAAATATTCGAGTATCACTGATGAGGCCTAATTGGCCGAAACTAGCTAGTCTGGTCCAAAAACTTGTACAGTTCTGTGGCGTGTTCTTTGCTTCCAAAGGACAACCCTTTCATAGACCACATTTTTCTTCTCTGAAGACGTATCCATTCCCATTGAGATGGTCTGTATATCCATTCAACTCTCTACTTTATATAATTGAAAATGAAAACATATACCAGATCGAATCCAAAGAGATTTCTGTTGTTCACTCTCCCGAATTTATAATGCGCTTTTGTGCCCTTTGGCTGCAACGAGCGTCATTTTGTGAATTCCAGAAATTTCAATGCAACAAAAGAAGCATATACAATCGATCTTGAATGGTTCGATCACGTTTTGGGCCATGAAAACGCGCCAGGTTAGGAGAGTTTGGTGTAGGTTGCGAAAACACGCCTATATAAATACATTGTAAACTTTACCCCCTAAAAAGCCGAAAATTTTAGGATGAAAAATTGATATTTTTTCTTATTTCTGCTCAAAATATAGATTGTGGGTATCTAGAAAGAGAGCGCTCGGCGAGCGGCCGCTATGTTGAACGCAACTCGGGAATGTCTGCTCTAAAATATAGATTGTGGGTACTCGTTAGAACCGCCTCATCGAGTACCCACTTTCTTTTTTAGAGCAGAAATAAAAAAAACTATAATTTTTTTTCTTATTTCTGCTCAAAACATAGATTGTGGGTACTCGTTAGGTACCCACAATCTATATTTTAGAGCAGAAATAATAACAATATCGTTTTTTTTTCTTATTTCTGCTCAAAAGATAGATTGTGGGTACTCGTTCAGGCGGTTCTAACGAGGACCCACAATCTGTATTTTAGAGCAGACATTCCTGATGTGCGTTCAACAAAGTGGTCGCTTGCCGAGCGCTCTCTTTGTTGCCTACAGAACGTAGGCAACAAAGAGAGCTCTCGGCGAGCGCCAGTGTTGTTGAACGCCCCTCAGATCTGGCGCTAATTTTAACCCCCGTCATGACGTTACACAGACGTAGATGTGACGTTGCATAAGCGTAATCATGTTGTACCTACGTTGATGTGACGTCATAATTACGTCATATGCCTACTGGGTTGAACTGCCATTTGTTCGAATATAAGGATCAACCATGGTTTTTGCATGCATTAACATTCGCCGAGTCCCGAGGAAGCTGTTTGAACATGAAGCCGCTAGGCCGAATGTTCAAATATCTTCCGAGGGATCCGGCAAATGTTAATGCAATGAAATAACCAGGGATGATCGTTGTTCTTGCATAACTTACGATTCCGACAGCAAATTTTGACGAAAACGCCCCAAAAGCTCCATATAAATTCCATTTAAACTCTTCAAATGCGACAGGCAAACCAAAATGGCGGCCAGTTCAGATTGTTGTCTACAATGACGTTGTCATGCAGTAACCATCTGACGTCATCATAGAAATCTAAAACGCTACGTCCAGGGCGATAAAGTTACGTAGCACAACGTAACGTAAACAAAGCATGGCCCGTATTGTGATATCAAAAGCTCAGAATCTATGTTCAAACAGCACGCGAATTTCATGATTTGAACATGGTTTTTGCTGTTTGAGCACGGCTTTCGGTCCATTTGACAATGGCTTCAAACAGCCATGCGCATAGGTATTTATGCAAGAACAAATGTTCGTGGCCCCAAAGGTGTACAGGGCTGTTCGAGCCACTGATATTCGACTGTATATTTGCACAACTGGGTTATCATTAATAATATACAATCAAATACGCTACATGCTCATTATTCGCATTTCGCTACAGTTTGGCGTAGTTTCCCCATTGGACCCCCGCCCATCAGGGCTTGGATACTAGAATGGACTGCATAGTGATTCCAAGCAGAGCTGGAACCGACTGCACATGAGTACAGATACACCGCAGTGTGATCCCGAGGGACGGATTTTTCTAACCACCCCTCACATCTATATAGGATATTTTTTGTTGCATACCCCCCATTTCATAGGGCGGATTTTAATGATGCAGTCATTTCGGTTACCGACGTCCACCATATTGTGAGGACACTACAGGAATGTTTAGTGACGTCACGTAACGTGCTGTGACGTCAACCTTAACGACGGCGCATATGAGGTCTAATTCAACCAGTGTATTTATGAAACATGCGAGAATAATCGATTTTGGGTAAGAACACCAGGGTTAGAACAGAATTTCTATCCCAAGCTAAAACTAAGGATTTCCTTATCTGGTGTGCAAGAAATTACTATACGCGATTCGTAAAAAGTAACAAGCTGACTTATCCAATTTGCATGCCTATTGGCCATTTTGTGGGAAAGTAACTGTCCTTTTGGCCTTCCGCTATTGATGTTTCCATTAGGCTCTGTTGTTTCATGTTTGTGTTTCTTTCCCTTTGGTGTCTCTAATGGGAGCTGTGGGTTAATTGTATCGGCTCCTGATCATTGCCCCCACTTCTATTTTGCTTTGTGTCTAAAATTTTACCAGCGATGTGTGTCTTACAATTTTAAACCGAAAGGTGACGGTTTTGCCTTGATTTATCACACTTTCATAATATTTAAACTTGAATTTCTTTTTGAAAACACATTGAGGTTCTTCAATCCATTTGCAAAAGAAAAATATAGGAGACAGCTTTGCATGTTAGTTTTTCCCAAAATGTGATTCTGATTTCCTTTTGAAATGCCTGTCGCAGAAGAAGGTTTGGAGGTACCACGGGTTATTACAGCAAATACTTTCTTGCATTAGCAACATCTCTGTGCCTTTGAAAATAAATGCTATTCTGTAATTTTCAGTTTTATGAGGAAAAAAAATGAAAACGCTTTCTAGACTTTTTAAATGTTCCTAAAACAGCTGCAGATAAAAAGGTCACATCAAATACTATTGACTCGGACAAAGATGTCTTTCAAGAAGTCTACCTGATTTGAAAACCAGAAATTTTCTGACATGATTTTGCTTCATGGGCGCCGCCATTTTTTTTTTTCCGGTAAATCTGACATGCTCACATTTCATCAAATATGCCTTCCACAGTTTACATTTTACCAATAATCAATGCATATACCTTGAAATTTTCCTATATATAGCATAATGACATTGCCCATCTTGGAATCCTCTCATCACTGTTAAATATTATAGCTGTCAAATTGAAGATGTTTGCTTCTTGTCATGCCATGCCGTATTCATACGCCTTGGAACTAATTTTGCAAAAATAACAGTAGTACAAGATTGTATTTAATTTAAGAAGTAATATGACACTGTCTTGCAACTAATTTCACGTACTTTCCAAAATTATTTGTCCGTTGATGTACGAATATTATGCAGTCATTTCCGAACTACTTTTTACGCGTGATACTGTCCGATTTGTGTTGTTCGGCCCAGGCAAAGGTAGGCAAGATAAAAAGAAATTAGCTTTTGATACATTTTTCATCAAAACTTAGTCAAGGCATTCAACTGCCTACACATTAGTAAGTAGGTGACGCAACAGCTCATTCATTGGATTAGACAAAATTAATATAAACATTGTTTTGTCCAGTAGTTCAAAGTTGTGTTTATGGTAGCTCAAGTGAACCAATGTAACAAATCACTGGGTAAAAATCATGTATATACCAGTGCAGTCATACAGAGAGATCAGAAGCCTTTTGGACAAAGTAAATGGTGCTGCACAGGCTTCTTTAAAACCTTCAGTTCAAATCTGGGGATAAACTGTTTTTTATCTTAATTTCAAAGTTTTGCTTTTGATTTAAGTCCAGTATCGAGCACACATCATGTAGGCACAATAACTAACATATTAAAAACTCTGGTGCAGTGATTGCATAAATTGTTATAAACTGTATGAAAGAAAGTAAATGAAGTACTAATTTAGTTATGGACAAAAGCATTGAAGAAGGTCAATCATTTTAAAAGCTAAATGCAAGAGATTTCACCACCTCGCCAATCAATGAGCTTGTTGCCAAAATGGTAGAACTGATCATTTTTGGCTACCATACACTGAATGGTGAGATAATGACACATTTTTGTAATTTTTGGGAATCATTTATTTTCAGTACTGTTTAGGTATTTTACTGGAAATTCCTTGAGCCACATTTATATGATAGTGTTTTACAGATTGTGGTAATGTGGATTATGATGTCATTTTATTATTATTTTTTTTTGATTAACCAAGGAAAAAAGTAATAATTTACTTAAACGGTGACTTTCGAATAAAAATCTTATGCTTTCGTATTCTAACATTTACAAGGACTTCTATCTGATTAGAAATCTGTTAGGGTTATTATTTGCAGATATGATTTTTCGGTACCTCAAATGTAGTAAAATACCTGTATTGAGGAACCTTAAATTGTAGACTTGTACCCAGCATCCCCGTATATGACAGGTCAGTGCAGAGCGCTACCTGATGACGACATTGCAGGCAAAGTGGTGAGAGTCCGACCGTCCATGCATATTAACCATATCGGTTTTATTGGGCAGCAGGGCTGGAGAAGTCAACTCATCTCAATTTCGGGTAAAAGTCCCCCCCCCCCCTCCTGAAAAAGTGGAAGCAATGTCTCCAAAATGACCTAAATAGTGTAGACGGGCGTTCAACCTCAAATCAAACCTTTTGGCGCTTTTGTCGCATGACGGCTCATTTTGTAATGTTGCGGGTCTTAGTTTGGTGTAAGAACATAAGCCAGATGGCGGGAGTATTCCCCCGAGCCTCGTTCGGAGCCTCGTTCGGGCACCTAATTCAATTTGCATAATTAATTATTAAACATCGTAGCTTATGTTACAGATTACAATTGCAATTAATGAAAATATGACATATTCTCACAGCATTGCGCCAATCGAATGACAGATACCAATATTGTATAGAACAGGCCATTCACATAAATACAGCGCACCACGAGAAAAAAAGTCATCGGAGACTTTCCATTGCTGACAGTGCATCTTCTGAGCAAGAACGGAATAACTGTTTTTGCCGTATGTCTAGATTGTTTAGACCTCATGCGGTAAGCAAATGCTCTGATCAGACTGCAGATGAAGTCTGATCAGAGCCTTTGCTTTACGCCCGAGTCAAAAAATACGTTTTTATGATGTGGCTGAAATAGATCTGTCTGGCCGTGCACCAAAACGGGAAAAATAATCAAGATTCTTCCAGACTGCGAACAAAGACTTCGTAGATCTATCACCAATAGGTGAAGTTGGCTGCTTTGATGCGGAAAACATGGTCATGTGACTCGTTTTACACCAGTGTATTTCTGTAAAACATCTTATGCTTATTTGTTTGGAGTGCACCGCTTAGTTACGTGATTTAGGTCATACAGGGCCAAAGATTAGTACTTTAAGTCTCCTATTGTTGCTGTTAATTGATGCAATGGCATATTTGCACGAAACAATAAGGCAAGGCATTTGATAGAGTGTGGCACCGAGGCCTTCTCTATAAGCTTGAATCTGCTGGGATCTCTGGTTCTTTCCTGGCGTGGCTTAAGGACTATTTGAACGACAGGAAACAGAGAGTTGTATTACCTGGATCTGCTTCTTCGTGGGCAGCTCTTAAAGCAGGTGTACCGCAGGGATCTATTTTAGGCCCCATTCTTTTTCTTATCTATATTAATGATATTGTAGACGATATTCACTCTTGCATACGGCTATTTGCCGACGATACCAGCCTTTATATTATTGTAGATAACCCTATACATGCGGCTGATGAACTGAATGCAGATCTCGCAAAAATACATTCGTGGGCGACTAAATGGCTTGTATCTTTCAACCCGCCGAAATCTGACTCCATGGTATTATCACGGAAACATAATAAACCCCTTCATCCACCGCTCAACATGAACCAGCAATTGATTGATGATGTGAACTTCCACAAACACTTAGGTCTTACATTCTCAAAGGACTGTTCCTGGCACAACCATATAGAACTCGTAAAAGCAAAAGCATGGCTTCGCATAAATATTATGCGGAGACTGAAATTCCAGCTTGATAGAAAGTCTCTTCAAACTATATTTATATCTTTTGTAAGACCACTTCTAGAATATGCAAATGTTGTTTGGGATAATTGCACTCAGCAAGAGTCAAACGATTTGGAAAAAATCCAAAATGAAGCTGCTCGTATTGTCACAGGAGCAACTAAACTTGCATCAATCCAATCACTTCTATCTGACACAGGGTGGGAAAGTCTTGCATCTAGAAGAGAAAAACATAAACTCATCCTCTACTATAAGATGGTTAACAATATGACCCCCGAATACCTCTCTTCACTTGTACCTCCAACTGTTGGCAGTATATCGAGATATAATTTGCGTAATGAGACGAACCTTCAGACAATTCCTGCAAGATCTCAACAATACTATAACTCATTTCTTCCTTCAACTACGCGAATTTGGAATAATCTTCCGGAAGATACTAAGAACTCACCATCTGTAGCAACTTTTAAAAATAAACTTAATAATAATATTAGCAAACCCCCACGATACTACCAAACTGGTTCACGACTAGGACAAATATATCATGCTCGATTACGACTGAACTGTAGCTCTTTACGCCAACATCTTTTTCATAAAAATATTATTGACAATCCTTTATGTGAATGTGGCATAGTTGAAAACACTTCACATTTTCTCTTAATATGCAACCGTTTCGGACAGATCAGGCAAGAGCTGCTAAATAGAGTATCGATATATTGCCAACCAACACTAAATATTCTCTTATATGGTAGTACTGACCTGCCAGAGGATCAAAACGAAGACATCTTTTTAGCTGTACAAGATTACATACTAAAAACTAAACGCTTTTGTTAGTTCGTTCGACTGTTTAAACGTTCGAACTGTCTTTAAAATTAATTAGTTTTGACCACAAGCGTTTATAGGCATAAACTACGTTAAGGAAAATTTAGATGCGCTACTTTTAAATGCACACACACACACACACACACACACACACACACACACACACACACACACACACACACACGTCGGACATATATTGAAAACATTAAATCCAGCTTTTTACAGGTTTATTGCTGAATGTTGTCCATAATATAATGACCTTTAACTATTACAAAACTGGCTATATGTTCCACTCCCCGTGGAGCCCCAACCAACTATCTACTATATTTATGTTTACTCAGTTATAAAAGTGTGATTAATTTTACAATTATTGAATGACAATTACAATATGATTGTACACACAATAGTATTGCAAACACTTGGGATACAGATTCGAATAAGTCACTGGACTTTTTTCTGAATCCCATTTGTATAGTGGTTGTATTGTAATCGTATTCTATACTGTTTTGTATATTTACTATGTATTATGCAAATGAAATAAAGTTTAAACCAATAATGCACATGTTGACATGGATCTCTTTCATGATTAGTTGAAACATGTTTATTAGTTAAAGCAAAACTAGGCAAGACAAATGATAATGTTTAAAATATGTTCAAAGCTACATCTAGCTTGTGAAGTTCATCTCCTGATCAGAGGAAATGAAAGCAGAACACATATTTAATTTTTGACTTGCACATAGTAGAACAAAATATCAAATGCATATAAAGTCACATATCGAAATAAATGTTATCAGGCTAAGGTCTACCGTACAGAGTTTAAAGTGGAATTCTCTCACACAATTAACAGTAACATGAGGATGAACCATATAAAGTAATTCCAGTACTTGTATAACCCATTTCGTACCAGAAACCCCATAACGAGTAATTGGCAAATAGTGCAGGCCCAGATCAGACGCCGCTGAACGTGTCGTCCGATCAGGACCAACATTATTTGCAAAAAGTTATTTTCCAAATAATTTTTACAGATATCACAACCTGTCACGCCTACATTACAAAATGGACTCATTACTTATATTAGGAGGAAGATTCCATTTGGTACAAAAAGGGATAATCAGATTGTCAAACTAGTTATTCCATTCAGAGAAAATATGCACAAAGACAGAATAATAGTAATGTATATTTACTATCACAGCGTTATTTAGAATATTTGCTCTCTTTTTAGAGGTGATTGAAACAATTCTGTCATCTTAAACATGGAAGGCCTATGGTAGTAATAGTTGTAAATATAACTTTCTCTTAACTCGCGATAGCATGGACAGGCAAGGATGAAATGGAAAATAGCTTCTATATTTCTAGTTTGGCAACATAAACAATATCTTTCATTTCTTGGAATCGCATTCCTAGCATATCGACCAGACTGAATACGCAGTGTATGAGCCGACAGTCTAAATCTAGAAATGTAAAATCTCCAATCGCTGCTTAACATGTCGAGATATGCTTCATATTCAAAGCCGTTTTTGAAGTATTTATATTCCTCTAAAACAACACTATTATCAATAGTGCCATGTCATTCTTGAATAAAGCAGTCAATGACACGCTGTTTAAACATATGTTGGAATTTAGACAAAACTACATTAGCTTTATCTGTAAAAAAAAAAAAAAAAAAAAAAAAAAAACATAGTCATTTAATAATTTTTTCACGCTTGCTACCCAGTTGACATTTCCGTTCTCACAGTCTCTTAGCCCTTGCTCGTATAACTTTTTAATGATAATATTATCTGAATTTAAAATTTTACACAAATATTTAACTATTCAAAAATACCGAGAAATATAAAGTGGATATCGCCCAAGCTCACCGTATACTCCAGCTGTACACGTATTTAATCTAACATTTAGCACGCGCTTGCAAAACTTTAAATGAACCCTTTCGATTTCTTTTGATTTTGAAAATCCCCATATTTCCGAAGCATATGGCAAAATAGATTCCACGAACGCATCAAACAGTTGACATAGAATTTTGGGTTTTAATGTAAGTCTCTTACAATTTACTAACAATACGTTTAGAGCTTTTTTTTTAGCTTTACCGACAGTATATTCAGTGTTCGATGAAAAGTTTTCAGTATACTTGAAAATAGTACCCAGGCAATTAAACTCGTCTACAACTTCAATCTCTTGGTTATTAAATGTCCAGATTTCTCCCCGAAGTAAACGCTCCCTTTTCCTAAAGACCATAATTTTAGTTTTCTCTGTATTCACCTCTAATCCCCAATTGCTACAAAAAGTATGTAATAAATCAAGATGATACTGTAACTCCTCGGGTGATTTACCAAGAATAGCCATATCGTCAGCAAAAAGCAAAAGAATTAACACGATATCATCTATTAACAAACCCGATTCTGCTCCAGTTTACAAAAACAGTTCTAGGTCTTCCAAAAACTAGGTATTAATTTCTTATAGGCTGATTTACACTCACATAAATACGACCTATTTAAATCAGTGTCTGCATTTTGAAAAATGCGTAAGGCTTCTAGGAGGCCTTCATGCGGACTGGACAAATTATTTGTCTAAATCGCGACGGAAGTAAGGGCGAGGAGTGTGGCCACGTAAAATCGATTTAAGCCCCCAGTGGAAATCTTCCACTGACCGTTCCAAGGCGGCTCTTCTGTGGCGATTTATTTATGTTGTTGTTTGTTACTTACTGTGTGTATCACTTGTGTCTTTTAATTTTGGATGGCCATATGACCATTTTGTGGGAAAGTAACTGTCCTTATGGCCTTCCTTTGTTTAGGTTTCCATTATGGTATGTTCGCTTAATGTTTGTATTTCTTTCCCTTTGGTGTCTTTATGGGTGGAGTAAGTTAACTGTATCAATCCCTGATCTTTGTTTTACTTCTACTTCTAAATACCGTTCCTTTGCTTGTGAACATTTGGAATCAAACCACTCAGCTGAACTTGCGTACGACGAGTCGTTAATATAAATGTTATCCTTCTGACTGGCGTGTTTAGAAAACTCCTGACAATATTAGTAAAGCATTTGTACACGAATTGGCAGATTCGCTTGAATACAATTAAGCGTAAATGACGAAAACGATACGCTATACACAGTTGTATTAACCACAGCAGTGAATGAGCGAAAAAAAGAACAAACAAAATAGAAAAAAAGAAAGCAATGAAAGAAGAGGATGAGACAAATTACCACATGCGAAAGTGGACAAAGATGGTTATCTGAAGCGATATTCAAAACACCGACCCTTTCTGCATTCATGTGCTGAATTGGTGGGGAGAATGCTCCAAGTAATTACATAGATAGTATTTTTAATTAAAACACTTTACTAGTTTCTATAAATGTCAATATTTTACGGAAAATTTGTTCGTTGTCACTTTCAGACTGATATGGGATAAAAATGATAGGGCTCGAAGAAGTTGGTTACTTTGATTTTGGTAATATGCACATCAAAAGAAATAATGGTATACGTTTTCAACGCGCCCACAAGTATAGTAGTCGCAGATAAGAGTGACTAGGCGTAGCTATTTAGATGATGTCACTATCTGTCAAATTCGCTGAGTCCACCAGAAGATTCGGTACAGTGCCTTTCGCATGCTTTCTGCAAGCTGACCAAATGGCCATATACGCCACGGCTTTGTTTGTGTTACAGTTGGATTCACACAATCGGGTGACTTGGTTTAGAACATTCCAAAGGCAGCTGCAAACGATAGCTCCGCCAAGTCAACCTTATCTGCGACTACTATAGTAGACTACTTTTTTTCTTTTTTTTTTTTTTTTTTTTTGTTTTTGAAAAAAAAAATCACTTTAAAATACTACAAATAGTTCTCAAGCGAGCATGCATGACTTGCCTATTTCTCTTACCCTGATAATAAAATTTTGGTATTTGTACCCTGTTTCCAAAGACGCCAGTGAAGTTGTTTCCTTAGCCTGATGGTGTAAATTAGTATAGCCCCTGACAACCGAAGGAAAGAAAGACATATACGATTATGTGTGTCACACAATGAATAGTTTAAAATCATTGGCATTTCGGAGACCATACATTGAAGTTTCACTAAGAGAGGAACAAGATTTGATAAATAAGTTTGAAATAAATCGTGGTGCATCTTGAAGAATAAAACAAGCTTATAGTTGCTTCTCCTACTTTGCAATGATTCCCATCCAACTTCTCCTTTTAGAGATTGCAAGGAAACTAAAGCTGAGACACATGTAAGTATCCTAGCTAATTTTATCTAATTCGCGCTTTTTATATTGTGTATACACATCACGAAAACACGCCTATATAATTTTGACCCCCTCTAACCCTACTTTTATATAATAAAACTGGGGTTTGCAGGGGTAAACCTTATTTTTCTTATTTCTGCTCTGAGATATAGAGTGTTGGTACTCGTTAGAACCGCCTCAATGAGTACCCACAATCTATATTTTGAGCAGAAATAAAAAAAATATTACAATTTTTCATTTGAAAATTTTCATTTTTTCGGCGATAAATGTGTCAATGTATTTGTGTAGGCGTGTTTTGGTAATGATTATCCCAAAGAATATCTCCGTATTCTGAAAGTGGCCTAATAAACGGTTTGTAAATGACTTCTAAAGATTTCCTCTTCATAACAAATTTAAGTCTACGCATTACATACAACCTATGGCAAGCTTGCTCTTTGATGTTTTCATGTGTGCCATGTGCCAGTTTCTGAGAAGTAGATACCAAAATGTTTATATGACTGCATTTCTTTGATTTCGCGGCCTTACATAGAGACGGGAGGGTGTCACGGTTTGTTAACTTTGCGAGATAAAAGAAGTGACTCGGTGTTGGCGTGATTAAAGGCGACCAACCATTTATGTGCCCAGTCAGAGATAGTTTGGAGGTCAGAGTTGAAAAGTAAAGCACTAGAACAATGATCATCGACAAATAGCCTTATGTTTGTCTGAATATCTGTAACTATATAACTGATAAACACAAAAAACAAAGGGCCTAGAATAGAGCCTTGTAGGACCCCGCGTTGATGAATTTCCAGTCGGAAGTCGCACCAGGAGAAACTAGACGCTGCCTTCTTTGTTTAAGGTAATCATCGAACCATTCAAGGAGAGTGTCTGAGATACCAGCTGCTTTCAGCCGAGTGTCTGATATACCAGCTGCTTTCAGCTTAAATAAAAGTCATTTGTGCCACACCTCCCATCAGAGACACCAAAAGGAAAAAAAAACACAAACATAAAATAACTATATACCCTAACAGAAGGTGGAATCTGAACTCAACTCCACAATCTTGACAGCTGACGAGGTCCAAACTGTTCTTAAATCGCTGCCAATCAGCAAAGCTGTAGGACCAGACGGTGTTAGTAACAGGGTCTCAGTTATAGTTCGTTTGAAAGTGTGTATCGCTTATATCTTTTTGTTTTGGATAGCCAACTGGCCATTTGGAGGGAAAGTAACTGTCCTTTTGACTTTCCGGTATTGATGTTTCCATTAGGGTTTAGTTATTTAATGTTTGTGTTTCTTTCCCCTTTGCTGTCTCTGTTGGGAGGTATGGGTTAATTGTATCTATTCCTGGTCATTGCCTTCTTTTCTATTTTGCTAATATATCCACACATTCTCTGCTTTCATGTATAAAATAATGTACACTAGAAACAAAACCGTGCCTAGCCATACAGGAAAGTACAAACTGGGCGATGGCAGGATTCGAACTCATGCTGGCAATGGCTGCCACACCCAGCCATACAGGAGGCGTCGAGCCATTGCCAGCGTGAGTTCGAATCCTGATACCACCCAGTTTGTACTTTCTTATTCTTTTACTATTAATTTTTTTCGCAAGTACTTGCAGAGCCGGATATCGATGTCTTTTGAAAGGGCATCTTTCATCCGTGCCCATACATATGTATAAGTAACACAGCATATACAGCCTATAAAATGTATTTATTAAATTATATAAATCAAAGTAGGATTCAAGAGGCCACCCTGACTGGCTCCCTCCAAGAGCTGATGCCTGTATCTAAATAAGTCTGCCTTAAATCTTATGTTTTATTTAGTTTCAAGATTTGTGAACTGGATTTAATGCAGAACTCCATAGGCATTCTTTTGATACAATAAAACCTTTTGAATTAATTAAAGTTCACATTTTCTGAAAAAAAAAAATAATTATCAAAAATCTCATTTTTTAATTAAAATCTTAAATAATTATCCAAGTTCAATTCCTTAGATAAATATGTTCTAGCCTTTGGCAAGATTTCATTTTACTAGAAAAAATTGCCATATGTATCCTCTGTAGCTATGCCAAATTTCATGAAAATCCAAAACCGGTAACACTGTAGTTTTACATCTTTAATGGGTGTAGATCGTTTCTTCAAAATTTACTGTTTTATTGAAATCATCCAAGAACCTTATAAAAAGCCATTGCTCTCAAAATTCCTAATTTTTATGTAATAAAAATGAGATTATACATATCAAAATGAATACATCTTGAGCTGATCTAGCTTAAAAACCATTAAAATATCATGAGTTTCTGGTATTTGCCTTTCATTTATACATTATGACCTACCCAAAATAGTAGACGGTAAAACACTCAAACAAAAGGTATTCTAATCAATAAATTAGGCTAAACAACATATATTGCTTTTTTATCAGCAGCAGAATTATTGTGACCATGTGCAACTTCATTTAATGACTCTACAGACGTCATACTACTAAAATAGGTGTGAGGCAAGGAGATTATTATTTTCATTGCCATACCGAGATGGTTTGCAAGAGGGCAATGATCAGTGGTTGGTTGTTACTAGTACACATAGTACTGTTCATAAATCCATGGCCAGATTAAGCCTTAGATATACTTTGTCTTTATGTATGCTAGATTTTTATCCTAACAAAAAAGTTACAGTTATCATTGGTCAGTATTTCCGAATATCAAAACTGACACTTTGTGGTTTCAGAGAAGTTTTTCCCCTGTTATTAATCTATGGGAGCTAAGGAGCTCTGGGGCGTGGACAATTTGGACCCCAGAGACATTGTTGGCAGGTCTTATGTAGGTGACCAATTGACATTGCTTTACATTTAATATCTAAGCAGAACAGAATATTTCTAAAGTTTTCCCATTCAAAGTCAACGGGAGCTAATAACCCCAGGGCGTGGCCAATTTGGACCCCAGGGGCATGATCGGCGGGATTTATGTAGGTTACCACTTAACGTTGCTTCATGCTAAATATCTTAGCTCTGGGCCTCGTGGTTTCAGGGAAGAAGATTTTTGAAGTATAAGTCTATGGGTACTAATGAGCCCGGGATGCGTTGGCCAATTTGAATCCCAGGGGCGTGATTGGAAGGATTAATGTAGATGACCGCTTGATGTTGCTCCGTGCTAAATATCTCAGCTATGGTTCTTATGGTTGCAAAGAAGAAGATTTTTAAAGTTTTGTTTTTCCATTGTAAAACAGAAGTAGTATTTGTAAGGCTGTTGCAGCAAATAAGCCCCGGGGCGTGGCCATTCTGGACCCCAGGGGCATGGTTGGCAGGGTTTTTGTAGGTGAGCACTTGACGTTGCTTCAAACTAAATATCTAAGCTCTGGGCCTTATGGTTTCAGAGAGTAAGATTGAGAAGTTTTTCACCATTATATGAGCCCCGCCAAGCGAATTTGTGTCTTCGAGCATTCCGTCATGACAAATTTTAACTGCACATGCCCAGCCATTCAGAGGGGCCAGGCATATGGCTTTCTGTCTGAAGGTTCCTCTTGATTCACTGCTTGTATGAGCGAGCAGCGAATGTTCTGGCGAGACTGTGCGGATGCGCAGGCTCGCCTGAACCTTCGCTGCTCGCATAGGCGATAAGTACCAAAATCGCTTGACGGGGCCCATATGTCAATGGGAGCTGATGAGCCGAGGGGCGTGGCCAACTTGGACCTAGGGACATGGTTGGCAGGATATATGTAGGTGGTCACTTGACGTTGCTGTACACTAAATATATAAGCTCTAGGCCTTGTGGTTTCAGAGAAGAAGATTTTCAAGTTTTTCCCATAAAAGTCTATGGCCGCTAATGAGCTAAAGGTCGTGGCCAATTTGAACCACATGGGCATTATTGGCAAGAATTATGTAGGTGACCATTTAACGGTGTTACAGCTCTGTGCATGGTGTATGGTTTCAGAGAAGAATATTTTTTAAGTTATTCCAATTTCCCATTATAAGTCTATGGGAAGTAATTAGCCCCCGGATTTGGACGCCCCCCCCCCCCCCCCCGGGTGGGGGGTGGGGGCGACACGATTGGAAGGATTTATGTAGGTGACCAGTTAGCATTGTTACATATTAAATGAGCCAGCGCACGACAAAACCTACAATAAGACGTGCGCCAGCGAAGACTCAGATCAGCCTGCGCATCCATATAGTCTAACCA
This sequence comes from Lucinisca nassula, assembly GCA_963580285.1. Lineage (NCBI taxonomy): Eukaryota > Metazoa > Mollusca > Bivalvia > Lucinida > Lucinidae > Lucinisca > Lucinisca nassula. The sequence continues at coordinate 45,964,498 of OY757025.1, read as the reverse complement.
AGACTTCTCTTGCTGCATGGAGGAGTATTGGGCCCCTAATCATCCTTAGAGCGCACAACGAAGACTCTGATCAGACTGCGCGAATGCGCAGGCTGATCTGAGTCTTCGTTTGGCGAACATGTCTTGTAGGTTTTGTCAAGCGCTGGCTCAAATACCTTTTTTCCCACTAACATGTCAAATATCATACAACATTCAATATACATGCATGTAAAGTATGCTCTTAACTAATATCCATTCCTGGATGCTTTCATACAATATATAAAAGCGGCATGGCATATCCCAGCAGGCACCTGACGTACAACGACGGTACAATGTCCTATCGTTTATGCAACGTCAGATATACGTCGGTGCAACGTCATGACGTGTGCCTATCGGGATAAAGTGTAGCATTACATCCACAGAAGCACAATATCAAATATCTTAGCTGTGGGCCTTATGGTGGGCCTTATGGTTTCAGAGAAGAAGATTTTGGAATTTTTTGTTTTCCATTATAAGTCTATGGGAGCTAAAAAGCCCAGTGGCATGGTCACCTTGGACCCCAGGAGCATGATTGATTTAAATTGGTGACCACTTTATGTTGCTACACACTAAATATCTAAGCTCTGGGCCCATTTGGGGTGATTGGTTGAGGCAAAGGTGACGTGAATCTTGCGTCACTGGGGCGTCAAACTGATTTTGGCTTACAGTTGGGCCAGTAGGACAAGGTCTGCTGTCCTTGCAGTAAGTAAAGATATGTGGGTGTGTGATATTTATTCTTTTTCTGCACATCCATTCATTTTCATCTTCCTCCTCTGTCACTCACTTTCATCTCCTCTACTATCGATATCTTCTATCTCTTTTCTTGACGAGTCGTTAAACCTTATAAGAATCTGATACGCCGAGGTTCCGCTCAGCACGGTTATCCCATATTGGATTCTTTTTCTTGCACAACACCTCCCAAACATTTCCTTTTTATTTTGTAGCCAGACATTATTTCTTTTCTTCTTTTTAAGATTTCATACAAAAGTCCGGTATTCAGCGTCCTTTAACAATAAATGAGTCCAATAATTATCATTCTTATTGATTTTTGGGTCGATCGGTTTTCGATCGACCCTAATTTACTAAATGGCCAAACGGAATTCCCGCAGTCGTCCACGTGACTATCACTGATTTGGGAAAACCAATATTATGTTTTATTAATAGAACTTGAAACCTTGCGCTATTTTTATCGATGTAACAAGAGCTATCTATAAAGTCTGTGCTGGATGATACCCAGATCAGACTCCGCGGAAATAAGGCGTCTGATCAGCAGGTTGCACAGGAACTTCACTATTTGCTTAAATAGTGTAGTGGCATTTGAGGGTTAAACGAAATAGAATGCCAGGTTGCTCATGTAATGAAAAAAAAATCTTAAAATCCAGGCCACGATGTCACGTGACGTCTTTCGGAACATTCTATTTATAAAACTGTTACTCAAATGTATGCCAAGTCGAGTAAAAATATACTTTTCGCACTCCTGCTAAGAACTTAATTTTAGAACCCTGAAATGTGTAAGTGCAAAAATGAGTAGCCCAGGCTTTATAGGTGGTACCGTTATTAGACATACAGCGTAGACCAAGATCGGATATAGAGTACATTGCTTCTGATCAGATCGGCACTCTTCGCCATATGTATGCAACAAGTTTTGAACATGATTCAGGGCCGTACGCAGACTCTGAAAAGGGGCGGGTTGAGGATGCGAATTCCAGGTATTTTGCAGAGGGTGAAAAATGTATGAATCTGAAATATTTTCCAAAAGATGGTAGGCTCCCCACTCTGTTGAACAAAATCCAAGTACTACCCTAAGACGTCAGAGCGCAGCGTAAGAAGAAAAATCTGGACTGTGCTCGTTTGTTTGATCCCCGTCAACACTGTATAGGTCATTTGGAGACGTTACTTCCAATGTTACGGGACTTTCAGCTCTGCTCGGAAGCAACATGTATCCCATCTATTTATTCAAGCTCCGATGGGTGGGGGCGGATGGACTGTGCTCTTACACTTGGGCATTGGCAAACAGAATCTACATAATCAGACGCCACATAACGCGATGTCTGATCAGCTCTACTGTGCTTGCTTAAAGTTAAACGAACAGTTCGATTTTCAGCTCAGGACTATTTTCCCATTCTACACTCAGAGACGATCGCTCCACCAGTACTCTCAGTGCTTTGATTTTATTTGCCGTTTAGTTTTGACCGCTCGCACATGTATATTGTTAACAAAATTAAAGAAGTGCGGAAGTAGTTCCGGCAGTTTTGTTAGTTGCCTGGGTCAGAACATACATTTCTATCCCAGGGTAAAATCACGGATTTCCTTGTTTGGTGTGCAAGAATATAAAAATCTGATATGGGGTTCTGTTGTAGATGGGCGTTTCCAACCCGAGGGATGACCATGCTGAGCGGAACCGAGGCTACGCGGAAATAGTTCCGGCAGTTAAATAGAATTGAAGTGCACTTATGTTAGTTGCCTGGATCGGAACACCAGGGTCAGAACAAAAATTTCTATCCCAAGAATAAATGTTAGCTTATATGCTTATATGGTGACAGCTCATTGTTATTTCATCTTTAATCAGACACAGTTCATAAAGAACACAAAACTATTTTGAGATTTTTAAAAAAAAGCGCCTGCAAACGTACGATCCTTAATAGTTGTTGTTGTTGTTGTTTATCTACAAAGCATTTTAACGCTGCTTATAAACACTAGATGCTTAAGTAAAACTCTTGTGCATTACTCAATTTGCATAAATTAACCCACACTCTATAGCTCTGTTGACCTGTTCTGATAGTTTGAGGCTATACGTTAACACGCATATACCCCCCCCCCCCCTCTCAATATTATTCTTTTTTCATCTCTTCAACATATTACGCAAGTTTATTTTTCACAGCAATTTAAACTTAGCCAATATCATTCAAAGTAGAAGTAAAACAAAGATCAGGAATCGATACAATTAACTTACTCCACCCATCAAAGGCACCAAAGGGAAAGAAACACAAACATTAAGCGACCATACCATAATGGAAACCTAAACGAAGTAAGGCCATAAGGACAGTTACTTTCCCACAAAATGGCCATATGGCCATCCAAAATAAAAAGACACAAGTGATACACACAGTAAGTAACAAACAACAACATAAGTAAATCGCCACAGAAGAACCGCCTTGGAACGGTCAGTGGAAAGATTTCCACTGGGGGGGGGATGGGGGGGGGGGGGGGGACTTAAATCGATTTTACGTGGCCACAATCCTCGCCCTTACTTCCGTCGCGATTTAGACAAATAATTTGTTCAGTCCGCATGAAGGCCTCCTAACTCATCATTGCAACATCTCCGTGAACACAAATAATCAAAGAACCACAGAGGTGAGACAACGATGAGGACTCGACAGCAAGAAACCACTGAAATGCTGGAGCAAAAGAAAACCAACAGTTAGAGTCCGATGGGCCCGACCAGAGACAGAGCATCAGGCACCAACCAACATTACCTTGAATTAGATCTCTCTAATACTCAATAAGCCTTTACGTTGGAACCGTCATAGAATCTGAGGCCTGACCCACCGGCGTGCAATTAAAGAGGGAAGCAAAGTTGCCAACCGTGATTGGGTTAACTACCATGCATGCAGTCTGTCGTATAATATCCATGTTGTACCCAATCTTTTTATATCGAAGAATGATTTTACGAAATTGGGTGCTAAAGTCATTGCGGTTATATATTTTTCTGAATTTATATACTAAGTCACCATAAAATTCGGGTTCCGATAGACCTTGTTGCAGAAGAGATTTAAGTCCAATATTGAATTTTGAAATTAAATCAGAATGACGTCTATAAAATTTTGAAAAGGCTTTGCGTAGTTTATGGTACCGATAACCCTGTTTAAGAAGTTTAGCCGTTAATAATTTATTACGAGTGTTGAAGTCAGTTACATGACTACACACTCTAGCAAATCGAATTAATTGCGAAATATAAACGCCATAGGATGGCGCACGAGGAACAGCACCATCCAAAAAAGGAAAATTTACAATCTCAAAATCAAAGTCATCGCGTTTATCATAAATTTTGCACGAAACAACCCCATCTACAATAGAAAGATGTAAATCCAAAAACGGGGCCTCGGTATCAGAAGAATTTGCTTTATTTTACTGAAGTTCTGGGGGGGGGGGGGGGTTAAATCTGACTGATCAAACCATCGAAATAGGTATTATCAATATTTAATAAATCATCTAAATATCTAGAAGTGGAGCTAAAAGCTTCAATAATTTCAGATTGGTTATCAATGGAAAGCGACAACATGAAGTCTCTTTCATAGCAATACAAGAATAGATCAGCCACAAGAGATGCGCAATTCGTACGCATCGGAATGCCCACAATTTGTCCAAATAACTTAGTACCGAATCTAATATAAATATTGTCAAGTAGAAAGGTGAGGGCATCACAGACTTTCTGGACATGACCAAAGTGTATAACTCTTATGCTCTTTAGAAGTGAAAAATGCATTTTTTAGACATTACATGCAAGATAGAGAGAATCTTCTCTGTGAAAAGCCCATTCAAGTAATCAATAAGCTTTTCTTTTATAAGATTATGAGGAAGTGTAGTGTAAAGAGTGGAAAAATCGTAAGTAGACAGACTTGAAACACGAAAATTTCTGGATTTCAATTTATTTAAAACCTCATTCGAATTTTTTATAGACCAAAACAGATTTCTTCCTGATCTTTCAAAGACTTTATCACAATATTTAATCACATGCGTATTAGTAGCAGTAAGACTGGAAGTTAATAATTTAGAAATTTTTCAGTGGTAGTGCAAGAGCTAGAATTTGCAATAAACCGTGCTTTGTAAGGTCTTTTATGAAGTTTTGGTAACCAGTATAGCGTAGGAAGCTTGTATTGGCCTTCGGTAACACACACAGCAACCTTGGTGGCTGAATGACAAATACGTTTATCTACTATAACTCTCTCCTCAGCTAAAGGCTGAAGTTCATAGGCCTTAGTACCACCAAGCTCCTGCTTAAAGACACATTTTTTCTCTATATAAAAGGGGTGGCCTGTTACATAATCTCCAATAATCAAGTCCTTCGGACCATAGGGCACATCAAAGGCTTATCTTATCTAAGTGATTATGAGGTGATTATGAGCAGAGACTCTCTGAGAGATATGTTTAAAAGGGGGCTCTATAAGGGGAACTTGTGTGATGGTATATTTTTTACTGAGATTGTTTCCAACAAAATGTTGTTTTAAATTACTTTTTTTTTTATTATTTTATTTTTTAAAAAAAGTAAAGGAAAACTCTGACAGTCATTGTTTCATTGATTCAAATCTGAAAAGAAGTAAACTTAATGAATTTAATAATTCAAGATTGTGTTTGTTCGTTTGATTTGAGGTTTAACATCCCGGACAACACTGTATAGGTCATTTTGGAGATGTTGCTTTCAATTTTTTGGGGACATTTACCCGACACTGCGATGAAATGACATCTCAAGCCCTGTCGCCCAATAAAACCAATATGGTTTATAAGCATGGACTTGCACCGCGATTTAATCATTCAATGAACATTTATTTATTTATCTGGGGTTTGGAGGGGTATACATTATTTTTCTTAGTTCTACTCAAAAGCATATATTGTCCTCATTAGAATCCCCTCGCAGAGGCGTTTTTTACGAGTACTCACAATGTAAAAATATTGTATAGAAAAACCGGGGTTCAGAGGGGAAACATTATTTTTTTTTTAAATTTCTACTCAAAAACATAAATTGTGGGTTCTCGTTAGAAGCACCTTACCGATGCGGTTCTAACAAGTACCCACAATATATGTTTGAGCCGAAATATTAAAGATATTTATCCTTTTTGGTCGTAAAATTTAACCAAGATATTTCAATAGGCATGATTTTAGTAATGATTATCAATAATTGTGACTGAAAATAAAATAAAGAAGAAGAAAAAAAAACAGTTTACATTCCATTAATATCAAAACCAGGACATGGTTATCAAACAAGTAAATAAATAGATGTGAATTGTCTCTATGTAACTGATTACCCTCTCTTGGTCCCCTACCTGTATGCCAGTCAGAATACCCCAAATGTATCTTATCTCAAAACTGATTTCTTCAATAACTGGTCATTAGGGTGTTATGCAATCAAAAAATGTGTCTTTAAGCGTGTTAATATAGTGGAGCCGTCACATAACGACGACGTTGTTAGCGGCCTTGTCTGCTGGGGCCAAAACAAAGTTCTTATGAAATTCTTTAATACCTAGTTTAAGATGACGTAAAGACGTCTTAGGCTTAGGAGGTAATAAGTTAGTATTTTGAGAATGGAAAGAAATGCGTTTATTCACTAGTTTTAAAATGCTAAGTTTCCAGTCCTTAAGGGCTTTATGCTCAACATACTCTCGCTTACACCATCGATTACCGAATTCATTCAAGGAAGCAGCGATTTCATCTCTACATTTACTGAAATTAATCTTAGAAGGAAACCGATATTTCGGTCCTTTAGAAATTATATTCCTTATCCTAGAATCAGGAATAATTTTCAAATTGCCAGTAATCACATGACCAGCAGCAGGATAGCAATACACAGAGTTTTTACAATCACATGAATCAAGAGTATTAGTATCAATATCAAGATCTGAAACAAGTTTATTGAAATAAAAAATGATAGATCTAACAGGTTTGTTATATTTATAGCAAATTATAGGAGTTTCAGTATTTAGAAAATAAGCAGGAATGGAAGAAAGCACCGAGCTCTCACGGAAGATACTGGACAAATCTATACAATCCATACCCTTATTAATGAAGGATATTTTGAAGAAATGGAAGGACAAAGTTGTCGAACCCTTTCTATTGTTGTATTTTTCTTCATACTTGTAATTCAGTTTTGTTTCTGCAAAATATTCTAGGACTTATTGAATGTTATAAAAATTTTGATATTTATTGAAAATCGCCAAATATAACATAATGTTCTTACTGTAAACTACGGAACCCGGGAATTGACATTTTTTTTTTTTTTTTTTTTTTTTTTTAATATGTTGTGTGGTCAAGATAATATCTTGTTCGGACAATTATTACTGCCTTGTTTAGTCAAATTGTTCAATCTTATATTATCTTCAGGCATTCACCCAGAAATATGGAAATCAGGTTACATAAAACCTATACATAAAGGTAATGATCCAAGTGATCCATCGAATTATCGAGGCATTACAATAATGCATTGTCGTGCTAAATTGTTTAATTCAATTCTGAACTCAAGACTACAGAAGTTTTTAGATGATCATGAGATTATAAAACCCAATCAGATTGGATTCCAATCAAAAGCAAGAACAGTAGATCACATGTTTGTATTGATGGCATTGATTGAAAAGTATACAAGTAACAATTCAAAACTATTTGTCCGTTTTGTTGATTTTGCAAAAGCATTTGATACAGTATTACACTCTGCACTTTTTTATAAGCTCACATAGATAGGTATATCGGGGTCATTTTATAATGTGATAAAAAGTATGTATTTTGAAAATGTAATGCATGTTCGCTTAGGAGATGGCTTAACAAACCAATTTTTTCCTCAGATTGGTGTAAGGCAGGGCGATAATTTGAGCCCAAATATGTTTAAATTTTTTGTCAATGACTTACCAGAATATATTGCTAAAAGTAATGATCCTGTAATAATGAATAATTATTCTTTCAACTGCCTGCTCTATGCTGATGATTTTATTTTGATGTTATCGAGCGAAAGGGGGCTTCAAAGTTGTCTTGATAACTTAAGGGATTTTTGTGAATTGAATTGTTTAACGGTCAATTTGAAAAAGACCAAAATTATTATATTTCACAAAGCAAGCAGACTTTCAAAATTAGATTTCTTCTATAATGGTGAGTTAGTTGAAGTGACAGACTTAGTGTTTATTGTGCCCCAAATTTCAGAGCCATATAAAGCAATTAGTTTAATTGTATGGTCAAAAAGGTGCATTAAACTTGTTATACTTACATCTGTGTTCATAAATCATTTAGTAAGTTTAAATTGTGCTTTTTAAGCCCTTTTATACAGATCATTCTGACAGTGTGAAAAAGTGCCGGATGAAGAAAACAGTATCCCTAATATATACAAGTATTTAGGGAGTTTTATGCACCTTTTTGACCCTACAATTAAACCAATTGCTTTATATGGCTCTGAAATTTGGGGGACAATAAACACTAATTCAAGAATTATAAATAAAGACGATAACAGCATAGACAAATCTTTTTTAAACATTCCTTGTGATAAATTGCATGTTAAGTTTTTAAAATACATTCTGAACACTCACAAGAAAGCTTCAAATGATGCTGTTTTTGGGTGAACTTGGAAGGCATTCGCTTTATATAGATGTGCTAATAAACATTTTGAAGTATTTTCAAAGACTTTTTTTCATCTGATACTGAACTGCTTAGACAGGCCTTCAGCGAAAGTAAAACCCTTCACCAAAATGAATAAAGTAAGTTGGGTTTCATCTATATATTTCGTAATGGAAAAGGTCGGTTTGTCTATAGACCAAATCAATTCTAAATCAGTGGTTTACTTACTTAAAAAATTGCTTATTAAAGGTTTTAAAAACAGTTGGTCTGATAAGATGCAACAATGTACTACTAGTCAAAATGGCAAACTTAGAACGTATGGTCTTTTCAAAACAACATTTGAAAAAGAGAAATATTTTTCTGTAATTCAGAATAAGGAAATAAGGAAACATTACACAAATTTTCGAATAAGTGCCCATAGACTTGAAATAGAGCATGGTCGTCACAAGAATGTACCAGTTAATTCAAGGCTTTGCAGATTTTGTACTTTAGAACAGATTGAAGATGAGATACATTTTCTCTTTCACTGCACGGCATAGACTTATTTACGCAATGTATTTACTGATAACATGAATATAATAAATAAAAATTATGAATTTTTGTCTGACAAAAATAAACTGATATGGTTAATGACAAACGAGACAAATCAAGTAAAAAGTTCGTTTGCTAAATTTATCTTTGATTGCTTTAAATGTACATTTTCACGTATTTGATCATATGTAATAAGTATATATCAGAAGATATTCCGCCTCTTGCAGCAGGTAAATAATTTATAGAAATATTTAAAGACAGCTGAATTCATTATTGCCGATGGGCCTACCAAGGAGGACCTTATGCCTACTCTCCGTGGTGGGTCGATCAGTAATTTTTTTTTTTTTTTGGCAGAATACAAGTCTAACATTTGACACAGACTCACGAATCCATATTATGTTCATACGTTGTTTAATGTTGTTTGTTGTTTACATGTTTCCTCTTTCTAATCAGGTCAGTTTTTTCACATTGATTGTAGGCCAGGAATGGCCCAAAATTGGAAATAAATTCTATTCTATTCTATTATCTTGTGCTCACAAGATATTAAGTTGTTGGAACAAGATATTATCTTGTCCGAACTAGATAATATCTTGTGCGGACAAGATATTAAGTTGTGCGAACAAGATTTTATCTTGTCCGCACAAGATATTACCTTGTTCACACAACTTAATATCTTGTGCGCATAAGATACTATCTTGTCCGCTCAAGATAATATCTTGTGTGCACAAGATAATATGGTGTGCAAACAAGATAATATCTTGTCCGCACAAGATAATATCTTGTTCGCACAACTTCCCAAGATCGATGTTGTGCAAACAAGATAATATGTTGTGCAAACAAGATAATATCTTGACCGCACAAGATAATATCTTGTTCGCACAACTTCCCAAGATCGATGTTGTGCAAACAAGATAATATGTTGTGCGAACAAGATAATATCTTATGCGTACAAGATATTAAGTTGTGCGAATACGATCCGCAATAGCTGTTGTTGTTGTCGTTTATCTACAAAGCATTTTAACAACACTAGGTGCTTAAGTAAAACTCTTGTGCATTACTCAATTTACATAAATTTATACACTCTGCAGCTCTGTTGACCTGTTCTGATAGTTTGAGGCTATACGTTTACCCCATCTCCCTCTCCAAATTATTTTTACTCATCTCTTCTACATATTACACAGTTTTTTTTTTCCACAAAAATTTAAACTTAGCCAATAACATTCCAAGTTGTCGAACTCTTTCTATTGTTGTACTTTTCTTCATACTTGTAATTCGGTTTTGCTTCTTCAAAATATTCTATGACTTATTGAATGTTATAAATATTTTGCTATTTATTGAAAATCGCCAAATATAACATGATGTTCTTATTGTATACACAAAAGGAAAAGATTTCTGCAAGCTTTAAGGGTAACGGGAACACCGCCATTTTTCAAAGGGAGACAGCTTTCGAGACTTCCTGTTCGCTTTTCTATAGGTTCAGTCCTACTGAAAAAGGGGTCAACTCTTAAAGGAAAGAATTTGCTCCTTAGGAGCAAAGTCTTTTCTTTAAGAGTTGACCCCTATTGATATGGGAGACAAAAATACTTTTGCAGGAGTTGCCTCCCCTGAATGTGTACTCATTCCCCTTTAGCTTTCGTCTCCATCCTTGAAATGGTTCAGTTGTATATTGCATGTATGTTATATGTTGGTAATTAAAATAAATGTTTAACCTATACCCGAAACAATCAATCAAGCAACCTGGGCCCTGTGGATTTTTAAAGATTTCCCCATTATAAGTCTATGGGTGCTATATGTTGCCATGGCAACCATAAATTTAAATCCGATCAGCCCCAATGTCTTATGCAGCCCTTTCCCCTACCCGAGAATGCGTCACGTGATCTGACCAAGACTGGCCATGGGGTAATAACATAATACCCCGCCACCTTTTGAGTGGTGGGGCATAAAAATCGATTGAATAGAAATATATATAAGTAAAATTTCTAAATTCGACAGTTATTTTTTTTAATAAAAAGAAGTACACCCTTATTGACCAGTGGCAATAGATTTAAATATCTTGATCGTCCTTATAGAGCCAATCGCAGCTCTAGTTACTTTTATAGGACTCTCACATAAAGAGAGAAAAGGGAAAGAAAGAAAGAAAGAAAAACGGTTTACCACAGCGAATCCCAGTTAACCCATTTAGGACCAGAAACCCCAAAACGGGTACCCTTGAAAATAGTGCAGGCCCGGATCAGACGCCGCAGAACGCGTCGTCTGATCAGGGCCTCCACTGTTTGCTAAAAGTTCAGGCAGTATCCAAATAAAGTTTGATGAAAACACAACCTGTCACCCCTAAATTTTGAAATGAACTCCTGGTATATATAAGGAGGACGATTCCATTTGGTACAAAAAGGGTTAATAAGGTTGTTGGTTTTGCCGGAATTTGTTGAGTGGTCATTGTTTTCATTAAAAGACTTCTTAGCGCATTCAATACATCAATGTCATTATAGGCATCAACTATAGGCATCAACGTACATAACAGATCTTTAGCACAAAATTTACAGTAGTAAGCGTAAATTTCGGTACTCGAAGCAATTTTAAGCCAATACACAGTAAAAGGTTCAAATTGGCAAGTGTGACGAGAGAGGACTCTGTTCAGACTGCGCAACGCGCAGTCTGATCAGAGTCTTCTCAAGTCGCCCGAGTCATCTTATGACTCTTTAGCATTCAAATACCGAGAAATGAAGGCCCTGTGCAGACTGCACGTGCGTGCAGGCGGACCGTAATCTTCGCTGAACGCGCACAACAATTGTCCAGGTTCAATTAAATGTGCGTTTCTATCTGAGTGAAGCTGCTGTGCTTAACATTTTGTTTCTGTTGCCTTCGTCAAAATTATTATTATTATTATTATTATTATTATTATTATTATTATTATTATTATTAAAATAGTAATTATTATTATTATCATTATCATTATGCGCCCCCTCCAGTCGGGGCTTTGAGACATGGTGCTTCCACGCAGAGCTGAAACCGACCGCACATGAGTAGTGGTAAAGCGCTGCCCAGACAAAGTGGTGCTAGTTGGGCCGTTTCTGCATATAAACTATATTGGTTTGTTTGGGTGGTAGGACTTGAGATGTCATTTCATGTCAATGTCGGGTAAAAAGACCACAAAATTGTAAAATAACTAAATAGCGTTTACGGGGACGTAATAAAATCAAACAAATTATTATTATAATCATTGTTTTTATTATTATTATTATTATTATTATTATTATTATTATTATTATTATTATTATTATTATTATTATTATGTAATTTATTCGCGCTTTTTCAAACTTTCGGATGTCTTTAAACCGAGGTTCCGTCTCCGTATGACCTTAGTTGTTGGTGGGATGTAAAAATGATAATAATAAAGATGTCTCCAGTATAGAGACTGTAAAAATGCAAAATGTAAAAGTTGCTCACATTTTTTTCGGCAAAAAATACCGCTGTATAAGACATTGTGCTTCTAATATTGAACTAAATTTAACCGAGATCGTTAGCTAATTTTGCTTTGAACGATTGGGCGCGGCCTAGCAACGGGGCGTTAAATCAAAACAAGTTTTCATTAATTCGATAGGACATCAACAAGTAAAGAATTGGCCATTCCAACTGTTTTTGAAACTTACCAAAGGCTCTTTTCGGAAAGTTTATGTTTGGGACCTTTATGAAATATTAAAAACTCTCCAGAATCTTATGTTAAGAAACGTGCTGCATGAATTGCTATATTATCTAGTTTATATAGAATTTATTTATTAATTAATTTATTTATTTATTTATTGCAGGACCACTTTGCAAGGTGAATTACCTGACTCAACGTGGCAAAAAGATACAGCTAGCCCGGATCCTGTGTTTTATATTCATACCGTTGTCTGGGGTGTGGGGTTTTACCATTTTCTCATTGTATGATAATGTGCAGGGCAAGAACGACATCGAGGAGGTAAGCAAAACTCCCACCGCACCTTCTTTACGTCGCCACGCGGGATTTCCAAAATATCTTGTAAAGGGGGTCTTTCAAGGTATAGGAAATTTGCATTGGTTTCTGCCCACGCTTGGATTTTGATGAAATTGTGCACAATAATTGCTATTTTCTGTAAATACATTGTGGTGCTTTTTTCTGTCCAAACACTGCAATGCTCTTTCTAAGCTGAGAGATACATTGCACAGAAATGTACTGGTAATTATTAATGAACAAAAAGCAAGCAAGGACAGTGCTTAAAAACAGTGAACTTGCATTCAGCAGAAACATTCAAGAAGTGGTTGAAAGTTTTACAACCAGAAAAAATACTAAAAGCTCGCTTCCGATAAATTAACCACTATATTGACAAAGTAAATAGAAAAAATAAGATGCTATAGGAACGTCAACAGTTACAATACCAATGCAGAAAAGAGACATATTTATGCATGTATACTATAAGGAAGGAAACTGTTTCTCTCCCTGTCTAATAGCAAAATTTCTCTAGGTAATGGAACAGCTTTGTTTACACCAAATATTCTGCGCCTCATCCATCAATGATTACTAGTAACAACCAACCACTGACCATTGCGTCCTTGCATACCAGCTTGGTATGGAAATGAAAATAATGGATCTCCTTGCCTTACACTTATTTGAGTAGCATGACTTATGCAAAGTCATTAAATAAAGTTGCACATGTTCACAATAATTTTGCTGCTAATAAAAAAGCAATATACGTTGTTAAGCCTAATTTGTTGATTAGAATACCTTTTGATTTAGTGTTTTACTATCTACTATTTTGGACAGATCATAGTGTATAAATGAAAGGAAAATATCAGGAATTCGTGATATTTTAATAGTTTCTAAGCTAGATCAGCTCAATATGTATTCATTTTGATTTGTATAATCTCATTTTTATTACCTAAGTGTTACGAATTGTAAGGTTCTTGGATGATTTCAATAAAATAGTAAATTTTGCAGAAACGACATACATCCATTAAAGGTGTAAAACTACAGTGTTACCGGTTTCGGATTTTCATGAAATTTGGCATAGCTAAAGAAGATACATATGGCAAGTTTTCCTAGCAAAATGAAATCTTGGCAAAGACTAGAAGATATATATCTTAGGGATTGAATTTTGATAATGTTTTAAAATTTTAATTAAAAAATGAGATTTTTGATAATTATTTTATTAGAAAATGTAAACTTTAATTAATTCAAAAGGTTTTTTAGTATCAAAGGAATGCCTATGGAGTTCTGCATTCAATCCAGTTCACAGATCTTGAAACTAAATAAAACATAAGATTTAAGACGCACTTATTTAGAGACAGACACCAGCTCATGGAGGGAGTCAGTTAGGCTGGCCCCCTTAGTCCTATTTTGATTTATATAATTTATTAAATACATTTTTTATAGGTTGTATATGCTGAGTTATTGATATACAAAGTTTAAAGAAAAAACATGCATGGGCGCAGATGAAAGACCCCCTTTGCGGGATTTCCGAAATATCTTGTAAATTTTTGACATTTTTAGCTCACCTCGGCCGAAGGTTCCAGGGGAGCTTAGAGTATAGTGGGTCGTCCGTCGTCCGTCCGTCGTCTGCCGGCCGTCCGTCCACATGTTTGGCCAGTTATATCTCTGCAACCTGCAGGCTGATCTCCACCGTTTCTCATCTGTAGCATGCCTCTGGTGGGTCAATGATGACATAAGCTTTTTTTTTCTTGAAATCGAACGAAAATTTTGGTTGCTATGGCAACCACAAGGCCCCATAGACTTACAACGGGAAACTGTTTGTCATCACCGTAGCGCCTTCGGTTTTGATAGGAACTCTCTGAAACTTATATGTAAGGTGGCTGGGGATAAAAACTCGGATAAATCCGAACACTGGGCAAGTTGGCCCATTAATCATAGAGTTATGCCCCTTTCATACAAGTAAGTCAGGATTAAACGCTCGAACGAGTTTGAAAACTAGCGATGTCGGTCAATTACTTACAGAGTTATGTCCCCTACTTTGCTGAAAACGCTTATTTATGACCTTGTCATCACCGTAGCCCCTTCAGTTTTCAACGGATCTTCTTGAAACTTATAAATAAGTAAGTCAGGGATGAAAGCTCGGATAAGTTTAAAAACTAGCGAGGTCGGCCTATATAGCATAGAGTTACGTCCCCTGATTGCTGAAAATGCTTAATGTTAACCTTGTCATCGCCGTAGCCCCTTCAGTTTTGATCGAATCTTCTTGAAACTTACAAACAAGTAAGTCAGGGATAAAAACTCGGATGAGTTTGAAAACTAGCGAGGACGGCCAATCTATCATAGAGTTACGGTCCCTCTCATTGCTGAAAATGCCTTTTTTGATCTTGTCATCACCGTAGCCTCTTCAGTTTTGATCGGATCTTCTTGAAACTTACAAACAGGTAAGTTAGGGATAAAAGCTCGGATGTTTTCGAAAACTTGCAAGGTCAGCCTATCTATCATAGAGTTAATCCCTTGACTACTGAAAATGCCTTTTTTGACCTTTTTTGACCTTGTCATCACCGTAGTCCCTCCAGGTGCAATCGGAACTCCTTGAAACTTACAAACAAGTAAGTCAGGGATTAAAGCTCGGATGAGTTTGAAAACTGGGGAGGTCGGCCAATCTGTCATAGAGTTACATCCCCTTGAATGCTGAAAATATCTGTTTTTGACCTTGTCATCAGCATAAATCGTTCGGTAAAGACTGGAACTTCCTGAAACTTTGAATCTGTTAGCTCAGGTGAGCGATATAGGACCATCATGGTCCTTTTATTTTTTTATTAGCAAAATAAAGTTTACCCCCAGTAAACCCCAATTTTACTATACGGAGGTGGGCTTCAAGGGGTCAGAAGCAAATAGGCATGTTTTCATAATGGAAAGGCATGCTTTCCACGCATCATTATGTAATTAGTCCATGTAATGCACACCCCTGTACACCCCCGCTGTATTGTGAAAGCTAGGGTTTATAGGGGTATTAATATAAGAATCTGATATAGGGTTCTGTTGTAGATTAGCGTTTCCAACCCGAGGGATGACCGTGCTGAGCGGAACCGAGGCTACGCCGAGGTTCCGCTCAGCACGGTCATCCCGAGTGTTGGAAACGCCCATCTACAAAAGAACCCCATATTGGATTCTTTTTCTTGCACAACACCTCCGGTTAGTTTTGACAGCTCGCACATGTATATTGTCTACAAAATAAAAGTAGTGCGGAAGTAGTTCCGGCAGTTGAATAGAATTGAAGCGCATTCATGTTAGTTGCCTGGGTCATAACACCAGGGTCAGAACATAAATTTCTATCCCAGGGTAAAATCACGGATTTCCTTGTCTGGTGTGCAAGAATTATTTTTCTTACATTGGTTGTGAGTATTAATTCGGTTCTAACGAATACTCACAACCCATATTTGGAGCAAGTAAAGTAAAGTAAAATATTAAGAATAATATCACATATTTTCAGATAAATGACCGTTTTGGAGACACCGGTACGTACTGAGTTATCGTAATGAAATGTAAAAATGTATTTTTCAGATGAAAATTTGTGTTATTTTTCTTGTTGCTGTTCTAAATAAAGATTGTGGGTGCTTGTTATATAGTATTAGGCGCTTCTGAGGTCTATCAACAATGCTTGTTTTTGAACTAAAATAAGAAAATATGTAAGTTTTCTCTTGTAAGCCCCACATTTTCATCTAGAATTTGGGGGTTGCATGGGCTTGCATGGCTGCTCATTGAATGGATCTTTTGTCGTGATGGACCGTGCATGCCGTAACCAGAAGAAATCAAAGCACCAATAGTACTGATGGGTCGATTGTCTCTGAGTGAAGGCTAAAAAAATTATCCTGAACGGGACTTAGACTGTTTGATGTACCCCTTACACCAAACAGTGAGGATCCTGATTAGACGCCGCTAACTGGGGCTACACTGTTTGCCAAAGGCCAAGTATACGAGGCCTATTCAAATTTTACTTTTTGCACAGCGTTTTGACGTCACAAGAAGACTAGGTCTGGTACAAATAACGGGTACCTGGATTTATTTTACATTGTCAGCGATAGTCATGTAGACGAGAGCAGGCGGGAAGCTTCTGTAGTTGGTAAATTTGAGTGGATTGATAAACAATCGACCAAAAAGGGAGAAAAAAAAAAGCATCTGTTTTATTAGACAGCATATGATAAGCCTTATTTTCAAGTTTATTTCTCTTTCCTGCTGATGGTAGTTTGCATTACGCACATGCGTAATATGGGTATTGAGCGCTACGCCTATGGTAAAAATTGCATCAAATGAAAAAATAAATAAATAAATGAATAAATAATAATAACAAAAACAACAACACAGGAACAGGGTAAGAAAAATTTTCTCGCAGTTGGGCCTACTCCTTATTATTTCCGCGGAAGTTGGCTGACCGTGATGGAATCCAAACTCATCACGAAAATACGCCTATATAATTTTACCCCCTTGAACCCAACTTTTATACAGTAAATCTTTACCTTATTTTTCTTATTTCTGCTCTATAAACATAGATTGTGGGACTCGTTAGAACCGCCTCGATGAGGCGGTTCTAACGTGTGCCCACAATCTATATTTTGAGCAAAAATAAGAAAAATATCACAAATTTTCATCTTACAATTTTCGATTTTCTGCGGTAAAATTTACACTATATTTGCATGTTGCATAGGAGTGTTTTCGTTATGTTGTTTGTTTGTTTGATTTGCGGTTTAACGTCCCCGTCAACACTGTAAATGTCATTTTGGAGACGTTGCTTCCAATTTTGTGGGACTTTTACCCAACATTGAGATGAAATGACATCTCAAGCCCTGTCGCCCATTGAAACCAATAGGGTTTATTAGCATGGACGGTCCGCCTCGCACCGCGGTTCCTGGACAGGCTTAGATCCTCTAAGCGGTTTACCAGTACTAGTGTGCGGGCCGGATTCAGCTCTGCGTGGAAGCATCATGCAGCCCATATATTTCTTCAAGCCCCTATGGGCGGGGGCGACTTTACATTGTCAGCGATAGTCACGTAGAGGAGAGCAGGCGGGAAGCTTCTGTAGTTGGTAACTTTGGGTGGATTGATAAACAATCGACCAAAAAGGTAGAAACAAAGCATTTTTTTTATTAGACAGCATATGATAAGCCTTATTTTCAAGTTTATTTCTCTTTCCTGCTGATGGTAGTTTGCATTACGCACATGCGTAATATGGGTATTGAGCGCTACGCCTATGGACTAAAATTTGCATCAAATGAAAATAAATAAATAAATAATAATAAAAAACCAACAACACACGAACAGGTTAAGGCAAATTTTCTCGCAGTTGGGCCTACTGCTTATACGACTCAATCTCCGCGGAAGTTGGCTGACCGTGATGGAATCCAAACTCATCACGAAAACACGCCTATATAATTTTGACCCCCTTGAACCCCACTTTTATATAGTAAAACTTAACCTTATTTTTCTTATTTCTGCTCTATAAACATAGATTGTGGGACTCTTTAGAACCGCCTCGATGAGGCGGTTCTAACGTGTGCCTACAATCTATATTTTGAGCAGAAATAAGAAAAATATCCCAAATTTTCATCTTACAATTTTCGATTTTCGGCGGTAAAATTTACTATAGGGATCAACCATGGTTTTTCATGCATTAACATTTGCCGGATCCCGAGGAAGCTGTTTGAACATGAGGCCGCTAGGCCGAATGTTCAAATATCTTCCGAGGGATCCGGCAAATGTTAATGCAATGAAATAACCATGGATGATCGTTGTTCTTGCATAACTTAGGAATCCGACAGCAAATTTTGACGAAAACGCCCAAAAGCTCCATATAAATTCCATATAAACTCTTCAAATGCGACAGGCAAACCAAAATGGCGGCCAGTTCAGAATGATGTTTACAATGACGTTGTCATGCAGTGACGTCATCATAGAACCATAAAACGCTACGTTCAGGGCGATAACGTAACGTCGCTCAACGTAACGTAAACAAAGCAAGGCCCGTCTTGTGATATCAAAAGCTCAAAATCCATGTTCAAACAGCACGCGAATCTCATGATTTGAACATGGTTTTTGCTGTTTGACCACGGCTTTCGGTCCATTTGACAATGGCTTCAAACAGCCATGCGCATAGGTTTTTATGCAAGAAAATGTATTTAAATGGGCGTGTTTTCGTGATGTTGTTGACAACAAGATGTTTGAAGTTTAACGTCCCCAGGTCATTTTGGAGACGTTACTTCCAATTATGTGGGACTTTTACCCGACATTGAGATGAAATGACATCTCAAACCCTGTCGCCCAATTAAACCAATAGGGTTTATAAGCAAGGACGGGACCGTCTCACACCGCTTTGCCTGGGCAGGCTTAGTTTTTCTAAACGGTTTACCAGTACTCATGTGCGGTCGGTTTCAGCTCTGCGTGGAAGCATAGTGCAGCCCATCTGTTTCTTCAAGCCCCGATGGGTGGGGGCCGGATAACAAGATGAAGAAGACAATAAAAAAATAATACCTACCCCTGTAAACTTAGTTTTCCTTGCATAAAGTAGGGTTAACAGGGGGTGTTCAATACATGGGATTGAAGAAGAAGAATAAGTAAGAGGAGATGGATGGATCGGTGGATGGATGAATGGATTGATGGGTTGAGAAAATGGACACTACAACTAAGCCCCTGAGTGTTCATTTGTATTGATATCAGTATAATTAATCAGTATAATGTGAGTGAGTGAGTGTTTGAGTTTTACGTCCCACCAACAGCTAAGGTCATACGGAGACGAGACCTCGGTTTAAAGACTCATCCGAGAGTCTGGAGAAGCCCGGGATTGATCCTGCGACCCCTGATGTACAAGGCGAGTAGCGAAAACACTACACCACGGAGGCTTCTATCAGTGTAATGTAATGCTGCCTTTCACTTTTTTGTATTTTTATAGACTAAAAGTTGACAAAAAAGCATCTTAAATGTTCTCCTACATGGACTATAAGAATCTAACGTGGATGGAAAAATCCGTCCCGATGATCACTGTCCGGCATCACGAGGCTTGCCGAGTGATGCCGGACAGTGATCCCGAGGGTCGGATTTTTCTATCCATCCTCACATCCATGTAGGATTGTTTTTTCTTGCATGCCTTCAATTTCTGAGCGTTGTCGCCCGTTATATTGTGATGACACTACAGTGGTGTTAAGTGACGTCACGAAACGTGCTGTGACGTCATCCTTAACGACGCCGCATATGAGGTCGTATTCAACCAGTGCATTTATCAACACGCGAGACGGGCCTCCGTGGCCTAGTGGATAAGAGCGCTGACTCTTAGTCATTAGGTCTCTCACCGCCGTAGGTTCGAGCCTCGCTCGGGCCACGTGTGAGACGCCAAGTTCTGCAACGGAAGGTCAGGTGGTTTTTCTCCGGGTACTCCGGTTTTCGCCCACCTCTGATTAACGATCGGCTCGATATGAGTGAAATAATCTTGAAAGGGCCGTAAAACCCAAACCAAAAAAAAAAAAAAATCAACACGCGAGAATATTCGATTTTGGGTAAGAACACCAGGGTAAGAACAAAACTTCTACCCCAAGCTAAAAATACGGATTTCCTTTTCTTCCACCCAGACAAGGAAATCCGTGATTTTACCCTGGGATAGAAATTTATGTTCTGACCCTGGTGTTCCGACCCAAAATCGAATATAATCGCGTGTTTGATAAATGCACTGGTTGATTACGACCTCGTATGTGTCGTCGTTAAGGTTGACATCACAGCATGTTACGCGACGTCACTAAACATTCCTGCAGTGTCATCACAATATGGCGGACATCGGTATTCGAAGTGACTGCAGCATTAATAATCCTTGCAAAGAAATAGAAGGTATGCAAGAAAAAGAATCCTATATGGGTGTGAGGGGCGGATGTTAAAATCCGTCCCTCGGGATCACTGTCCGGCATCACTCGGCAAGCCTCGTGATGCCGGACAGTGACCCTACGGACGGATCTGTGTGCAACAATAACCAATCCAACCCCAAGGATCAACAAACTCAATCGGAACCGACATTGAACACGCGTCTTTATCACATCATGAAAACACTCCTTTATAATATTGCCCCATTGAACCCCGTGGCACTTTTATATTGTAAAGCTGGGGTTTACAGAGATAAACCTTAGTTTTCTTATTTCAGTTTTCTTATTCCTAAAATATTGATTGTGGATACTCGTTAAAAACCGCCTCGATGGGTATCTGACGTGTGCATGTACTCACAATTTTATATTTTGAGGAGAAATAAGAAAAAAATCTCACAATTTTCAACTTAAAATTTTCTTTTCTTTTCACACAAATTTACAATGTATTTGTATAGGCGTATGTTCGTAATCCGTCCACCCGACGGTCACTACGAGGGCAAGTCAATTAGTAACCAGCTTATACCATTTCCAACTGACCCAGACAACACAGATTTTCACGCCTTGTTTCAATACATGTTTAGGCATGAGGGCAAAATTACACCCTTATCGTGTAATTCACTGATAAGATATTGAACGTCAAACATGGCTAGCAAGCAAGCTTTTCATCAAACGTTGAATACCGTGCTGTATTTCGGTAATTATATTCCAAAATTTTATATTTGAAAGGAAATACATTGCGAGTTGAGCAATATATATGGGTCTTTTGCACCATCGTATGCACGATGGGGAATTCAAACGCGGTAGAACGTCTTACGAAGACAAACCAGGTCTGCACTCCCATCAGATACCACCCATGTCTAACAAAGTATGGGATCTGGTGTACTCTGATAGGCGAATTTAAGGTAGAAGAAATAGCGAATGCATTACAGATTTCAAATGGTAGCGTTTCGACAATTTTACATGATCGCTTGGGTATGCACAGGCTTACAGCCCGTTTGGTCCTAAAATTCTTTAGTAACAAGCAATTGGCAATCAGAGTATCGCATTGTTGAAGCGGTTTAGGTCAAAGGAAGATAATTTTCATTCACGTCTGGTGACTGAGGATGAGACCTGGATCCATTTTTATGAGCCAGAGACTAAAACTCAAAGTCGCCAGTGGGTAGAAGTTCAAAACGCAACCCTTTGCTGGCAAAGTGATGGCAACTGTATTTTGGGACGCACAAGGCGTTATTATGTTTAACTTTCTAGCAAAGAAAAGTACAATGACAGGTGCGTATTTTGCAAATTAGCTCGACCAACTGAGAACTGCGATCCGTGAAAAAAACGCCGAGGTAAACACTTCCAAGGCTTCTGCTCCAACAGGACAATGCAATAATCCATACTTGTAAAATCGCAATGGATGCTGTTGAGCGGAATGGGTACGAGCTAATACCGCACCCCGCCTGCTCCTAGTGACTATTTCTTATTCCCAAACTTGAAAAAGGATATCCGTGGACGTCATTTCCGGTCCAACGAAGAAGTCGTGACGACAGTTGAGCAGTGGGTCGGATACAAGGACCCAGGCTTCTTCAGTGCTGAGCTGATGTCAATGGAACAGTGTTGGTCCAGAGGGCAAATACATGTACATCGAACACGAAGTGATCGATCTCACCCTGAAATAAGTTAGGCTGCTTTTTAAGTATTGGCTCGCCCTCGTATGTTTCTTAACTATGCTGTTAAAATATTATTAATTGTTCATTATTTCTTTTGTTTCAGAGACCTGATGACGCGTAATATAAACCTTCTCAGAACGTCGCTCTTCATTTTAATGATATAAAAATTATTCCACTGCTACAGTCATTTCGAGAAGCATTCACTTTCATGTCACTGAATATAAGAATCTTATAATATAAGATATTATGATGTTTTAAAATCCTTCCTTATAACTGTGTTACATATGTATGTAAGTACATGCGCTTTTCTTCATAGCTGATTAAATGGGAGGAGAAAACTTGTTACCTCATGCATATTCATTTTTGTTTTCATCACGAAAACACGCCTGTATAATTTTGACCCCCTTGAACCCTACTGTTATATAGAAAAAATAGGGTATACAGGGTAAACCTTATTTTTCTTATTTCTGTTCTTGCCGAGTGATGCCGGACAGTGATCCCGGGGGACGGTTTTTCTAACCACCCCTCACACCCATATCGCAAAATTAGAAGCAAGTCTCCAAAATGACTTAAATAGTATTGAGATGTACGTGAAGCAATTAACTTTGTCAGTCTTAGTCAGTTTTACTCAGCCTACGTCCTATTACTATCCTCAGAATATATTGCCTACTGTCCATGAGCAATAATATATGTCATGTACAATACCGTCAACGTGTGTTGTTAGTTTTCCCCGAAACGCGATGATTTGGTGTGTGTGTGTGTGTGTGTGTGTGTGTGTGTGTGTGTGTGTGTGTGTGTGTGTCGGGTTTAACGTCGCTTTCAACAATTTTTCAGTCATATCACGACGGTGTCTAGTTGCGACAGGGAGCTCAATGCTCACTTTTATAGTGCTGCCCCACTGAAGTATCATGTCCCAGACACATTACATGATACCACACCCAGTCACATTATCCTGACAGTGGGTCGACCAGTCCTAGCTCTATCCCGTAAATCTGAGTGCCAAGCGAGGAGCAGCTAGTACCATTTTTAACGACTTTGGTATGTCGCGGCCCGGGATCGAACCCGTGACCTCCCGTTCCCCGGGACCGGCCCCGATAGCTCTGTTGGTAGAGTGTCCGCTCCGGGGAACGGAAGGTCTCGGGTTCGATCCCGGGCCGCGACATACCAAAGTCGTTAAAAATGGTACTAGCTGCTCCTCGCTTGGCACTCAGATTTACGGGGTAGAGCTAGGACTGGTCGATCCAGTGTCAGGATAATGTGACTGGATGTGGTATCATGTAATGTGTCTGGGACATGATACTTCAGTGAGGCAGCACTATAAACGTGAGCATTGAGCTCCCTGTCGCAACCAGACACCGTCGTGATATGACTGAAAAATTGTTGAAAGCGACGTTAAACCCGAATTCACACACACACCCGTTCCCCGGAGCGGACACTCTACAAACTGAGCTATCGGGGCCGGTGATGATTTGGTTAGTAGAATAATACGAGCGTTCTTTACGGAACCCGGGAAGGGACATGAATGTTTTTTATAAGTTGTGCGCACAAGATTGTGCGGACAAGATATTATCTTGTTCGGACCACATATTAGCTTGTGCGCACATGATAATATCTTGCGCGGACAGCATATTATCTTGTTTGCACAACATTGTATCTTGTGCGCACAAGATTTTAAGTTGTGCAAACAAAATATTATCTTGTCCGCACAAGATATTATCTTGTCCGCACAACATAGATCCTGTGCGAACAAGATAATATCTCGTTATTCCTAATTATCAGATATTAGTCACAGACAAATAACGGTTCACATCGTTTGTTTGTTTGTTTGATTTGAGGTTTAACGTCCCCGTCAACACTGTAAAAGGTCATTTTGGAGACGTTGCTTCCAATTTTGTGGGACTTTTACCCGACATTGAGATGAAATGACATCTCAAGCCCTGTCGCCCAATGAAACCAATAGGGTTTATTAGCATGGACGGTCTGCCTCGCACCGTGGTTCCTGGACAGGCTTAGATCCTTTAAGCGGTTTACCAGTACTAGTGTGCGGGCCAGATTCAGCTCTGCGTGGAAGCATCATGCAGCCCATATATTTCTTCAAGCCCCTATGGGCGGGGGTTGTGGTTCACATCGTGAAAACACGCCTATATAATTCTGACCCCTTGAACCCCACCTTTATAAAGTAAAACTGGGGTTTACAGGGTAAATCTTATTTTTCTTATTTCTGCTCTAAAATATAGATTGTGGGTACTCGTTAGAACCGCCTCGATGAGGCGGTTCTAACGAGTACCCACAATCTATATTTTGAGCAGAAATAAGAAAAATATCACGATCTTTCGACTTAAAATGTTCGTTTTGGGGGCGGTAAAGTTTACAATGTATTTGTGTAGGTGTGTTTATGTAATGAGAAATGATCTCTGTCTTGTTGAACCAAACATTTCAGCTCTTTATATTATTGAGGCCCCCGCCAATCGGGGCTTGAAGAAATAGATTGGCTGCATGATGCTTCCTCGCAGAGCTGAATCCGGCCGCATACGAGTACTGGTAAACCGCTTAGAGGATCAGGCAAAGTGGTGCGAGTCGGAACGTCCATTCTTATAGACCTTATTGGTTTCATTGGGCGACAGGGCTTGAGAATTCATTTCATCTCAATGTCGGGTAAAAGTCCCACAAAATTGGAAGCAACGTCTCCAAAATGACCTATACAGCGTTGAAGGGGACGTTAAACCTTAAATCAAACAAACATATCTTTGTATTATTGATCATGTATAGCAGGCAGTATATTCCATGAGGATAGTAATCAGAATGAGCAGGCTGATCCACAAGATCCAGAAGGAGAGGGACATGACCATACTGTATATTGGTAAACTGGGACCAGGGACAAGGTCTTTCCTACTCAAGAACTACGAGGATACAGACGAGGCTTTCTCGGTAATTTCCGTCGGTCTTCGATGGCTCGAACATCCTTTTGGCCTGAAAAAAAATAATTAGAGACAGAGGTAGTTCCAGCCACTGATTATAAGTCACAGCGCGAGATCAGGAGGCATAACGGGACTAATACAAGTATATCCCCAGCAGGCATATGGCATAATTGTGACGTCACATCAACGTCGGTTTAACGTCATGACGTTTATGCAACGTCACATCTACGTCGGTGCAATGTCGTGACGTTGCACCGACGTTGATTTGACGTTGCCCTGGCGATGTGTGCCTGCTGGGATCTATACGATGTTCACTAAATCAAGGTATGTTGTCTGTGCTCACTAGAATCGCCTCATTGATGCGATTCTAATGAGTAAACACAGCATGCCAGGAACAAAGTAGGAAAATAATATTTTTCTCTCACTGTTTCCTACCTTGATCCGAGGTACTCAAGAACGAGTTTGACTGTTGTCGAGTCATCGAAGTTTTTAAGTTATTTTGAACCACGTCATGAGAAAACCTGACACCGGAATTTTAGACCTGGTAAAATGTGAACCTAATGCAGCCCAATTGGCCGAAACTAGCTTTTCTGCCCAAGAAATATCTTGTGCACTCCGTACTTTTCAGTTCTAGTGTGAATTCCTTGCTTTTAAATGATAGCCCTTTAACAGAACATATTTAACGTCACTGCAGCCTGTGTTAATGGAATGTATGGCGACTGTAAAAAAAGTCTCCCAGTCCTTCATCATGGCGTAGTTTATATTTTCTTTTCCTTTGAGATCATTGGTTTCATTGTGGAAATTTGCAAATATTTGAGGGCCACTGATGAGGCCTGATTGGCCGAAACTAGCTAGTGTGTCCCAGAAGAAAAGAGTACTTTTCAATTCTGCTTCCAACAGGCTAACCCCATCAGGCACACGCCGCTAGGGCAACGTCAAATCAACGTCGCTACAACGTCATTACGTTGCACCGACGTAAATGTGACGTTGCATAAACGTCATGGCGTTGTACCGCCGCCAATGTGACGTCACAATTACGTCATGTGCCTGCTGAGATCTCTCTCATAGAAAATATTTAATGTCTGCTCAACTACGCAGACTAGCAAAAGCAACGGATATAAAAACTAGAGGTTTTGTACTTACATAACATCGAACAATGAAGTGCCGATCAGACTGCGCGGAGGCTTATCTACACACCTGCAGGTACATGACGTAATTGTTACGTCACATCAACGTCCATGCAACGTTGCACCGACGTTGATTTGACGTTGCCATTGTGAAGTATGCCTACTGGGACGTTTGTTGTTCGCACCGGGCCAAAAAACAGGGTTTTTCACGACGTGACTTATTTGGTATTGTTTTTGTGCATCCTTTAAAATGCTTCTATTTCAAACTCCATCATTTAAACTCTTCTAAGTAATGATCCTTAGTATTGGGACACACAGACCTAAACAAAAAGTGCAGACCCAGCTCACACTGCAGTCTTATCAGGGCCTATATTGTTTGCAAGTCCATATGCACGTTTTTGACTCCTTGCTTGACCGAGAAACAAATTTATTAAAAATTTAGGAGAATTACAGAAGTCCTCAAGGTATGGATATGTTGTGGATAGATTCGAATGCACTTGCGTATGATTGGACAACATTAAACTTTTCCAGACGTCACCATGAAACATTGCTCTTCATTGGATGATATTGGGTAAAATACGTAATGTGGGTCAATTGTATCGATTCCTGATCATTGTCTTCACTTTTATTTTTCATCATCGCGACAGCTAACAGCTCTTACTGACTTTTTTCGTTTTTGACATAATCTGTCATTTTAAAATTAACACATGAATAAGTGCAATAGAATTGGGGGGGGGGGTGCATTGAAATTACAATGTGAGGAGGTTTTTGTTTGTTTGCTTTGAGGTTTAACGTCCGCGTCAACACTGTATAGGTCATTTTGGAGACGTTGCTTCCATTGTTTGTGGCACTTTTACCCGACATTGAGATGAAAATACATCTCAAGCAGAGTCGCCCAATGAAACCAGTAGGGTTTGGAAGCATGGACGTAACCGCTTTGCCTGGGCAGGCTTAAATCCTCTAAGCGGTTTACCAGTACTCGTGTGCGGTTGGTTTCCGCTCTGCGTGGAAACATCATGCAGCCCATCTATTTCTTCAAGCCCCGATGGGTAATTTGAGGAGGTCAGTCGTCAGTTTTACGGTCGCAATTAAAGTTTAACCCTTGTCTTGCTGAATATTCATTTAAGCCACACCCATTTCTGTCTATCAACCAATCAAATTATTTGATGTAATTTATTGCTACAAATTCATAAACTAAATGCCAAACAGCCTGATCAGGTGGCTTCTTCAGAAGCCATCTGATCTGGATCTACACTGTTTGCAAAGATAGGGGTTGTTGTGAACAGCAAGCTAAGGGTTAAAGGATCTGCTCACGCCATAAAACAAAATTTCCGACCGGAAAACCGCTGGTTCACCTTGCTCAATCACAGTGACTATTCGAAATACAGTCGAACTTCAATGGCTCGAACACCTCTGGGACCTTGAAAATCTGTTCGAGACGGGGGTAGTTCGAGCCACTGAGGAATACTGCCAGGAGGTAAACGATATACTTTTGAACATCTTTTCGGTGTTATATAATGAAAATGTATGCTGTGTGTACTCATTAGAATCGCCTCATCGAGGCGATTCTAATGAGTACACACAGCATAAATTTGGAAGTAAAAAAGGCAAAAACCTCTTAAATTATCCCCACTATTTCTTATGTACAAGATTTCTCTAGGGGCTCAAACATGGGTTCGACTCAGCCATGGTAAACGGGCCATCGGTGGTCGAGCCATGGAAGGTCTACTCTATAGTTATCCCTACCCAGGAGAAAGTCTCTAACAAATAATATATCAAAAGCAAGCAAAAGCAAAAAGGACAAGACAATTATAAGGTCACGCTAAACAAAAACGTGTCTTTGCAGCGATAATCAGAACGGCCTGCTAATGTGCAAAGATTGATCAGGGTCTTTGTTATGCGTTATACCTGCGCTCTTCTTCCTGTAGTTGTCGAAAGCTGTATTCTTGCACACCAGACAAGGAAATCCTTGATTTTACCCCGGGATAGGAATATAAGAATCTGATATGGAGTTCTGTTGTAGATGAGCGTTTCCAACCCGAGGGATGACCGTGCTGAGCGGAACCGAGGCTACGCCGAGGTTCCGCTCAGCACGGTCATCCCGAGGGTTGGAAACGCCAATCTACAACAGAATCCCATATTGGATTCTTTTTCTTGCACAACACCTCCGGTTAGTTTTGACAGCTCGCACTTGTATATTGTTTACAAAATAAAAGTATTGCGGAAGTAGTTCCGACAGTTGAATAGAATTGAAGCGCATTTATGTTGGTTGCCTGGGTTGAAACATCAGGGTCAGAACATAAATTTCTATCCCAGGGTAAAATCACGGATTTCCTTGTCTGGTGTGCAAGAACTTATGTTCTGACTCTGGTGTTCCGTCCCAAAATCGAATATAATCGCGTGTTTGATAAATGCACTGGTTGATTACGACCCCACATACACCGTCGTTAAGGCTGACGTCACAGCACGTTACGTGACGTCACTAAACATTTCTGCAGTGTCAACACAATATGGCGGGCGATGGTGACCGAAGTGACTGCAACATTAAAAATCCGCGCTAAGAAATGGAAGGTATGCAAGAAAAAGATCCTATATGGGTGTGAGGGGTGGATAGAAAAAACAGTCCCTCTGGATCACTGTCCGGCATCACTCGGCAAGCCTCGTGATGCCGGACAGTGACCCTCGGGACGGATTTTTCCATCCACCCCTCACACCCATATAAGATTCTTATATTCTTGCACACCAGACAAGGAAATCCGTGATTTTACCCTGGGATAGAAATTTATGTTCTGACCCTGGTGTTCCGACCCAAAATCGAATATAATCGCGTGTTTGTAAATGCACTAGTTGATCAGACCTCGTATGCGCCGTCGTTAAGGTTGACGGAAGGTTGGAAGGTATGCAAGAAAAAGAATCCAATATGGGTGTGAGGGTTGGATAGAAAAATCCACCTCGGCAGGCCTCGTGATGCCGGACAGTGACCCTTGGGACGGATTTTTCCATCCACCCTTCACACCCATATAAGATTCTTATATTCTGCCATATAGGGTAGGCTTGCTATTGTTTGTCTCCATTATATGCATGTGTCTGAAGAAATCATCGTCGTCGTCGACAACGTCGCGATCATGCATCATCATCAAAATCGTCATTTCATCAACATCATCATCATTATCATCAGCATCAAAATACATCGTCCCCCGGTTACCATCTTCACCATCATCATAATGATCATCATCGTCGCCATCGTCATCATCACCACCATCATCAGCATCAGCAGCAGCAGTATCGTCATCATCTTCATCAAAGTCATCGCTGCCGCCATCGTCCTCAGTATCACTCGTAAAATTAACTTCTCGTCACCTTTTTATCATCTTCTAGAAATTAAGCATATAGAGGATATTACACGAGTGGTCATTTCATATGAAATTTATGAAACGAGCCTTTGGCGAGTTTCATAAATTTCATATGAAATGACCACGATATGACTACTTTAAATTGGATTTTATCGCCTTTTATTTTAATTTGACAAGTTTTCTACAAAAAAAAAATGTACTGTTGACATGGACGTCGTCATGACGTTACTTAATCCCGCCAAAGTGTTTTTACAAGTGTGGTCATACGATTTTTGTCGCACCTGCTTGTAGCAGGGTGCGACATAGGCGTCCAACTTTCCGTCCGTGCGTCCGTTCGTCCGTGCGTCCGTCCGTTCGTCCGTCCGTCTGTTACAATTTATGTCGAAATTCGACATTTACGTCAAAGTTCGACATTTACGTCAAAGTTTTTATTTTACAAACCTCAGCTACCATCAAACCTTACATGAAACATCTCATAGACCTTCTCACTTTGTAAGCACCTTGACCTGGTGACTATGACCTATATTTTGCGCTGCAGTGACTTTGACCATTACGTCGAAGTTCGACATTTACGTCAAAGTTTTTATTTTACAAACCTCAGCTACCATCAAACCTTACATGAAACCATCTCATAGACCTTCTCACTTTGTAAGCACCTTGATCTGGTAACTTTGACCTATATTTTGCGCTCCAGTCACTTTGACCATTACGTCGAAGTTCGACATTTACGTCAAAGTTTTTGTTTAAGTCAACTACAAACTCAGCTACCATCAAACCTTACAGGAAACATCACCCTGACCTTCTCACTTTGTAAGCTGGTGACTTTGACCTATATTTTGCGTCCGTTCGTCCGTCCGTCTGTTAACATTTACGTCGAAGTTCGACATTTACGTCAAAGTTTTTATTTAAGTCAACTACAAGCTTCAGCTACCATCAAACCTTACATGAAGCATCTCCCTGACCTTCTGATTTTGTAGGCACCTTTACCTAGTGACTTTGACCTATATTTTGCGCTCCAGTGACTTTGACCATTACGTCGAAGTTTGTATTGTAATCAACTATACGATTAAACAATCATCAAACCTTCCATGAAACTTCATCCTAAGCTCCTGACTAGGCAAGCACCTTGACCCGGTGACCTTAACCTATATTTTACGCTCCAGTGACATTGACACAAATTAAGATGATGTTCCAGATCTTGTCAAATAAAAGGCCTACAACCATAAAATCTTGCATAGTGCTTCTCCTAGATGTACTGACTATGCAGGTACATTGACATGGTGACCTTGACCTATATTCTACTCTCCACAGAGACTTTGACACATTTTACGTCGAAGTTCCAGATCGCCTCAAATAAAAGGCTGACAACCATCAAATCTTGTATAATGCTTCTCCTAGATGTACTGACTCTGCAGGTACCTTGACCTGGTGACCATGACAAATATTTTACGCTCCAGCGACTTTGACACTTTTTACGTCGAAGTTCCAGATCTCTGCAAATAATAGGCCTACAACCATCAAATCTTGCATAATGCTGCTTCTAGATGTACTGACTGTGCATGTACAGTGACTTGGTGACCTTGACCTATTTATCGTACTCCATTGACTTTACACATTTTAGGTTGACATGCCATATCTTCTTAACTATAAGGCCTACAACCACCAAACCTTGCATGGTGCTTCTCTTACATTTACTGACTCTGCGAGTACTTTGACCTGGTAAACTTGACCCATATTATGCACTCTAGTGACTTTAACACATTTTACGTCAATGTTCTATATGTCCTAAAATAAATGGCCTACAGCCACCAAGCCTTGCATAGTGCTTCTCCTCGATGTACTGATTTGGCACATACCTTGACCTGGAGACCATGGCCTATATTTTTTGGTCCAGTTACTTTGACACATTTTACATCAATCACCAACTGCTAAGAATGAAATTTACTTATTTAATAACAATGTTCTGATTGTGGCTCCTGTGACTTTTGCCCCTAGCAGGTGCGACGCCGCCTTCTGCGGAATTCTTGTTATTACACGACGTTATCCACTGCTTATCAACGACATCATATGATATGTACTTTTATTTCACCTTCTTCTTATGCTATTTAAGAACATGGTAGTGTGGCCAGATGGTTTCGAAAAATCTCAACGAAGAGAATTAAGAAGCAAAGAAAGGTTAATGAATTATATATCCCAACACAGAAAACACATCAATCCAGCGACAACCGACACGGTTCAAGAAATTCATTTTTACAATGACATTGCTAACATATTCATGACTTGGATGATCGAGAATATCCGTGACGCAGGTTTCGGGGCGTTCTGGAAGTCTTTAGTGGCCTATCAGAAACTGACGCGATGTGGCTTAGATGCTGGTGCAGAGAGAGGATATGGCGTTATGTTTTACACGAAAGGACGTTTCTCAACTTGGGATGACTTTGAACTGTATAACAAAAGAATTCACAGTTTTAAGATTCATTTTAAGTCTGCAGTACAGTATTCTCCCCTAGTTAACCCATTGCTTGATGATGAAGCAGCAGAAATAGACGCTACATTGGCAATTAACAGCTTCAGATTAGAGATACGCAACTCAGAAATAAACCCAAATCAGACATACAAATCCCTTGAAAAAGCGGAATGGCTTTTCGACAACATCACGGTTCGAATTGATTCTCTCTTCGTCTTACAAGAGCAAATATCTGAAAAAATCCTCGGTATGCTAGATACTACAATTTCGGAGATTGTGCTTCAAATCGCAGTCTACGGTATTCTTGTCGTTCTGGCCATCGGAATTTGCCCAGTGATTGTCCTGTACTCAGAATCTGTCACTAGCAACATTGCTGCATATTCCAAAATCCTGGTTGAAAAGTCAAGCGAATTGGATGAAGAGAAATCGAAATCCGATTCCATTCTTTATCAGATGATTCCGAAAACTATTGCCGAACGCTTGAAGAAGACCTCAAACGTAGACTCTGAGTTTTTCCGATCCGTGACTCTGATGTTTTCAAGTATTGTAGGTTTCACAAAACTGACAATCAAGTTCTCGCCTGTAGAACTAGTGGAGTTGCTAAACTACCTATATTCCTACTTTGATGATAAGATTGAAAATTATGATGTTTACAAGGTCGAGACTATAAACGACACTTACTTGCTAGCTTCAGGTTTGTTTGTTTTCTACTATATTCTTTTATTTTCACCTTTTTTTAAATGATCCAGCACACGACAAAACCTGCATAAAGGTGTGTGCCCTTCAAATACCCGGATCAGTCTGCTCATTTACTCACTAAGGGAAGGGATACTGGCCATGTATGTGTCTTTGTATAGCCCGTAGGCTAAACATCGCGTGAACAAGTCCGTGAAATAAAGACCCCGCTAAACCCCACTATATATAGAGAAAACTGGGGTTTACAGGGGTAAACATTATTTTCCTTATTTCTTCTCCAAGACATAGGTTATGGGTACTCGTTAGAACCGCCTCAATGAGGCGGTTCTAACGAGCACCCCAAACCTATGTTTGGAGCAGAAATAAGAAAAATATCACAAATTTTCATCATAACAAATACCATTTTCGAGGTTTGAAAAATGCACTATATCACACGGATGTTATTTTAACGGAAGGCACATGCCATTAGCAGAGGATCTGATCAGATTCCGGGAATGATCTGAGTCTTCGCTAGTCGCACAAACCTTAACGTAGGTTTTGTTATGCGCTAGCTAAATTCGTTTCTGTTTTATATATGCAGTTTCTGTTTCATATATGGAGGATCTTACACTCGTGGTCATTCCATATGATATTTATGAAACGAGCCTTCGGTGAGTTTCATTAAAATATCATATGAAATGACCACGAGTGTAAGATTCTGTTAATCATATGACCACTTAATATTGGAATTTATCGCCATTAAATTTGACATATTTCCACAAAAAAATGTATGGTTGACATGGACGTCGTCATGACGTTACTTAATCCCGCCAAATTGTTAGTACACGTTTGGTCATACAATTTTTAATATTTACATTTCCAGTGTAAAGTCTAATGTGAACCTATAGAAAACAGGGCGGATTTCATTTCTTAATTACACGACGTTATCCACTGCTTATCAACGACGTCATTTAAGAAATGAAATTTATTTTTCTGCAGTTCATGGAAGTATGAACGCAGTGGGTCGCGTGCAAAGTAAATGAACCCCGAAGGGGTTCATGTAAACTTTGCTCGCGACCCACTGTCGTTCATACTTTCATGAAAAGCAGAAAAAATAAGTTTATTTTTTATATTTACATTATTTGCCCCTCATCAATGGGCGAGAAAATGCTTGTAGGGCAAACTTTTAAAGCTGAAAAACATTTACACGATGTTTTTCAACAAAGAGCGGAGCAGCGTTGACGTCATCAACGCCCGTAGAGAACAATGGTTTAGAATGACGTCACTTAACGTCACTGAAAATCATGTGATTCGATGCGTTCATGGGTGTATGATCGCAATTGTTTTCTATAGGTTTACATTAGACTTTACACTGGAAATGTAAATATATGATAAATGCATGTTATTTTTTTTTCTTATATATCACGCTCACGGGAGATTGCAGTTTGGTCAGACATGCATGCTCAAATGACCAAAATCGACTGACCTGTAAGGCGAGCCAACGGCGAGGTCATAAATGGCCTTCAGCTCGTCTCAGTAACAGGAT
Source organism: Lucinisca nassula (assembly GCA_963580285.1). NCBI lineage: Eukaryota > Metazoa > Mollusca > Bivalvia > Lucinida > Lucinidae > Lucinisca > Lucinisca nassula. The sequence continues at coordinate 45,930,054 of OY757025.1, read as the reverse complement.
AGTCGATCTGAGCCATTTTAACATTAGCATTCCTGACCAAACTTCAAGCTTCTGTGATCACGCTGTCTGACGCTGACCCTTATGCGACCGATATTTCTAGCAAAGCTGGCGGAAATAACCAAGACCCCGCGAGTGACCTGTGCGCTGGGACTTTCGCGACGTTTTCGAGGTTCATTCTTTGTATTCAGCAGTATAACAAGTTTGTTTAGCAGTACCGTTAGTTACTGAAACATTTTTGTTATGTCGATTGGCGTCTGATGCTATGTGTCCGGTCGGGCCCACCGGAGTTAAACTGTTGGTTTTCGTTTGCTCCAGCATTTCAGTTATTTCATGCTGTCGAGTCCTCATCGGTGTAGTATCTCTGTATTCGTTTGCTTTTTATGTTCTCGGAGATGTTGCACTGATGAGCTAGAAGTCCATCATACCAACTGAATAAAGGCCCCGCCCATCGGGGGTTGAAGAAATATATCAAACCAAAAAACGGACTGAATAAATTATTTGTCAAAACTATACCAGGGGCGAGGATTGTGGCCAAGTAAAATCGATTAAGCCCCCAGTAAAAACATAGATTGTGGGTACTCGCTAGAACGGGGCGGTTCTAACGAGTACCAACAATCTATGTTTTGAAACGCTAGACATGCGGACTGAATAAATTATTTGTCAATACTATACCAGGGGCGAGGATTGTGGCCAAGTAAAATCGATTAAGCCCCTAGTAAAAAAACATAGATTGTGGGTACTCGCTAGAACCGCCTCGTCTAGGCGGTTCTAAAGAGTACCAACACTCTATGTGTTGAAAAGAAATAAGAAATATATCAGAGTTATTTATCTGGAAATGTTCATTTTATTTTCTTCTGTTCGTAAAATTGTCCATGTATTTGAATAGGCGTATTTTCGTAATGAATGGAAGTTCCGCATGTAAAACTCTTGCAGGTTTACCAGTGACCAATGGTGAAAAACATGTGTCGGAGATTGCCTACTTCGCGGTTGATGTGGCAAGAATGATTCACAACATCGGTTACTCACAAGCATTGCGCGGGGAACACATCCAGCTTCTTATCGGTATAAATACAGGTATGTCCTACAAAACATCCAGCTTCTTATCGGTATAAATACAGGTATGTCCAACAAAACATCCAGCTTCTTATCAGTATAAATACAGGTATGTCCTACAAAACATCCAGCTTCTAATCAGTATAAATACAGGTATGTCCTACAAAAAATCCAGCTTCTTATCGGTAAAAATACAGGTATGTCCTACAAAACATCCAGCTTCTTATCGGTATAAATACAGGTATGTCCTACAAAACATCCAGCTTCTTATCGGAATAATTACAGGTTTGTCCTACAAAACATCCAGCTTCTTATCGGTATACATACAGGTATGTCCTACAAAACATCCAGCTTCTTATCGGTATAAATACAGGTATGTCCTACAAACATCCAGCTTCTTATCAGTATAAATACAGGTATGTCCTACAAAACATCCAGCTTCTTTTCGGTATAAATACAGGTATGTCCTACAAAAAAATCCAGCTTCTTATCGGTATAAATACAGGTATGTCCTACAAAACATCCAGCTTCTTATCGGTATAAATACAGGTATGTCCTAGAAAAAATCCAGCTTCTTATCAGTATAAATACAGGTATGTCCTAGAAAAAATACAGCTTCTTATCGGTATAAATACAGGTATGTCCTAGAAAACATCCAGCTTCTTATCGGTATAAATACAGGTATGTCCTACAAAACTTCCAGCTTCTTATCAGTATAAATACAGGTATGTCCTACAAAACATCCAGCTTCTTATCGGTATAAATACAGGTATGTCCTACAAAACATCCAGTTTCTTATCGGTATAAATACAGGTATGTCCTACAAAACATCCAGCTTCTTATCGGTATAAATACAGGTATGTCCTACAAAACATCCAGCTTCTTATCAGTATAAATACAGGTATGTCCTACAAAACATCCAGCTTCTTATCGGTATAAATACAGGTATGTCCTGCAACAAAATGACAGCCGGCCTCGGTAGCTCAGTCGGATGCGTGACTGACTGGTGATCAGGAGGACGCAGGTTCGATACCTGCCGGGGTTTGGCAACAGTCTTTCGTGGAGATTGATCATGAAATCTTTTCTACGGTCATTCTCTCCCTTCTGCTGATTCAAGAAGGGCAGTTGTCAGTTTCTTGCGAAAGAATTGCACTGTACTGGTTAACCACTTACGTATAAGCCTGCCCAGGAAAAGTGTGGATAGGTTAACTGATGGGCTCAAAATGACCTAAAATAGTGTTGACTGGGCCGTTAAACTCCAATACAAACAAACAAACAACAAAATGACCAAACCTAGATTGCCCAGGTATGGTTGGCAAATCGGAACTGAAAAGATAATCGATTATCATTCCTGTCATTGCGGTCGATAATTGGGTAGTAAATTTTACTTATCAAATAATCGATTGCAAGCAAATCAGTAATGATAATCGTTTTTATGGAATTTATCGACCGAATAATCGATTATCCGATTAATCATGCCAGCCTTAATGCTAGGTCTCATATGCATTACATCCTTACACTTGTATGATTCCTCCATAATATTGTGTAATTACAGCTTTTCATTTATTTATTTATTCAGAATTTTTTCCTCAACATACATATACACATATAATTAATTAGACTAATCATTCAAATATGAATGAGTCGAGGATTGAGCGTAGGTTGGGCCTATTTTTGCCGGCATAAACACAGGTTTGTTTGAATTGAGGTTTAACGTCCCCATAATTTAGGTCATTTTTGGAGACGTTGCTTCCAACTTTATGGGACCTTTACCCGACATTGTGATGAAATGACATCTCAAGCCAACAAACCGATTGGGTTTATTTGCAGGAATGGTCCGCCTCGCATCACTTTCCCATGGCAGGCTTAGGTATACCAGTCCTCAAGTGCGGTGGGTTTCAGATCTGCGTGGAAGCATCATGCAGCCAAATCTATTTCTCCATGCCCTAATGAGCGGTGGTCAGCATAAACACAGATAAATCCTGCAACAAAATGACCAAAAATAGATTGATATGTTGTCTCATATATGCATATCATTGAACCTGTATGACTCCTCAATGATACTAATTTCTTGCACACCAGACAAGGAAATCCGTGACTTTACCCTGGGATAGAAATTTATGCCCTGACCCTGGTGTTCCGACCAAAAATTGAATATAACCGCTTGTTTGATAAATGCACTGGTTGATTACGACCTCGTATGCGCTGTCGTTAAGGTTGACGTCACAGCACGTTACGTGACGTCACTACACATTCCTGCAGTGTCAACACAATATGGCGGACGCCGGTAACCGGAGTGACTGCAGCATTAAAATTCCGCGCTAAGAAATGGAAGGTATGCAAGAAAAAGAATCCAACATTGGTGTGAGTGGTGGTTGAAAAAATCAGTCCCTCGGAATCACTGTCCGGCATCACTCGGCAAGCCTCGTGATGCCAATCAGTGACCCTCGGGACGGATTTTTCCATTCACTCCTCACACCCATATAAGATTCTTATATTCTTGCACACCAGACAAGGAAATCCGTGATTATACCCTGGGATAGAAATCTATGTTCTGACCCTGGTGTTCCGACCAGAAATCGGATATAATCGCGTGTTTGATAAATACACTGGTTGAATACGACCTCGTATGCGCCGTCGTTAAGGTTGAAGTCACAGGACGTTACGTGACGTCACTAAACATTCCTGTAGTGTCATCACAATATGGCGGACGTCGGTAACCGAGGTGACTGCAGCATTAAAAATCTGCGTTTAAGAAATGGAAGGTATGCAATACGGGTGTGAGGGGTGGATAGAAAAATCCGTCCCTCCGGATCACTGTCCGGCATTACTCGGCAAGCTTCGTGATGCCGGGACTGATTTTGCCATCCACCCCTCACACCCATATAAGATTTTTATATTCTACTATCTCAAGCCGAGGTAGAACTGATTTACAGATTGAAAAGCAGCGACAGCGACTATTGATAAGAAAACACATATGGGTACAGAACCCGGGAAGGGACAAGATTTTATTTTAATAAGTTGTGCGTACAAGAGAATACCTTGTTCGGACAACATATTATCTTGTGCGGACAAGATATTATCTTGTGCTGACAAGATATTATATTGTGCGCACAAGAGATATTATCTTGTGCGGACAACATAATATCTTGTGTGGACAACATAATATCTTGTTTGCACAACATATTGTCTTGTGCGCCCAAGATATTAAGTTGTGCTAACAAGATATTATCTTGTCCGTGCAAGATAATATCTTGTCTGCACAACAAGGATTTTGTGCAGACAATATAATATCTTGTTCGCACAAGATATTATCGTGTCCACACAAGATAATATCTTGTTCGCACAACTTAATATCTTGTTCGCACAACATATTAAAAAAATTCATGTCCCTTCCCGGGTTCCGTAAATGGGAGTGTCAGTAGTGTTGAAACTCTTCACAAGACATTGTAGATAGAAAGATTGTTAAGTAGATTATGGTTTAGTAAACCACGTTGATTTTTTTCTATTAACAGGACCAGTATCTGCGGGTATCATCGGAACACAAATGTTGAGATACTGCGTGTTCGGAGACACCGTCAATATCGCATCTAGAATGATGAGTAACGGAGCCCGTAAGTATGCCTTCCAAAATTAGGGATAAACTTACAATATTTTAAAGCGGCCCCCGCCCATCGGGGCTTGAAGAAATAGATGGGCTCCATAGTGCTTTCACGCAGAGCTGAAATCCGACCGCACACGATTACTGGTAAACCACTTACAGGGTCTAAGCCTGCCCAGGCAAAGTGGTGCGAGTGTCGGACCGTCCATGCTCATAAACCCTATTGGTTTCATTGGGCGACAGGGCTTGAGATGTCATTTCATCTCAATGTCGGGTAAAAGTCCCACAATATTGGAAGCAACGTTTCCAAAATGACCTTTTTAGTGTTGACGGGGACGTTAAACCCCAAATCAAACAAACAAACAATATTTTAACTCAACCATCGGGCTGGACTGATACTTAGGGGGAGGATTAAGGCAATGTGGTGATTAAGAATTGCTAAATCGTTCCGATCCGATTTCCATGATTTTGTTTGTTTGTTTGATTTGAGGTTTAACGTCCCCGTCAACACTGTAATTGTCATTTTGAAGACGTTGCTTCCAATTTTGTGGGACTTTTACCCGACATTGAGATGAAATGACATCTCAAGCCCTGCCGCCCAATGAAACCAATAGGTTTAATAAGCATGGACGGGTCCGACTCGCACCGCTTTGCCTGGGCAGGCTTAGATCCTCTAAGCGGTTTACCAGTACTCGGGGGCCGCCGATTTCCATGATAGCTGTGGCGATCTTGAAAATGTTCAAACGACATCCCCGCCCCCCGCCAACCGCCCCCCGCCCCAACCACCCCGAACCTTAAACCTGCTGGGAGGCATACGGAGATCATCTTGGAATCCCCATTCGAACCGAATGTCGGATTGAACTCTCAGGACTCAATGGAATGCCGTTCAATCGAAGCTATATGTTATTTCCAAAGTATCCCCCACCCACCCCGAACCAAAGGTCGGAGTGACCTTAAACTTGCTGGGAGGCATATGGAGATCATCTTGGAATCCCCTTCCGAACCGAAAGTCCGATTGAACTCTCAAGAGTCAAAGGAAGGTCGTTCAATCGAAGCTAAATGTTATTTCCAAAGTTCCCTCTTATTATAGGCCTACATCACTTTCTAAACTCGTCTATATTTTTGCCCCGTCAAGCTTTTTGGTACTTATCGCCTATGCGAGCAGCGAAGGTTCAGGCGAGCCTGCGCATCCGCGCAGTCTCGCCAGAACCTTCGCTGCTCGATCATACAAGCAGTGAATCAAGAGGAACCTTCAGACAGAAAGCCATATCCCTGGCCCCTCTGAATGGCTTGGCATGCGCAATTAAAATTTGTCATAACGGAATGCTCGAAGACACACATTCGCTTGGCGGGGCTCATTTATAAGTATTTATATACTACATCCTTCTTTCTCCAGCTTCTATTCCACTCCTTTTTAAGAAATAGATCAGCTCTAACTGTGTCTTGTTGAGTAATAAATCACAGTTTGGAGGTCAGTTGTAAAGTAGATCGAATCACGAGCGCGTAGTGCGCGTGATTTGTCTTCTTTCAACTGACTCAACAAATCACAAACTAGAGCTGATCTATTTCGATTCTAACAGGCTGAAAATCGACAATAATGCTGTTGTTTCCTTCAAAATCTCACAAGTTTTCGCCATTGTTAGAAGAAACCCCGCTAAAATTATCGACTGAAACACATGCATTTATATACTTTTCTAACGTTTTCGATGCGAGAATATGACGTTACACTGTCTCACGTCAAGGAAATCGACTAGTGACGTCATAAATTGGCAGTTTTAATGACGTCACTTGTCACGCTCTTCCTTGCCGTGATGTGTTGTAGAATAAAACACAGTTATTTTACATTGCCTATATAGGCGCGCTGTGTTAGAATATAAAACAGTCTGGTACAGTACAGTCAACCCTCCTTATACCGACATTCGTTAAAACGGCAAAACTCGTTATAACGACAATTTGAATGGAATGACTACTTAGCTAAAAGGCTTAGCCTCGGTTCCCAGCGGCGTGGGCTTCCCTCGGGTTGGACATGCAAAATATCGAGTCCATAGTCATGAAAGGCTATTGTAATCTAATACTCCAAGAAAGAAATGTTATAGACATTTGTTAGGATCGCCTCAGTTATAGATATTTGAGGCGATTCTAACAAAGTCTATAACATTTCTTTCTTGGAGTAATAATGGGGAAAAGGCCTTTTATTACCTTTCATACTCCTAACTGGGATTCACTACAACGGCCGATTCTTTATAACGGCACAAAAGTAGGAAAAATACTGTAGTTATAACGAGGGTCCTCTTTATTGTGTGCTATGTATTATAGCGTCTGTACTGTAGATTATTAGTTTGACATTGTATTGTAATATAATGTAATTAATCAAGTAATTTCGAAATGGCTGTAACTGGGACAATACGGAATTACTTGATTAATGACAATTTTATTAGATGACACAATTAAAAACCAGAAGATTATTGATGTGTGACCTCAGTGTTAATATGGATGACCTCCGAACCAGAGACCGAGCATCAGGCATCAACCAACATTACATAGAATTAGATTCTCTCTAATTCTCAGTAAGCATTTACGCTGGAACTGTCGTAGAATCTGAGGTCTGACCCATCGGCGGGCAATTACAGAGGGCAGCAAAGTTGTCAACCGTGATTGGGTTAACTACCATGCATGCAGTCTGTCGTATAACATTTAAGTTGTACCAAATCTTTTTCTATTGAAGAATGATTTTACGGATTTGGGTGCTGAAGTCACTCTACGAGTAAGTCACCATAAAATTCGGGTTCCGATAGACTTTGTTGCAGAAGAGATTTAAGTCCAATATTGAATTTTGAATTATATAAATCAGAATGACGTCTATAAAATTTTGAAAAGGCTTTGCGTAGTTTATGTTACCGATAACCCTGATTAAGAAGTTTAGCAGTTAGCAGTTTATTACGAGTGTTGAAGTCAGTTGCATGACTACACACTCTGGCAAATCGAAATAATTGCGAAATATAAACGCAACAGGATGGCACACAAGGAACATCACTATCCAAAAAAGGAAAATTTACAATTTCAAAAACAAAATCATCGCGTTTATCATAAATTTTGCAAGAAACAAACCCATCCACAAAAGATAGATTTAAATCCAAAAACGGGGCCTCGGTATCAGAAAAATTTGCTTTATTTAACTGATGTTCAGGGGGGTAAATTTGACTGATCAAACTATCGAAAATAGGTATTGTCAATGTTTAATAAATTATCCAAATATCTAGAAGTCGAGTTAAAAGCTTCAATGATTTCAGATTGATTTTCAGCAGAAAGGGACATCAAGAAGTCTGTCTCATAACAACACAAAAACAGATGGAAGCAACACTTGACGCTTGCGGGGATCGAACCGGCTACCTCTTGATCTCAAATCCGGTGATTTACCACTGCACCACAGCGCTCCACTCTATTTGAGTATGAGAGCAGCAGAAAATTACTTGTTAGAACCCTGGAGATATAGAGGATATCATTAGGAAAACATGTCCGTGTGAAATAATGGCATCCAACATGGCATAAGAAATGACAAATATTAGTGAAAAATTATTTCTGTTTTCAAAATAGATCGCGGGTGCTCGTTAGAACCGCATCAATGAGGCGGTTCCAACGAGTATCCACAATGTATGTTTTGAGCAAACATAAGGCAGATAATATATATCCCCGTAAACCCCAGTTTTCTCTATATAAAGTGGGGTGTAGGGGGTCTTCGTTTCACGGACTTGTTATCGTGATGTTAGTAACTTACTTTTTTAGATGGTTATCAAAATATTTCATCTAGGGTGTAGAAAACATCAGAATTTTCATGGGTGTGGTGCACTCGTTAAAATTCTGATGTTTTCAACACAAGATGAAATATTTTTGGTATTTATTGAAAAAAAGAGAGTAAATTTTCTCTTTTTACGCCACTTTGGCGATGTACTGTAATTGAACAGCTGTTCACAACATGCTTCGAACTCGTGAAAATTTCTGATGTTTTCAACCCATTCAAGAAATAATGGTATTTATCGGAAAAAGGGTCCCGAAAAAAAAAGTAGTCATTTCTGCTACTGTGAAAATATCTCCGTCATATTATCCCTTCTCTTGCTGATTATTCATTTAAGCCACACCCATTTCTGTCTATCAACCAATCAAATTACTTGATGTAATTTATTGCTACAAATTCATAAACTAAATGCCAAACAGTGTAGATCCTGATCAGATGGCAGAAGCCATCTGATCTGGATCTACACTGTTTCCAAAGATAGGGGTTGTCGTGAACAGCATGATAAGAGTTATTTTTTCACACTGTGAAAATATTATATATTTAATATATATATTCGCAGTGTGGAAAAATCAATTTTATTTCTTTCAGATATGCATTTATTTTACTGCTAAGTATAAAATAAATTATTATTACCTAACTTTCTTACAGGAGGATAATACTTACTTGCCAATGTTATCTTTGAGGAGAAATTTGTGTGGTTTACTTGAATCATTTATTTTTTACAGCAAATAAGATCCACTTGAGCGAAAGTTCGTATAAGATGCTGAAGAAGTCGGGCAACTTCAAGCTTCAGAGCAGAGGAACAATTGATGTGAAGGTAACTTAGTTAACCCTTAGAGCCTCATTTAAGAAATAGATCAGCTCTAACTGTGATTTGTTGAGTAATAAATCACAGTTTGGTGGTCAGTTGTAAAGAAGATCAAAACAAGAGCTGATCTATTTCGATTCTAACAGGCTGAAAATCGGCAATAATGCCGTTTTTACCTTCAACATCTAACAAATTTTCGCCATTGTTAGAAGAAATCCCGCTAAAATTATGTAAATAAAACACAGCTATTTTCCATTGCTTATATAGGCGCGCTGTGTTAGAATAAACATTCTAGAGCAGACGATGATCCATTTGCTTATATATTTCATTCCAACACAGCGCGCCTATATAGGCAATGGAAATAACTTTTATTCTGCAACAAAACACGACAAGGAAGAGTGTGACGAGTGACGTCATTAAAAACTGCCAATTTATGACGTCACTAGTCGATTTCTTTGACGTTAGACGGTGTGACGTTATTTTCTCGCATCGAAAACGTTAGAAAAGGATATGAATGCATGTGTTTCAGTCGATAATATAGCGGGATTTCTTCTAACAATGGCGAAAAGTTGTGAGATTTTGAAGGAAACAACAGCATTATTGTCGATTTTCAGCCTGTTAGAATCGAAATAGATCAGCTCTAGTTTGTGATTTGTTGAGTAATAAATCACAGTGTGATTTATTACTCAAAAAATCGCGGTTAGAGCTGATCTATTTTTTTAAATGGGCCCTGTCAAGCAATTTTGGAACTTATCGCCTATGCGTGCAGCGAAGGTTCAGACGCCTGCGCATCCGCGCAGCCTCGCCAGAACCTTCGCTGCTCGCTCATACAAGCAGTGAATCAAGAGGAACCTTCAGACAGAAAGCCATATCCCTGGCCCCTCTGAATGGCTGGGCATGCGCAGTTAAAACTTGTCATGACGGAATGCTCGAAGACACAAATTCGCTTGTCGGGGCTCAAATGACAATAAGGGTTGACAGTTTATGTGAAACGTACATGTATACTCAGAACTGAAGCCGACCCGCACACGAGTACTGGTAAACCGCTTAGAGGATCTAAGCCTGCCCTGGCAAAGCGGTGCGGGTCTGCCCGTCCATGCATATAAACCCTACTGGTTTCATTGGGCGACAGGGCTTGAGATGTCATTTCATCTCAATGTCAAGTAAAAGTCCCATAAAACTGGAAGCAACGTCTCCAAAATGACCTTTACAGTGTTGACGGGTACGTTAAACCTCAAATCAAACAAACAAAGCAATGATCAGGAATCGATACATTCAAGACACCAAAGGGAAAGAAACACAATATAATAAAAATGCCCAAAGGACAGTTACTTTCCCACAAATGGCCTCGGAACCGTCAGTAAAAGTTTTAACACTGCATTTAAACCTCAACATCCGAATCGTAAATTAAATGTCAGTTTTCCTTTTCTAAGCCTGTCAAGGATTTCATTTGATTTCTAAGAAGTTAAACGAAATTCAAGGGTGAGCCATCCAGACTTAGATTTTATTTTCATATATAAAGCAAACAGTGCAAACCCTGTGGCGTCTGATCTGGGTCTACAGTGTTTTCCATTGTCCCAGTACACAAGCCCAGTCCAGATTTTGCAGTTACACTGCATTCTGACACAATAGTGGTGACTGGGCCGTTAAACGAATACAAACCAAAAACCAAAAGCTTCTGTAGTGGGTTACTTTGGGTCATAAACAATCGACACATAAAGCACATCGCGTTTACTAATGGAATTTGTCTGAATTTGAATATTCAGACAGTTTTGTAAAATAATCGTGAATAAAATGCGTTTTAAATGTCATATGATAAAAAGAATTTTGCATTCGTGTGCATGTAGGCCTATTATTGAATTTATTAAACTCATTGGGGAAAATGGATAAAATTCTCGACGAAGCCTCGCATTTTATCTCTTTTCCTCAACTCGTTTGATAAATTCAATAATACATGGACTCTCATGTAAGATCCTCTGTGTATTTTCGGATCAAGAGCCGCGCGTATATTGTTTGCCAATGTCTCTTTTTAGACGACCCAAAGTTTAAATGTATGGGTTAATACTCGCTGCTTCATTTCCTTTGTTTCAGGGTAAAGGGCGCATGAACACGTTCTGGTTACTGGATAGCTATAATGCTGAGCAGCCTGGTCAGTCCTGGACCCTGCCTGGTCAGGCCGTCGACACACGGGAGAGGGTGTCCTTAAGTAGTCTCACGGAGGACAGTGCAGAGACGAGATATGCCCTCCCAGCCACAGTCGCTGTGCCACAGCCAAAAAGACGGGTTTCCTACTCTGCCATGCACATTACTGACAAGGAACCGCTGATGGACTGAAATAGAAGTTAATGAATTGAAATAGAATTTGATGAATTGAAATAGAATTTGGTGAAATGAAATAGAATTAGATGAACTGAAGAAGTTGATGAACCGAAATAGAATTCGATGCACTTAAATAGTATTTGGTGATCTCAAATAGATGAAATGAGATTGAATAATAAACTGAACTTGTATTTGATGAACTGAAATAAAATTTGATGAACTGAACTTGTATTTGGTGAACCGAAATAGAGCTTGATGAACTGAAATAGAATTTGATGAACTGAAATAGAATTTGGTATAATATCAGCAGCCAGGGTTCGCGCAAGTCAAATGTGAACTGCTCTTACGGTAACACGCCTATATTATTTTGACCCCCTTGAACCTCACTTTTATATAGTGAAACTGGAGTTTACAGGCATAAACCTTTTCTTATTTCTGCTCTAAAATATAGATTGTGGGTACTCGTTAGAACCGCCTCAATGAGGCGGTTCTAACGTGTACCCACAATCAATATATTGAGCACTGACCATCGAGGCGTTTCTAACGAGTACCCAAAATCAATATTGTAGAGCAGAAATAAAGAACTCGTCACATTTTTTCATCTAAAAATATTCTTCTTTTTTTTTCAGTGGAAAAATTTACAATATATTTATATAGGCGTGTTTTCGTGATACACAATTTTCCACACTATAGCTGGGCGAAGGTCGATTTCCAACTGAAAAAGGGTGTCTTGTTAATTTCGTTAACTGTAAGTTTTTACAAAACAGAACACATTTTGGTCAAATAGTGTTGACGGGGAAAAGGAATCAGACGCCTCGATTGGGTCTACCCTTTTTACCAACGAACCTGTTTGGGAGGCTATGCATTATATGAGTAACAATCCTCTCATATAAGGTTGTATTCTTGTACATCCAGCAAAATATGACTTTGCTCTGCTAATATAACCCTTGTCCTGCTGAATAAATTAATTATGACGCACCCATTTCTGACTATCAACAATTCAAATTACTTTATATAATGTATTCATCCTAATTTACAAACTGAATTACAAAAAAAAATGTAAATCCTGATCAGATGGTTTCTTCAGAAGCCATCTGATCTGGATCTTTAGTTTGCAAAAGGAAGGGTAACCGTGTTCAGCAGGACAAGGGAATAAAATGCCAGTTAATCAGCATTTTGGCATGTTAATATTTACGAATAGGACAAATTCCACGTCAACTGGGTTGAGCATGAAATAGTTTTATAACCTCGGGGTCAGGCTATGATGTCAGCAAATGACTTTTATTCACGCTCTGAGAAAACATCGCACACACTCGTCAGCACCTTGAATATTACATTATAAGTTAAATCAGTTAACCCCTATGTTATATGCATTGTAACACCTTGACCCGATAAATATCTGCTATCTCAGGAAAAGGGAGCTTTATCAGGTCAACGTGACATCGAATGAACAGGACTGCTGCACAAATTGGCAAAAAGGTTATTATTACTGGAAATAATGAAAACAAGCCTTGAAAAAAACATAGGAAACAATACGATCAGCTGATACTAAATTATGGAACAGTATTAAGGTAAAAACTCAATTATGCAATGTGCAATTACAATATGAATTGTTGAAACCGCACTTTGCATTATGAACCTTTCCATATCTTTCTACTTTATTCGAATATGCAACATGCACATTCTAATTTGAGACCTTTGTATTTAAATATGGCATTTGGACGTCCTATTTTGCATTATTCAGTTTCGATTCTGCTGTGGTTAGACGGGGTACCAGTCATTGAGGTGACGGTAACGTTCGGTAATGTCCGTGGATTTGCCGTATTTTTTCCGATGACAAGCGTCCGTTTGAGAAGATCGCATTCGCTTTTCCAGGGGCCAAATTCAAGCCAGCAGCGATAAATTTTATCCAGCTATTCAATAATTCGGTTATTTACAATAATGTGTACGTTTGCATCTTTAAAATAAATTTTACAGCGCGGTTCCTTATTTGAGAAACAGGATTTTTATTTAAAAGTTAATACTTGTTTGACGAAGGGGAAAATACTCTATCGTTGAACATTTACTAAATTACCATGAGGGATTAGTCTGTGCCGAATCCGTGGATTTGAAATGAGCAATTATTGTTAAAATTGATTAATTCATACAATTTTCATAAATCTGATCCTTCTGAGGTGTTACTTATAAAGATATTATTTACTAATTGCAACCTCACTCAAAACTCAAATGTTTGGATATTATAGAAGTATGTATATGTCCGCACAGCGTATCGCCGAGTGGTAGGGTAACCCCTATGTGCTTATGACGCCCGTTTACCTTCAAAACCAGCTTGTCTCTCTGTTCACCGACAACGGGGATTCGTTCCCTGGGACCTCACCAGCTGACCACACGGGGAATTTGGAAAACAACAACTAGTTCCCCAATTCCCATTGTAATTCTGATGTAAATACTTCATCCATTAACATGAACAGTACTTACTCATTCTCAGCCCCGACCCACAACCATAGAAACGCACCTGTGGTCACAATGACAGCTGTCCTATTCATATGTCCGTCTGTCTGTCTTCATAAGTTAGACTGGGGCAGGATAGCTTTCATCCAACAGAATCACAACGCGAAAATATTAGCTGGTCGTCTGTCAGTTCGTCCGTCCGTCCGTCTGTCTTCAGCCAGCAAAACCTTGCTGAGCTAGTGTCGCGACTGTCTTAACCAGCCTACTACATATTTCTTCAAGTTCTACATGTAACGATTTGGCAAATGGAGTGGCTGAATCCAAACCATTTTGTACTTACATGTATTTCCATGTATTAGGTCTACACCAAAGTTTTTTTTTTTCTTCTTGTTTTATTACAGTTAGACCGCGTACAGCGTACCCAGGTTTACCTGGCGGAACTTAACGACATTATCTATTTATTTATTTATTTATTTACTTATTATTAAAGTTTACAGAATCCAGAAAAAAAAAAATGTTTTTGATGCATTAGATTTGTACATTTTACCGCCGAAAAATACAACAACAAAAACGGAAAGATGAAAAGTCGTGATGATATTTTTCTGACTGTTGCTTAAAATATACATGTTGGGTACACGTTAGAAGCGCCTCTTCGATCCCATTTTAACGAGTACCCACAATCTATATTTTGGAGTAGAAATGAGAAAAATAATGTTTACTCCTGTCAATCCCAGTTTTACCCTATAAAAGTGGGGATCAAGTGTGTGTGTGTGTGTGTTGGGGGGGGGGGGGGGGGGGGGGGGTAAGAATTATAAAGATGTTATTTTATGGTGGGATGCGCTTGGTATGTGAGTGCGTTTTTAGTTTTACGTCTCGACAACAGCTAAGGTCATACGGAGATGGGACCTGGGTTTAAAGACTCATCCGAAATTCTGGAGAAGCCGGGGTCGATCCTGCGATCCCTGGTTAATGAGGCGAGTAGCATAACCACTACACCACAGAGGCTTCCAGCGCTTGATATGTTACATTGTTGCAGGTGCGGGTTTTCCACCTGCACTCCGGTATGAAAGAATTTGCTGCGCGTTGTGTTTTTCTCAAACAAGAGGGCCATGATGGCCCTGGATCGCTCACCTGACCCATATGATAGAGTTACAAGTGGGCCTCTGGGAGGGCCATTATTGACCCCAGGGCTACAATGTGCATAATGTTGAGGGAGGTCTAAAAAGGTGAAGCTTCATACCAAATATCAACAAAGCCTATAATTTGAACAATCTTGGCAAAGGTCCACTAGATGAAGCTACACACCAAATATCAAAGACCTGGGCCTTGGGGTTTCAGAGACCATTTTTTAAAGATATTCCCTACATAGCCTATGTAAAACCAAATGGCCCCGGGGCGGGGACATTTTTGGCCTCAGAGCTATAATTTAAAGAATCTTGATAGAGGTCCACTAGATGAAGCTTCACACCAAATATCAAAGACCTAGGTCTTGCTGTTTCAGAGAAGAAGATTTCCAAAGATTATCTCTCTATATAAGTCTATGTAAAACCAAAGAGCCCCAGGGCAGGGGCTATAATTTGAACAATCTTGGTAGAGGTCCAATAGATGAAGCTCCATACCAAATATCAAAGACCTAGGCCTTGTGAATTCAGAGACAAAATTTTTCAAGATTTTCCCCATATAAGTCTATGTAAAACCAAATGGCCCTGGAGCGGGAGCATTTTTGGCCCGTGGGCTATAATTTGAACAATCTTGATAGGGGTCCACTAGGTGAAGCTTCATACCATATATCAAAGACCTGGGACATGTTGTTTCAGAGAAGAAGATTTTTTAAGATTTCCCTATATAAGCCTATGTAAAACCAAAGGGTCTCGGGCGTATGCATTTTTGGCCCCAGAACTATAATTTGAACAATCTTGGTAGGGGTCCACTAGGTATAGCTTCATACCAAATATCAAAGACCTGGGCCTTGCGGTTTCAGAGAAGAAGATTTTGAAAGATTTTCCCTATATATGCCCATGTAAAACCAAAAGGCCCCGGGGCGGGGGCATTTTTGGCCCCAGCAATATAATTTGAACAATCTTGGTAGGGGTCCACTAGATGAAGCTTCATACCAAATATCAAAAACATGGCCCTTACGGTTTCAGAGAAGAAATTTTTTAAAGATTTTCCCTATATAAGCCTACGAAAAATCAAAGGGTCCCGGGGCGGGGGCATTTTTGGCCCGTGCACTATAATTTGAACAATCTTCGTAGGGGTCCACAAGATGAAGCCTCATACCAAATATCAAAGACCTGGGCCTTGCGGTTTCAGAGAAGAAGATTTTTCAAGATTTTCCATATATAAGCCCATGTAAAACCAAAGGGCCCCCGAGCAGGGGCATTTTTGGCCCCAGGGCTATAATATGAACAATCTTGGTAGGGGTCCACTAGGTGAAGCTTCATACCAAATATCAAAGACCTAGGCCTTGCGGTTTCAGAGAAGAAGATTTTTAAAGATTTTTCCTATTTAAGCCCATGTAAAACCAAAGGGCCCCGGGGCGGGGGCATTTTTGGCCCCAGCACTATAATTTGGACAATCTTGGTAGGGGTCCACTAGATGAAGCTTCATACCAAATATCAAAGACCTGGGCTTTACGGTTTCAGAGAAGAAGATTTTTTAAAGATTTTCCCTATATAAGCCCATGTAAAACCAAAGGGCCCCGGAGCGTGGGCATTTTTGGTCACAGCACTATAATTTGAACAATCTTGGTAGGGGTCCACTAGATGAAGCTTCATACCAAATATCAAAGACCTGGGCCTTGTGGTTTCAGAGAAGAATTTTTTTTAAGTTTTTGGTGAAAAAAAATCTATTTTTGGCTCCTATGACCTAGATGTGCAACGGACCGGAACCATTTGAACAACTTTGAAAGGGGACCACCATTCCTGTGAAGTTTGGTCAAAATCCGATCAGTGGTTTAGGAGGAGATGTCGTTTGAAGAAATTGTTTACGGACGCACGGACGCACGCACGGACTGACGACGGACGACGGACGAAAAGTGATCCCAAAAGCTCACCTCGTCACTACGTGACGGTGAGCTAAAAAGTGGAAACCTTTGCGTTTTGTCACTTGAAGCCAAAAATCTAGTATAAAAAGTCAGATAGTTTTCTATTTTCTTATAAATTAATGAATGCATTTAACACAAACAGTTACGAACATCTATATAAACATGTGACAAAACAAACTGGGAATCAGGCCCCCGGCCATCGGGACTTGAAGAAATAGATGGGCTGCATGAACTGAAACCGACCCGCACACCAGTACTGGTAAACCGCTTAGAGGGTCTAAGTCTACCGAGCCAAAGCGGTGCTTACAAACCCAATGGTTTCATTGGGCGACAGGGCTTGGAGATGTCATTTCATCTCAGTGTCGGGTAAAAGTCCCACAAAAGTGGAAGCAACGTCTCCAAAATGATCTATACTGTGTTGAAGGTGACGTTAAACATCAAATCAAACAACAGAACCAAAATGCCTAGTTTTAGAATTCCGTTGGATATGCCCTAAATCAGAAATTAATGTTAGAGGGAACGTAAGTCGTTTCTCATCTGAAAGCATTTTCACTAAAGAGAGTTGTAACTATGTTTGCTTCAGGTGATCATAAAGGAGCAGTCTCACCAAGGTCTACACGACATTGGACAGGAGCCTTTCTGTGCCATACAAAATTATTATAAGTATTTACAACAAATTTATATTTTAGAGGTGCAATGGCCTGAACACATTTGCGATATATTTAGATAAAACATGGGCACAAAACAAACACAGCAAAGCTGATTCCTGGTCTGACATATAAAATAAAAATTATGTGTAAATGATTTTATCGGCAAGGGTGTAATGTCCCCAAATCGTCCGTTTTATGCCAAAAATATAGTTCTCTCGTTTCTTTCACTCCTCCGTGTCACCAATACGCTTGCAGATTCTTTTTGGTATCTTCCGAATACAGGCGGACGTTTACGGAAAAACGATCACAGCGCCACTTAACGAGAATAATGAGAACTAGAAGAAGCAGAAGCGGAATATTTTGCACAATTGTAACTGAATATAGCATAACAGAAAATCAAAATTGCATATTGCAATCTCAATGTTGCATAATTGAGTTTTTACCTAAATACTGTTCCATACTAAATATTGATGGATTATTGCGTGCCACACCTTAATCAATTGGACCTTTGTCAAGAATGTGCAAATTAAAGCCCTGGGGCCAAAAATGGCCCAGTGGCAGGGTTCAGTCTACACTGATTGCTAAAAGGAAATATATTTGTGTAAAACTTACAACGTAGAAGAAAACCTGATGCCACTATGATTTGAAATGGAACACTCAAAACTTATTCCTTTGCGGTACTTACGGAGAAAATAAAAATAAATAAATTTGCAACAGTCACCTTTAAACAATTGTAAGATAGTTTTGAAGTTCATTTATTCTTCCTCAATCGTATGTACCATTTGAAATTCAATACTAAGCATAAGTTCTGGTTCAACCGGTAGCCATCTTAGAAAATGTCAGTAAAGGGGGAGTATCCTAACACCGCGGTAAACAGCTGAGGCTCCATAAAAGTAAAATAAAACTATAGCTGTCATAGTTTGAACACATAATATTGGCGTGTGATTGTTTACAAAAGTTTGACCAAAGTAGATCAGCTTAAATAGAAACCGTGAACATATAAACAGAAACGTAACATATTTACAGGATATTTGTTTCAGTTCTTGACATTTATGGTTTAGAGAAGCCCTGTGGGCACCTGAAAATGCAACCAAGACTCACAACCCTGACTTCAGAACAATACATGAGGTGTGTCCAAGGAGAGCTATCACATGAACAAGTCCGTGCAATGAACACCCTACTAAACCCCACTTTATATAGAGAAAACTGGGGTTTACGGGGGTATACATAATTTTTCTTATTTCTGCTCGAAGACATAGGTTGTGGGTACTCGTTAGAACCGCCTCAATGAGGCGGTTCTAACGAGCACCTACAACTTATGTTTGCAGTATAAATAAGCAAAAATATCACAGATTTTCCTCAGACAAGTAGCCATTTTGGAGATGTAAAAATTGCACTATGTCGCACGGGTGTGTTATCGTAATGATACAGTCGAAGCCGGAAACAAAAAATCACGGCATTATCATCGGTCACTCTTTTGATGTTATTGATCAAGTAATTTGGTATTGGCCTAGTTACGGGTCCGAGGTATGCTGCATTGGCCTGGGGGCCGAGGTTTATCTTTCTTATCCCCCCCCCCATCCCTTTCCTTCGCTTTTTCTTAGTCGACTCTGGAATGACTCCTTTTCAGACTTTGCCATCTTGCCCTTTGGAACCTTGTCAAAAATGTACTTTTGTTTGTTTGATTTAAGGTTTAACGTCCCAGTCAACACTGTAAAGGTCATTTTGGAGACGTTGCTTCCAATTTTGTGAGACGTTTACCCGACATTGAGATGAAATGACATCTCAAGCCCTGTCGCCCAATGAAACCAATAGGGTTTATAAGCATGGACGGTCCGCCTCGCACCGCGGTTCCTGGACAGGCATAGATCCTCTAAGCGGTTTACCAGTACAAGTGTGCGGGCCGGATTCAGCTCTGCGTGGAAGCATCATGCAGCCCATATATTTCTTCAAGCCACTATGGGCGGGGGCCGGTCAAAAATATGCTTGAGAACTGCTTGTTCTAACACTGACACCGTTTGTAATCGCCTTTTCTCAGTGCTTTCAGTATTTTGATTCTTATCTATACTTAAAATATAGAATGTGGTGCTCATTTGAACCGCTCACCCTCAAACGCCATAAAGATAACACACTCCGTGCGACATAGTGCATTTTTCCATCTCCAAAATGGCTACTTTCTGATGAAAATCAGTGATATTTTTCTTATTTATACTTCAAACATAGGTTGTGGGTGCTCGTTAGCTTTTGTTTGATTTGAGGTTTAATGTCCCCGTCAACACTATTTAGGTCATTTTGGAGACGTTGCTTCCAATTTTATGGGACTTTCACCCGACAATGAGATGAAATGGCATCTCAATCCCTGCCGCCCAATGAAACCAATAGGGTTTATAAGCAAGGACGGGCTGACTCGCAGCAATTTTCCTGGGCAGGCTTAGACGTTCTAAGCGGATTACCAGTACTCATGTGCGCATCGTGCAGCCCAATCTATTTCTCCTAGCCCCGATGGGCGGGGGCAGATGCTCGTTAGCTGTTAGCTGTGTCTTGGGGCAAAAAAAAATAATGTATTTTCCGTAAACCCCATTTTTCTCTATATAAATTGGAGTTTAGGTGTGTTCATTTCAGGGACTTGTTCACGTGATACAGAGAGCACTGTGCGTTGCGTTGCAGGGCTTCATTTTTGCACTTTAACCACCTACTAGAAGCCTCCGTGGTGCAGTAGTTATGCTACTCGCCATGTAAACCAGTGGTCGCAAGATCGATCCCGGGCTTCTCCAGACTTTCGGATGAGTCTTTAAACCCATTACGAAAACACGCCTATACCAATACATTGTAACCTTTATCGCCGAAAAATGAAAAATTTTAAGATAAAAAATGTGATTTTTTTCTTATTTCTACTCAGAATATAGATTGTGGGTACTCGTTAGAACCGCCTCATCGAGGCGGTTCTAACGAGTACCCACAATCTATACTTTAGAGCAGAAATAAGTCGAGGCGGTTCTAACGAGTACCCACAATCTATATTTTAGAGCAGAAATAAGAAAAATGAGGTTTACCCCTGTTAACACCAGTTTCACTATATAAAAGTGGGGTTCGAGGGGGGGGGGTCAAAATTATATAGCTGTGTTTTCGTAATGCGGGGTCCCATCTCCGTATGACCTTAGCTATTGGTGAGACGTAAAGCTCAAACACTCACTCACTCACTAACCACCTACATCATGAAACCTCCTCTTATCCCCACTTAATACAAAGGAAAACGGGGTAAGCTTTAAGATAGTCTTCTTATTTCTGCTCCAAGACGTATGTTGTGGATACTGTTTGGAGTTAAAATAAGGAACTTATCGAAAATTCTTATTAAGAAAATAATCGTTCTGGAGATACAGTCGAACTTCAATGGCTCGAACACCTTTGGGACCTCGAAAATCTGTTCGAGACTGGGGTAGTTCGAGCCACTGAGGTTACTGCCAGGAGGCATAGCGAGATACTTTTAGACATCTTTTCGGTGTTCTATAATGAAAATGTATGCTGTGTGTACTCATTAGAATCGCCTCATCGAGGCAATTCTAATGAGTACACACAGCATACATTTGCAAGATAAAAGACTAAAATCTACTTAAATATCCCTCACTATTTCTTATGTACAGAATTTCGCTAAGGGCTCAAGAATGGGTTCGACACATCCATGGTAAACGAGCCATCGGTGTTCGGAGCCGTCGAAGTTCTACTGTATGAAGAATGCAATGCCATGCATGTTCGGATGCGTTACTGTAATGGTTCTGCAATGCCGTAGACAGTTCAAATCAGGCTCGGGATGTGTGTGCGTTTGTAGTCCTGATCATCATCACGTGAACAAGTCCGTGAAATGAACACCCCCTTACACCCCACTTTATATAGAGAAAACTGGGGTTTACGGGGGTAAACAATATTTTTCTTATTTCTGCTCCAAGACATAGGTTGTGGGTACTCGTTAGAACCGCCTCGATGAGGCGGTTCTAACGAGTACCCACAACCTAGGTTTGCAGTATAAATAAGAAAAAAATCACAGATTTTCGTCAGAAAAGTAGCCGTTTTGGAGATGTAAAAATTGCACTATATCGCACGGGTGAGTTATCGTTATGTTGCCTCCACTTCTATTTCTACATTAGCGACGTTAGCTGGTGAAACAACAATTCTGATGTTCAAACAACTGCAACTTCGTTATTTCTGAATAAAAAACTTAAGTGTGTGTATGCTTCTTGTAAATTAAATCAAAAGAAACATTTTGGCACAAAATTTCTCGACTTTGTTGCAAATCTTTTTCTCCCGCTTCCTTGAAGAACCGAACCGTATGCGCACCTAATTGCGCGCATGTGATAGCCGAAACATCGCAGGTTGACAGATAGAGAAAATCAGATTCGTGTCTTTTGATATCATGTTTAGCAGGCAATGCTTCAAGAACGCTTATACAATCGCGAGACTTGCCCAGCGATTCTACACCCGTTCTCGAAGCCGAGCTTGATCAACTTGATATCAAATGACACGAATCTGTGATTCTGCATATCCCATAGAACACTTTTAAATTGGCAATTTACGATCAGTTATCGATAGTCATTTTCCGGCGCGCCATAATCGGTCGATATATTTTGTATCAGCTGGTCGTATGTTTTCCTTTCATATTTTTTAAGTTTTTTTTTTCTTCATTTTTCTCCAGTAATAATAAAAGTGTTTGCCATTTTTCCAGAAGTCGGGTTCGTATACGAAGGTACATTTATAAAACATGCAATGTCACGATGACCTGATAAAGCTCACTTGTCCTGAGATAGCATGTCTTTATCAGGTCAATGTGTTTACAATGCATCCATTACAGGGGATAACTGATAATAAAAAATAACCCACTGGCCTATGGGGGTTTTGCACGTAGGAAAGTCACATGAAGTATAAAAATACAGTAAAATTCCTATATTAAAGCCTCCTTTGGGACTGTTCGAAAGTGGCCTTAAGACCACTTTTGAACAGTCCCAGAGGTGGTCTCTTATTAGGAGTCACTGGTTGTAGTAAACACAAAGAAAGCATAACTGAAACCTTCTCAATAAGCTTTTAAAAACAGATTCAGTCTTAATTTTAGGTGGTCTTAACCCTTGTTCTGCTGAGCCCGGATATGCCTTTTCTTTGAAACAATGTAGATCCAGATCAGATGGCTTCTGAAGAAGCCATCTGATCAGGATCTACATTGTTTGTCATTCAGATTGTGAATTTGTTGTAATAATTTGCTACAGGTAATCTGATTGGTTGATAATCGGTAGTGGGTGTGGCATATATGAATATTCAGCAGGACAAGGGTTAATAGCGGAATGTTACTGTATGCAGTTGTGTCATGGCCGTTTAGGGGATAACCCAAACAATTGACCCGAGGCGCCGAGTAAGATCCCATGAACTTTTGCTCGAGGCCGTAGGCAATGGCGTTGACTATCCCCTAAACAAACTAAGCATTACGATAAACACACCTGTGCGACAAATTGGATTTTTCACATCTCAAAAATGGCTACTTTTCTGATGAAAATCCTTGACATTTTTCTTGTTTATACTGCAAACATAGGTTATGGGTGTTGTCTGGGAGCAGAAATAAGAAAAATAATGTATACCCCCGTAAACTCCAGATTTTCTCTTTATAATGTCGGGTGTAGTGGGTGTTCATTTCACGGACTTGTTCACGTGATGTAAACCCTGGTTAGACGATGCGTGCTTTGTGTTCTGACCTATTAGTGTAAGCAAACAGTGTAGACCCTGATCAGTTAAGCAGCGTCTGATCTAGGTCTACAATGTGTGCCAAGCCCAACCAATAACTAGAGCCCAGATTCTTTACATAACCCTACTGCACAAAAAGATGAACTCATTGCGACAAAAATAACGCTGCTATTTTCTGTAAATAAGTTACCTGGATCTCCTACAATCAATGATATGCAGGTGGCTTGAGCACTGAGGAGCTACTTGCGCTTTATAGCTATGAGTCGATTGATAAACAATCGACCCAAAGTCGATTGATAAATAATCGACCCATAAAGTGCTATTGCACTGATATTGGTAATCATTGCCCCTTATAGGGACACGAGCTTGTTCCTAGAAGACAATTCACCTTATTTGCATTATCTGCTGGTTCCTAGTCTGAAGTTTATCAGTGTTGAAAAAACAAGTAACCATACCCCCCTGACCTTAAAAGGTCAGGGGGTCGGGTTACCTGTTTTTCCAATATTGACGATCTGCAAGCTGGGAGTCAGCAACTAATGCAAATATGGTTAATATCAGTGAAATAACGATTTTTTTTTACCGAGTCGTGACAAGTTAACGCTTACAACAACCTTTTTTTGTCATATAGATTGTGAAATGAACAAATATATTTTATCAAGTAATTTCATTGGTTGACAATCAATGATGGGAGTGGCTTAATTAATTTATGCAACGGGATAAGGGTTACAAATGTGAGCCGGAGGACAGCATTTCCTAAAAGTTACATGTGCGCCCAGCGAAGAATCAAATCATCTAGCGAATCCATGTAGCCTAACCAGAGACTTCTCTTGCTGCTTGACGGAGCACTGGACCCTTAGCTATCCTTAGAGCGCACAACGAAGAATCCGATCAGACTGCGCAGATGCGCAGGCTGATCGGAGTCTTCGCTGGACGCTCACATAGGTTGTAGGAAATGCATTGCCCCGCCTCATTTGTCTTGGAACATGTGCGTTTAGCGAAGCCAAACCCAGCCAGTGTACATTAAATAAGTGAAGGCACAAACTGCACAGGCTGATCTTCGAGTTTGTTGTTCGCTCAAGTTTAAACATTGAGTCTCGAGATATCTTGATGATCCCATATGCAGTCTGTTTCGGAAGTAAACAAAATATACAGAGCCATTTGTAACATGTTCTATTTATTTATTTATATTCTATATATTTCTATATTAAACAGAAAGAAAGAAAGAAAGAAAGAAAGAAAGAAAGAAAGAAAGAAAGAAAGAAAGAAAGAAAGAAAGAAAGAAAAGGGAAGAAAGAACCATATTTACAGAGCACATACAGTAGAACTTCTATGGCTCGAACACCGATGGCTCGTTTGCTATGGCAGAGTCGAACCCGTTCTTGAGTCCCTAGGGAATTATTAGAATTTTCTACATAAGAAAAAGTTAGGGGAAAATTTAGGCTATTTTCGTTCCTTATCTTGCAAATGTATGCTGTATGTACTCATTAGAATCGCCTCAACGAGGCGATTCTAATGAGTACACGCAGCATACATGTATGTTATAGAACATCGAAAAGAAGCCCAAACTATCCCCTTTACGCCTCCTGGCAGTAACCCTCAGTGGCTCGAACTACCCTTGTCTCAAACAGAATTTCGTGGTCCCAAAGGTGTTGGAGCCATCGAAGTCCGACTGTATTTCTATATCAAACAGAAAGAAAGAAAGAAAGAAAGAAAGAAAGAAAGAAAGAAAGAAAGAAAACAAGGAAGAAAGAATCATATATACAGAGCACATATATGTCTTAACAGTGATTGTGAATCTTTTCTGCATCATATTAGACACATTATTTACTTTTTAACTCTTGTCATGCTGTTCACGACAACCCCTATCTTTGGAAACAGTGTAGATCCAGATCAGATGGCTTCTGAATGATCAGGATCTACACTGTTTGACATGAAGTTTATGGATTTGTAAGAATAAATTACATGAAGAAGTCTGATTGGTTCAAAGTCAGAAATGGGTGTGGCTAAACTGAATATTCAGCAAGATAAGGGTTAAAGACGAACGAAAACACGTTACTGTAGGTGCTTACTACAACTTTTGTAAATAACTGTTCAGTTTTTTCTCCATCCGAGGGAAAGGCCTAATCTTAAAGGAAAGAATGAAGACCAAATTCTTTCCTTTAAGCGTAGACACATAGGAATAAGGGAAACAAAATCTAACATAATTTTGAAATTGTTGCATCTTCTGAATGCGCATTCACTGTTTTTATACAAAGTACTCTTGGTCATCAGAAAACGATTCACTGGCCATTGAACCAAGTCCTTCATCTGATCCAATCTCGCTTCGTTTCTCCTGCTCAGTTGAGCCTTTTATAACCAAAGACTCTCTTGATGCCATGAAACTATAGATGTCATCGTCCTTCACGCTCCTTAAATAATTGTCCTCAAAAAAACTGCTCAAGTCACTTTCAGAATCAGTGCAGCTGTAATCTATTGAGTAATGCCGAGAGTCTGAAAATTCTGGGAACGAGCAATTAAATGAGTAACAGAAACCATTATCCTCGATACCATTGTCAACACATGTATCTTCAAGAGGAACAGCACATATTTCAAACCTGTCAAGGTTGGACAAAGCAGATTCTCTCCTCAGTTTTCTTGGTGTTGGCTCAGAAAATCCACTGAAAACATCTGTATCATCAGAATGTTGAACAAAGGCTTCGTCCAGGTCGGTTGCGGCCAAACAGGAATCGTCATCTAAACACGAAGAGTCGCTGTCTGTGTCACAGTTTTGATTCCAATAAAAACGACATTTCTCCTCTTGAGAGCGAAACAGAACAGAAGCACTGGCGCAGATCTCTTTTCTCGGATGAAGATTTTTGGATGCTTGTAGTTCTCTCTTGTTCGCTTCACAAATTGTAGTGTCTGCCATAAAGCGTCTCATCAACACAGACTTTCCCTCTTCTTCGTTAAATCTTGGTGCCTTTGCTGTCGTGTGTGTTACGTCAAGTGAATTACCCAGCGCGTCTCGTTTTACACCGCGTTTCAATAGATGGGCAACTGGAGTACTGTGAAGTGGAGCGTTGTCAGGGTCTGCGCTTGCATCAATGAAAGTGTGTTTGGCATCATTCGATGCTTCACTGCGAATGCCACTGGCTTGAGACTGGTACCCTGTGTCTGTTGACTTTATCGTGCTAGCTGATGTTGTTTTGCTGGTAAATGAAAGTTTTGACGTCAACGTTCTCTTGATTCCAAGCTTCATAGTTCTGAGACTCTCCTTGATCACCGTTCTGCTCACTCTGGTGCAGGTTTTTCCTGGTATCTTTTCAGCTATTACATTCGGAGCGCTACCGAGATGTCTCGTTGTAACATTGCTGCAGGAATCCAGGAACTGACCCATCTTCTGGTGGTCTGCTTTGGTCAGAAAGGTGTCCATGCTTTCCATTGATGACGTCGATTTTACTTTCTGCATGTAGCCTCGGTCACACCGTTCTTCAGGGCGTGTCTTTTTCTGAAGCTTAGATTTCTGATACTGTACGTAGGAAGCCAAATCAGAGACTTGTTTCAGCTTGCCTGTTGATATATGTGCTGGCCCCACGCTCTTGCGGCGGTTTCTGTTACTAAAGATATTCAGCGACAATCTCCTCGCTTTTACGCCTTCTGTTTTCTTCACAACGAACCTCACTTTCTTCGATGAACCTCGAGACCTCCACACTTTCAGCAACTTCGTTTTACCACCAAGCTCTTTTTCCACACCACTGGTTACCTGGAATACGGCGAGACAATCCCCCGGTGACGCGGGTAACTTGTTGATGACTTCATCACAAGTTGTGAACTTCGTCACACCTTTCACAGTCTTTATCCTTCCGTCGATGACTAGAGGGATGTCGTGGTACTGGACTTTCTTTGCTGAAGACATCTGAAAAGAAGAAAACAATAAATATATTAGCCTGTATGTACCTGCTCATCACGTAAACACGTCCGTGAAATGAACACCCCCTTAAATCCAACTTTATAAAACGAAAACTGGGGTCTTCGGGTATTAACATTATTCTTATCATTTTCCCTCCACGATAAAGGTTGTGGGTTCTCGTTAGAACCGCCTAAATGAGGCGGTTCTAACGAGCACACACAACCTATATTTACAGAATGAATAAGAATAATATCACGGATTTTCGTCGGAAATGTAGCCATTTTAGAGATGTGAAAAAATGCACTATATCGCATGTTTGTGTTATCTAAATGTGGAGCACCGTGGTAAAGCATCGGATTAAGGATCGAGAGGTAGCCGGTTCGATCCCCGTAAGCGCCAATTGCTGTTTCCTTTAGCAAGAGACTTTATCCACATTGCTTAGTACTGGTTCTTACCCAGGAAAAGAGGGCCCCATGGAAAATTAGTACTAGTACTAAATGTGTCACCCTCTATAAATAAGCGGTCGCCGTCAATCGGTGCTTTTAGAAATAGATGGGCTGCATGATGCTTCCACGCAGAGCTGAAACAGACCGCACACGAGTACTGGTAAACTGCTTAGATGATCGAAACCTGCCCAGGCAAAGCGGTGCGAGTCTGACCGCCCATGCTTATAAACCCTATTGGTTTCATTGGGCGGCAGGTCTTGAGGTGTCATTTCATCTCAGCGTCGGGTAAAAGTCCCACAAAGTTGGAAGCGACGTCTCCAAAATGACCTATACAGTGTTGACGGGGACGTTAAACCTCAAATCAAACAAAACAAAATCTATAAATAAGGTCGATTATTATTATTATTATTATTATTTTTATTTATATATTGGCCTGTATGTAACCACAGTAATCTCCCGCTTAAAAGCCTTGGGCGGAACCATTGCCAATATTGGGGTTGCGCATGTACCTAAAATCTACATGGTTGTTGTTTTCAGCAGAAATAAGAAGAATGTATACCCCTGTTAACCCCAGTTTTATAAAGTGTAAGTGGGGTTTAAAAGTGGGGCTTAAGTGTATCAAACTTATATAGG
The DNA here is from genome assembly GCA_963580285.1 of Lucinisca nassula. Taxonomy (NCBI): domain Eukaryota; kingdom Metazoa; phylum Mollusca; class Bivalvia; order Lucinida; family Lucinidae; genus Lucinisca; species Lucinisca nassula. The sequence continues at coordinate 45,901,644 of OY757025.1, read as the reverse complement.
TGTATACGCCTGTAAACCCCATTTTTACAAAGTAACAGTGGGATTTAAGGCAATCAAAATTATAAAGGCGTGTTTCTCTGATGTAAAGCATGCATATGCTTGTTAACCCATTTAGTACCGGAAACCCCAAAAGGGATACTTGGCAAACAGTGCAGGCCCAGATCAGACGCCGCATAACGCGGCGCCTGATCAGGGCCTCCACTATTTGCTAAAAGTCCAGTCATTTTCCAAATCAATTTTGAAGAAAACACAACCTGACACCCCGAAATTTTGAAATGGACTCCTGCTATTTATAAGGAGGAAGATTCCATTTGGTACAAAAATGGTTATTAGGCGGTTTAATCAAATATAACTCGTTACGATACCACTCCCGAGGCACATAGTGCATCTTTTCACATCTCCAAAATGCCAATATTTCTAATAAAAATCCATTATTTTTTTCCTATTTATACAGCAAACATAGGTTGTTGGTGCTCGTTAGAACCGCCTCATCGAGGCGGTTCTAACGAGTACCCACAACCTATGTCTTGGAGCAGAAATAAGGAAAATAATGTTTACCCTCTAAACCCCAGTTTTCTCTATATAAAGTGGGGTGTAGAGGGGTATTCATTTCACGGACTTGTTAACATGATGTTTTCCTGTTTATACTGCAAACATAGGTTGTTGGTGCTCGTTAGAACCGCCTCATTGAGGCGGTTCTAACGAGTACCCACAACCTATGTCTTGGAGCAGAGATAAGAAAAATAATGTATACCCCCAACCCTAAACCTCCATTTTTCATTTTTCTCTATATAAAATGGTGTTTAGCGGGGTGGGGTGTTCATTTTACGGACTTGTTCACGTGATGTAGATGGCAAAAAGACTTAGTGGCAATCCAGATGAGAAAGACCATTGTACGAGCCGCCTCACCCGGATCTGAACTGTTTGCATAGGTGTCTGTACCGGTCAGTAGGGTAAAATGTTCGCGAAAATGCAATTTTGTTTGATTTGAGGTTTAACGTCCCCGTCAACACTGTAAAGATAATTTTTGAGAAGTTGCTTCCAATTTTGTGGGACTTTTACCCAACATTGAGATGAAATGACATCTCAAGCCCTGGCGCACACTGAAACCGATAGTGTTTATAAGCATGGACGGTCCGACTCGCACCGCTTTGCCTGGGCAGGCTTAGATCCTCCAAGCAGTTTACCAGTACTCGTGTGCGGGTCGGTTTCAGCTCTACGTGGAAGCATCGCGCAGCCCATCTATTTCTTCAAGCCCCGATGGGCGGGGGCCACGCGAAAATGCAATAATTTGGACTTAAAAATAGGTTGTGATCAGTTTTCCCTACGAACAAGCATTAGGTTAAGAAGCCTGTGGGATGAACACCCCTCTAAGCCCCTATTTACATAGAGAAAATCATTACAGGGTTTACAGCGGTATATATTATTTTGCTTATTTCTGAGCAGAAGCTGAGCAGAAACGTGCATAGCGCAAAGCCAGAGCTAAGGCATCACCTAGAGAGCTGTCTTCCTCTATCCTCTGTTGCTCTGTCTGCAACAGACAGTTCAGAGCTAGAATCGGTCTCATCAACCATCTTAGAACACACAAATAGTAACATTTCTCAAATATGATTAAGATTGGTCATTGTCAGTATATGACAGACGAACTATTAACAGTGGGTACTCGTTAGAACTGCCTCAATGAGGCGGTTCTAACGAGCATCCACAAGCTGTGTTCGGAGTATAAATAAGAAAAATATCACAAAAGTATCATCGGAAAAGGTCACTCTGATGTGTTATCACAATGGATATGTGTCCGTTGGAACTGCCTTGTTGAGTTGAGGTGGTCATAACGAGTAAAGAATGACAATAGCGAAATTTAAGCTGAATAATGAAAATGTATACCATTTCTGTAAATAAACTGGTAGTAACAAGAGTTTTCGGTTCTCGAACTGAAAACGTAATGAGGCGTAAACTAATTTATCATATGACGTCGCGTCTGAGAGTATAATAACGCCATGTAATAAATTCGATAATCCACTAGTGGGTTAAATATGCAAATTAGTTAGATACGCCCTGTAACGTTACATGTACGACGTCCTTAACGACATCGCGTTTACTAATGGCGAAATATTGACATTTTTGTAAAACAATCGTGAATAAAATGCGTTTTGAATATCATATGATAAATAGCATCTTTCATTCGTGCTCATGTATTATTGAATTTATTAAACTCGTTGGGGAAAAAGGGATAAAATGCTCGGCACAGCCTCGCATCTTATCCATTTTCCTCAACTCGTTTAATAAATGAACACTCATGTAAGATCCTCTATGTATTATACGAGCAGCCAGAATCTATGTATTTGAGCAATAAAAATGAGAATAATATATACAGTGTGTACCCCTGCAAACACAGCATAACTCTGGAGAAACATGGGGATTACAAGGATGCTCGACACATTCGCATCACAAAAACAAACCTATTTGACCCCCTTGAATCCCACTTTTATAAAGTAAAACTGGGTTTTACTGGGGCTAAACCTATTTTTCTTATTTCTGCTTTAAAATATTCATTGTGGGTACTCGTTAAAAACCGCCTCGATGCGGCGATTCTAACGTGTATCCACAATCTATATTTTGAGCAGAAATAGGAAAAATATCACAATTTTTCATCAGAAAATGTTCGTGTTCTTTTTTTTTTTTTTTTTTTTTTTGTTGTTATTTTTTTTTTTTTTTTTTTTTTATCAAAATTTACAATTTATTTGAATGAGCTTGTTTTCGTAACGGTATCCAGTACACATTAGTGTGCTGATAAATAAATAAATAAATAACCCTGCATGCACAAAACGTTGACTCAACGTTGAACTAACGTTGAAACAACGTTTTCAACGTTGTTTCAACGTTAGTTCAACGTTGAGTGCCTGATGGGAAATAAATAAAATAAATGAATAAATATACCTCTTAATTTACTTTTCCTTACTCAATCAAGGGTGGTATTCTGAGCTATGATACAGTTTTCGAAGACTTGCTTATTATTATTGTATGATAGATATGATGGAATTCCAAAATGGTTATGATGCTCTACCAACAAATCTTCAGTAATATATAATTTGGCCT